>CM045995.1:5192509-6571246 GCA_025175895.1 Wurfbainia villosa | reverse complement strand
ATTAAAATTTCTTAGGGACCCAAGCCTTTCTACCATTGCTTCTAATTATGGATTTTCTACTAACAAGAGATGTAAATGCTACCTCCTTTTCCATAGGCCTATATCTTAGTCCAGCCTTGTTGTAAATAGTCCTTTGATCCTTAATTATCATGTCTAGGTATTTAGAGTCATTAGTAAATTTTTCTAAGCATTCTCTTAAGTTACCTATTTTTTTCTCAATTCATCATTTTCATCTCTAAGGGTACATGCACCATCATCACAAGATGGTTCTACACTTTTAAGTGATTTAATCTCTACTTTTAAGTCCTTAATCCTAGTTTTCGATCTATTCAATGCATTTTGAAGGCATGCAATTGTCTTGCAAAGTAAATCTACCCTAGGGGAGTTGTTTACCTCATCATCATCACTTGATGATGATTCGTCGCTTGAAGAAGAAGATGAGGACTCCTCACTTGAGCTCCCGGCTTCTTCCTCCAAGGCCATGAGGGCTAGATTCCGGGTGGCATGACATACTTCTTCATCATCGGAAGAGTCCTCCATGCTTAGGGTGTCCCATGTTTGTACCACCATTGCCTCCTTCTTCTTCTTCTCCTTCTTCTCCTTCTTTTCCTTCTTTTTCTTTTCCTTCTCCTCCTTCTTTAGTTCCGGGCAATTTGGCTTGATATGCCCTTTCTTGTTGCAACCACAGCAAGTTACGTTAGGTGTAGAATTTGAACTATTTGAAGACTTACCTCTTGAGGATTGGAACATCCTCCTCACATCTTTCTTGGTGAGTTTCCTTGACTTCCCACCAAATTTCTTGACATAATGAGCCACCTCGCTTGTCGATAGCTCATCTTCACTACTTGATGAGTCTTCCTCGGATTCGAATGAAGAGGACACTTCTTTCTTCTCCTTCTTCTTTTTGTCCTTCTTTCCTACAAAAAGAGTTATACCCTTCTCTTTGGATGAAGTGTTAGCTTGTTCATGTAATTCAAATTCACAAAATAACTCATCTAACTTAACCAAAGAGAGATCCCTAGAGACCTTATAGGCATCTACCATTGAAGCCCATAAGGTTGTTCTAGGGAAGGCTTGGAGCACATACCTTACAAGGTCTCGGTTGTCGACCTTCTCATCTATTACATGTAGTCCGTTGACTACTTCTTTGAAGCGACCGTGCATTTGGCTCACAGTCTCATTGGTCTTCATGGAGAAACTTTAAAGTTGGCCAATTAGGAGTTCTCTCATGGCTCTTCTTGTTTCCTTGGATCCCTCGTTGAGCTCTATCAACTTCTCCCAAAGCTCTTTCGCCGATTCAAATGGCCCCACCTTGCTTAGTTGCTCTTTTGACAACCCACATTGAAGTGTGGTTGTTGCCTTGACATTGGCTTGAGCCTTCTTGGCCATGTCTCTCATTCAATCCTTGGTCGGTATGGGCGCTCCATGTTCATCGACCGACTTCTCGAAACCATCTACAATGCTAAACCAATTTTCAATATCATTCATTAAATAATACTCCATCCTACCTTTCCAGTAGTTGAAGTCGTTGTCGTCGAAGAACGGAGGCCTCGCCGTGCTATACCCCTCTTAGAAAGCCATTTTACTCCGGTTGATTGTTAGATCTTCCGATGTGATCCGGGCTCTGATACCACTTGTTGGTGATCGATTGGAAGCTAGAGGGGGGTGAATAGCTTGTTGTTCGTTTCTACAAAGAGATTAGCGGAAGCACAACAAAAATAATAATAACACAAATGAAAACAATGCTAACACAATTCTTTTACGTGGTTCGGAGATAGCGCTCCTACTCCACAGTGATCTTTGAGGTGGATCAACCCTAATCAATATCACTATAAAGCTTTCCTTTATAACAATCCTCCTCTTCTTACAAAGGATGAAGATGGAGCTTAGAGAGGAGGAGAGGATTTAAAATCACTAGAAAGCTTGGAAAAAGCATGGAGGCTTGAGAGTATTATCAGAGAATAAGCATTAGCCCTGAAAACCACCACAAGCCCTCTTTTTATAGAAAGAGGGTTAATTTTCCCGTTGGAGCACCATCAGTCGACTGATGCACAGCATCAGTCAACTGCCGACGTGGTTAACAGCTTCTGAATAGTCGGATTCGCGGGATTCAGAGTCGTTACCTCCAACGGCACTCTCATCAGTTGACTGATCCCTCCATCAGTCGACTGATGGAGTGATCAGTCGAGTGATCACAGGCTGCAGTCGTGTGAGACTCCATTCTGTGCCCATGCTTAATTTGATCAATCGACTGCCACTATTGGGCAGTCGACTGATTGCAACATCAGTTGACCATGACCAGCGTCGGTGATCGTCGAGGTTTCATCCGACTCGCCGAGCACGACCCGATCGGTGATACATCGTATCAGTCGACTGATACTCATCAAGTATGAATAATTCATACTTGATTTCACCCCCTAGACCTAGACTCAACCTTCTAGCTCTTCCTTAAGCCTTGCGCCTCCAGGATCCCTCCGAGTCCGCGACTTGTTCATCCTTTGTGCTTTGCTTCCAAGAGCTTCCTTCGGTTTTGTCATGTCTTGGGTTTCCCTTTGTCAAAACGTGCTTGGACTTTACGCCGCCAAGTCTATATGTTTGGACTTACGCTACCAAGACTTGCCTTTGGACTTCCTTTGTCAAAGTTCGTTTGGACTTAATGCCGCCAAGACAACATGCTTGGTCTTATACCGCCAAACCTTTACCTTGGACTTCTCTTGCCAAGATCATACTTGGACTTTGCCTTTACCAAGTCTTCATACCTGGATTTCCCTGTCACTTGAACATATTCACAATTAGATCACAAATTGTTGTCTAACTTAAATGATTATCCAAACATCAAAACATATAAATGTTTGGGGCATTGTTGCACCAACACTACCCACTCGGCTTCACCATCGTGTGTGAGGCGGCTGACTGACGTCAGGGGTGACCATGTCATTTGCATCGCATGCATATTGCATAAATGGCATTTGTTTGTGTTTGCTGCATTTTGATTGCTACCTTGGTTATTGCATATGATTGACATGCATACAGGATACATTATGTATTTGGTCTGACGACCTTATATTTACTAGTATGGCTCATACTCCTATGTCAGGATAGGAGATTGTATGTCTGATCTTTTCGCATCTCTTCCTTGCATTTTTCTATTATTGATCAGGAGACTGTACTGGCATGATTATTATTGTTAGATATATCTTACTATGCATGTCGACTTGATACCCGCTGAGTTCGTTGAACTTACCCCGTTGCTTTACATCTATTTCGAGTTGACTCGTCGAGAGAGTCCACCGCCAATCCCCTCGTCGTAATGGATTTGTTTTGTTGGTCTTATGGTTTTGATTTTTGACTAGAAGAAATGTGTAGGACTTATGTTTTGGTTATATACTCGTGGATGTTTTTAGTGGTACTTGATATGTTCTTGTGGACTTTTATTCGATTTGTTTTAGTTGTGTATTCCTGCTCAGATGGCAGAAGAGGTAAGTCTAGATGTCGTAGACTTTTTATTTACATTGGTTGTTGGCCTGAGGCCTATATATGATCTGTATGTGTGGTTTATGTTCCGGTCGTGTTGACCGATGTATAGTGGGTCATATGTGCCTTATATACAAGATTCGTATTGTCACCGTCTGAGGAGATCTTTGTCGAATTTTAAATCATTGAAACTCCTCAGGGCGTGACAAAGATAAAAGATCTTAATCAAATAAGATGTTTTAAAGATAAATGCAATAGGGAACTAGTAAATGATGAAGAAATAAAAGAACAGTAGAAGAGATATTTTCATTAACTTTTTAATGAAGGGTTAGGAGACCAACTTAATTTAGGTAATTTAAGTAGGTCAAATAAGTATATAAATTTAAATTTTTATCGTAAGCTTTAAATGGAATGCAAAATGGAAAAGTCATTGGACCAAATGATATTCCAATAAAGGTATAGAAGTGTCTAGGGAAACAAGATATTGAATGGCTTATAAAATTATTTAATATGATATTGAAAATAAAAAGGATGTCTGATCAATGGATGGTAAGTATCATAATTCCCTTATATAAGAATAAGGAAGACATACAAACTTGTGAAAACTATAGGAGTATTAAACTAATGAGGCATACCATGAAATTTTAGGAAAGAGTAATAAAAAAAAAAATTAAGGAGAGCACGGTTCTCGAAAATCAATTTGGATTCATATAGGAAGATCGACAATAGAAGTTATACATCTTTTCAGACAACTAATTAAAAAGTATAAAGAGTAAAAGCAGAATCTACACATGGTATTCATTGATTTAGAAAAAGTTTATGATAAAGTTTCAAGAGAAATTATATGGAAAATTTTAGAAAAAAAAAGCATTTGTGTAACATGTATTGAACTAATTAAAGATATATATGAGGAAGTAACGACCAGAGTGAAGACTTCAGACGAATTAACTGAAGCATTTCCAATAAAGATAGGGTTACATCAAGGATCAACTTTAAGTCCTTATTTTTTTACACTAATCGTGGATGAACTCACTGGACACATTCAAGACACAGTACCGTGGTACATATTGCTTGAAGATGATATTATTTTGGTAGATGAGACACGTGAAGAAGTAAATGCTAAACTAGAATCTTGGTGGAAAACACTAGAAGTGAAAGGTTTTAGGCTTAGTAGAGTAAAGACAAAAGATATGGAATTTAAGTTTAGCAATATTAGACGTAATGAGACAAGTGTTAAGATAAGAGATAACGAATTGTCTGGAACTGAGAGCTTTAAATATTTATGATCATTTTTGCAAGATGAGAGTGGAATTGAGAGAGATGTCTTACATAGAATACAAGTAAGATGGTTGAAATGGAGGAAAGTGACAAGTGTTTTATGTGATCGTAAAGTGTCTCTAAAATTTAAAAGAAAGTTCTACAAAATGACGATTTGACCTACTATGTTATATGGCGTTGAATGTTGGACTACGACTCGAACACATGAGCAAAAGATGAGAGTTGCAGAGATGAGAATGTTAAGGTGGATGTGCGGACATACAAGGATGGACAAAATAAGAATGAGAGCATTAGAAAAAAAAGTCAGTGTTGCATTTATTGAAGGAAAGATTCGAGAGACACATTTAAGGTGGTAGGGACATATACTTAGACGGTCAATAAATGCTCCAATTAGACGATGTGAAACGATGACAAATATACACATCAAACGAGAAAGAGGAAGATTAAAAAAGACTTGATTATCAATAATAAAATTAAATTAAATTTATTTAAATATAAATTATGATATAATAGGGGATATAGTCTAATGACGTAAAAGAATCTATATAGTTGATCTCATCTAGTGGGATAAAATTTTATTGTTGTTATTGTCATATTAATTTGTAGATCCTTCTAAGATGTGATTTAAATCTTTTTAGAAAATGAATATGAAACAAATACTTCCTAGACTTCACCTAAGTATGGCCATGGACAGGTAGCTAGAGCAAAATGGTGGTAGTATGGCCACGAAATCGCACACGACCATGAAGTCACGATCATCTGATTACAAATGGCAATTTTGCATAGCTTCGACCATGAGTTCGTGGTCACTTTGAATGGTCATGAGCTTGTGACCACAAAATCAATGCTAGGTAATTGTTAATGTTTACAATCTAACTGCCAAGCCAAATTGTGGCGAAGTGGTGACCATAAGCTTTGTTGTAAGCTCACGGTAAGGCGGTCATGAATACTTGTAATGTGATTACTCAGGCGAGGAGAGGAGCTCCATGGTGCATTGCGAAGAGAGGAACTAAATGATAATCTTTTTAAGAAAAAATTAGTTTGATTTAGTTTGAATAGTATTTTAGAAAACCATTTATTAAATTTAAAGGCGAGATTCGAAAATTTTAAGAGAGGAACTTGCGTGTCATGGTCAGTAGCTCGTGGGCGAAGAAGAAGCGGCCCAGGAGGAACACGGCCCAACTCACGGAGAAGCTTACCAGCAAGTGGACTGCACTCCTTCACCGTCGCCGTTGCCATGAGGCTCATGACCATGACACGTGCTCTTTTATATTACTCAGGTCAATTATCGACACTCTATTTTTTATGTTTTTTTAAATTGTGTTTTGCTTCTGTGAAAGTCTAAGAGGGTATTTGGTTCGTAGAAAATTTTTTATTTTTTAATTTTTATTTTTATTTTCTGTTTTTGTGTTTTCTAATATAGTATTTAGAAAACAGAAAATGTATTTGATATGAAAAGAAAATTAGAATAGGGCGTTGTATTTCCAACTCAGTCCTTAGTCCTACCGTCTGCTTCTACCTTTGTCCCCTCTGCTTCCCCGCCTCCGCCCGTCGAGTGGCCTCTGCCTCCTACCTCTCCGCTTCCGCCTGCTCACAAACCCCTTGTAGCATCACCACCAACAACAACTAGCAACTGAGTCGGAGCGTCGCTCACTGACAATGAATCCTATGGTCCTCGCCTCCTTCAACCTCGTTGAGGAGTTCCACACCTCGAAGCTCCAGTCCGCATCTGACGACCGCCTCCCGACACTGCACTTGTTGGAAAAGTCCCTGGCAACAAATTCCTCTCCGGCGCCAATTCCCTGCCCTCCAACAGTGATGTCCGACGTGGTAGCTGTAGTGCCGGACCAGACTTCGACGCGACCGACAGCCAGGGTTCTCCTCGCGTTGCTTCTATCGGAGCACAACCGACGAACCGCGGTGGACATCGGAGCGGCATCCGCAGCCGTGAAGGTCGTAGCGGCGTCGGGGCCAGGTGGTGCGACCGCGGAGCGGGTGCTGGCAGTGCTGGAGCTCCTTTGCACGGTTCCGGACAACGTCGCAGAGGCGCGGAGGTGGAATCAGCACCGGCGGAGGCGGGAAGAGCAGTGGCGACGGCGATGAAGGAGATTGCAATGCCCGGGTGCGAGCACGTTTTCCCTTTTCAGGAAAACGATTAAAAATCGTTTTCCAATTTTCGAGAGAATGATGTTTCATTTTCTAGAAAATAGAAGTGAAAAATAGATACCAAACAAGTTTTTTCATTTTCCAAAAAACAAAAACAAGAAAACGGGCTAACCAAACGCCCCTAACCCTTTTCTCAAAGTGCAGGTGCCAAAAACTTGTTGGTGTTTTTTATTTTTATTTTTTTGTAGGCTCATGAAATCCAAGATTCTCCGTAAGGACTCATAAGGCATGTTTTTTTTTAATTAATCTTATTGATCCTAAACACATGTTTTTTTTCCTTTTCTTTTAAAATTTGCAAAACTTTGTTACACTGAATCAGATATTTTACACTTCAAATGTAAGGTTCAAGGCACAGTTAATTACTAGAGCGATAAGAAATGAAAATAGGTTGTCAACCAAATACTCAAGAATGAAAATAAAAATTATTATATCATTAGGTTGTCAACCAATTACTCAAGAATGAAAATAAAAATTATTATATCATAGAATATCTAGTAATATGTAATATGATTTGGGCATGAAAGATATATCTACTAGTTAGTCAATTGATGCTATGGTGTGGAACCTCGCTTTAGTATTCTTCGTCCCTTTTTTTTTTTAAATACAAATTTGTGTCCTATGTTCATTTGCAAATCGTGATTACATTGGTTGTATGTATGTGATGGCAAATGCAAGGTGTTCTTAGTATCACTTTACTATTATTTTATTAAAAAAATAAGAAAACACGAAGAGCGCTCTCCAAATGGAGCGTCGCTCCCAACTTTTTATCAAAAATCTCTCTCAGAGAAAGTTTTTATTTGACACATCATCTACGTTGGAAGCTCAAGGAGCTCTTATTATGAATGCCCTAAGATGTCATATCAACTATCTTAAATCACAATCAAAATTAAATTCTTATAAAATATTAAATTATCTCGACCTTGAATTGTATTGCCTTCCATGATAGACGAAACGCAAACATATAAAGAAAAAGTGTGGTCATTACAATGTGATCCAACCAAAGCATATGCTCCACTAAGTTTTCTTTTTTAAAAAAAAAATAAAACAAGTGTGTGAACTACCAGAATAAAAGTGAAACAAAACTAGCAAAAGACCCCTAACCATATCATGTACAATGACCTCTCTGTCTTATTTACACTTAAAATATAAAATGAATAAATAAACTCAAATGCTCGTTAGATATCAAAAGCCCAAGCACAGATGGCATCTAATACGATGAGCCACGAGCCCAATAGACTTGTCAACCCTGCATATTTATCATATTCTATAGTTACAGACAACGCCGTGTTAAACATGTCTTATATTATATTTCGATAGCTAAATTTTAGCTTGCATTTGACTGTGACCGAAGCTTAAATGATAGAGCATAACTCTGTAAACAAAAGTCCCCCCACTCATCTTTGCAGCATTTTATGCGCTTACAAGCATTTGAACCTTTTTTTATTTTAATCTTTTACATGTTAGAGCAAAGAGAAAGAAAAAAAAAGAATAAACTTGTATAAAGATAGCATGAAAATTGGAAGGTAGAAATGGTTCTAAGAACGCTAAACAAGAATGAACAAAGCTTTTAACAGTTCTATGGAACATCCTTGGAACAAACATTCACTATACGAAATCCAACCACAGTGCCCAACAATCTTAATACCGAAACAAACATCAACACTCAGGCTTCATGCTTGTAAACAATTACATCTACAAAGTTCAATATAATGAACAACCACAAAAAAGGGGGAAAAAAAAACAAAGTGGCATGACATAAAAGTCAAAAGGTAACAATCACGTCATATTATTGCACCTCCTATCTTTCATTTATCAGAAATACTTCTAAAATTCCATTCGGCCAACGCCAGCATGAATCTCAACTCTTCTGAAGATATCCCGCAACCACAGTTTACATCTCAAACAAACTCAATAAACAAACCTAATTGTTGTAAAATTGAAAGCAAAACCCAAATCAACAAAATCTTTAATGTAAAACTAAATTTATTTGGACCCCCTTGTTAGCTCCGTATGACTAACCGATCCATATAATGTACCCATATATAATATATATAACTCACTATCTGCACCAGGTTCACTGAACAGTTGACTTGTGATGAGCTCAGAACAAGGAGAGAGAAAAAAATCTCTCAAGGTAGCAATCCCTGCATGACACAGCAACCAATGTGCAGTCATATTCAGGAAATTTCCTTGCAAACCAAAACACCATATGTTGGAACTCTCACGCAGAATGGGAAAGGAAAATATGTGTACATCTACATTGTAACTCTGTAGCAGTCTGGATAGGAACATATCTACCAGGGAAAATAAGCTGGCTAGCATCCATCTCTCTGCCGGAAGAGAACAAAATGTGTTAATGTTACATGGGAAGCATCGCATAGAAAAACTATTTGACAGAGAAACACCACCAGACAAGATAAACCACTTTGTTTACTTGGCGAAGCTAGTTTTATAGCAATGCAAATGCACTTCATTTGTCGCTTGCATCGAAACACTAAAATTGGTAAATTTATTGCTTACCTTTTTACAAAAATGATTATCCGCAACAAATTGGTACAGAAACATTATGAACCATAAAGAGTTTTTTTTTCCTTCATTTTTTTAAAGTTTAAATCACTGTCTAAAACAAAATTACATAATTTTTTCAAGGTCATACTCTTAATTTGTCACGTGCACAAGGTGGGCTACCATATTTCTATCTCTCAATGCAAGAGGAAATTCCCAGCAATAAAGGACAAAATCCTTCTTTTTTACAACACCACAAATAACTAGATACAGATTAAACAAGCCCAAGCGGTAGTTGATTGTAATTTTCAGGCTAGTTTCCCTAAAAGGTGTTGTATAACCACATTAAATGCAATGTCAAAGTTCATTTTATAAGTTACAACCTTCATAGTTCAGTACACCTTTTTTTGGCCAGTAGATAGAAAGCCAATTATAATTTGAGGAAAGAACTAAGATGTGCCACCAATTCAAGAACCCCTGTGGTTACTAGCTCCTATGAGTTGGAAATGAAGCTATTCTTGCTCTTCCCTCCTTAGCTACAGAAAGCAGCACTCCACGATAGAGAAATGCACGAGGAAAGTGTAGCATATGGAACTAAATAGAGAGCAACGCTAGACTTAATACCTTATCGTGCATATTCCCGACTTATAACTTTTGCCTTATAAAACTCACACGATTGGAGTAGGAGTAGGTATACAAGGGTCATAATATTCCACTATCTGTGCTGAGTGTTTTCTTTTCAGTTGTACAACAGCATAGTAGTTCGTTATGCGATTTCTGTAGACTGTAGCATGCACATGATACCTCTTGAATCAAATTTACTTCAAAATGTTTTGCTACAATTCAAAATTAAGTGATTCACAGGATCAAGGGGTAGACTGTGCCTTACTTTTAACATATAAATAAGTTAGAAAGTTCAACCATTGAAAATGAAAAATGGCAGCCAGATACAAACTCCCACCATACTGGGTTCCGGATAAGGGTCTATTGTATGCAGTTTTATCCTGCTTTGTAAGAGGTTATTTTCAAAATTCGAACCCGTGACCTTTAGATCACAAGAAAGCATCTTTACCATTGTGCCAAGACTCCTCTTCAACCATTAAAAAGAAAATTTAGTGATCAATATGCTAACTCCTTATACCAGCAAACCTATGTCAACTAAATAAAGTGAGCTTCCAAAATTGCCCAATTGATTAAAGATGTGGTTTTCCATTTGCACAGAATACTACTGGAATAAAAATCAAGCATCCTAATTTTCCACATTATTATTTGATTTGAATGATTTAAAAATATGGGTATATTGAAATTGATAGACCAAGTTAAACTGATTCATTCAAAAATATTAGTTAAAAGCGCAAGCATAAACCAGACCACTTTCATGAAGTTTGAATTTCTTCTAAATGACATTTCAGTTGAAGCATGGTTTTATGTGTCATCTTGTCAGCAAAACCAAAACAACATTCCAGTCACTAGCAATATCAATACTGTGACAACAAGAGTGAATCTCACCATATCAACATGGTGATATCAACCGAGACAAGACTTGTCTTGATTGGTATCCTCTTAAATTGACCAAGACAAGAAGATTCTCTTTCCATGACTCATCACTTGGTTTAGTTTATTGAAAATGAGGACATTATAATAAGAGAGAAGAGGTAAAGAGAGGAGTAACACCAATTAGATCACCAACGATATCAAAGAGGAGTCATATTAGAGCAAAAAAAAAAGCGTAGTTATATGTCATAATTGTGTTAGTACAAGTCCAATCTCCTAGTGATTAACTAAGATATATTTATGAACTTGCACAAAACCAACTTCAACTCCAGATGCTTGATGTCTAGAGAGCAACAATTTTAGTTTTGAAAATTATATGTTAATTTAAATAGGATGTTATAAGAACCATTGCTCTCATCTAATGTACCATAATACTTATTTTATTATTAGTAAAATGTAATTATTAGTCAAGATTTATATTATATTTTTGTAATTTATTCCTCTAAATTTTAATTCAACTATCTTTCTAATTGTCATAGACTTATAGTTGGAATAAACAAGCAAGCTAAGTGGAGGAATATTATATAGTTAAATTCAGATTTGACATGGCACTATACAAAACTCAACACATGACCCTACTATAAACCTTGGGTTGAAATGAAAGTTATAGCTTCTTGGGAATATTTGATTTTATGAGTTGCAATCAATTGAAAACTTGGGTTTTCCCGATAAAAAGGTCAAAATGAACCAAACGTCACTTTTAACATAAAATGAGAAAATTACAAAGTCATATAATGGATTCCTTATTGAACATAGGAATAATAGGTAAGTTGACCGTGTAAGTGGGCAATCAAACAGTAATATGCTAGCATACCCTTATCATATTAACTAATAGTATACTCAGTAGTTTACACATTGTTGGTAACATAGCGTTATCCAATTGAATTGTTGTGTTAGATTTCTTCTAGAAGAGTGAAGCACATCAAAACCTTAGATAATTTTGGATTTCCTATAGAAAAGTGTACTACTATTTCTATTCAATAAACTTCTTTCTACATCCCACCTAGCTAACTTTTCAAACATGCAACATGCAATTTGTTCCACTATTTGGGGTCAATTGCGAGAATCTAATCCCTCTATTGAGTTACATGTAAGGTTATAAAAAAGACAACTCGGTGCATGAAACTCCTGGCAATGCTTCTTTTGCATAATAATGCTTCTTTTACATAAAATTAGGTTCTATAGTTAAAAGAGTTCAATAGAGGGAAATCAAATTGATTTAATTAATCTAAAAATTGCTAGTGATATTGCTGCCTTGCAACAGCCAAAGTATAAGACTTGATAATAATAATGCTTCTTTTGCATAACAAGCAAAGAAAATTTGAATGACAAGAAGTTAAAAGGTTGAGATACCTCAATCTGTTTGCCTATTGTTAACATCATAACCACCAACATAATCTGCAAATTCTTTGCCTGAATCTGCATCTGAATTGGCAAGCCTGTAGCTGAATGAACCAGTACCATCAACTTCTGATAATGAAGGTCGCCAAGTCAGGTCTCCATAAACTGAATTGCCACCATATAAATCTTCATAACTCACTTCATATCCAGAATTTGAAGTAGTAAGATTAGTGTTGGATATAGGAGGAGAGACTCTTCTTTCAAAACTGTTGCCTCCCAAGGCAATATTATCAGTACCAATATAGCTCAGATCCCCACTGACATAGCCGGAGCGGTTCCCCCCAAATTGAGATGAGATAGGAAGAGAACCACCCCAGTTCAAGCTACTGTTGCTAAAGGTACCAAGGCCACCAGTCCCAGATGCCATGGATGCACTTGCAGTTGCAGAATTTACAGGATAATTAAGGCCTGTGTTTCCCAGTAAAGTTCGAGCCATTGAACTAACAAGTGCAGTAGTATTTCGGTTAAAGCCACTATATGGAATGGGACCATCATACCTACTTGAATTCCCACCACTGTACAAGGAGTTCAAAGCTCGCCCATAATCAAGAATGCTACCAACGTTTGTATTCCCTACGATACCTGAGCTCAAAGTTGGATTGTAATCAAGTCCCATTCCAAATCCAGGACCAAGTGAGGGGAGCCCATTCCTCCCTGTAGATAGAGCTCCCAATCTGCTATCCATCCTCATACCATAGCCACTTACTGAGCTTGGATTATACCCCTGTGCATACCCACTAAGAAAATTATTTCCTCTATTCACACCATAGTTAAATCCACCAGTCTGCAATCGTGTGCTGGGTCCAGGAGAAAGTTCCTTAGGCACAGCCCTCTTGGCCTCTACCTTCTTACCATTCAGATCATGGAAAGTATTGAGCAACACCTTATCCACAGCTTCCTCGGAATCAAACGTGATGAAGCCAAATCCTCTAGGCCGCTGTGTATTGTGGTCGTACATTACCACGACATCTGTTATTGTCCCAAACTGATCGAAATACTTCTTAAAGTCATTTTCTGTTATTGTTGATGGCAAACCCCCCACAAATATCTTCTTTGTGCGGCCAGGGCTAAGAGAAGCATGGATGCTGCTGTTGCTTCTATTAAGAACTTGCTGGTCGTCCCTAGGAACAGCTTTCTTGACATCCACCTATGAAATTAATCGAGAACCGCCTTTTGAGCTGAAATCCAAGCTTCAAAGACGATAACAATAATGTAAAGCGCATTAAATAGGAGTCTACTTACCACTCGACCATCAATTGTATGCTTTTCCATCACGACTCTTTCAGCAACGGCGGGGTCAGAGAACACGACAAACCCGAAGCCGCGGGCGCGGCCCGTGTTCCGATCCTTCATTATGACGGCCTCCACCACCTCCCCGAACTTGCCGAAGTGTTCCCGGAGGCCATCCTCATTGGTGTCCCATGAGATTCCACCGATGAAGAGCTTCCCCTGATCCATCCCCATGCGCCTTCCTGCAAATTAAGTACCACCCGACTGTCGTCGTCATCATCAACATCATCCTCGAATCAAAATCCGAAATTAAATCAGGAATTCGAAAACGAAGGCATCAATGGGGATCAGATCCAATCTCGAACTACTGATCAACACGCAAAATCAAAACTTGGTCAACAAGTCATAAACCACGTCAACCGATCGGCGGACAACCATTGCCGCGCCGTCCACCACAGATCCGACAAGATAGCCACAAAGCAACGACAGAAGACGAAAAGGCACGAAAGGAAACGAAATCGATACCAATCGGATCGCGAGAACGCCCTTCGCATCAGAATCAATCAATCGGGGATGTTGCAGGTAGAATGGGGGAGGGAGCGCCTTACCAATCCGAGACAGAGGGTATCAGATGCGGAGGCGATGCGAAGATCGATTCCGGAGTTGTTAGATTTGGAAGAAGAGGAAGAGAAGGTCGAACGGGAAGGGTTCCTCTTCACCTCTCACCTCTCTCCTCTCTCTCTCTCCTCTCTCTCTTTTCCTCTTCTCTTCCTTTTCTTCTTCGTCTCGTCTATTATTAAGTAACTCGTGTGAGATTTCCGTAACTATTTACCACTTCACGTCTTCTGTCTCCGTTTCTCTCTTCTTTTCTTTTTCTTTTCTTTTTATTTCTTTCTCCAAACAAATTAATTAATAATAAATTAACTGATATTCTCATAAAAGCTAAAAATGATTTTTTATAAAATTAAATATTATCATAAATTTCAATTGACATTTGCAAATTGGTGTACAATAATATTTGAGCACACATTTAATAATTGTACTTCAATTGAAACAAGTAATTCAAATCCTAGTTAAATTTATCTTCATTCTTTTAAATAGTATTTATGAGTGGAAAAGATTAAAAGCCTTGAAAGGGAGTTAGCTTCTCTAAAGAGAGTTTTTTATGTTTAAAAAAAAAGACATTAAGGGTATTAAAAGTGAGAGTTATTTTATTTTTCTAGATGTATATTAATATTGAGAAGTCCAATTAAGATTTATTGTATATATAAATTAAATTGCCTAATTTTAAAGTTATTTATCATTCTAACGACACCGTATTCAAATCAACAAGTGTATAATATCAGACAATGAAATTTAGCAAGTGATGTTGAAGTATTTCCAACTCTATTCGTTAAAGTCGACCCTCGGCAAAGACAATTAGAGTTCCGTTCATGGCTCAAAATTTATCTTTCAAAATATTGCACATAAAATGACCTAATTTTTATTCAAAGATAAATTTTCTATGATTAAATTTTTATTATTTTGTCCAAGGTCTCTAAATATCAAGGACCGACTCTGTATTAATATTCACAAAGGCATATATCATGATTCCAATAAATAATAATCTTATGAAAACAATACATCCAAGATTTTGAAACGAACATATATTATCAAAAATTTATTAGAACTTCAATGAATATCGAAGAGTTCTCTTGTTATAGGCAACGTGGGAGACTCAATTTTTCTTTATGACCATTAAGGATACCAAGCACATTCAATTATTCGAAGAAGTGACTGAGAGATTATTGAAAAAATAATAATTAATAATATCAAACTATGTCTTATTGATAGCATATTTTATACAAATGGTAAATGCCATGAAAAAGGACGATTTCATTAACCTTTATTGCATATTATAATCCCTTAAATTAACTACCCATCGAAGCACCAATTTATCGTCGTTTATCTTCTGGGACTATAACCGTATTTACGCAAAAAACAATTCAGTTGATTATGTTAATGACTGAAGGTTCTAACATCAAAGGATGTTAATTAGTTTTATTGTAAAAAGTATAAGTATATAGAAAATAATTATATGACTTTGTGACAAAGAAGATCTTCTGCTCTTCTTTTTGAGATATATAGTTTCTTTTATTTATCCCCTACATATATTTTATAAGCAAAAACAAATTTGAATATACAATAACTTAGAGATTCACTTGCCACTTCTTTTGGTGTTTATGCCAAAAAAAATTCTTGATAGTTCAAATATAGGTAACTTATAGTCATAAATAAAATATAAGACATATCGACAACTAATTAGTAAAAAATAATTTTAAACAACAACAAATTTAATTTATTCAATTAAATAGATAATTATTTATCAGGAGCAAATAATTTTCAGTCTTAGCCTTATCTTTGAGCTTTGAAATCTTGGTAGTCACACGGAGTTTCAACCTAATTATAACTTATATCATGTGTCTAAGTCATTCACAAGTTTATATAGAAAGATATAATAAAATTAGGGTCATTATTGCTCGAAGAACTATGGAATAATTCCTCTATCTATTGTAATTACAAGAAACGTGATGTAGATATAAATATCTTCGGCCAAGTAGCTGAGTGGAGTCAATGGTCAAGTTAAGTTGGAGGCCAAGAAGGACCTAATCAAAGCGATAGGTTAATTTGAGTTTGTCAGAAGACCATTATATCTCAGTCATATCTTGTCTCGGGCATAAGCTTGCCTCGATCATAAGCTTATCTCAGTCATAAGTTTGTCTCAGTCATATCTTGTCTCGACCATAAGTTTACTCAGCCATAAACTTGTCTCATCTTGATGACTCAGGCTCATGTCTCAGCCTGATGACTCAGCTTCATGTTTCGACCTGATGTCTCAGTTTCATGTCTCATCTTCATGTCTCAGACTAATGACAGCCTCATCTTTCAGCCTGATGTGACCTATCACATCAACTTAATTCGTCAGTTAGATGTTTGTATCTCTATCCAGAAAGACACCTCTCCACGATCTCCATTATTAAATCACATCTCCATCATAATAACGAGGTTATGCCTCTATGGATTTCTTGTACGGTTACGTCGTCCTCTTTAATGAGATCATGTCTCCCAAAATCCCCTTTTGTACTGTTACATCTCCATCAGGACATGCCTCCCATGATTTTCTCGCGGAATCCACGCTAACGGATTTGCTTATATAAAGGTTAAAGGGAAGCTTTGAAGGGGACTCTCCTCTGGAGCTTCTGAACCTCCTTTAATTCTCTACTGCTTTCGTCTTCATATTCTCCATGTTCTAACTTGGTCATCGGAAGGCTGGGTCGAGGTCCCTCTCGACTCTCCTTTCTCACCCGTTTGTGAGTCTCCTCAGGTCACGCCCCGGTAACTCCGACAACCGTCATTCAATGTCTTCTTCAAGCTCACTCACTGCGGTACAAGATGAAGCTCCGGAAGCAGTTGATCCAGCCAAGCCAGCTCATAGAAGCCCTCTCAGCCTGCATTCAACCAACCCTCACCATCTGATCAACCACGCACACCTTGTCGAATCATCATCCCTTCATGACTTATCTCTTATCTCTCTGTCTCAGTCCATTTTAGAAGTATTTATTATACATATTTTATTTTACAATATCATTAATATTTATCGTAGATTCACGGAATGACAAACCATGGCTAAGAAAGACATCCCTTTTATCTGAAAGTTTAAATCCAACTTCGATGTGTTTGAATCTAATAGAAAGAATCCCTAAAAAAAAAAAAGAGAGATCAAGTTCTTTTAGAAAATTAATTAATGAAGGGAATCATCCTCTTATCATCTCGGGATGACCCGTTGGCTAGAACAGTATAGATGTTGCTACAAGTATGCAGGGGGTGAATCTCAGCGTGAGGTCTAAAACTCTCGTTCGGATTCAGAAATCTTTTGTTGTTTCTAGCAACGAGTCAAGAAACATAGCTTGTGTGATTTATCTCTCTTCATCATCACCGAGGGACCGACAGTGATGAGCGTTGAGGGCGAACATAAACGTCTTTTGCTACAAGTGTGTATATTAATGCAAAATGTGATTCACTCACCTTCAGTGCTTCCGTCAGTCGGTCTCATAGTCAATACAAAGGAGATTAATCATGGTAGGTATTTACCTTACCAACACTTGGATGTGGTGGAGGGTCGGCACCTTTTATATATATATAGGACAATTGAAGTAATAAATTAAACGATTGTACCTAGAGTATAATATTGAGGAGTTGATAGATGTTGCTCCTTCAAGAGTTGATGGATATCGCTCCCACGGACATGCCACGATGGCCATCAAATTTAAAATTGTCCAAATATAGTCCCATGATTTCATATTTATCAAAATACACACTTCATTCCCTTTTTATCCCTCCCGCCAAACAAACATGCAATTAATACTGAGATTTTGTATACATTCGAGCCACAATCAAAAATCCTGAGTCATCCAAATGTCACTTGATATTGTATGTGGTGTTAAAAATTTAAATCTCAGCACTACTATGTTCCTGATAATATAATTCTCGGCACTATATTTTTTTTCGGATAGCTTGATTGTATGTGGTGCTGGGAATTTAAATCCCAGCACCACTATGTTCCTGGTAATATACTTTCCAGCACCACTTTTTGTCTCGGTCAGCTTAAAATTGTACGTGGTGCTGAAAATTTAAATATCAGGACCACTGTATTTTTGAGAATATCAGAAATTGTGGATACCTAATAAAACTTTAAATATCAGAAATTTTGGACACGGATACATAGAGGGGCACTTCCCAAATCCAATGGATTTGGATTGAATCGAAAAAGAGGTGAATAGGGTCATCAATGAGTTTTGATCGAAACTCATTGATGAACCTAGAGTAGTCCAAATTTTGAAATCTTGACATCGACTGAAAGATCTTATAACACGAATTATTGATGTGTCGAGGAAACTTAGTTCTGATCCTCCTACCTCCTAGTTTTGGCCGTGTGCCACGTGACATAGGGCTTGATTTCTGAAATATGACTATGAATACCAAATAAAACCTTGAATATCAAAAATTTTGGATACAATATTTTTCTTCTTATTTGGATATTATATAAACATTCTCTTGCATGTCTCTAGTTATATATGAGATAAGTTTTATTTCTCGTCTTCTACTTTTACTGCATTCAATATGTTTTATTTCATTAATGACTGACCTAACTTAAACATCGGAGTGTCGTCGTCGGATAGATCGATAATGGTTTAACTCGTGTTAACTTTTTCAGGACGCAATTTACTGATGCGATCGGAGGGAACCCGCCTTCTACAGTCTCATATAGAAGGAAAAAATTCCGTGCCGCATCATTGGGATTTAAATTCCCAACACCACATATAATTTCAAGCTGGTTGAGAGAAAATGTGATGCTGAAAATTATATTACCAGGAACATAATGATGTTGGAATTTAAATTCTCAGCACCACGTACAATATCAAGCTGTTCGAAAAAATATGGTACTGAGAATTTTATTATCAGGAACATAATAGTGCTGGGATTTAAATTCTCAACACCACGTACAATATCAAGTGACATTTGGATGACTCGAAATTTTCGGTTGTGGCTCGGATATATACAAAATCTCAGTATTAATTGCATATTTGTTTGACGGGAGGGGTAAACATGAAATAAAGTGCGTGTTTTAGTAAATATGAATTTATGAGACTGTGTTTGAATAATTCCAAATTTAAGGTGCACCTTTGATAAATTGTCACACTTACTAACATAGATAAATACAATCATATGGATCACCGATTAAAAAAAATAATAAAGGAAAAAGAAGGAATTAAAATTAAAAGTTTATCAACCAAAATAAATAAGGTTAAATGATATAAGATGGACATTAGATCCCTCGATCAACTCGCAACTTGATTAGAAATAAAAATGTATAAATACGAGAAATTAACTTCAGCGATTTACCAAACAACGCTTTTGAAGTTTAGAATTGTAAAATATCTATATCTTTCATATTTATCGAATAACACACTTAATTTCCTTTACTCTAAAAAATACTTAATTTTCGAGCATTAGTCTTTGAATTCAAATCCCAAAGACCACTAGATCGAGATTTAAATTTTAGTCTGGCGTTCAAAATTAAGTCGTTATTTCGAAGGATAAAAAAAGAAATTAAGTCGCACTATTCGATAAATATGAAGATGGTATATATTTTGAACAATTTTAAACTTAAGAAGTCACTGTTTGATAAATCACAATATATAAGCATAGGAACGTAATTCCTTACTTTTTGTTTAATGCTTGACTTCGAACCAACCAATGACCTAGTTCGGATTAATCATCGGATTATTTATTTTACCTTAGGTTAAATGTAATTTTTTTTCCTGAACTAAAGTCCGAGTAAGTTTGAACGTGGCTTCACCCGTGCTTTCGAACAGTAACTAAGTTTTTATCATCCGTATTTAATTCAGTAAATTTTAAGAGCGAAATAATGTATTTTAGCATGTATAAAAAAATTTGAGGAAGTTGGTGCACGTTCGAGTGTGGTTGGCAATTCATTGTTTGGACACTCTCCGATGCTCTTGTGAGTTGTGATGAAAGAGACATTTTTGGACATTTTGCATTAATTTAGTCAAAAAAATATATAATGTGTATGGATAATAAAAAGACATCTTTATTTTATTTTTAAAATATATTTAAATTATTTGTTCTTAAAAAAGAAAATATGTCCTTTTTGCAAGGATGTATATACTTCCATACGTTTACGCCATGCCCACCACGAACCAGTGTCCGCTTCTGGTTGATTCTATCGATGCCAATCTAAAACCCATCTTGGGTTGCATCCAATTTAATCGCTAACAAAATCGGAAAAATTAAGGTCAAATGGCAAACGATTAAGGAATAGAGGGGCGCGGGATACAATGCATTGAAAAAAATGCACAGATATTTTATAAGAAAATATAATTTAATTTTTTACTATAATATTATTCGATTATGAATTTAAAAAAATTTATTTGAATAACTCGGACACTCAGAAATTTATTCAGTAGATAAAATATAACTTTGATATTATACCGTCATTCAAAAATGACGTGATTATGAAATCCGAGTTGAACGGTAAATAAATTTTGAATATTTTTCTTATTTATTTTTGATGACTGTTGGAGACTATTTGAATTCCGATCTTATCCGATTCGTCTATTGATGAGTCATCTTGAAGATATGTGATTTAAAGTCAATCGTTCTCAAGAATTAATTAGATTGGAGATTCCAATATTTTATATAAATAATAATAAAAAAAAATAGAGGGGTTCAAGTGAAATTTTACCATTTTCAGAAAATGCCAGATGAACTGAGCCGTTCGTTGCCTGAGCATTGCGGTCATGCGTCCATTGGATTGCCGTGTGGGTCCCAGGTCCCTGGCGAGACAAAAAAACTCGCACGTCGTTCCGGTTTTTTCGCTTCGCCGACCACCGCCGCCTCCGTGACATCTCCGCCCCGATCTAGTTCCCTTCCACCCCTTTATGGAAGAAGAGTAGATCCCCTCGATCCCTTTATTGCTTCCCTGTCCTTCTCCGCCATTCCGTACGCCTGATCTTTACCGTGGACCATTAGGGTTGCTGTAATTTACCGCTTTCTCCTCGATGGGTCGCTCCCGCGCCGTGCTTAATTCCGGAGACGACGAGACGATTCAGAGGTAGTTTTGTGTTTCCCTTCACTTACGGAAAGTTTTCTATAAGCAAATCATGCTCGGTTTATGCAGTTCTCCTGCCTTTGATCATGTGGTCAATATTTTGTTTCGTTTTTTTGGTAATATTGAGGAGTCTATCACCGAAATATAGTTTCATTTATTTTATGTTTTTTTTTTGAGCGAGGAGTAGAATTATACTCGAGCATAGTTCAAAATGTTCCCAAGATACTTGAGCTCATGCTATGCAATATTCACGAGCTTAACACTGGCGGAATGGTTAACTGAACTAGATATTTTAAGTGGAACATATTGCCTTTGAACTGGAAAAACAAAAAACAAAAAGGAGTTGTCTTTTTAACTTAAAAAAAGGGTTGGAAAGTCAATATTATGTGGAAAATAGATTTATGCTCAAGTCTGAATTTTGTCTTTTCCCATGTTTGACAGATAAGTAGCATAATGTTGTGAAAGATACGATGAATTGGTGAATTACTGGAAAACATGGTTTATTAGTTTAAAGTTGCAGTGAACACTAAGAATTGATTTAGTACACAACCACATAAAGAATTATCTAGGCACACTGTCATTAAATTCAAGGAGGCTTGCCTTTTTGTTTGCAAGTCAGCTAATGCTCAACATTTAAGATGCGGAAATTACAATACTATTATTAAACGAAAAGGTAGTTTTTCCCCCCATCATCTCTTTCAGCATTGGAAAATAGGGTGTCAAGGGAAGTCTAAGAAAACAGAACAGGTGACAAATTAAAGCAGGGAGCTAAAGGACCCTCCATATCTCAATTAAATCAATTACATGGTTCCTGTGATGGCTAACTATATAGTTGATTTGCATATGTTTGGTTGATCGCTATCCATTTCATTAACTATTGACACTTGCATAACCATACAACAACAACAACAACAAAGCCTTATCCCACTAGGTGGGGTCGGCTATATGGATCCTTCTACGTCATTGGACTCTATCCCCTACTATATCATCATCTATATTTAAATAAATTTTATCTTGTTTTATTGTTGCTAACCAAGTCTTTTTTGGTCTTCCTCTTCCTCGTTTGATGTGTATATTTGGTATCGTTTCACATCGCCTAACTAGAGCATTTATTGGCCGTCTAAGTACATGTCCGTACCACCTTAAACGTGTCTCTGAGCTTTCCTTGATAGATGCAACACCAACTTTTCTCTAATGCTCTCATTTCTTATTCCGTCCCTCCTCGTATGTCCGCACATCCACCTTAACATCCTCATCTCTCGCAACTCTCATCTCTTTTGCTCGTATCAGTCGTAGCCCAACATTCTCCATATAACATAGCAAGTCTAATCGCCGTTTGTAGAACTTCCTTTAAGTTTTAGAGGCACTTTACGATCACATAAAATACCCGATGCTTTCCTCCATTTCAACCATCCCGCTTGTATTACATGTAAGACATCTCTCTCAATCCCTCCATCATCTTGCAAAATGATCCTAAATATTTAAAGCTCTCAATTCCGCATAACTCATCATCTCCTATCTTAACACTTGTCTCATTACGCCTAATATTGCTAAATTTAAATTCCATATATTACATCTTTCCTCTACTAAGCTTAAAACCTTTCACTTCTAGTGTTTCCGCCAAGATTCTAGTTTAACATTTACTCCTTCACGTGTCTCATCTACTAAAACAATATCATCTGCAAACAACATGCACTAATGTGTGTCTTGAATGTGTCAGTGAGTTAAATCCGTGATTAGTGTAAAAAGATAGGGACTTAAAGTTGATCCTTGATGTAACCCTATCTTTATCAAAATGCTTGATTAATCCACCTCTTCTCACTGTCGTTACTTACTTATACATATACTTATTTATTTATATATATGTTACACTTACACCTCTTTTTTCTAAAATTATACATATTATTTCTCTTTGAAATCTATCATGCTTTTCTAAATCAATGAATATCATGTGTAGATCCCGCTGCTCTCTATACTTTTCAATTAGTTATGCGAGAAGATGTATAACTTCTATCATATAACCTTCCGCATGAATCCAAATTGATTTTAGAACCATGGTCTCCTTCCTTAATCTTTTTCTATTATTTTTCCCAAAGTTTCGGTATGACTCATTAGTTTAATACCCTATAGTTTTCACAAGTTTGTCTCCCTTATTCTTATATAAGGGAATTAGGATACTTACCCTCCATCGATTAGGCATCCTTTTTGTTTTCAATATCATGTTAAATAATTTTGTAAGTCATTAAATATCTTATTTCCCTAGACACTTCCATACTTCTATCGGAATATCATCTAGTCCAACGACTTTTCCATTTTCAGATTCCATTTAAAGCTTGTTCTACTTCAAATTTGAATTCTACGATAAAAATTTAAATTTCTATACTCATTCGACCTACTTAAATTACCTAAATTAAGTTGGTCTCCTAAACCTTCATTAAAAAGTTGATAAAAATATCTCTTCCACCGCTCTTTTATTTCTTCATCATTTACTAGTACTTATCAGATTCATCTTTAATACATCTTATTTGATTAAGATCTTTTGTCTTCCTCTCTCTCACTTTAGCTATTCTATAAAACTTTCCCCTTCTTTTTTGTATCTAATTTTCGATATAACCGTTCAAAAGTTTGATCTTACCGTTCAACGCTTTCTTAGCTTCTTTTTATTTTTTCAAATTTTCCTCATTTTACAAATATTTAATTTCTTATATGCTATTCGCTTTTCCTCGACTTTCTCTCTTGCACTTTTTCATTCCACCACCAAGATTCTTTACTTGGTGGTGCATGTCACTGACTCACCGAGTATACTCTTAGCTACTATTTTCAATTTTGATACTATTTTATCCCACATTATTAGGGTCATGTATATGTCATCTAATACTTGTACTCTACCTTCTCTTTGAATATATTTAGTTTCTCATCCTTTAACTTCCACCACTTAATTCTAGGGTCGTGTATATTTTCCTTCTATTAATACTATATTTGAGGCGTATATCTAATACTATGTTGAGTAGTTAAACTTTCTCCAGAATAACCTTACAATCTTTACAAATCTTTCTCTCTCTCTTCCTAACCATAAGAAAGTAAATTTGTGATTTATTATTTCCACTTTTGAACGTGACTAAGTGTTCTTCTCTTTTCTTAAAAAATGTATTAGCTAATATAAGATCATATGCTATTGCAAAATCCAATATAGTTTTACCTTCTTCATTTCTTGTTCCAAACCCATAACCCCCACGCACCTCTCATATTCGCTTTTTCACTCCGACATGCTCATTTAAATCACCTCCTATTAAAATCATCTCATTTGGAATATTTTGTAATACTTCATCCAAGTCCTCCCAAAACCTTAATTTGGTATTTTCATCTAATCCTATTTGAGAGTGCATATACACTAATTACGCTTATAGTTTCTTTCTCCACTACTATTTTGAGAGCTATAATTCTATCCCCCTTTCTAATTACTCCTACAACTTCATCCTTTAACGAACTATCAACAATAATACCCACTCCATTTCTTGTTTTACTCTTGCCTGTATACTATAACTTAAAATCCGAGTTCTCTATCATCTTTGCCTTCTCACCAACCCATTTTATCTCTTGTACACATACAATATTAATTTTTCTTCTAATCATCGTATCTACTATCTTCATTGTTTTACCAGTGAGGGTTCCTATGTTCCATGTACCAAATCTTAGACTACTAATTTTTCTATAATATTTGTTCTTACCCAACCTATGGTGTGAGAACTCTTGCTTATTTAACACTACACTCAAGTTCTCATGGAGATGTAACGGTCCTTGTCGATACGTTGCAATCGGACCCTGCAACGTGAACTCTAGCATATTTTTCACTACACTCGAGTTCTGAAAATGTAGCGGTCCTTGTCGAGACATTATATACAGTCGGTCCCTGTAACACGTTCCTTCCGAGGAACAACCTAGCATTAACACAATAATTTGATTGATCCATACATTGAACATTTGTCTTAGTTTAACGCTGACTGACAACCTAACACAACCCTCCTCCTTTATCCGGACTTGGGACCGACCACGACAAGGTTAACTTATCATGGGCGGAGTTACACTTGCATAACCATCAAATTAACAAATGTAAGATGAGTTTAACTGATCAGTTATTGACTTCCATAATCAGATTTAAAAGCTTTAATAGTGCAATACAGCTGAAAATGGCATAGCCAGACTGAAACAAAATACAGAGAACATTGGTCAACAATAATATAAAGCTGAAAATATAACTTTAATTTGCAAAAATTGATGCTCTTTTTTGAATAAGGGAAGTTATTATTATTAGCCAAGAGGCAACTTTTTATGAATATTTACCAACTTGAATCTTGATGTAATGAACATTTTATTTTACTATAATAAAATATAGATGATAAATAGAAAAAGTGATATGTGAAATGATATTAGATTTAAAACAAAAATATTAAAAATAAGAATTATGATATATGAAAAATAATTTTCAAAGTACCATTCAAGTAGACTCATCTTAAATTATGCTTTGCTAATACTAATAATAGGAAGGTAACTAAAATTTAAAAAATAATGGTTAATAAATTTTACAAAATCTTAATTACAACGGTTATATTAATATAAATATTTAAAACTTTTGACCTAAACATTTACATTGCTTTGTACCAAAATTTATCTCACTCAAGTGAATTTCATAGATGTCAAAATTCTTTTCCCAAATCAACCTGAATATTTTTGATGTTCAAAGTTTTTTTTTGCAGCCTGAAATTTTATTACAGTTGAGTTATGTTTTGATCACTTTGGGTTGAGTCTCTATTCAGGTCAAAATTTCTAATTGTATGGTTTTTGGCAGGGTCAGATTTGGTTCAAAACCTGATGATATGACCTATGAATACCCAACTATTGGCACTTATTGTTATTATATAAACTTCAGCAAATATAATCTCAAATATAATAACTATTTCTACAAGTTATTCTAGTGTTGTATGACGAAGGGAATGAGAAGGTTTTTTTTTGAAGGTATGCAAATAAGAATTGTTGAAATCTATTAAATTTGATGGACTGCAAATGCTTCCTTCTAGGTTTATTCACATGGATTTTATCCCAGTATATAGACCACATGACAAGGCTGTTTGTGGCTTATTCAGGGCAATTATATGTTAACAATCATTTACACTCATGAAATTAGTTATAGGCAATCATGAGTATATCCAAAAGCATTTAATTGGTTATTCCTCGTATTTGTGAAGTATTAAGCTAGTCAGATCTTTAAGGTCTAGTTGTTTTTTATTTTTTATGTCCACTTTACAATATCCAAATATTTTAACAATCAAAATATTTAGATAATATATTTATTTTAGTTACTTTTCTTGGTTTCTTGAATATGATATCAATTAGTAATCAGTACTTGGCAGTGTGTTAAATGATAAAGCTTGCAGTGGTGGCTCGGCCTTGTTAAATGCTTATATGGGATGTGTAGATAAACTGTGTTGTTATTTTTGCTTTGATTATGTTCTGTTTTATTGATCATTTTCCAACATTCCTTTTCATCAGATCGAAGAGAAGGAGAGTTGCTTCAAGTGGAGAGGCTTTGGAAACTATAACAACAGGTTTCCTTTTGCTCGGGTTCTCTTTTCTTTCCAGAACTAAGAATAGCAGAAGCTTTTTGTAACCATTTTTTTTTTCTATTTGGTCAACTGTAGTTATGATGAGAACCATTTCTTCCGTGGAAAGGGATATAAAATCTGTTTGTTTCATGATAGAAATGTGCGAAGGATATCATGCTATCTATCAAATTACAACAAGAAGGCATGTTAGTCCTAACTATACCGGTGTCATTTTATGGATCTTACACTACCATTCGATTTTATGTAAGACTGTATCACTAGTAGCCTTATAAAAGTTACAGCTAACGCCAATGCTCATATGGGGTTAGACACTTTTTTTTTTAATTTTTTTTATCTGGTCAAGGTCTAACACACTCATCAACCTTTGTTAATAATTTACATTTACTATCAAATATAGTTCATAGTTAGAAATCTTCAAACACATTTAGTAATTTTGCAAGAATGATTATGAAAAACCGAAAATAGATTATACGACAATATGTTTTTGGATAAGCCTTCTTTTTTACCGAATAGCTTTACTTTTATGTGTGAAGGGGAGCCTTGACACAATGGTAAAGTTACTATATTGTGATCTAGAGGTCACGGATTCGAGTCTTGAAAACAACTTCTTGCAAAGCAGGGTAAGACTGCATATAATAGATCTTTCCTTGGAACCCCACGTGGAAGGAGCTTCGTGCCTGGACTGTCCTTTTTTTTAGCTTTACTTCTATGTGAAAGCTTGAGGATGCTTCATGGGTCAGGGAGTCAACCATCCTGTCCAATGTTATTCTACAAGGCCATAGTTGAAAACATCAGTTCTATTGCTATACTGTACATCTAAATTCAATTCTTGTACCATTCCACCCTTTTTCAGACAAGATGGAGGAGCCCTTTGACTGGAGAAGGTTATACATGGTGATTATAAACATCTACAGTTGTGAGCACATTATGAGGAGGCAAAATTACGTATCTGCAGTGGTGAGCCTATTTTTAGGAGGCAAATGTTAATTCATTTGATGTTGCCTTTCCATATAATGAGGAAAAACCCAGTGATGTACTACTAGCATGTAGTTGAATAGCATTATCAACAAATAGACAAATAGGTCAACCACGGTGATTCATTTCCCAACAAATTAAGGATGACAATGCTACACTAGAAGAATGACAATGACAGGGTTGACTGTGAGAACAATGGTTTCAAGGCACTAGTATCCTCACTAAGTCACAACATTTGCAGCTGAGCCCCATCATTTACAATTCCAATTTTAATGTTTTGATCACAACCCCAATTAAAAAAGGGCATAGACATGAAAAAAATACTGCCTTTCTTTCCCTCCAATAGTAATTCCTGGAGTGTCCTATGATTCAATGGATACAAGCAGTTTCCTAGAATACAAGTTACAGCTGATGATACATCCAAGCGAGACGAAACTTGTTCTCGATCAAACGCAGATCTGAAAATTGGAGAAAGACTTCACCATGGTATTTGGTACCAAAATCTTGCTACTTGATCATTTGAGTATATCAGTCGTTCTAAGGAGCAGGAAGGATTAAATAAAGGGGTCTATGACCTTCAAGAAATAAGAGAGCCTAGTGCATGTCAATTCGAATTAAAATTCTTCATAATGATAGCCTATTATGAATCCATGATGTATGGACTCTTTGTTGCACAGTGAAGCTTGATTACAGTCCTACCGGTATAAGGTGCTAATACAAACCTTGTTTGAGAACCTGTCAAGACACCAATTGTGCAATTGGAACATAGATCCATAATGATGGTTTAGATAAGCAACCTTTGGTGGGATTACACCATGCAAAGGTTGCTACAAAAGTAATGTTTAAAGGTGCTCCGAGCTCTTTTTTTTTTTTTTTTTTCTGTAAGGCCAACATTTCTTGTTTAGAAGGCTGTAGGATAATTACTAAGCATAAAAGTAAGTTCCTAAGAGCATGCCACTGTACTCAAATAAGTCAATTGCTAAACTACTCTTAAGCTGCTTTTTATAATTTTCATGAGGTTGTTTTTTGAATCTCTAAACGATAGTTTTCTAATCTTATGCTATTGCACTAGATTTAGCATGGTCAGTGGTGTATCATATATCTTAGTTTGTCACGGATTGTTAACCATTACTCTACCTATTTCATTTTTGGAACCTATTAGTGATGACATTGTGATACTCGTTCCATTATGATTATTGAAATCTCAAGCTTCCTTTAAAAATAATTCTGTGGTAACTTTCTAACTGATTTCTGTTACAGGACCAGGGTCTAGTGAAGGGAAAAAAGTTTTGTTTCACTGCAACTATTGCAACAAAGACATTTCAGGGAAGATCCGTATCAAGTGCACAAAATGTCCTGACTTCGATCTATGTGTGGAGTGCTTTTCTGTTGGTGCTGAAGTCACTCCACATAAAAGCAACCATCCATATCGAGTAATGGTTAGCACAATTGTGTCTATCTTTACATTAGTTAATTCATGATTTTTTACTGCTCAAATTGTTATTATGTTCTCATTCTTCAACTTGTTCTTTTAGATATTATGTTTAAGGTTTTCTAATTGGGGTTGTGAATTGTTTTGTTGAATTTTTAAATGGTGAATTGTAAGAATCAAATAAAAATTTAAAAGTATGTTAAAAAAGAATTCTGTTTTTTTTTAGAATAAAGTGATATCCAAAAATATGTAAAATTCTATGATATTACACTTAATAACATAATAGTATGAGTAATTGTAAATTCATATCAAGAATGTAAAGATTCATATCTTACATTAACAATACAAATACTTGTTTATTTTATAATAAAATGAACACTAGAAAATTTCTTTGTCTAATGCATTTTACATAAAAATCATTGTCATTAAGTTTGAGGCAATATTGATTAACAAGATTTCTCAATTATTATTAGTTTCTCACTAATTGTAATTCTATATATCGATATTTGCTTTCCTTAATCATTGTTATGTGTCTAATTTACCTTGGCTTGCATACTTAATGTGAAAATTTTCTTCTTCATTGTCTTCATTGAAGAAGTGAAGGGGTTGATAGTGATGTTTGTGTCTTTTTTGTGATCATTAGGTATCTCTAAAGTTTAAAGGGAAATTATATAAACTGAAAGTTACACATGATATATTATACAGAGTTGAATGTTGGGGCTATGAAGAAAGCAATAAAGCAGAAGACAAAAGTTTAGGATGTCAAGGTAGGTGTGTGGGACATATTAGAATGGACAAATAAGAAATAAGAACTTTAGAGAGAAGTTACAGTCGCACTTATTAAGGAAAAATTCTGAAAGGTGTGTTTAAAATGATATGAATATATACTTAGGTGATTATGGGTCTTTATTATTGATTAAGGAAAAATTCTGAAAGGTGATATGAACTTTAGAGAGAACATGACAAATATGCACATTAATCAAGGAAGAGTTAGCAATGATATAACAAGATATAATTTATTTAAATATAAATAATAATATAGTAGGGGATCGAGCCAAATGATGCCGACCCCGGGTAAGGGCTTCGTTATTATTGTTACATTGTCATCGTTGATTTTTGAGACTCCACTCTCTTTGGCCTTACATTTCTATTGTATACAATAAAAGTTCATTCATTCTTTCTTCTTTAATAATCATCATTGATTAATTTATAATATATTAAGGTTAGTTTAATTTTTCAATATGTTAAATTTAGTTTTTGAAGGGGAGTTTTGGCGCAATGGTAAAGTTGCTACAATGTGACTTGGTGATTATGGGTCTGAGTTGCGAAAAAGTCTCTTGCAATACAATGTAAGACTTTAGGAATATTTCCTTGGGATCCCACATTGGTGGGAGCTTTGTGCACCGGACTATTTTTTTTTTTATGTTAGATTTAGTTTTTAATGAGGTAGATTTAACTTTTAAAGTTTTCCCCCCTTATTTTTTGAATCGTATAAAGTAAGATTTGAATCAATCTTTTTATTATGAATAAATCAATTAAATACTGGCATAGCTTGATACGGTATCGAACTGTAGTATTTTGGACCAAACTCCGGCATGGGTCTAGTATTAGATAAACCTGTAATTCCCCAATTATGATTCTATTTCTAATTATATAATATATTTTCCTGAACCTTAGCTACATCTTTGTATCAAGTGATTTAACATTAATATCCTCATCTGAACTGAAATTTCAATTGTATGATCTACAATGATTTTGTTCCAGCATTCTACCATGTGTAAATCATGTAAATGCCACGCCATTGTCTCAGCAAATGACATCAATTTAGTTAATCATTAATAACACAATAAAATTCCAGTAGATTTTGTGAAAATGGAATACCAGAGCGCCACATAGTTCCTTTTCTTCTATGTGAAGCTAGAAAATGGAATAATATATAGTTCCACCAGGTTATATTGTAGCATACCATTTATTCTGAGTAGAAGAGAAAGAGAAGAGAGAAGCTTTTGTTTGGTTGCAAGTTTTGCACCAAAAAGGTAAAATGGCAGGAAATGGAAATGAAAATTTTCTTAGGGAAGAATCCATCTAGCTAGATTCTCTTGAGTTTAAGTAAATGCAGCTGCTAGTTTTCTAGCGCTCTACATTTATTTATTCTCTCTCTGATAAGATGGAGTTTTCACTTTTTAGTTATGTCCCATGGCTAATAATACTGATTTTCCTACAGGACAACTTGTCTTTTCCTCTTATTTGTCCAGATTGGAATGCAGACGAGGAAATATTGCTTTTAGAGGTATTCCCCGTCCTTTCCTATCTGAAATATTTTGTACTTTAGTCTCTTGGCCCTCGTGTAAACCTTGAGCAGTAGCTTTGTGGTTATCTTTAGGGATTGAGATGTATGGGCTTGGGAATTGGGTTGAGGTTGCTGAACACGTTGGTACAAAGAGCAAGGCACAATGCATTGACCATTATACCACATCATACTTGAACTCACCTTGCTATCCTCTACCAGTATTGTATCTTTCCATAATCTGCTTACTCTTCATTATTTAATCTTTTCCATTTCTCATTTTACAATCTCAAGTCTGTCACTCCTTTGTTGTTGGAATCCACTACAGGATATGTCTCGAGTTAATGGTAAGAATCGAAAGGAACTCCTTGCTATGGCTAAAGTACAAGTTGAGGGAAAGAAAGGTTAGTCATGGTTTCTCTGAATGAATCAGTTATCTTAAACTAGTTATTAGGTTCATACAACCATTTTTGTTGCAATTCTAGTAAAATCTTTTTTTGTAGAGTTGTCTCTTGTCCATTTAAGTGTTTCATTTTTTTTACTATTGATACACTTCCCTCTTCGAGTCTCTGATTTCCATTTATGATAATTTGTTTTCTAATTGCAGGAGATCCATCTGTAATTTATGCAAAATTATAGTTGTGTTGTGACTAGTGCCTACATAATTCTCAGTGCATTTAGTGTTTTTTTTTTCTTATCTTTGTTAAAATATCAAATAGTAGTTAAAAACAAAAACACAGGACACTTGTATGTTGAGGTAAAGAAACAGGAAGCTAACTTAACATATTGAAGTTATTTCCTGTTTGTAATCAAATTATTCCATTCAATCTGAACTAAATCTTATCTACTCTTGCATTTCTAAGTAGCTTTTGCTATTTGTTTGCTTGCTATTTTGCATAAATGGCTGCATTTGATCAAGTTTACAAATTGGTGTTTTCCATTGACTCACAAAAATGATATAAAATGATCCCTCGCTGATTTATAGAGGGAATCACAAACATTGGTAGTTGCTTATGTATATTGTGGTTGGCACACTCCCACCATGGCTATGAACAATTGCTCCAGTGGCCTTACAAAAAACCACCATGCCAATTAAAGAACTGTGCCACAGAAGCACATATAACATTTCCACAACATCTCAGGTTTATGATAGCAATAATTTGCAAGTAAACCTTCAATAATACAAAAATGATTTATTACTAAAGGCAATATAAAAAGGAATAGTTAACAAAATATATTGGCCTAAAATGGCAAACATGTCTAAACAAGGAACATACATAGTGACCAACCTAGCAAACAGAAGAACTCAAAAAGACTCATAAAAAGCTCCTAGTTTGAGTGCACCTTGTAACTTGACTCGATGCGCCTACTAGCCTCATGTTAATCTGAAGTTAGATACACAAGTTAGATTGTCCGTAAAAAACTAGTAGGAGAGTCTCCTAGGAAACTGAAAATAGTAAACAATAAAATAATCAAGTAGGAAAAATAGATGTAAATGCACTATCATTCAAAATTTCTATATGTGGGTGCCTATGCAAACCCCTTATGCTGTGACAGGTAGGTGGGTAAGTTTCTGTCTCGCCCAAAGGGGGCCACTCTGTGGTATCTCCCTAAAGCCATAGGCTTAATTATTACAGCTCCACATTATCTTATAATGACACATGATCCCCATCAAGAGGAGGGATTCATGTGGGACGTGTGCTGTATTGTCATTAATCTGTTCAGAATCGTGCCACTTGCTCATTATTGGTGTTGCTCGGGTATGAGGGGAGAGGGGTTGCTTCTTGTTCACATAAATTAGAAGGAACCTGACTATCTCCAGCTGCTCAGGTTACACAGTGCTGCAGAATGTCAACATGGCTGAAAGAGGCAGCAGCGACTTTATTGCTCAATTTTAAAGGAGAAGAGAAAAAAGCTTGAGAAGGTAGATAAAGAGGAGACGTTAGAGAGGAAAAGTCATGGACAAGGGAAGTGATGGTTTCACGGAGGTGGAAGTGCACTAGTGGTTTGCAAACTCAAGGGGCGAGGATGGACTCCTTCCTCTTTCTTTTTCTTGTGATTGATAAAGGAATAGGTCAAGGGAAGTTTTTATGTTCATAATCTTGGATCTGGGTTGGGTTAAGTTAAACAGGTATGACATTCTACCTCTCAAATAAAATTTGGTTCTAAAATTAGTTACCGAAGCCAAAAAAAAGAGGAAATCTGACACATAATTTAGTTACTGAAGCAATAAGATCCCATTTAAAGTAGGTGGTAAAGCAAGCATGTAGGCAGCTGGACCAACTTGCCCAAGGATTTAAAAGGACCAAATAAATTTGGGAGTCAACTTTGTCTTGAGATCGAATATTGGATCAATTCGCTCAAGGATCTAAAATGACCAAATAAATTTGGGAACCAACTTTTTCTTGAGATTGAATCTCCTCACGTCACCCTTTCACACGGGATGTGCAGGAAGCAATGGTCTCTATCAGAGAAACTCTTTGACGTGTTGCTTGCAGAACTCTTCTGTTTGTTCTGGGCACTGAATTGTGATTGTATAATCCTTTGCACTAAGTTTGTATCTTTTAAGTCTACTGTGCGCCCAAAATTGTCACTCACCAGCTTTGTCCTAAAGCACCAACTTTCTATAAGTGTTCTCTTAAAGTGTCCGTAATAGTGCCATCTGAATTGATGACCGTAACTATTGTTTATGAGAATTCCACTAGGTGTAGATGCTCTTCTCAACCACCAGTTACGTCCTGCACGTAGAGTCTAAAAATGCGCTCTGTCCAACCATCTTTTTGTGAGTGGAAGATAGTGTGCAAAATCTAAGCATGGTACCCAAAGCCTTTTGCTAACTCCATGAGTGGAAAGTGAAAGAGGTTCATGATCTGAGACGATGCTTAGAGGAATCACATGGAGTAAAACTCAGCCAGTCAGTTAACTGGATCATATTTATGGATGGGCAACATGTGAACTAACTTGGTGAAGTGATTGATTACTACCTAAATTGAGTCATGCCTTTTTCAGTACCCTGGAAGTCTGTGTTCTTAGCGATGTATGCCCATTTTCAGTTAGGGGTTCAAAAAAAGCAGCCATGCAAACGTGAATATTTTGCCTTGATCTGCTAGCACACCAAACATTGATCCATAATCTATGACATTTCTCTTCACGGAGGGACACCAATACAACCTATCAAGACCTACAAACATCCACGTGCTGCCTATGTGTTGCAAAGTCTAAGTGGTGTGTCTCCCTCAAACGTTTGTTGTTAATTGGATGAGACGTTGGACAATCTGTGAATCTTGGAATCTCAACACACTGTCACCATCACACGAGAAATCTAGCTTCAGAATCTGCTCTTGCTCTTTCATAACTGTTTGAAATTTGATCCTCCATTTGACAATGTCTGCCGCTTAACTAGTGGAAGTTGAACCAGCTTTAAAGCCAAAATCTCACTTTGAGTTTGCTCAAATGCTAGTGAAATCTAACTCATTTCTAGGTTTCTTTGAATCTCAAGTTATTTAAAATTCTCGGATAATCTACACATTACATTGACAGATGCCAATATTGATCCAACTCGGACAATCCATGTTGGTATCGACCCATCTCGATAACATGATTTCAGTCAGGTGTCCCAAATGGAAGTCACGTGCACATCTTCATCCTTATTACCTTCATCATACATTTTCACTGAGTTGTACTTACTTTGATGGTCCAATAGAAACTATATCAATTAACTAGTTACTACTGTTTTGTTATTGTAGGCACTTCATTGCTTGGTGACATCATTCCAAAGGACGAGTCACCATTTTCACCTGCAAGGGTCAAGTATGCCTTTTGAGCATTTTTTTTCTTTTTTTTTTCCTTTAAAGATCTTTATTGAAATGCCTGCATCTCTGTATTTATGCATGACAGGGTTGAAGATTCAAGCGATGGTTCAGTCAATCCGTCACCCTCAAACTTAGCTTCAGGTAGTTTTTTTTTTTACTTCAGTTCAGTGGCCAGATGTTTTCTTGGTTCTTTGTTGCTCTGGAGACGAACATGACTGACCACTAAAATGTTTCACATTTAAGGTTAGAGCTAGCTCTTGTATTATTGATTGATTTCCTTGCCTTTCTGCAGGTGCATGTAAGATGGCTTCAAACACAGGACAGTTTAAGGATAATACTGATGGGCCTAAAGTAGAAGGTTGACATCAAGATGAGCATACCAAATTTCTTCTGAAGTTCTCGTTTTGTTACTGTATGGTTAATCATCAAAATATTTGCAAAATATTCAGTCAGTTTGTTTTCTCCAAGGCTCAGTGTTCCTTTCTACTTCTTATTCCTTTACTATAGTTGAAGATACATTATTTTTCTACCATGACTATGGTGTGGATACTTACTGGACAACGCCTGGATAGATCTGGATGCCTTCATCTTAGTGGACGATACTATGAGAGGGAGAGAGGAAATATATGAAAAGAGAATATTAAATTATTGATTAAATGAATAAACACTAAGATGGGGTCTCTTATATGAAGGGGAGCTTGGCGTAATAGTAAAGTTATTGCCGTGTGACCTAGAAGTCATGAGTTCGAGTATCGAAAATAACCTTTTGTAAAACAGGATAAGACTACGTACAATAGATCATTCTTTAGAATCTCATTGATGAGAGCTTTATACATCAGACTACCCTATGGGGTCTCTAATATGGGTGTTACAATAACTTGGTCTCTCATAAGGCTAACAAATTTAATTAGGGGCTCTAGAAACAATAATATTAGGATTAAAATAAAATTGAAAAAATTAGAAATTTAGAACCATTCGACCAATTTATTTTAAAAAGGATCATTTCCATCACACTGTCATTGCTATGCTACTCTGCTTGCTTCACGATCAATTAATTCTGCATGCTTTATAGATACATGCCTCACTGACTATTATTTTCATATTTTCTTGTTAATGCAAGTTGTTAATTGATAATGCTTTGTTTTCGTGCCTTTCCACTTTCATATGTGATAAGACATTTTTGCATGGCAGGGTCTTATATGGATAGGACAGTAGGTGTGAAAAAACCCAAGTATTCAGGAGAAGAAGGTCCTACAATTATTGAGAGTGGCTATAACCAAAAGAGGCAAGAATTTGATCCTGAATATGACAATGATGCAGAGCTGGCATTGGCTGATATGGAGTTTAAGGAAAATGACTTGGAAATAGAATGGGAATTGAAGCTGAGAATGCTACGCATTTATTTGTCAAGGTTAGTTACAAAAAATTTGCAGTATGTTTGATGTTATTCCATATTGAACAAATCCTAAGCAGTTGTTTAACATATCCACGTAAATTTCTGATCTATGGTAAAAAAATACTTCTACTACTTTATAAGTTTTCCTGTGAAAATGTACTACATATGATTGATGTGTGAGGTCAAGATTTTTAAGTTTAGCATAGAAGGAAATAACCAAAACAAAAAAAAGAAGCCCTTTTCTTGTATTAACTTAGATTTTAGGAAACACATTTAAGATAGTACAAATATGTACTTAGACGACCGATAGATGCTCTAGGTAGGCGATGTGAAATTATTACAAATATGCAAATTAAATGAGAAAGAGGAAGACCAAAAAAGCCTTGGTTAGCCACGGTAAAACAAGATAAATTTATTTAAATATAGATGATGATATAGTAGAGGATAGAACCCAATGACATAGGAAGATCTATAAATGCGATCCTATTTAGTGGGATAAGGCTTGATTATTATTGTTGTATTAACCTAGATAGGAAGGCAATCAGGACTGTCTTTCTTTTTGCATGTTATTTTAAATAGCAGCATGATATAGATTTCAGAAAGATTGGGTCACAGGAAGTTTGTACACGCTACCCTTTAGTGATGCACTGATAGTGTCCTTTGAACATCTAGATCGGGTATAATATATCCAAGTGCTTCTGTTAGTTGGACACAGTTCATATGTGGACATGTCTTTTCTTATCTGTTAAATAAATGATAAATGCATTAGTTAGATAATTAAAGCTTTTGCATGGTTTGTAGCTCCAGGTTGATGCAATGTGTAATTAAAGATTTGTGTGACATGTATGCCCCTGTTGCTGTTCTTACCTGGTTGATACGTACACAAATCTGAATTATCCAACAGATCCTTCTACCCTTCTTGTCTTTGCAATGGTCTGAGATGTTCTCTTTCAATGTTAACTGGCAAAAAGTGTCTTTGGAAGTAATATTGTGTTTCTACAAGAGAAGTAAAGTGGAAGGGAGAGAACTGAATGAAAGAAGGGAGGAAAAGATAAAAACTGTTCTCTGATTTGTGACCGTGCTTGGCAGGGGAAAGTCCAAGTATGGAGATTTGACAAGGAAAGTTCAAGTATGAAGACTTGACAAGGGGAAGTCCAAGTATGAGAACTTGACAAGGGAAGTTCAAGTATGGAGACTTGGCAAGGGAAGTTCAAGTATGAAGACTTGGCAAGGGAAAATTCAAGTATTGAGACTTGACAAGGAAAGTTCATGTGGAGACTTAGCAATGAAAGTCCCGATGGCGCAACCTTTTGGCAAAGGAAGACCCGATAGTATAACAAAATCGAATGAAGTACTTAAAGGCAAGCAGACAGGGTGAGGAGCCGTGGACTCAGATGCATCCTAAAGGCGCAAGGTTGATGGTAGACGCTTGAAGATTTAGGTCTAGGCTAAGGGTAAGTGTCAAGTATGAGCGGATCATACTTGATGCGTTAAATCTCAGTTTTAAGGTGTGTCGACTGGTCGAGTGCTCAGGCGAGTGAAGAAGTTGCGACACTTAGGGAGGTGCTTGGGCACTGGGCGACTGCAGTGCTCGGGATTTAGAGGTGCTCGGGCATGCACTGAGGAAGTAGTGGTGTTTGGATGCTCAAATGATGGGAAACGCGCGAGTCGAGGACTCGGGCGCGCTCGACTGCGGGTACTCAGGACAACGATAGTCCTGGGGTTCAGGCGATGGGGAGTCGGGTGCTTGGCATTCGGACTTAAAAAGTTAGGAGAAATCCGCACTCAAGCGAGTGAGAAATCTCGAGCACGGACGAGGGGTGCTCAGGCGGTTGGGCGCGTGTAGAAACAGTGCTCGACATTGTGAGTGTGCGGGTGCGCGTAGAAACAGTGCTCGACTGAGTGCTCGGGCGACGTAGGAATGGTGCTTGGGCGACATATAAACAATGCTCGGGGCAGTGACTGTGGTGCTTGGGCGACTCGAGAAAATGAGAAACAGTAGCTTTGATGAAGCAGTCGACTGCTGTGTTCGAGCAGTCGACTGGTGTCACTGTAGCAAGCCACAGAAAGTTCTAGAGTCGACTGGCCAGTCGATTGGTGGCTTGACAGTCAACTGATCGACTGAAATCTAATGTGGATCAAGCTGTTGTGAGACAACGGTCAAGTGACCAGTCGACTGGGGATAAGACCAGTCGATTGGTAGGCGGAAATTAGCCCATTGCGGAGCTTATAAAAGGAAGACTTGGCGACGAGTTCAAGAGTCGGTTCTTGGGAGTTTTGAAGAGGAAGTGATGCTACATTCAAGATCTTCAAAAGACATTCCAAAACAACTAGACACATCGATAAAGCAAAGCTCGCTTGTGTAAAGTGTTGTTTCATTCATTTCATTTGTATATGATGGCGCTTGCGGGCCACGTCTAGGATGATGGCGCCGACAAAGGATGAGGGATGACTCGGTGACGCGCGCCGCGAGGCGGAGGGTGAAGGCGGAGGAAGCTGGGCCGGGGGACTCGAAAGACGAGCGCACCGTCGACGTGGACGCAGAAAGGCCCGTTGCTGGAGAGTGCGAGGATGTCCTGGAGCTTGAGCGGCGGGGAGAGCGCGTCGAACGCTCCTTCCAGGTCAGCGATTGCGCCGACAGAGCGAGGCGCTGGTGGTGGGAGGCGCCGTTTTCCCGAGGAGGCTCCACGTGAAACCAGTAGAAGCCGTCGCCAGCGGTAGAGGTCACGGCGGAGAGGTCCCAAAATCGGGTGGAGTAGTGGCCGCGGCCGTCGAAACTGTAGGCGCGCTGCTTGACGTCGTCGAAGGAGTCGAAGGACGCGGAGGAGCACGAGGAAGCCCCCGAGGCGAAGCCTCCGAGAAGGAGGAAGACGGCGGCGCGACGAACGCCACGGAGAGGTTGCCCGAGGCGGCGTCGTAGGACCAGTGGAGCGCGGCGGAGAGGTGCGGGAGGTCGCTGCAGGTCGCGTAGACGCGGTTGGAGTCGAGGGCGTCGCGGTGGAAGAGGTGGACGCCGATTCGGCGAAGGAATGCTGCGTTCGGGAAAGGAATGCGCAGGAGCGTCGCGTTCAGGAAAGGAATGCCCAGGAGCGTCGCGTTCAGGAAAGGAACGCGAGTAACGGGCGGAAAAAAAAAACGCCAAAGTTGAGAATCGAAAACCTATGGCTCTGATACCATGTTATTTCGTAACTTAGAGATACCTAACTTACATGAAATAAGCCCTATTTATAGACAAGATTAGGGCTTATTCAAACGAATAAATCAAACCCTATCCTAGGAATAAATCAAAATTCTATCCTAAGAAATAATTATTCCTAATGATATTTAGGGATAACAATTATCCCTAATCATATCTACAATATTCTAACAGTTACAAAGGAAGTTATCCCTAGAGTTAGAACTTGATGAGAGTCAAATGACTAAGGCTTCCAAGAAGCCTAGGAGAGTCATTAGGAAGGTATCAAGGGAGGTTATCCTTATTGAATACCTAGAAAATCCAAGAAGCTCCAATAGGTATTGGGTTCCTAGGAGTGTGATTTTTTCATACTAAATGGGTATAGGATGTGCCAACTTAAAATGGAAAGGTAGTTAACCTAATTATAGTGGAGTTGACACTCTAGAAAATTTTCAAGGTATAGTTATACTATGAAAATAAGTTTAGACAATAATCCTAAAAGAATTTAGGATGTGCTAATAGAAATAAAGAAAGGTTGAAAATTAATCATAATTGACACAATTAGGATAGAGTCAATAGTATGTCAAGTTGGGGGCTTTGACACACTCAAGGGAGTTAATACATTATTATGTCAAGTTTGGTACTTGACATAATTTTAGAGAATGACAATTATGTTCAAGACTTAGATATATTTATTCGTTAATATTTTATATACTTGCCATGCTTTGTGTGCCACACTCCATGTCATGACATCGTACATCACATGATTACTTAGAAGACATGTCATGATATTTAGGTTGTTCTTGTTATGTCATGACATCATGAATCATTGCAATGCTTTTATATTATTCAATCATTTATACCATTATCATATTCATACATCAAGTTTATTAAATTGAAATTAAAAACAAATGACATTATTTGACACCCTAGGTAAGAAGGTCAAATTCGATATGCCTAGATAACAATGCATGATCCCTTAGTATAGGTAAGAACGAAATTACATCTCACAAAAATTATAGGATGACATGTGTGTATTGAAAGACTCTAGACACATCTGAGATGTTAGGAAAATGAGTTAAGTTCAAGGTGTTTATATGTTGCATCAAAATAAACTTAAACTCATTAAATCATAAGAATGAATTATGAGGAAAGCTAATTTACAAGTCATATATACTTGACCTATAGACCATGATTGAAAGTAAATTTTGAAAATAATTTTAAAATCATTTTGGAAAACCATAGTGAAGTCTATTTGTTGATAGCAATCACAAATGAAAGATTGACACAAAGTTACTATTTTTGAACTTTGTATTATTCTTTGAAACTAAAGGGTATTTTTCTAGAAAGTTATTTTTCCCCTATAGTATTTGACGTAAGTAATGGTTGCATGAAGTTTAAAGATTTTTCAAAAATCATAGAATTACTTATGTATTTCCAAAACTTAGATTGAAAAATTGTCGTTTTTTGAAAAATTTCAGAGATCAGTCGACTACCTAATAGACCAGTCGACTATCCCAAGTTGTTTTTGGTTGAACAATATTGGTTTAGCCATTAAACATCTATCATAGGTTAGTTAATTGCTCATAACCCTCTAATATGCTTAGACAAACATTGAAAGGATGAGATTTTTAGTGAAAATGAATAGGAGAATTAATTCGGGTAAGAATCAAATTTTAAGGGACGTTAAAGTTCAAGGTTGAACTTTTGACCATATCTTTGAAGATTAGATATGCTATAGGGTTAGGACCACTCCAAAGACATTGTTAGTGCAATAGTTAAGGAGGAGTAAACCTTTAAGAGGAGATTGTTCATTAAGGTATGATGAATGAATTTTGAAAAAGGGGGAGAATGAAAAATTGTCTTTCATTGTGTGATAATGGTTTTATCACTAAGGAGAATGAAGGGATTAAAGATGAAGGAAAACGAGGAGAAAGAACTTTTTGATATGTCTCAAATAGGGAGAATGAAGGGTTTGAGTTAGGAAACTTCATTATGCTTTGACACAAGAAGAGACGAGTTGGGCTTATGACCTAGCCTAATTTAAAAATATTGTCAGACATCAAAAAAGGAAAAATTATTGGGGAACTTGTTGGTGTACCAAGCTGAAATCAAGGTTGACCAAGCTCAAGTGAGACTCGAGTAGAGTTTTGATATTTGATAATATATTTGACAATATGACTGGATGAATAAAGTTTAATTGGGAGTTGGCACAGGTGAAGTCCTGGCAGGTCTGAAAGACCGTGGTGAAGGTTTGACAGGTTTGGAAGACTGTGCTTGGCAAGTAAAGTCCCGGTAGGTTAAGGGTGACTGTGCTTGGCAAGGAAAAGTCTAAGTATGGAGACTTGATAAGGAAAATTCAAGTACGGAGACTTGGCAAGGGAAAGTCCAAGTATGGAGACTTGGCAAGGAAAGTCCAATTATGAAGATTTGGCAAGGGAAGTCTAATTATGAAGACTTGGCAAGGGAAAGTCCAAGTATGGAGACTTGGCAATGAAAGTTCTGGAGGTGCGACCTTTTGGCAAAGGAAGACCTGATAGCATGACAAAGCCGAAGGAAGCATTTGAAGGCAAGCACAAATGACGAGGAGTCGTGGACTCGGATGCACTCTAAAGGTGCGAGACTGATGGAAGAAGTTTGAAGGCTTAGGTTTAGGCTAAAGGTAAGTGTCAAGTATGAGAGAATTCTACTTGATGTTAAACCGATTGATCGTGGCCTCGACTACTAATTGGTCGAGTGCTCGGGCGAGTGAGGAAGTTGTGACACTTAGGGAGGTGCTCGGGCGCTGGGTGACTGTAGTGCTCGGGACTTGGAGGTGCTCGAGCATGCGCTGGGGGAGCAGCAGTGCTTGGGCACTTGGGCGATGGGAAACACTCGAGTCGGGGACTCGGGCACACTCTGTCGCGGGTACTCGAGGCAGCGATTGTCTCGGGGTTTAGGCAATGGGGAGTCAGGTGCTCGACATTTGGACTCGAACAGTTGGGAGAAATGTATGCTTGGGTGAGTGAGAAATCCCGAGCATGGATGAGCGGTGCTCGGGCATGGGTGTGCGGGTGCGCGCAAAAACATTTGGCACTGTGAGTGTGCGGGCGCACGTAGAAACAATGCTCGACACTGCTAGTGCTCGGGCGACTTAGGAAAATGAGAAACAATAGCTCCGACGAAGTAGTCGACTGCTATGCTTGAGCAGTCGACTAGTGCCACTGTAGTAAGCCACAGATAGTTTTGGAATCGACTGACCAGTCGACTGGTGGTTTAGTAGTCAACTGATAGCTTAGGGTCGTTGATCGATCCACTGAAATTTGACGTGGATCGAGCTATTATGAGATAACGATCAAGTGATCAGTCGACTGGGGGTAAGACCAGTTGATTAGTAGGTGGAAGTCAGCTCGTTGCAGAGCTTATAAAAGGAAGACTTGACGACGAGTTCAAGAGCTAATTCTTGGGAGTTTTGAAGAAGTGCTGCTGCATTTCAGATCTTGAAAAGACATTCCAAAACAACCAAACACAACGATCAAGCAAAGTTTACTTGTGTAAAGTGTTGTTGTTTTATTCATTTCATTTGTATGTTGTATTTGGTTATTTCTTATTTCTCCACCTTCGGTGTGATTTTGAGGAGAAAGAAGATAGTGGGGCTATTGACTGAGAACTAGGTCTTGGAGTAGGAACTGAAGTTTCGAACTACATAAAACTGGTGTATTGCTTGTGCTTTATGTTTGTACTTATTTATAGTTTATTTCCACTGCATATAATCTTTGTAGACAAGTACACAATTGAGAAAATGTAATCAAAGTTAGAGTTGCTATTCACCCTTCCCTCTAGCGCATTTCGTTCCCAACAAAAAGGTTATGGAGAATTGGATGTTGAATATGCAGATGAAAGATCTAACGGGTCAGAAAGGACCAAATGGCAAGCGTGAGATGGGAAGTCTAGGTATGTCAATAAGGACCTGATGTTTGACAATAGTGAAGTCCCAACAGATCAAGATTAATCGGATGCTTAGCATGGCAAGGGAAGTCCAAACAGGTTAAGAAAGACCGAATGATTGACAATAATGAAGTCCTAACACGTTAAGATTGATTGGATATTAGGCGAGTGAAGTCTTAACAAGTCAAGAATGATCAAATGCTAAGCAAGAGAAGTCTTGATAATAGAATTATCAATTGGCTGCTGTGGAGTAGTAATTGACTAATGAACCGTAAACTTTGAGATCGGGGTTTAAGAGGGCTTATAGGAGTTGGGCATGAGCAATTGACGGTTAGGTATTAATAGTTGATTGCTTCATTAGTCAAATGGAGCACTTGATTGATATTACTGTTCAAGTAAATAGAGAGTTTAGAACTCGATTGTGCAGTTCAACCGATTGTCATTAGTTGCTTGCTCGAAAGGAGCAGTCGACTGATGTTACTGTTCGAGCTAATAAAGAGCTTGAAACTCAGCTGTCTGACTCAATTGATCATTATTAGTCGATTGCTGAAGAGGAGCAATTGATTGATGTTACTGTTAAAACGAATAGAAAGTTTAAAACTCAACTATAAGACTCGGCTATTTAAGTATTAATCGACTGATGGTAATGAGTAGTTGATTGATTTGGTTAAGGTGAGCTAGAAAGAGTTGATCTGTAGGTGTAATGCTCGAATCTACAATGGAGCAATCGATTGATGGATATTGACCGTCGACTGTTAGACAGAAATTAACATTGACTTAAAGTGTATAAAGGAGAGTTTTGTCGAGGATTTGACAACCAATTCTTGGAGGTTATAGAGGAGAGTGCTGTTGCATTTTCAGACTTGAGGAGGCAATCTAAAACTGCCAAAAGCACTCAAAGCAAAGATTCGTCATTGTAAAATATATCATTTGTATTTTTCTTAGCTTTTATTGTATATTTGCATCTTGTTTGTGTTGCTTGTAAAAGAACAAATTGTAAGTGGTTTTTCTGCTTCCGGAAGGTATTCGGCAAGAAGAAAACATAATGGTGTAGCATTAGGACTAAGCCGTAGAGTAGGCACTGGAGTTCTGAAATATGTAAATTGGTTTGTTGTGTTTGTGCTGTTTCATGTTGTGTTTTTGTTTTTGTTCAGCGGTCCTAACAAAGAGTTGGTCCTGGTGGGAGTGCCGAATGCTAAAGCCATAGCTGCAGAATAGGAGAATGGGGAAGGATTGGAGGAAGAAGATGACTTGTTCATGTTTTGAATGTCGCGCAAACCATGAGCAAAGACATTGCTGTCATCTTGAACAAGCAAAACTGTCTTTGTTATCGTTGACCATAAGCAAGGTGTTACTATTGCTAGATCTTGCGTGGAAGCCATCATTGCGATGTGTGTTAGTTTTCGAAACTTGTGTGGAGTCATTACCAATCTTGAGTGAAATCACCTCCACCTCAGGACTTCATGAAAGTCTTGTGAAGTCACCGTTGTTGTTGTGATGTGTCACTAAAGTCGAGTATCATGTTGAGCTTATTCCACATGCTTGTCAGTTTGTTGAACAAGAAATTGTGCCTGTGCCAATCGGCATGGAATGATATTTTAACTAATGAATTTAACTACCATCCCACTTTATGTATATGATGGTTGATTTTGTTCTGTTTAATAATGGTAATAAAGTTGATTTAATTGATCTCCATATATATAGTCCTTGCACAATTTATTTGAGGGATAACATTTATGTATTAGACCTTAGGTAGTTGGAACAAATTTGGTTTGATGATGATGATGTTTGTTCTTCCTGCGAGATTAAAACATGTAATTTTGGGTTCCTGAAGTATGTTGGGGTCTGACTTGATCTTCAAACAGTTTAATTTTAATTGTGGCCTCAAGCTTTTGTCAGAACCTGTTTCTCTAGCCTGATTTTACTTGCATGCATGCCGTTCCGTACCATGTGAACTGAAAGCAGTTGTCCTTTTCAAGTTGTTGCTAAAATGGTTTGTTATGCATTCTTGTAGTCCTTGTGGAATGACATTATTTATTATTGCGAACTTGCAAAATTGAGACTGATGTGTTAACACTTTTTGATAGGCTTGATGAGAGGAAGCGAAGAAAGGAATTTATTCTAGAAAGGAATTTACTTTATCCTAATCCATTAGAGAAGGAGATCTCTAATGAAGACAAAGACATAAATAATCGTTTCAAGGTCTTTATGCGCTTTCTCTCTCAAAGAGAGCATGAGGACTTGGTCAAGAGTGTTATTGAGGAGCGCAAAATTCGAAGAAGAATTCAAGAGCTTCAGGTGCAATCTTCTCTGTTCTTAATTTGTAGATTTATTTATATATTTCAATTAACAAGAAGATAAAGGAGATGTTGAATAGGACCATAAGACTAAATGCTACTGTTGGCACACTTTAGAGTTATGTGATTGTTGTATAGATAAAGATATCTAAGTTTGAAAAGGTTCTTTGATGCTCAGATATCCTTAAGAGCCCTTAACTACCTTTTAATTTTGGATCATCAATTAAGAACTGTCGTAGAAATAATGTGCTGGCGGCTCATTTGTGATTTCTGTGACCTGTACCATCATGTGACTTGACTTAAAATTTCATGTCTGTTTGCCAGGAATGTCGATCTGCTGGATGTCGTACATTGGTAGAAGCGAAATCATACTCTGAACAGAAGCGGAAGAGGGAGTCAGAGGCAAATGCACAAAATTCCAGGGAAGACTCTCAGGTTCTTCCTGGTAGTAAACTAATGCAAAAAACAAGCCGTCCATTAAATCGTGAAAAGGGGGGAAATGATGGAAGCCTGAGAAACATGAATGATGACCACAGAATAAAAGGTGGCGTTGGGTTAGATACCGGTAGCAAAGACTCACCTTCAACTAGGGCAGGACAAGTTGCTGTGAGATCATTTGATGAATGGGATATTACCGGACTCCCTGGGGCTGAATTGCTCAGTGAAATCGTAAGAAATTACTTTATCTTTTTTGTGCAATAGCCTTTATTTTATCCGTTTGTGAATATGTACTATTTTTAGATATATCACTTGCTAGTTTTGTGTAGGCCAAGGACTATTTTAATGATGCTTGTAAATAAGATCTTTGGGATTAGGACGAGCAGGGAAAACTTCAGAAACTGCTAATATTTTTGTACCTTTTCGAAGAACCAGAAGTTTAACATGGTCGTCTGATGGTAGATAGTCAGTCATTCACAGATTACTTAATTGCTGATGGAATACAGTTCTGTGGGGACGATCTTAAATAACCCATTCTTGAGTTTTGGAAAAAAAAAAGGAAATTATTAGAAAATATGTGTTGCTTCGTAATTCTTATAGGTTTTTCTTTATTTTTTTTTCCCTTCTTTTTGATACCTGCAGGAGCAAGAACTGTGCTGTCAAAACCGATTGCTGCCCAATCACTACCTTAAAATCCAAGAGACACTGGCACAAGAGATATACAAGGGCAACATTGTCAATAAATCAGATGCCCATTGTCTGTTTAAAGTTGATCCAATGAAAGTGGACAGGGTGTATGATATGGTGAAGAAAAAGTTGGGCCAACAGGAAGAGTCTACTAATGTACAGTAATTTTTTCAGCGCGATTTGTATCATTTTTTTTTATTTTTATTTTCATTTCCCAGATCTATTTAACGTCCAATGGCGAAAATAAAGCCTGAGGGACATTATTCATTTCCCCAACCTTATCAAAACTTGAATTAGTTCACTCTTTTGTAATCTTCAGTTTTCTGATGTGTTATGGTTTTGCAGTTGGTAAAATGCAGTCAATCAACCTAACAATAAACTGAACGGTTCATTTCTTCCAATCTCACAAAAACATTAGAGGGCTTCTTTTTTTGAGCCAGTAAATAAGTTTAGGAGGTTTTCATGAGTGCTTTGTTTTTAAACTTAGTTGCCAAAGTAATTGGATGGATGGTACAGCTTTGATTGGACCTGTATCTCATTATTTTCAAGTCTTGCAATGCTATTTCCAAATGGGTATAATATTTGATTGGCTCACCTAGAGTCACTTGCCTGTCAAAGTTAAAAGTCGTCCGACTTTGTTTCGCCCCTTGCAGTTTCCCTTCTTTGATCGCCTGAGAATCTCGTAGAGGACGGGGGCAAAATATAATTTATTCAAACGTGAAGGGCAAACTAAAAAGTTGGAAACTCAGTTATATTCTCATAATTCAAATGCGAGAAAAAAAAAGAAAGGGCATAGATCCTGTACTACGCGCCCACTCCCTTCTCCGAAAGTAAACAAAACGGCGTGGAGAAGAGGCGAAATCGGAACGGGACACAATCCTAACCCGTCTCCACTCCACTCCACAATCCTTCGTTCGTCGTATATTCGATCCTCCGCCTCCAATTCTTGATCTCTCCATCGATTTCAATGGCGATATAACACCAGCTCGCGGAGGTGGTGCTGAGGAATTGACCGCCACCGCCCTCCGCCTTCTCTTCTGGCCGCTCCTCCTCTCCACCAACTTCCTCCTCGCAATGGCGGAGCCGACCCCGAGTTAATCCCGAATTAATTACTAGATTAATTTTTTTTTCCGGCCCCGAGTTAATCCTGAATTAATCAACAGATTAATTTTTTTTCCGGACTAGGCGTGATTTTTTTTTAAGGTGCTACAGTTTTTTTTTTTTTTTTTTTTTCTGAACGTAGAATGTGGCTCCGCCCTGGCCTCCTCGTCGCCATCGCCGTCATCCTGCACATTTCCCCGCCGCCCCTGGCGGATCAGTGCACCTCGGGGGAGGACCTCAAAAACTACTTATGGCCGCAGCGGCGCACACCTGGGCTACGGCGACGTGGATGACGACGGCGGACAGCGGCGGCGGGAGGAGTGTGAGGGCGTCGGGAAGTTCGTGAAGAGGGGTTCTGCTTACGTGGAGCGATGTGATTGGAGGAAGTCAAACAGAGGATGGTGCGATCCAACCTGCGAATACAGTGTGAACATTTCAATGCGATGTGACGTGGAAATGATTGGATCACATGTAATTTTACCATTTGTCGTTTCAGCCTTTTTTTTTTTTTTAAAATTCACTTCCTAAAATAAGCATAATTTTAAAATAAATTTGTTTTTTTTTTCAAATTTAGATGGGAAGAATTTACTAATTAATGAGCATCCCCATTTCAAAATTTGGTATTCTAATTTCTAAGCTTCTACTTTGATCATAACCCCAACGGTTTATCAGGATATTTGCTGTACGAACACTGAGCTCCAATTCGAAAGCAATATTGATTAGCATTTACTACACATAATTTATTCTTTAACAATGTAGATGGACGTACAACATGATTACAGACATGCAGTGATACAAACCCCTTCCTTTCCATATCAGCACTAACGTACAAAAGCTAAACGGAAAGTTCTCAAGAAAAACAACTAGTGAAGTAGCGACCGACCATATTAACCCTCCCCCAGCCCCATTCCCATTTATTTTTATCTATTTTATTTGTTCTATTATTCTGTTCAAGCCAAAAGCCAAAAGTCCTTGTGGTGCTTGGTGGTGATCAAGTAACCACCTCTCTTGCTCTTCCTCCTCACTGCCAGTGTCATGCAGGAAGCATTTTGGATGCAGTAGTCCACCTCATGTCCATCTCCACCTGATGGCCTGATACCATCACTGCCTCTGTTACTACTCCACAGCACTGCTATACAACTCCACGCCAAGGATCTCTTCTTCTGCCCCAGCACCAGAAGGGAGGCCATTTGTTTCCTGGCCGCCTCCACGATTGCCGGCCCTCGCTCTTTCCCTTCGACTACTAAAACCTCCACTTTGATCTATATATGGATATCGAGTTGATGAGCTTACTACTATAAACTTAATTTCAGAACAAAATTAAATGAGTTGATTAGTTTTACGTACCTCTGGTCTTCTTGTTTGGCATATGCTTTGCAAGGCATACAGCATTTGGTATCTCGAGTTCCTCTTCTTTTGGTGTGAAAGATCACCTTCGAGGAAACAAGTGATCAAGGAAGATGTCTCACATACTTGAATCAATGAACTAGAAGAGTTTAATCCATATTTGACCCTCAAAATAACCTCTTTTTTGCTTTAGCTAACTATCTTGCTTTGATTATCTCAATATTTTTCATTATGCTAAACACTTTTTCTTTTTTAAAATTGTTTTTTTAAAGAATATAAAACAAACCCTTTCTGTCGACAAATTAAATCTTAACATGAATTTAGGAATAAAATTGCAAAAACAGCGTAAAATATTGTTTTGCATATTTGACATTTTTGTTTCAATATATCATTACAATACTTAAAACCTTGCACATATAACATCAGAAATTCTCTTTAAAATAATGTATTTTCTTTGAGTTTTAAACGTACAAGGAATATTTTAGAACATATACAGTATGTACATTTTTTAACTTTTAGTCTTTGATAATACTATTCATTTATTTGAGATACAATTTGAATATTTTGTAATAACTTTTGAATAGGGGAAAAAAAGAGAAATGCTGAAAAAAATAAAATTATGTAAGCATCAGAATCATATTAAATAATAATACATTAATAATTTTGTAACGATAAACTAGCGAATAACAATGAGTTTTGAAAACAAAAATTGACAAAAAAGTTTTTTTTTTCTGGAAAAAAGGGGGAAAAATAAATAAAGAACAAAAGAAAAACAGAGGAGCCGACGTACTGTTTATCGACGGCGGCTTGACGACGGCGACGAGGACGAGGGTGTCGCCATCTTGGAGCGAATGCGATAGAGTCCACTGGAGGGTGCCCTTCGACTCCGCCTCCGACTCCACCACCACTACTACCCTCCTCCCACCCAAACCCTTCCACGCGTCCCCCGGCGCAGGCGCCGTCACCGGCGGAGGCGCCGTCACCGGCGGAGGCGCCGTCACCGGCGGAGGCTGCGGTTCCGTTGCCCAGCTCGGTTGCGGCGATCCCAGCCGAATGCTGGGCATCGCCGTCTTCTTCTTCGTCCCGAAACGCCAAATCCTCCTCTCTTCAATTCCCATTTCTATTGGAACAATTGCAGTAGAACAGAGCAATTTGATCTCATCGCTCTCCTTTTATCATTTCTTCAAAAGATGAATTTATACGTGCTCGGGCATGATGCGATGGTTAAAACATCCCGTCGTAAAATTTTCACTAGTGGTAGTGGGAATGAACCGGAAACGTTTGATCCCGTAGTATGGGTAATCATCTGTCTTTTCAGATTTACTGATGAATGCATCAGAGAGAATACCGTTCACACCTTTAGTACTAATTGGAAAAAAATCTGAAAACTTAGATAAAAAAAAGAATATAATAAAATATAATCAACGGACAAAGAAAATTAAAAAATCTCTTAGCAGAAGATGAATAAAATTCACTGACACTATTATAAATAAAGAATTAAAAATAAATTGATAACATATTAAAAGAATTAATAATTTTTTAGCTGACATTCTTTCCAGATCGTTAATACGATGAACAAATTTAGAAATTACATATCAGTAGTTAACAGAAGGTTAATGACATTCGGGGAGATAGAAATTTCACAGTACAATAAACATGCAGAACAATTCCATTTTAATATAAGACATAACAAGTATAAAATTGCCTTGTAGACAACCTGTGGCATATCCCAAGTACACCAGGAACAATCAAACAAAAGGTGGATGTTATAAAAGCCCTGATACAACATTTTCACCATACAACAAAAACAATTAACTACGATCAAGAAGTCATCTATTACACCATTCTAACAGGATCACAAGCAGGAGTATACGCCACCCAACAGGCTCTGGCTATAGTAGAAAGTGAGATCCAAGTCACTTACAGAGAATTCAAAGACATCGAAGAAGCATTAACAACGATCAGAACAAAGGCAATCCCAAACTATTTTGTAAGCTCCTCATTAAAAGGAAAAGGAACAACAAAGACAATCCCATAATCTTCATGACTCCCAAAAGATATGACATACTTAGACATAATTACAAGTGAGCCAGTAAAACCAACAGAAAAAAATGACATCTCAAAAAATTCGAACATACTAGTAGATTTGTCTACATACATCAGAACACTGGCCGATAAATCAAATTGGATAGATTTCCAACAGATTTAAGAAGCTCTCAAATGACTTCACAACTTGGCACCCTCTTATACAGACATTACAATCATCTATGAGGCCGAGTTTAATTACAAACTTAAATGCCAAGGTAAGTTCCCTACATGTAGAGATGGTGAAGCAAAATGTGACTGTAAATACCAAGTAGTATACAGTTTCAGAAAAACAAGTATTGATATAAAAATATTCGTGCCACACAGATACAGAGGCAAGCTAATAACCCTTTTCCTTTTGATGGATTATGGGTTATTGTACAAACTATAGATACAAGACATTGAGCTAACACAGGAGTTTTCATGAAAACTCAGACAGTGCATAAGACATCTCTTAATAGAGGAATATTTCAGGAGCATAATAGTATGGACTTTTGAAAGTTCTCCCCCGAGTGGATAAATCTGAAAGTCGAACCAGCAAGGCATTTAATTAAGTTTGAGGCTGACAAAATAGTCAATCTGGAAGGAGATAGGATCGAAGATTTTGTCCCCTCAGCCGAAGAACTAGATTGGGAGGCCTCTTCCAGTCCTGAACAACAAGTAAAATACTGGAGAACCTCTATCCAAGGCTCTGACTGGCTCTAGGAGGACTCGATAGACTCCCTCCATTATACACTGGCAGCAGAAATATTCACAGAAAAAATTTACTGGTCGTCAAGCTATGATATTGCTTTCTTCCCTTTCAAAACCACTACTCAACACACGACCTTACTAAGTCAATACCAGAAAATAAATGAAAAATGAATCCAATAGAAAACACGCCAGACGACACGATAGTACAAGATGAAATTAAGACAGGTTAAGATTGTAGTTGCCCGTCAAAACAGCCCACCAGAAGGCCCATCCAGAGTTGCATCCATGGGCTCAATTGGATGTTCAGTGGAAGAAGCCAACCTCAATAATATGATAAAAATCTAACAGTACCCTCACCTAGACAAGAAGGATAGCACTAACCCGTGACACAAAGTCCACCATAGAGACAAGAAGGACATCTACAATACCAGCCCGTGACACCACTCAGAATCCCTTTTACACCTGTGATATCTCCACTAGCATTTAATGTGTCTTAGCACCCGTGGGATACCAACTTCTTTCCCTGCTATAGAAGAACCCCCCCCCCCCTCTTGAAGTTCCTCTTGCAGTTCTAGTTTGAGATTTCTCTGTAAGTTTTTAAGATTCTTGTAAAAATTCTTATTGCCAAGTCTTATGTACAAATTGTTTAATATATCATCATTACCATCGTATTAAGCCATGAACGACTAAAAAGTTTTGTATTTCTGAGAAATCATTGACCGAAACTCTGTAGCTCTTCGCTTGATTTTCATGGATCCTTCAGTCCTTTTCCTTCCTCTGTAAAAGTAACTGTTGCCATAAGCCTGGTAAGATTTGTGCTGACAGAGACATCGGATAAGACCTATAAAAGTCAGGGCATGGTAATATGACAGTAGATGAGGTTCACTAGGAAGAAGAGATCAAGAAAAGAAGCTGAGTTTCGCTCTTTGCGTTCTCAGAAATATTTGTTAACCAAGTCTTCCATTCTAAATTTCTCTCCGTTCCTTTATGCATATTTTCCTTATCTATTTTAATTATGCTTTTGACACAGCGAATATTGGGTATGCATAGTAACTGAAAATGCATAGTGCTCTTCTCGCCCACGACTGCAGTTTAGCATCATTGAAATCTAGTTGCGATCCAATCTGAATCAGAATTCGATCGCGATTGGACGGTTCAGATGCCCGATTAAAGTTCAGACATTGATTATAATATGAATGACGATCGATGGTGAAAAAATCGAATGACGATGACGATCAGGACAACAAGTCACGTCGTACAGGTGCAAAAAAATCTATCGACATATCAAATCTGACATAGTTATAATTCAACTAAGCGAAATTATTATCTCTAATATTTTTTTTAATCTTATCAAAAGAATAACCCTATAAATATCACTAAATCACTTAAAAAAGGTGGTTCTTTTGACAGAAATAAAAATCTCAGACATTTTAACCATGAGTAACTTCTCCGGAGTTGAGGGTAAATGTAATATTTTGAATTGTAAGAAGTAGAAGGAAGAATCTGTATGTATATGTTAGACAAATTAATCATGGAGCAATTAAAAGTAGGGCTGGAAGTTGAACGTGCAGGCCATGAAATTGCGGTTAGGAGTCTGTATTTATATGTGCAGGTCTTCAATTGTTTAATTTTAGTCTTAATTTTATAGGCGCAGTTTGCAGAATTGGACCCCACGTATTGGAATATCTAAAAATATAATAATAAAAAAAACAATAATAAAATTGTGATGGATTGGGGAAAAAAATAAAAAAAAATCATGGTGGATGATGAGTTGTGGCCATATTGGAAGTGTAGTAATGGTAGAATTCATTAAGGAAATTAATGAAGAAGAGTTCTCTAATATGTTGGATGCATGTTGTCGGCAAACACATTGATATTCAAACAATAGATACAAATAGACCAAATTGGTTCGGTTTGGTTATTGAAAATAGAAGACAACAATGAGTAGGTTGCCCGGAAAAGCTTGAATGTTCTAGTTTGAATTTCTCATACAGTTCTTTTTTTTTTGTTAAAAAGGTGGCTAGTGGCTAGGCTAATTAAGTAAAATATCGATTAAATCGAATAAATTGATAGCATCAATCAAAATTGAAAGTTTAGTTTGGTTAATTCAGAAATTTATTTGTTAAAAAATACTAGTTAATTTGGTTATCTCGGTACAATTTTAAATTTCAAGATTAAAAAATTGATTTAATCGGATAAATCGAACCAGAGATCATTAGTCAATTAATAACATATATTAGTCAATTGATAATCTCTGGTCAACTAATGTGTATTATCAACCATTTAATGTCTTGAGTTGCGATTTTAAAATCACAAAATCACGATTCTATTTAATCTATCTATCTCAAATCTTGAGTGATTTCTCCCGGTCTCTTTAAATACTAACTTCTTTGACACCTTACATCTATGACACTTTGTCGATGTTGTCCTGTCGACTCTCCGATGTAGACCTTAAAGGTCTAATCAAACTTTCCTCTCCTCATCTTCTCTCATACAGGCCGCTTTGCCTCCTTAAACCATCACTTCATCAGACATCAACCTTTCATCCCTCCTCACACTCGCTGACTCATGATTTCCTCCTCAATCCTCATTCTTTAATTCTTATTCCTCATAGTGGGTAGTGATACATTCTTCCCTTCACTGTCGATGACAAAAAGACCAGTTTAGAATTTTAAGATTTATTAATGATTCATAACAAATTATGAATGAATATTTAATATTTGAGTTGCTTAGTATTTGATCATGATTCTAATTTGTTAATCTAGTTTTATCTATATATTTTGATGAAAATATTATATGTTTATACTTGTAGATATGAATGCAAAGAGATATTTCAAATATGAATGTTGATAATATTTATTTATTACCATAATTTGGTCCTTCAGTAAGTACAAGAACACCTATGGATTCTAAAAAAAAAAAGTAAGCAAAGGAAAAGAAATAAAATCAAAAAGTGAAATATAAAAACATTTCACAAAGTTTATTAATAATGCTAAGAAGATTAAAGTCAAATGCAAATATTGACAAGAAGTTTTATTATAATCCATATAAGAATGGAATAACAAGATTGAGATATCATATGACCTCATGTAAAAAAAATATTATGATATAGAAACAACTCAAACACAATTAAATTTATAATTACGTGAAAGATAGGGTGAGGTATCTCTGATTTTTTTAAATTTGATCAACTAGAAAAGTACGTATTAGCTAGAATGATTATAATGGATGAACTCTTTTTTAAATTTATAGAAGGAAAAGAGTTTAAAACATTTATGGCTATGATATATCTAGAGTTTAGATTTTTTTCAAGATGAACAATTATACGTGATTGTGTTGAATTATATATGGTTGAAAGGAAAAAATTGAAAAATATATTGCATAATTCAACCCAAAGAGTCTCTTTGACTATTGATACATGAACATCGATTCAAAAAATCAACTATAGGTGTTTGATAGCTCAATTTATTAATAAAAATTGAAAGTTACATAAAAGAATTTTGAATTTTTATCTAATTACAAGTTATAAAAGTGAGACAATCAATTTAACTATCGAAAATTATTAGAAAAATATGAATGGAAAAAAGGTAGAATGCATGAAAGAGACTTCCACTACAACAAAAATGCTAAAAGACAACACCACAAATACAACGGTTTTAGGAGAAACCGTTGTGATTTTGATAAAAGACAACGGTTTTTGATAAAACCGTTGTCTTTGAGCGCCCATATAACACAAAAGATAATGGTTTGACACTATCCGTTATCGTTGAGCATATTTTTTTTTAATCAACAACACATTTTACAACGGTTTTCCAGAACTGTTGTCTTTAAGTTTTTTTTATCTTAACAACAGTTGGGACAACGGTACAATCAACCGTTGTCACTGAGAATATTTTTATAACATTTAGCACAATGGTCAAAAATTATTGTCGTTGTGATAATATTACAACGGTTTTAAACCGTTGTCAATGAAATTTTAAAAGTTTATAATACTATTTTTTAAAAATTATTGGAAATAATACAACGGTGATTTTTTTAATACTATTAATACTATTTTTTTTATTATAATACAACGGTGAAATTATTTTTTAATTATTAATACTATTTTTTTAAAATTATTGGAAATAAGTTTTTTTTTAAAAAAAATATAAATATATATGTTTACAAACTAAGTCATTTATCATGACATTTTTAAAAAGCGTCACGATATTTAATAATAATATTAATCGTGGGATTTTAATACTTCGCTGTTTTCCTTTTTTTCCCATTTCTCTTTCGTCTTTTTTTCTCCCACGGAACCTAGGTCTTCTCCTCTTCTCTTTTCATCGCAAGGCGACGACAACACCGCAAGGCGACATGGAGTAGGCTGCGGAGCGACACGAGGTTGGTTGCGGGGATACGTGAGGTTGGTCGTATCTTTCCGGCAAGGTGGGCTAGCCACGGAAGGACGCGACAAGCCGGCGACGCAGCAGGGCAACAATGTAGCTTTGCTACGAGGCATTGACAACACCCCGATGGCTATAGCGCGATGCGAGGAATTGGTTGATGGATATTCTACAAAACCAAGAAGCTTCGCTTTTTGGTATCTCAAATAAATGTGATAAATACAAAGTTGTTTTCAAAATCATTTGTGAAGGACAATCCAATGCAGGAGCAGAAAATCCAATAGAATTCTCTGCAAGTTGTTCCTTTGGCTTTCCTTTCTGACTTGAGGTACATTTTGACCTTATGGTTGGATAGTTTTTTCTTGGTGGAGTTTGGTAGTTTATCAAGATATGCTTTTGTAACATTCTATCTATATTTGTGTATATCCTCACTTGGTTGTCTTAATCAATACCAGATTTATAGCAGCTATGTTAATGTGTCATGCTATCAAGAATTCGGTACATGACAATTTTTCAAACTTTGGGAAATTTCTTTTATTAGTCATTAATTAATTTTATTCGGCTAAGTTGTTTCATTAGGCATTTCATTATTTCTAACGCAGAACCTAAATGTCTTGGTTACTGGAAACTAGGGTCTGAATGTTTTCCTAATGTATTGGAGCTGTGAGGTTATTGTGCTTGTGCAAGTCTAGAACAATGTAAGCAGTCCTTTTTTGCATTCTTTGTTGAGTTACTATGGGCAAGTTAGGAATGAGTTGAGCAAATGATCCCAGTAATTAGACAATGAGCTATCTTTCATGCACACACATACGCACATGTATAGACATGGGAGAAAAACTAGAATGGCATCAGGCCCATTCTCTTTTAGATGCCTTAAAATATGATAGATTCACAATATTTTCATGGCTCATGGTTGTTTAGAGCTATTAGATTTTGGGTATTGTTACATTGTGTTCTTCCTGTGGTATTGCAGGATCAATTGAAATGTTGCATGAAACATAGCTTTATTTTCACTATTTGTCATTTTCCTAAATTTAGGTTCAACCAGCAGTTGGCATAATCAAACTTGGAGAGACAATAGAAATTTCTGTTCATCTTGATGAATTTTGCACAATGGAAGAGATTGTTGATGGATAGCTCAGAATTGGCAGTGTCAAGATACTGTGGAGAAAGAAGCAGATACTAATTATCGCTGCATACACACTCAACTAAGGGCGTAAGTCAAACGGATCCATGTACGACAGTTACGATGAAGTTGGTCAAAAAGTTCCATCAAGATGAATTCAGTCTATCCATCAGCATGGATCCGATGGCAAAGGTTCTAAAACTCTCTCAGATGTGACTTCTGGGTTCAACAATATAAGCGTTCCATGAGGTTGTACATCAAAACCATCTTTTATAGTCTAACTCATCCCTTTCTAAATGCATGTGCCATGAAATAGAAACCCTAATCAGATCATTCTAGCAATCACAAGGTCCTGCAGGTGTAATTTGTAAATGTAACTTGTTAGAAGTTTTTATTTTCTTTTTATTTTTCTTTTTGTTGTTGTGGAATTTATAGATTGACATTAGCTCTGTGAATTAGATCAAATGTAGCATGTATCTTTTCCGCCCTTTCATGCTAATTGGATGTATACCAACCATTGTCCGGGCATAATTTGTTTAGCTTGTGAAAAGGATGCTCTCTTGTCCCTTTTCCAGTGAGCAATGACAAACATTTTAAGATCTCATCAAGCTATTTGCAATTCAATAGGCCATGTTTTATTCATGCAGGATATGGAACATTACTAATGCTTGAAGACCTGCATCACGCCTTACTTGTGTGTTTGGCTTCTTCGCAGAGGTACGCTTTCATGTACCTCTTCCTTTCACCCATCTTGGGATGATATCTCATGTAACACTTAGACAATTCAATTAATCAGTGCAAGAAATATGTTGATAATACAGCTAAGTGAAGAAAGCTTTATAATTGGTGTAGACGCGAGTTTAGATAGACAAAATGTGTATGATTGAGGGGTTTCATCAACTGATTGATAGGCGTGTTAATTGTATCAAGATGGCGGATGAGCATTCCGAAACTATAGTTTCAATGAGTCAAAATTTACAAGTTAAGCGACAATCAGATTCCTGCAATCGATTTCTTGGTAGTTGTCTCAAAGCTACATACCAAGTGCATTCTTTCTTGTTATTGTTACATTAAATTTCATGTTTAGTAGTTAGCTTAAGCAATAGCAAAAATGACAATCACAAATAACTTTGAAGCCATTTTTGAGTTACGAATGGGACTCTCTATCGTAATAGGAATTTGTTCACACATAACTTTGAAGCATTTTTGAGTTACAAATGGAACTCTCTATCATAATAGAGAAGTTGTTGAAGTTATAACACCAAACCACTTACATGCTTTTTGTGATATCCACTTAGTTAATACATATTCTGATCTTTCCCTATTGTTATATCAACTTGTTTCTTTGGCAGGGAGCCACCATCGTTGACCAGATTGTGACTATAACTCCCGCTGAAGGTTATGTCCCAAGAATTGATGAGGTAAAACTCATTCCATCCTATGGAGATTGTCTACTTATTTTAGTTGTTTCACTTTGCCCACTCTGCAATTTTTGCAGCAAGTTAAGGAAAGTGATGTGACAATTGATATTCCTGTTGGAATCTATGCTTCAACGCAGGATGTCTCTGCAAACTCGAGTGTAATTATCTCTTCTATTATGCCCTAACTGCATTTTGGTTCCAAAACACTTTTACTCGTACTAGATGTTGCTCAAGGAATAACTACCAGCTTTTTTTGAACTCAAGTAGGGAAATTAAGGAGGTTATTAGATGTATAATTCAAAATAAAACAAATGCAACATTGAGGTGTTAATGTAGAGAATTTATTAATATAAGGGCATATAAGTTAAAGACGATAGAAAAAGAAATACAAAAACAAAAATTTGCGATATCAAATTTCCCTTATGACAACTTTTTTTTTCCCTTATGACAACTTTTTTTGCGATCTTGTGTGTAATTTATGTATCAAATTTTACTATCAGAATAACTACTATAATTTTTTTCATCACAGGTTCCCCTTCAACCGGATGGAGCTCAATGCGGGTATTTTGTTTTACGATATATGAGAGAGATAATTGAAGGCGCCGCATCCTTTGACAAGTCTTCCCTACGATCAATAGTAATATTAGATATATTTTCAAATTTTCTTATTGATACCATAGTGTTTAATTACATTTTCATTCATTTATTCACATGCAGTTCGCAAAATCTGTGATAGCTGCAAAGGAAATTGATGAAGTACGTTCGGAGTGGGCTGAATGCATACAAGATCACATATCTGATGATTAGGAGAGATTTAAGTGTACATACCTCTTTTGGTTACATGTGGTAATCTATAAGTGTTTTGCTTATTATGCATAATACTTTTGGTGCATATGATGTGTAGTTGTTTTGCCACAGTACTTTTTAATATATATCGGTAAGAGTGATCATTTAAAATGTGATGTGACCATGTACTTTACATTGCTACAAGTGCGAGTGTATATATGTGTTTTCTATAATTCTTTTTGATGTTGTATGATTTATATTAAAAACGCAACACTATAAATCTACAACGGTTTATTGTGTTCTAGAGTAACCGTTGAAAAATGACAACGGTGAAAAACCGTTGTCTATGAGCAAAAAAAATCCGTGGTAAATCGGTGGTCGGTCAAAGACAATGGTGAAAGACCGTTGTAGATTTAAGGAAAAGACAACGATGAAAAACCGTTGTCTATTGGCAAAATCGTGTAAATCGACCGCTGAAAAGTGGTTCGGTCAAAGACAACGGTTAAAAACCGTTGTCTTATCCTTGAAACGACAACGGTTTTTCACCGTTGTCTTTGCCCGAACCACTTTTCACAACGGGTCGATTTACCATAGATTTTTTTGCCAATAGACAACGGTTTTTCACCGTTGTCTATTCAATTTTTTTTTGTAGTGTTCATTGTGTATCCGACTTTAGTCTCACGTTAGACGTTTCAGACTTAATGGTTGGTTTATATTATTTTACAAGCATGTATGTTGTGAACAAACACATAGGGAGATACTCTCTCTCACATGTGGGTGCGCGAGGGTGGGGGGGGGGGGGGGGGAAGGGAAATGCAAATCTAGTTAGGGTAAAATTTGCCTAAGTGAATGAACTAACATTTTACCATCAGAATATTTTTGCTTCATTATAATGGATGCATTAATGCGATTAATGAGAATCCATAATTACCACTCGAAATGGTTGGCATTTTAACGCAGCGAATATAAGAAATTAATGACTTTTATTTGGCCAACTATGGAGAGACACTCCTATAAGAGGAGCTGGGATCTTTAGTAGAAGAAGAAGAAAAAGAGATAATTCCATCTACCTGCGAGAACACTCGGGTGTCTCTTAGTTCACTGCGACTACTAGTGCTTAGTGGAGATCATGGTTCGTCATTGTATCTTGGGAAATATATGACTCACGATAGCCTCGATACACCTCGGAGGTGGATACAAATCTAGGGGCCTGGATTGCACTGAACCATGTTGACTCATATATGAGCACGACTTGCGCACATCGAATGCAAGACTGGTCAGGGCAAAATTTATCTAAGCAAATGAGCCAATATTTTTGCCATCTGAACTTTAAGTGGTTGTAGCAGAAGATGCTCTTCTACCTAACCACGCTAAATCTGGCTTGATTTTTGACTGAGGTACCTCCCAAGCTGACTGAGGATGCAATTGATGTCCAGACCATCAATACAGTGGAGAGGTAGACTCATTCTGAGTTTTTATGTTAAAACTACATTCTCAGCTGTCTTGTGGACTCACTGCACGTTGTGTACAACATGAAGAAAATGGCCAAGGAGCTATGAGAATCCCTAGACAAGAAGTACAAGATGAAGGATACGGGAGCCAAGAAGTTTATCATAGACTGATTCCTAGACTACAAGATAGTTGACTCCAAGATGGTGATCATCCACGTTTAGGAGATTCAAGTGATTCACACGAGATTCACTCGGAAGGTATGATTATGAGTGAAACCTTCTAGGTGACAGCTATCATAGAGAAACTACCTCCCAGCTAGAAGGACTTCAATAACTATCTAAAGCATAAGTAGAAGAAGATGAACGTGAAGGAACTCATTGTTTGCTTTGAATCGAGCAAGACAGCAAGAGTTCAGAGATAAAGACATTCTATTAGGCTATTGTGAAATCCAACATGGTTGAGCACGATCAAAGTTTAAAATGGAAGAATTCCAAATCTTTCAAGATGGGACCTAGAGGAGGCATTAACAAGATGAAATTCTTTGGAAAGTGCTTTAACTGTGACAGAGTCAGTCACAAATCTTCGGAGTGTAGAAAACCAAAGAAAAAGCAAGAGGCTAACTTGAACGAGGGACCAAAGGTCGATAACCTCTGTGTTGCGATCTTTGAACTAAACTTGGTGAGTTCAAACTCTCGATAATTGAGGATGGATACCAGTGCCACCAGACATGTGTTGCAATAAGGAGCTGCTCCACAATTTCGAAGAAGTCAAAGGGGACAAGCTATACGTGGGGAACTCAGCAACCTAGAACATCATGAGCTAAGGAAAAGTAGTGCTAAAGACAACCTCGGGCAAGGATCTTGTTGGTGCAACAATGCCCCAAGAATTTATATGTTTTGATGTTTGGATAATCATCTAAGTTAGACAATGCTTTGTGATCTAATTACGAACATGTTTAAGTGACAGGAAAATCCAAGGATGAAGACTTGGTAAAAGAGAAGTCCAAGTATGATCTTGGCAAGGGAAGTCCAAGGGGCGGACTTGGCAGCATAAGACCAAGCTTGTAGTCTTGGCAGCGTAAAGTCCAAGTGAACCATTGGCAAAGGAAGACCAAGTATGATCTTGGCAAAGGAAGTCCAAGGGATGGACTTGGCAGCGTAAGACCAAGCTTGTAGTCTTGGCAGCGTAAAGTCCAAGTGAACCTTGGCAAAGGAAGTCCAAAGTAAGGTCTTGGCAGCATAAGTCCAAGCTTGTAGTCTTGGCGGTGTAAAGTCCAAGCATTTGGCAACCCAAGATATGACGAAACCGAAGGAAGCTCTTGGAAGCAAAGCGCAAAGGATGAACAAGTCACGGACTCGGAGGGATCCTGGAGGCGCAAGGCTTAATGAGGAGCTAGAAGGTTGAGTCTAGGTCTAGGGTGTAAAATCAAGTGTGAATTACTCATACTTGATGAGTATCAGTCGACTGATACGATGTATCACCGACCGTCGTGTGCTCGACCGAGTCGTGAAACTCGACCATCACGATCGCTTGATCGCTGGCCGATCGATGTTAGAATCGATCGATCGCCAACAGCATGATCGATCAACGCAAATACGAGCACGTAATGTAGTCGATCGACTACGCCTACGATCACTGATCGATCACTCCATCACCGATCGATGGAGGGATCAGTCGACTGATGGAGGGATCAGTCGACTGATCACTTGGCCGTTGGAAATTGCAGCTACGTATCTCCGTGGATCTGCTTGTTCAGAAGCCGTTGGCTTCGGCGGCAGTCGACTGATGGTGAGCATCAGTCGACTGATCGAAGCCCAACGGGAAAACAACCCCTCTTCTATAAGAAGGGGCCTTGGGGTGCTTGGTGAAGCTAGTGCTCTCATTCCTAACTATACTCTTGTGCTCACCAAGCTTTCTCCAAGTATTTGTGTGATTCTAAACCTCCTCTTCTAGAGTCTTAATCTTCCATCATTGTAAAGAAGAGGAGTGCATTGTAAAATAAAGTTTCTCCACCTTGGTTCATCCAAAGGAGATTTAGTGAAGCTTGGCTAGGGCTAATCCACCTTACGGATTGCCGTGGAGTAGGAGCGTCATCTCCGAACCATGCACATCGGGTGTTAGCATTGCTTTCATTGTTTTCTTATTTGTATTCTAATTTGTATTTGTATTGCTTCCGCTAACATTCTTGTAGAAACAAAGAAAGGCTAATCACCCCCCCTCTAGCCATTACAAAGATCCCAACAAGTGGTATCAGAGCCAGGTTAGCTTGGAAGATTTCACCATCAACCAAGGCATCAATGGCTCTTCAAGAGGGATATAGCACCGCCAAGCCACCGCTCTTCGATGGGAGTCATTTTGCGTATTGGAAAGGTAGGATGAAATATTATCTAATGAGTAATATTGAAATTTGGCATAACATTGTAGATGGCTTTGAAGAACCGGTGGATGAACATGGAGACCCTATTCCAAGCAAGGATTGGATAAGGGAAATGAATAGGCGGTTCGAATCAAATGCAAAGGCGGTACTCACCATCCAATGCGGCATTACAATGGAGCAACTCAACAAGGTGGGGCCTTTCGAATCCGCCAAGGAGTTATGGGAAAAGCTCATTGAGCTAAATGAAGGATCCAAGGAGTCAAAGAGGGCCAAGAAGGACTTACTAATTGGACAACTTCAAGCCTTCCAAATGAAGATGCATGAAACCGTAAGCCAAATGCATGGAAGATTCAAGGAGATTGTGAATGGACTCCATATCATAGGTGAGCGAGTTGACAACCGAGATTTTGTAAGATACATACTTCAAGCATTTCCTAGAAATTCTCTATGGACTTCTATAGTTGATGTTATTAAAGTAACTAGGGATCTCTCTCAAATTAAAATTGATGAATTATTTTATGAGTTTGAATTGCATGAGCAAACTAACATGTCTTCTAAGGAAAAGGGTTTAGCTCTATTTGTTGAAAAGAAGGAAAAGAAGAAGAAAGAAAGGAAAGAGGTGTCATCATCATCCGAGTCGGAGCATGATTCAAGTAGTGATGGAGACTCGTCTAGTGAGATGGCCCATTTTGTCAAGAAGTTCCTTAGAAAATCAAAGGAGTTCAAGAATAGAGAAGCAAGGAAGGGGTCTCATTCTTCAAGAGGTAAGTTTAGTGGTAATCCAAATTTTAATAATAATGTGATTTGCCATGCTTGCAATAAGAAGGGGCACATAAAGCCAAATTACCCGGAGCTAAAGAAGAAGGAGGAAAAAGAAAAGAAAAAGAAGGACAAGAAGGAGAAGAAGAAGAAGGAGGCCATGGTGGCTCAAACTACATGGGACACACCAAGTGTTGAAGATTCTTCCTCCGATGATGAGCTTTGCCACATCACACGCCATGTGGCACTCATGGCCCTAGGAGATGACTCCGGTACATCAAGCCAAGAAGAAGACTCTTCAAGTGATGAATCGTCATCTAGTGACGATGAGGTAATGAACTCTCCCAAAGTTAAGCTTCTTTGTAAATCAATTGCTTATCTTAAAGAGACTCTAGATAAGTCTAAATCTAAGGTTAAAAGCATGAAGGTAGAACTAAAGGCCATTAGGAATGAAAAACCTTCACATGTTGACTCTTGCATACTTAAGGAAGAGAATGACAAACTTAAGGATGAGGTTAGTGAGTTAAAGGCATGTCTAGAGAAATTTACAAATGACTCAAAATATCTTGACATGATCCTTAGCCAACAAAGAGCCGTTTACAATAAGGCCGGTATAGGATATAAGCCAAAAGAAAAAGAAGTTACCTATATTTCATTGATTAATAGGAAAGCAACCATTAAGGGTAAGGTCAAGAAAGCATGGGTACCTAAGAAGTTTTTACTTAATGCTACCGGTCCAAATGTTTGGGTACCAAAAGCTTGTGTTTTTCATGTGATTTAGGTAGGAGAGCAAGGTATGTGGATCGTGGATAGCGATTGCTCAACACACATGACCGGGGATGTGAGCAAGTTCTCCACAATTAAGTATGTGAAGAAGGGAGCGGTGTCTTTTGGAAATAGTGGAAAACTCAAGATATTAGGTAGAGGTACAATTGAGGTATCCCCCAAAATTGTCATTCACAAAGTTTTACTAGTTGAAAATATGAAATTTAATTTATTAAGTGTTAGTCAACTTTGTGATGCAAACTATCATGTTTCTTTTGAATCCTCTAAATGCATGATTAGACACAAGGAATTAAATGATTGTATGTTAGTTGGATATAGGAAGTCAAATATCTATTATGTTGATCTTTCATATGCTTCTAACATTTCTACTAAGTGTCTTGTTGCAAAAGAAGAAGAAAGTTAGCTATGACATAGGAGATTGAGGCACATCAACATGAAAAACATAGCCAAGGTAGCCAAGATGGAGTTGGTCAAAGGGCTACCAAAGATCAAGTATGTCAAGAACAAAATGTGTGATGCATGCCAAGAAGGAAAATAAACAAAAGCATCACACAAAGGTAAAACCTTAACTAATACTTCCTTACCATTAGAACTATTGCATCTTGACTTATTTGATTGTCATAGTACTCCTTCTTTAAATGGTAGCAAATATTGTTTAGTTATAGTAGATGATTTTTCTAGGTATACTTGGGTATACTTTATGAAACATAAGGATGATACCTTAGAAATAATCATAGGATTTAGTAAAAGGGTTGAAAATGAAAAGAGTCTCAAAATCAACCAGATCCGTAGTGATTATGGTGGTGAATTTGAGAATTCTAAATTTTCACAATTTTATTTAGAGCAAGGGTACAAGCATGAGTTCTCTTGTCCTAGAACACCCCAACAAAATGGGGTGGTGGAAAGGAGAAATCGTGCCCTACAAGAGGCGGCTAGGACTATGCTTAATGCATATTCTCTACCTAGATACTTGTGGGCGGAAGTGGTTAATACCGCTTGCTATATCCAAAATAGGGTTCAAATCCATAGGTTTTTAGGAAAGACACCATTTGAATTATGGAATGAAACTATTCCCACAATTCATTATTTCAAAGTCTTTGGATGTAAAGTTTATATTTTAAACACCAAAGATAACTTAGGAAAATTTGAATCCAAAGCGGATGAGGGAATCCTAGTTGGATACTCATCCACAAGTAGAGGATATAGAGTCTACAATAAGAGAACCCAATGGATTAAGGAGTCCTCCAATGTTCAATTTGATGAAACCACTAGTACCTACCCTAGAAAGTCCTCCATTGATAAGAATATTAATGACAATAATCAAGACATTACCCAAAAACTTCAAAATTTGACCATAAGGGGTAATGATCAAGGGGGAGGAAGAGGAGATTTCGATGATGAAAGAAGGGTGGAAGATAACAATGATCAATTTGAAACCCCTTATAGAACCCTAAGAATTCATCAAGATCATCCACTTGACCAAGTAGTAGGAGATATATCTCAAGGAGTAAGAACTAGGTCATTTCATAGACCTCCTACTAGTCAAGTTGCTCTTATTTCACAAATTGAGCCCAAATCGATCAATGATGCATTACATGATCCGGATTGGATCTTGGCAATGCAAGATGAATTGACTCAATTTGAAAGGAGTCAAGTATGGGAGTTAGTACCTAGACCCAATGATTGCACCATAATTACTACAAGATGGGTCTTTAGGAATAAGCTAGATAACCAAGGAAATATCACTAGAAATAAGGCTAGGTTGGTTGATATTGGATTCAATCAAGTTGAGGGGCTTGACTATGATGATGACTTATGCTAGATTAGAATCTATTAGAATTCTCTTAGGGTATGCTTCCTATATGGGATTTAAACTTTACCAAATGGATGTTAAATCGGCATTCTTAAATGGTTATATTAAGGAGGAAGTATATGTAGAGCAACCACCCGGGTTTGAGAATATAGATTATCCAAACCACGTATATAAGCTTAGGAAAGCATTATATGAGTTAAAACAAGTTCCCCGGGCATGGTATGAAAGATTGTCATCTTTCTTAATTTCTAAGGATTTTAGGAGAGGCCAAGTAGATCAAACCTTGTTTATAAAGTCAACATTAAAGGATATCTTTATAGCCCAAATATATGTTGATGACATTATTTTTGGGTCAACAAATGATGATCTTCTTCAAGACTTTATAAAAAACATGGAAAATGAATTTGAAATGAGTTTAGTTGGAGAGCTCAACTTTTTCCTAAGGTTACAAGTCAAACAAACCAATGAAGGTATTCATATTTATCAAACCAAATATGCAAATGAAATGATCAAGAAATTTGGTTTGGAAAATGCCAAAATTGTAACCACTCCTATGACCACTAGCACTAGAATAGATAGTGATCATGATGGTAAATCAATTGATCTTAAACTCTATAGGAGTATGATTGGTAGCCTACTATATCTAACCGCTAGTAGACCCGATATCTTATTTGCGGGAGGTATGTGTGCAAGATACCAATCTTGTGCCAAAGAATCACATTTAGTAGTCGTTAAGAGAATTTTAAGATATATTAAAGGCACCCTAAATGTAGGACTTTGGTATCCTAGGACTAGGTCCTTTGAGTTGCTTGGTTATACCGATTTCGATTATGCCGATTGCAAATTGGATAGGAAGAGTACTAGTGGTGGATGCCAATTTCTTGGGTCCTCCCTAGTCAGTTGGAGTAGTAGGAAGCAATATTGTGTTGCTTTATCAACCACCGAAGCCGAATATGTGGCTATGGGTGGTTGTGTAGCTCAATTACTTTGGATGATACATACTCTTGTGGACTATGAGCTACACTACTCTAACATTAAAGTTTATTGTGACAATGTGAGTACCATCAACTTGACCAAAAATCCGGTACATCACTCTAGGACCAAGCACATTGAGGTGAAACATCACTTCATAAGAGATTATGTGACAAGGGGGGACATTGAACTTAATTATGTAGAATCTAAGTCTAACCTTGCCGATATCTTCACCAAAGCTCTTCCCGAAACCGAATTTTCATCATTAAGGAGAGAGCTTGGTATGTGCTTTGTAGAGTAAAAGTCTAGGTTTGCATGATCCCATATTCATATGTTAGCCTTATACCTTGATGCATCTCACAAAAGCCTTAAGAAACCTTGATTTTTGTATTGAGACACTTAGAAATATGTGAGATGATAGGGAAGGTGTACTTGGCTCATCATGCTTGTTATGATGCATTACTATGAGCCAATGACACACCTAGAGACATGAATACCTTATGGATCAATCATTGGGAAGGCTTGTATTCAAGTAATGAATACATAGCTCTAAGAACATGGTTGGAAATTCCAAATCATATATATTTTAAACTATATTCATCATATTTTGAAAAACAGTTTTCAAGTGGAACACAAAAGTGATACAAAGTTTGCAAAATCTTTAGAACTTTTCTTAGGTTCCAAGTTTGTATCAATCTGGAAATATGGAAAACATATATTTTTCAAACTATTTTTCCTTAATAAAGTATGATTCCAGAGATGTGTACGCAAAATTTCGTGATTTTTCGAGATTTTTGGAATTTCTACCGCATGATTTGAAAAGGTGAACTTGATTTCAGTCCTAGCAATGATCTGTTCGTAAACCAATGACCGATAATGACTGTATTTTCTGATAAATAGCTCCATTCTCTGATATTTAGTGTATCTTTGATGTCCTAAAACTATAGCATGATAATATTAAGTATAAACAAATTTTTAGGACTGTTTAATGCAGTGTTTTAGGGGGAGTGTCATAAAATATATCCTTTTCATCCCCAAACTTACATTGTTGGTGCAAAGTTAGGACTTAACTTTCTTAACTTTTGTATGATTTGCTTCCAATGTTATTCACACATCATGAAGCATATCTTGAATTAAGGGGGAGCTTAATATCAATCTTATACCTTAGTCCAAGATACAACAACTTTAATTCTTTCTTGAAATTTATAAATCCTTCTCTTTTTGATGCGTGTCAAAGGGGGAGAAGGGATGTTTAAGTTAGATTTCATATTATGATTATGTAAATACCTAACTTAAGTGATTGTCAAACATCAAAAAGGGGAAGATTGTTGGTGCAACAATGCCCCAAGCATTTATATGTTTTGATGTTTGGATAATCATCTAAGTTAGGCAATGCTTTGTGATCTAATTACGAACATGTTTAAGTGACAGGAAAATCCAAGGATGAAGACTTGGTAAAAGAGAAGTCCAAGTATGATCTTGGCAAGGGAAGTCCAAGGGACGGACTTGGCAGCATAAGACCAAGCTTGTAGTCTTGGCAGCGTAAAGTCCAAGTGAACCATTGGCAAAGGAAGACCAAGTATGATCTTGGAAAAGGAAGTCCAAGGGATGGACTTGACAGCGTAAGACCAAGCTTGTAGTCTTGGCAGCATAAAGTCCAAGTGAACCTTGGCAAAGGAAGTCCAAAGTAAGGTCTTGGCAGCATAAGTCCAAGCTTGTAGTCTTGGCGGCGTAAAGTCCAAGCATTTGGCAACCCAAGATATGACGAAACCGAAGGAAGCTCTTGGAAGCAAAGCGCAAAGGATGAACAAGTCGTGAACTCGGAGGGATCCTGGAGGCGCAAGGCTTAATGAGGAGCTAGAAGGTTGAGTCTAGGTCTAGGGTGTAAAATCAAGTGTGAATTACTCAGTCGATGTATCGATCCAGTGCTCGGTAGTCGGTGAAACCACGACCATCGATCGACTTTAACGATGTGCGTGATATCGACGTTGCAATCGGCCGACCAGCAAAGGGCGATCGACTGATCAACGCAAATACGAGCACAAAATGTAGTCGCACTTGACTGTGGCCTACGATCACTCGACTGATCACTCCATCAGTCGACTGATGGAGGGATCAGTCGACTGATCACTTGGCCGTTGGAAATTACGGCTACATATCTCTGCGGATCTGCTTGTTCAGAAGCCGTTGGCTTCGGCAGTAGTCGACTGATGGTGAGCATCAGTCGACTGATCGAAGCCCAACGGGAAAAACAACCCCTCTTCTATAAGATGGGGCCTTGGGGAGCTTGGTGAAGCTAGTGCTCTCATTCCTAACTATACTCTTGTGCTCACCAAGCTTTCTCCAAGTATTTGTTTGATTCTAAACCTCCTCTTCTAGAGTCTTAATCTTCCATCATTGTAAAGAAGAGGAGTGCATTGTAAAACAAGGTTTCTCCACCTTGGTTCATCCAAAGGAGATTTAGTGAAGCTTGGCTAGGGCTAATCCACCTTACGGATTACCGTGGAGTAGGAGCGTCATCTCCGAACCACGTACATCGGGTGTTAGCATTGCTTTCATTGTTTTCTTATTTGTATTCTAATTTGTATTTGTATTGCTTCCGCTAACATTCTTGTAGAAACAAAGAAAGGCTAATCACCCCCCTCTAGCCATTACAAAGATCCCAACAGATCTCACACTGAACAATGTATTATATCTTCTGGAGGTTCGAAAGAATCTGTTGTCTAGATCACTTTTAAGCAAGCATGACTTTCACATTATTTTTGAGTCGAAAAGGATTGTACTGTCTAAAAATGAGATGTTTATAAGAAAAGACTATGTAACTGATGACTTGTTTAAGCTCAGTGTAATAGCCATTAGGTCCAAAGTTAATAAGAATGAATGCTCTTTCACTTATATGCTTGAGTCTTCGTGTTTGTGGCATGGTAATCTAGAACATGTTAACCACGATGTCCTATGTAGACTGATTAACATGCAAAACATACATACATTCCCCTTGACCTGAAACACAAATGTAAGACTTGTGTTGAAGTGAAAATGACAAGATCATTCTTTCAACATGTTGAAAGAAGCAATGAGCCATTCAGTCTAATCCACACCGATATGTGTGACCTAAAGGGGACATTGACACGTGGTGGGAATAATTACTTCATCACTTTTGTTGATGATAATGCAAAATATTATTTTCTATACCTTCTCAAAAGTAAGTATGAAGCCATAGAGAAATTTAGTCTCTATAAGAATGATATTGAAACCTAACTTAATAAAAATATTAAGGTGGTTCGAAGTGACTGAGGCAATGAATATGTATCACCGTTTGTAGAGTTATGTGTCGAATATGAGATTAAACATAGAACAATAACTCCTTTCGCTCCTCAGCAAAATGTTATTGTTGAGCAAAAGAATCATACTATGAAAGAGATGACGAATGCTCTACTATTAAGCCCTGGACTACCATATCACTAGTAGGGGAAAGCTATGTTAACAATTAATTACCTTTAGAATAAGGTGCTCCAAAAGAAAATAGATAAGAGCCCTTATGAGTTTGTGTACGAAAGACAACCATCCTATAACTACTTTCAAGTCTGGGGTGTTTAGCCAAAGTTTTAGTGCTTGATCTGAAAATGATTAAGATAGGACCAAAAATTGTTGATTGCATATTTATTGGATATGCACATAACAACAATGCCTATGGTTCCTTATGTATGAATCTCAAATTTCAAAGATATACAAGAACTCGATTATTGAATCAAAAAATGTCTTGTTCTTCAAGCATATATTTCCGTATAAGATCCGAGAGGATGCTAGCTTCTCAACATGGGCATATGAAATACAAGAGGAAGAAGAAGATGATGAACTAATTGAGGGTGAGCTCATATGAAGTAAAAGAGCTCGGGTGGAAAAATCCTACAGAATGGATTTCATCATCTTCATGTTGGAAAGTGATCCCCAAAGTTACTCAGAAGTCATAAGCTCGTCTGAGGGACCTCAATGGAAAGAGACAATTGCATCGGAGATTGACTCTATCTTGCAAAACCACACTTGTAAATGTTGGTGCAATCGGCCCAGGTCACGATTGACCAGACTCAAGTTTGACTCGAGTGATATTTTGATGTTTGACATAGTATGTTTGACATGGAACTTGGACATTGATCTTTGACATTAATGTCGGTTAATATGTTAGGGAGATTGTTGGAGCAATCGACCCGGGTCATGATTGACCGGACTCGAGTTTGACTTGAGGGAGACTTTGATGGTTGACTAGAGTTGACCATGTGGTTATTGAGAAAGTCCAAGTCTTGGGTACTTGACATTTGAGAAGTCCAAGGGATGACATTGGAGGCGTAAAGTCCAAGCGGGAGTCTTGGCAGCATAAGTCCAATGGTTGGTGGCGTAAAGTCCAAGCGGAGTCTTGGCGGCATAAATCCAATGTGCCTTGGCGGTGTAGACACCGTTAGCATGACATGGCCGATGGAAGCACCTGAAGGCTAGCACAATGGATGAACAAGTCATGGATGACTTGGAGGAATCCGAGAGGCGTGAGACTGATGGAGGTGGCTAGAAGGCTTAGCTCTAAGCTAAGGGTGGTCTAGCAAGTATGAGGGAACCATACATGAGCTAAAACCTCATGTTTGAGGTGTGCCAGTCGACTGGTGCCATGGGGCAGTCGACTGGCCCGAGTCAACTAGGGTTTGACTGTAGGAATTGGCCTAGCAGTCGACAGCCAGAGGAGGGCAGTCGACTGATTGGTCGAGCAATCGACTGATTTTGTGATCAGTTGACTGGTGCTCGGGTTTTGGAGCACAGAATGGAGTCTCACTCGACCGCTGCGGTCAGCAGTCAAGTGATGGCTTTATCAGTCGACTGATGGTCATAATCATTAGACTGATGATGGATCCGTTGGATTTTTCCAGCGTGGATCTAGTCGTTGTCTCACGACAACAGTGGCATCAGTCGACTGATGGTCTCGATCAGTCGACTGATCGACTTTTTCTAGCACAGGTTGAAACTTTAAATGGAGCTCATGATGGAGGAAAAAGCAACCGGTTCTTGAGGGCATTTGGGGCGATTTGCTGCTACAAATCAGGGTTTCCAAGTTCTTTTCAAGCAACCAAGCGATCAAGCATTCAAAGAGCAATTATAAAGTAGTTTTCTTTACTTGCATTGTATTTCATTGTTATAATTGCTTGTATTTATTTCTTATTATTGTAAGAATAGTTTGTAAGAGGTTTCTCCACCTCCGGCTTGTGTTGAGAAGGAGTATTTGTGGTTAGTGATTGCATTGGAATCGCTAGAGCTCTTTAGAGCTCGATCCGTGGAGTAGGAATCGTTTCGGTTCCGAACCACATTAAATATTTGTGTATTAGTATGTTTGATTGTGTCTATTTCGTTATTGCTTTTATTATCATTATTTCGCTGCGCTAATGAGTTTTGTAGACGAACACACGAATGAATTCCATAAAAGAATGGCAACAAGCTATTCACCTCCCCTCTAGCGTTCCAACGATCCCCTACAGTAAACTTGTGGATCTTCCTCGGGAAAGTATGTTGGGTTTCCGGCACCGCGGCGTGTGTGTGTTCGATCATGTTTCGCAAACATGAGCACAGCGGAAGCAATAAAAATAATAAATCTACATTTATTACAACACACACAACACACGCATGCATAGTACAATATGTGTAGACATAACCGTAAATTTAAATTTGCAATAAAAGGAAATTTATCTACGTTATACCTTTCGTATGACGTGTAGCGGGAACGGCATCAACCGGAACGATCCTCGCTAGAATCGTCTCTATCCGTATCCACGCCGAGTTCCTCGGGATGACTTCGCTAAGCCACGAGCTTCGTCTTCGTATGGGTTACTAGCCTCGTGTTGAAGACGACGTGATCGAGAGATGATCACGATCCGAATCCAAATTCGGATCCTAATACGAGTTCTCAAAACTTGCTTCTCCGGAGAGGTATTCGTCAACCAATTGACGAATCCTTCGTCCTCCACCTCAGAGGATTACCGGAGATCGAATCGCCGGTAAGTTAGCCGCTGTCGGAGCTCTAACTGTCGTCCAAATGACGCTCCGACGAGAGGAGAACAAGCTGTCCAGAAAACTGGACAGCTTTGGTGGAGGAGATAGGCGCCGGCCAACCAAGGGAAGATAAAGCTCACCTTGATGCCAAACCTAAAGGAGATCACCGGAGTACCAACCGGAAGCAGCTCGACGCCGGCGAGGGGGAAGGTCAGCACCTTCTGGACGCCGATTGGAGCCTCAAGGTGGGCGGCGGCAAGGAGGAGGAGAGTTGGCTCCGAATTTCTCCAAGGAGAGGTGGGTGGCAACTTAGGGTTGTGGATTAGGGCTTAAACCATCCCTTAAGGCCTCTTTTATAGATAACTAATTCTCTTAATGGTTATTGGATCATAACCATTAGGCCCGTTAACCCGCTCCATTAAGATAAGTTAAAATAAACCAAACCATGATGGTTTATTTTAAGTTAAAACGAACCGAACCAACTTTTGGTTCATTCGTTTAAAATAAACCAAACCCTTTGGTTTATTCTCCTCCATTGGATTAGAACCAAACCATTTTGGTTCATCCATTACGTCTTCATAAGACTCGGCCCATTCACGCTTCCATTGTGACTGAAACGATTTCATGCTCGCTTTATGTTTGGTCCAACCAAACCTAGTTTCTCTCGGTCTGAGAATCCCATTCTCAAGCTATTTTTAAATCCTTCGGATTATGCTCGTTGTGCGTGTAACCAAATAGGTTCTCGGTTTATGTTGGCCGTCTATAATTAACCATTAATTATAGAATGATTATGAGTGGCACCTAGTAGTACATCATGATCCCCAATTAACCGAAAAGATCAACGGTTGATCCAGAACTATTTCTGAAACCCTTCATCAGCTCGAATGATTCGTGCCCCATTCCCTTCACTCATCTTATACCCACTTGGTTCAGGACATGGTCTATAGTGTCAGTCCCCACTAGGCTGACTACGTCACACCTAGCCCAAGTATCATTTCCTCGTCCTACGGATTCTAGTTACTCCACATGTATCGAAGAGTACCTTACTCTAAACATGTAATGCTTTGGCCAAAGACTTTAGTAACAATTCGACGAGAGGCCATGGGTATACATCTCCTCGCAAGGAGTGGTGAATCCTTTATAGGCTATTCAAACACCTTCGATCACTTCGACTTATACCCAATCATCCCGGGTCCACATCTCCTTAGAGATGTTTGCTTAAGATGTCAAAGCATAAGTCTTCATGATCAAGATGACTTGAATACCGCAAGTCTAAGGAACATCGCACTTAAGCCACAGTAAGAACTTCATTGACATATCTATATATGCAGAGAACCATATGAAGTCTTACGGCTGGTCACTCCAATGAACTAGTTACCATAACTAGCATCCACGATTAACTCCGGACATCACAATGTCTCCAGCCAGTGAGAATCAGCTGCTTGGATACACCAAGGAGTATATCTCGTGCTAGTCTCGACAGAATTAATGGTTTCCAAATCCATCAATTCATCGACTAGGGATAATTCCGATACATCACAATTACACATGTAGAGATACTCACTAGTTGTGATCCTATCACAAATTCTCTCATGCTGTGAATCGTATCGTGGACATTCAGTAAATGAGTTTAAGATCCAATCAAATACATAAAACATGTATACTCAAATAGTGAATCTTCATTTATCATATAAATGGTTCATATATAAGGCGATTGCCTTAGGACATCTCTCATATATTACTAACAGACTCCCACTTGGCCTAATGCCAATCGCTACGGTATCCAATACCATAAGCTCGAACATGACCCTCAAACTTATTTTGAGGTAATGCCTTAGTCAAGGGATCCGCTAAGTTCCTTTCAGTTGGAATTTTCTCGATTTGTATTTCGTTCCTACTGATGATCTCTCTGATAAGATGATAGCGGCGAAGCACATGTTTGGATCGTTGATGAGACCTTGGCTCTTTCGCCTGTGCAATTGCTCTATTGTTGTCGCAGTAGACCGGTATTGCTTCAACAATGGCCGGAATCACACCAAGTTCATAAACGAACTTCGATCCAAATCGCTTCTTTGCGCTCAGAAGCTGCAATGTATTCTGCCTCAGTGGTAGAATCCGCTACAGTGTCTTGTTTGGAACTTTTCTAACTCACTGCGCCCCCATTCAAGGTGAACACGTATCCAGACTGAGACCTGGAATCATCCTTGTCTGTCTGGAAGCTGGCATCCGTATACCCGCGTATCACCATGTCCCCTTCTCCATATATTAGGAACACATCCTTAGTTCTTCTTAAGTACTTAAGGATCGCGTCTTGCGACCACCCAATGATCCATTCTGGATCGATCGTATCCGCCGTGACACTCAGAGCATACGATACATCGGGCCTCGTATATAACATAACATACATGATAGATCCTATTGCGGATGCATAGGGAATCTTACTCATGCAAATCCTCTCGTCTTCTGTACGCAGACACATAGACTTCGAAAGGTGTACCCCATGCCTGATGGGTAGGTAACCTTTCTTGAATTCCGACATGCTAAACCTCTTTAGCACTCGGTCTATATATGTAGACTGCGAAAGACCAAGCAACCGTTTCGATCTATCTCTATAGATCTTAATCCCGAGGATGTAGGTTGCTTCTCCCAGGTCTTTCATGGAGAATGTCTTGGATAACCAAACCTTCACTGACTGTAAGATTGAGACATCGTTTCCTATAAGTAATATGTCATCGACATACAATACTAGGAACACAACTGCACTCCCACTAACCTTCTTGTACACACAATGTTCGTCTGGATTTTGTGAGAAATCAAACTTTTTGATTGTCTCATCAAAACGTTCCATCTCCTGGATGCTTGCTTCAATCCATAAATGGACCGTCGCAATTTGCATACCTTGGTTTTATCAACCGATGTGAAACCCTCAGGCTGTATCATATACACGTTCTCGAGCAAGTTTCCATTAAGAAAAGTTGTTTTCACATCCATCTGCCATATCTCATAATCATAATGAGCCGCTATAGCCAGGAGCATCCGAATGGATTTAAGCATAGCTACAGGCGAATAGGTTTCGTCATAATCAACACCTTGCTTTTGACGATATCCTTTCGCCACCAATCTAGCCTTATAGGTAATCACATTACCATCCATGTCGGTTTTCTTCTTGAAAACTCACTTGCACCCTATAGGCTTTATGCCTTCAGGTGGGTCAACCAAGTTCCAAACTTGGTTTTCATACATGGATTCCATTTCCGACTTCATGACATCAAGCCACTTATCCCTTTCTGAACTTGTCAGCACTTCTTCATAACTAGTAGGCTCCTCATCATCAATGAGTAACACGTCGTTCAATTCACTTACGAGAAATCCATATCTCTCGGGAATATTGCGTGCTCTACTAGATCTACGAAGATGTGGTGCCTCAATAGGTCCAGCCGATGGCTCATCACTATGAGTCATCGGTCGAAGTGCTTGACCAGGTATCTCTTCAATGTCTACTGAAGTCTCTTGAACCTCCTCAAGTTCAATGACACTCCCACTGTTTTCTTGTAAGAGAAACTCTTTCTCTAGAAACACAACATTCCTTGAAACAAACACCTTTTGTTCTAAGGGATGATAGAATTGGTAACCCCTCGTTTCTTTAGGGTATCCAATAAATAGATATTTATCAGACTTAGCATCCAATTTGTCTGACACAGTCCGCTTCACATAAGCAGGACAACCCCATATCTTCAAGTAAGATAAATGAGGTTTCTTACTAGCCCATATCTCATATGGAGTAGTAGAGACTACCTTGGTCGGGACTCTGTTTAACAAGTAAACAGCTGTCTGAAGTGCATAGCCCCAAAAGGACTTGGGAAGATTCGCGTGATTCATCATTGACCTGACCATGTCCAACAAGGTCTGGTTTCGTCTCTCAGATACACCATTAAGTTGTGGTGTATACGGCGGAGTCCATTGAGACAATATACCATTGTCCCTCAGATAATCTAGAAACACTTGACTCAAGTATTCACCACCTCGATCCGATCGAAGTATTTTAATACTCTTGCCAAGTTGTTTCTCTACTTCATTTCTGAATTCTTTGAACCTTTCAAAGGCTTTAGACTTGTGTTTCATCAAGAACACATACCCAAACCGTGAGTGATCATCGGTGAAGGTAATGAAGTAGCTATAGCCTCCTAAAGCTTGAGTTGACATGGGTCCACATACATCAGTATGTATTAGACCTAGCAACTCTTCCACTCGTTCACCTTTTCTAGTAAAAGGTAACTTAGTCTTCTTGCCTTTTAAGCATGATTCGCATGTATCGTATGAATCCAATTCAAACGATTCCAGAATTCCACATCGGTGTAATTCGGACATGCGTTTCTTACTTGCATGGCCAAGACGACAATGCCACATATATGAGTCTAATTGATTATCTTTTCGAGCACGCTTGTTGCTCGCTTCGATATTGAAAATGTCACTGGATACGTCCAACGTATAAATACCATTGCTTAAAGTTCCAGTCCCATAAAGAACTCCATTCAAAGTTATGTAACAACAATTGTTACTAAAAGTCAAATGGTACCCATTTCTATTTAAACAAGAAATAGAAATGATGTTCTTTATCAACGAAGGAACATAAAAGCAATTGTCCAGTTCTAAGACAAGTCTGTAGAGTCTCAACAAATACGTTCGATGGCGTAGTACAAAGAACCTTTGCTCCATTCCCAACACGTAAATTTGACTCTCTCTTGACGAGTCTTCTTCTATTTCTTAGCCCATGTATGTCTTTACATATATGTGAGCCACACCCAGTATTCAATACCCAAGTGTCTGAGGAAATAGAATGCCAATCAATAACGAAGATATCTGAGGAAGATGGGGCATCCGATGCCTTATTCTTCTTCACAGACTCAAGATAAATCTTGCACTTTCTTCGCCAATGGCTCTCCTTGCCATAATGATGGCAAGTTTCCTTTTGTGCTAGTTCTACCTTCTTAGCCCTTCTCTTCTTTCCCTTCTGCTGTTCCTTTGACTTCCTCTTAGAACCTTTCTTCGAGGAATCAACTAACAGCACCGTCCCCTGCTCATGCTTCTCAGAAGGCTCCACAGTCTTCAGCATGTTGAGCAGTACCACAGATGAACCTTCTTGCATCTCAGAGGTGAAGAAGAGCTTGGAGACTTCGAACCTTTCGAATCTCACTTGCTCATCAAACAACTCATAAAGATGAAGGACTATGGTATGAGCATCCATATGCTCATGCTGCTTTCGCAGCTCGGGTACCATCGCCCCTAGCATGATGTAACTCACTTGCTCAGAATCACTCACATGTTTCTGATGGGCCAACAATTGGTCCGGTGTTGCAACATCACTAGGACGAGCGGGAAGAGACGCCGAGGACATACGCAAGCCTTTACGCCTTGAGAACAATTCTCAAGTTTCTAAGCCAGTCCAAGAAGTTCGGCCCAGTCAATTTATTCGAATTCAAAATAGAGCGCAAATTCAAAGACATCATGATCAAGCGATTAACCTAGAAATACAAAACGAGCACATATGAGAAAGATGATTTTAAAATGCATCCACATACATTTACAAAATCCCATTCATTTTTTCGAATTCAAAAACCCTTGAAATCAATTCGGGAGATCGTAGGTCAATCTCCGAATGGGCTGATATCCAATATAGATAAGAACAACCTTGGAGTGAGTCCAACAAGCCATTCTTAGATATGATGGTGGGTATCAAGTATACCGATTACATATCATGTATATGTAACTATCACAATGTGCTATCAACTAATTGAATGTTTACACATACATTGGGTTGTTAACACATTAACAAGTATGCATCATATGCATAACACCCAACTTCACCTCTCTTCACATCGACCTTGGAGTGAGTCCAACAAATCGATGCTCCAAGTTAGAGCCGACCCATTAATCGCGAAATAGTTTTAATATGGTTAGAGCGCATTCAACCAATTAGCCAAGCTTGGAGTGAGTCCAACAACCCAAACTAACGATTGACCTCTGACTCTTACCATATTAGAGTTAAACTATTCCAATGATTTGAACATGTTCAGGTTCAAGCCGGGTTTGGAGTGAGTCCAACAACCCAAACAAGAAACAGAACTCTGGTTCTAACCATATTAATGGAAGGTGTAGGCTTTAATATTGAGTTAGGGTTTTATGTCTCATCCTCTTTGCATGCAAATAACTATTATCTACATGACATGACATACATGACATACATCTACATGTCACGACACACATGACATAATGTTATGCATCTAATGCAATTACATGGCATACAATTATGTCATGTACATAATTTCCTTATTTGTCATAACTATTTATGGAAATAAAATATGTTTAAGATTTGATTCTCCAAATCAAATCATGATTGAATTAGGAAACAAATTTCCAAATCTAATCACATATTTTATTTATGAAAATAATTGATTAAGGAAAATCAATTTAGGAAACCAATTTCCTAAATCATCAAAACTACTTATGGAAATAAAATATTTTAAGATTTGATTCTCCAAATCAAATCATGATTAAATTAGGAAACAAATTTCCAGAATCTAATCAAATATTTTATTTATGGAAAATATTAATTTCCATAAAATACTTCCAACTTTCCAAAAGTGGAAGATTTCCATAAATACTTCTAGACTTTCCAAAATTGAAAAATTTCCATAAATACTTCTAAATTTCCAAAATTAGAAAATTTCCAGAAATAACATTATGACTATCGCAAAACCATTTTACGATTATGTCGAAACACAACCTGGGCTCTGATACCACTGTTGGGTTTCCGGCACCGCGGCGTGTGTGTGTTCGATCACGTTTCGCAAACATGAGCACAACGGAAGCAATAAAAATAATAAATTTATATTTATTACAACACACACAACACACGCATGCATAGTACAACATGTGTAGACATAACCGTAAATTTAAATTTGCAATAAAAGGAAATTTATCTACGTTATATCTTTCGTATGACGTGTAGCGGGAACGGCATCAACCGGAACGATCCTCGCTAGAATCGTCTCTATCCGTATCCATGCCGAGTTCCTCGGGATGACTTCGCTAAGCCACGAGCTTCGTCTTCGTACGGGTTACTAGCCTCGTGTTGAAGATGACGTGATCGAGAGATGATCACGATCCGAATCCAAATTCGGATCCTAATACGAGTTCTCAAAACTCGCTTCTCCGGAGAGGTATTCGTCAACCAATTGACGAATCCTTCATCCTCCACCTCAGAGGATTACCGGAGATCGAATCGCCGGTAAGTTAGCCACTGTCAGAGCTCTAACCGTCGTCCAAACGACGCTCCGATGAGAGGAGAACAAGCTGTCCAGAAAACTGGATAGCTTTGGTGGAGGAGATAGGCGCCGGCCAACCAAGGGAAGATAAAGCTCACCTTGATGCCAAACCTAAAGGAGATCACCGGAGTACCAACTGGCAGCAGCTCGACGCCGGCGAGGGGGAAGGTCAGCACCTTCTGGACGCCGGTTGGAGCCTCAAGGTGGGCGGCGGCAAGGAGGAGGAGAGTTGGCTCCGAATTTCTCCAAGGAGAGGTGGGTGGCAACTTAGGGTTGTGGATTAGGGCTTAAACCATCCCTTAAGCCCTCTTTTATAGAGAACTAATTCTCTTAATGGTTATTGGATCATAACCATTAGGCCCGTTAACCCGCTCCATTAAGATAAGTTAAAATAAACCAAACCATGATGGTTTATTTTAAGTTAAAACGAACCGAACCAACTTTTGGTTCATTCGTTTAAAATAAACCAAACCCTTTGGTTTATTCTCCTCCATTGGATTAGAACCAAACCATTTTGGTTCATCCATTACGCCTTCATAAGACTCGGCCCATCCACGCTTCCATTGCGACTGAAACGATTTCATGCTCGCTTTATATTTGGTCCAACCAAACCTAGTTTCTCTCGGTCTGAGAATCCCATTCTCAAACTCGTTTTAAATCCTTCGGATTACGCTCGTTGTGCGTGTGACCAAATAGGTTCTCGGTTTATGTTGGCCGTCTATAATTAACCATTAATTATAGAACGATCATGAGTGGCACCTAGTAGTACATCATGATCCCCAATTAACCGAAAAGATCAACGGTTGATCCAGAACTATTTCTGAAACCCTTCAGCAGCTCGAATGATTCGTGCCCCATTCCCTTCACTCATCTTATACCCACTTGGTTCAGGACATGGTCTATTGTGTCAGTCCCCACTAGGCTGACTACGTCACACCTAGCCCAAGTATCATTTCCTCATCCTACGGATTCTAGTTACTCCACATGTATCGAAGAGTACCTTACTCTAAACATGTAATGCTTTGGCTAAAGACTTTAGTAACAATCCGACGAGAGGTCATGGGTATACATCTCCTCGCAAGGAGTGGTGAATCCTTTATAGGCTATTCAAACACCTTCGATCACTTCGACTTATACCCAATCATCCCGGGTCCACATCTCCTTAGAGATGTTTGCTTAAGATGTCAAAGCATAAGTCTTCATGATCAAGATGACTTGAATACCGCAAGTCTAAGGAACATCGCACTTAAGCCACAGTAAGAACTTCATTGACATATCTATATATGCAGAGAACCATATGAAGTCTTACGGCTGGTCACTCCAATGAACTAGTTACCATAACTAGCATCCACGATTAACTTCGGACATCACAATGTCTCCAGCCAGTGAGAATCAGCTGCTTGGATACACCAAGGAGTATACCTCGTGCTAGTCTCGACAGAATTGATGGTGTCCAAATCCATCAATTCATCGACTAGGGATAATTCCGATACATCACAATTACACATGTAGAGATACTCACTAGTTGTGATCCAATCACAAATTCTCTCATGCTGTGAATCGTATCGTGGACATTCAGTAAATGAGTTTAAGATCCAATCAAATACATAAAACATGTATACTCAAATAGTGAATCTTCATTTATCATATAAATGGTTCATATATAAGGCGATTGCCTTAGGACATCTCTCATATATTACTAACAAAGTAGACCACTAGGATGCAAGTGACTTTTCAAGAAGACGATGAAATTAGATGGCACGGTTGATAAGCACAAGGTCAGATTGGTAATTAAAGGTTATTGACAATGAAAAGACCTTTACTACTTTGATACCTATTCTCTAGTCCCAAAATGACTTCCATTAGGGTGTTATTAGTGGTTGTCGCTCTATGGATTCTGGAAATACATCATATGAATATTGATGGTACCTAGGAATTCTTGAGGATATTCCTGAACATCTAGCCTTTTCTCGAGCATTGGCATCATTCCCGAGCACCCAGTCTTCTCGTCAAGCACCTAGTCTTCTGGCCGAGCACCCTCCTTCTGCTCGAACACCCAGTCTTCTGGTTAAGCACCCTTCTTCTGACAGAGCACTCAGTCTTCTAGCCGAGCTCTCTCTTTCTTGTCGAGCACCCTTCTTCTGGCCGAACACCCAGTCTTCTAGCCGAGCACCATGTTTCTTGCTGAGTACCAATTCTTTCGCCAAGTGCCAACTGTTAATGTTAAATATTGAAAATTTAAAATTATTTAAATTAAATGGCCAAAAATTTGATAAAAATAACCCTGTAAATTTTTCGGGATTTTTAGGAATTTTTTCGGAATTTAAATGGAGGTCGTACGAGATAATTACGGGGATAGAGAAAACAAGCTTTTAAAGGGTCTGTTTAGATGAGTAAATAGGATAAATTTAACCTAGGTTATAAATTTAGGTTTTTCTATTTTCTTTTCTATTTTCCTCGCCGTGACCTTTTCCTCAGCAGTTCTCTCGCGCGACAGTTCCTTCGTCGGTGACCTCTTCTTCGTCGGTTTCTCTGCGCGCTCGTTGTCCAGACGACGCGCACCGGCAAATGGCTCGCCGTCCTCGCCTCTGAGCTGCCGCGAGCTCTTCTCCGCCCTATCGGCCCTGTCACCGACGCCGCGCCCTTCGCCCCGAGCCCTCGCGGTTGCCGGCCAGCCCGCCGCGCGCGACTCGCAATACCTGCAGTTTGACCTCTCGACGCCCTGCTTCTCCGCAATCCAGCGTTTGTCGATGCTCTCTTGGTGGGAGATCCGACCGGAGAGCAGGTTATCGAGTAGTGCCGCCGGAGCATGGTTCGAGCGAGTGCTCAATTCGAGCAGGGAATCGGTAGCAGCGTCAACTCGACTTGATTTGGAGTCACCTCTGCCCCAATTGCCGCGGTAGCTAGGTAAGAGTCGGTTTCCTTTTACTTTGGACAGGATCTAGGTTATAGTTGTGCATTTTTCCTTTGTTGAGCTCGATCAGTGTTTTAGGACAGTGATCGTGAGTGCCGGTTACAGATGAACAGGGGATGGCAACGAATGGTAAGTTTGAACGATCCTCTGTATTTTGGCAGTAATTAAAAGATTCTGTGGTTACTATTGAAAAATTTGGATTTTTGAAATTTAGGTTGGCCGATTGTGCCGGCTGTGAGGGTTTTGTTCAGGTGTGAATGAGTGTTGCTCGACTGTGTGTGAGTGAGGAAGGACTAATGGAGTGAGTGTTTCATTAGGGTTGGTTAGAGCCCTAAATCGGTGTAATTATGGGCTGTAAATGGTTGTATATGGATTGTGGGTGTCAAGTTGTGGGATCCAAGTGTTGGATCGTGTTTGAGGTAAGGATTGGTTGAGTCGTGTGTATGTCACCTAGGGTTAGGTTGGATTCATATTATGATCGGTTCTGTAATTGTGTATGGAGGATTGATTAGGTTGAATAGAATAATTTAAATCAACCTAGTGGATCGGATATGAGGTCGATGTAGGATTCGATTCGATCATTTGTTGTGAGATGGATACTATTTTCATATGATGAGTATTGATCATGGTGAGATTAATTGCAAGGATATGTTCTTGGATTGAGGAGTTAATCACAATTTGTGACCTACGGATTGATGGTCTACTTGGAGATACATAGTAGTAATTTAGCACGTTGTCGTGTACTTGGATTTGATGGATTTACTTTGGATTAATTGGTTATGGAAGGAATCGATTATGTATTCGATTTGTCAGTAAATGGTATTTTGTGCTTAACAATAGTTATGCATTATGTAGATTTTGGTCACGAGGCAGGTTCACGGTCGTGACGATCTTGTTCTTTTGCGGACATTTTGGCAGGCAGGTATTTTGACTTATCTTTTAGATATAGTCAAGTTGATATGCTAGTTAGGATAGCTTGCAATAATTTTCATGTTTATATGCCTAGTATGTTATGTGTCTACTTCATACATGCATGTGATAAGTTATGATTATATCTTCCCTATTTTTATTTGGATCATAGTTACTTGGATTAGGGATATGTACATATTGATTGTGCATATTATTCGGATAGGTATATTTGGTTGGATTTACATGCTTTAGTATCATGCACCATTTTGCATGATTACATGCTGGCTGGACGGGGTTCCATTATTGTTGAGCTTGCAGCCAATTACATGGCCTGCACACACTGCCACTCATGGGTTAGTGGTACATCAGGAGGGTGTGTGCAGTTGCTCTGTCAGTCTCAGCTGGTCTGCTCATGGGTAGCGATGAGGCAGCGTGGTAGCGGGCAGGGATCCCTCCTCTGGTCTATGACACCGGGAGATGAGAGCTTAGCTCCCCCACTCTGTTTGGGGCAGGAGGATAGGTGTACTCCGACAGCATCCTGTCCACTCGGTCACTCAGGAGCAGTGATGGCAGAGTGCACAGTTGTCATAGCCCTACCCACTCGACTTCACCATCACGTGTGAGGCAGCTGACTGGCGTCAGGGGTGACCATGTCATTGGCACGACATGCATTTTGCATGGATAGCATTTGTATTGTGTTTGCTGCATTTTTATTGCTGCCTTGGATGTGCATATGATTGTCATGCATACAGGATACATATTTATATATATATGGTGAGGACTTTATTACTTCTAGTCAGGCACATGCTCCTATATCAGGGTAAAAGATTCAGGTTAGTACAGTCCTGTTGTATTTATTTCTTGCATACCCTATATGTGAGACTGTACTGGCATGATTTTTATTGTTAGCTATATCTTACTTGCATATTGACTATATCCGCTAAGTTCTTTGAACTTACCCCGTTGGTTTATATCTATTTCAGGATGAAGCTGTCAGGAGAGTCCAGCTGCCAAACCCCCCTCGTCGTGGAAGTTTATTTGGTTATTTGTTTTTGGTTTTGGATATCTTGTTTAGAAGATATATTTAGGACTGGAATTGGATTTATGTATTCGTGGATTTTTGGTGTCCTTATGGACCTCTGTTCGAAGTTTTGTTCTGGATTGGATTTTGGTTGAGTATTCCTGCCAAGATGGCAGAAGGGGTAGGTTTAGTTCTGATATACTTTTAGTTATATCATTTGATTGTTGGCCTGAGGCCTATTTTATTATCTGTGTGTATTGTTTGGATTCCGGTCGTGTTGACTGATGTATAGTGGCCGTGTAGGCCTTGTATGGAAATTGGTATTGTCACCCGTACAGGGGAGATGCTACCGGATTTTTGTCTGGCGGGGACTCCATCGGGGCGTGACACCAGCCTTCTCACCGAGCACTAGTCTTGTTGCTGAGCGTCTTCTTCTCGCTAAATGTATTCTTCTCGCCCGATCACCCAACTTTCCTTGGCGAGGGAGTTCCTCTTTCCTTAACTTAATTTGGTGGAGTACCAGAGATCCGCTTTCAGTCGCCCACGTGTCATTCCTATTGCCACGATGCATAATAGAAGAAGATTTCTCTATAACAACCTCAACAGTGGTTCCCAACAGTTTGTTAGGAATGGTAGTGCTTCTCACCTATATAAGGCACACGAAAGAAAGGAGGAGGGGGAGGATGGATGTTTCCTCTCTCTGATATGCGGAGATAACTCTTCTTTTTCTTTGAACTTTCTTTCTTTACTGTGATAATCTCTTGTTTTTTACTATATCTTTTTCTATTTCCTTGATATATATTGATTTGAGCATCAGAGGGGTCACGCCGATAAAGCCGACCCACCCCTTCAATTCTATTGTAGATTAGGAACCCTAGCAACATCTTCACAGATCTTGTACATTTCATCTCTTATCGATTGAAAATGAGGATTTGGAATTTAAAAGGCTAAACCTACAAAACAAAAGACAATGCAAGTTATCAAATTCTAATATATGATTGTGATGAAATTAAATGAAACTTAAACTAACATTCAAACAAGTGCATTTAAAAACATAAAGAAAGTGCAAGAATTTAAATAACAATTGAAATGCAAAATAACATGAGAGTAAAGTAAAACATAAAATTAAATCTAACCTAACCAACTACAATATAATCTAATTACTAAAGAAACATTTCATCAAACACTAAAGAGGCATGAAACAAAGTAAATCGAGTTTGTACAATCTAAACATGGAAGATTAATTTGATTACAATCCTTCAACCGATTACGCGAAAACAATTAACAACACAATGAAGCTTGAGAAGACTTGTTGTTCGGAAGCTGAAAAACGATGCTGGAAATGCTGCAAGAAAAGGCTGGAATTGGGCTGCGATCAAGCTGAAATTGAAACTGGTTAGCCAGACGAAATGAAGAAGGAGTTGTGATAACAAGCCGAAGAGAAGGTGTTGCCGGATGAAATGAAGAAGGAGGGTTGTCGGCGGTCGTGATGAAGCTACAGATGGAGAACAAAGCGGCTGCTCTATGGTGGAACGAGGGTGGCTGGCAATCGGAGGAGATGGTGGTGAAGAGATGGAATGCCACCGTCGGCCTTGGTGGAGGAGATGGTTGGTCGGCGGTGCTTGGGGGTGAGGAGTCGGCGGAGCCTGGCGGAAGGAGAAGCTGCGTTGAGTGAAATCGCGTGAGAAGAGAAGAAGCCGACGGTGGAAAAAAATTTGCTCAAGCTTAATTAACCCAAATCCTAGATATGATCCGACGGCTGAAATTGCTCCGATCTCGTATGGACGGATCTAATCGATATGAATGGACGATCACGATCACGATCAATTTGATCTGGATGGAAGGTTGAGATGTATAGATTTGAGTGTATGAACCTGATCTCTCTAGATCTAGATGGATGACTCAGAATCAATCAGATTTCATCGAATGATCAGAATCGATCAGATCTGCTTCCTTAGATCAGATTACTTCAGATCTGCATCAACGGTTCAGATTGTTTCTGCTTGATCTCCCTCTTTTGGTCTTGAAATCAAGCCAAACTTGGTTTGACTTGACTCGAATCATGGCTCATTTTAATTTCCTACAAAATCATATTCATAATATGAGAAATAATATCGTATTTGTAGGAAAATTACAATTAAGCTCAAAATAAATCCAAACTCATAAAACATGTTAATAATCAATAATTAATCACATGAAAGAACAAAAAGTATCAAATCTAAGAGCCAAAATAATGTATTAAAATGTTGTTATCAAATTCCCCCACACTTATTCTTACATGTCCCGAGCAAGTAAAGAAAATTAAAAGTAAACTGAAGATATATTTCCCTAGCAATTCCAATCATACATAGAAAATCGTGAAAGAAAGTTACTTAGGATTGTCAAATTTCAAAGACTCAAGCAATAATGGACGTAAATCTTATACAGATTAACAAACATGATAACTTCAATCTATCCTGAATAAATTGAGAATGATTAAGCCTCACAAGGTAAGTGATGAGTTCTCTCACTCTCATAAGCATGTAATATTGGAGTTCACTCAAGCTACTCATGATTTATGCACTACCATATGCTTGCTTTTCTTCTACCTTCACCACTATATGCACATAAGAATGCACAATCATTGAAGGCTTATTTGGATTGTAAGGGAAATATAAATAAAAGCAAATAATGGTATGTGTGTAAGGAAAGAAAGGTAGGAAATGAAATAGCTAAAGAAATGCAAGAAGATATAAAAATATTAGAATGCTACATAGATGAGTACAAGAAAGCAATGCTCCAAAAGTTTTCATCCAAGCTAGCTTTTCACAATTCACTAAACATGTAAACAACCCCTATCACTTTCACAATATAAATTCACACATGATATACAATAAATCCCTCAATGGTCGCAACAATGGATGTCCATCACAAAAATACTATCACACAAATAAAAAATGGCACAACATGTCAAAGAATTTTTTTATTGCCTTTATTCATTTGGCCAAATGTTTTTTTTCAACTTTTTTTTTCAATTTTTTTTGACATGTAGTGCACTTCCCTATGCTCTAAAAAATATATATCAAGCTCAGCTATAAAAAATAAAAACATAACTTGTCTGTGGTGATCAAGCATGACTTGCTATGCTTATACTAAATTCTCCTGAGCTACTCTCTCCCTTGTAGGGGACCGTTGGAACGCTAGAGGGCGGGGGGGGGGGGGGGGGGGGGGGGGGGGGGGAATAGCGACATGCTATGCGTGATGGAATTCTTTCGCGTGTTCATCTACAAAACTCATTAGTACAGCGGAATAATGATAATAAAAGCAATAACGAAATAGACACAATCAAACACACCAATACACAAATATTTAACGTGGTTCGGAACCGAAACGATTCCTACTCCACGGATCGAGCTCTAGCGGTGCCAATGCAATCACTAACCACAAATACTCCTTCTCGATACATGCCGGAGGCGGAGAAATCTCTTATAAACTATTCTTACAACAATAAGAAATAGATACAAGCAATTACAACAATGAAATACAATGCAAGTAAAGAAAACTACTTTACAATTGCTCTTTGAATGCTTGATCGCTTGGTTGTTTGAAAAGAACTTGAAAACCCTGATTTGTAGCAGCAAATCGCCCTAAATGCCCTCAATAACCGGTTTGCTTTTTCTCCTCCACGAGCTCCATTTATATCTTCTATCTGTGCTGGAAAAAGCCGATCAGTCGACTGATCGGGACCATCAATCGATTGATCACACTGTTATTGTTAGACAATGGTGTAATCCACGTTGGAAAAGTCCAACGGCTACGACATCAGTCGACTGATAATTACCATCAGTCGACTGTTCAAGCCATCACTCGACTGCTCATCCCAGCGGTCGAGTGAGACTCCACTCTGTGTCCCAAAATCCGAGCATCAGTCAACTGATCACAATATCAGTCGATTGCTCGTCCAATCAGTCGAGTACCAAGCTCCGGCAGTCAACTGTTTGGACACATCCCGCAGTCAACCCTAGTTAACTCACACCAGTCGACTGTCACATGACATCAGTCGACTGACACACCTCAAATATGAGGTTTTAGCCCAAGTATGGTTCCCCCATATTTGCTAGACCACCCTTAGCCTAGACCTAAGCCTTCTAGACACCTCCATCAGCTTCACGTCTCTCGCATCCCTCCAAGTCATCCATGACTTGTTCATCCATCGCGCTAGCCTTTAGGTGCTTCCATCGGCTATGTCATGCTAACGGTGTCTATACCGCCAAGGCACATTGGACTTACGTCGCTAAGACTCCGCTTGGACTTTACGCCGCCAATCATTAGACTTATGCTGCCAAGACTCCCGCTTGGACTTTACGCCGCCAATATCATCCCCTTGGACTTCTCAAATGCCAAGACTCAAGCTTGGACTTTCCTTGCCAACCCATGTTGGACTTTCCATTGCCAAGACCCATGCTTGGACTTTCCTTGCCAACCCATGTTGGACTTTCCATTGCCAAGATCCATGCTTGGACTTTCCTTGCCAAGACCCATGCTTGGACTTTACATGCCAAGTACTCAAGACTTGGACTTTCCCAAATGCCAAGTGTCCCACTTGGACTTTCCATGCCAAGTACCCAAGACTTGGACTTTCCCAATAACCACATGGTCAACCCTAGTCAACCATCAAAGTCTCTCCCAAGTCAAACTCGAGTTCGGTCAATCATGACCCGGGTCGATTGCTCCAACAATCTCCCCAATATTTTAACCGACATTAATGTCAAACATCAATGTCAACTCACTTTGTCAAACATTAAAACATCACTCGAGTCAAGCTCGAGTCTGGTCAATCGTGACCTGGGCCGATTGCACCAACATCCCCCACACTTAAACTTTTGTCTGTCCCGGACAAAATACTCATCATGGCACATCCAATATTCCACATCCAAAAGAACAATGGGGAAGAAATGGCATGATGAAAATGTAGGAAAGACAATGAAAAAAATAATAAAAATGACATGACGTATGATAAGAAAATTATTCGAATAGTATGTGACAACAAAAGAAGTAAAGGGAAACAAGTGAGATAGCTTTCATAATAATCATGCAAATCTATGGTTGTGTAGTCTCGAAAGAATCAAAGCAAGTTCTAGAGTCACAATGACCATAAGTGAACCACACACAAGCAATAAATACAGGCACAATCCTCACTAGGAATGAAAAAAAATAATCTCAATCTATCAATATAGAATCCATCACCAGGAAATAACCACATGCAATCAAATAATCCATTCATGACAATAAATCTCAAAACTCGACAATCAAATGTAACTAGCTTTCACGACTTCTAAGAAGATATAATGGAATGCATAGAAAATTTATTTAAAAAACACAACAAAACAAAGACTCGATAAAAAGAACTTAACAACTAAAATAAAAGCAGACAAAGTAAAACAATGTATATACAAGGAAAAAGAAAGAGATGGAACAAACTCCCCTAAGTTCCTGGTGGTTGGAGGTGGTTTAGTAGTAGTAGCCAGGCTGGGAGTTGCGTGGATCGAGTGGAAGTGAGCACCTTTTTTATGTGGTCTATGTCGTAAAGTCTAACTCCCTCCATCATCATCTTCTTGAAGGTTCTTCTAGGTGGATGAGAATAATTCCAATGTAAAATCCAACCCAGAAGTAGAATAATATGAGCTAAGATGAACTCCACTCCTTTCACTATAGTCTTCTTAAAGATTATCTCAGGCGGTCAGAGACGATTTATTTGGAGCAACCAATCTGGAAGCTGGATTGCTATATTTGGTGTCGGGGCCTTGTTAAACAGAAATATTGGAGGCTTAGGCTGTAATAGGAGTGTCCAGTATGGGGCTCTCCAGCTATCCATCACTCCTATAGAAATCATCTTGATATCTTCAGAGCAATTCTGGTCAGGCTTATCATGTAGTTGCACAACTGAACATAACAATTATGTAGACACTATCTCTTTTACAACATTATCAACTTCAATATAAGGAACAATATCTGCTACATCTAGAATATTATGTTCAACATCAACAATACACAAGCAGAAGTAATAATATCATCTGTAATAATATCTGCACTCTTATCAACAACATACACATCATCCATAACTTCACTACCATAGCACATAGAAATATCGGAGTCTTGTAGAGCAACAGAATCATAAACTTGTCTATTATGTACTCCACAATCCATCTCCTCTGGCACGTCGATATCCATAGAAATGGTCTTTGACGAAGGCTGAATGAATCCTTGTGCTTGCATCTGTTGGGACTGTTGTGAGCTATTAAGCATTGGGTTATTCTGGAACTCAATCGATGATCTCTGAAATTTTGGTAGGGGTTGATAAGAATGTTGTGAATTTGCAGCCATGACCTCAATAAGTTCTCTAGCCTAAGTAAGAGTCTTGTTGACGAGGGCCCCTCCACCAGCTACATCAAGCATACATCTGTCCATGGGAAGTAGTCCATCATAGAAGTGTAGGATGAGCATGTGATCGCTAATCTAGTGTTGGGGGCAACTAGCGCACAACCTTTTGAATCTCTCCCAATACTCATGTAGAGTTTCTCCTATCATTTGCTCTATGCCACAAATGCTCTTCCGAATTGTTATGGTCCCAGATATAGGAAAAAACTTTTCCAAAAAGGCTTTCTTCATTTCACTCCAACATGTAATAGAACCAAGAGGAAGATAATAGATCCAATCCTTTGCCATGTCTAATAAAGAGAATAGAAATACTCTGAGCATAATGTCCTCCTGTGATATGCCCCGTGGCTTCATTGCTGAGCATACCATATGAAATTCTTGCAAGTGCCTAATTGGATCTTCGCTAGCATAACCATGGAATTTCGGAAGGTATAATTTCAAAGAGTTCAACATCCACATTTAATTCAGGAAATTGAATGCAAAAAGATTGACAAGCAACATCTGGTACAGTGAGTTCCCTGACAGTTATGTTAATCCCTGAATCATAAGACTGATGAAAGCTTCCTAATCTCTGATAATAGGGATCCATGATCAAAGAAATTTCCTATTTTTATCCTGAAACACTGGCAACCAAAATCAAAAGATACAGGAAACAAGCAAAATATAACACATGGATATACAAGACATAAAAGAATTAAGTCCTCAACAAAAGTTTTGAATTTTGATTTTTTTTTTAGAAAAATGGACAAACAATCCTAAGTCTACCAAACATCATTACACTCCCCGACAATGATGCCAAAATTTTATAACGATGTATTTGTCGTGGTACCGTTACAAATTAGTTACCAAACCCTCTCTATGCTAATATAGCATAATGAATGACCCGGATCGTTTTCCAACGAGTGTAATTGAAAGAATAATAGTCTTAGGATTATTAATTATTGCTTTAGGTTTTCTATTGAAAATGAGGATTTGGAATTTAAAAGGCTAAACCTACTAAACAAAAGACAATGCAAGTTATCAAATTCTAATCTATGATTGTGATGAAATTAAAGGAAACTTAAACTAACATTCAAACAAGTACATTTAAAAATATAAAGAAAGTGCAAGAATTTAAATAACAATTGAAATGCAGAATAACATGAGAGTAAAGTAAAATATAAAATTAAATCTAACCTAACCAACTACAATCTAATTACTAAAGAAACATTTCATCAAACACAAAGAAGCATGAAACAAAGTAAATCAAGTTTGTGCAATCTAAACATGGAAGATAAATTTGATTATAATCCTTCAACCGATTACGCGAAAACAATCAACAACACAATGAAGCTTGAGAAGACTTGTTGTTCGGAAGCTGAAAAACGATGCTGGAAATGTTGCAAGAAAAGGCTGAAAAACTCGAAAGTCAACTAAGGGCTTGGAAGTCGACTGATGATAATGGCAGTCAATTTCCAGTGTATCCGTTGGCTGGAATGCCAACGTGGATCAAACCCGTTGTTAGACAACGACACTGTAGACAGTCGACTGCTAGGCGTGGAATTAGCCCGATGCATGTCTTAAAAGGAGCAATTCGTGGAGGATTTCGGCCATGGTTTCTTGAGTGGTTCCTTGGGCAATTTGAGGTGAAGTGCAGGTGCATTTTCGGGTCCTTCAAATTCATCTAAGCAACCAACAAGCAAAACATTCAAAGCAATACTGTGTTAAGTTTTCTTTACGTTGTTTGTTGTATTTCATTGTATTTGCTTGTCTCTCGTATTACTTTTGTAATAATTTGTATGAGATTTCTTCACCTCCGGTGTGTCACCGAGAAGGAGTGTATTAGTGGTGGTGTGCCTAGATCTCATTTGAGCTCGACCCGTGGAATAGGAACTCTAAGATTCCAAATCACATTATATCTTGTGTTTTGATTGTGTAAGATACTAGAAAAATAAAATAATAATAAAATAATACTTGTTAATTAGGAAAATATCCTATGGAATTTTCCAGATATTTTTAGAAATTTATTTGGATTTAAATGGAATTTCTATTAACATATGGAGAAAGATTTAATTATCTAGTTAATAAATTAATGAGTTTAATTTACCCTATGTTTTAAATAACTAAACCTAGGTTTCATTTCTTAGTTTTTATTTCGTTTGCTTTCCTGTTTCCTTCATGTCGTAACTTTTTTCCCCTCTCCTGATTTCTCACGCCGAAACCTTCTTTCTTCTTCATTCCCGACCGCGTCCCGTGCCCATTGCCTCCATCATCCACCGTTTCCCCTTTCTCGTGTCCACAACCACACTGACGCAGCCACCCCGCAGCGTCGATTCACCGTCGTTGTGGGCTGCCACCACTTCGCCGCCATTCCCTGTGCCCGGGTCACCACTGCCGCGAGTTGCTACTTCTCCGCTGCTCATGCGCGACATTGCTGACCCCCTTCCGTTGCGATTTGCCCGCATCGCGTCGCCATAGTTTTGCCAGAGTAGACTACAAGAGGATATAGACCAAGAAGCTTTCTCAGGCTGGAAATAGTGATGGGAGGCTATAGATTTAATATTGAGCAGACACCTATGGTTGACATTATACCAGATTCTTCTGTGCGAAGAGCTATGAATGAAATAAATGCAGATTTGAGAACGGAAGCAGAACTTCGGACTGAAATATAGCTAGGATGCTCTACAGTCAGAGGTTTCGATCACGAGACAGGTCCACGGACGTAAAGACAGTTGATATTCTTCATAGCAGGCGAGTATCTTTGACTTATCTTCTTTTAGATATTGTCATATTGTTTTGCATCATTTACTATAGCTAGTAATAGTTTTCTATGCTTTTAACTATCCTGGTATGTCACTACCTAGTGCGTGTTGTAGCCCTTTCATATGCTTATTATATTGATGCTCTATCACTTTGATACTTGTCATTTGTTTATTTGGCACTAGAGTAGTGACATACCTTACATATTGGGCATTGAATGAATAATGGATATACCTTGCATGTGTACCTAGACATATGTACTTAGGTTATTTGATATGAGCTCCTATTGGTACATACCATAGGTAGCCATGGATTGACAGGTGTATCGTGCATTAGTGACATGCACCATCTTGCATTATTGCATGACTGGCGATCATCGGCTCTTCGGTAGGAGGTGATGCTACTTAGTAGTTGAGCCCATCGTAGTTACATTATCTACACACACAACCACTCGTGGGTTAGTGGTGTTTTAGGTGTGTGTGTAATTACTCTGTCAGGGCTCCACGGTGGTCGCTCAGGTTATTGGTATTGCGACGTTGTAGCAGACAGGGATCCCTCCTTTATCGTGAGATGGGGAGATGAGATGAGGCGATGTCCCCCATATAAATACATGGGGTAGGAGGGTGATACTCCGCCAACATCCTGTCCACTCAGTCACATAGATGTAGTGATGGCAGAGTGCACAATTATCACAACCCTACCCACTCGACCGGCACACATGACATGTCGGTGGCTTGACTGACGTCAGGGGTGACACATGTCATTGCATCATGTGCATACGCTTTTACTATATGCATTGCTTGTTGCACTTTTGGTTGTTACATATGATTGACATGCACATATAGGAGGTATTATGTAGTTTGTTTTGGTGATTCTACATTTGCTTGTATGGATGTATCTTATGTCAGCTTAGGTGATTCTAGTATGTACAGTTTCAGGTATATATTTTTTGTCGAGAAACTGTACCAGCATGATTATTATTGCTACTTATAGTTTACTATGCATGACTAGCAGATATTTGCTGAGTTTTACTCACCCCGTTGATATCTATTTTATTTCAAGATGAAGCCTTCCGAAGGGTCCAGTTGCTAGTCCCCTGATCTGACGACTCCGTTATTTGGTTTTCAGGCTTCCGCATTTTTATCTCTAGTACTCTATATTTTAAACTTGTAGTATTTTATACTTGTGGTTGTTTGGTAGTACTTGATTATGTCCTTATGGACTTTTGTTCCGATTGATTTTGGTTATGTGTGTGGTTGTGTATTCCTGTTCAAATGGCAGAAGAGGTAAGTCTAAAGGTTTTATACCTCTTATTTTCTTTGGTTGTTGGCCTGAGGCCCATATATTATATGTATTGTGGAGTTGTGTTTTGACCATGTTGGCCGATGTATAGTGGGTCGTGTGGGCCTTGTATATAAGTTTCAATTGTCCACAGTACAGGGGAGGTGATGTTCGATTTTCATCGGACAAGTACCCCCTCTCGGGGCATGACAGATTGTGCTTGTGTGTTTGTATTTGTCTTTATATTGTATTTCTATATTCCGCTCATTAACAAGTATTATAGACAAGCAAGCGCATGATTGAATTCCGAGCCAAATGACGAAACCACTATTCACCCCCTCTAGAGATCAATGATTCCTCTACAGTGAGTACCTAGTTAACCCAAGGAGCTCTAATAGATATTAGGTTCCTAGGAGCGTGATTCCCTCACGCTAAATGGGTTAGGGTGTGTCAACTTGAATTTGTAAGGTAGTTAACTTAACTATAGCAAAGTTGACACCTTAGGTCATTTTCAAAGTTATGTGATACCTTAGAAATGAAATTAGAATTTGATCCTTAAGGATTTTAGGATGTGTCAATAGAATTAAGTTAGTTTGAAAAATTAATCATAATTGACACAATTAGGTTTAGAGGTCATGATGTGCCACTTTGGGTTTTTGACACATTTGAGGGAACATTGGTATTAAGACAAAATTAATATAACTTTAGAAAATGACAATTTGATTTAAAACTTAGGTATTCTATACCTTGGTATTTTATATATTTTTCATGTTTTGTTTGTCTTGCCATGTCATGACATCATGCTTCATATTAATTATTTAAAATGTCATGATAATGCTTAGGGTTAATGTGTCATGGTTATACTTAGGTTTATATTTATGTCATGATATCATGATTATTGGCAAATGCTTTAATTTATGCTATCATTTATGTCATGATCATATCTCATGCATTTAATTGAATTAAGGACAATGACATAATTTGAAGTCCTATGATAAGGGAATCAAATAGAGTTGCCTAGATGAAATGCATGAGACCCTAGATTAGAAAAGAACCTAAACCTGCATCTCACAAGGACATTAAATTGATATGTGTGTGTATTGATACATCCTAGACACATGTGAGATGTTAAGAAAATGAGTTAAGTTCAAGATGCATAGTTCTTGCATCTAGATGAACTCAAACTCATAGTATATTATAAATGAATCATGAGGAAAGCTAATGTACAAGTCATGTATATCTAACCCATAGACTATGGTTCAATATAAGGTTTTAAAAATATTTCAAAATCATTTTGAAAAACTTTGGTGAAGTCTATTTTTTGATAATTATCACTATTGATGAAATTGATACAAAGTAGGCTTAAAACATTGAAGTTATCAATGATTTTGAACTTTGTATCAATCTCATAATTTAATGGGTATTTTCATATAAAATTATTTTTCACCCATTGTATTCCTAATAAGTAATGTACATATGAATTTTCATCATTTTTCAAAATACACATATTTACTTATGCTTTTCCAAAATCTAATTCTGAAAACTATTTTCTGTGTTTGCAAAAATCAGTCGACTAATATCAGAGGGAAATCGACTGGTGGTAGTTCAGTCAACTGGTAGCTGAAACCAGTCGATTGGTGTGTCTGATATTGGTTGAACAAGGATTGTTTAGTTATGTATCAGCTATGTTATGGTATCCTAACATCTTCTAACCCTAGGATATGCTTTGGAAAGCATGGGAAGGGTGAAATATCATTGCAAATGACTAGGAGAGGTGTTTAGGGTGGAGTATCAAATTTTAAGGGAGGTTAAAGTTTAAGTTTGAACTTTTACCCTTATTTTGGATGGTTTGAGTTTCCTATTGGCTTAGGAACTCTCCAAGGACATTGTTGTTGGGAGTATGAGAAATACAATCAAAATCCTACATTGGTAAGACATGGAAAAGATCATGTGCTTATAAGATAAAAAAAATATCTCTATTGGTATGAGACCTTTTGGGTAGAGCCCAAAAATAAAACCATGAGGGCTTAGGCCTAAAGTGGACAATATCATAGCATTGTGGAGATATGTGGATCTTGTAGGCACTAACAATTGGTATTATAGCTATGATCCATGTCAAGCCATGAACCTTGAACGAAGGAAGTGGAGCTCCCATGTCCGGATCAAGAGAATCAGACACCAGACAGGAAGTCCAATTGGGTCGGGAGGACCGAACAATTGGCAGGAAGTCCAGTTGGATCAGGAGAACCAAACAGTTGGCAGTAAGTCTTGGTGGGTTGAAGATTAGACATCAAGCAGAGGAAGTCCTTCGAGGATAGATAGACTTGAGGGGGTTCAATGTGGTCCTTCGTTTGGGGGGGAGGGATTGTTGGAGTATGGGGAATACAATAAAAGTTCCACATTGGTAAGACATGGAAAATATCATGTGTTTATAAGATAAAAAAATATCTCTATTGGTATGAGGCCTTTTAGGTAGAGTCTAAAAATAAAACCATGAGGGCTTAGGCCCAAAGTGTTAAATACTGAAAAATTTAAAAAATGTAAAATTAATGGCCAAAGAATTAAGGAAATAAGCTTGAAAATTTTTCTGGATTTTTAGGGAATTTCAGGAATTTTTTCGGAATTTTTATGGATTTAAACGGACTCAGTACGAGATTTTTACGGGGATAAAATAAATAGGCTTTAGAGGGGTCTATTTAAAGGGGATAAATACACGATAGAAAACCTAAAATTCTATTTTTTTTCTTTTTCTTTCCCCGCCGTGACTTCCTCCTTCGGCAGTTCCTTCACGTGCCCGACGCGCCCTCCTTTGCTTCTTCGCTGGCGACCCCCTTCTTCCTCGAGCCCGATGCCGCGCCGTGCTCTCCTACACGCGCCCTCTTCTCTCTTCCTCGCGACAGCCCGATGCCGCCGTGCCCGACGCCACCGCGCCCGACGCCATCCACTTATCCCCGATCGCCGCGTCGCCGTGCGTGCTCCTTCTCCCGACGCCAGAACTCCCTCATGCGGCCACATCTCCGATCAGCGGCGGCGACGAGGTCGCGCCGATTTCTTTGCCCTATTCGCGCCGTCCACAGCCGTACTCGCCGACTCCTCTGCCACCGGACCACCGCTATTTTCCCCCTTTGCTGTGATTCTGGCCGGAGGTTCGCCGTAGCCAGAGAATTAGGGCAGAAGCAGATTCATTTCTCTGGTGAACCAAGCGACTAGGAGGTTGCAACTGCAGGTATATTGTGGGTTATCTACTGTTGGTATGTTGGTTAATTGGGTTTGGGTAGATGGTGGCTGTGGGTGGATGTGTCGACTGTGAATTTAAGAAATTGAGTTGGGGGTATCGGCTGTCGGTGGAATTCCTAGGGCGGGTGAGCTTGATTGGTCGATTTGGGCTGATTTTGGTGTTATTTGGTTGATCGGTATGATATTCGGAGGATATGGGATTTGGGTGATGTTGTTTGATCTTGAGGATTTTTGTAGGTGATGAATTAGGTTAGTTGATTTGGAATTAATTGGATAAATTGATTGGAACAATAGTTGAATAAATTAAAAGCTAGTAAATTTTATTTATTTGGCTTAGGTTGTTAAAATGCAGATTAAACCAGGTTTAATTGATTAATTAGCTTATCATTAATTAATCAAAAATTTTATCAATTGATTTAGTGGGCTAAATTAATTGTATGAATATTTGTGGTAGAAAAAGGATTTAATAAGACGGTTGGAAAATTTAGTGACAATTGGAAATTTATTTGGGTTAATTGGGTTAGGAAGGAAATCGATTAAGTATTCGATTTGTCGTTGAATTGTATTTTTGTGTTTAACAAAGGTTATGCTATATGCAGGTTTCGGTCACGAGGCAGGTCCCCAGTCGTGACGATTTGGTTCTTTTTGCGGATATATATTCAGGCGGGTATTTTGACTTATCTCTTAGATATAGTCATTGTTGATATGCTAGTTAGGATAGCTTACAATAATTTTTCATGTTTATATGCCTGGTATGATTTTAGTGCCTACTTGATACATGCATGTGATAGGATATGATTATATTTCCCTGTTTGATTTGGATCATAGTACTTGGATTAGGGATATGTACATACTGATTATACATATTATTCGGATAGGTATTTTGAGTAGGATTTACATGCTTTAGTATCATGCACCATTTTTGCATGATTGCATGTTGGCTGGACGGGGTTCCATTATTGTTGAGCCCACAGCTAGTTACATGGCCTGCACACACTGCCACTCATGGGTTAGTGGTACATCAGGAGGGTGTGTGCAATTGCTCTGTCAGGCTCCGCTGGTCCGCTCATGGGTAGCGATGAGGCAGCGTGGTAGCGGGCAGGGATCCCTCCTCTGGTCTATGACACCGGGAGATGAGAGCTTAGCTCCCCCACTCTGTTTGGGGCAGGAGGATAGGTGTACTCCGACAACATCCTGTCCACTCTGGCCACTCAGAGCGTGATGGCAGAGTGCACAGTTGTCATAGCCCTACCCACTCGGCTTCACCATCGCGTGTGAGGCGGCTGACTGGCGTCAGGGGTGACTATGTCATTTGCACGACATGCACTTTGCACGGATTGCATTTGTATTGTGTTTGTTGCATTTTTATTTATGCCTTGGATGTTGCATATGATTGCCATGCATACAGGATACATGTTTGTATATGGTGATGACTCTTATAGTAGGGCACATGCTCCTATATCAGGGTAGGAGATTCAGGTGAGTACAGTCCTTTTGCATTTATTTCTTGCTTACCCTATATTTGAGACTGTACTGGCATGATTTTTATTGTTAGTTATGTCTTACTTTGCATATCGACTATATCCGCTAAGTTCTTTGAACTGGCCCCGTTGATTTATATCTATTTCAGGATGAAGCTGTCAGGAGAGTGCAGCTGCCGGACCCCACTCGTCGTGAATATTTGATTTGGATATTTGTTTTATGGTTTGGATATTTGGTTAGTGGACATGTATAGGATTGGAGATTGATGGTTGTATTTGTGGATTTTTGGTGTTCTTATGGACTTCTATTTCGGTTTTGTTGGATTAGTTTTGGTGAGTATTCCTGCCCAGATGGCAGAAGGGGTAAGTATAGTTGTGATAGATATTTATCATTTATCTTGGTAGATGGCCTGAGGCCAAATTATATAATTGCGTGTGTGTTTGGATTTCGGTCGTGTTGACCGATGTATTGTGGTCGTGTAGGCCTTGTATATAAGTTTGGTATTGTCACCCGTACAGGGGAGATGCTGCCGGATTTTCGTCTGGCGGGGTCTCCTTCGGGGCGTGACACAAAGTGGACAATATCATAACATTGTGGATATATGTGGATCTTATAGGCACTAACAATTGTTTGTGCAATGGTCAAGGGGGAGTAAGCTTTTAGGGAGAGGTTATCCATCAAAGGATGATGGATGGTTTTTCCTCAAAGGGGGAGAAATGAAGGATTTGTGTTAGGAAACCCTCATTGTGCTCACCAAAGGAGGAGAATTGGAGAAGTAAAGATTGTCTCTCATTTAGTGATATGAGACTTATCACTAGGAAGAGTGAAGACATCCTAGATGATTTTTGACCAAGGAGGAGAGTGAAGGATCTCATTGGGATATGAGACATGGATACCCTTGGTAGTCTTTTTGATGTGTACCAAAGGGGGAGAAGTGAGGTTTAAGTTAGGTAAACCTTCATTATGCTTTGGCATTAGAAAAGTTAAGTTTGGGCTTATTGGTTAGCCTAACTTAAAGGTGTTGTCAAACATCAAAAAGGAGGAGATTGTTAGTGCAATCAGCCCAGGTCACGATTGACCAGACTCGAGTGGACTCGAGTAATGTTTTGATGTTTGACAATGGGATTGTCAATGTGTTATCAATACGGTTTGACCATATGTTAACCATATGACTAGTGGGTGATTGAGATATCTAAAGTCATATAGGGGAGATTATTGGAGCAATCAACATCGAAAGTCCAAGTATAGATACTTGGCATGGGAAGTCCAAGTTTGGTGACTTGGCAAGGGAAGTCCAAGTATGAATACTTGACATAGTAAAGTCCAAAGGTAAAGTCTTAGCAGCATAAATCCAAGTGTATAGTCTTAGCGGAGTAAAGTCCAAGTGAACTTTGGCAATTAGAAAGTCCAACATTGAGTTGGTATTTGTGAAAGTCCAAGCATGAGTCTTGACAATTGGAAAGTCTAAGGGTATGATGTTGGCAACGTAAAGTCCAAGCATGTAGTCTTGGTGGCTTAAGTCCAGTGTTTTGACAGTGTAAAGTCCAAGCATGAAGTCTTGGCGGCATAACTCCAAATGAACCTTAGCAAAGTAGACCCGATTACCATGACAATAGCCGATGGAAGCACCTGAAGGCTAGCGTATGGATGAACGAGTCATATAGAACTTGAAGGGATCCTATAGGTGTGAGGTTGATGGAAGTGGATAGAAGGCTTAGGTCTATATCACTAAGGGTGATTTATCAAGTATAAGGGGATCATACTTGGGTTAAATCTCATGTTTGAGGTTTATCAATCGACGGATGACTTTGGCCAGTCGACTGATCGAGTGTGTAAGCACTAAGCACTCAGAGCTTAGTTAACTCAGAGTAGTTGACTGGTCGAGTAGTCGACTAAGACTCGACTATCGACTAAGTGCTTTGGTAGTCGACTGGAGGTTATTCCAGTCGACTGGTCTTTGACAGTAGACTGCCAATAATGGGCAATCGACTGGTGGTTGTGGACACATGCACAGAATGGCTCGTAGTTGACTGGTCAGTCAACTACTAGCTTGGTAGTAGACTGTCAGTGTATTCGTTGGACAGATTCCAATATGGATTAGATCGTTGTGAGACAATGATACTGTGGGCAGTCGACTGGGCGAAAATCTAGGTCACATAGAGGCATAAAAGGAGCTCGACGAGGAGGATTTCACAATCATTTTTTTTGGTGATCTTGAAGGGGAATTGTTGCTGCATTCCAGACCTTCCAAGCACGTCCAAGAAACCATATCAACAAGCATTCAAAGATCTTATTTGTAAAGTATTTCTTTGCATTTCATTTGTAATCTTATTATTACTATTGTAATTTATTGTAAGAGGTTTCGCCACATTCGGTGTGTCACTAAGAAGGAGAAGTTTGATAGTGATGGTGTGCATCACTAGAGTTCGTCTGTGGAATAGGAATTCTAGGTTTCGAATCACGTTATATCATTGTGTTTGCATGTGATTTTATATTTGTTGTGTATTTGTCTGTATTGTTATATATTCCGCTGCGTACACTAACATCATTGTAGACAAGCAATCGAACGAACGAAGAAATCGACGAAGATGCTATTCACCCCCCCCCCCTCTCTACCTGGCCAACAGATCCTCTACAGACACCTACAGTCATAATTTGTGGTTACTGAACAACCAGGGAATTTATCTTGACATCTTAATTTGTAATTGAACTTGGCTTCATAACAAATTGTGATTCCTTCTTGTTGATTGTTGTGTAACCATTCCAATGTTTCTTCTATCATTCATATGTCTATCCAAGTAGAATTTTCTCCTAATATTTTTATACGAGTAGATAAGTCTTGGGGCAGATTGTCCATTCTGTTGCTTATCAACCTTTCTGTATTTATCTTCTTTGTTTCCTCTTCTTTTTTTGTTCCAACCATTGCCTCTGAATGTCTTACTGGGAGAGTAATAATTTTCAAAATGCATTATTTCCCTTTTAACAATGCTTATGAAGTAATTTGGTCTTACTTTTGCTCTGACTACTATTAGAGCCTCATTCAGAGAGTAGAAATCCTTATAAGAAACATCTTTGTTACTTCCAAGTAATCTTGTCTTTACTTCCTCCCATGTTGCGTAAACTCCTGCCCAAGGGCTAGATAATATGGCATAACACGAGAATTTCTTTCCCTCAGATTTTTGAACAGTTGTATTGAAATAATTGACCAATGCATTTATGACTGCTATTTTGTAGGAGGATGTTTCAGGAGCAGTCAAAATTTTCCACACATTGTCAATTAGACAGTTCTGTATATAATCTAATTGTTATCTTGTATCCAAATGAAATTTTTCTTCGTATTTGCTATATACTTTGAGTTCTTGTCCTATGAAACATATTATCTTATGTCCATAGCTTTGTTCATACATCCTTACTTTCCTTTAACAATCTAGTTTCTTGAAAAATTTTCTTTTTAAGTAAATAGTCTAGATAAAGTATCAGCTAATGAGTTGTTAACTCCTTTTATATGTTCACAGTGTATTTTTAACCCTTTATTAATTATTGTGTATGAAAATTTTATCCATCTTTTTGTGCTCAAAGTCTTCCTTTTTTTCTTAGTCTGATTACTATATTTTATAATCGCTTCACAATTTGTCGTAATTGTTATTTCCATGACATATAAAAAGCAAAAATATGTCTAAATAGTATATTACTACTAAGATTTCAAAATCTAGTGAGGTTAAGTGTCCATTTTCTCTGTATTTTTCTGAAGCATACTTGCAGATTTGTTCTGAAATTTTAGAGACATACTTTCTTGTTTTTCTAAATAGTGTGCCCCCATCCTGTGTCACACTCGTCTGTCTCTATAATCAAATAATCACTATTTAATGGGAGGATTAACGTTGGAAGAGATTTTATCATATGTTTTATTTTCCTTACTAATTTTATGTTTTGTTGATTAAAATGTTTTTTTTTTTCCTTTTTGAGAAGTTTTATTATATAAGGTTCTACATAGTTTTCCTATGTCCTTCAAATAGGGTTTGGCGTAATTCAAAGGTCTAAGTCCTTTAGTGTCTTCTATTTTATTAGGGAATTTCAATATTTTTATAGCTATATGAGGCTAAAGTGAGATTTTCTCTGGTCCTATTTTAGCTCCTAGAAACTCTGTGTTTTGTCACTAACTTCATTTTCTTTCTTGATTTAATGAGTCCATGATTTTCGAATAGTGTGAAGACTGTGTAAATGTGTCAAGTGTTCTTCTTTAGATTTAGAGAAGACTAATATGTCGTCTATATAGACACAAGTAAATTTTTCTGTATCGTTAAACACAATATCTATTTTTCTTTGGAATGCCTATGGTACTATGTTTATTCCGAATGATAGACCAACCACTCAAAATATCCTTCTGGGCAAGCAAATGTTGTCCAACTAACTAAATTCGGAATGCATTCTGACTTATCAAAATCTTGATTTTAGATCAAATTTTGAGTACCACTGTGAATTATGTATTTTATTTATTAGTTGTTCGTTAGCTAAAATTTTATATCTATCATCATGACAATTATCATTTAATCTCCTATGGTTGAATACTATATTTTCTATTCAAAATCCTTATTTATAATGAATGCAGGACTCCTAGTCTAGAAGTTGATCTTTATTAATTTTAGTTCTAAGAATTATTTAATATGTATTTTACATTCTTTTGTTTCTCAATTAGTATATTTAAAGTCTTGAATCTTGATGGTTAAATCTAGATTTATAATGTCAAGTCTATATTTTATTTAATTCCTAGTACTTTATAGGGTTATCTCTAAGAATTTTCAATTTTTCTAATTTTGATATCATCGTTTTTAAATTTTCTGAAGTTCTTAGCAAGTTTAGCATGCAGGAATACCTAATAGTATATATGTAGGAAAAATTTTCAAGTCTTCTTCTGAGTATCTACTTTCATCTATTATTTTTTTCGGAGCTTGTCCAACTAAGTCTTTTTTATTTTCTTGGCCATGTCTAGCAGGGATACAATTCTTACATTGTCCTGGTACTTCACAAGGACATAATTTGTCCAATATGCCTTGTTTAATTAGTGAGTTAGGTAAGTCTATCATAACTTCTATAAATTTATCATGGCTGACTTCTATAAGTTTATCATGGCTGACTTCTATTATATATATGTATTTAAATCAAATACTATTTATTTGATGATTCGATAAAAATTAAAAAAATACAACTTTTAAAGGATGAAGTAAAAGATTTTAATATCAAAAAAATAATGAATCATGTGGTTTTAATTTTCTTATATTCTGAGTGAATAAATAGACTGTTAAATAAATTTTTCATATTTATAAGTTTTTAAATAATTAAAAATAAAATATAAATAATAATTTTGAACCATGACTAATATGAATTATAACTTGTAACGTTCTTGCGTTGGCATTCTTGGAATGGACAGTTCTAATCATGTATGGTTGCAACGAGGAAAATGCGATGATTAACTGAACGAGTAACTATACAAGATAATTTTCTTGCTCCAGAATAACATTATTCATTACAGATACACTGATACAGAACTCCCAAGTAAAATTTACTTAGAGGATCTAAACTTACACGAAGAGAAGATGTAGATCATCCTAGTCTTCGCCGCCGCCGCCGCCGTCATCGTCATATAATATATAGTAGTAGTATTTCCTCACGGATTGTTGTGAGGCTTGCAGGATGATGAGGAGCTAGCCATTCAAATGGCTGAGCATCCATGGAGGAAGCATGCTGTTGTTGATCCGAGCCTGGGCCTCTACAGCTTCTACCTCCCCTTCTATGGTTGCCCTTCCTTGGTAACATCTGGCTCATCAAACAAAATTATGAAACTGTATTTAAAACCAACGTCATAAAATCATGGTTTGATTTAAAACTTTAGTCAACTAGTTAAGATATATTTCCTTTGCTTTATCTGACAATATATTTTCTTATTTTGGTTCGATGATAAGCAGCAACATGTACAGTTCATATTGTTGAAGATGCATACCCAATATTCAAGGTAGGGTTAGCATCAGCCAATATGAAGGGTGGAGAGGAGGAACTTGTTTGGGCTTGTTCCCAGTGTGCTTGCTGGGTGAGAGCCTTGGCCTTCTGCTTCTCTAGGATCTTGTTTAAATATAATCAAATTTAGAACTGTTTTACAACTTGTCGTGAAACTTAAGCAAATGACAAAGCATATATTAATCTCCATGACATTCATGGTCTAATAAAATTGTTCACAGTTTATCAGAATTGCATTCACTTGGGTGAAAAGGAACACAACTCACCTGCTTCTCCAAACTTTTGTTTTGCTCCAGTAGTGCCTTTTCCTGTGCATAAAAAGAGATGGTCATGCATGCAAAAAGTTGAAGCATCGGCAATTCCTACGTGAATGGTCTTTTTCTGATCATCTCCCCCATATGAATGATCACAATTAATGGCAATTCGCTACCACAATGTAGTATAGTAATTGTGAATTGATCATGATTATTTTCACACGAAGAGTGATATATTAATGAAGAAGGTTTACAGACTTAAATGAGCAAGATATTTGGGCTAGTAGTTTGATCTAACAAAAATTAATAAATAAATACAGCAATCTGGAAGGATCATGACAATCATATAAATGGGCACATGGAAAATAACTAGGGCATATCGATGGACATTGCAACCCACACAAAATATTCTTTTACCTTCCCTTGAAGCTCAGATATTGAATCAAGCAAGACTTGGTTCTGCACCATTAAAGAAAATCATGAATAATAAAATTTCAGCATGTCTTGTCTAGTCAACCTTTATTTTAGCATCGGAAAAGTTTTAGTGTGGTTTACCTTCTTTGACCGGATATGCTTCAAAGAATTGTCTAGCTGGTTTTCTAGTTGTTGGAGTTCTTTAAGGCTCAAAGTATCAAGTTGTTCTCCCATTAGATGCCTGAAGCAATTATCGTAGCAAGATATCATTGGGTGTCCAAACAATCTAATTGCTTGTTTGGGAGGAGGTGAGGAAGGTGTAAGTAATGGAAGGATAAGAGTAAATAAGAGAAAAAAAAAACAATCTCTGTTTGGAAAGACGTGAGAGAAGGGGAAAGGGGGAAGGGAGGGAAACTTATACTCATAAAAATCTAAGGGGGCGTTTGGTAGAGAGAAAATTTTCTGTTTTCTGTTTTCATTTGCTGAGAAAACGAGAAAACGCGTTTGGTTGACGTTTTCTATCTCCGTTTTCTGAGAGAAAATTTTTTAGAAAACTGAAAAATAGAAAAAAATTGTTTTCTATTTTCCAGAAAACAGAAAATGAAAAGACTACCAAACAACCCCTAACTTTTCTCCTTTTCCTTCTCCTCCATTTCCCCTTCATTACTTACACTTTCCTCCTCTCCTCCCAAACAAGGCCTTAGGTCCAATCATTTGTTCTGAAGAAAACTCTAGATGTGACTATAATGCATCTTACCTTTGACTTTTGCTTAAAGCTTCCATCTTGGCCTTAAGTTTGCCATATTCATGATGCCAGTTTTCCTGTACGATCCTCATGAAAACATTACTATGATTGACTAGGAATTCAGTGATAAATATTTCACATGGAAAGAAGATATTGCAATTTCGTATAAACTAACACAATAAGAATCTGAAACAGAGACATGATCTAAGGCTCATAGCAGAAAAATCATAATCGATAGCATTTTTTATCAAAGGTGAGATTGTCTGTTTGTATTATTCAACCCCATATCACATTATGATTTGAAAGGGAAAAAAACCTTCTCGTCCCCAATAGAGAAGACTTGGGAATGTCGTCCAATTTAGGAAGAGACCTTGATTCCATTTCTAACAAGAGTCTGTGATTTGGAAGACTTGATGTGACCATGGCCAATGATCCACCCATCAACGATGATATCATTGGGAAGAGTAGCGTAAGATGAGAAAACTTTCAAAGAAAAACTAGATTTAGGGGTTATATATAAGAAAAAGTTTCTTTTTCACAGTAAAGGAACTCGTGTCCTAGGGCATGCAATTGCGTAAGGGAGTTTGAGTAGGGTTCTTATCGTATTGGTTTCTTTCCATCTACAGATATGGGAAGGTAAAGTTCATTGAGCTTTTGATCTCTTGAAAGCAACAATGAATAAAGTGAGATCTTCTAAGAACATGGACCTCTTTACCTAACGTACCTGAGTAAAAAGTTTTCAGCAAAGTATCAAGTATTTACCCTCAACAAGCTATAACATGCCCACTATGATGTCTAAGAGTAGTATAATGGAGAAAAACTAGGCGGAGGAGCACGATCAAGTTCATATAATAATGTACGAGTACTTCAAATAAATACTTATCTGAAATTAAGAATTGTTTTAGGTAAATTTCCCTAATCATAGATGATGATACAAATTGCTAGTATTACACTAACTACACAAAACTTATGTTAGCTATTATTATGTAGAATAAATTTGCTAAGATAGCATAATGCTATTATTCATATTTTATTAAAAAAAATATTTACTTTATATTTTATTATCTTGAATGTTAAACAAAATACTTCATTTATAGTTGAAATAATGTATATTAATGTTTGAAATCTACTGATTCAGATACTCAGACCAACGTACAACGACCTTTAAAACTTACAATTGTGCCTTAATGTGGGAATTTCGAGAATGGCAAAAAAAAAAAACGTATTAGTAATATGTGTTTATTTGGTCAGATGTAGTTGAGGTCCTAAATTCAAGATTAAAGAATGACAATCAAATTCATGTACATGTACATATAGAAACACAACTAATTTCTATGCTATGTAGGTGTGCCAATACCACATGATAAATAAAAAACAAGTATTCTGAGTAACCTGGCAGTCAAGTTCAGATGATATGAGTGCTTTTTCTGCATAGCAATATTGTTCATAACGTTCAAGAAGCTTTTCCATACTGCAGGAAAGAAAAGAAAAAAGAACTTAGCAAGTTATAACAGAATTATCACTTAATAATTATCTTGTCTAAAATATAGGAATGCTTTTTGAAATTCCAAAAACTTATTGAACAAAATATATTGTCAGAAAATAATTTTTTAATAAATTTGCAATTAAGTAAGATTTTCAAATTGTCAATCCAATTAACCACAAGTACGAAACAAATAGCAGAAGGTATTGTACATCCTTCCATGCATGTAAAGTAATAAAAACACGTACGAGTTTACTATATTTCAAGTCCACAATGCCTCGTTCACCTATAAATGTATATTGGTGGTTAGTTATGCATGAGTTGTAAACTAGTTCACTCGCATACTTACAAATAAGGAACATTTAAAACTAACAAAGTGGGGATTCCATATTAAGTGGAGAAATTAATTGTTTGAGTTCCCATCTATTTTGATGTAGATTATTATAGTTCTTTATAAATTTACATCTTATATATTGGTATAATTACAATTGAATCTCATTAAATTTACAATTTGGCATTCAACAAAAGTATTAATGGAATACATGCCAAAATTAATATTCTCTACTTTCAATACCCTTAAGTTCTAGCCTGTTCATCATTAATAATTAATTTCACGATTTTTTTAAAGTGACTATGGAGTCTATTTTCAAAATTCTTCAAGCACTAAAAAATATTAAATGAATAAACTATGTTTCATTGATTTACATTAGTGCTCAACAAGTCATGTACTGTATATATTTGTTTTTATCTAATTGAGTATCAAAGAAATAGAAAGAGATCATATAGAAGTGATTTTTTGGTGTGATTGATATTTATGGTCTAGTATTGAGTAATATTGTATGTCACTTGGTAGTGTTTATATGGTTGCGAATAAAATTTGATCTAGAGAATCTATTATTTAGAGCAACATTGGAGCAATTCATCAAAGATGGTGTTTTAGCCTCGAGTTTGATCCTCGTTCGACGGTGAATTTAAAAAAATTCATTCGGATGGCTCTGGGGCCAAAGAGTTTGTCCAGTAGACAGAGTACAATTTTGGTGTTGGACCGTTGTTCAGGGATGGTGGAACTGTGGAGTCTGAGTTACAGTGCTTCCCTGATTTATTCTTGGTGGCCAATAGAGGCCACTTGAATTCCGACCTTACTCAGTTAAGTTATTAATGAGGCATTCCGAAGGTCTGTGAGATAGGATCGATCACTCTTAGAAATTAATTGGATCGAAAATTTAGATACTCCGATGCCAATACAAAAAAAAATCAAAAGACGATATTTTATGATACGATTTCACGAAGATACACTGATGGACATGGAAAAGCTCACAAAGAGGGCCAAAGAGAGCCAATAATTTTATTAAATCCAAAACAACCAATGACGTAACTTTGAAATAAATAATTTATTTCTCACAAATATTCTCAGAAAACTCGGCGAACAAATAATATACTTCTTAAACTAAATTACTTAGTAAATAACTAAATTGACTTAATTAGTTTGTTATGACTAATCAAAATAACATTTTATGTCCCAAAAACTTTATATTATTTTTAAAATTTAAAATTCCTATTTCTCCTTGCATCCTTCTCCCCATCACGGAGAACTTGACTATTAATGAGCTGTCAACATTTTCCTCTATAACTTGGCCAGATCTGACCTAGTTTGAGTCATGTAATATAAGCTTGACTAGATACGTGGGTTAGGTCGAACGATAGGGGCTTAGCCTATGTGTCAAGTTGGACATAAAATGTAATTGTGTCAGGCATGACCTGTGTATTGGGCCCAACCCACATGCTTACTAGATTATGTTTGCGACGGATAAAAAGGAAGAACAATTCTAACAACTAAAAATCTAATTAACCTTCAAACAACTCACATTTTTCGCTAACTCGCGTTGGATCGTCCCTCATTCTCTCAAGTCTCAACTTAATGTTTTATGTATTATGCACAATAAGTGATTTGTTTAAAAATTATAAGTATGTTAACCTGTTTCATGAGATTATTAATGTTATGGGAAAAAATTTAAGAGACTTTATTCAAATGTTTGTGAGATTATCGTTGAATATTACAAAAAGTTATTACATATTATTCACTTGAAGGAGAATAGTTGGAGATATCTGTATGCCTCAGTTATACAAAGAAAGCTCCTACAAGATAATAACAACAACCAACAACAACAATTAAATTTTATCCCACTAGATGGGGTCGACTAGAGAAGCTCCTACAAGATGAAGATAATATTTTAATATTATACTCAGATACCAACAAAGTCGATCCAAGTGATATTGCAAGTAAGGTACGTATATGCAAGTAGAATTTTATTGATTATGATCCTTCCAAAGGAAGGTAGGTAGGTAGCCCACTTTGAAAGTTAAAAATAGTTCTAATTCTAATATATAATTTTTTTCAAACTTGTATCTTGAGATATAATATTTTTATACATGAGATATGATATTAAATTATTTTACATTGTCTAAAAGTAAAATAGTCAATCCCACCTAGTGGAATAAGACTTTGTTGATGTTATTGTATTGTCTAAAAGTGAGAATATAATATTATAAACATGTAATTAATTATGTAAGTATCAAAATATAATTAATAAAAATTTATAGTCTATCTGTTTATTTTTTTTCATATTTTTATTTTTCCCTTGTCTATTTTTTTCTATTTTATAATTTTCTTATTTTTCTATTTTATAATTTTCTTATTTTAAGTTTTCCATTTTTAAATTATTTTTTTTTCATATTTTTTATTTTTTATATTATTACATTTTATATTTTAAAATAGTTTTAGCTTGGTAGACCTTAGTTGGCATAGGCATAAGTCAAGTAGGTACGGACCCACATTGAATTGTGCTCATGTCAAAGGTTGTACTAGGGATGCCTAGTGACAAATCGTGTCATGCCTTACCTGATCAGTTTATTTTGGCACTTTGAATTTATAAGTGTTGCAAGGACAAGTAGGCTATTTGGATGAGATCATGGGGAATTGACAAGATAATTGCAATAGTTGATGAAAAGGAATATCAATCCACAAAACTAAACACCCAAAGCAACAATAAAGCAAGCACCAAGGTGTTTATCTTTTGGACTAATCACCAAAAAAGGGGCTTTGGTTTGAGCTCTTCATTGATGGTTCAAATTGACTCTAAATTTAAAGGATGATTATTGAGAATATCAATTAGGATTGGTCACAGCTATAGGGGAGACAAATCAATGAGGGTTTTGAGATGGGCAAGAATATGAGATAAGTGAGACTAACACCATGCTAGTGGTGATGCACAACCATAGCAACAACTATTGACTTTGTTAGCAGTGACAACAACCAAGGCCCACTAAAAAAATCACATGTAGAGAGGGCAATCAAATAGGTCTTTAATCACATAGTTCATCGAGAAGATGTCGATGAAAAAAAAGGAACGAGAAACAAGTGAACTGATATCATTATAAAAAGAAAATTCTAGTTAAATCCCTGTTTCCCTCTACCTACCTAATGTATATATACTATTATTAATTAACATAAATATTATAGTAGGTCCCTGGAGTTATAATTTATTTAAATTAGATCCATAAAGATAACAATGTATCACAACTCATAAGTAATTATAGCATCTTATTTTAATTTTTCATGAGTTCTGCAACTCTGTAAAAGATTGAAATCGTCAATTTAGAGGTCTCTATCAATTTGTCCCACAGTCATTATAAAAGAGGTAAATCATGGAGACTCTTTGGACCTTGACGCGTTAATCAAAGACAGTGGATCATCTGAGCCCAAGGAAGAATTTTAGATATTTTTTCGAAATCGATCCGTGTTCATTCTGTAACTGTCACACTGTCTCAGCTAATGTGCCATCCCCGTAGGGATAATTTTTCAAGAGTTAAACATTAGTGTCATTGTCGTCAATCTTGATGATTATTTCAGGTTGGCTAGTTCTAAAGTTGAAATTATTGTCAAAATATAGGGAGTGAAATCCACAATACAAGAAGGATCCTGTTGAAGTATTGAGAATACAATCAAAGTTCCACATTAGTAAGACATAAAAAAGATCATGTGTTTATAAGATGAAAAGATATCTCCATTGGCTTGAGGCCTTTTGGGAAAAGCCCAAAAACAAAACCATGAGGGCTTAGGCCCAAAGTGGACAATATCATGCCATTGTGGAGATATGTGAATCTTATAGGCACTAACAATTGGTATCAGAGTTATGGTCCATGTCAAGCCATGAACCTCGAACGAAGAAAGTTGAGCTCCCATGTCCAAATCAAGAGAACCAGACACTAGGCAGGAAGTCCAGTTGGGTCGGGAGAACCGAACAACTGGAAGAAAGTCCAGTTGAGTCGGGAGGACCGAACAATTGGCAGGAAGTCCAGCTGAGTCAAGAGGATCAGGCAGTTGGCAGGAAGTCCTGGTGGGTTGAGGATCGGACATCAAGCAGATGATGTCCTTGGAGGATGGATAGGCTTGAGGGGGGTCAATGTGGTCCTTCGTTTGAGGGGAGATTGTTGGAGTATTGAAAATACAATCAAAGTCCCACATTAGTAAGACATGAAAAATATCATGTGTTTATAAGATGAAAAGATATCTCCATTGGCTTGAGGCCTTTTGGGTAAAGTCCAAAAACAAAACCATGATGACTTAGGCTCAAAGTGGACAATATCATGTCATTATGGAGATATGTGAATCTTATAGGCACTAACAGATCCTACTCTATTAGAATGCATTATGACGGTCAAGTTAACTAACCTAAACTGAGAAGGACAAAGCCGACCAACTCAAATAAAAAGTAGTGTATTAATGCTAATTGACAAAGGGAAATAGAGTCTTCTATCATGAACGGAGATCAGGGAAGAGAGCTAGCATTATTTGATCAACAAATTACTCAACTATGTATGCGCAAGTTTCGAGATTTATTCTTTTGCATATTCAACTTTTATATTTACTAAATACATAGTCATTTTCAATTATGTCCCCGGTCATTTTTTCCATCAGTGAATCGATGATGTTTGATGTATAACAATCGAGTTTACTAGTCAATTTCTAAATTTATTTGTTCGATTTATGATCAACAATAGATTGATGATGTAATATCAATCGACTGTTATAAAATAGTCGAGTTCGTCAGTCAATTTCTTAACTTATCATGCTCAATTTGTAAATATCAATCAACTGTCCACACTCATCAGTCTACTACTAAATATTTTATCAATTTTAAAAACTCACAGCTATCTATTTAGGATATGAAATCATATATAAGGGCATGCATGGTTGCACTCAGAATGATGTAAGGAGTACAATGAATTTAGTTTAAAGTATCTCTGAGGTGCCTAAGGCTATCAATAAGTTTTGATTAAAACTCGTTGATAACCTTAGAAATCTTAGAATCACTCTCAATCAAAATCATTATACTCTTGAGAGTCTCCTGAGTGTGATCATACCTTCAAACCTAAATTCTAGAGTCTAGATTGAGAAGTGTGAATTTTTAAAATCTTCATAACTGTAAAATAATTTGGTACGAGGTCATTAAAGGACCTAAGTCTATCATACTTACTCCCCAATATTACCAAAGGGTTCCCCGAACTCTCCTGGTTTAGACTATATTGATATTTTAAAATTTTGAACATTATATGACCATTAGCGAGTTTTGATCAAAACTCATTGATGACATTAGAAACTTTATAATCACTTCAGACAAAATCATTGCACTCTTAGAAGTATCCTGAGTATAATCATGCCCTCATACTTCGATTCCACAGCCTAAATCAATTTTACAACCCTTTAATGAGCTTGTGCCAAATTATCTCAAGTCTGTAAAAATTTTAAAAATCCACAACTCTCAATCTAGGCTATGAAATTTAGGTCCGAAAGTATGGTTATACTTAAGAGACTCTCATGAGTTCAATGGTCATAGGTAATCAACAAGTTTTGATAAAAATTCACCGATGACCCTATAATATTCAAAATTTTAAAATTTTAACATGGTGTGAACTAGAGGAGTTCTAAGAATCCTTTGATGGTGTTAGTAAGTATGACAAACATGTATCTTTTAATGACTTTGTGTTAAATTATTTCAAAGTTGTAAAGATTTAAAAAATCTACATCTCCCAATCTAAGTTGTGGATTCCAAGTTTGAGGGCAAGATTATATTCAGGAGGCTCCTATGAGTATAATGATCTTGATTTGAAGTGATTATGAAATTGTTAAGGCTAACAATGAGTTTTAATCAAAACTCACTAATGACTTTAGACACTTCATAAATACTTCAAATTAAGTTTAATGCACTTCTTACATCATGTTAAGTGCAAGTTTATCCTTAGATATGAATTTCATAGTCTAGATAGAGAGTCATAAATTATTAAAATCGACAAAATGTAAATGAGTACAATAAATTTAGAAATTGATTAGTGAACATAACTATTACATAACAGTCGACTGATGATGCATTATTAGTCGATTGCTTAATTATCATAAATTGAGCACAGTAAATTTTGGTAAATATAAAAATTATGTATGTAAAATGATAAATCTCGAAATTTACATATATAGTATGATAATATTTATTATTTGATTGTAAGTTAGAGACAATATTTGTTATTTAATAGCTAGTCACCCTCTAAAAACATGCCTTTCAAAGGAGAAAAAATAATTGGATAAACAAAAATTAAAGAATAAATTAATTCCATGGGAACTTCAATCAACGAGGAAAGAGGAGGTTATGATCAAGGGCTAATGATCTTTCATATAATTTTCTTTTTTAGCATGATTAAGGGAACTTTTTAGGTTATGTCATTTCATTCACTATAATATTAATATTGTCACCATATTATTTTATTATTGAGAAGAAAGTGGATTTATCATTAATTTAAGAAGCTTCCATCTAAGCCACCTATGCAATTACATTAGCTTAGGGTATCCACTTGAGCTCCCACAGTGATTGGGTGTAAAAATAAAAGAGCTCCGTGGGCGGAAGTTCCTTTCTACAGAAGCCGAGAGTGGCTCTTCATCAAATGTTTATTTAATTTATGTCGATATGTGATTTAAGTATTTAGAATCAATATTTGAGAAGATTCAATATTGTTGACATCCACACCTTGAAATGCACAAATAGAGACATGACTTTAATTTTCTGACATATTGGATAGTCTTGATGGTATACATTGACAATAAAAAAATTGCTCATGAGGCAATTGCATTTATGGATTTGTGAATCTGGCACGTCTTTTTTGGGATTGTAGGTTCACATAATGATATCAACATGTTTAATGGATCATCTTTATTCAACAACGTCTTATAAGAAAATGCACCAGAGGTTAATTTTATGACTAACAATACATAATATACAAAAAGAATACTATTTAATTGATGATCTATCCAAAATGAACTACTTTTGTCAAGAGCTTTTTGTGCCCTCAGAATCCCAAGAGAAAAATATTTAAGGAACGACAGAAAGATGTGAGAAAGGATGTTGAGTGGTATTTGGGGTGGTCCAATCTTGATGGGCAACGATTAGAGGTCCAAGACGATTTTGATACAAGGATAATTTGAAGGACATCATATATACATCCATTATTTTACATAATATGATTATTGAAAATAAGTGAGATGCAGTAGTTGATTAATTGGATGATAAAAGAGATCTTTCATTGTAAATATTTCAGAACTCCATCTAAGAATTTTAAAAATATCTTCAGAGAAATTACGAACTATGTGATAGCCAACTGCATCATAATCTTCAAGCCGACTTAGTTGAGCATATTTGGGCAGGCTACGGTCACAGTTAGTGAAAAAATAATTTATTAATTACGATACATTTAATTATCTTATGTTATATTTCATGAAGAGTGGGAGCCTTGGCACAACGATAAAATTATTATCTTGTGATCTAGATATAGAATACGAGTTTAAATCTTGAAAATAATCTCTTACAAAGCAAAATACGATTGCGTACAATAGACCCTTCTTCAGGATTCCACATGACGAGAGCTTCATGCATAGGACTACTCTTTTATATTATTTTATGAATGTTTTGTAAAAAAGAGTGGAGCCCATAAAAAAAATATTAGGAGTTTTTTTTTATACGGGAGAGACAAGTGAGATTTTATACTTTTGATATGATATTGCTTTTGCATTGTAAGGACCATAGAAAACCTATGTGAGAGTTTCTACCAAGGAGATCACGTGACATCACTTATAAGCATATAAGGATTATAAAATCTAAATCAATTCTTTGGCTTGTTATAGTTTTAATCATATTAAAAGGACAACTCAGTACATAAAGCTTCTATCATGTAGAGTGTTAGGGAAGGATCTATTGTATATAATTTTATTTATTTTGTAAGACATTATTTCTAAAATTTGAGTTCGTAATCTCTAGATCACAAAGCAACAATTTTAATCATGTTATAATATAAATTAATTTTTTTTCTAAATAGAAAGCAAAATGCAAGATACATGTGTTGCATATATCAGTAGTTTCTTTTTTCTTTTGTTTAATTTACATGTTGTTAAGAGTATTAGGATTATAAATTATTAGTTAGGGAATCTAATCCCATATTGATTTCATTTGTTAGGGATATATCTAGAATCCTATATATACATATATGATGGTTATCTTAAAAAGCAATTATAAATTTGGAACATATAGGAGGCCTTATCTAAGCAAAAGGTTTTCAAATAGCTATTCCTAAGTTGAAGGCCAACTGCCTCCCCTCTTCGTCTCTCGATCCTCTCCTTGCACTATCATCCTTGTACTAAGGTAGCACTACCTCAACTTTGTTCCTTCACTATCTGCTTCATCTTGCCACCTTTACCATCTGTATGAGAGCCCCACCAAAATTGGCCATTGCACCTCATTACTAACAATTGCATGCCTCATTTGATCTCCATGGGAGAACTAGAGTGATAGACTCCCTTGCATTTGATGACTCCTCTTGAGTTGCTCCTTTTCAATCATTCAATGGTCATTAATCTAGCCAACATGTTACAGTTCTCCTCGATTCCTTTCTTGCCATAAGGAAGCATATTTGTAATCAAGACTTGAAATCTCAAGTTAAGGTTGTGGTCTCCGACTAGCTCGTGATATTGCCCGTGCAAAGTGTTAGTACCAAATTAAAGGTGTTCTAAAGCCAAATACTCAAAGAGGAGAAAGACACATGGAACATCTATTCTAAACTCCATAAGAAGAAAAAGGAGGCGCATCTCGAGGTAGTCTCATGTAGTGATGAAGTTGATGAATGGTCTCAGAAGTGATCGCATGCATCTTGAGAGCTCATATAATGGTTGCCAAGTGGATTTTAGAGCTTGCGAAGTGGTTTTTAAAAAGCTCACAGAGTGATATCAGAAACTTGCAAAGTGGTTACATGTGTCATGGGAGCTCACAGAGTGGTCGACTACTTCTCAAAAACTCACAATAATTGTGCAAAAGGCCCATGAGCTCATGATTTCTTTGCCAAATTCTAAAGAAATTTTTGTTAACTGTTAGAGGAGTTATCGTTGTTGCATAAAAGTTCTATGCAAGTTGTTGTGTTATGTCTTAAAAAAAAAAAGAATAATTAAACATTATAAAATGATTAAATCTTATATGTAATCGAATCGAACTCAAATTCTAATTAAATTGGATAAGTTGAAGTTGAACTAAATTAATTGATTGGGATTAGTTTGGATAAGTTGGAGCTGAATCAAATTAGATAATTTGACTTTGGTTTAGTTCTATTTTTGGTTCACATGGGTTTGATTTAGTAATGAAGAATTTTAAGTATTTAGGATCATCTTTACAAAAAAATAAAGAGGTTGAAAGAGATATCTTATATAAAATATAAATAGATTGATTGAATGGAAGAGAGTAATAGACATTCTTTATGATCATAAAGTACTTTCAAAATTTAAAAGGAAATTTTACTAAATATGTTATGTTATATGAAGTTGAATGTTGGAATATAACTCGAGCACATGAGCAAAAGATGAGAGTCATAATAATGATGTTAAAGTGGATATACGGATATATAAGAATGGACAAGATAAGAAATAAGAATATTAGAGAGAAAATTGAGTTGTACCTTTTGAGTGAAAATTAACTCTAAGAGTGCATTTGGTTCAAGGTAATTGTTGATAACCTGTTTGATTATATGATTTAACCTTATTTGATTCAAATATTGAGTGATTCCCAGAAAATAGAGCATGCCCGCTACGTTAGTAAATGAGGTATAATATATGGGGCATATAATCCAAAATCACATTACCTCGGAAGAGTAAGATTTTTCTTGATTCCGGAGTTATGCATGATAACTTGGTAATCACATAACCAAGGGTATACATGAAAACTTGAACCAAACACACCTCAAGAGATGTATTTAAGATAGTAAGATTATGTACTTAGATAACTAATAAGTGCCACTATTAGGTGATGTGAAACTATGATAAATATGCATATTAAATGAGGAAGACTAAACAAAGACTTTATTAGTAACGATAAAATAATATAAAATTTATTTAAATATAGATGATGTTATAATAACGGATAGAGTCTAATAATATAGAATGATCCATATAACCGATACCATATAGTAGAATAAGACTTAATTATTTTTGTTGTCATATAGTTTAGGGTTTACAAGGCCAAATTAGAAGATTTGGATTTAGATCAATTATATGTTTAGTTTATACATAGTGTTGGTGCAGGGAGTATTAGAAGAACAAATCTATGTTTTGATGTTGTTAAAAGTTTAAAGTTGAGTGCTTGTGAGCTGATGCTTTTGTTATGTGTGCATGACTTGCAAGAAAAACCCTACTAGATCAGGTGGACCGAATACTAGGCAATAGAAGTCCTAGTTAGTCAGTTAAATTGAATACTAAGCAACGGAGGCTTGGTGGATCGGGAGGATCGGATACGAAGTAGAAAGTTCAGATGGGTGAGCAAGACCGGACATTTGTTAAGACGGCTCGATGAATTAGCAAAGACCGAACATTGAGTTAAGGAAAACCCTAATGGGTCAAATGATCAAACGTCAAGCAAAGGAAGCTCAAACAGGTTAAGTAGATTGATGTTTGACAAATGGTAAACAAGGTAAACTCCTCGAGTGGAGAGGTACTTCTGAAAAGAAGAATGGGAAAGGATGTGTCCTCTTTATGGGGACAATCTTAGGCGATGATCCGATTAAAAGTTCCACTTAAATTTTAAAGTCAGATCGAATAGTTGAACAATTGTCCAACTATATTGTCATACTCTATGCTAACTTTGTGATGTAGGACTCATAGATTCAAATTTTGAAATCAGAGGAATCCGAGCACCCAAATTATAGTTCCAAGCGATTGGAGGTTCGGGCGATTGAAGTCTAAATTTGGTCAGGTTAGATTGGAGGAGCTTGAAAGGAATTTGAGAGACTAAAAGGCACATATGACATTTGGATCTGGGTGACCGGAGTAGAAAGTTACTGAAACAAGTTAGATCGGATAAGACCCTACTGGGGGTGCTTGGAAGGGTCGAATTTTCAAATGAACCGACCAAGATAGAGACAGCTAAAAAGGTGATCCGAGCAACTAGAAAAGGTTTATAAATGAAGGGTTCGAGCAACATCAATTGAACAATTCATTCAACTATACACAACACTTCATACAATTAAGAATCCCATCCAATTGTTCCTCAATCTTCGATAATTTTTAATCTACCATGAATATTTAATAGTGTATGTATATCTATCATTATTTATGCTTTCATTTGAAGAAAGGGACATTAAAGTGTTATCGTATCCCTACTATTGTAAAAGGTCTTCTCCACCTCTGAAAAGTTTTTCAGAAAAGAGAACTTTAGTGAATTGTCCACCGAAGTAATCCAAGATCGGATTACAAGCATTGGAATAACAGCCTGAAAAGGATTTGAACCAAGTGAAAAAACAATCACATTTTATTTATTTATCTTATTTCCACTACTACTTTGATTTATGAATAAAAATAAAAGATTTTTTAATGAGATTCAACCCCCTCTTATTTTTTTCAATCAAATAATTGATATCAAACCAGAGATGCTAAGATTTGATGCAATCATCATTTAAGCATTTTTATATTCTTTTCTCTATAAAATTTTTATTTTTATTTTTCTTTTCTTTATAAATTTTGTTTTCAATCACACTGCTTACCCAAGACCAAGTTTTGGAACAAATTTTTCATTCTATTTTTTTTCAAGATGTCGATGACCCATCAAGAAGGGTATAGCACAGTCCATCCACTCTTGTTTAATGGAGAACATTTTAGTTATTGGAAAAGGTGGATAGAGTATTTCCTAAAAACGAAAATCGACATATGGTTTAGCATCATGAAAGTATACACAATATCGATGGATGATCTAGGGAAACCCTTGGATCCGGAGAAGTGGACTTCGAATATGAAGAAAAAGGCATAAGTAGATTTCAAGGCCTTGAATACACTACAATATGAACTAACTAAGGAAGAACTCAACCGAGTCAGTCCTTTTGAAAATGCTAAAGAGTTATGGGATAAGTTAGTCAAACTTTATGAGGGAAGCAACGACTCGAAGGTAACATAAAAATATCTTTTATTAAATTAATTATCTACTTATAAAATATAGGTATTCATTAAAATCTTTCCCTTAAAATTCTTTGTGGGTATCTATAGTAGAAGCGTACAAATTTTTATGGATGTTTCTATTGTTAAATTAGATGAAATATTTTATGAATTTGAATTACATGAGCAAACTAATTCGAGTCAAACTAAGAAAGATATTGCTTTGATTATAGGGCAAAACAAGAGCAAGGAGTTCAAATTAAAATCTTAACCAAAGCAAGAATCTGAAGACAAGTTAGACTCGAATTCAAATGATGAGAAGGTGATAGTAAATATGGTCCAAAAATTATTCAACAAAAAGAAGAAATTGGCCAAGAGAGATGCCAAAAGGATGATTGAATATAAAATGAACAAATCAAAATGAGGTAACATGCTACGTTACAATGCAAAGAGGCACTACAAGTCAGAATGTTCTAACCTAAAAGAGGACAAATCCAAGAAACCAAGAAGAAAGAAGACAATCAAGGTCACTTGGTACGCGTCATCCTCAGAGGAGTCAGACATGACCAAGAACCAAATTAAACAAGTTTTATGGCTCTAATGGATAAGGAGGACATAAACGGATCCGAGTCCGAGTCCGAATCCGAGTCCAAGCCAAGCCAAGGATTCGAGTCTGAGTCTGAATCAAGCTATGGATCCATATCCGATTTGAGCAACCAAGAAGATGAGGTAATATCTCTCGTAGAAGAAAAATTATATGATATCATAACTTAACTAGGAAATTAGCTAAGTTCGAGAATCGAGTTAAGTCACTCCTTAAGGAAGTCAAAAACCTTAAGGAATAAATCAACCCGAATCTCTCAACTAACCAAGTTCAAGAAGTAAATTCAACTCAAGTTGTAAAACTTGAGGAAGAGAATTCCCTCTTCAAAGGTCAAGTGGAGAGACTCAAGGGTACGTTGGAAAGGTTCACCTTGGACTATAAGTATTTAGATATGATACTTAGTCTCAATGAGTTATATACAATAAATCTGAACTCGGATTTAAAGCTAAAACAACAAATAGAGTATACATGTCTTTGGTTAATCAACATGTTAGAAAACGAATCCAAGTATGAGTCCTAAAATCATGTCTAATTAACAAAACATGACCTAACCAATACTAGATCCCCTAAGGTCAAGTCCACTATGTAGATAAGACCTTCAAAATTTTGATTCAGGGGAAGCTAATAAAATGATTGTATCTTTAATTCATTGATTTGCATGCTTATTTTATTCTTAATTGCTAAATAGGACTAGAATGTCTAGATAGGATAAAAGATAGTTTGATCTTAATAATATAGTATTAGAACTAGGTGAGCGATAGTACGTTGGGGAAGTTCAATAAAGAGTGTGTCTAGGTTGGATAAGCAGTATCCTACTTAATGCACTAAATTGAGTGAAACTAGTTGAAGAAAACTCATCTAATTCTAAACTAGTTAGACCAAAATTTTGTATTAAGTTGGTCAAGAGTGTTATTTCTCATATCAGTTTTATCTAAGAAAGTGATCGTTGTTCCGATTAAAAAAGATCGTTACACCTCGTCATGACCTATAAGCTAGTTTAAGAAATGAATATTTAACTAACCTAAAACTAAACTTGAATCAAATCCAAGATGAAACATATTTTCCGAATAAACAATTAATCAATTAATTAAAAGATCATCACGCACAACCCATAGGACACCGTGTATTGAAAACTTAGAATGGGTGAGATAAATAATGACTTAAAAATCTTTACTTGCAATAATTTAGGGGAGCTTAGATTAGAATTATTTTTAAAATTATTTAAAAAATTATGTTTCAAAAATTTATCTTAAATTCAAAATTATTTTTAAATTATTTTTAAATCTTTACAAAATATTTTTCAAAAGTTAAGCTTATAATAGTTTTTAAAAACTTAATATTTTTTAAAAAATATTTTGTGATTTAACTATTCTAAGCACCAGAAACAAATCTGGATGCCCTTAAAAACTAATTTTAATGATTTTGATCGACCTTGGCAAACACCAGGTGATTGAACCTCGTCCGAGCACCAAATATGTTCTCGCCCAGTTTAATCGATCTTTGACTAGTTTCGATAATTGAATTCTATCCGAGCATCCTCTCGGTTAAAAATTAATTATAACATAAATTTTCACGACTTTAGGTGCCCAGAACCTCTCCAAGTGCCCAAATTGGCCGACACATGGAAGACTGATGAGACTAATTCAAGCACCCATAATGCTTCTGGGTGCCCAGATTAGCTTTATATAAGGGGGCCTAGAGCATAACCTCCGGTCACCCCCAATAGATCTTCTAATCTTCCAATCTTTTTCCACTCAACTGAAGTTCATCTGTAATCAACCTAGGTCTTCAATTCCTTTATTAATTACTAACAATGCCTAGGTAATGTCATAAACCTCAACTTCTTTTAGATTAATTTTGTTTATCATAATTTATATCATATCAATTTTATTCATAGGATTAAGAGAAAAACTACTGATGTCAGTTCCTCTAGTGTACCTAGTTATGATAATAGGTTCCTAACAAAGGAACTTAAACATAGGTTTTTAGCTACTACCTTTATTCCCATGCATACTAGGTACTTGAGTAGAGCATTCTTCATAAAATCGTGTTTAGGTTATTGACAATTATGAGTTAGGTAACTTAGTTTATTGTACGAGTTCTATTAACATATAGTTATATGCCGAATTCTATAACCTAGGATTGATGGCCTCACATACTCTACTAGGACTGAAGGTATGGATATCATATTTACTCCTAAGGTAGTTAGGAGTCATTTAGGGCTTAGATATTCATCATGTACATTTTTATATTTTCCACCTAGGGTTCTACCATTTGGAGATCCCTACTCCCATATTACATTAGACATGATATATATGAATTTCTTTGGAGAAGCAAGGACACCCACTGTGAGCTAATTCAGCTCCACCAAACTCAGAGTACAGGACTATGTCTTGTACCAAGTCTTGGCAACTTGTATTTTGCTTCTTAGCACTAGGAATGCCGCGATGATACAACCTTTTCGTTCATTTTTTACTTTACATATTTTTCCATAGATTAGATATCGACATTAGCATGCACATGTTTTAGTCCATTATTTACTTTTTTGACATCATCACTAGTAGTAGGTACATATGCCCTATTATCACATTTTGACATTTTTGCTAGCTGCTCTAGGGGTTGACGTTACATCAGCATCAGGTAATGTCAAACTCCTTACTGGGTTTGACATGATAGAATTTAAGCAATTCTCATTAGCGAAGATAGAGATAGATAGTGATAATGTTCTGTCGTGGAAATGGGGGGGGGTCAGTCTCAGCCTCCACTAGCTGAGGAAGAGGAGATGCTAGATTTTGATTTTTCAGACCTTTCTTAGTTTCCTTCAATCCAGTTGCCCCTATGTTAGAGGATAGAGTCTCCAAACTTGAGGAGACGATGATCAGGGAGTTTCAGAGATTAAAGGAGCAACAACGGGCTCAACATTTGGAGATGATGGAGATGTTCAGATCTTAGAGCATGAGCTATCCTCCTCCATCTCCTTTAACTGATTAGGATATATGTAATGACATTATATATTCATCTCCTAAAGTGACGTTTGGTATGCTGACTTTTCTATTTAAGTGTTGACTTATCTTCATGCTTAACACTTGTTTAAATTGGATTAGTTACTCGATCTTAACATCTCATCTTTTAAGTAACTTAAGTAATCTAGATTTGTTTACTTAAAAGGGGGAGTATTTGCCTTATTACTTGAAAACTTAATACTTGAAAGTTTACTTGATGAAACTTAATATGAGCAGTTGATACTTTAGTAGAATAAGACTCATTTTTTTCTTGCTATCATATGTAACATTCTATTATTGTTATCATATGTAACATTCTACTATTACTATAATATGTAATATTTTATTTGAAATGAAACTAGCCTAGGCTATACCGTAGAATTTATGAACTTATAGATATAGGAAGTCTTTGCATCTCACAAATACTTAAGTTGAATCGTTTGTGTATTAAGCTACGAAGATGAGTGTGAGATGTTAAGACTTGACCCTAGGTTTCAGATGTAGACTAGCGTATCGACATGAACTTAATGAGGTATAAATCAAAATTGATTACTATGGTGACTAACTCTAACTAAACTTGAAGATTCATCATTATCATATGAGTCAAATAAAAGAGTTAGATATTTATTTTAAAGATAATTTTTAGATGAGTATTTTATAATATTATGTATGTCAAAACCATTTGATGTGGTCAAATCTAACTCAATCAAAGTGGTCATGAATTTTGAAATTAGCACCACAATGGTGCTAATCCAAAAATCAGAGGGATGTTAATGCTAAGATCCATGCTTAGAGTCTTAGTATCATTTTATTGAATGTTTATCAATTTGAAATTCATGATAATTACATTGCATTCTATTGCCTATATGGTTGCTTGCAATTCACTTAGCAAACATTTTTTAATAGCTATTTAAAATCTTTAAAACATATTTTCTCATTTTTGATGGATGGCAAAGGGGAAGATTATGTGTTTAAAGTTGTTTGAGTTTTCAAAAGGAGTTTTATGAGTTTGAAGATATGAGTTTGAGTTTGAAAAGAAATTAAATTTTTTTCAAAACCTCATGGAAACTTCTTACTAAAAAATAATCTTTAGAAGTTTTAAAAAGGGTAATGTAAAAAGAGAGAGAATATTCTTTTTGAAAGGGAGAGAAAGATTTTCTTGAAAAAGTATTTTTTTGAAAATAAGTTACTTTTTGAAAAAGGGGGAGAAAAAATGTTTCAAAACTTAAAAAACTTCGGGGGGAGTTTTAAAATTTCAAAGAGAGTTTCAACGCAGGGGGAGTTTTGGAAAATATTTTTTGATTGAATACTCCTTAACTTTAAATTGATTTGTCAAATATCAAAAAAGGGAAGATTGTTAGTACAGAGAGAACCAAATAATCAAACTCGAGTTTTGATATTGACAAAGATTTAAAGTTAAATGTTTGTGAGTAGATGCTTTTGTTAACTGTGCACGACTTAATAAGAAAAGTTCTAATAGATCAAGTGGATCGAATACTAGACAATAAAAGTCCTACTAAGTCAGTTAGATTAGATACTAGGCAATGAAGACTTGGCGGATCAAGAGGATCAGACACGAGACAGAAAGTCTAGATGGGTCAGTAGGACTGGACATCAACAGGATGATTCAATGGTCAGTAAGGACTAGACATTGAGTCAAGGGAAATCTTAGTGGGACGAATGATTAGACGTCAATCGAAGAAATCCTAAATAGGTCAAGTAGACTAGATGTTTGACAAATAATAAGCAAACTTTGGAGTAGAGAGGTTCTTCTGAAAAGAATGGGAAATGATGTGTCCTCTTTATGGGGACAATCTTAGGTGATGATCTGACTAAGGATTTCACTTGGATTTCGAAGTCCAAAAATGAACAGTTGAATAACTGTCCAACTATATTGTCATACATTGTGCTAACTTTATAATGCATGACTTAAAGATTCAAATTTTGGAATCAAAGGAATCCGAGCTTCCTGATTGGTTTCAAGCGACTAGAGGTGTAGGCGACCAGAATAGGTATGAGCAATCGAAGTCTAAATTTGGCCAAGTCAGACTGGGTGAGTCTGGAAGGAATCTAGGAGACCAAAAGGAACAGATGATATTTAGATTCGAGTGACCGAATGTATACGGGCGATCGGAGCAGAAAGTTGTCGAAACAAGTCAAATCGAATAAGGCCCTGTTGGGGGCACCTAGATGAATTTTCAAATGGACCAGTCGAGTTAGAGGTGCCTATAAGTTGATCTGAGTGACCAAAAAAGGTTTATAAATGAAGGGTTCAAGCAACACCAATTGAACAATTCATTCAACTATACACAACTCTTCTTGTGATCAAGAATCTCGTCTGGTCATTCCTCAATCTTTGACAACCTAGCTTTGATCTACTGTACACATTTAATGTTGTTGATATAACTTTCATTATTTGTACTTTCATTTTAGGAAAGTGACAGTAAAGTGTTACCGTATCCCTACTTTTGTAAAAAGAAGAACTTTAGTGAATTGGCCACCGAAGTAATTCAAGCTCAAATTACATGCCTTGGAGTAGCAGTTCAAAAAGATTGTGAACCAAGTAAAAAAAATAACCACATCTTATTTATTTTTCTTATTTCCACTGCTACTTTACAACAACAAAGTCTTATCCCACTAGGTAGGGTCGACTATATGAATCCTTCTATGCCATTGGACTCTATCCCCTACTATATCATCATCTATATTTAAATAAATTTTATCTTGTTTTATTGTTGCTAACCAAGTCTTTTTTGGTCTTCCTCTTCCTCTATACTTGGCATCGTTTCACATCGCCTAATTGGAGCATTTATTGGTCATCTAAGTACATGTCTGTACCACCTTAAACTTGTCTCTCGGAGCTTTCCTTCAATAGATGCAACACCAACTTTTTCTCTAATGCTCTCATTTCTTATTCTGTCCATCCTCGTATGTCCGCACATCCACCTTAACATCCTCATCTCTGCAACTCTCATCTTTTGCTCATGTGCTCGAGTCGTAATCCAACATTCAGCGTCATATAACATAGCAGGTCTAATCGTCATTTTGTAGAACTTCCCTTTAAGTTTTAGAGACACTTTACGATCACATAAAACACCCGACGCTTTCCTCCATTTCAACTATCCTACTTGTATTCTATGTAAAACATCTCTCTCAATCCCTCCATCATCTTGCAAAAATGATCCTAAATATTTATAGCACTCAGTTCCAGACAACTCGTCATCTCTTATCTTAACACTTGTCTCATTATGTCTAATATTGCTAAACTTAAATTCCATATATTATGTCTTTACTCTACTAAACCTAAAACCTTTCACTTCTAGTGTTTCCCATCAAGATTCTAGTTTAGCATTTACTCCTTCACGTGTCTCATCTACTAAAATAATATCATTTGCAAACAACATGCACCATGGTACCGTGTCTTGAATGCGTCCAGTGAGTTCGTCCATGATTAGTGTAAAAAGATAAGGACTTAAAGCTGATCCTCGATGTAACTCTATCTTTATTGGAAATGCTTCAGTTAATCCGCCTGAAGTTTTCACTCTGGTCGTTACTTCCTTGTACATATGCTTAATTAGTTTAATATATGTTACACTAACACCTCTTTTTTCTAAAATTCTCAATATTATTTCTCTTGGAACTCTATCATAAGTTTTTTCTAAATCAATGAATACCATGTGTAGATCCTGCTTTTGTTCTCTATACTTTTCAATTAGTTATCTGAGAAGATGTATAACTTCTATTGTCGACCTTCCTGGTATGAATCCAAATTGATTTTCGAGGATCGTGGTCTCCTTCCTTAATCATTTTTCTATTACTCTTTTCCAAAGTTTCATGGTATGACTCATTAGTTTAATACCTCTATAGTTTTCACAAGTTTGTATGTCTCCCTTATTCTTATATACGAGATTAGGATACTTACCCTCTATTGATCAGACATCTTTTTTATTTTCAATATCATGTTAAATAATTTTGTAAGTCATTTAATACCTTGTTTCCCTAGACACTTCCATACCTCTATCGGAATATCATATGGTCCAATGACTTTTCCATTTTGCATTCCATTTAAAGTTTGTTCTATATCTAAAATTTGAATTCTACGATAAAAATTTAAATTTCTATACTCATTTGACCTACTTAAATTATCTAAATTAAGTTGGTCTCCTAAACCTTCATTAAAAAGTTGATGAAAATATCTCTTCCACCGATCTTTTATTTCTTCATCATTTACTAGTACCCTATTGCATTCATCTTTAATACATCTTATTTGATTAAGATCTTTTGTCTTCCTCTCTCTCTCTTTAGCTATTCTATAAATGTCTCTTTCCTCTTCTTTTGTAGCTAATTTTTGATATAACCATTCAAAAGTTTCAGTCTTAGCTTCATTCACTGCTTTCTTAACTTCTTGCTTGGCTATTGTATATTTTTTTTAAAATTTTCCCATTTTTACACATATATAATTTCTTATATGTTGTTTGTTTTTCCTTGACTTTCTCTTGTACTTTCTCATTTCACCACCAAGATTCTTTATTTGGTGGTGCATGTCCCTTTGACTCACCAAGTACACTCTTGGCTACTATTTAACTTTGATATCATCTTATCCCATATCGTATTAGGGTCACTGTATATTTTATCTAATACTTATACTCCGACCTTCTCTTCGAATGTATTTAGCTTCTCATCCTTTAACTTCCACCACTTAATTCTAGGAGTTGTGTATATTTTGCTTCTATTAATATTATGTTTGAGGCGTATATCTAATACTACTAACCTATGTTGAGTAGTTAAATTTTCTCTAGGGATGACCTTACAATCTTTACAAATCTTTTTATCTCTCTTCCTAACCATAAAAAAGTCAATTTGTGATTTATTATTTCCACTTTTGAACGTGACCAAGTGTTCTTCTCTTTTCTTAAAAAATGTATTAGCTAGTATAAGATCATATGCTATTGCAAAATCCAATATAGTTTTACCTTCTTCATTTCTTGTTTCAAACTCATAACCCCCATGCACCCTCTCATATTCGTCATTTTTCACTCCGACATGCTCATTTAAATCGCCTCCTATTAAAATCATCTCATTTGAGAGAATATTTTGTAATACTTCATCCAAGTCATCCCAAAACCTTAATTTGATATTTTCATCTAATCTATTTAAGGTGCATATACACTAATTATGTTCATAGTTTCTTTCTCCACTACTATTTTGAGAGCTATAATTCTATTCCCCTTTCTAAGTACTCCTATAACTTCATCCTTTAACGAACTATCAACAATAATACCCACTCCATTTCTTATTTTACTCTTTCCTGTATACCATAATTTAAAATTCGAGTTTTCTATCATCTTTACCTTCTCACCTACCCATTTTATCTTTTGTGCACATACGATATTAATTTTTCTCCTAATCATCGTATCTACTATCTCCATTGTTTTACCAGTGAGGGTTCCTATGTTCCATATACCAAATCTTAGACTATTAATTTTTTTATAATGTTTATTCTTATCCAACCTATGGTGTGAGAACTCTTGCTTATTTAACACGACACCTAAGTTCTCATGGAGATGTAGCAGTCCTTACCGATATGTTACAGTCGGACCCTGCAATGCGAACTCTAGCATATTTTTCACTACACCCGAGTTCTGAAAATGTAGCGGGCCTTGTGGAGACGTTACAGTCGGACCCTGTAACGCGTTCCTTCTGGGGAACAATCTATCATTAGCACAATAGTTTGATTGATCCATTCATTGAATATTTGCCTCAGTTTAATGCTGGCTGACAACCTAACGTAACCCTCCTCCTTTATCGGGGCTTGAGACCGGTCACGACAAGGTTAACTTATCATGGGCAGAGTTTATTTCCACTGCTACTTTGATTCACAAATAAAAAAAATTAAAAGAAAGTTTTTAACGAGATTCACCCCCTAGTCTCTCTCTCATTTTTCTCGATCCAACACATAATTTATGGTTTCTCAGGCCAAATCAGATAATTTGGGTTTGGTTCAATTGCATTTTCAGTTCACATGATTTAGGGCTTTTAAAATGTTTATATATTTAAGGAGTTTGGGGTTAGGGTTTATTCCAAGGTGTTTTCTTTGTGTTGGCTTTCCTCCCTCCCTTTTTCGCAATTTTGCCTAGTAGCCATCACTAATCTCTTTTGGGTGGAAGCAATTGTTGCTCATGTTGGAAGTTATCATCATCCCGATTAAAGAAGAACCTGTCAGATCTTCTTCCTAAATCGATTCTTTTTGCTTCTCGAGATATTGTGGCATATAAGTTTCAAGAATTAGGAAAATTATTTAGTTTACCCCTTGCTATAAAGTAAATCCTTTATCATGGCTTTTGTTTTTGACATTGTAAAGCTGAAACAATGATTATATTGATTTATAACTTGTGGATATAATTGTTACGAGAGCATAAAGGTGCTTTAGGTGGATTTTTCTTGTTTGATTATATTTGAAAATTTTATTGTGCATGATTTGAGTTGACAAATTTTAATTATAAGACTAGCCAAATATGTTGTTTTATTCAAAAGAAGATATTGCATAATAAAACTAAGCTTAAAGATAAATCTATTAGGGTGATTTATTTTATTTTAGAAACTACTCCACACTCTTGCCTTTGATACCTATCTTTTAAATTGTTTGCTCTCTTATGATCTTCTTGCTTCTTTATACTAATATACCATTGTTACTTAAAAAACATACTGGCTTGATAGATAATGGAAATCTTAGGAAAGTGCTTTAAAGAAACATGAATCACTTTATGAATATTGAAAAATTGAGATATAAATAAATTTTAATTGAATTAGTATAACATTGAATGAATTATTTATAGTATAGAGCTTCAACTTTACCCTCTGGAAGAGTTGTGCGACTATTTATAATATAGAGCTTTAGCTCTACCCTCTGACAGAAGTGCATAATTGTTGGTAAATAGCGCTTCAACTCCGTCCTCTGAAAGAGTTGTGTAACTAGGGCTATAAATGAACTAAGTATTCATGAATAAGTTTGGTGTTCAACTTGGTAAGAGTTCATTTATGTTCGTCCAATATACATCAAAGTTAATTAAATGAACAAACTTAAACACATATGTATTCATTTTGTTAATGTTCAGGAATAATATTGTGTTTGTGAAGAATGTTCGTGAACAATGCTTGTAAACTATGTTCACGAATAAAACTAGTGAATCATGTTCGTGATCAAATTCATTTATGACTTTATTTATATTCATTTGAATTGTTTATACTAACCAATCAAATATACATTAAAATATTAAAATTTCAAATAAACAAACAAGTTTGATAACGTTTAAACAAGTCAAGCTTAAACAAGTTCTAATGAAACTTGATTCGAACTTGATTTAGAAGCTTAATACCAATTAAACAAATCAAGCTCAATTCATACTCAAACCAAGCTCGATCTAAAAAAAAAAGCCAAACTTGAACAATTATTTCAATAGCTTGGTTAATTTTAAGTTTGGTTTGGCTCGACTTAGCTTGATTATCTTATCAAATAATCTTGAATACTATAAAACTTGACTTGACTTGATTTGTTTACAATCCTATTTGTAACTCTTTGTAGTATATGTCTTTAGCTTATCCTTCTAAAAAATCAATATGACTACATGTAGTATAAGGCTTTAGCTCCAACTTTTAAAGGAGTTATATGACGATTTGTATTGAATTAACAAAAAAAAAATTAATTACTTATATTATAGACATCAACTCTATTCTAAACAAGGACCCTTGAGTATTTTTGTCCATGGATAGTTTTTAGTCATTTTATATGAAATGATTTTCTTACTAAGTGGATTTTAAATCGTTCACTCTATTCTTTTATGAGTTACATTTCAAGTGGATTTCGAGTCATTCATCCTATATATGTATGTACATGTGTATACACATGATGCATTTTATTATGAGTGGATTGCGAGACACTTACTCTTATATATAATACATCCTTATCTAGTAGATTGTTGATCGTTCACCCTCATTCATCCCATGTATATACGATATATCTTCACCAAGTGAATTGCAGGTTGCTTATCCTATGCATATTCACATATGATTATGAAGTATTTTTGAATGGGTTGTTGGTTGTTTATCCATATATATGATGCATCTTTCATTAAGAAGTTATGAGTCATTTGTCATGTATATATAACATGTAATACCCAAATGAAAATGAATGACAACCCACCCAAAAGTGGATGCATTATTTAAAAAGGAAAGCCCCTGTGTTAAATGGTGGGACCTCGATTACAATAAGGGGGAGTATGATGTCAAACTTGTTAGATCAAGCATAATAAAATCAAGGAAGGATGACACTTGATCAACTCCGTCTATTAGGATTGGGTTCAAATTCTTCCCATGTTTCCAACCTACATTATAATTCATCACTACCTCCTGATAAACCTATATGATCGGAGAACCCCCAAGGAAATGCGAGAAATGATGAAACCGCCTAAGAGAAAATTTAAAAAAAAATTATGATAAGATACTAATATGATTGAATTGGTGGAATATGATAACTTGACTATTTGTTATTCATTGGATTTTTTATGAGATATTTTACATCATGCATATCTTTCTTGTCCTACTTTGTAATTTTTGCTAACTTCTAGAATTTTTGACCTTCAGATTATTTGTTGGATTTTTATATATAGTATGGCAGAGTTTATTCTGTGGAATACATTTAATTAGTTAGATTTTATGTATATTTTTCTTTGGCATTATTACAGTTCACTATGACGAGCAAAAGTAGGGTCATGATAAGTCTAGCTCATGCAGGGCATAACATGTTGTCTTGATGTAAAAGCTTCACTATTGTTTGAGGGGTCACATGAAGTTGTTACCATTATTGCAAGGTGTTGCGAGGTAGGAATTCATATTGTTATCTCTATTTGGCATGTCGATTACCCTACGGAATAAGCAATTTCGCCCGTCTCAATTGACACAATAAAATTTTCAAATAGTCATAAGCAACACTACTTGTTGAATCTATTTTTTATCTCCTTTTTGTTTTACTCCTTGCATAGTATTCTCATGGATTTATATCATATACCCAACACATCCTCTTTGCTATCTAGCAACTCTACTAGTTTCCAACTTCTTTGTCTATTATTCTCTTCTTTTTTTGTTTGGCTAACCATTACTTAGGTTTATTTTGTTCCTCTAGCTAGTATCCTCGGACATTCTCTATTGAGCCCTTCATTTTGTTCTTCCTTTATTTTGCATATCTTATATCCTAATTTTATGTTCACATGCAATTAATGCATTGCAATGACCCTAGGCCCTCATTCAGTGATTTCCTTCTTCATTCTTCAATCTACCACATCTTGTTGTTTCATAATATGGAGATTCCCAAGTAAGGATCTCATCTTATTCTATCATATTTGTGTTCTATGTAGTTTAAAAGTCAGTAAAAACTTGAACAAATAAGAATAGCTAGCATTCTTATATTGCTAAAGTCTGGCAAAGAGATAAGTTGTGATTTCCATCAATTTATCTTTCTAAATTTCCTCTAAGTCCCTTGAATGATTTCTTTTTCCTTCAATTATTGTGTGCAGATGTTGTAATCACCACTTGAAGAAGAAGCCAACTTGAGTAATTGGTCCATGAAATCTCTGTCTTTTCTCTTTCTCTTCTCTCTTTATCAATGTGTTAATTTGTTAAAGGTATAGTAGTCTTTGTATTGGTCGGATGAGGAGTGTATATGCTTAACTCATTAAGTTTTATTTCTCCTACATGTGAATATTATGCTTCCATCTAATAGGTATGACCTTATAAGTGTTGTTCTTTTATGTTTATGAGAAATTTTATAATTAACACAAAAAATTAGATATAGATAATATTTATACATATGTGAAAGAGAGAATCAAGAGTATAAGGGTTATGTAAGGTCAAAAATCACCTTTTATTACAAATTGGAGATTCCACAAATGAAAATGCTCAAATATTAGAAACATTTTATGAAGTAATAGGCTATCGAGTAGTGAAGTTAGTCCCGCATTGTTTTTTTATAGGATTGTCTTTAGTCATATATATTAACTTCCATCCCTAAAGTCTAGAAAACTATTGTTATATGCAACAGGTTTTTGTTAGGTGTAGCTTAGATTGATACACAAAATACTTCCTTGAAGTTATGTTGCTTAGGATGGTTGATTTTGTTAGACAAGATCTTCTATCAAAGATTCTTTGTCGGAGATACTAGAAAAATCTGAATTTAAATACCTGTTGAAAATAAATTCAAACTTATCTATTAAGCTTACACCTTTCTTGGTTGGATGGTAAGTTCTGAGTGCTAAATATCCAAACTAGTTGAATAGCCAAACTAGTTGAATATCTGAGCTTGCTAAGTAGCCGAGTTGGCTAAATGATGAAGCTGCAGAGTGCTAACTTACTTGAGTGGTCAAGCTGACTAAGTAGTTGAGCTACTAAATGTTGAGCTGTCTGAGTGGTTGAGCTAGTTGAGTGACTGAGTACCTGAGCTGCATGAGTGGCTGAATTGGCGAGTGTCGAGCTACCTAAGTGGTTGAGTTGCCCGAGTGACAAAGTTGTCAAATCAACTAAGTTGCCAAGTCATCTAAATAACCGAGTCGCCAAGTGGCCAAGTGGTAGAGTGGAAAGAAATGTTGAAGTTTATGTTTGACACAATTTTATTAAAATAGATTCGTCTCCTCTGACAGTGCTTCGAGTTATGATGAATATCTATTTCTCAAAATACAATAGCTAGACCGCATATACAATCAAATCAAGGTTGTTCACAGTGAACTGAGCATGCACCGAATACTATTATGAAAGAATCGTCGAGTGGGTCAATCAACATGGAGGAGAACTGAAAATGAAGGTGGATAGAGTTCTCTTGCTACTCTCTAGTGTATCTCTTGCTTCTTCTTTTTGCCAAAGGAGACTCCTTATATAAGCTCCGAGACATAATATCAATTAATGGGCGAGTAAAGGCCATTTATTGCCTTTGCATGTCGACTTAAAATGTTAGCTGGCGACCATTAATGATTGATCGTATCATTTGGTCGATTACAAAATCGTCATTAATCATCCGACTATTTCAAATTAGTAATTAATGCGTATGTTATGCACTTGACCAGGTAGCAACATAGATTCAAGTGGCAAAATATAATTTGATCTCCAGACAATTATTTTGTGGATAGATCCGAGATTCGACATGCACACGTTGCACTCGCATGCAATTTAGGCCCTAAATTTGCACCTCCCTTATGGGTGTGCGTGTGAGAGAGAGCTTTTCATCTATACATATTTATAACTTCATGTATTGTGATTTAATATAAATCAACCCAATGCTATAAAACTCCTAATATGGGACCGAAATCCTATGCATATGAGAGTCCTCTTTCCTTCATCCATTTCTTTTCTATTCAAATTTCCCATAGATGTGAATTATTAAGTGATAGATGTTTATTTGGTTACTTTTATTATTACTTAGATTTATTAATTGAATGCATTGTATAATAGATGTATTTGACACATGGCGTAGTCAATATGCCTTGTTACTATAAAAAAAAAACTGCATATGGTCTATATATGCATCTACAAACGGCATGTGCATTGTGCAATTAATGACTCAGCTGTACTATGCCTACATATGCTTTTTGAAAACTTTGAAATCAGTTGTGATGTCATTGTTTGTTTTGGGTTTTCTTTGAGATACATACAACTTCGATTGATGGCTAAGCATTTTTTATTTTGTTTTAATTTTTTGATTTAAGCTAGACTAAATCAAAATAAAAAAAAAAGTATTGGTTAGATTTGAAATTTATCTGAAGTTCATTTTAGATTGGGATTGTAGATCATAGGTTATTTTTATATATGTGAACTAATTAAACATTTTTCTAAATGCAATCGTAGTTCTACTTGTACTAATTAAGAAGCCCAAGAACTAGTGATGAAAAGTCTACTATAGATTGTGATCGTTTGCAAGGAACCGAATTAACTGTCATATCCAAATATTGTGTACTCTTCAATGAAATAACATTTTTAGTCAGGTGGATTAATAGTTTATCTCATTACTAGTGTAAGTATTTATTGTACTCACAATATAGTTATATCATGCTCATAGAAAACGTGTAGCACATACTGTAGTAGCAATTTTAACTAGCAAAGAATGTTAGTGTTGGATATAGTTGTTTCCAAAAACTCTTACATATGATCAATTGGAATCTCAAGTACTGTAGGTCTCCAGAGTGTCAATGTCGGACATGAAGAGGTAAATTAGATTCCAAATATCAAGCTAGCAAATAAGAAATCAACAAACTATTCATAAATGTGATAGTGTATATCTGCAAGAAAATAACAATAGTAGCCTAGATAGTAGGAAGAGAACACCTATTAATTAGTGATCGGATTTTAACTTAAATGTAACTATCCATCGTGGCAAAAAATCAACAACATCGAGGACTCTTGAATTATGCAAATTTTAGAGACTAATATTGATTATAGTCCTTGTAAAAGATTATGTAGCCAAAAGAAATCTCAGAAAGATTGAGGTAGCAGATATTAAATCAGAGACTTACATAAGTAGAAACAAAGGATTCAGTGTGGGGGATCATAAATTAAATTTACAGAAGGAAGGGCAACAATGTTTGCTGTGATATTTATAAAGACAATGCTTTTTGAGAAGTAAAGACGGCTATTCAAGGACAGATACAAAAAATATCAAAGTAGTTTGCGCAGTCCTAGTCTTTTTAGAATAAAACATTTATATCATTACTGGAGGTACTCATGTGAGATAGTGATGTCTAATTGAAACCTTCGTTGACCATTTCACCGAGAAGCTCATTCGGTGAAGTTGAATTGATTTGTTAGGAAGGACGAAAGTTTTTTGAAACGAACTCATGCGTACGTAAGCTACTAGAAAGAGAAAAAAAAAGATGATTAATAGCTAATCATCCAGGAAAACGAGAAGCATAGATCGATTTACTTCCAGCAGCGTAGAGTGCCAAAGTAAGTGTCAGAATGAACAGGAAATATCGGTTATAGAAAAGACGTATTATTTAGTTACAAATTTCATGGCTGTCTGACGTTGGAATTGTTACCGGCCACATCTCAGAACCTAAAAATAAAGTTCATAAAAGCCACGGAAACCTGGATTTAGTTCAAAGTTAAATAATTAACTGATCTAAGAGGATAAAAAAATGTATATCAGTTGAAGAAAAAAAAACCTTAAGAAATCTGATCCACGTGTCTGAAATAGCACTTAATGGTTAAGAACCCTTTCTCGTTGCAATATCAATATGCATTCTTGGTGTACGATATTGATATGCCGTCTTAAATATAACCCTAACTCCCTAAGCATACATCTCCTTTGGGATAGGAGTTAAACTCCGAATAGGAGAAGCATCCAATCCCCTATCAGGAAAATAACTCTTTTGGCATTTCAAGTAAGCACCTACTTCCGGAGCCAGGAAAACATAAAGAAGAGAAAACATGCCCTAGAACCCACTGCACCGAGAAAGGTGAAAGGATCAATTTTTTTCACAGATAAAACAGTACGAGTGAGTGTGTAATTGCCTCTGATCTCGAAAATCCAGTGCGAAAGACGTCAAAGCAAAAGAAACTGAAACATCAGGTGACGGAGAAAGCCGCTGAGGCGCGCGCACCTGGAGTCGGTGGAGTACTCGTACAGCTTGCCTTTGGAGGAGAAGATGATGACGGCGACCTCGGCATCGCAGAGGACGGAGATCTCGTGAGCCTTCTTGAGCAGCCCGGAGCGTCGCTTGGAGAAGGTCACTTGCCGGTTGATCTTGTTCTCGATCCGCTTCAGCTGCACTCTTCCCCTCCCCATCGCTGTCCGGCTGCCTGTTCACCTCCACGACCTAATTCCGTTCCCTCTCGATCGTCCACCTCAAACCCTAATCATACGGTGATGGTGGGAGTCAAAAGCCACGATATGGAAGCAGCAACAGCAGTAGGCGAAGGTTGATCGGTCGACAACGCCGTGGATTGGAGGAATAGGAGACGCATCGGCGGTTTTAATTATAAAAACCAGGGCGGTAATGGTATCGGTAGTACTGCGCTGTCGAGCGGTGATTGGTAGGAACAGGGGAGAAAGAGAAGTAAACATCGTACGGATCGAAGAGTTGGGATTTATTTATTTAACGCCACAGTTCGAAGTTTCCGGCGTCGTTTTCTCGTGTCTTCTTCTCTCATATATTGTGTTATTTTTGTTAGCAATATTATTTTTACGTCACTGCGTCTGTGTTTCCTGTCGAAAACATTTTTCTTTGTTCATCCCATTACCACTCAAAATATTCGATGGTTCGACAATTCATAGAAAATTGATCTTTAGTTTTAATTATTTATGCCGATTATAATATAATTTACAGTTTAAAATCGTCCATTCATAATTCAATTTATAGTTTGAAATCATCGATTCACGATTCGATTCACAGTTCAAAATCGTTGATTTACAATTTAGAATTATTATTATTATTTAAAAAAGTTAAATAATTAAATAAAAGATTTATATTTATTTAAATTATCTAAGTATCTTTTTAGAGTATAGGGGAATCAAAATTCACGTTTATTTTAGAAAGTGACGACGTTGTTACTCACTTCTATTTCTTATTTCCGTAGTTATAATTTTTTTGATATCGAACTCCTTTGCTTTGTCTTCATAAAGTTGCATTTTTTGTATTTTTTTTGGTTCTTATTCAATCATCAACAATGGTTGTGCTTTAAAAAATTAAGAGGCAAAATAGAATATCGTTTGTCCAATATATTTTCTTTGAAATTGAATGTTTATTCTACAATGATGGTTGACATCAAATAAGTTAAGATTTCTTTTACGATAATAGAGAGGATACAAAAACTAAGTCACCTTCATAAAATATCAAAATTCATTCCACGTGAATACTTTCCACGGCCTCCTTAATTATCCCTATTTTATTTGCTTAAAATTAGCAATTGCTTTAAAAGTTCCACAACAATCCTTAATTACCTATTCATTGCGCCGCTATTTTATTTGCTTAAAAAATCACACCTCACACTCCCCCGCCCTAAATTTTCCTCTCCTTTCCTCATATTTTTTTCACATCCGCGCATATTCTTCGCTTCATGAGCATAGTCCTATCATGATCATCGAAGTTGTTTCTTTGTGGTGCCGTGCCACGCTCGCAGACTCTTAGGAACACCTTGGATGCATCACTAGTGCACGTCATTCCGTTGCCATCACCCTCCGCTCGAGTCCCGACTACGGACGAAATCCGTCGACCCCAACATCAGCATATGTAGGTTAGGTTAATTAAGATTTCTAATTATCTATTTAATCAATTTTGAATTTTGATTAATTAATTTGAGTTGAATTTAATTAATTAATTAAATTTAGATTAATTAACGTTGAGGTTTAATTGATACGTTTAGATTAATTAATCTATTTTAATTGATTAATCGGATTTATATTGTTTAATCTGTTTTAATCTATTAATTAGTTTTAAGTTAATTAATTAAATTTTGAGTTAATTGATTAATTGGGTTAGATTAATTAATCTGTTTAATTAATTAACTAGCATTAGATTAATTAAATCTGAAGTTAATTAATTTAGAATAATTAATGTATTTGTTTTAGATTAATTAAATTTGAGTTTAATTGATTAATTAGTTTCGATTAATTAATCTATTTAATTAATTAGTGTTAGATTAATTAAATTTGAGTTTAATTGATTAATTGATATTAAATTAATTAATCTATTAATTGACTAATATGATTTTATCCCATTAGTATAATTAAATCTCATTTAGGTTGGAAATTATCAATTAATTATTTGATTAATTTGGTATAAGTGTAATTAATTTGTTAATGGGATTAATTGATTTAAATAAATCTAATTAAGTTAATAGAGTTGGATTCAATTAAATGACTAATTGAATTAATTGAGTTAACAATTTAATATAATTAATAGAATTACTTAAGTGTATTAAGGGTTTAATAAAATAATTAATTTGACTTAATATTTGATTTAATATTATTTTTATTATTTATTTATTTGAATTAATTTGAGTTTTTTTTATTATCACAGACTTCATATATTTCAAATGGAAAAATATATTATGATTGATAAATTTTTTCAAGGAAAGAGAGCAAATGAACTAGATCCAGCTACCTCTGTAACCCCATCAACAAGATCAAATAACAATGATCTTCCATATGAAATTTCTCCTAAAAAATTCAAAAAAAAAAAACTGAAGAGATTGATCTCAATTCTTTAGAGTGTGATCCAAGATTGCGTCGACAAATTTGGGAATATCATCCTAACCAACAAGAGGAGATTCGTCAAGATTATTTGAATCTGAAGACATATCAACTTATTCTTCGAGAATACCCATTAAATAAAAATGTTTATCACCCTTGAAGATTTCAATCTTTTTGGTATGAATAATTTTCTTGGTTTGAGTATTCACCAGCTAAAGATAAAGTATATTATTTTCCATATTTTGTCTTTTTTTTTATTTACATCAGGTATCAAGTATGATTTCTCTTCCCTACTAATCCTGATGGTCGACTGCCCCGGCCCCACGGAAGTTTCCCAATGGTCGACGTGGGTAAATCAGGATGATGCATGACTCGAGCACGTTTGAACCCATGAGACACCAGGAAGACCGACCACGCTGAGACAGAGGGGTTGATTTCTACTATCATCCGCACAACGCGCGCTGCAGGGCGAAATCGACCCTTGGAAGTGCAGAGGAGAACCTCGTGAGTAACCAACGCGTCGTTGCCCTGGGGGCTCCATGTTTTATCTTCAATAAGCCATCAGGATGTTCAAATCATATACATTTATTGTTTATGGATTTGATAATTGGAAGAAAGTTCGAAATGGAAAAGTTTGTGCTTTCTTAGGCCATATAGGGAAAGATAATGTATCTTCACTTCATCGTAATGCTGAAAAGGCATGTGAGAATTTGATGAACTAGTCACAACATATATCAAGGAGATTCAACAATTTTAATGTTGAACAAGTTGCAACTAATCGTCGGGTTAAAGGTTCATATACATGTGGTGTTGTTGCTTGCACTTCAAGGAATTTCATTTAGAGGCCATGATGAGAAATCTAGTTCATCTAATCGTGGTAATTTTCTTGAATTTTTAGATGTGTTAACCATGTACAATGATAAACTTTCAAAGGCAATTGCTAAAGCTCCAAAAAATGCCAAGTATACAAGTCACGATATTTAGAAATAAATACTTCATGTGCTTTCAGTGAGAGTAAAAAATACAATTCGTGAAGAAATTGAAGTTGCCAAGTATTGCATAATTTTTTGATGAAGCTCGAGATGAATTAAAAAGAGAGCAAATGTCTATAGTATTGAGGTTCGTGGATACTAATGGATTCATTCAAGAATATTTTTTTGGTCTTGTTCATATATCTAATACCGTAGCTTTGACTTTAAAGGATGCTATATATTTTGCTTTGGGTCACTACAATTTGGATGTTCAAATATTGGAGGTCAAGGCTACGATGATGCTAATAATATGAGGGGTGAGTCTAATATATTGCAAGCTTTGATTATAAAATATTATAAAAATGCTTATTATGTTCATTGCTTTGCTCATCAGTTACAGTTGGTTTTAGTTGCAACATCAAAAAATGTGACACCTATTCATCAATTTTTTGACAAATTAACTTTTATAGTTAATATTATTGGTTCTTCATGCAAGCGTAATAATGAATTGAAGAATGCTTATGCGGATGCCATTGCACATTTGATTTCTATTAATGAACTTGAGATAGAGCGTGGACTTAATCAGATGGATATTTTACAGCGAACTGTTGATACACATTGGAGTTCTCATTTGAGATCCTTATCAAGCCTAATTAAAATGTTTAGTGCATCATGTATGGTATTGCTCAAGGTTATTGTCACACCCCGAGAGCATGCCGAGCCGAAAATCAAACGGACAATATTTCCCCTGTACGTGACAACATTTCGGGTTAATACAAGGCCCGTAGGCCCACAATAACAATAACATATAAATATGTATGAAAACAACCACAATAACATAACATACTAACTACAACAACTACACAGCGGAAGCATAAAACACAACAACATCACACACATCACAACATAACGGAATAACGACAAAAATCCGAATCCACAAGTCCACAACACAGTACATCAGAAAAACTCCAAATACATAACACAATATACGGAAAGCCCAAAACAAACACGGGAGCCTCGGAGGTGAGATGAGATGTCAGCCAGCGATGCTCCAAGCCGTCACAAAGACTTCTACCTGTTACCTGGGCGACAGAAAAACCCAGGGTCCATGGTGGTGGTTACTCAGTAGGTAATAGAAAAATATGTATATGTGTAATATCACATGTAATTCAACAACATAATCTAGAGGTACAACAGGCATATCAGCATAGTATATAAATACAAGCATATACCATCTAACCAAATGAACAACGTAAAATGCAGACATACCTGAAGTCTGCTACGCTACTCTGATCCAACCTGAACATATATCCAACATATATATAACAGGAAGAGTAAGATCAACTCACAATATACTCAAGCTACAGGTCAAGGTATCTAATGGTCTGTCCAACACATATACCAGTACCCGACACAACCGTATAACATATGCAAGAAGCATGCATGAATATAATGTACGTACAATCAAATGCAACATCATAATAAGCATATATATATAGACTGCATCTATATATATATTAATCTCAACCATCCATATATATATATATAATAATATAATGTGCAAAGCGCCATCATATACGACAATGCAGCATGCATGGTCATGCCTGCTCACCCCTACTCGCTACCACGATCCCAGTGTGACCTAGGTGACACGACATGACAACTGTCCCAACTCATACCAACCACTGCTATAGAGTGGCCGAGTGGGCAGTATGATCAAGTAGCATATGAGCGTAAAGAGCTTGCTACACAACAGGGGTCCATGTTGCTGGCCACTCCGACTAACACTACCAATGAGTGGTCGAGTACCACCCACCCAGGACAACTGCATGCAACTCCAACTACCACCGTCTATAGTGGTAGAGTGCGGCACAATAGATGCTCTACCCTCACATCGGTTACTCCTCCTATGAGTAACCGTGGAGGCAGGATGACTAGCGACCCTCTCAACCACAAGGGAGACCACGTCACCAGCATGCATGCAAATGACATGAATGCAATGTCTCACATACAGACATCCACCATAGACTCTCTATTCTATAGAAAGTCATACTAATCAGATCAACACACTCTCTATCCTGTAGAGAGTCATACTCAACTGATCAACGGACTCTCTATCCTGTAGAGAGTCATATTCAACTGATCATAACTCTCTATCCAATAGAGAGTCGTACTCAACTGATCAACACACTCTCTATCCTGTAGAGTCATACTCGACTGATCATAACTCTCTATCCAATAGAGAGTCGTACTTGACTGATCGATGCACTCTCTATCCTATAGAGATTCGTACTCGACTAATCATATCAAGTTGGGACTACCGGTCCATAGCGACACACTAATCACCATTCACTTAACCATTATACAACACATGGTTGGTAACAAATATGCAACATACGGGTATTGGAAATAAATCCTACATTTAGGACATTACCCACCCACAGATGACCTTTTTGCCAATTTATAAATTGGGTCATCACCCGTACTAACATTTACACCCTACTAAACATCTAGGCCAATATATATCACATCTATAACTCCTAAATCATGATAGGGAATATGTGATATCAACAATTGAGCATAAATACATCCAACGATAAATTCAAGCATAAGATAATAAGAGCAGGGTCAAGATAATATAAACACCTAACATGCTCATATTTATGACTAAATCTGAATGCATTAAAACTACCTGACCAGGGTAGGAATTACCCACCTGATACGAAGACTTATCGAGGAATCTTCACATCCAAAAGACCGTCCTGAATTCAGATCCTGCAAGTTTAACATACAAACATAACTCAACACTAAGATAATCAATCTTTAGGAATAGGAATCTAACCCAATCCTAATCCATTGCGTAAACTACATATATACTGTAAGTAGAATTTCCTTACAATACCAAATTAAATCAATTCACACAGAAATCTTAATCTAAACTTACCTAACACTGATTCAACCTCCTCTCCTTCTTGATAGGCTCAAAAAGGATCCGCTCTTCCGTAAATATGAATCAATCATCCATCACTCATAATCCACACTCGAAGTAGCAATCTTGTTTAGACTCACTCACTCAGCTTCTTGTTATCATATCAAAATCAAGTAGCCGAATCAAAGACAGCGGGTTCCAATTCCAACAACTCCTAAACACCTGAAATCATAGCATAACACAAACTAGCTGCACAGTTTCTGGAACCACAAATCCCTAATCGTTGAAACCCAAAAAAACCATATGGAATTACCAACAGTTTTTGTTGTGGAAGGTGGATTGATGCTCGCTGTAGAAGCAACGGTGCTTGTTCTTGTCAGATCGAAAGAAAGGGGCGGTGGGACTACAACTGATCTGGGCGACGATAGTAAAGAGGAAGGCGTCGACTCTGCTCACAGCAGAGGAACACTGACGGAGGAATGGAAGGATGGCAGTGACAGCAGTGGCTCCCTCTTGCGGCAAGATGACCGAGCAGTGGTGTGAAGGGCTCTCGACAAGGACGCGAAGAGGGCAGTGATGCTGGGAGATCGCCGATGTGGGCGACACGAAGGGCTCGCGTCGATCAGTAGCGACGAACGAGCAGGAGAGGCTGCGATCCATGAGATGCGCCAGCGAAAGGGGAGCAGCTCCGGCGAACTAGGCTCCCACGATGAAAAGGGTGGAGATCGACTGGATTGGGCGGAGATCGAGAGGATCGAAATCGTGTGGGGGAGATGCAACTACAATGGTCGGCGACCCTTGTTGCTTTCGGATCGGAAGAGAAGAAGAAGACGGGAGGGTGGCACCGATCGGGCGGGCGACGACAATGGAGCGAGCTCGAGCGTGGGCGGCGCGCGAAAGGGCGCTGCGGCGGCGGCGGTTCGTGTTCGCGAGGAGAGAGCAACTGATCCAATAGAGAGTCGTACTCAACTGATTGACACACTCTCTATCCTGTAGAGAGTCGTACTCGACTGATCATAACTCTCTATCCAATAGAGAGTCGTACTCGACTGATCGACGCACTCTCTATTCTATAGAGAGTCGTACTCGACTAATCATATCAAGTTGGGACCACCGGTCAATAGCGACACAATAATCACCCTTCACTTAACCATTATACAACACATGGTTGGTAACAAGTATGCAACATACAGGTATTGAAAATAAATCCTACATTTAGGGCATTACCCACCCACAGATGACCTTTTTGCCAATTTATAAATTGGGTCATCAACCGTACTAACATTTACACCCTACTAAACATCTAGGCCAATTTATATCACATTTATAACTCCTAAATCATGATAGGGAATATGTGATATCAACAATTGAGCATAAATACATCCAACGATAAGTTCAAGCATAAGATAATAAGAGCAGGGTCAAGATAATATGAACACCTAACATGCTCATATTTATGACTAAATCTGAATGCATTAAAACTACCTGACTAGGGTAGGAATTACCCACCTGATACGAAGACTTATCGAGGAATCTTCACATCCAAAAGACCGTCCTGAATTCAGATCCTGCAAGTTTAACATACAAACATAACTCAACACTAAGATAATCAATCTTTAGGAATATGAGTCTAACCCAATCCTAATCCATTGCGTAAACTACATATATACTGTAAGTAGAATTTCCTTACAGTACCAAATTAAATCAATTCACACAGAAATCTTAATCTAAAATTACCTCACACTGATTCAACCTCCTCTCTTTCTTGATAGGCTCAAAAAGGATCCGCTCTTCCGTAAATATGAATCAATCATCCATCACTCATAATCCACACTCGAAGTAGCAATCTTGTTTAGACTCACTCACTCAGCTTCTTGTTATCAGATCAAAATCAAGTAGCCGAATCAAAGACAGCGGGTTCCAATTCCAACAACTCCTAAACACCTGAAATCATAGCATAACACAAACTAGCTGCACAATTTCTGGAACCACAAATCCCTAATCGTTGAAACTCAAAAAAACCATATGGAATTACCAACAGTGCTTGTCGTGGAAGGTGGATTGATGCTCGTTGTAGAAGCAATGGTGCTTGTTCTTGTCAGATCGGAAGAAAGGGGCGGTGGGACTGCAACTGAACTGGGCGACGATAGTAAAGAGGAAGGCGTCGACTCTGCTCACAGCAGAGGAACACTGACGGAGGAATGAAAGGATAGCAGCGACAGCAGCGGCTCCCTCTTTGTGACGAGATGACCGAGCAGTGGCGTGAGGGGCTCTCGACAAGGACGCGAAGAGGGCAGTGATGCTGGGAGATCGCCGGTGTGGGTGACACGAAGGGCTTGTGTCGATCGGTAGCAACGAACGAGCAGGAGAGGCTGCGATCCATGAGATGCGCCAGCGAAAGGGGAGCAACTCTGGTGAACTAGGCTCCCGCGATGAAAAGGGCGGAGATCGGCTGGATTGGGCGGATCGAGAGGATCGGAATCGCGCGGGGGAGATGCAACTGCAATGGCCGGTGACCCTTGTTGCTTTTGGATCGGAAGAGAAGAAGAAGACGGGAGGGTGGCACCGATCGAGCGGGCGACGACGATGGAGCGAGCTCGAGCGTGGGCGACGCGCGGAAGGGCACTGCGGCGGCGGCGGTTCGTGTTCGCGAGGAGAGACGCGAAGAAGAGAAGAAAATGTTACGATTTAATTAAACTTAGGTTTAGCTATTTAAAGCTAAAGTTAATTAAACTGATTAATCCCCCAATTATAGATAATCTAAACAGGCCTTCAAAAAGCCTATTAAATCTTTCCCCATAAATTCCATAAAAATTTCATTTAAATCTAGAAAAATTTCTAAAAATGTTTGAAAAATTCTATACGGTAATTTCTTAATTATCAAGGGATATTTTATTTTATTTTATATATATATATATATATTTCGATATCTTATAGTTATGAAAAATGGGCTTCCTTCTCAACGAGCAGATGCAACATCTGTTTATGATGAAATGACTTCTTTTGAGTTTGTTTCATCTTGCATCTTATGAAAGAGATTATGGGGATCACAGATATTCTTTATCAGATTTTACAAAGTGAGTCTCAAGATATTATAATCGCAATGGAGTTTGTATTTTCTACTAAGAATTTACTTCAACAAATGAGGGATAACAACTTGGATCGATGATTTGCTTATAAAAGTGAAAACTTTTTGTGACTTCAAAATATTGACATTCCTGATTTCAATGCTCCATATATTAATAGACGAGGTCGAGCCCATCCTCATCAAGACAATTTCACCATTAAACATTATTATCAGGTTACCTCTTTTTTATGCTTTGGATTTAATGCAAGTTAATTAATATTGTCATTCCTGATTTCAGGTAGATAATTAATGTAAGATAGATTCAATGCAAGTTAATTAATATTGACATTCATTATTTCAAGTAGATCTTTTTTATACTTCGATAAATTCACAGTTGCAAGAAATTAATAGGCACTTTAGTGATGATGCTATAGAATTGCTCATTCTTAGTAATGCTTTAAATGCTCAAAATGAGGTGGAGTCTTTCAGAATTATGGATATATGTAAATTAGTTGAAAAATTTTATGCCCAAGATTTTACAAAAGTAGAAAAAGAGTAATTGGAGATGCAGTTGAAGCATTATGAGTATAATGTAGTCAAAGGGTCTGACGACTACAAAAATCTGTTGGTGCAATCGGCCCAGGTCACGATTGACCAGGACTCGAGTTTGACTCGAGTGATGTTTTGATGTTTCGACAAAAACATATGACAATGTAATTATCATTTGGTAAAGTCCAAGTCTTGAGTACTTGGCATGGAAAGTCCAAGTGGGACACTTGGCATTGGGAAAAGTCCAAGCATGGGTCTTGGCAATGTAAAGTCCAACATGGGTTGGCAAGGAAAGTCCAAGCATGGTCTTGGCATGGAAAGTCCAAGCTTGAGTCTTGGCATTTGAGAAGTCCAAGGGTTTGATATTGGCGGCGTAAAGTCCAAGCGGGAGTCTTGGCAGCATAAGTCCAATGGTTGGCGACGTAAAGTCCAAGCGGGAGTCTTGGCAGCATAAGTCCAATGGTTGGCGACGTAAAGTCCAAGCGGAGTCTTGGCGGCGTAAGTCCAATGTGCCTTGACGGTGTAGACACCGTTAGCATGACATAGCCGATGGAAGCACCTGAAGGCTAGCGCGATGGATGAACAAGTCATGGATGACTTGGAGGGATCCGAGAGGCGTGAGGCTGATGGAGGTGGCTAGAAGGCCTAGGTCTAGGCTAAGGGTGGTCTAGCAAGTATGGGGGAACCATACTTGGGTTAAAACCTCATGTTTCGCCAGAGGTGGGCGGTGGGCGATCGATGGCTCGAAAGGCGATCGGGTGCTCGAGAAATCGGCCACAAAATGGAGTCGAGACTCGACTGGTCGAGTGAGGACTCCATCAGTCGACTGATGGTCACAATCAGTCGACTGATGAAGGTTCCATTGGACTTATCCAGCATGGATCTAGCCGTTGTCTCACGACAACAGTGGCATCAGTCGACTGATGGTCCCGATCAGTCGACTGATCGACTTTTTCCAGCACAGGTTGAAGCTATATATGGAGCTCGTGATGGAGGAAAAACCAATCGATTTCTTGGACGTCTTGAGGCGATTTGCTGTTGCAAATCAGGGTCTTCAACCACGATTCAAGCGATCAACAAGTAAGCAATCCAAAGGCATTTGTAAAGTTGTTTTCTTTACTAGTTTTGCATTGTATTATTGTATATTGCTTGTATTTATATCTTATTGTTGTAAGATTACTTGTAAGGGGTTTCTCCACCTCCGACTTGTGTCGAGAAGGAGTTATTTCATAGTGGTGTGTGATTGGCATCGCTAGGGTTCGTACGAACCCGATCCGTGGAGTAGGAACCGTGCGGTTCCTAACCACGTTAAATCTTCGTGTCTTTGTGTGTGCTTGTCCATTTCGTTATTGTATTATATCTATATTCCGCTGCGCTAACGAAATTGTAGACACGAACGCGAAAGAATTCCATTGACGCTATTCACCCCCCTTTACCGTTCCAAACGATCCCTAACAAGTGGTATCAGAGCCCGGGGCTCTTCTACGGATTAACAACCCAGAGTCAAGAAGCTAGAGGGAAGAATATGGAATTTGAGGAAAGATTGGGTGACGACGTCAACATCCCACCTTCCTTCAACCGCGAACATTTTGCGTATTGGAAAGGTAGGATGGAATATTTTCTAATGACGAATATAGAAAATTGGTTTGCCGTGACTATAGATTTTGATGCTCCGAGAGGAGAAAACGGCGAAATCCTCAAGATGAAGAGATGGACCGAGGAGCAACGGGAAAAATTCATGACAACCGTTAAGGTAACAAAAATGTTGATTGATTTGATACCTAACGATATTTTGTCCAGATTAGGAAGCTATAGGGATGCCAAGGAGTTGTGGAACAAGTTGATCAAGTTCCACGACAATCCCGAATCGGTCCAAGAAGACTTAGAAGAGGAGGAGACCGAAGAAGAATCATCATCATCCTCACAAGAAAGTGAGGAGTCAACTTCCGGGTCGGAAGAGGTGGAGGAAGTGGAAGAAGCATCCACCTCAAGGATTGAGGGGGAGGAGAGAACCTTCATACCGGAACATCGAGAAGAAGAAGCTTCAACATCCGGTCAAGATGAAGAAGCCCAAAGTCCAATTCCGGTCTCCACCACCATCGGTAACTCAAACACCTCAATTCAAAATAAAAATAACATTATGTATTTTGAGTGTAGGAAATTTGGACATTATAAGAGTAAGTGCCCAATGAAAGTCAAGAAAGCTCCTCCGGCGCCTAAAAGTCAACAAAAGTCAATGGACGCCGGTTCCCCAAGTATCAAGAGCAAGGAGCACATCATATGCTTCAAATGCAATGCAAAAGGACATTATAGGAATCAATGTCCTAGGGGGAAGAAGAAGACCCAAGAGGGAGCTACACATGTAGGGGGAGCTTCCAAAGCTAACCCTAAGGTATATTTTAATAATGCATCCTTTTTAGTTAATAGGCAAAAGCATGCTAAGGGTTTCAATTCTCTTGCTATTTATCATAAAGAGCATGCTAGAAATAACAAACATATTTGTTTAGGAGCTAAGAAGGTTCACCTTAGGAATAAGGAGAAGTTTGGAACTAATGTCCCTAAAAATATCTTACCTAGAGAATCAATCAAGAAAATAGGAGAACACCTAGGTTTCAATCCTAAATGGACTAGGCATATGCCTAGGAAGTCAAATGCCCAAGGATTAAATCAAAATTCTAAAATTGGGCAACTAGAAAAGGAAAATCAAGTCTTGAGGTCAAGGCTTGAAAAGATGGAAAAGACCCTTGCAAAAATGCAAAATCTATTTCAAGGGTCAAGAGGTCAACATGTAGGGTCTAGAAGTCAAAGCCTAGAGTCAAATGGTCAAAAATCAAGACCTAGGAAATTAGATTCATCCAAGGGTAAACCTAAGCCCAAGGAAACCTATCACAATGTTCCATTTGATTATGGAACTAAACCTAGGAAAACTAAGGTCAATAGGGAAGTCATCCCTAGAGTTGACCAAGGGTTGTGCCTAGTGGCCAAGGTTTCTAAGAAACCTAGGGTGGCCACTAAGAAGGTTGCAAGGAGTTACCCCTAGAGTCAACCTAGGTAAGACCAAAATGACCAAGGCTAATAAGCCTAGGAGGGTCATTAGGAAGGTATCTAGGGAGGTTATCCCTAAGGAATACCTAATTAACCCTAGGAGCTCAAATCGGTTTTGGGTTCATAAGAGCGTGATTGATTCACGCTAGGTGGGTTTAGGGTGTGCCAACCTTGATTGGATGAGTAGTTAACTCAACCATGGTAAAGGTGGCACTTTAGGATATTTTCAAGGTTATGGTTACTTTGAAAATACATTTGAGCTTTAATCCTAAAAGATTTTAGGATGTGCCAATATTATTTGAGAAGTTTGATAAAATGATTAAATTGGCACAATTGAGTTTTAGAGATTAGTTTTCCATTTTGGGTTTTTGGCACACTAGGAAGATTAGTTATAATATGGCAAAATATAATTAATTATATCAAATGGCAATGAATATTAAAATTTAGGTATACTTATACCTATACTTTTTACTTGCCATGATTTGTTTGCCATATGCCATGACATGACATCATGTTTACATCCTATCATATATCATGTCATGTTATTGCTTAGGATTATTTTAGATGTCATGTGTTCTTAAATTTCATCATATGCCATGACATCATGATCATTGGTCATGTTTTAATAATGTTATTATTTCTGCCATGATCATACATTCATGCATTAACTTGATTAAAATTGATTTAAGGACTATGACATGACTTGAAGTCCCATTTATAAGGGAATCAAGTAGAGTTGCTTTAGAAGATGCATGAAACCCTAGTCCAGGGAGAAAAAAACCCACATCTCACATCTAATTGACATGTATGTGTATTTATACACCATAGATACATGTGAGATGCTAGGATATGAGTTAAGTTCAAAGTGTATAGTTTTTGCATCTAGATGAACTAAAACTCATCTAATTCTATTTGTGGATCATTGGGAAAGCTTGTGTACAAGTTATGTACATAGAGCCCAAGGAATATGATCCAAAATAAGGTTTTGAAAACATTTTAAAATCATTTTGAAAAACCTTGGTGAAGTTTATCTTTTGATAGCAATCACCATTGATGAAGTTGATACAAAATAGGGCCAAAACATTGAAAATTTCAATGGTTTTGAGTTTTGTATCAAATTCACTATTTTATGGGTAAAATAATTTTAAAATATTTTTTACCCATTGTATGTGTCATAAGTATTATATGTATGAACTTTCAGGATTTTTCGATAAACGTATAATTATTTATGAATTTCCAAAACTCGATTCTGATAACTGAAATTCGGAAATTTCATTGCTCACGCACCGAGTGGCTGATCGATGAGTGTGGCAATGACCGTATCTGACAGAGTCGACTACCAAGGTTGATTTCGGGAAAACTAGGTTTGGTTAGCCCGTGTTCAGCCATGGTAAAGGTCCCTAATCACTCCTAACCCTAGGATATGCTTTGGGAAGCATTATAAAGGGTGAAAATCCATTGGATATGGATTAGGAGAGTTGTTTAGGGTTTGTATCAATGTTAAGGTGTTGGAAAGTTCAATGTTGAATTTCTAACCTTAATTTTGATGGTTTAGAGTTCTTATTGGCTTAGGGACTGCCCAAGAACATTGTTGGTGCAATGGTCAAGGGGGAGCAAGCCTTTAGGGGGAGGTATCCATCTTGGGATGATGGATGTGTTTTTCTCCTTGAAGAGGAGAAGTTATTGGGAGAATATGACATCAATTAGGAAATTGATGGGACTTTTGAGAGACCCAATTTGGAAATTGGGAGAGTAAATGGGATTGTCTCTCTTGAGTGATATTGGACTTATCACTAGGAAGATGGTAGGCATCCTAAGTATTTTTGGACCAAGGGGGAGATTGTAAGATCTCATTGGGACATGAGACATTGACCCTCTTAGGGAGAAAACCTTTTTGATGTTAGTCAAAAAGGGGGAGAATGTTTGGGGGAGAACATTTGGAGAGTATTTACCAATTTGGGATAATTGGTAAGGGATTTGAGTTAGTGTTCTAACTCAATAATTTGTTTGGTTTTTGTCAAACATCAAAAAGGGGGAGATTGTTGGTGCAATCGGCCCAGGTCACGATTGACCAGGACTCGAGTTTGACTCGAGTGATGTTTTGATGTTTTGACAAAAACATATGACAATGTAATTATCATTTGGTAAAGTCCAAGTCTTGAGTACTTGGCATGGAAAGTCCAAGTGGGACACTTGGCATTGGGAAAAGTCCAAGCATGGGTCTTGGCAATGTAAAGTCCAACATGGGTTGGCAAGGAAAGTCCAAGCATGGTCTTGGCATGAAAAGTCCAACATGGGTTGGCAAGGAAAGTCCAAGCATGGTCTTGGCATGGAAAGTCCAAGCTTGAGTCTTGGCATTTGAGAAGTCCAAGGGTTTGATATTGGCGGCGTAAAGTCCAAGCGGGAGTCTTGGCAGCATAAGTCCAATGGTTGGCGGCGTAAAGTCCAAGCGGAGTCTTGGCGGCGTAAGTCCAATGTGCCTTGGCGGTGTAGACACCATTAGCATGACATAGCCGATGGAAGCACCTGAAGGCTAGCGCGATGGATGAACAAGTCATGGATGACTTGGAGGGATCCGAGAGGCGTGAGGCTGATAGAGGTGGCTAGAAGGCTTAGGTCTAGGCTAAGGGTGGTCTAGCAAGTATGGGGGAACCATACTTGGGTTAAAACCTCATGTTGACCGGTGCCATGTGACCGACCGAGTCAACTAGGGTTTCGATCATGGTTATGGCCTAGCAATGATCGCTGAGGTGGGCGATCGATGGCGAGCAGTCGACTCATCGTGTGATCAGTCGACTGGTGCTCGAGAAATAGGCCACAGAATGGAGTCGAGACTCGACTGGTCGAGTGAGGACTCCATCAGTCGACTGATGGTCATAATCAGTCGACTGATGAAGGTTCCGTTGGACTTATCCAGCGTGGATCTAGCCGTTGTCTCACGACAACAGTGGCATCAGTCGACTGATGGTCCCGATCAGTCGACTGATCGACTTTTTCCAGCACAGGTTGAAGCTATATATGGAGCTCGTGATGGAGGAAAAACCAATCGATTTCTTGGACGTCTTGAGGCGATTTGCTGTTGCAAATCAGGGTCTTCAACCACGATTCAAGCGATCAACAAGCAAGCAATCCAAAGGCATTTGTAAAGTTGTTTTCTTTACTAGTTTTGCATTGTATTATTGTATATTGCTTGTATTTATATCTTATTGTTGTAAGATTACTTGTAAGGGGTTTCTTCACCTCCGACTTGTGTCGAGAAGGAGTTATTTCATAGTGGTATGTGATTGGCATCGCTAGGGTTCGTACGAACTCGATCCATGGAGTAGGAACCGTGCGGTTCCGAACCACGTTAAATCTTCGTGTCTTTGTGTGTGCTTGTCCATTTTGTTATTGTATTATATCTATATTCCGCTGCGCTAACGAAATTGTAGACACGAACGCGAAAGAATTCCATTGACGCTATTCACCCCCCCTCTACCGTTCCAAACGATCCCTAACAAAATCTTTCAACCATTTCAGAGTTATGTCAATGGTTAGTGAAGACTAATAAGTCTGTTATGTACAATCTCATTTTTAGAGTCATCGTTCTAGTGCTTACTCTTTCGATTTCCACTGCTACTACAGAACGCCCATTTTCTACGATGAATATTGTAAAAATAAAGCTTCGGAGAAAAATGGAGGATGCTTTTCTCTTAGATGCATTAATGGTATATATTGAGAGAGAAATTGCAAGAAATGTAAGCATAGAAACTATCATTGAAGACTTCGAAAATTTAAAAGAACGTCGAATTCCTTTTAGTTAGATAATTGTACTTGATACTTTATTGAATATATCTTTTAAGGAACTTTTAATTTTTCTTGTTTTATAACATATTAATATTAATTTTGTGTATTCTATTAATTATTTTAATTATTGTGTTTTTTATTAAAAAATTTATACAATGTATAATAATTATTTTCATCGCTTAGTATGCAACCCCTCCAAATTTAAAATTCCGAATCCACCCCTGCTAAAATCAAAAGAAATAGTCAATTAATTCTTAAGTTTTTGTCTGGATTTTGAAAATCCTAATGAATGTTTCATTCGTTTTTTAGTAAAAATTATACTTTTGTAAAATTTACATTATTACTACTAATATTTTGAAGTTCTGATACATTACTTTATAATACATATTTTAAACTATATTTTTTATAAAACCCATATAAATTATTTCTAATATTTTGTACTATATATAGTAGTAGGATATATATAACTAACATTTCATATAAAACATCCAACTTTAATTTAGGATTTAAAACAAATACAATTAAATAAATATCAGAAATATAATAAAAAAATATTTTTCCATTTTAGTTTCATTGTTAATAAGCAAGAAAATAAAAATTCGTCGTAAATATATTCATTTAAAATTAAAGCTATATTATAAAAGTTCATCATAATTAAATGAAAAGTAATAAACATCGGAAAGTAATTCGACTACATCATTAAATACTTTTAAATTTTCATAAATATTACTATATATATTTCATTGATATAAAATAAATATATATTAGGATGATTAACTACTTGAGGAAAAATAAAATTAATAATTCTCTGTATTGAAATGAATCATATATTAATTGATACGTTGAATTCTAACGTAACATATTAGTACATCACGTGAAAATTTTGTAAGTCTCATTCTATTAATTTTATAAAATTTATTTCATTATTTCATTGTATTAGATGTGACCATAAATAAGAAATATTAATTTTATTGGTTTTGTTTGATTTTTTTTTAATTTTTAATCCATCTTGAATACATAAATTTAAAATATAACATATATAATGAATTTATAAAAATGCACCACCAATAATAGATTAATAAATTAATTTAAATTTATTTATACTTGTCGTATTAGAACTAGTATTATCAAATAAAATTGAAAATATTTTATTAGTTAATCTATATCATTCTAAAATTAAACATAATAATTGAGAAATATTATGGCAATGTGTTATTCACCAAAAACTTGATATGCTAATATACATTTTTGGATTATCCAAGAGTTATTGATTTAATGGTAAGTCACCCATTTGGAATGAATTGCTCAAAATATCTGAACATACAGATATTTTACTATTTAATTTACTAAATTTTTTAATTAAATTTTTTTCCTTGTTTAACTAATTTTTAATTGTATAAATAAGTGTAGTTCTAGGAACACGTGAAACAAATATAGCTAATGATTTTCTTAATTTAGTATTAGAATATTTAAATAAACTTGTCATACCTTCGATGGATGAAGAAAATTTAGAAAGTTACATTTGAGAACGATCGATCCCAAATTCCATCGGATGCTTTGTTTCGATGTGTCACTTTAATGATCGATAACTGTCGCACAATTGAAATTTATATAAGACATGCAATATTTGGATTTTGCCCATATTTCTCTTAAGAGAAGAATGACTTTCTCAAAATGTTTAATAAAAATTAGTGATTTTAAAGGTAAAGGATTTTGCAACTTGAAATTTTAGGTACTTTCTTATGTGTTAGTTGTCAAAAATTCTTTTGATTCATCATCGATGAATTGAATCTCCTCGGACTCAAGATCAACATTCAGAATGAAGACCTTCTTACCCTTCTGAGAATGAGATGAATTGTCTTCCATTGAAATCGGAGTCGGAGAATCGAAGTTGATTGAAATCAAAGAATTGAAAATGCTTGAAATTGCAAAATTGAAAGAGAAGAGTAGAGAATATATAATGAAATTGATGAAATGAACATTCTATATATTGAGTTTGGAGCATAACATATACTAAATCATATCCATTGATAAAAAAATAATCAAATGATCTCAATCATCGAAAAAAATATAAAATACCCATTGGAACCGTCGGTTCCAATGACTTTTTTTTTAAATAATCACTGAACTGACAATTTGAATCACCGATTCAACAGTTCGAGGCCACCGGAATCAAAATCGACCTGTTTCTTGATGGACCGATTTTGATTTCATCTCATTAACTCGGGTCAACGGGTAACCGACCTATTGACCTAGTTACGGACCCGAGCTAGGTTCGGGTCAGACCCGACCCATGGTTGAGCCTATTTGTTCCCAAAGGTTATCCCCATTTTTTGCTTTGCCTCTCCATATAGATCTTGAATTATTGGTTTTTTATTTTTTGAAGATGAGTTCATGATCATCAATGTAAAGTTTCTTTTTCAAAATGATCTTTTTCAAAACTAAAACTATAAGAAAGTTGTTGTAAAAAATATGAAAAACCAAGATTTGGAAAATGAAAATAAAAATAACAAAAATTTTCAAGTAATTTGTGGATTTAGATTCAAATTTAGGTTGATATTATGATACATAAATTGCAAACTTAGGTATGACAATTCAATATTATGGAAGTTCTTAATCATACCCTAGATGAGCTTCATGATGACAATACAATGCAACAATAAAGTGATTGGAAGCTTGTGAGACATACAAAAGGGAAAAAACTCATTTGTTCTAATTACTTTGATCAACATATGAAGAAAAATAATCTAAGTTGTTGGTACAATCGACCTCTCATCAAAGTTGACCAAACTCGAGTTGAGTTTTGATATTTGAGTAATATGTGTTGATGATCGAGCATTTCAAGAGGGAGATTATTAGTCTAGGGTGACCAAACTTGGTTTGTTGAAAAGATTGGAGAGAAAAATTATTGGTTCATCGATTGAGTGAGAAGTCTAAGTGGGTCAAGGAGGATAAAATATTTGGCATGAAAGATAAAGACCAGATGGGTCATGGAACATGTCAAAAAGGATTGAATATCAAGTGTGTGATAAAAAGTTCAAACAAATTAATGATGATCGAATGTTTGATAATGACGAAGTATTGGCAGGTTAAGGTTGACTGGATGCTTGACACGAGAAAGAAAGTTTAAATAGGTCAAGGAAGAATAGATGTTTGACAATGATGAAGTCCTAGCAAGTTAAAGTTGATCAGATACTAGGTGAATGAAATCTTTACAGGTAAAAAATGATTGAATATTAAGTGGAATAAATCTTGATAGGTTGTGATCAATTGGATACTAAACAAATTGAGGTTTTAATCTTAGAAAGTTTGAAATAAGAGTATCAGTTGACTACTATAGAGTAGCAATCGATTGATGAATTATAAATCCTGAGATTGGGGTTTAAAGAGGTTTGAGAGTAAGCAGTCGACTATTGGACATTAGCAATCGACTACTTCATCAATTAAGTGAAGCACTTGACTGATGTTACTTTTTAAGTGAAAAAAGAATTTGAAACTTGCCTGTCCAATTTGACTAATCATCATTAGTCTATTGTTAGAGAGGAGCAATTGATTGATGTCATTATTCGAGCGAATAAAAGGTTTAGCAATCAACTTAGAGACTCAATTGTTTAGGCAATAGTTGATCGATAGTAATTAGTAGTCAATTGATGCGGTCAAAGTTGAGCTAAAAAGAGTTATTCTGTAGATGTAACATTCATATATATAGTAGAGCAATTGACTAATGGACACCGACAGTCGACTATTAATAGAAAATCTTCCTCGACTAGAAAGCTATAAAGGAATGTTTCGTGGTGGATTTCATATGTCAGTTCTTGGAGGTTTTGGAGGAGAGTGTTGCTGTATTTTTAGACATCAAGAAGCAATCCAAATTGACAAATAGTGATCAAAGCCAAGTTGATTGTGCAATCGTGTTTGTTTCAATTTCTTTTTATCCTTTTATACATTGGTATTTGGCTTGTATTATTTATAAAAATAGGTGATGTAAGAAGTTTCTCTACCTCTAGAAGGTATTTGACAAGGATAAAACATAGTGGACTATCAATAGAAAGTTAGGTTGTGGAGTAGAAACCAAGAGTTTCAATCCACTTAAAATTGGTTTGTGTTTGTACTGTTGGTGCAGAAAGAACCATATGATTAAACCTGAGTTTGATGTTGACAAAAATTCAAAGTTAAGTGTTGTAATAATCTAATGTCATCTGTAAGTTTGCATGCCTTAATAAGTTGAAGTCCTAGTAGGTCAAGCTAGATAAGGAAGTTCTAGTAGGTTGAGTGCTAGGCAAGGAAAACCTAATAAGTCAGTTAGAGTTGGACCTGACACTAGGTAGGAGTGGAAGTCTTAGTATATCAGGGGCACAAGGTGTAAAAGTCTCGATGGGTCAATAGAAACTGGACATTAGAGAAGGTTGTGGGGGTCGAGGGATCGGATGTTAATGAGAAGCCCAAACGAGTCTAAAAGACCAAGAATTTGGCAAAAGGTAAGCAAGATGAGTTTCTTGTGTAGAGAGGTTCTTTTGGAAAGAAGAACTAGTGAAGTCGAGTCCTCTATAGGAGAACAACTTTAGGCATTGATCTGACTTAGAATTTTGAGGAAATGTCAAAGTTAAGGTCGGACAACGGATGACTGTCATTAATATATACTTTGTGTTTGGCTAACTCTGTGATGTAGGATTCAGCAAGTGAAGTTGGAGCTATCCAAGCAACTAGCAGCATTCTAGTCGACTAGAGGTCCAGGTGCCTAGATGGGATCTAGGCGACTACAACCCAGATATAGAGAATAATCAAATCTCGACCAAATACTAGATAAATATGATGAGGCTGATTAGGTGGGATTAGAGTTCATCATAGGAAGCTACATCAACCCCAGATGCTCGAAAGTGTTAGGATCTTTGTAACGGCTAGAGGGGGGGAGGGTGATTAGCCTTTCTTTGTTTCTACAAGCAAGTTAGCGGAAGCAACACAAATACGAATAAGAATACAAGTAAGAAAACGATGAAAGCAACGCTAACACCCGATGTACGTGGTTCGGAGATGACGCTCCTACTCCACGGCAATCCGTAAGGTGGATTAGTCCTAGCCAAGCTTCACTATATTCTCCTTTGGATGAACCAAGGTGGAGAAACCTTTCTTACAATGCTCTCCTCTTCCTTACAATGATGGATGATTAAGAACTAGAGAAGAGGAGGTTTTGAGTTGCTAAAACACTTGGGAAATCTTGGTGAGCACGAGGGTGTAGTTAGGAATGAGAGCACTAGCTTCACCAAGCTCCCCAAGGCCTCTTTTTATAGAAGAGGGGTTATTTTTCCCGTTGGGCCTCGATCAGTCGACTGATGCTTACCATCAGTCGACTGCCGCCGAAGCCAACGACTTCTGAACCGAGATCTCCACGGAGATTCGTAGCCGCAATTTCCAACGGCGGGTGATCCGATCGGTGATCCCTCCATCATCGATCGATGGAGCGATCGATCCGAGTGATCGCAACCGCGATCGAGTGCGACTACATTACGTGCTTGTTTTGCATTGATCGGTCACGCCACTATTGGCGATCAGCGGTTGCAACATCCGATCGCCATAGCCAAAGAGCGATCGATAGTCGAGTTTCACCCTAACTTAGTCGAGCACCTGACCAGTCGACTGATACTCATCAAGTGTGAGTAATTCACACTTGATTTTACACCTTAGACCTAGATTCAACCTTTTAGCTCCTTATTAAGCCTTGCGTCTTCAGGATCCCTCCGAGTCCGTGACTTGTTCATCCTTTGCACTTGCTTCCAGGAGCTTCCTTTGGTTTCGTCATGTCTTGGGTTGCCAAATGCTTGGGCTTTATGCCGCCAAGACTACAAGCTTGGTCTTATGCTGCCAAGACTTTACTTTGGACTTTTTGCCATGGTTCACTTGGACTTTACGCTGCCAAGACTACAAGCTTGGTCTTATGCTGCCAAGTCCATCCCTTGGACTTCCCTTGCCATGATCATACTTGGTCTTTCTTTGCCAAGGTTCACTTTGGACTTTACGCTGCCAAGACTACAAGCTTGGTCTTATGCTACCAAGTCCGTCCCTTGGACTTTCCTTGCCAAGATCATACTTGGACTTCTCTTTTACCAAGGCTTCATCCTTGGATTTCCCTGTCACTTAAACATATTCGCAATTAGATCACAAAACATTGCCTAACTTAGATGATTATCCAAACATCAAAACATAAATAAATGCTTGGAGCATTGTTGCACCAACAATCTCCCCATTTTTGATGTTTGGCAATCATTTAAGTTAGGTCTTTAAAAATACGCACATAATCAATATGAATTATAACTTAAACACTCCTTCTCCCCCTTTGACATACATCAAAAAGAGAAGGATTCAAACATGAAAGAATTAATGTGTTGGATCTTGGACTAAGGTATAAGATTGAAATTAAGCTCCCCCTTAATCCAAGATATGCTTTATAATGTGTAAACAATATTTGAAGCAAATCATAACAAAAATTCAAAAATTAAGTCCTAACTTTGCACCAACAATGGATTTTTGGGGATGAAAAAGATATAATTTATGAAACTCCCCCTAAAACACTGTATTAAACAACCCTAAAACTTTGTGTATACGCATTATTATCATACTATAGTTTTAGGACGTCAAAGATACACTAAATATCAGAAAATGGAGCTGTTTATCCCGATCACACCAAATCGAAATTTCAAATTTCCTTTTCACAACTCGTAAATGCGTTAGAAATTCTAGAAACCTTGAAAAATCACGAAATTTTGTGTACACATTTTTGAGATCATACTTTATTAAGGAAAAATAGTTTGAAAAATATATGTTTTCCAGATTTCAATATTGATACAAACTTGAAACCTAACAAAAGTTCTAAAGATTTTGCAAACTTTGTATCACTTTTGTGTTCCACTTGAAAACTGTTTTTCAAAATATGATGAATATAGTTTAAACTATATATAATTTGGAATTTCCAACCATGTTCTTAGAGCTATATATTCATTGCTTGAATACAAACCTTCCCAATGATTGGTCCATAAGGTATTCATGTCTCTAGGTGTGCCATTGGCTCATAGTAATGCATCATAACAAGCATGATGAGCCAAGTACACCTTCCCTATCATCTCACATGTTTCTAAGTGTCTCAATACAAAAATCAAGGTTTCTTAAGGCTTTTGTGAGATGTATCAAGGTATAACGCTAACATATAAATATAGGATCATGCATACCTAGAATTTACTCTACAAAGCACATACCAAGCTCTCTCCTTAACGATGAAAATTCGGTTTCGGGAAGAGCTTTAGTGAAGATATCGGCAAGGTTGGACTTAGATTCTACATAATTTAGTTCAATGTCCCCTCTTGCCACATGATATCTTATGAAGTGATGTTTCACTTCAATGTGTTTGGTCCTAGAGTGATGTACCGGATTTTTGGTCAAGTTGATGGTACTCACATTATCACAATAAACTTTAATGTTAGAGTAGTGTAGCTCATAGTCCACAAGGGTATGCCTCATCCAAAGTAATTGAGCTACACAACCACCCATAGCCACATATTCGACTTCGGTGGTTGATAAAGCAACACAATGTTGCTTCCTACTACTCCAACTAACTAGGGAGGACCTAAGAAATTGGCATCCACCACTAGTACTCTTCCTATCTAATTTGCACCCGGCATAATCGGAATCGGTATAGCCAAGCAATTCAAACGACCTAGTCCTAGGATACCAAAGTCCTACATTTAGGGTGCCTTTAATATATCTTAAAATTCTCTTAACGGCTACTAAATGTGATTCTTTGGCACAAGATTAATATCTTGCACACATACCTACCGCAAATAAGATATCGGGTCTACTAGCGGTTAGGTATAGTAGGCTACCAATCATACTCCTATAAAGTTTAAGATCAATTGATTTACCTTTATGATCACTATCTATTCTAGTGCTAGTAGTCATAGGAGTGGTTACAATTTTGGCATTTTCTAAACCAAATTTCTTGATCATTTCATTTGCATATTTGGTTTGATAAATGTGAATCCCTTCATTAGTTTGCTTGACTTGTAAACCTAGGAAAAAGGTAAGCTCTCCAACTAAACTCATTTCAAATTCATTTTCCATGTTTTTTATAAAATCTTGGAGAAGATCATCATTTGTTGACCCAAAAATAATGTTATCGACGTATACTTGGGCTATGAATATATCCTTTAATGCTGACTTTATAAACAAAGTTTGATCTACTTGGCCTCTTCTAAACTCCTTAGAAATTAAGAAAGATGACAATCTTTCATATCATGCCCGGGGAGCTTGTTTTAACCCATATAATGCTTTCCTAAGCTTACATACATGGTTTGGATAATCTATGTTCTCAAATCTGGGTGGTTGCTCTACATATACTTCCTCCTTAATATAACCATTTAAGAATGCCGATTTAACATCCATTTGGTAAAGTTTAAATCCCATATAGGAAGCATACCTTAAGAGAATTCTAATAGATTCTAACCTAGCAACTGGGGCATAAGTCTCATCATAGTCAAGCCCCTCAACTTGATTAAATCCCCTAGCAACCAACCTAGCCTTATTTCTAGTGATATTTCCTTGGTCATCTAGCTTATTCCTAAAGACCCATCTTATAGTAATTATGGTGCTATCATTGGGTCTAGGTACTAATTCCCATACTTGACTTCTCTCAAATTGGGCCAATTCATCTTGCATTGCCAAAATCCAATCCAGATCATGTAATGCATCATTGATCGATTTGGGCTCAATTTGTGAAATAAGAGCTACTTGACTAGTAAGAGGTCTATGAAATGACCTAGTTCTTACTCCTTGAGATAGATCTCCTACTACTTGGTCAAGTGGATGATCTTGATGAACTCTTAGGGTTCTAGAAGGGGTTTCAAATTGATCATTATTATCTTCTACCCTCCTTTCATCATCGGAATCTCCTCTTCCTCCCCCTTGATCATTACCCCTTATGGTCAAATTTTGAAGTTTTTGGGTAATGCCTTGATTATTGTCATTAATATCCTTATCAATGGAGGACTTTCTAGGGTAGGTACTAGTGGTTTCATCAAATTGAACATTAGAAGATTCCTCAATTCCTTGGGTTCTCTTATTGTAGACTCTATACCCTCTACTTGTGGATGAGTATCCAACTAGGATTCCCTCATCCGCTTTGGATTCAAATTTTCCTAAATTATCTTTGGTATTTAAAATATAAACTTTACATCCAAAGACTTTGAAATAGTGAATTGTGGGAATAGTCTCATTCCATAATTCAAATGGTGTCTTTCCTAAAAACCTATGGATTTGAACCCTATTTTGGATATAGCAAGCGGTATTAACCGCTTCCGCCCACAAGTAGCTAGGTAGAGAATATGCATTAAGCATAGTCCTAGCCGCCTCTTGTAGGGCACGATTTCTCCTTTCCACCACCCCATTTTGTTGGGGTGTTCTAGGACAAGAAAACTCATGCTTGTAACCTTGCTCTAAACAAAAATGTGAAAATTTAGAATTCTCAAATTCACCACCATGATCACTACGGATCCGGTTGATTTTGAGACTCTTTTCAATTTCAACCCTTTTACTAATTCCTATGATTATTTCTAAGGTATTATCCTTATGTTTCATAAAGTAGACCCAAGTATACCTAGAAAAATCATCTACTATAACTAAACAATATTTGTTACCATTTAAAGAGGGAGTGCTATGGCAATCAAATAAGTCAAGATGCAATAATTCTAACGGTAAAGAGGTATTAGTTAGGGTTTTACCTTTGTGTGATGCCTTTGTTTGTTTTCCTTCTTGGCATGCATCACACATTTTGTTCTTGACATACTTGATCTTTGGTAACCCTTTGACCAACTCCATCTTGGCTACCTTGGCTATGTTTTTCATGTTGATGTGCCCCAATCTCCTATGCCATAGCTAACTTTCTTCTTCTTTTGCAATAAGACACTTAGTAGAAATGTTAGAAGCATATGAAAGATCAACATAATAGATATTTGACTTCCTATATCCCACTAACATATAATCATTTAATTCCTTGTGCCTAATCATGCATTTAGAGGATTCAAACGAGACATGATAGTTTGCATCACAAAGTTGACTAACACTTAATAAATTAAATTTCATATTTTCAACTAGTAAGACTTTGTGAATGACAATTTTAGGGGATACCTCAATTGTACCTCTACCTAATATCTTGAGTTTTCCACTATTCCCAAAGGACACCGCTCCCTTCTTCACATACTTAATTGTGGAGAACTTGCTCACATCCCCGGTCATATGTGTTGAGCAACTGCTATCCACAATCCACATACCTTACTCTCCTACCTAAATCACATGAAAAACACAAGCTTTTGGTACCCAAACATTTGGACCGGTAACATTAAGTAAAAACTTCTTAGGTACCCATGCTTTCTTAACCTTTCCCTTAATGGTTGCTTTCCTATTAATCAATGAAATATAAGCAACTTCTTTTTCTTTTGGCTTATATCCTAAATCGGCCTTGTTGTAAACGACTCTTTATCGACTAAGGATCATATCAAGACATTTTGAGCCATTTGAAAATTTTTCTAAACATGTTTTTAATTCACTAACCTCATCCTTAAGTTTGTCATTTTCTTCCTTAAGCATGCAAGAATCAACATGTGAAGGTTTCTCATTCCTAATGGCCTTTAGTTCTACCTTCATGCTCTTAACCTTAGATTTAGACTTATCTAGAGCTTCTTTAAGGTAGGCAATTGATTTATAGAGAAGCTTAACTTTGGGAGAGTTCATTACCTCATCGTCACTAGATGACGATTCATCACTTGAGGAGTCTTCTTGGTTTGATGTATCGGAATCATCTCCTAGGGCCATGAGTTCCACATGACGTGTGATGTGGCAAAGCTCATCATCGGAGGAGGAGTCTTCAACACTTGGTGTGTCCCATGTGGTTTGAGCTACCATAGCCTCCTTCTTCTTCTTCTCCTTCTTGTCCTTCTTTTTCTTTTCTTTTTCCTCCTTCTTCTTTAGCTCCGGGCAATTTGGCTTTATGTGCCCCTTCTTGTTGCAAGCATGGCAAATCACATTGTTATTGAAACTTGAATTACCACTAAACTTACCTTTTGAAGAATGAGACCCCTTCCTTGCTTCTCTACTCTTGAACTCCTTTGATTTCCTATAGAGCTTCTTGACAAAATTGGCCATCTCACTAGATGAGTCTTCATCACTACTTGAGTTATGCTCCGATTCGGATGATGATGATACTTCTTTTCTTTCCTTCTTCTTCTTTTCCTTCTTTTCAACAAATAGAGCTAAACCCTTTTCCTTAGAGGACATGTTAGTTTGCTCATGTAATTCAAACTCGCAAAATAATTCATCAATTTTAATTTGAGAAAGATCCCTAGTTACCTTAATGGCATCAACTATAGAAGTCCATAAAGAATTTCTAGGAAATGCTTGAAGTATGTATCTTACCAAGTCCCGGTTGTCAACTCGCTCACCTATGATGTGAAGTCCATTCACAATCTCCTTGAACCTTCCATGTATTTGGCTTACGGTTTCATGCATCTTCATTTGGAAGGCTTGAAGTTGTCCAATTAGTAGGTCCTTCTTGGCCCTCTTTGACTCCTTGGAACCTTCATTTAGCTCAATGAGCTTTTCCCATAACTCCTTGGCGGATTCGAAAGGCCCCACCTTGTTGAGTTGTTCCATTGTAATGCTGCATTGGATGGTGAGTACCGCCTTGGCATTTGATTCGAACTTCCGGTTTATTTCCCTCGTCCAATCCTTGCTCGGAATAGGGTTTCCATGTTCATCCACCGGTTCCTCGAAGCCATCTACAATACTATGCCAAATTTCAATGTTACTCATAAGATAGTACTTCATCCTACCTTTCCAATACGCAAAATGACTCCCATCGAAGAGTGGTGGCTTGGCGGTGCTATATCCCTCTTGAAGAGCCATTGATGCCTTGGTTGATGATGAGATCTTCCAAGCTATCCGGGCTCTGATACCACTTGTTAGGATCTTTGTAACGTCTAGAGGGGGGTGATTAGCCTTTCTTCGTTTCTACAAGCAAGTTAGCGGAAGCAACACAAATACGAATAAGAATACAAGTAAGAAAACGATGAAAGCAACGCTAACACCCAATGTACATGGTTCGGAGATGACGCTCCTACTCCACGGCAATCCGTAAGGTGGATTAGTCCTAGCCAAGCTTCACTATATTCTCCTTTGGATGAACCAAGGTGGAGAAACCTTTCTTACAATGCTCTCCTCTTCCTTACAATGATGGATGATTAAGAACTAGAGAAGAGGAGGTTTTGAGTTGCTAAAACACTTGGGAAAGCTTGGTGAGCATGAGGGTGTAGTTAGGAATGAGAGCACTAGCTTCACCAAGCTCCCCAAGGCCCCTTTTTATAGAAGAGGGGCTATTTTTCCCGTTGGGCCTCGATCAGTCGACTGATGCTTACCATCAGTCGACTGCCGCCGAAGCCAACGGCTTCTGAACCGAGATCTCCGCGGAGATTCGTAGCTGCAATTTCCAATGGCCAGGTGATCAGTCGACTGATCCCTCCATCAGTCGACTGATGGAGCGATCAGTCGAGTGATCGCAGCCCGCAGTCGAGTGCGACTACATTCTGTGCTCGTTTTTGCGTTGATCAGTCGACTGCCACTATTGGCAGTCGACTGATTGCAACATTAGTCGACTGTCATAGCTAAAGTGTTAGGAATATTGTAACGGCTAGAGGGGGGGTGAATAGCGTCAATGGAATTCGATCGTGATCGTGTTTACAAGTTTTGTTAGCGCAGCGAAAATAGAAAAGTAATAACGATAACGAAATACACAACACGCTAACACAATGATATAACTGTTAGTTAAAGCCCTAGAACCAATCATGTGATGGTTGAATAGGGAACATTTTGTATCATATTCTATAAAGGCAAAGGATTGGTTATTATATTTACATCTTGCTTGTGCCAGCTAATTTAAATATAATAATGCCCTAGAAAAGTAGGTTCTTATCTACAGCACATCAATTGGCAGAATTGATTATGAGAGGCTGTAGAGAACACTTTCCTAAATGTTCCTAGTCGAGTATTAATATGCAAGGGCAATATTAATACATAAAGACTAGCATGTAGGTCAATTGATGACTTGATCTCACAAGTCATGGATATATGATATCAAGTTGACACATGGGTATATATTGGAGAATATATACTGAACTGACCCGCCATGAGAAAGTTTCATGGATCGTTATATGAGTGTCATAAACTTTCTCATGTGACTATTGGTATGAATAGTCCTTAGACCTGAAGTCACTACGGTTCCCTACATAAGGAGTTATGTACTTTGGTATCGTCAAACGCCACCCGTAACAGGGTGGACCATAAAGGCGATTACTGGGTATGTAACAAATTATGCGGAGGGATGTGAGTGATGTAGATGGGATCTATCCCTTCCATATGACGGGAGTGATATCGGTGGGCCCCTTGATTGAGTAGAACTACTAAAACGCATGGTGCTCGAATGAGTCAATATGAGATATTGAGCTCATTTGTTTGAGTTAGTTTACTCAGGATCAAGAAACACATAGATTGATCGAGGATGACACGGTCCTATGCCTCATTGATCAACTGATATCAAGGATAGAAGGACACGGTCATATATTATAGTAGTCATGGAAAGGTTAGTCGGATCTTGACTTATCTCGTAACTTGGGTAGCAATGATGTATTGCTAGATGCCGCTCATTGCTTGTGTATCTAAAAGAGTTTAGGTCCACTGCCAACGTTATGAGAGCCTATAGGGTCACACACAAAGAGCATGATAATTAGAGGAATTAGAGTATTCTAGTTTGACTAGAATAATATGGGAATAAGCTTAAGTACAAAATGGTTTTTGGACTTTAAGCTTAATGAGAATTTTAGCTAATTGATTTAATGAGATTAATTCAATATGTTACCTTATTGATTTAATAAGATTAATTCAATATGATAACATAAGCTTAATTGAATTAATAAGATTAATTCAATATGATAACATAATCTTAATTGAATTAATAAGATTAATTCAACATGCATGAATGCCACATAAGCATGCCACATAAGCATGCCACCTAAGCATCCACCTAAGCTAGTTAAGGTGGAAGGGGACAAAATGGTTTTTGTCTCCTTAAGTGGCCGGCCAAAACAAAAGGGGTCTCAATGCAATGGATTGCATTAAATTGTAGGAGGTGAAAGGGTTTTGCCAACCCTATAAAAGGCCCCATGGAGTGGCCGGCCAAAGTATCATTTGGATTGAGTTTTTGGTGGTGTGGTTGTGAGAGAGAGCTTGAGAAGCTTGGTGGAAGCTTTAGTTGTGTGGGTTTGTGAGTGTAGGCTAGCAAGAAGAGGAGTCTTCTTCTTCCTTTCTCCTTTTCCCTCTCTTCCTCTCCTTTAGGGACTTCTCTAGCAAGAAGTAAAGGAGAGCTCTTCTAGTTTTCCTTTTGTGAGACAAGAGCGTGCTCGTGTGGATACGTATAGAGGCACGGACACTTGAACGTGCTAAAGATCCAAACAACCAAAAGGAAAAGCGGGATTGCAAAGGGCACGCAACAAAGGTAGAACTCTCCTATAAGATAGGTTTGGTTTAGAGAAATTTATTTTATACGAGTTTGCTTTCGCATGGATCACTTGGAAGGGATCCTATTTTCCGTTGCGCATATGCCATTTGGCATACGAGATTTCCCAACAGTGGTATCAGAGCCACTTGCGAAAGATCGTATAAAAATAGGTTTTCTCTATTTTATATGTGATATAGAAGTAGGATAAATTTTATTATGAGTTGATAATTGCATTAGCAAATTTTCAAACATAATAAAATATCCAATGTCTTTTAAAAGTTAAAATGACATAGTGCATGGTTATGGCCTAGTCCCAAAAGTTTGTGATTGTGTGTTGTAATTCTTAATACGGCCTGCGTGTCGTGCCTTTCTCCTAATATTCTTGTTGTAAAATTAGTTTTAGACTCGAATGTAACTCGAGTATTTCTCCTTTTGTAATGTACAAAACAAGGATGGAGGGTCCATTGGAAGATGAGGTTACAAGGAGGAAGTCAACACACAAGACAACCAAAAGGAAGCACTTAGGAGAAGATGCTATCCCTAGGTTGACCAATCAATCTTTTCATTGGCTTGAGAAGATTGTAGAATAAGGGCCATAACCATGACACGTTAGTTTAATATGTATGTGATGCATGTTAGTTTAGCTTGTATGTGATGCATGATTAGTTTAGCTTATATGTGATGTATGCTAATATGTATATGATACATGTTTATTTCTTAATAAGTCTAAACGATATGCCTACCAAAGTTGGTACTCACTACTTCCTCGATCATTTGTTATTGGGTTTGCCAAAGCAAAGCAATGCATTTTATCTTGGAGGGGTGCGAGTGGACAATCGTGATGTCCCGCTATCAGTCTTGGTTAAGACTTAATTAAGTGTTTTCTTAATTGGTTAAGAAAGTAGAGGCATATATTAGCTTTGAACATAAGTGTTAACATTAGTTTTGTGTGTGATTTTCGAACATCAGCTTTGTCTTAGAAGTGGTCGTTGCTCCGATATCCAAGAAGGCCCCTGTGCTCGCCACACCGAAGCCGTTTAGGAATAAACACTAAACTAATCTAAAACTTAACCAAAGCTATTAAAGAGTTACATCAGATGTAATTGGCAAAAGATTGCCTACCTAATTATACTACGTCTTGGGCGATTAGCCAAAGCTAACTCAAGGCAATTATGATATGGATCTTTATCCCATATAAATTTATAGCTAAATAGTAGCTATGAGAATTTAGTGGGAGCCTCATTTAATTAAAGGCCTAATTAAATGATTTAGGTATGATACTTAACTTTGCATTTTAATGTTGTAGATCACCATGTCATCTAACACGACACACCCTCAACTTCATGATCCGTCCTTGAGAAGGACAAGCTCAATGGAGCAAACTTTCTTGGTAGTATAGGAACTTGAGGATTATCCTCAAGCAAGAACGCAAACTATATGTCCTAGAGCAGCTACCCCTGAAATACGCCCCTACGGCCACTGTCTTTGAAAAGGATGCTTATAAGAAGCATCAAGATGACGATTAGATGTGTCATGCCTTATGCTTGCCACCATGAACTCGAGCTTGAAGCAACATGAGAACATGGATGCCTATGATATGGTTGAGCATTTGAAACAACTATATCAAGGACAAGCTAGGCACGAGCGTTTGAAGTGTCTAAGGCTCTTTTGCATGCAAGATGCAAGAAGGAACACTGTAGGAACTCACGTACTCAAAATGATTGGGTACGCGTTGAGAACCTGAAAGACTAGGTTTTCCATCGAGCCAAGAATTGGCAACCGATGTTATCCTCGCAATCGCGTTAGGAAGCATACAATCAATTCGTCATATAACATGAATGAAATTGATAAACCTTTGCTGAGATTCTCGGCATGTTAAGAATCGAACCAAATCTCAAGAAGAAAGTTAGTAATGTACTAATGGTCAAGAAGGACAAAGGTAGCCAAAGGCAAGGGTAAGACCAAGCCAAAGGCAAGGCCAATTCATCCACTTCAAAGGGTAAAGGTAAAGTACCTAAGGAAGGGGACCGCTTCCATTGCGGTGAGATCGACACGACAGCGGGCTACCGCAAAGTCTACCTTGAGGAAGTAAAGAACAAGAGAAGTGGGACTTCGCCTCGGTATACACGTTATAGAAGTTAATCTATCTATTTCTTCTACATGGGTATTAGATACCTGGGATGTGCATCTCACATTTGTACTAATGCGTGGACCGAGAAATAGTAGAATAATGGCAAAGGGTGAAGTGGACCTACGAGTAGGCAATGGCGCAAAAGTTGTCTTGCTTTGAGTAGGAACATATTCTTTGTCTTTGCCCACCGGGCTTATCTTAGAACTAGAGGAGTGCTTCTATGTACCGCATTAACAAAGAACATAATTTCGTATCTTGTTTAGACAAGAAAAACTTTTCTTTTATAATAAAGGACAAATGTTGTTCCATTTATTTAAATGAAATGTTCTATTGTAATGCACCACTTATGAATGGTCTCTATGTTCTAGATTTAGATAACCCAATTTATAACGTAAATACCAACGGTTCAAATCGAATGATTTGAACGGACATATCTCGCATCGTCGCCTAGGTCACATAAATGAAAAACGCATATCCCAACTCCATAAAGATGGATTATTGGACTCATTTGATTTTGAATCATATGAGGTATGCGAGTCTTGTCTTTAGGAAAGATGACTAAAACTCCATTTAGTGGACATGGCGAGAGAGCGACGGATTTGTTAGGACTCATACATACCGATGTATGTGGCCCTTTCAATGTCGAAGGCAGGAGGCTATAAGTACTTTATTACTTTCGATGATATGAGTAGATTTGGCTACTTATATTTGATGAGACATAAGTCGAATCCTTTGAAAAGTTCAAAGAATTCAAGAATGAAGTACAAAACCAACTTGGTAAGCGTATTAAGCTACTTGATCGGATCGAGGTGGTGAATACCTTAGTCAAGAGTTTCGTGATCACTGGCCGAGTGTGGGATAATATCCCAACTCACTCCACCTGAAACACCACAATGGAATGGTGTATCTGAGAGGAGAAATCGTACTCTATTAGATATGGTACGATCAATGATGAGCCAGACTGATCTACCTACTTCCTTTTGGGGTTTAGCTCTAGAGACAGCCGCTTTCACACTTAATCGCGTTCCATCAAAAGTCGTAGAAAAGACACCATATACGATATGGACCGGGAAGAGTCCCAAAATGTCTTTTATAAAGATTTGGGGTTGTGAAGCTTACGTTAGACGTCAAGTCTCAGATAAACTAGGACCCAAATCAGATAAGTGTTATTTTGTAGGATATCCCAAGGAAACTAAGGGATATTACTTTTACAATCCCACACTTGGCAAGGTGTTTGTTGCCAGAAATGCTGTCTTTCTAGAAAGAGAATTTATTTCTAGAAATACTAGTGGGAGTAAAATTCATCTTGAAGAAGTTCAAGATGATGATAACACTAAGGCTTCGATGGAAAATGAACAGGAACCACAAAGTGTTGTGGATGAGGAAATTGTTGCCCAAAGAGTTGTGGAGCAAACACCTGTTCAAGTAGACCAACCTCTTCGTAGATCTGATAGGATCCGTCGTCAACCTGAGAGATATTCTTTTCTCTTGACTGACAACGGTGAGGTATTGCTTGTCGATCTTGACGAGCCTACATCCTATCAAGAAGCTATGATGAGCCCAGATTCCGAGAAATGGCTAGAGGCCATGAGATCCGAAATGGAATCCATGTACACTAACCAAGTATGGACTTTGGTTGATCCACGAAGGGTAAAACCCATTGGGTGTAAGTGGGTCTTTAAAGTAAAGACTGACATGGATGGTAATAAGCATACCTATAAAGGTAGATTGGTGGCTAAAGGATTCAAACAAATTCATGGTATTGACTATGAAGAAACCTTCTCACCAGTTGCGATGCTTAAATCCATTCGGATCATACTTGCTATTGCAGCCTACCATGATTATGAGATCTGGCAGATGGATGTCAAAACCGCTTTTCTGAATGGAAAGCTACTCGAGGATGTGTACATGACACAGCCTGAGGGTTTTGAAGATCCAAAGCATCCTGGAAAGGTATGCAAACTGCAAAGGTCCATTTATGGACTAAAGCAAGCCTCTCGAAGCTGGAATCTTCGATTCGATGATGCAATCAAAGAGTTTGGTTTCATCAAGAATGAAGATGAGCCTTGTGTCTACAAGAGAAATAGTGGGAGCACAGTTGTATTTCTTGTCTTGTATGTAGATGACATACTTCTCATCGGAAATGATATTCCCTCACTCCAGTCTGTGAAGATGTGGTTAGGGAATTGTTTCTCTATGAAGGACTTAGGTGAAGCTGCCTATATTCTAGGCATCAAGATCTATAGAGATAGATCTAGAAGATTACTTGGCCTAAGTCAGAGTACATACATTGATAAAGTGCTAGATCATTTTGCTATGCAAAATTCTAAGAAAGGGTTTCTGCCTTTATCACATGGTGTGAGTCTTTCGAAGACTCAATGTCCCTCTTCTAAGGAGGAGAGAGATCGCATGGATAAGATCCCTTATGCATCAGCATTCGGGTCTATCATGTACGCCATGCTTTGTACTCGTCCTGACGTCTCGTATGCTTTGAGCATGACGAGTAGATACGATCGGATCCGGTGAAAGTCATCGATAGCGATCAAAAATATTCTTAAGTACTTACGAAGAGCGAAAGAATATTTCCGATATTGGAGGCAATGAGGAGCTAAGCTGTAAAGGGTTACAGTGATGCAAGCTTCCAAAGCAGACAAGGATGACTATAGATCGCAATCGAGTACGTGTTTTGCTGAATGGTGGAGTGTGAGTCGAAGAGTTCGCGAGACACGATTCTTGATTCTACAACATGAGTATATTGCGGCATCGATCCGTGAAAGGAGGCTGTTGGCTCCGCAAGTTCATCGCGATGAACTTGGGGTAGTTCCTAAGCATTGCGCAGATCCAATAGACCTCTATTGTGACAACAATGGGGCTATTGCGAGCTAAGGAACCTCGATCACATCGACCAAACACATCTTGCGGCGCTTCCATCTCATTCGAGATCATCGATAGAGGAGATGTGAGGATATGCAGAGTACCGGCGAAGCTAACATCGCAGATCCATTGACCAAGGCTTTGCACGAGGAAGCATGATGGTCACACTAGGTCACTAGGTATTAGATATCATAGTGATTGGTACTAGTGCTAGTGGGAGATTGTTAGTTAAAGCCCTAGAACCAATCATGTGATGGTTGAATAGGGAACATTTTGTATCATATTCTATAAAGGCAAAGGATTGGTTATTATATTTACATCTTGCTTGTACTAATTTAAATATAATAATGCCCTAGAAAAGTAGGTTCTTATCTACACATCAATCGCGAAATTGATTATGAGAGGCTATAGAGAACACTTTCCTAAATGTTCTAGTCAGTATTAATATGCAAGGGCAATATTAATACATAAAGACTAGCATGTAGGTCAATTGATGACTTGATCTCACAAGTCATGGATATATGATATCAAGTTGACACATGGGTATATATTGGAGAATATATCTGACCCTCCGAGAAAGTTTCTATGGATCGTTATATGAGTGTCATAAACTTTCTCATGTGACTATTGGTATGAATAGTCCTTAGACCTGAAGTCACTACGGTTCCCTACATAAGGAGTTATGTACTTTGGTATCGTCAAACGTCACCCGTAACAGGGTGGACCATAAAGGCGATTACTGGGTATGTAACAAATTATGCGGAGGGATGTGAGTGATGTAGATGGGATCTATCCCTTCCATATGACGGGAGTGATATCGGTGGGCCCCTTGATTGAGTAGAACTACTAAAACGCATGGCCATGCTCGAATGAGTCAATATGAGATATTGAGCTCATGTGTTTGAGTTAGTTTACTCAGGGATCAAGAAACACATAGATTGATCGAGGATGACACGGTCTATGCCTCATTGATCAATCTGATATCAAGGATAGAAGGACACGGTCATATATTATAGTAGTCACGGAAAGGTTAGTCGGATCTTGACTTATCTCGTAACTTGGGTAGCAATGATGTATTGCTAGATGCCGCTCATTGCTTGTGTATCTAAAAGAGTTTAGGTCCACTGCCAACGTTATGAGAGCCTATAGGGTCACACACAAAGAGCATGATAATTAGAGGAATTAGAGTATTCTAGTTTGACTAGAATAATATGGGAATAAGCTTAAGTACAAAATGGTTTTTGGACTTTAAGCTTAATGAGAATTTTAGCTAATTGATTTAATGAGATTAATTCAATATGTTACCTTATTGATTTAATAAGATTAATTCAATATGATAACATAAGCTTAATTGAATTAATAAGATTAATTCAATATGATAACATAAGCTTAATTGAATTAATAAGATTAATTCAACATGCATGAATGCCACATAAGCATGCCACCTAAGCATCCACCTAAGCTAGTTAAGGTGGAAGGGGACAAAATGGTTTTTGTCTCCTTAAGTGGCCGGCCAAAACAAAAGGGGTCTCAATGCAATGGATTGCATTAAATTGTAGGAGGTGAAAGGGTTTTGCCAACCCTATAAAAGGCCCCATGGAGTGGCCGGCCAAAGTATCATTTGGATTGAGTTTTTGGTGGTGTGGTTGTGAGAGAGAGCTTGAGAAGCTTGGTGGAAGCTTTAGTTGTGTGGGTTTGTGAGTGTAGGCTAGCAAGAAGAGGAGTCTTCTTCTTCCTTTCTCCTTTTCCCTCTCTTCCTCTCCTTTAGGGACTTCTCTAGCAAGAAGTAAAGGAGAGCTCTTCTAGTTTTCCTTTTGTGAGACAAGAGCGTGCTCGTGTGGATACATATAGAGGCACGGACACTTGAACGTGCTAAAGATCCAAACAACCAAAAGGAAAAGCGGGATTGCAAAGGGCACGCAACAAAGGTAGAACTCTCCTATAAGATAGGTTTGGTTTAGAGAAATTTATTTTATACGAGTTTGCTTTCGCATGGATCACTTGGAAGGGATCCTATTTTCCGTTGCGCATATGCCATTTGGCATACGAGATTTCCCTACAATAACGTGGTTCGAAACCACACGGTTCCTACTCCATGGATCGGGTTCGTACGAACCCTAGCAATGCCACAAACACCACTAATCAATAAACTCCTTCTCGACAACAAGTCGGAGGCGGAGAAACCTCGTACAAATGTTTACAACAATAAACAAGTAAATACAAGCAAATACAATATGAAATACAAATGCAAGTAAAGAAAAAACACTTTACAAGAGCTTTGGATTGCTTGATCTTTGATTGCCTTGAACTAGCTTTGAAGGACTGGAAAGCACCAACTTCCCCCTTCAATTTCGCTCAAGAAAATCGCTATCTTTTCCTCCATCACGAGCTCCTTATATAGCTTCAACCTGTGCTGGAAAAGGTTGATCAGTCGACTGATCACACTGTTGCTGTGAGACAATGGTGTAATCCACGCTGGATAAAATCCAACGGCTAGGACATCAGTCGATTGATCATGACCATCTCGATGAGCCATCCATCACTCGACCGCTCGCCTCAGGCAATGAGTGAGACTCCATTCTGCGGGCCGGTAGAGCATCACGGCCGATCACATGATCGATCGCTCGATCTCGATCACCGCCGATGGCGCATCGATCGCTAGGCTACTCTCTGATCAAACCCTAGTCGATGACTACCGATCGCCACATGGCACCGATCGGGCACACCTCAAACATGAGGTTTTAACCCAAGTATGGTTCCCCCATACTTGCTAGACCACCCTTAGCCTAGACCTAAGCCTTCTAGCCACCTCCATCAGCCTCATGCCTCTCGGATCCCTCCAAGTCATCCATGACTTGTTCATCCATCGCGCTAGCCTTCAGGTGCTTCCATCGGCTATGTCATGCTAACGGTGTCTACACCGCCAAGGCACTTTTGGACTTACGTCGCCAAGACTCTGCTTTGACTTTACGCCGCCAACCATTGGACTTATGCTGCCAAGACTCCCACTTGGACTTTACGCCGCCAATATCAAACCCTTGGACTTCTCAAATGCCAAGACTCAAGCTTGGACTTTCCCTTGCCAACCCATGTTGAACTTTTCATGACAAGACCCATGCTTGGACTTTTCATGTGCCAAGTGTCCCACTTGGACTTTCCATGCCAAGTACTCAAGACTTGGACTTTACCAAATGACAATTACATTGTCATATGTTTTTGTCGAAACATCAAAATATCACTCGAGTCAAACTCGAGTCCTGGTCAATCGTGACCTGGGCCGATTGCACCAACAATCTCTCCCTTTTTGATGTTTGACAAAAACTAAACAAATTATTGAGTTAGAACACTAACTCAAATCCCTTACCAATTATCCCAAATTGGTAAATACTCTCCAAATGTTCTCCCCCAAACATTCTCCCCCTTTTTGACTAACATCAAAAAGGTTTCCTCCCCAAGAGGGTCAATGTCTCATGTCCCAATGAGATCTTACAATCTCCCCCTTGGTCCAAAAATACTTAGGATGCCTACCATCTTCCTAGTGATAAGTCCAATATCACTCAAGAGAGACAATCCCATTTACTCTCCCAATTTCCAAATTGGGTCTCTCAAAAGTCCCATCAATTTCCTAATTGATGTCATATTCTCCCAATAACTTCTCCTTTTCAAGGAGAAAAACACATCCATCATCCCAAGATAGATACCTCCCCCTAAAGGCTTGCTCCCCCTTGACCATTGCACCAACAATGTCCTTGGGCAGTCCCTAAGCCAATAGGAACTCTAAACCATCAAAATTAAGATTATAAATTCAATATAGAACTTTCCAACACCTTAAAATTGATACAAGCCCTAAATACTTCTCCTAATCCATATCCAATGGATTTTCACCCTTTATAATGCTACCCAAAGCATATCCTAGGGTTAGGAGTGATTAGGGGCCATAATCGTAGCTGAAATCGGGTTAAACAATCTTGTTTTCCCCGAATAGGCTACTGATCAGTGATTCAAATCACGATCGGGCACCTCCATCAGTCGACTGCCACCAATATCAGTCGACTGATAACTGAAATTTTTGAATTTCAATTATCAGAGTTGAATTTCATAAAATCATTACTAATTATACGTATATCGAAAAATCACGAAATTTGGTACGTATAATACTTATAACACATACAATCAGTGAAAAATTTTGGAAAAATATTTTTAACATTGAAATAGGAGATTGATACAAAATCCAAAAGTGATTGAAAACTTTAAAGTTTAAGCTCACTTTGTATCAATCTTATCAATGGTGATTGCTATCAAAAGATAGGCTTCGCCAAGGTTTTTCAAAATGATTTTAAAATGTTTTTGAAAGCCTATTTTGAACCATAATTTATTGGCTAAATAACATAGCTTGTATATTAGCTTTCCTTATGATTCTTGGTGGTAATTAGAATAAGTTTGAGTTCATCTAGATGCACTACCCATGCACCTTGAACCTAACTTATTATCCTAGCATCTCACATGTATCTAGGATGTATAAATACACATACATGTCAATGTGATGTGAGATGTGGGTTTGGGTTCACTTTATCTATGGTTTCATGCATTTCCTAGGCAACCCTACTTGATTCCCTTATAAATGGGACTTCAAGTCATGTCATAGTCCTTAAATCAATTTCAACCAATTGCCTTAAATGCATGAATGATTATGGCATTAGAAATGATATAAATAAGCATATGCTCATAATCACGATGTCATGGCATAAGATGAAATTTAAGAACACATGACATCTAAAATAATCCTAAGCAATAACATGACGTGGTATATGATAGGATGCAATTTCATGTCATGATATATCAACTTTCATAAGCAATACAATCATACAAGTACTCATCCAAACACACAAGATTTTCATAAACAAAAATTTCATTTAACTTAAAAATTTTAGTCTTTTACATTCAAAATCGAGATTGGCTATGCTCAATCTCACTACAGAAACTAACAACAAAAGAAAATCTAACATCCTAAATATCTAATCGTCTGCAGGAGGTGGCGGTGGAGGAGGCTGCTGACTCAGGGTCCAGGCACGCATCATCTCTAACATATCGAGCTGACGCTCCTCCATCCTATCAAGACGTGCGCTGAGGGATGCCTGGCCTGCCAATATCTCTGACAGCCTGGAGTCAATCGACTGTTGATAGTCCTGAAATTTGGACTCCAGCTGGCCACGACGATCATCTGATGGACCCGCCGCTGATGCATCTGCAGGCATCTGATCGTCCTCATCAGCGGCATCTACATCCTCGTAGTCCTCTGCTGCATCTCTGTTAGTAATATATGAGAGATGTCCTAAGGCAATCACCTTATGTATTAACCATTTATATGATAAATGAAGATTCACTATTTGAGTATACATGTTTCATGTATTTGATTGGATCTTAAACTCATTTACTGAATGTCCAGAATGCGACTCACAGCATGAGAGAATTTGTGATTGGATCACAACTAGTGAGTATCTCTACATGTGTAATTGTGATGTATCGGAATTATCCCTAGTCGATGAATTGATGGATTTGGACACCATCAATTCTGTCGAGACTAGCACGAGGTATACTCCTTGGTGTATCCAAGCAGCTGATTCTCACTGGCTGGAGACATTGTGATGTCCGGAGTTAATCGTGGATGCTAGTTATGGTAACTAGTTCATTGGAGTGACCAGCCGTAAGACTTCATTGTTGGGAGGTTGATGCTTCGGAGGCTCATTGGCTCCCATGTCCCCGAATTAAAATTTTCACTAATAAAAGACTTAATCCGGATGGGATGAGCTTCCTTGGCACAACCTATTCATCGTCGTGCTAACAACTTGAGTGGTCGCTTGAACAAACTAGTTGTTCAAGCAACACAACTCTTCTAGTTGGTTAGCCGCGGAAAAGACGACGGATGGATCGCCGGTTTTTGTGTTTGTCTTCGGGGTCCATGATTATACAATATATATTCACACACACACATGCATAATCAAAACAAATAAGAACATGCTCAGATCTGTACATAAAGTTAAAACAACTTTATACCTTACGATCTTCTATCGTATGTCCTTTCCTTCTCGTGGACGACGTGTGGACGAAGATCCTCCACGAGTAGAAGCCTTCTAGATCGAGTTCTCCTCTTCCTTGTCCGCTGCGAACAAAGAGAAGAACCACAAATACCTTTCCTATTTAGAACCGACCACCAAGCTAGGAAGTTTGATGCAACCGTCGGCCAAGGAATGAATAGATGAGGCGTCGACCACCAATACAAAGGGAACCGCCGGCCACCTTGGAAATTGGAGGAAGATGATCTTGCCGGCCACCAATGGGAGGAGAACCGCCGGCAAAGGAAGAAGAGAGTGGCTAATGTGAAGGGCGCCGGCCAAGGAATGCTTGAAGGAGGTGGGCGCCGACAACAATTTTGGATGAAGATGGTTGCCGCCCAACTCTTTCCAAACCCTAATCCCAATTTGAATTATCTTGATCATTATTGCCGCCCAACCCTAAGCATCTATTTATAGAATAGGGCTTAAGCCTCCTTTAATCTCCACCGTCAGATCTAGGGATTCAATTTCTACCGTCGGATCTAGGGTTTTATCCCAACCGTCGGATCTAGAGTTTAATCCCAACCGTCAGATCTAGGATTTCATCCCAATCGTCGGATCTAAGGTTTCATCCCAACCGTCGGATCTAGGGTTTTATCCCAACCATCGGATCTAGGGATTTAATCCCAACCGTCGATTCTAGGATTTCATCCTAACCATCGGATCTAGGGATTTAATCCCATCCGTTGGTTCTAGAGTTTCATCCAACCATCGGATCTAGGGATTTAATCCCAACCGTTGGTTCTAGGTTTTGTTTTACATTCTTGGATCTAGACTTCACAAGGATTGTATTAGGCTACGATAGGGACCATAAGGAGGAGTTGGGTCTTGGCCACCCGATGGATCGGAACCACACAAACTTGATCCATCAATGATGTTCCATTCCACTAGAGGATCATCATTGAACTACCTCACCAACCCCCATAAATCAATATGGGCTCCATATATTATTTGTACATTAATCTCCCTGTGTTTAAGATATCGAATGTCCGTCAATTAACTGATTTACTGACCATCAATTAATCAACATCTAATTCCTCGAGTAGTACCACTCAACCTTATCATCATGTTGACTAAGTCAACCAGCTGGGTTTACATGATGAACCTTATGAGCTCCTCAAGGGGACATCATCAACCTAATATATAGGACACGGTTTCCTCCTATAATCAACGGCACACCATGTAAATAATATTATTTTCCAACTTACCGGGCATATTGATTTAATCCATCTAAATCTCACCCACTGGTAAATCAAAGAAATAAATACTAAGTACATGTGCCCGTTATTATATCGGGATTAAGAGCATGTACAATATAATATCCGAGGTCCGATTCAATTGTGTAGTCAGTACTAAATTGAATCACCTCTATGTCGGTCCTACTCAATACACCTAAGTGTACTAGTGTAACTCTATGTTCAAGATAAAACAATACCAAGCTACACTACAACCATGCTAATGGTTTGTCCAAAACCATCTTGGTTGTGAGCCTCTACTTATATTTTACAAGGGACTGATAACATGATCTTCTGTGCCACACCAAGCACCATGTTATCTACAATGTAGAATATTAGACAATATGCACACATATATAATGAATATATAAAATGCAAACAATGATCATGTGATTCTTATTTCAAAACTAAAATGTTCATACAGAAAAGAGCTAGGCTTTCAGTATACATTCCAACATTCATATGGTTCTCTGCATATATAGATATGTCAATGAAGTTCTTACTGTGGCTTAAGTGCGATGTTCCTTTGACTTACGGTATTCAAGTCATCTTGATCATGGAGACTTATGCTTTGACATCTTAAGCAAACATCTCTAAGGAGATGTGGACCCGGGATGATTGGGTATAAGTCGAAGTGATCGAAGGTGTTTGAATAGCCTATAAAGGATTCACCACTCCTTGCGAGGAGATGTATACCCATGGCCTCTCGTCGGATTGTTACTAAAGTCTTTGGCCAAAGCATTACATGTTTAGAGTAAGGTACTCTTCGATACATGTGGAGTAACTAGAATCCGTAGGATGAGGAAATGACACTTGGGCTAGGTGTGACGTAGTCAGCCTAGTGGGGACTGACACAATAGACCATGTCCTGAACCAAGTGGGTATAAGATGAGTGAAGGGAATGGGGCACGAATCATTCGAGCTACTGAAGGGTTTCAGAAATAGTTCTGGATCAACCGTTGATCTTTTCGGTTAATTGGGGATCATGATGTACTACTAGGTGCCACTCATGATCATTCTATAATTAATGGTTAATTATAGATGGCCAACATAAACCGAGAACCTATTTGGTCACACGCACAACGAGCGTAATCCAAAGGATTTAAAACGAGCTTGAGAATGGGATTCTCAGACCGAGAGAAACTAGGTTTGGTTGGACCAAACATAAAGCGAGCATGAAATCGTTTCAGTCGCAATGGAAGCGTGGATGGGCCGAGTCTTATGAAGACGTAATGGATGAACCAAAATGGTTTGGTTCTAATCCAATGGAGGAGAATAAACCAAAGGGGTTGGTTTATTTTAAACGAATGAACCAAAATATGGTTCGGTTCGTTTTAACTTAAAATAAACCATCATGGTTTGGTTTATTTTAACTTATCTTAATGGAGCGGGTTAACGGGCCTAATGGTTATGATCCAATAACCATTAAGAGAATTAGTTCTCTATAAAAGAGGGCTTAATGGATAATTAAGCCCTAATCCAAGAGCCCTAAACCTAGTTGCCGCCCACCTCCTCTCCTTGGAGTTTTCGGCGCCAACTCCATTGCCGCCCAGCTCTTGTGCCACCGTCCAAGTCCTTGCCGGCATCCAAGCTTCAGCCGGTGAACCCTCCGGCGACCCTCCGGTGATCTTCCTAGGCCTCGGTGAAAAGGTGAGCACTTGGCTTCCTTGTTTTGGCCGGCGCCTACTCCTCCACCAAGCTGTCCAGTTTTCTGGACAGCTTCTTCTCCTCTCGTCGGAGCGTCGTTTGGACGACGGTTAGAGCTCCGACAGCGGATAACTTACCGGGGATTCGATCTTCGGTAATCCTCTGAGGTGGAGGACGAAGGATTCGTCAATTGGTTGACGAATACCTCTCCGGAGAAGCGAGTTTTTGAGAACTCGTATTAGGATCCGAATTTGGATTCGGATCGTGATCATCTCTCGATCACGTCGTCTTCAACACGAGGCTAGTAACCTGTACGAAGACGAAGCTCGTGGCTTAGCGAAGTCATCCCGAGGAACTCGGCGTGGATACGGATAGAGACGATTCTAGCGAGGATCGTTCCGGTTGATGCCGTTCCCGCTACACGTCATACGAAAGGTATAACGTAGATAAATTTCCTTTTATTGCAAATTTAAATTTACGGTTATGTCTACACTTGTTGTAATATGCATGCGTGCGTTGTGTGTGTTGTAATAAATGTAGATTTATTATTTTTATTGCTTCCGCTGTGTTCATATTTACGAAACGTGATCGAACACACACACGCCGCGGTGCCGGAAACCCAACAGTGGTATCAGAGCCCAGGTTGTGTTTCGACATAATCGTAAAAATCATTTTGCGATAGTCATAATGTATTTCTGGAAATTTTCTAATTTTGGAAATTTAGAAGTATTTATGGAAATTTTTCAATTTTGGAAAGTCTAGAAGTATTTATGGAAATCTTCCACTTTTGGAAAGTTGGAAGTATTTATGGAAATTGATATTTTTCATAAATAAAATATTTGATTAGATTCTGGAAATTTGTTTCCTAATTTAATCATTATTTGATTTGGAAAATCAAATCTTAAAAATATTTTATTTTCATAAGTAGTTTCAATGATTTAGGAAATTGGTTTCCTAAATAGATTTTCCTTAATCAAATAATTCCATGAATAAAATATGTGATTAGATTTGGAAATTTGTTTCCTAATTTAATTATGATTTGATTTGGAGAATCAAATCTTAAACATATTTTATTTCCATAAATAGTTATGACATATAAGAAAATATATACATGACATAATTGTATGTCATGTAAATGCATTAGATGCATAACATTATGCCATGCGTGTCGTGACATGTAGATGTATGTCATGTATGTCATGCCATGTAGATAATAGTTATTTGCATGCAAAGAGGATGAGACATAAAAACCCTTAAACAATATTAAAGCCTACACCTTCCATTAATATGGTTAGAACCAGAGTTCCGTTTCTTGTTTGGGTTGTTGGACTCTCTCCAAGCCCGGCTCGAACCCGAACATGTTCAAACCATGGAATAGTTTAATACTAATATGGTAAGAGTCGAGGTCAATCGTTAGCTTTGGTTGTTGGACTCTCTCCAAGCTAATTGGTTGAATGCGCTCTAACCATATTAAAACTATTTCCGATTAATGGGTTGGCTTTAACCTGGAGCATCGGCTTGTTGGACTCTCTCCAAGGTCGATGTAAAGGGAGGTGAAGTTGGGTGCTATGCATATGATGCATACTTGTTAATGTGTTAACAACCCGATGTATGTGTGAACATTCAATTAGTTGATAACACATTGTGATAGTTGCATATACGTGATATGCAATCGGTATAGTTGATACCTACCATCGTAGTTATGAATGGCTTGTTGGACTCTCTCCAAGGTTGTTCATAACTATGATGGATATCAGCCCATTCGGAGATGGACCTACGATCTCCCGAAGTGATTTTGGGGTTTTTGAAATTCGAAAAATGAATGGGATTTATAAATGTATATTGATGCATTTTAAAATCATTTTCTCATATATGCTCATTTTGTATTTCTAAGATTGATCATGATGTCTTTGAATTGCGTTCCATTTTGGATTCGAATAAATTGACTGGGCCAAGCTTCATGGACTGGCTTAGAAGCTTGAGAATTGTTCTCAAGGTTGAAAAGCTTGCAAATATCCTCGAAGCGCATCTTCCCGCCCGTCCTAGTGACGATGCAACTCTGGACCAATTGTTGGCCTATCAGAAACATGTGAGTGATTCTGAACAAATGAGTTGCATCATGCTAGCCACGATGGAACCCAAGCTACAAAAGTAGCATGAGCATATGGATGCTCATATCGTAGTCCTTCATCTTTGTGAGTTGGTTGATGAGCAAGTGAGATTCGAAAGGTTCGAAGTCTCAAAGCTCCTCTTCACCTCTGAGATGCTAGGAGGTTCATCTGTGGTACTGCTCAATATGCTGAAGACTGTGGAGTCTTCTGAGAAGCATGAGCAGGGGACGGTGCTGTTAGTTGATTCCTCGAAGAAAGGTTCTAAGAGGAAGTCAAAGGAACAAATGTATGGGAAAGAAGAGAAGGGCTAAGAAGGTAGAACTAGCACAAAAGGAAACTTGCCATCATTATGGCAAGGAGAGCCATTTGCGAAGAAAGTGCAAGATTTATCTTGAGTCCGTGAAGAAGAATAAGGCATCGGATGCCCCATCTTCTTCAGATATCTTCGTTATTGATTGTCATTCTATTTCCTCAAACACTTGGGTATTGGATACTGGGTGTGACTCACATATATGTAATGACATACATGGGATAAGGAATAGAAGAAGACTCGTCAAGGGAGAGTCAAAATTTGCGTGTTGGGAATGGAGCAAAGGTTGCTGCAGTCGCCATTGGAACGCATTTGTTGAAACTCCCTACAGGACTAGTCTTAGAACTGGACAATTGCTATTATGTTCCTTCTCTAATAAAGAACATTGTTTCTATTTCCTGTTTAAATAGAAATGGTTTCCATTTGACGTTTAGTAACAATTGTTGTTATATAACTTTAAATGGCGTACTTTATGGAACTAGAACCTTGAGTAATGGCATTTATACGTTGGACATATCCAGTGACATTTTCAATATCGAAGCGAGCAACACGCGTGCTCGAAAGGATAATCAAATAGACTCCTATATGTGGCATTGTCGTCTTGGCCATATAAACAAGAAACGTATGTCCGAATTACACCGATGTGGAATTCTGGAATCGTTTGAATTGGATTCATACGTACATGCGAATCATGCTTAAAAGGCAAGATGACTAAGTTACCTTTTACTGGAAAAGGTGAACGAGTGAGAGAGTTACTAGGTCTAATACATACTGATGTATGTGGACCTATGTCAACTCAAGCATTAGGAGGCTATAGCTACTTCATTACCTTCACCGATGATCATTCACGGTTTGGGTATGTGTTCTTGATGAAACACAAGTCTGAAGCCTTTGAAAGGTTCAAAGAATTCAGAAATGAAGTAGAGAAACAACATGACAAGAGTATTAAAATACTTCGATCGGATCGAGGTGGTGAATACTTAAGTCAAGAGTTTCTTGATTATCTAAGAGACAATGGTATATTGTCTCAATGGACTCCGCCCTATACACCACAGCATAATGGTGTATCTGAGAGGCGTAACCGGACCTTGTTGGACATGGTCAGGTCAATGATGAATCATGCAACTCTTCCCAAGTCCTTTTGGGGCTATGCACTTTAGACAGCTGTTTACTTGTTAAACAGAATGCCTACCAAGGTAGTCTCAACTACTCCATATGAGATATGGAATAGTAAGAAAGCTCATGTATCTTACTTGAAGATATGGGATTGTCCTGCTTATGTGAAGCGGACTGTATCAGACAAATTGGATGCTAAGTCTGATAAATGTCTATTTATTGGATACTCTAAGGAAACAAGGGGTTACCAATTCTATCATCCTGTGGAACAAAAGGTGTTTGTTTCAAGGCATGCTGTGTTTCTAGAGAAAGAGTTTCTCTTGCAAGAAAACAGTGGGAGTGTCGTGGAGCTTGAGGAGGCTCGAGAGACTCAAATAGACATTGATGAGATACCTGGTGAAGCACAACAGCCGACAACTCATAGTGATGAGCAATCGGCTGGACCTATTGTAACACCACATCTTCGTAGATCTGGTAGAACACGCAATATTCCTGAGAGATATGGATTTTTCGTAAGCGAATCGAACGACGTGTTACTCATTGATGATGAGGAGCCTACCAGTTATGAAGAAGTGCTGACAAGTTCAGAAAGGGATAAGTGGCTTGGTGCCATGAAGTCGGAAATGGATTCCATGTATGAAAACCAAGTTTGGAACTTGGTTGACCCACCTGAAGGGATAAAGCCTATAGGGTGCAAATGGATTTTCAAGAAGAAAATCGACATGGATGGTAATGTGATTACCTATAAGGCTAGATTGGTGGCGAAAGGATATCGTCAAAAACAAGGTGTTGATTATGACGAAACCTATTCGCCTGTAGCTATGCTTAAATCCATTCGGATGCTCCTGGCCATAGCGGCTCATTATGATTATTAGATATGACAGATGGATGTGAAAACAGCTTTCCTTAATGGAAACCTGCTCGAGGACGTGTATATGATACAGCCTGAGGGTTTCACATCGGTTGATAAAACCAAGGTATGCAAATTGCGACGGTCCATTTATGGATTGAAGCAAGCATCCAGGAGCTGGAATATCCGTTTTGATGAGACCATCAAAAAGTTTGATTTCTCACAAAATCCAGATGAACCTTGTGTGTACAAGAAGGTTAGTGGGAGTGCAGTCGTGTTCCTAGTATTGTATGTCGATGACATACTACTTATAGGAAACGATGTTTCAATCTTACAGTCAGTGAAGGTTTGGTTATCCAAGACATTCTCCATGAAAGACCTGGGAGAAGCAACCTACATCCTCGGGATTAAGATCTATAGAGATAGATCGAAACAGTTGCTTGGTCTTTCGCAGTCTACATATATAGACCGAGTGCTAAAGAGGTTTAGCATGTCGGAATCCAAGAAAGGTTTCTTACCCATCAGGCATGGGGTACACCTTTCGAAGTCTATGTGTCCGCGCACAGAAGACGAGAGGATTTGCATGAGTAAGATTCCCTATGCATCCGCAATAGGATCTATCATGTATGCTATGTTATGTATGAGGCCCGATGTATCGTATGCTCTGAGTGTCACGAGCATATACCAGTCTGATCCAGGAATGGATCATTGGGTGACTGTTAAGACGATCCTTAAGTACTTAAGAAGAACTAAGGATGTGTTCCTAATATATGGAGAAGGGTACATGGTGATACGTGGGTATACGGATGCCAGCTCCAGACAGACAAGGATGATTCCATGTCTTAGTCTGGGTATGTATTCACCTGGAATGGAGGCGCAATAAGCTGGAAAGGTTCCAAGCTTGACACTATAGCGGATTCTGCCACTAAGGCAGAATACATTGCCGCTTTGGAAGCAGCAAAGGAAGCGGTTTGGATCAAGAAGTTCATCTCTGAACTTGATGTGGTCTCATCAATGATCCAAACATGTCCTTCGCTGCTATCATCTTATCAGAGAGATCATCAGTAGGAACGAAATACAAATCGAGAAAATTCCCACTGAAAGGAACTTAGCGGATCCTTTGACTAAGGCATTACCTCAAAATAAGTTTGAGGGTCATGTTCGAGCTTATGGTATTGGATACCGTAGCGATTGTCACTAGGCCAAGTGGGAGTCTGTTAGTAATATATGAGAGATGTCCTAAGGCAATCGCCTTATGTATTAACCATTTATATGATAAATGAAGATTCACTATTTGAGTATACATGTTTCATGTATTTGATTGGATCTTAAACTCATTTACTGAATGTCCACGATGCGATTCACAGCATGAGAGAATTTGTGATTGAATCACAACTAGTGAGTATCTCTACATGTGTAATTGTGATGTATCGGAATTATCCCTAGTCGATGAATTGATGGATTTGGACACCATCAATTCTGTCGAGACTAGCACGAGGTATACTCCTTGGTGTATCCAAGCACCGATTCTCACCGCCGGAGACATTGTGATGTCCGAGTTAATCGTGGATGCTAGTTATGGTAACTAGTTCATTGAATGACCGGTAGTAAGACTTCATATGGTTCTCTGCATATATAGATATGTCAATGAAGTTCTTACTGTGGCTTAAGTGCGATGTTCCTTTGACTTGCGGTATTCAAGTCATCTTGATCATGGAGACTTATGCTTTGACATCTTAAGCAAACATCTCTAAGGAGATGTGGACCTGGGATGATTGGGTATAAGTCGAAGTGATCGAAGGTGTTTGAATAGCCTATAAAGGATTCACCACTCCTTGCGAGGAGATGTATACCCATGGCCTCTCGTCGGATTGTTACTAAAGTCTTTGGCCAAAGCATTACATGTTTAGAGTAAGGTACTCTTCGATACATGTGGAGTAACTAGAATCCGTAGGACGAGGAAATGACACTTGGGCTAGGTGTGACGTAGTCAGCCTAGTGGGGACTGACACAATAGACCATGTCCTGAACCAAGTGGGTATAAGATAAGTGAAGGGAATGGGGCACGAATCATTCGAGTTACTGAAGGGTTTCAGAAATAGTTCTGGATCAACCGTTGATCTTTTCGGTTAATTGGGGATCATGATGTACTACTAGGTGCCACTCATGATCGTTCTATAATTAATGGTTAATTATAGATGGCCAACATAAACCGAGAACCTATTTTGTCACACGCACAACGAGCGTAATCCAAAGGATTTAAAACGAGCTTGAGAATGGGATTCTCAAACCGAGAGAAACTAGGTTTGGTTAGACCAAACATAAAGCGAGCATGAAATCGTTTCAGTCGCAATGGAAGCGTGGATGGGCCGTGTCTTATGAAGACATAATGGATGAACTAAAATGGTTTGGTTCTAATCCAATGGAGGAGAATAAACCAAAGGGTTTGGTTTATTTTAAACGAATGAACCAAAAGTTGGTTCGGTTCGTTTTAACTTAAAATAAACCATCATGGTTTGGTTTATTTTAACTTATCTTAATGGAGCGGGTTAACGAGCCTAATGGTTATGATCCAATAACCATTAAGAGAATTAGTTCTCTATAAAAGAGGGCTTAATGGATAATTAAGCCCTAATCCAAGAGCCCTAAACCTAGTTGCCGCCCACCTCCTCTCCTTGGAGTTTTCGGCACCAACTCCATTGCTGCCCAGCTCTTGTGCCGGCGTCCAAGCTTCAGCTGGTGAACCCTCCGGCGACCCTCCGGTGATCTTCCTAGGCCTCGGTGAAAAGGTGAGCACTTGGCTTCCTTGTTTTGGCCGGCGCCTACTCCTCCACCAAGCTGTCCAGTTTTCTGGACAGCTTCTTCTCCTCTCGTCGGAGCGTCGTTTGGACGACGGTTAGAGCTCCGACAGCGGATAACTTACCGGGGATTCGATCTCCGGTAATCCTCTGAGGTGGAGGACGAAGGATTCGTCAATTGGTTGACGAATACCTCTCCGGAGAAGCGAGTTTTTGAGAACTCGTATTAGGATCCGAATTTGGATTCGGATCGTGATCATCTCTCGATCACGTCGTCTTCAACACGAGGCTAGTAACCTGTACGAAGACGAAGCTCGTGGCTTAGCGAAGTCATCCCGAGGAACTCGGCGTGGATACGGATAGAGACGATTCTAGCGAGGATCGTTCCGGTTGATGCCGTTCCCGCTACACGTCATACGAAAGGTATAACGTAGATAAATTTCCTTTTATTGCAAATTTAAATTTATGGTTATGTCTACACTTGTTGTAATATGCATGCGTGCGTTGTGTGTGTTGTAATAAATGTAGATTTATTATTTTTATTGCTTCCGCTGTGTTCATGTTTACGAAACATGATCGAACACACACACGCCGCGGTGCCGGAAACCCAACAATCTCTGGGTACTGGAGGATGCTCTCTGCGTGCCCTGGGTGGTGGTCGTGGTGCCAACTCCATCTGGTCAGGCCCCATCCGTAGCTTTGCTAACGAGAAGTTACGAACTGATATACAGTCGTACACCTCCGATAGCGCTCTCAGAGAACCCCTGTGGATGTTGACGCCTACGGACTCTAACCATGCGGTAATGATATGACCAAAAGGCATATGCACTTTCCCTTGTACAGGGGAAATGAAATGCACAATGCAGTGGAACATGTTTAATGCAAAGTTAATATCTAACCTATGACGCATGACGTATAGTAGAAAGAGATGGGGAGGCCGAATCTTGGCCAGACCCCGAGTGACAATGGGAAGAAAACACCCAACAATGACCTTGTAAAGGACATTGTCAGGTGCAGACAACTCAGTGATAGGAAATAAGTTTTGGGCCGGTGGACGAGGATAACCAAAAATGTGCTCATGCATGGACTCCATAGAGATATGGGCAAAGGGCTCTGGTAAAGGGAAATCCATGGTAGGGTAACAGATAAAAGTGTCATCTGAGGGCTTACACTCGAGAAACTCCTGCAGTATCGCAGGAGTGAACTCTAACTCGCGTTTTGCAATGCGAGTAGTGTAAGTAGGTCCGTCATCCACTTTCTTTAGGTTTTGATAAAATTCCTTAAGAAGGTCGTCATTAATAGGATGGGTGCATAGGACGACTTTCATGAGACTATAGTATGAAATTAACTCCATTACATCACTACAATGACGGTTGAAAAAATCCTTGTCGATGTACCTAACCAACATTGGTTGGTACAATCGAGATTCACCCTCAGGTGGATCATTCCTACGGGCTCTCCTATTATGAATGCAATGTATGATATGACATGCAAGGGCAATAATACATGATTAGATAAACCTAAATTGTAACGGAAATGAAAATTAGGGCTTGGGTAAAAAAAATTGTTACTTAGGCGCCATTTGAAGGTGTGGCCGGAGAGAAAACTCAGATGTTGCTGGGGGTCGCCGGAAAACTCGTCGGAGAACTCAGACGCCGGAACCCTAATCGGAACAAAGAAAAAATACACCCTAAAACATGTGAACTAGGGCTCGAAACAAGTGAAAAAAATGGAAGAGGAGAGGGTTATCTATCAAACCTAACACTTTGGGCGGTTGGCACGGCCGAAAGACTTGGTCGGAGAAGAAGAGCGATCGGAGAGGAGAAGAAGAAACTGAAGTCGCGTCGCGTGAAGACGCCGAACCCTAGCGGTTCGGCGTTATAAAATCGCGATGCAGTCGACTGATGTGGAGCATCAGTCGACTGATCGCGGTTTATTACCGGGTTTACCGAGGCGACAATCGACTGATCCGGCTCGGCAATCGACTGCTGAACCTTCTGTGACGTGCTACAGTAGCATCAGTCGACTGATGTTGCTCATCAGTCGACTGATGTGCACATCACTCGACTGCTTGTCGAGCACTCGACTGATGACCCTCGGCCTCGGTGAACAGTACCATCAGTCGACTGATGTATCTCATCAGTCGACTGATGTTCAATCAGTCGAGTCATGAAGCTAGCACTCGACTGATGACCGTATCGTATCGCGCTACAGTGTTATCAGTCGACTGATATCTGATTTCCAGTTCTGAAATTCTGAAAATCTCGATTTCTTCATCTAATTGGTTCCATTTTATCATGTTTATCTTGTATATCGAATGTATTGATGTTATACTTATATTCATATATTTGTTAATGTATTTTTAATGTTTTATTCCATTTTTGCAAACATTAACATTCAATGATTTCCAAATCCTAACATCTCACCCTTTCTAAGTGTTAAAATACACAATCAAGGTAAAAGACTTGTTTTGTGAGATGCAATCCATCCTAAACATTCCTTCCATGCAAACATATGGCAAAACATATGAAGCATGGTGAGTACAAGACATCAAGTTGTGTGACACTTGAGTATCGCTCTTGATGTTACTTTTACACGAACTCTTGAAGTGTGCCAACAATCAAAGTTACACACTATGATCTCTAAATCTAAATTGTGCCAATTTTGATCATTTTATCAAACTTCTCAATTAGCATTGGCACATCCTAAATCCACCTAGCGTGAGTCAATCACACTCTTAGGAACCCAAAACCGATTTGAGCTCCTAGGGTTAATTAGGTATTCCTTAGGGATAACCTCCCTAGATACCTTCCTAATGACTTTCCTAGGCTTATTAGCCTTGGTCATTTTGGTCTTGCCTAGGTTAACCTTAGGAATTGCCTTCCTAACAACCTTCTTAGTGGCCACCCTAGGTTTCTTTGAAACCTTGGCCACTAGGCACAAACCTTGGTCCAACCTAGGGATGACTTCCCCATTGACCTTGGTCTTTCTAGACCTAGTTAATGTTCCATAGTCAAATGGAACACTATGATAAGTCACCTTGGACTTAGGTTTGTGACCCAAACCATTCTTGCCCTTGGTTGACTTTTGACTCTTAGGTCCTAAATGTTGACTTTGACTTCTTGACCTAGGAGTTTGACCATTAGACCCTTTAAATTGATTTTACATAATGTTAAGGGTCTTTTCAAGTTTTTCAAGCCTTGACCTCAAGACTTGATTTTCTTTTTCTAATTGCCCAATTTTAGAATTTTGATTTAAACCATGGGCATTGTACTTCCTAGGCATATGCCTAGTCCATTTAGGGTTAAAACCTAGATGTTCTTGTATTTTCTTAATAGATTCCCTAGGTATGATTTTTCTAGGGACATTAGTCCCAAATTTCTCCTTATTCTTAAGGTGAACATTCTTAGCTTCTAAACAAATATGTTTGTTATTTCTAGTATGCTCTTTATGATACATAGCAAAATTGCTAAAATTAGTTCTAGCATGCTTTTTAACGTTTAAATTAGACGGAGCATTATTTAAATGTACCTTAGGGTTTGCCTTAGTGGCTCTCCCTACTTGTGATGCTCCTTCTTTGGTCTTTTTGCTTCCCCTAGGACATTGATTCCTATAATGTCCTTTTGCATTGCATTTGAAGCATATGATGTGCTCCTTGCTCTTGATATTTTGGGAACCGGCGTCCGTTGACTTTTGTTGACTCTTAGGCGCCGGAGGAGCTTTCTTAGGCTTCTTTGAGCATTTTCTCTTGTAATGCCCATACTCCCTACACTCAAAGCACATTATATGATTTTTATTTGAAAATAAAGTGTTTGAGTTACCTAGGGTGGTGGTAGTTGCCGGAGTTGAATTTTGAGCTTCCTCATCTTGATCGGATGTTGAAGGCTCTTCTTGAGGTTGCTCCGGTGTAGAGGATGGTCTCTCCTCTTCAATCCTAGAAGTAGATGCTTCTTCCACCTCTTCTACTTCTTTCTCCGATCCGGAAGTTGACTCCATCTCAACTTCCGATTCCTCACTTTCACTTGAGGATGAACTCTCCTCATGGAATCTTGCCAATTTTCTCCATAGCTCCTTGGCATACATGTAATCCCCTAGCTTGCACAAAACATCATTAGGGATTAAATCTTCCAAAAGTTTCGTTACCTTAACTTCGGTCTTGAGCTTTTGGCGTTGCTCTTGGGTCCACTTTTTCAATTTTAGGACATTCCCCTTCTTATCCCTAGGGGGTTCAAGGCCTTCAACGAGGATGAACCAATCCTCTATGTTCATCATCAAGAATGTTTCCATTCTTGCTCTCCACGCCGGAAAATCTTCTGGATCATATGGAGGTGGAGTGTTGATATTCCATCCAAGCTTGTCTTGGAATTCCATCTTCACCCTCTAGCCTTTTGTCTTAACTCCCGGCGGTTAGTCCGTAGAAGAGCCCCGGGCTCTGATACCACTTGTTAGGAATATTGTAACGGCTAGAGGGGGGGTGAATAGCGTCAATGGAATTCGATCGTGATCGTGTCTACAAGTTTTGTTAGCGCATCAGAAATAGAAAAGTAATAACGATAACGAAATACACAACATGCTAACACAATGATATAACGTGGTTTGGAACCACACGGTTCCTACTCCACGTGTAAAATACCACAGAAAAATAAAATAAAATAAAATAAAACAAAAATAAAATAAAATGTTGGATAATTGGGAGAATACCCTATGGAATTTTCCAAGAATTTTTAGAAATTTTTCTGGATTTAAACGGAAGTTTTTTTATATATATATATTTCATGGGGATAAAGAAAACAGGCTTTTGTAAAGCCTGTTTAGATGAATCTTGTTCGCAACTTTTCATTCCCGTCGGTTATTTATTTACGACTTCTTATTTCCCGATCCTGATCTCTTCTTTTCCCCTCCACCTCATTTCTTCGCTGCCGTCGCCCGAGCGAGATTCGCTCGCCACTGCCAGGCGTTGTCTCCGACCACCATGGACAGCCTCGACGGCTTCTCGGGGGGGAAATCGATCGGAGGGGGAAGGAGGTGCTTCTCCGTGATCCCGCGACTGTCGATGGCTCCTTCCGGTGAGAGGTTGGAGGCGAACGTCGCCGGCAAGGTCGGGTGAGGTCTTCTTCGAGCACGAGTGGGCTACCCTAGTCGATCGTCGTCGGGGTTGTGCATCTATGAGGAGGGGGGGCTGACGGTTTTGAGGAGTTGTCTTGCCGGAGATCGTCGGAATTAGGTAAGGGCGCCGATTTCTCCTTGTCTAATCCCCTGCTATAATTTGCCTTTGGTTGAACGAGGATCTGTTTCGGCAGTGGTTCGATGGAGGCTTTCACGGTTGTTGTCGGAGCAAGCGTCACTGCGGTTGGGCGTTCCAACCGGAGGTGGTGGAGCCGCTATGCGCATCGAGCAATCTGGGGAGGAGAGGTGCCGATGGAGTTGATATCGCGGGGATGTTTCTATTGGTTTTCGATTGACTGTGGAAATTTGGGGAAGGGTTGGTCAATCAATGAGGTTCCGATTCTTATAAGCACGAGTCATTCCTTTTTGTTCTATAAATCTAGTTCAATTTGTTATGTTGCTGTGGATTAAATGTTGTTGTTCTTCCTATCGATGTGTGTTCTATGTTGTGTGGCCAGTGTAGGAGTTTTGGCCAAATGGGAGAATCGGTCCAGGATGGATGTAGATCGGGAGTATTGAGAGGTGAGTTTCTTTCATTTGTTGTTCTTCTTAATTGATGAGTAATTGATTCCAAGGAAAAGGTTGATGTATGGAAGGATTTATGATGCTCTGTTAAAGGGGCTGTAAACGAGCTGGTGGAAGCGGAATGGATTAGGAGGTAAGGTTTTTATATGTTGATTAAGTTAACATATTTCTATAGGATGAACAAATTTAATTATGGAGTGATAATTAAATTTTTGGTGAACATATCAGATTATGAGGTTGCTTCCAATTGGGCTATTTGAATTTTAATTCGAAACCTTGGATCAAGAAGTCGAGCTAGGAGAGACTAACCTTGGATTTTGGTTCGAGATATTCGCGGACGTGAAGACGACTGGTGTCTACAAAGCAGGTGGGTAATTTCCTACCTGGTCCGGGTAGTTATACTTCATTCAGATTTAGTCATTGATATGAGCATGTTAGGTGTTCATATTACCTTGACCCTGTTCTTTTTATCGTATGCTTGATCCTTTACCGTTGGCTATTAACTCTATTGCTGATATCATGTTTATTTTATCATGATTAGGAGTTATACATATAGGTGATGCAAGTAACTTAGAATTTGTTTAAGTTAAGTGCAAATGGTAAAGTCCGGATGACAACCTGATTGTACATTGGGCAAAAAGGTCATCCGTAGGTAGATAATGACTTTAACCTAGGGTTAGTTCTAGTACCCTTAGGTTGTATGTTACCACCGAACATGTGTTGTGTAAATGGTCAGAGGAATGATACTTAGGGTATCGCTACGGACCAGTGGTCCTAGCTTGTTATAATCAGATGAGTACGACTCTCTACAGGATAGAGAGTGCGTCGAGTAGATTAGTATGACTCTCTACAGGATAGAGAGTATTATGATCAGTTGAGTACGACTCTCTACAGGATAGAGAGTGCGTCGAGTAGATTGGTATGACTCTCTACAGGATAGAGAGTCTATGGTGGATGTCTGTATGTGAGACATTGCATTCATGCATTTACATGCACGCTGGCGACGAGGTCTCCCTTGTGGTTGAGAGGGTCGCCAGTCATCCTGCCTCCACGATTACTCATAGGAGGAGTAACCGGTGTGAGGGCAGAGCATTGAGGTGTCGCACTCTACCACTATAGACGGTGGTGGTTGGATTTGCGTGTCGTAGTCCTGCGTGTGTGGTACTCGACCACTCATGGGTAGTGACTGTCAGAGTGACCAAAAGCAGGGACCCCCATCGTGTAGCTTGCTCTTTACGCTTATATTCTACTCGATCATACTGCCCACTCGGCCACTCGAGAGTAGTGGTTGGTGTTGAGTTGGGACAGTTGTCATGCTCGAGCCACCGAGGCCACACTGGGGTCGTGGTAGCTTTAGGGTGAGCCGACATGACCATGCATGCTGTATTGCCGACTGATGGCATTTTTGTATATTTCCATATATATACATATATGCATGTATATATATATATGGATGATTGTGATTAGTATACATATATAGATACAGTCTATATATATATGCTTATTGTGATGTTGCATTTGATTGTATTATGTTTGCTGCATTTGATTGTACATCATATTCATGCATATTTCTTGCATATGTTATACAGTGTGTCGGATATTGGTATGGGTTGGATAGACCATAGATACCTTGGCCTGTAGCATGAGTAGATTATGTGTTAGTATTACTCTTCCTGTTATATATATGTTTGATATATGTTCAGGTTGGATCAGAGTAGCGTAGCAGACTTCAGGTATGTCTGCATTTGATGTTATTCATTTCAGTTAGACAGTATATGCTTGTATTTATATACTATGCTTATATACCTGTTGTACATCTAGATTATATTGTCGAAATACATGTGATATTACATATATACATGTTTTCTATTACCTGCTGAGTTTTACTCACCACCCCGCGGACCACGGGTTTTACGTCGCCTGTAATGTGTAGAAGACTTCGTGACAACTTGAAGCACCGTCGACTGACGTCATCTCATCTCACGAGGCTCCCGTATTTTGTTTTGGGCCTGCTGTCCGTTGTGCATTTTATTTTGGAGTTTTCGTGATGTATATGTTGTATATTCAGATTTTGTCGAGGTTTGTGTTGTTGTGGTGTGTTAGCCATACCGGTATGCATGTGTGGGATTGTTGTATTATTGTAGTATGTATATATTGTAGTATTGTTCAAGGATCACTTGGTTACCAGGATTCATAAACTTTAGTACTTAGTCTGGAGGTCTAGAGTTTGAATCCTGGGGAAGGCAAAAACCCACTTCCAGGGGTGGGAAGTCCAGGTGAGTAACGACGAGCCAACAGGGGCGACGGTCATCGACCAATAGGGGTCGCCGAATTCCGCCAATAGGGGCCCGGTCGTTACACCACGGATCGGGTTCGTACGAACCCTAGCGATGCCACAAACACCACTAATCAATAAACTCCTTCTCGACAACAAGTCGGAGGCGGAGAAACCTCGTACAAATGTTTACAACAATAAACAAGCAAATACAATATGAAATACAAATGCAAGTAAAGGAAAAACACTTTACAAGAGCTTTGGATTGCTTGATCTTTGATTGCCTTGAACTAGCTTTGAAGGACTGGAAAGCACCAACTTCCCCCTTCAATTTCGCTCAAGAAAATCGCTATCTTTTCCTCCATCACGAGCTCCTTATACCGAAAGGTTGATCACCGACCGCCGGGACCATCACGACCGATCACACGCTGTGAGAGACAACGGTGTAATCCACGCCGATAAAATCCAAGCGGGACATCGATCGACCGATCATGACCATCACGATCGATGAGCCATCACCGATCGCCGCCTCGGCCGAGTGAGACTCCATTCGCGTCGAAAATCAGCATCACGACCGATCACATGATCGGGCCGATCGTCAATCACCGACCGCTTAACGGTGGCGCATCGCTAGGCTACTTCCCGCATAAACCCTAGTTGACTCACCCAGTTGGATCGCCACATGGCACCACCGATCCGGGCACACCTCAAACATGAGGTTTTAAACCAAGTATGGTTCCCCCATACTTGTTGTTAGGGATTTGGAATGGCTAGAGGGGGGGTGAATAGCGTTGACCGTACGTCGATGGAATTCTTTCACATTCGTGTCTACAATTTCGTTAGCGCAGCGGAATATAGATAATAATAACAATAACGAAATAGACAATTACACACGAACATGAGTATGTAACGTGGTTCGGAACCGCACGGTTCCTACTCCACGGATCGGATTCGTACGAACCCTAGCGATGCCACAAACACCACTAATCAATAAACTCCTTCTCGACAACAAGTCGGAGGCGGAGAAACCTCGTACAAATGTTTACAATAATAAACAAGTAAATACAAGCAAATACAATATGAATTACAAATGCAAGTAAAGGAAAAACACTTTACAAGAGCTTTGGATTGCTTGATCTTTGATTGCCTTGAACTAGCTTTGAAGGACTGGAAAGCACCAACTTCCCCCTTCAATTTCGCTCAAGAAAATCGCTATATTTTCCTCCATCACGAGCTCCTTATATAGCTTCAACCTGTGCTGGAAAAAGTCGATCAGTCGACTGATCGGGACCATCAGTCGACTGATGCCACTGTTGTCGTGAGACAACGGCTAGATCCACGCTGGATAAGTCCAACGGAACCTTCATCAGTCGACTGATGGAGTCCTCACTCGACCAGTCGAGTCTCGACTCCATTCTGTGGCCGATTTCTCGAGCACCAGTCGACTGATTACACTATCGATCATTGCTGAGCTATCGCCGATCGCAACTCGCAATGATCGCTAGGCCATAACCCGCAGTCAAACCCTAGTTGACTCGGTCCAGTCGACTGCCACATGGCACCAGTCGACTGGCACACCTCAAACATGAGGTTTTAATCCAAGTATGGTTCCCCCATACTTGCTAGACCACCCTTAGCCTAGACCTAAGCCTTCTAGCCACCTCCATCAGCCTCTCGCCTCTCGGATCCCTCCAAGTCATCCATGACTTGTTCATCCATCGCGCTAGCCTTCAGGTGCTTCCGTCGGCTATATCATGCTACCGGTGTCTACACCGCCAAGGCACATTGGACTTACGCCGCCAAGACTCCGCTTGGACTTTACGCCGCCAACCATTGGACTTATGCTGCCAAGACTCCCGCTTGGACTTTACGCCGCCAATATCAAACGCCTTGGTCTTAAAATTCCAACCCATGTTGAACTTTCCATGCCAAGACCATGCTTGGACTTTCCATGCCAAGACCCATGCTTGGACTTCCCTTGCCAACCCATGTTGGACTTCTCAAATGCCAAGACCATGCTTAGACTTTCCATGTGCCAAGACCCATGCTTGGACTTCCCTTGCTAACCCATGTTGGACTTCTCAAATGCCAAGACCATGCTTGGACTTTCCATGTGCCAAGTGTCCCACTTGGACTTTCCATGCCAAGTACTCAAGACTTGGACTTTACCAAATGACAATTACATTGTCATATGTTTTTGTCGAAACATCAAAACATCACTCGAGTCAAACTCGAGTCCTGGTCAATCGTGACCTGGGCCGATTGCATCAACAATCTCCCCCTTTTTGATGTTTGACAAAAACCAAACAAAACATTGAGTTAGAACACTAACTCAAATCCCTTACCAATTATCCCAAATTGGTAAATACTCTCCAAATGTTCTCCCCCAAACATTCTCCCCCTTTTTGACTAACATCAAAAAGGTTTTCTCCAAGGAGGTCAAAGTCTCATGTCCCAATGAGATCTTACAATCTCCCCCTTGGTCCAACAATACTTAGGATGCCTACCATCTTCCTAGTGATAAGTCCAATATCACTCAAGAGAGACAATCCCATTTACTCTCCCAATTTCCAAATTGGGTCTCTCAAAAGTCCCATCAATTTCCCAATTGATGTCATATTCTCCCAATAACTTCTCCTCTTCAAGGAGAAAAACACATCCATCATCCCAAGATGGATACCTCCCCCTAAAGGCTTGCTCCCCCTTGACCATTGCACCAACAATGTCCTTGGGCAGTCCCTAAGCCAATAGGAACTCTAAACCATCAAAATTAAGGTTAGAAATTCAACATTGAACTTTCCAACACCTTAACATTGATACAAACCCTAAACAACTCTCCTAATCCATATCCAATGGATTTTCACCCTTTATAATGCTTCCCAAAGCATATCCTAGGGTTAGGAGTGATTAGGGACCTTTACCATGGTCAACACGGGCTAACCAAACCGAGTTTTCCCGAAATCAGCCTTGGCGATCGACTGTCGGCTACAATGATCGCCACACTCATGATCAGTATCACTCAGGCGATTGGTGATAAGCTAAAATTTCTGAATTTCAATTATCAGAATCGAGTTTTGAAATTCATAAATAATTATACGTTTATCGAAAAATCTCGAAAAGTTCATACGTATAATACTTATGACACATACAATGGGTGAAAAATATTTTAAAATTATTTTACCCATAAAATAGTGAATTTGATACAAAACTCAAAACCATTGAAATTTTCAATGTTTTGGCCCTATTTTGTATCAACTTCATCAATGGTGATTGCTATCAAAAGATAGACTTCACCAAGGTTTTTCAAAATGATTTTAAAATGTTTTCAAAACCTTATTTTGGATCATATTCCTTGGGCTCTATGCACATGACTTGTACACAAGCTTTTCCAATGATCCACAAATGAAACAAGATGAGTTTGGGTTCATCTAGATGCAAAAACTATGCACCTTGAACTCAACTCATATCCTAGCATCTCACATGTATCTAAGGTGTATAAATACACATACATGTCAATTGGATGTGAGATGTGGGTTTTGTTCATCCTAATCTAGGGTTTCATGCATTCTCTAAGGCAACCCTACTTGATTTCCTTATAAATGGGACTTCAAGTCATGCCATAGTCCTTAATTCAATTTCAACCAAATTGTCTTAAATGCATGAATGATTATGGCATTAGAAATGTTATAAATAAGCATATGCTCATAATCATGATGTCATGACATAAGATGAAATCTAAAAGCACATGACATTTGAAACCTTAATTTTAAACATGAATCATGACATATAAAATCATAGAACTATGCATGATGTCATGACATGACATATGGCAATCAAAGCATGGCATATAAAATATATAGGTATAGTAATACCTAAATTTTAATATTAATTGTCATTTGATATAGTTAGATATATTTTGCCATATTGTCATTAATCTCCTTAGTGTGCCAAAAACCCAAAATGGCACACTAACACTCTAAACCCTAATTGTGCCAATTTGATCATTTTATCAAACTTCATAACTAATATTGGCACATCCTAAGATCTTTTAGGATTATAATTCAACCCTATTTCCAAGGTATCCATAACCTTGAAAATATCCTAAGAGTGCCACCTTTACCATGGTTGAGTTAACTACCCATCCAATCAAGGTTGGCACACCCTAACCCATCTAGCGTGGATCAATCACGCTCTTAGGAACCCAAAACCGATTTGAGCTCCTAGGGTTAATTAGGTATTCCTTAGGGATAACCTCCCTAGATACCTTCCTAATGACCCTCCTAGGCTTATTAGCCTTGGTCATTTGGGTCTTACCTAGGTTGACTCTAGGGGTAACTCCCCTTGCAACCTTCTTAGTGGCCACCCTAGGTTTCCTAGAAACCTTAGCCACTAGGCACAACCTTTGGTCAATTCTAGGGATGACTTCCCTATTGACCTTAGTCTTCCTAGACCTAGTTAGTGTTCCATAGTCAAATGGAACACAATGATAAGCCACCTTAGGCTTAGGTTTGTGACCCAAACCATTCTTGTCCTTGGTTGACTTTTGTCTCTTAGGTCCTAGATGTTGACTTTGACTTCTTGACCTAGGAGTTTGACCATTAGACCCTTTAAATTGATTTTGCATAATGTTAAGGGTCTTTTCAAGTTTTTTAAGCCTTGATCTCAAGGCTTGATTTTCTTTTTCTAATTGCCCAATTTTAGAATTTTGATTTAAACCATGGGCATTGTACTTCCTAGGCATATGTCTAGTCCATTTAGGGTTAAAACCTAGATGTTCTTGTATTTTCTTAATAGATTTCCTAGGTATGATTTTTCTAGGGACATTAGTCCCAAATTTCTCCTCACTCTTAAGGTGAACATTCTTAGCTCCTAAACAAATATGTTTGTTATTTCTAGCATGCTCTTTATGATGCATAGCAAAATTGCTAAAATTAGTTCTAGCATGCTTTTTAACGCTTAAATTAAACGGAGCATTATTTAAATGTACCTTAGGGTTTGCCTTAGTGGCTCCCCCTACTTGTGATGCTCCTTCTTTGGTCTTTTTGCTTCCCCTAGGACATTGATTCCTATAATGTCCTTTTGCATTGCATTTGAAGCATATGATGTGCTCCTTGCTCTTGATACTTGGGGAACCGACGTCCGTTGACTTTTGTTGACTTTTAGGCACCGGAGGAGCTTTCTTGACTTTCTTTGGGCACTTACTCTTATAATGCCCAAATTTCCTACACTCAAAACACATAATGTTATTTTTATTTTGAATTGAGGTGTTTGAGTTACCGATGGTGGTGGAGACCGAAACTGGACTTTGGGCTTCTTCATCTTGACCGGATGTCGAAGCTTCTTCTTCTCGATGTTCCGGTATGAAGGTTCTCTCCTCCCCCTCAATCCTTGAGGTGGATGCTTCTTCCACTTCCTCCACCTCTTCCGACCCGGAAGTTGACTCCTCACTTTCTTGTGAGGATGATGATGATTCTTCTTCGGTCTCCTCCTCTTCCAAGTCTTCTTGGACCGATTCGGGATTATCGTGGAACTTGATCAACTTGTTCCACAACTCCTTGGCATCCCTATAGCTTCCTAATCTGGATAAAATATCGTTAGGTATCAAATCAATCAACATTTTTGTTACCTTAACGGTTGTCTTGAATTTTTCCCGTTGCTCCTCGGTCCATCTCTTCATCTTGAGGATTTTGCCGTTTTCTCCTCTCGGAGCATCAAAACCTATAGTCACGGCAAACCAATTTTCTATATTCATCATTAGAAAATATTCCATCCTACCTTTCCAATATGCAAAATGTTCGTGGTTGAAGGAAGGTGGGATGTTGACGTCGTCACCCAATCTTTCCTCAAATTCCATATTCTTCCCTCTAGCTTCTTGACTCCGGGTTGTTAATCCGTAGAAGAGCCCCGGGCTCTGATACCACTTGTTAGGGATTTGGAATGGCTAGAGGGGGGGTGAATAGCGTTGACCGTACGTCGATGGAATTCTTTCGCGTTCGTGTCTACAATTTCATTAGCGCAGCGGAATATAGATAATAATAACAATAACGAAATAGACAATTACAAATGAAAACGAGTATGTAACGTGGTTCGGAACCACACGGTTCCTACTCCACAGATCGGATTCGTACGAACCCTAGCGATGCCACAAACACCACTAATCAATAAACTCCTTCTCGACAACAAGTCGAAGGCGGAGAAACCTCGTACAAATGTTTACAACAATAAACAAGTAAATACAAGCAAATACAATATGAATTACAAATGCAAGTAAAGGAAAAACACTTTACAAGAGCTTTGGATTGCTTGATCTTTGATTGCCTTGAACTAGCTTTGAAGGACTGGAAAGCACCAACTTCCCCCTTCAATTTCGCTCAAGAAAATCGCTATATTTTCCTCCATCACGAGCTCCTTATATAGCTTCAACCTGTGCTGGAAAAAGTCGATCAGTCGACTGCTCGGGACCATCAGTCAACTGATGCCACTGTTGTCGTGAGACAACAGCTAGATCCACGCTGGATAAGTCCAACGGAACCTTCATTGGTGATCGATTATGACCATCGATCTCATCGATGGAGTCCTCACTCGACCTGAGTCTCGACTCCGATTCTCGGCCGATTTCTCGAGCACCACGATCGATTACACTATCGGGCCGATCGCTGAGCTATCACGATCGCGACAACTGGCGATCGCTAGGCTATAACCCGCAAATAAACCCTAGTTGACTCGGTCGGTCCCGATCGCCCACATGGCACGGTCGTGACACACCTCAAACCTGAGGTTTTAACCCAAGTATGGTGCCCCCATACTTGCTAGACCACCCTTAGCCTAGACCTAAGCCTTCGAGCCACCTCCATCAGCCTCACGCCTCTCGGATCCCTCCAAGTCATCCATGACTTGTTCATCCATCGCGCTAGCCTTCAGGTGCTTCTGTTGGCTATGTCATGCTACCGGTGTCTACACCGCCAAGGCACATTGGACTTACGCCGCCAAGACTCCGCTTGGACTTTACGCCGCCAACCATTGGACTTATGCTGCCAAGACTCCCGCTTGGACTTTACACCGCCAATATCAAACGCCTTGGACTTAAAATGTCAACCCATGTTGGACTTTCCATGCCAAGACCATGCTTGGACTTTCCATGCCAAGACCCATGCTTGGACTTCCCTTGTCAACCCATGTTGGACTTCTCAAATGCCAAGACCATGCTTGGACTTTCCATGTGCCAAGACCCATGCTTGGACTTCCCTTGCCAACCCATGTTGGACTTCTCAAATGCCAAGACCATGCTTGGACTTTCCATGTGCCAAGTGTCCCACTTGGACTTTCCATGCCAAGTACTCAAGACTTGGACTTTACCAAATGACAATTACATTGTCATATGTTTTTGTCGAAACATCAAAACATCACTCGAGTCAAACTCGAGTCCTGGTCAATCGTGACCTGGGCCGATTGCACCAACACTTGCTAGACCACCCTTAGCCTAGACCTAAGCCTTCTAGCCACCTCCATCAGCCTCTCGGATCCCTCCAAGTCATCCATGACTTATTCATCCATCGCGCTAGCCTTCAGGTGCTTCCATCGGCTATGTCATGCTAACGGTGTCTACACCGCCAAGGCACTTTTGGACTTACGCCGCCAAGACTCCGCTTGGACTTTACGCCGCCAACCGTTGGACTTATGCTGCCAAGACTCCCGCTTGGACTTTACGCCGCCAATATCAAACCCTTGGACTTCTCAAATTCCAAGACTCAAGCTTGGACTTTCCCTTGCCAACCCATGTTGGACTTTTCATGCCAAGACCCATGCTTGGACTTTTCATGTGCCAAGTGTCCCACTTGGACTTTCCATGCCAAGTACTCAAGACTTGGACTTTACCAAATGACAATTACATTGTCATATGTTTTTGTCGAAACATCAAAACATCACTCGAGTCAAACTCGAGTCCTGGTCAATCGTGACCTGGGCCGATTGCACCAACATAAAGCAGTCGACTGATAGTCAGGGTTTCACCCTGACTTAGTCGAGCACCTGACCAGTCGACTGATACATCGTATCAGTCGACTGATACTCATCAAGTGTGAGTAATTCACACTTGATTTTACACCTTAGACCTAGACTCAACCTTTTAGCTCCTTATTAAGCCTTGCGTCTTCAGGATCCCTCCGAGTCCGTGACTTGTTCGTCCTTTGCGCTTGCTTCCAGGAGCTTCCTTTGGTTTCATCATGTCTTGGGTTGCCAAATGCTTGGGCTTTATGCCGCCAAGACTACAAGCTTGGTCTTATGCTGCCAAGACTTTACTTTGGACTTTTTGCCATGGTTCACTTGGACTTTACGCTGCCAAGACTACAAGCTTGGTCTTATGCTGCCAAGTCCATCCCTTGGACTTCCCTTGCCAAGATCATACTTGGTCTTTCTTTGCCAAGGTTCACTTTGGACTTTACGCTGCCAAGACTACAAGCTTGGTCTTATGCTGCCAAATCCGTCCCTTGGACTTTCCTTGCCAAGATCATACTTGGACTTCTCTTTTACCAAGGCTTCATCCTTGGATTTCCCTGTCACTTAAACATATTCGCAATTAGATCACAAAACATTGCCTAACTTAGATGATTATCCAAACATCAAAACATAAATAAATGCTTGGAGCATTGTTGCACCAACAGAAAGGGATCTAGACGCCTAAAATATGATAAATCTTGGCCGAGTCGGATCTAATTGAATTCAAGATAGAGGCGACCGGAAGGGTTCCAAGCACTTGGATAAGGTCTATAAAAGTGACCTCGAACAGAGAACTCATATATCAAATTCAAAGTGTCATCTTCGTTTCCATCTTGCGTTCGAGGATCAGAGGCTTATTCACACTCTGTCGCAAGTTCGACAATCATGATTCAAGTGTCCATTTCTTGTCAGTATAATTAGTTGAGCTTTATTTTCTTTTGTCTCTTTGTATTCACTTTCCAAGGGATGGTAAGCCTGTTATCGTACCCTAATTTGTATTCTCGTTGGAGAAAGAGATTAGTAGTGCTTTACCCATTCGGGGCGATCAAGGATTGTGAGCCTTGTATTAACAACTGTAGGTTATGAACCAAGTAAAATACTTGTGTCATTTTGATTTTTCTTATTTTCTTTGCACATTTTATTTAAGTCTTCTACGAATGAGTATTTTGTGCTATTCAACCTTAGCATGTTTTTCGATCATACAATTGGTATTAATTAAAGCAGGGGTGCTCAGATTTGATGCAACCACCGATCGAGCAAATTTTTAATGAATATTTTTTTATTTATTTTTGTATTTTTATTTTTTTGCACTACTAATCCAAGACTGAGTCTTGGAATATTTGTCTTTATTTTTTTACGAGTCATTTCAAATGGCACATTAAGAGGGGTGCAATACCATTCGATCACCTTTCTTTTTCGACAATGATTTCAGATACTAGAAGAGTTAAATGGAGTGTTTCTTGAAGATCCAATGATAAGATATGATAGATGGATACTCCTAGCTATGCTTAAATTCATTCAGATACTCCTAACTATAATTGCTCATTGTGATTATGAGATATGACAGATGGATATGAAAATAAATTTTCTAAATAGAAACCTGCCCAAGGATGTATAAATGATACAATTTGAGGGGTTCACGTCTGTCAATAAGAATAAAATATGCAAGCTTCAAAGATCCATTTATGGATTGAAGCAAGCATCCAGAAGTTGAAATATTCATTTTGATGAGACAATCAAACAGTTTGATTTCTCACAAAACTCTAAAAACCCTGTATGTATAAGAAGACTAGTGGGAGTGCAATCATATTTTTAGTGTTGTATGTCGATGACATATTACTCATAGAAAATGATATTCTTGTCCTACATTCAGTGAAAGTTTTATTATCCAAAATGTTCTCTATGAAAGACATGGAAGAAGCAACTTATATGTTAGGGATTAAGATCTATAGAGATAGATCAAATCAGTTGCTTGGTCTTTCATAGTATACGATGCTAAAACGATTTAGCATGGATGAATCCAAGAAAGATTTCATTCCCATGAGACATGTGATTTACCTTTCGAAGTATATGTGCCCGCGCACAATAGATGAGAGGGTTCACATGAGTCAGATATCATATGAATCGGCTATAGAATCAATCATGTATGTTATATTATGTACTAGGCCCGATGTATTGTATGCTTTGAGGGCCATGAGCTATTAGTAATATATGAAAGATGTCCTAAGGCAATCACCTTATGTTTGAACCATTTATATGATAAATGAAGATTCGCTATTTGAGTATACATGTTTTCATGTATTTGATTAGATCTTAAACTCATTTACTGAATATCCACGATACGATTCACAGTATGAGAGAATTTGTGATTGGATCACAACTAGTGAGTATCTCTACATGTGTAATTGTAATGTATCGAAATTATCCCTAGTCGATGAATTGATAGATTTGGACACCATCAATTTTGTCGAGACTAGCACGAGGTATATTCCTTAGTGTATCCAAGCAGCTGATTCTCACTGGCTGGAGACATTGTGATGTCCGGAGTTAATCGTGGATGCTAGTTATGGAAACTAGTTCATTGGAGTGACCAGTCATAAGACTTCATATGGCTCTCTGCATATATAGATATGTCAATAAAGTTCTTACTGTAGCTTAAGTGTGATGTTCCTTTGACTTACGGTATTCAAGTCATCTTGATCATCAAGACTTATGCTTTGACATCTTAAGCAAGCATCTCTGAGGAGATGTGGACCCGGGATGATTGGGTATAAGTCGAAGTGATCGAAGGTGTTTGAATAGATTATAAAGGATTCACCACTCCTTGCGAGGAGATGTATACCCATGGTCTCTCGTCGGATTGTTACTAAAGTCTTTGGCCAAAGCATTACATATTTAGAGTAAGGTACTCTTGGATACATATGTAGTTACTAGAATATGTAGGACGAGGAAATGATACTTGGGCTAGGTGTGACGTAGTCAACCTAGTGGGGACTGACACTATAGACCATGTCCTGAACCAAGTGGGTATAAGATAAGTGAAGGAAATGGGGCACGAATCATTATAGTTGCTGAAGGATTTCAGAAATAGTTCTAGATCAACCGTTTATCTTTTCGGTTAATTAGGGATCATGATGTATTACTAGGTGTCACTCATGATCGTTCTATAATTAATAGTTAATTATAGATGGCCAACATAAACCGAGAACCTATTTGGTCACACGCACAACGAGCGTAATCCGAAGGATTTAAAACGAGCTTGAGAATGAGATTCTTAGACCGAGAGAAACTAGGTTTGGTTGGACCAAACAAGGAGCGAGCATGAAATCGTTTCAGTCACAATGGAAGCGTGGATGGGTCGTGTCTTATGAAGACATGATGGATGAACCAAATTGATTTGGTTCTAATCCAATGGTGGAGAATAAACCAAAGGGGTTTGGTTTGTTTTAAACGAATGAACCAAAGTTGGTTCGGTTCGTTTTAACTTAAAATAGACCAAATCAGTTTGGTTTATTTTAACTTAAATTAATGGAGCGGGTTAACGGATTTTTTGGTTATGAACCAATAACCATTAGGAGAATTTGTTCTCTATAAAAATAGGGCTAAAGGGTTTTGTGAAAAACTAATATAATCTTGCCGCCCCTCTCCCTCCTCTCCTTGTAGTCGGCGCCCAAGCCCTTGGCGCCGCCCACCCCTTGTGTCATCGTCCAAGTTGTTGCCGGCGTCCAAGCTCCTACCGGCGATCCTCCGGCGACCCTTCAGTGATCTTCCTTGGCTCCGACGACAAGGTGAGCATCTAGCTTTTCTTATTTGGCCGGCGCAACATCCTCCACCAAAGCTGTCCAGTTTTTTGGACAGCTTGTTTCCTTCTTGTCGGAGCATCATTTGGACGACGTTTGGACTCCAACAGTGGCTTCCTTGTCGGGGATTCGATCTCCGGTAATCCTCATAGGTGGAGGACGAAGGATTCATCAAACGGTTGATGAATACCTCTCCGAAGAAGCGAGTTTGGGGACTTGGTTTTGAATCCGAATTTTGATTCGGATTGTGATCTTCTCTCGATCACATCATCTTCGACACGAGGTTAGTGACTCGTACGAAGATGAGGCTCATGACTTTGTGAAGTCATCCCGAAGGTACTCAGCATGGATACAGATAGAGGCGATTCTAGCGAGGGTCGCTCCGGTTGATGCCTTTCCCGCTACACGTGATACGTCAGGTATACGTAGAATAAATTTCCTTTTATTGCAAAATTTGAAACTACGATTATGTCTACACATGTTGTACTATGCATGCGTGTGGTGTGTGTGATATAATAAATTAGATTTATTGCTTTTTATTTCTTTCGCTACGCACATGTTTACGAAACATGTTCGAACACACACTCGCCGTAGTGCCGGAAACCCAACACGAGCATATATCAGTCAGATCTAGGAATTGATCATTGAATGATTGTCAAGTCAATCCTTAAGTACTTGCGAAGAACTAAGAATTTATTCTTGGTATATCGAAGAAGTGATCTGGTTGTAAGCGAGAATACTGATGTTGGCTTCCTAACGGATAAGAATGATTTCAAATCCCAATCTGGGTATATATTCACCTTAAATGGAGGTATAATGAGTTGGAAAAGTTTCAAACAAGAGACCATTGTTGATTCTACCACATAATCAAAGTACATTGCGGCTTATGAAGCAGCTAAGGAAGAAATTTGGATCAAGAAGTTCATCACTGAACTTAGAGTTATTCTAAGCGTTGTTGAAGCACTACTAGTGTAGTATGACAACAATGGCACCATTGTCCAAGCAAAGGAACTTCGATCTCATCAGCAATACAAGTATGTACTTTATCGTTATCATTTGATCAAGGAGATCATAGGTAGAAGAGATGTACAAATAGATAAAAATTTCACTGATAGGAATCTAGCAGTTCCTTTGACAAAGCATCTTCCCCAAGAGAAATTTGAGAGGCATGTAGACGCTTTAGGTATTAGATACCAAGATGATTGGTTGTAGGCCAAGTGGGAGTATGTTGTATTTGAGAGATATACTAAGGCAATCACTTTAAATGCTTAATTAATAAAATTAACTATTTAAGAATACATTCTTTATATATTTGATTTGATCTTAAACTCATTTATTGAAGTTTATAATACGATGCATAACATGAGAGAAATTGTGATTAGATTACAATTAGTGAGTATCTCATCATGGATAATTATGTGAGTGTTGAATCTTTCATAGTTGATGAATTGATGAGATTGAACATCATCAATTCTGTAAGACTAGCACATATTATGCTCCTTGGTGTATCCAAGCATTTTATACTCACTAAATGGAAACATAGGGATGTTGAGAGTAAATATGTGGATGCTAGTTAAGGGTAACTAGTTCATTGGAATTGCCTGCTATAAAACTTCATATGATTCTTTATATCAATGAAGATTTCATTGTAGCTCGAGTGTAAGTTTCCTTAGACTTGAGGTAGTCAAGCTAAGTCACCTTGATCATGGTGACTTATACTATGACTTCTTCACAATCATCTCCATAGGAGGTATAATTCCGAGATGATTGGGTATAAATCAAGTGCTCGAAGATGTTTGAATAATCCATAGAGAATTCACCACTCATGATAAAGAAGATGTATACCCTAGGTCTCTTGTCAGGATTGTTACTCAGAAGTCTTTGGCCAAAGTAAATATATTAAAAGGATGATCTTCTTGGACACATGTGTAGAGTAATTTGAATCCATAGAATAAGAAAATATACTTGGATTAGGTGTGACATAGTCAACCTAGTGGGGATGAAGACATAGACCATGTCTTAAACCAAGTATAGGATGAGTGAAAGGAACAAAGACACATAACTGAAGCTGCTGAAGGGTTCAGAAATGTTCTGAAATCAACATCGACTTTTTAGTAATTTAGTGGGCGAGGCATAATGTAGTATTAGGTGTCACTCATGATCGATTCATAATTAATAGTTAATTATGAATGACTAATATAATCAAGAACCTATCGCAGTGTCTTAAAAGACGTAAAATGAGTTTGAGAATAAAATTCTCAAAGAGAGAGGCTATGTCTAGTTGGACCGAACTAAAAGGACATAAAATGTGAGCGACAAAGACTAACATGGGTGTGCCAGAGATTGGCACAACAGTGCCACTCTCTCCCAAGAAAAATGGAGAATACAGAGTGCTCTATAGTCCGACTGTGGAGCACAACATAGTCGTGGTGCCTAGGTGTGCAACACATCACGACCATGGTGCTGGTTGTGCTAGTCACGGGTGTGAAAAGCCCGAGCATGCCACACAGTACAGTCGTGGTGCTACCCATTTTGGACACCGTCGACTGTGACACGACTTAGGCATGCTAAACAACATGGGTGTGTTGGACGCTATAGAGACCAACATGTCCCCATCATGTTGCGAGGCACAACTGTGCTGGATGTAGATGCACGCAACATGGTCATGTCATCCAGCACGGCCTGGTCGTGTCGCGTATTGATGTTTTGCCTCCGTTATTTTTGGTAGATTTTGTCAAAATTATATGATAATTTAGGAAAGTTGTAATGCTCCAATGATGCCATAATCAAGAGATATAAATAGATCTCTTCATGGTTGATCTAAAAAAAAGGTTTTTGAGCTTTTGAGACTTTCGATTTTCCCTTGTTGTCATCCTTCTCTCTCGAAGTTTGCCTCCACACTTGGCTAATACCGATCAAAGATGAACGCTCATTGGCTTAGAGAAGTTGTCACGAGGAGATTCCGATGTGAATACTGATAGAGACAAAACTCATTAGTCTTGCTCTTGGTTTCAACAGATTCTAAAGAATCTCGAATGTATACTCTCTACTCTCCTATTTCACATGATTATGTCAAAAATAAGAGTTCCTAGCAATGGATCGTCGGGACGAGTGCATTTATTTATTTTATTTTTTTGCTTTCTGTTGTGCTTGCATCCCCTAGATCCCCAAGACAGTGGGATTAGAGCGTTCTCTGAACCCAACAATTCCAAAATTAAAAATATTATTCCCAGTTGACTGATGATGTTTATCAGTTGACTGATACTTTAACAGTCAAGTTTTGTAATTGACTGATATTGCTTTATAGTACTGAAATCATATTCATGTCGAATTTTCTTATGTCAATTGACTCTTAATTCTCTAATACTTTCTTACATGACTTGTACATGTTACTCTCTCCTTATTAGGGTCTCATGCTTGTCTAATATTGTGTTTCCATCAATATAGTAGAACTTTCCATCCTTGCTTGGAGGCTTCTCATCTTTAGGACTTCATTGCTCAACATCCAGTCGCTCATGACTTGCTAAAACTTTACCAATACCAAACATCTAGTCCTCCCTAATCTTTTTAAACTTTCATTTTCATGTCTAGTATCTGGTCAATCTTCACCTGTCGAAACTTTATCAAGGTCAAACATTCAATCTTTCTTGACCTATTTGGACTTCCACACTCACCTAATATCTGATCCTTATATGTTAAGACTTTCAATTCAAGCCTAGAATTCGATCAACCTTGATTTGCTAGGACTTCTATCTTATGTCAAGTGCCCGGTTAACTATGACCCACTTAGACTTCTCATTTTCCAATGTCTTATTGGAGTTTCGATCACTAAGTTCTGATTCTCTCTGATCCACTTGAATTTTTCTCTTGCCAACGTCCTATTGAACTTTCGACAATTAAATATCTAGTCCTTTTTGACCCACATGTCAAATATTTGATCAACCTTGACCTACTTAACTTCTTACTTAAACACCTTCCGTCTAACTCTCCATCTATCATGGTCAACCGATCCAATGATAATTACACCAATAATCTCCCTCTTCAATACTCTTCATCGCACAACCTCGGATATCCATATCATCTTTCATGTATCATTCAACTAATTTCATATTGTCAAATATCAAAATTCAATTCGAGCTTGGTCAACCTTGACCTGAGACTAATTGCAACAACCTTTAATTGATCGACTAGTCCTACATCTTTCCAAATCATTGTTGGGGATCCTTGGAGGCTAGAGGGGGGTGAATAGTCTCTTTTTCGATTTCTACAAAAAGGTTAGCGGAAGCAAAAACAAGAAGCTAAATGGAATTAAAAGACAAACAAATACAATCACTAACAAGGAAGCGTTTACGTGGTTCGGAGATAACGCTCCTACTCCACGGCGATTCTTAAGGTGGATCAACCCAAATCAATCTTCACTAAAAAGTTTTCTCTTTTACAAAACCCTCCTCTTATTACAAAGGTTGAAGATGAAGATTAGAGAGGAGAAGGGGAATTAAAACACTTAGAAATCTTAGAAAATTCGTGGAAGCTTGAGAGAATGATCATAATGTAAGCATTAGCCCTCTCAAGCACCCCAAGCCCCCTTTTTATAGAGAGAGGGATGTTTTTCTCGTTGGGTCATGATCAGTCGACTGATGTACAACATCAGTCGACTGTCGTCGCGGCTAACAACTTTTGAACAGCTGGATTCGCGGGATTCATAGGCGTCATCATCCAATGGCAGGCTCATTAGTCGACTGATCCCTCCATCAGCGAGCAGTCGAGAGAGACTCCATTCTGTGCCCGGGTTCGACTTGATCAGACGACTGCCATTGTTTGGCAGTCGACTGATGGCGACATCAGACGACTGCCAAGACTAGGCTGTTGGGTTTCCAGCACCGCGGCGAGTGTGTGTTCGAACATGTTTCGCAAACATGTGCACAGCGGAAAGAATAAAATAATAAATCTAATTTATTACAACACACACATCACACGCATGCATAGTACAACATGTGTAGACATAACCGTAAATTTAAATTTTATAATAAAAAGAAATTTAACTACGTATACCTTACGTATCACGTGTAGCGGGAAAGGCATCAACCGGAACGATCCTCGCTAGAATCGTCTCTATCCGTATCCACGCCGAGTATCTTCGGGATGACTTCACTAAGTCACGAGCCTCGTCTTCGTACGGGTTACTAGCCTCGTGTTGAAGACGATGTGATCGAGAGAAGATCACGATCCGAATCAAAATTTGGATCCAAAATAAGTCCTCAAAAACTCGTTTCTCCGGAGAGGAATTCGTCAACCGTTTGACGAATCCTTCGTCCTCCACCTTTGAGGATTGTCGAAGATCGAATCCCCGGCAAGGGAGGTGCTGTCGGAGCTCCAAACGTCGTCCAAACGACGCTCCAACAAGAAGGAAACAAGCTGTCCAGAAAACTGGACAGCTTTGGTGGAGACCTTGCGCCGGCTAAATAAGGAAAGCAATGTGCTCACCTTGTCGCCGAAGCCAAGGATGATCACCGGAGCTCCTCCGGCAGCAGCTCGACGCCGGCAAGTGGAGAAGATGACAGCAGCTGGTCGCCGGTTGGAGGAGATGGGCGGCGGCACTAGAGTTGGCGCCGACTTCTACAAGGGGAGGAGGTGGGCGGCAACTCTAGGTTAAGGGAATTGGATTAGGGATTAACAAACCCTTAAGCCCTCTTTTATAGAGAACTAATTCTCTTAATGGTTATTGGATCATAACCATAAGGCCCATTAACCCGCAACATTAATTTAAGTTAAAATAAACCAAACCATAATGGTTTATTTTAAGTTAAAACGAACCGAACCAACTTTGGTTCATTCGTTTAAAATAAACCAAACCCTTTGGTTTATTCTCCTTCATTGGATTAGAACCAAACCATTTTGGTTCATCCATTATGTCTTCATAAGACACACTCATCCACGCTTCCATTGCGACTGAAACGATTTCATGCTCGCTCCATGTTTGGTCCAACCAAACCCAGTTTCTCTCGGTCTAAGAATCTCATTCTCAATCTCGTTTTAAATCCTTTGGATTACGCTCGTTGTGCGTGTGACCAAATAGGTTCTCGGTTCATGTTGGCCATCTATAATTAACCATTAATTATAGAACGATCATGAGTGACACCTAGTAGTACATCATGATCCCCAATTAACCGAAAAGATCAACGGTTGATCCAGAACTATTTCTGAAACCCTTCAGCAGCTCGAATGAATCGTGCCCCATTCCCTTCACTCATCTTATACCCACTTGGTTCAGGACATGGTCTATAGTGTCAGTCCTCACTAGGCTGACTACGTCACACCTAGCCCAAGTATCATTTCCTCGTCCTACGGATTCTAGTTACTGCACATGTATCGAAGAGTGCCTTACTCTAAACATGTAATGCTTTGGCCAAAGACTTTAGTAACAATCCGACGAGAAGCCATGGGTATACATCTCCTCGCAAGGAGTGGTGAATCCTTTATAGGCTATTCAAACACCTTCGATCACTTCGACTTATACCCAATCATCCCGGGTCCACATCTCCTCAGAGATGCTTGCTTAAGATGTCAAAGCATAAGTCTTCATGATCAAGATGACTCGAATACCGCAAGTCAAAGGAACATCGCACTTAAGCTACAGTAAGAACTTCATTGACAAATCTATATATGCAGAGAACCATATGAAGTCTTACGGTTGGTCACTCCAATGAACTAGTTACCATAACTAGCATCCACCTTTAACTCCGGACATCACAATGTCTCCAGCCAGTGAGAATCAGTTGTTTGGATACACCAAGGAGTATACCTCATGCTAGTCTCGACAGAATTGATGGTGTCCAAATCCATCAATTCATCGACTAGGGATAATTTTGATACATCACAATTACACATGTAGAGATACTCACTAGTTGTGATCCAATCACAAATTCTCTCATGCTGTGAGTCGTATCGCGGACATTCAGTAAATGAGTTTAAGATCTAATCAAATACATGAAACCATGTATACTCAAATAGTGAATCTTCATTTATCATATAAATAGTTCATACATAAGGCGATTGCCTTAGGGCATCTCTCATATATTACTAACAGACTCCCACTTGGCCTAATACCAATCGCTACGGTATCCAATACCATAAGCTGTAACATGACCCTCAAACTTACTTTGAGGTAATGCCTTAGTTAAAGGATCCGCTAAGTTCCTTTCAGTGGGGATTTTCTCGATTTGTATTTCTTTCCTACTGATGATCTCTCTGATAAGATGATAGCGGCGAAACACATGTTTGGATCATTGATGAGACCACATCAAGTTCAGAGATGAACATCTTGATCCAAACCGCTTCCTTTGCTGTTTCCAAAGCTGCAATGTATTCTGCCTTAGTGGCAGAATCCACTATAGTGTCAAGCTTGGAACCTTTCCAACTTATTGCGCCTCCATTCTAGGTGAATACATACCCAGACTGAGACATGGAATCATCCTTGTCTGTCTGGAGCTGGTATCCGTATACCCACGTATCACCATGTCCCCTTCTCCATATATTAGGAACACATCCTTAGTTCTTCTTAAGTACTTAAGGATCGTCTTAACAGCCACCCAATGATCCATTCCTGGATCAGATTGGTATCTACTCGTGACACTCAGAGCATACGATACATCGGGCCTCGTACATAACATAGCATACATGATAGATCCTATTGCGAATGCATAGGGAATCTTACTCATGCAAATCCTCTCGTCTTCTGTGCGCGGACACATAGACTTCGAAAGGTGTATCCCATGCCTGATGGGTATGAAACCTTTCTTGGATTCTAACATGCTAAACCTCTTTAGCACTCGGTCTATATATGTAGATTGCGAAAGACCAAGCAACCATTTCGATCTATCTCTATAGATCTTAATCCCGAGGATGTAGGTTGCTTCTCCCAGGTCTTTCATGGAGAATGTCTTGGATAACCAAATCTTCACTGACTGTAAGATTGAAACATCGTCTCCTATAAGTAATATGTCATCGACATACAATACTAGGAACACGACTGCACTCCCACTAACCTTCTTGTACACACAAGGTTCATCTAGATTTTGTGAGAAATTAAACTTTTGATTATCTCATCAAAATGGATATTCCAGCTCCTGGATGCTTGCTTCAATCCATATATGGACCGTCGCAATTTGCATACCTTGGTTTTATCAACCGATGTAAAATCCTCAGGTTGTATCATATACACGTCCTCGAGCAGGTTTTCATTAAGGAAAACTGTTTTCACATCCATCTGTCATATCTCATAATCATAATGAGCCGCTATGGCCAGGAGCATCCGAATGGATTTAAGCATAGCTACAGGCGAATAGGTTTCGTCATAATCAACACCTTGTTTTTGACGATATCCTTTCGCCACTAATCTAGCTTTATAGGTAATCACATTACCATCCATGTCGGTTTTCTTCTTGAAAACCCACTTGCACCATAGAGGCTTAATGCCTTCAGGTGGGTCAACCAAGTTTCAAACTTGGTTTTCATACATGGAATCCATTTCCGACTTCATGGCTTCAAGTCACTTATCCCTTTCTGAATTTGTCAATACTTCTTCATAACTGGTAGGCTCCTCATCATCAATGAGTAACATGTCGTTCGATTCACTTATGAGAAATCCATATCTCTCAGGAATGTTGCGTGTTCTACCAGATCTACAAAGATGTGGTGTTACAGTAGGTCCAGCCGATTGCTCATCACTATGAGTTATCGGCTATTGTGCTTCACCAGGTATCTCATCAATGTCTATTTGAGTCTCTCGAGCCTCCTCAAGCTTGACGACACTCCCACTATTTTCTTGCAAGAGAAACTCTTTCTCTAGAAACACAACAAGCCTTGAAACAAACACCTTTTGTTCCACAGGATGATAGAATTGGTAACCCCTTGTTTTCTTAGGGTATCTAATAAATAGACATTTATCAGACTTAGCATCCAATTTGTCTGATACAGTCCACTTCACATAAGCAGGACAACCTCATATCTTCAAGTAAGATACATGAGGTTTCTTACTATTCCATATCTCATATGGAGTAGTAGAGACTACCTTGGTTGGCATTCTGTTTAACAAGTAAACAACTGTCTGAAGTGCATAGCCCCAAAAGGACTTGGGAAGATTCGCATGATTCATCATTGACCTGACCATGTCCAACATGGTCCGGTTACGCCTCTCAGATACACCATTATGTTGTGGTGTATATAGCGGAGTCCATTGAGACAATATACCATTGTCTCTTAGATAATCAAGAAACACTTGACTTAAGTATTCACCACCTCGATCCGATCGAAGTATTTTAATACTCTTGTCATGTTGTTTCTCTACTTCATTTCTGAATTCTTTGAACCTTTCAAAGGCTTCAGACTTGTGTTTCATCAAGAACACATAACCAAACCATGAGTGATCATCGGTGAAGGTAATGAAGTAGTTATAGCCTCCTAAAGCTTGAGTTGACATAGGTCCGCATACATCAGTATGTATTAGACCTAGCAACTCTCCCACTCGTTCACCTTTTCCTGAAAAAGGTAACTTAGTCATATTGCCTTTTAAGCATGATTCGCATGTATCGTATGAATCTAATTCAAACGATTCTAGAATTCCACATCGGTGTAATTCGGACATGCATTTCTTGCTTACATGGCCAAGACGACAATGCCACATGTAGGAGTCTAATTGATTATCCTTTCGAGCACGCTTGTTGCTCGCTTCGATATTGAGAATGTCACTGGATACGTCCAACGTATAAATGCCATTGCTCAAAGTTCCAGTTCCATAAAGTACGTCATTCAAAGTTATATAACAACAATTGTTACTAAACGTCAAATGGTACCCATTTCTATTTAAACAAGAAATAGAAATGATGTCCTTTATCAAAGAAGGAACATAAAAGCAATTGTCCAGTTCTAAGACATGTCCTGTAGGGAGTTTCAACAAATACATTCCGATGGCGAGTGCAGCAACCTTTGCTCCATTCCCAACATGTAAATTTGACTCTCCCTTGACGAGTCTTCTTCTATTTCTTAGCCCATGTATGTCATTACATATATGTGAGTCACACCCAGTATCCAATACCCAAGTGTCTGAGGAAATAGAATGACAATCAATAACGAAGATATATGAAAAAGATGGAGCATCTTATGTCTTATTCTTCTTCACAGACTCAAGATAAATCTTGCAATTTCTTCGCCAATGGCCCTCCTTGCCATAATAATGGCAAGTGCCCTTTTGAGCTAGTTCTGCCTTTTTAGCCTTTTTCTTCCCCTTCTGCTATTCCTTTGACTTCCTCTTAGAACCTTTCTTCGAGGAATCAACTAATAGCATCGTCCCCTGCTCATGCTTCACAGAAGGCTCCACAGTCTTCAGCATGTTGAGCAGTACCACAGATGAACCTTTTTGCATCTCAGAGGTGAAGAGGAGCTTGGAGACTTCGAACCTTTCGAATCTCACTTGCTCATCAACCAACTCATAAAGATGAACGACTATGGTATGAGCATCCATATGCTCATGCTGCTTCCGTAGCTTGGGTTCCATCATAGCTAGCATGATGCAACTCATTTGTTCAGAATCACTCACATGTTTCTGATAGGCCAACAATTGGTCCAGAGTTGCATTGTCACTAGGATGGGCGGGAAGAGGCGCTTCGAGGACATTTGCAAGCTTTCAAACCTTGAGAACAATTCTCAAGTTTCTAAGCCAGTCCAAGAAGTTCGGTCCAGTCAATTTATTCGAATCCAAAATGGAACGCAAATTCAAAGACATCATGATCAATCTTAGAAATACAAAACGAGCATATATGAGAAAGATGATTTTAAAAATGCATCAATATACATTTATAAATCCCATTCATTTTTCGAATTTCAAAAAACCCCAAAAAATCACTTCGAGAGATCGTAGGTCCATCTCCGAATGGGCTGATATCCATCATAGATATGAACAACCTTGGAGAGAGTCCAACAAGCCATTCATAACTACGATGGTAGGTATCAACTATACCGATTTCATATCACGTATATGCAACTATCACAATGTGCTATCAACTAATTGAATGTTCACACATACATCGGGTTGTTAACACATTAACAAGTATGCATCATATGCATAGCACCCAACTTCACCTCCCTTTACATCGACCTTTGAGAGAGTCCAACAAGCCGATGCTCCACGTTAAAGCCAACCCATTAATCGAGAAATAGTTTTAATATAGTTAGAGTGCATTCAACCAATTAGCCCGGCTTGGAGAGAGTCCAACAACCAAAGCTAACGATTGACCTCTGACTCTTACCATATTAGTATTAAACTATTCCATGGTTTGAACATGTTCGGGTTCGAGCCGGGCTTGGAGAGAGTCCAACAAGCCGAACAAGAAACGGAACTCTGGTTCTAACCATATTAATGGAAGGTGTAGGCTTTAATATTGAGTTAGGGTTTTTATGTCTCATCCTCTTTGCATGCAAATAACTATTATCTACATGGCATAGCATACATGGCATACATCTACATGACATAGAATACATGGCATACATCTACATGTCACGACACGCATGGCATAATGATATGCATCTAATGCAATTACATGGCATACAATTATGTCATGTACAATATTTTCTTATATGTCATAACTATTTATGGAAATAAAATATGTTTAAGATTTGATTCTCCAAATCAAATCATGATTAAATTAGGAAATAAATTTCCAAATCTAATCACATATTTTATTTGTGGAAATAGTTGATTAAGGAAAGTCAATTTAGGAAACCAATTTCCTAAATCATCAAAACTACTTATGGAAATAAAATATTTTTAAGATTTGATTTCCCAAATCAAATCATGATTAAATTAGGAAATAAATTTCCAAAATCTAATCAAATATTTTATTTATGGAAAATATCAATTTTCATAAATACTTCCAACTTTCCAAAAGTAGAAGATTTCCATAAATACTTCTAGACTTTCCAAAATTGAAAAATTTCCATAAATACTTTTAACTTTCCAAAAGTAGAAAATTTCTAGAAATATCATTATGACTATCGCAAAACAATTTTACGATTATGTCGAAACACAACTTGGGCTCTGATACCACTGTTGGGTTTCCAGCACCGCGGCGAGTGTGTGTTCGAACATGTTTCGCAAACATGTGCACAGCGGAAGGAATAAAATAATAAATCTAATTTATTACAACACACACATCACACACATGCATAGTACAATATGTGTAGAAATAACCGTAAATTTAAATTTTGCAATAAAAGGAAATTTAACTACGTATACCTTACGTATCACGTGTAGCGGGAAAGGCATCAACCGGAACGATCCTCGCTATAATCGTCTCTATCCGTATCCAAGCCGAGTATCTTCGGGATGACTTCACTAAGCCACGAGCCTCATCTTCGTACGGGTTACTAGCCTCGTGTTGAAGACGATGTGATCGAGAGAAGATCACGATCCGAATCAAAATTCGGATCCAAAACGAGTCCTCAAAAACTCGTTTCTCCGGAGAGGAATTCGTCAGTCGTTTGACGAATCCTTCTTCCTCCACCTTTGAGGATTGCCAGAGATCGAATCCCTGGAAAGGGAGGTGCTGTCGGAGCTCCAAACGTCGTCCAAACGACGCTCCGACAAGAAGGAAACAAGCTGTCCAGAAAACTAGACAGCTTTGGTGGAGACCTTGCGTCGGCCAAATAAGGAAAGCAATGTGCTCACCTTGTCGCCGAAGCCAAGGATGATCACCGGAGCTCCTCCGGCAGCAGCTCGACGCCGGCAAGTGGAGAAGACGGCAGCAGATGGTCGCCGGTTGGAGGAGATGGGCGGCGGCACTAGAGTTGGCACCGACTTCTACAAGGGGAGGAGGTGGGCGGCAACTCTAGGTTAAGGGAATTGGATTAGGGATTAACAAACCCTTAAGCCCTCTTTTATAGAGAACTAATTCTCTTAATGGTTATTGGATCATAACCATAAGACCCATTAACCCGCTCCATTAATTTAAGTTAAAATAAACCAAACCATAATGGTTTATTTTAAGTTAAAACGAACCAAACCAACTTTGGTTCATTCGTTTAAAATAAACCAAACCCTTTGGTTTATTCTCCTCCATTGGATTAGAACAAAACCATTTTGGTTCATCCATTATGTCTTCATAAGACACGGCCCATCCACGCTTCCATTGCGACAAAAACGATTTCATGCTCGCTCCATGTTTGGTCCAACCAAACCCAGTTTCTCTCGGTCTAAGAATCTCATTCTCAATCTCGTTTTAAATCCTTCGGATTACGCTTGTTGTGCGTGTGACCAAATAGGTTATCGGTTTATGTTGGTCGTCTATAATTAACCATTAATTATAGAACGATCATGAGTGGCACCTAGTAGTACATCATGATCCTCAATTAACCGAAAAGATCAACGGTTGATCCATAACTATTTCTGAAACTCTTCAGCAGCTCGAATGAATCGTGCCCCATTCCCTTCACTCATCTTATACCCACTTGGTTCAGGACATGGTCTATAGTGTCAGTCCCCACTAGGCTGACTACGTCACACCTAGCCAAGTATTATTTCCTCGTCCTACGGATTCTAGTTACTGCACATGTATCGAAGAGTGTCTTACTCTAAACATGTATTGCTTTGGCCAAAGACTTTAGTAACAATCCGACGAGAGGCCATGGGTATACATCTCCTCGTAAGGAGTGGTGAATCCTTTATAGGCTATTCAAACACCTTCGATCACTTCGACTTATACCCAATCATCCCGGGTCCACATCTCCTCAGAAATGCTTGCTTAAGATGTCAAAGAATAAGTCTTCATGATCAAGATGACTTGAATACTGCAAGTCAAAGGAACATCGCACTTAAGCTACAGTAAGAACTTCATTGACATATCTATATATGCAGAGAATCATATGAAGTCTTACGGTTGGTCACTCCAATGAACTAATTACCATAACTAGCATCCACGATTAACTTCGGACATCACAATGTCTCCAGCCAGTGATAATCAGCTGCTTGGATACACCAAGGAGTATACCTCGTGCTAGTCTCGATAGAATTGATGGTGTCCAAATCCGTCAATTCATCGACTAGGGATAATTCCGATACATCACAATTACACATGTAGAGATACTCACTAGTTGTGATCCAATCATAAATTCTCTTATGCTGTGAGTCGTATCGCGGACATTCAGTAAATGAGTTAAAGATCCAATCAAATACATGAAACCATGTATACTCAAATAGTGAATCTTCATTTATCATATAAATGGTTCATACATAAGGCGATTGCCTTAGGACATCTCTCATATATTACTAACATAGGCAGTTGACTATTCGTTAGTTGTTCAGCCTAATTCAGTCGAGCACCTTATCAGTCGACTACTACATCGTATCAGTCGACTGATACTCGTCAAGTATGAGTAATTCATACTTGAATTGACTCCCTAGACCTAGATTCAACCTTCTAGCTCTTCCTTAAGTCTTGTGCCTCCAGGATCCCTCCGAGTCCGCGACTTGTTTATCCTTTGCGCTTGCTTCCAAGAGCTTCCTTCGATTTTGTCATGTCTTGGGTTTCCCTTTGCCAAAGTGCACTTGGACTTTACGCCGCCAAGACTACATGCTTGGACTTACGCTGCCAAGACTTGCCTTTGGACTTCCTTTGCCAAGGTTCGCTTGGACTTTACGCCACCAAGACTACATGCTTGGTCTTACACCGCCAAGCCTTTTCCTTGGACTTCTCTTGCCAAGATCACACTTGGACTTTGCCTTTACCAAGTCTTCATACTTGGATTTTCCTGTCACTTAAACATGTTCACAATTAGATCACAAGGTATTGTCTAACTTAGATGATTATCCAAATATCAAAACATATAAATGCTTGGGGCATTGTTGCACCAACAATCTCTTCCTTTTTGATGTTTGGCAATCATTTAAGTTAGGTCTTTAACACATGCACATAATCATATTTCCAATATGAATTCTAACTTAAACATTTCTTCTCCCCCTTTGACATACATCAAAAAGAGAAGGATTCATAAATTTCATGAAAGAATTAAATTTGTTGTATTTTGAACTAAGGTATAAGATTGAGATTAAGCTCCCCCTTAATCCAAGATATGGTTCATGATGTGTGAATAACATGTGGAGCAAAGCCTAACAAAAGATTGGAGGTTAAATCCTAACTTTGCACTAACAATACAAGTTTAGGGGATGAAAAAATTTATATTATGAAGCTCCCCCTAAAATATTGCATCAAACAATCCTAAAAACTTCTTTATACTGAAGATTATCATATTATAGTTTTAGGACATTCAAAAATACACTTAAAACTAGGAAATAGGGCTATATCAGTCGACTGAATTCTGATTCAATCGACTGTTATGCCCGAAGTCCATTTTTTTAATTTTTCAGCTCAATTTCAGAAATGCGCCAAAAATTTTAGGAACATCGAAAAATCATGAAATTTTGTGTACACATTTCTGAAATCATTTTCTATCAAGGAAAAATAATTTAAAATATATATATATTCCATATTTCGAAAATGATACAATTTTGAAACCTAGCAAAAACTTTAAGTATTTTGCAAACTTTGTATCACTTTTGTGTTCCACTTGAAAACTGTTTTTCAAAGTATGATAAACATAGTTTAAATTATATTTTATTTGACATTTCTAATCATATTCTTGGAGCTATATGCACATCAATTGTGCATAAGCCTTCCCAATGATTGGTCCAATGAAGGATTAATATATCTAGATGACACTTTGATTCATAGTAATGCATCATAACAAGCATGATGAACCAAGTGCATCTTCCTAACATCTCACATATTGTCAAAGTGACTCAATACAAAAATCATGGTTTCTTAGGTGTTTTGTGAGATGCTTAAAGGTATAAATCCTATAATTTCTATAGGATCATGCAAACCTACACCTCTATTCAACTAAGCACATTCTAAGTTCTCTCCTAAGTGATGAAAATTCTACTTCGGGGAGAGGCTTGGTAAAGATGTCGGCTAGGTTGGACTTAGATTCAATGTAATTGAGCTCAATGTCCCCCTTATCCACATGATCTCTTATGAAGTGATGTTTCACTTCAATGTGCTTGGTCCTAGAGTGATGCACCGGATTTTTGGTCAAATTTATGGTGCTCACATTATCACAAAATACTTTTATGTTGGAGTAAAATAGCTCATAGTCCTCTAAAGTATGTCTCATCCATAGTAGTTGAGTTACACAACTACCCATAGCCACATACTCGACCTCGGTGGTGGATAGGGTAGCACAAGGTTGCTTCCTACTACTCTAACTAACTAGGGAGGACCCAAGGAATTGACATCCACCACTAGTACTCTTCCGATCCAATTTGCAACCGGCATAATCGGAATCGATGTACCCAACCAAATCAAAAGACCTAGTCCTAGGGTACCATAGTCCTATATTTAGTGTGCCTTTAATATATCTTAAGATTCTCTTAACGACAACTAAATGAGATTCTTTGGCACATGATTGATACCTAGCACATATACCAACCGTAAATAAAATATCGGGTCTACTAGCGGTTAGGAAGAGGAGGCTACCAATCATACTTCTATAAAGCTTTGAATCTATTGATTTTCCTTCATTATCGTTATCTATTTTAGTGTTGGTTGCCATAGGGGTTGACACTACCTTAGCATTTTCCAAATCAAATTTCTTAATTATTTCTTTAGCATATTTGGTTTGATAAATATAAATTCCTTCACTTGTTTGTTTGACTTGTAATCCTAGGAAGAAATTTAGTTCCCCAACTAGACTCATCTCAAATTCATTTTTCATATTCTTGATAAAGTCTTAAAGGAGTTCATCATTTATTGACCCAAAGATAATGTCATCAACATATACTTGGGCTACAAAGATGTCCTTTGATGTTAACTTTATAAATAGAGTTTGATCTACATTACCCCTCCTAAAATCTTTAGAGATTAAGAAAGATGATAATCTTTCGTACCAAGCTCGGGGAGCTTGTTTCAAACCATACAAAACTTTCCTAAGCTTGTATACATAGTTTGGATAGTCCATATTCTCAAAGCCGGGAGGTTGTTCTACATATACCTCTTCCTTAATGAACCCATTTAGGAATGTCGATTTTACATCCATTTGATGGAGTTTAAAACCCATGTAAGAGGCATACCCTAATAGGATCCTAATAGACTCTAACCTAGCAACTGGGGCATATGTTTCATCATAGTCAAGTCCTTCAACTTGATTAAAGCCCCTTGCAACTAACCTAGCTTTGTTTCTTGTGATATTCCCTTGGTCATCTAGTTTGTTCCTAAAAACCCATCTTGTAGTAATGATGGTATTGTCATTAAGTCTAGGAACTAACTCTCATACTTGACTCCTTTCAAATTGAGTCAATTCATCTTGCATTGCCAAGATCCAATCCGGATCAAGTAATGCATCATTGATAATTTTGGACTCAATTTGGGAGATTAGTGCTATATGACTAGAGGGATCTCTATGAAATGACCTAGTCCTAACACCTTGAGACAAATCACCTACAATTTGATTTAGAGGGTGATTTTGATGAACTCTTATTGTTCTAGGAGGTATATTAAGTTGATTTTGATCATGATTATCCTTAACCCTTCTTTCATCATCGGAATCAGCTCTTACTCCCCCTTGATTTAACTCTCCCCCTTGATCTAACTCTCCCCCTTGATCATTACCCCCTAAAGTTAAATCTTGAAATTTTTGGATAATTTCTTGATTTTTGTCATTGATATCATCATCAATGGGGGATTTCCTAGGGTATATATTAGAGGTTTCATCAAATTGGACATTTGAAGATTCTTCAATTCTTTGAGTTCTTCTATTATAAACTCTATACCCTACACTAGTGGATGAGTATCCAACTAGGATCCCTTCATCCGCTTTGGACTCAAATTTACCTAGGTTGTCTTTGGTGTTTAAAATGTAGACTTTGCAACCAAAGACCTTAAAATAGTGAATTTGTGGAATTGTACCATTCCATAATTCAAATGGGGTTTTTCCTAAGAACCTATGAATTAAAACCCTGTTTTGGATATAACAAACGGTGTTGACCGCTTCCGCCCACAAGTAGCTAGGTAAAGAATATGCATTGAGCATAGTCCTAGCCGCTTCTTGTAGGGCATGATTTTTCCTTTCCACAACCCCATTTTGCATGTTGAGGTGTTCTAGGACAAGAAAATTTGTGCTTGTACCCTTGTTCTAGGCAAAATTTTGAGAAGTTAGAATTCTCAAATTCTCCACCATGATCACTACGGATCCGGTTGATTTTGAGTTTTCTTTCATTCTCTACTCTCTTGTTAAATCCTATGATTATTCCTAGGGTTTCATCTTTATGTTTCATGAAAAATACCCAAGTAAATCTAGAAAAATCATCTACTATCACTAAGCAATATTTACTACCAATCATGGAAGGAGTACTATGACAATCAAATAAATCCATATGCAATAGTTCTAAAGGTAAAGCGGTACTAAGTAAAGTTTTACCTTTGTGTGATGATTTTGATTGCTTCCCCTCTTGGCATGCATCACACATTTTATCCTTGAGATACTTGACTTTTGGCAACCCCTTGACTAACTTCATTTTGGCTATTTTGGCAATGTTCTTCATATTGATGTGCCCTAGCCTCCTATGCCAAAGCCAACTCTCTTCTTCTTTTGCAATAAGACACTTGGTAGAAGTGTTAGTAGCATAGGATAAATCAACATAATAAATAGTTGATTTCCTAAAACCTACTAACATGCAATCATTTTGATTTTTGTGTCTTATGAAGCATTTAGAAGAATCAAATTTAACATCAAAATTGGCATCACTTAGTTGACTTACACTAAGCAAATTAAATTTCATATTTTTAACTAACAATACTTTGTGAATTGCAAGGTTGGGGGATACCTCAATTGTGTCTTTTCCTAATATCTTAAGTTTACCACTATTTCCAAAAGACACCTTCCCCTTGCTAATGTGGTTGATGGTGAAAAATTTGCTCTCATCACCGGTCATGTGTTTTGAGCAACCACTATCAACAATCCATAAGTTTGGTCCTTCTACCTATACAACATAAAAAATGCAAGCCTTAGGCACCCAATTTTTAGGACCGATAGCATTAACTATATAACTTTTGGGGACCCAAGCCTTTTTATCCTTGCTCCTAATGGTTGATTTTCTACTAATTAGAGAGGTGAAGGCTACTTTCTTCTCCTTAGGCTTATATCCTATGCCGGCCTTGTTATAAATGGCCCTTTGGTCCCTAAGAATCATATCAAGATATTTGGACTCATTTGTAAACTTTTCTAAACATGCATGTAAATCATCTATTTCTTTCCTAAGTTCATCATTCTCATTCCTAAGTGTACATGCATCATCACAAGGTGGTTCTACATGTTTAAGTGATTTAATTTCTACTTTTAAGTCCTTAATCCTAATTTTTGATCTATTTAAGGCATTTTGAAGGCATGCAATAGTTTTATATAGTAAGTCTATTCTAGGGGAGTCTCTTACCTCATCATCACTTGATGATGATTCGTCGCTTGAGGATGAGGATGAGGACTCCTCACTTGAGCTTTCAACTTCCTCCTCCAAGGCCATGAGAGCCAGGTTCCGGGTGGCATGACACATTTCTTCATCATCAGAAAAGTCCTCCAAGCTTAGTGTGTCCCACGTTTGTGCCACCATTGCCTCATTCTTCTTCTTCTCCTTCTTTTCTTTCTTCTTCTTTTCCTTCTCCTCCTTCTTTAGGTCCGGACAATTTGGCTTGATGTGCCCTTTCTTGTTGCAACCATAACAAGTTACGTTAGATGTAGAAATTGAACTAGTTGAGGTTTTACCTTTGGAGGATTGAAACATCCTCCTCACATCCTTCTTAGTGAGTTTCCTTGATTTCCCATCAAATTTTTTTACATAGTGAGCTACCTCACTTGCCGATAGCTCGTCGTCGCTACTTGATGACTCCCCCTCGGATTCGGATAAAGAAGAGACTTCTTTCTTCTCCTTCTTCTTCTTGTCCTTCTTTCCTACAACAAGAGTTATACCTTTTTCTTTCGAAGAAGTGTTAGCATGTTCATGTAGCTCAAATTCACAAAAAAAATTCATCTATCTTAACTAAAGATTGATCCCTAGAGACCTTATAGGCATCTACCATTGAAGCCCACAAGGTTGTTCTAGGGAATGCTTGGAGTACATACCTCACAAAGTCTCGATTTTTGACCTTTTCACCTATCACATGTAGTCCGTTGACTACCTCCTTGAAGCGACCGTGTATTTGGCTCACGATTTCGTTGGTTTTCATGGCGAAACTTTGGAGTTGGCCTATTAAGAGATCTCTCTTGGCTCTTCTTGTTTCCTTTGATCCCTCGTTGAGCTCAATTAGCTTCTCCCAAAGCTCCTTTGCCGATTCGAAAGGCCCCACCTTACTTAGTTGCTCTTTGGACAAACCACATTGAAGTGTGGTTGTTGCTTTGGCGTTAGCTGGAGCCTTCTTGGCCATGTCCCTCGTCCAATCCTTGGTTGGTATAGGCGCTCCGTGTTTATCGACCGACTTCTCGAATCCATCTACAACACTAAACCAATTATCAATATCATTCATAAGGTAGTATTTCATCCTACCTTTCCAGTAGCCGAAGTCGTTGTCGTCGAAGAATGGATACCTCACTGTGTTATACCCCTCTTGAAATGTCATTATGCTCCGGTTGATGGTTAAATCTTTCGACGCGATCCGGGCTCTGATATCACTTGTTGGGGATTCTTGGAAGGCTAGAGGGGGGTGAATAGTTTCTTTTTCGATTTCTACAAAAAGGTTAGCGGAAGCAAAAACAAGAAGCTAAATGGAATTAAAAGACAAACAAACACAATCGCTAACAAGGAAGCGTTTACGTGGTTCGGAGATAACGCTCCTACTCCACGGCGATCCTTAAGGTGGATCAACCCAAATCAATCTTCACTAAGAAGCTTTCTCTTTTACAAAACCCTCCTCTTCTTACAAAGGATGAAGATGAAGATTAGAGAGGAGGAGGGGAATTAAAACACTTAGAAAGCTTAGAAAATTCGTGGAAGCTTGAGAGAATGATCAGAATGTAAGCATTAGCCCTCTCAAACACCCCAAGCTCCCTTTTTATAGAGAGAGGGTTGTTTTCTCCATTTGGCCACGATCAGTTGACTGATGTACAGCATCAGTCGACTGACGTTATGACTAACGACTTCTGAACAGCCATATTCGTGGGATTCATAGGCGTCATCATCCAACGACAGGCTCATCAGTCGACTGATCCCTCCATCAGTCGAATGATGAAGTGATCAGTCGAGTGATTACGACGAGCAGTCGAATGAGACTCCATTCTGTGCTCGGGTTTGACTTGATCAGTCGATTGCCACTGTTTGGCAGTCGACTGATGGCGACATCAATCGACTGCCAAGACTAGGCAGTCGACTGTTCGTCAGTTTTTCAACCTGATTCAGTCGAGCACCTTATCAATCGACTACTACATCGTATCAGTCGACTGATACTCATCAAGTATGAGTAATTCATACTTGAATTGACTCCCTAGACCTAGACTCAACCTTCTAGCTCTTCCTTAAGCCTTGCGCCTTCAGGATCCCTCCGAGTCCGCGACTTGTTTATCCTTTGTGCTTGCTTCCAAGAGTTTCCTTCGATTTTGTCATGTCTTGGGTTTTCCTTTGTCAAAGTGCGCTTGGACTTTACACCGCCAAGACTACATGCTTGGACTTACGCTGCCAAGACTTGCCTTTGGACTTCCTTTGCCAAGGTCCGCTTGGACTTTACGCCGCCAAGACTACATGCTTGGTCTTACGCCGCTAAGCTTTTTTCCTTGGACTTCTCTTGCCAAGATCACACTTGGACTTTGCCTTTACCAAGTCTTCATACTTGGATTTTCCTGTCACTTAAACATATTCACAATTAGATCACAAAGTATTGCTTAACTTAGATGATTATCCAAATATCAAAATATATAAATGCTTAGGGCATTGTTGCACCAACAATCATAATCACTTTTCCTTGCTCTCTGGTCCTCTTCCACATTTATATACCTCTTCACCCTTCCTAGGAGGCCATCATAGTAGGCTAGAGGCTTTTTCACCAACAACCAAAAGAAGTCTCCATCTAGTAACCCCAAGAAGAAAGTACTCACAAGGATCTCAGAGGTAGCCGAGGGCATCTCCAAGGCAGTATGGTTGAAAAGCTAGATGCACTTCCATAGGGTTTCCTGATCATGTTGTTTCATCAAAAAAATACTAAGGGAGGTCTTTTGAAAATTCATGCTGCTAGCAAAATACTGCAAAAATATGATGTTGAATTCTCTAAAAGAGCAGATGGACCCTAACTTTAATCGATTGAACCATCATTGTGTTAGCCCTGCTAGTGTGGTCAGAAAGATTTAGCACTTCATTCCATCGCTATACTAGTGCAATTGAGATGCGTTCTCAAAGAGAAACAAGTGATTCTCGAGATTAAAAGCTCCAATATACTCTCCAATTTAAAAGAACCAAAAATGACTCAACAACTCTTCTGTCATGATTCCCTCAGAGAAAGGGGTGTCCTGTTGTTCCCTCCATCTTTTTTTCTTTCTTGATATCTCCTCTCAAACTTAGTCTTTCCTAAGGGACTCATAGGCGATTGACTCCCGAGATTTCTCCTCCTGCTGGTTTGATGTCCCTCCGATCATTTCAGAGGGTTGGGGTGTTCTGTAAGGGTTGTCGCCAAAGGAGCTCTTCCATTGTATCACTATCCTACTCAAGTTTTCCATTGTCTAAGTAGGATCCCCATAATCCAAAAACACATTACAACCTCTATCTTTGGCTACTAATCCTTGCTCTCCATGATTTCTTCTAGGGTCTCTCATCTTAACGTCTCAACTCTTGTTTCCCATAGACTATGTCAATGATCTAGTCTTAGAATTGTAGATGGGATGGATCTTCATAAACTTTGAGAATACTTTGATAGGCAGGTTGGCTAAGTATATTTTCATGGGCAGATCAGTTACAGGTCGAATTGTTTTCAAATGTGTCTTCTTATCTGGTCCGCCCATGATGGATCGATGACTAATCGAGTTAGCAGTACTTCAATACATTCGATAAAGGAGAAAGAGTTCACTGCACAATGGACAAGTGCTTGGGTCAGTTGCAAACCAAAAGAGAGCTAAGGGGGGGACCTTAGCAAAACTCCTCCGACGCTCAAGTCAGATCTTGACAAAGAGAATAGAGAAAAGAGAAATAGAACAAGAGCAAAGGTGAAGTAATGTGTAAAAGTAATTTCAATATTAATGTGAATATATATATATATATATATATATGTGTGTGTGTGTGTGTGTGCGCGCGCGCGCGTGCGCGTGCGCGCGTGTGTGTGGGGGGGGCACTCAGCATATAGGTCATTTACAACAAAGAATGGATATGATAGAAAAAAAAATTAATTCAAATTGAAAAAAGTTACTCTATTTGCCAATAAAATAAGGAACACGGTTGAATCTCCTATGCAATTGAGTTCTATTATTTTTCCCCCGAAGGATCGTTTGACATGGAGGTGCTTATATTCCATTATTTTTTTTAATGAATATACACATTCTAATTACATTTTGTTTGATTTATCGGAGTATTTTAGAAAATATATAAATTTAATTAAAAAAAATAGATGAAAAAAGATTAAAAAAATGTTAGGAGCAAACCAAAAGCATAATTATTTGCCTAAACAGTTCCAACAAAAGAAAATAAAGTACATGAAAGGGGAAAGAGAGAGAAGAGAATTCCTCCAGAGGAAAGGATGATGCATTTATTTATATGCTCAATTAGATACAAAAAGTTTGCATCCACCCATTTAAATTACGGACTAATAGAAAAACTAATTTAAGAATAATTTAAAACCTTAAAAATGTGCAAATCATGAGCTTAGTCATCTATATGGCAAGCCAAGTCTAAGATGAAAAATTAGCGCCCAAAAAAAATACATTGATACTTTCAAAAGGAGATTTGTCATGTGAGAGTCTAATTGAGCATGAACTATTTAAAAAAAATAGTTTTTTCCAATTAAGAGCATTAATTTATTTTTTTGTACCTTTTTTTAGTGGCGGTAGCGTTGCGTGAATCTATTCACACACCACTGAATACATTTATTCCCAACAGCGGAGAATATTGCTTCTTTGGGAGTGTTTCATGTAAGCTACACGGTTGACAAAGTTGCTCCATTAATTGGCCAAGAAAAAGTTGATTAAGTTACGTTGCTTATTTTTTTCAACTTTTTTTTCAATGATATTTAACATTTTGCATGATTATTGAAGAGGGTCATGAGGATTTCTTTTCCTTATTATATATATTTTCTCAATTCATTTATTATATTTATATATATATATATATATAAGTCCGATCTGTTGAGCGACGAAGTCATGCACGTCTGTGTACGAAACACTGTGATGAATAATGGTTTCACTGTTCATCGCAGTGTTGTGAACTATGAAATTACTGTTCATCGCAGCTCATGACTTCGGTGCGCAACTGATCATATAAAAATTAAATTTTTATTGTATGAATATTTCTATCACTATCTTATCGATACCAATACATCAAAGTGATCAAACCCTGAGAAGATGAAAAAAGAGGATAAATTATTTTAATTTCTCCTAGCTCGTTCTCCCTCTTCTTTATCGTTGAGCGTGATCATTTCAAGAGATCGGTAAATGATATTTTAAATTTGTTAGTGATGGCATTCAACATGCGATAATGGAGGGGTCATTTATTATCCTAATCAAAGTTAAATGTCCACTATGGGGCATTTACAATATGTTAATACTATAAAAAAAATCATTAGAATAGGCTGAATAGCGACAAATAAAAAAGACGTAAAAAATCCTCTCCCCACCCCGATCGATTTTTCACCGATCCTTTCTCCTCTCGTCCTCTCGCCCTCCGTCTTCCACAAATATTCCCAATCGGCTCCAACTATGGCCTCCTGCTCGGCCTCCAACCTCCTTCTCCGCCTCTGACCTTAGACTCCGATTTCGGCTTCGCCAATTGTTCAGCGAGTTATCCACCTCCGGCCGCCTTCTCCTCTCTGCCTCCTCCGCCGCCGACGATGAATATTTCTTGGCAATTTATCCACACACCCTTCTCCCAGCCATCTCTTCTCCTTCGACTCCAGGTCCGCCTACGGGTCTCTCTCCTCCGTTTTTCTTCTGTCCGAATTTCTCCTGAGCTTTCGTCGCCCAAGGTACAAGTACAAATTTTCTTACTTACCATCTATCACATGCATATAATGGGCCCATATGCTTGTTTTGCAAGTTTGCTTTCTAATATTTTAGCAGCATATGTAACACCCCAAATTTTAATTTCTATATTTTTATTAGAGGAAAATAGAAATAAGAATAAGAATAGAAATAATAAAAATAGAAATAAAATAATAATAATAATAATAATAATAAAATAGAAATAATTAAGAATAAGAAAAAAAATTTGAATAAATGGTTCGTTAGCCGAGGCTCGAACCATGAACCGTTGGTTTGAGAGAATAAGCTTCCCACCACTAAGTCATAAGATTACCAATGGATAAGATATAACAAAATATATCTATAGGCGAAAAAAAGGAAAGATTGGTTAATTTGACTAATTATTTAAAGGGGTAATTAGGTTAAGAAAAATTCTAATTTTTATATATATATTTTTTCCTTATCTCTATAAAATCTCACGCCTCCTCTAATTTTCTTTATTTCCAAGCCGCTTCTCTCTCTCTCCCTCACGTCGCCTCTCTCTCTCTCTCCCTCTCCAACCGTCGAACTCTCATCCCTCTTTCTCTCTCTCGATCTCTCTCTGGTGCTCCAGCCGTCAGAGCAAGGAAGAAGGTTGTCTTTCCTTTGGATAATTCAAGAGGGGATTTTCAAGAGGGATCTTCGCAAGGACTTGATAGAGTATCACGCTAAAGTAAAGGAACACGTAGGAGGTCTTTTCTTTACGAAATCTAACAATATAAATTGGTGAAAAGCGTAGGAGGTAAGTATTGCTCACCTGCAGTATAAGTAGTTATCGTATATCATTGATATATTTTTATGTGCATGTTATTTCCAGTTATGCATGGTGTTTTCAGTTACATGATTTTACCGTTATGTTATGGGTAATTAAACATCATGTTTAGATCCATGATAAGAATATGATTTATGATCATGTATGTTGTAGATGAGTTGTAGCTTACAATTATAAGCATGATATAGAGTAAGATGTAAAAATATTTCCTTTATAAAGAAAATTTAAAGATGCTCTCCGTTCGAATTGGGGATTAAGAGCACAACGATCTTCAGTATGCTCCCAATTTCAGTTTTGGGAGTCAAGAGCATAATGATCTTTATGGTGCTCCCTATTCGTGATTTAGGGGATTAAGAGCATTTCCTTCAGTATGTATAAGAATATAAGTATAAAGGAAGTATTTTACTTTTTGACAGGGCATGTAGGGCATCGATTTACACTGCCGAGGCCCTCTTTTGATTACCCTAGTAGGTTCGGTGGTTGGTCACCCCGACCTATTAGGAATGCGCGCATTGGTACTATGTCGGGCCCATATCCAAGATGATTATTATTTTGAAGTATCAGTATAAGTATAAGTAAAAGTTTTCAAAGTTAATCATTTCAGTTCAGATACACTGTTTATAAGTTTTAAAATACTTAAGAGCATGGTTTATACAAGAGATATGTATTTAGAATTATGATTTCCAGTTGTGCTTGCACGTGTATCAATGTATCAAGGGTAAGAGAACTAGTTGCATGATTTCATACAGTGCATGTTTTTGTGAGCATAGAAAGTACTTACTAAGCGTTATTTCTTATAGTTTGCATTTCCTTATACTGCAGATAAAGGTAAAGAAAAGCTTCAGTAAGGTGGCATGGCGGATGAAGTCTTTGGGTGTGTGTAGACTAACAAAGGGAAGTAAAAGATCATAAGTGAAGATGTCTAAATCGGATTTTTAGTTTCTTATGTCATGTTTGATATTGTCTAAGTGATGTAAAGGTCCTTATGATTATTTTAGTTGTTAGCATATTGCATTAGTATATTGCATGAATTAAAAATAAAGACAATAGTAAAGTAGTGACATCTCCCCTGGTAGAGAGTGGAAAGACTAGGGGGGTGTTACAAGATGGTATCAGAGCGAGTTTCCGCCCTTCCGTCACACACACATCGAGCATCAGTTCTGCCGCCTCCAAGTAAGCAAGTATTTATCTGCTTTATTTACTTTATGAGTAGTAAGGAATGCTTCTTTTAAGTTAAACATGCTTGCATATATATATATATGAAGATGATAGACAGTAAGTAATAGAGCATATCTAGATATGTATGTGAAGATGATAAAAAGTAGTGATAATAGCCTTATAGTGGTTTCACTTAATCATCTTATGATGAGTTCATGGAGTTCCGACAAGGGAATTTATCAGTAGACAAAGCGGTAAAGAGATTCAATAGGTTGACTCGCCTATGTCCGGAACTGGTCAATACTGAGAAGGAAAGAGTTAGGTTGATGCTAAAGATGTTGAGACCGGAGATAGCTCTGAATGTAGTTGGTAGAATTAATAGACCACTGACCACTGAAGATCTAGTCAGTAGTGCGCTAATCACGGAGCATTACATGAATAATATCAAGCACCGGAAGCTAGCCTCGATAGAAAAGTTCTTCGAAACCTCAGAGCGGTAATTCGAACTGGAAGCGAAACAACAATGGCAAGAGGAAACAATAGAATAATGCAAAAGGAGGTTCAGCTAGTAAGCAGGCTACGTATCCAACATGTTCTAAGTGTGGGAGGAAGCATCCAGGAGTTTGCCGCCAGGGCATGAGCGGGTGTTATATATGTGGTGTCGAGGGACACTTCGCCAAACAGTGCCCCACCAAGACCAATCTACCTCCGCCATAGTCTACTCAGTATGGAGGTATACCAGCTTAGCTACATCAGATACAAGGAGCACTGGAGGGTCCTCACATCACTAAGGAAGAGGTAGCAAATGTTTCTACGGTAGTCACAGGTCAGATACCTATCCTTAGTCAGCATGCTACCGTACTGTTTGATACTGGGGCAACTCATTCCTTCATGTCTATGGTATTTGCTAAGAAGATAGATATTGTCACGCCCCGGGAGTATGCCGTGCCGAAAAGCAAACGAACGACATCTCCCCTGTACGTGGCAACATATCGGGTTAATACAAGGCCCGTAGGCCCACAACAACAACACAATATATAAAGATATCAACATATCAAACACAGCGGAAACATACAACAGATAAAACAATATACAATGACCCAACTGTGCACTCCGGAGTGACTTGACACAACAAGAAACATAATAGAAGCCACATCGAAAGCCAAATATATACAACACGTCCGTATATCACAGATACGGAAACAATACGGCTAAAACCACGAAACGACAATCCACACAAATACCACAATACGGATTAAATATCCATCTGTCCGGTGTGAGATGGGATCAGCTGGCGGAGCTCCGAACGTCCAAGGAATCTTCTACCTGTTATCTGGGCGACAGAAAGCCCAGGGTCCCGGGGTGGTGAGTATAAGCTCAGGGGTAATATATAGAAAGTGCATGAACAACATATAAGGATAGATCTACAAGTATACATGTGAAGATCTACAGGTATACAGCATGAGTCCAATAGACATACAGTCCTATCCGACTCTAATAACAAGTAACTACAGTAAAGTCATACTCAATGTATATACTAAACTGATCAACTGAACATAAAGTAATGTACCAACGTACCTGACGGTCTACAACACCATAAGCTATATCATCCTGACAGATATACAATAACATAACCCATATAATGTACCAAGTCAATCCCATACCTGACCAATACTCCAATATATGAACAGTATATGATCACCTGTAATAACAACCTGGTCCATACCACACAATGACATGATGTTAATCAAATGCATATAACAGTCTGAACCAACATATGTATCATGCTCAACACACAGCAGTATATAATATGCAAATGGCATGTAACATGATGAACAAACTGTTGGATCGAGCGGATCGCTAGAGGGGGGGTGAATAGCGATAGAAATTTTTCGTTAAAACGCGAGTAGACACAGCGGAAGATAAAAACAAAAATAGAGACAATAGACACAAAGGTTTTACTTGGTTCGTAGTCGAAGGCTACTACTCCAAGGCCCTAGTGGTCCTTGACCACGTACGGAGGGCAAACTACTAGAAAGCTCCTCCTCGTTGGAGGTAGGAGTTAGACGGATACACAAGATGATAAAAGCTCAAGGTAGAGGGACACTCCCCCTCTCCTTGATATGATTTAAAGCTCAAAATAAGAACAACTTATAAACTGAAATATGATTCAAACTTTCGTTACCGACGACTTCAAAGGATGGAGGTTGAAGCTCTAGTCGTCGTCTCGACAGCGCTTCGTCGTAGGGATGTCGGAGAGTCAGAGCGTATCGGAAGCACTTGGAAGCTTTTTAATTGATGAAAAACCCTAAGACAAGCCCTCCTTTTATAGCCTTTGAGCCCCTCATCGAATGGGTCTTCAATCAATCACAAATGGACACAAAACCTCCTTGAAATGGGGTGATAAGCCTTGAATCCTCGAAGCTGATCATTAACCATCACGATCGGTGATGGTAGCATCGATCGAGTCCGATAGACAATGATCGGTGATGAAGGGCGCGAGTCCTCCAAGTCGGCAATGATCGATGCTAGCTGCAAGGCAAAGTTAGCTCAAAGAAAACATTATTTCGACGGCCTTCGACCGTCCGATCTCGACCTAGACCATCGATGGGATGTCTTTGGTCAGATCTACGCTTAAGATCATCCCCGTAAGGAGGATATGACCTCACTTACGCTCACACACATGAGCTTACCTCGATACTTACTGTGTCGCTTTCGCTTTTGGCCTTCCACTCGATTCCTTCGGCTCCCTCCGAAGTCACTCGAGTGTCGCCCGACCACCACGGCTTCCTCCGGGTGTCGCTAGCCTTCAGCTTCAGCTTTAGCACTTTTCTGCACTCTCGATTCAGCTCGTGAGATAATGATATATCCTTAACTTTGCGTCTTTTACCATAATCAAAATACAGGTTCGACTTAGGTGCCCCTGCACCAACACAAACATATGCAGCAATCAAATGCAGCATCTCACAGGCATATGTAAAACATATATCAAATACATGCATACATATATATCATTAGTGCATATGCATGGCCATGTCTGCGGACCCGTCCAACCACGACCCCAGTATGACCCGGGTGGCACGGCATGACGACTAGCCCGACTCCAGCCGCCACTACTCTCGAGTGACCGAGTTGGGTAGTATGAATGAGTAGCATATAAGCGTAAAAAGCTAACTACTCCCCGAGGGTCCCTGCTGCTGGTCGCTCCGTCACTACCCATGAGTAGACGAGCTCCGCACACAGGACAACTGCACGTCACAACAACCACCATCTATAGTGAGCGAGTGCTAACACCACTCTGCTCAGTGGCCAGGTGCGCATCTCCAGCTACCACCATCCATAGTGGCCGAGTGCGGCACATCCAATGCTCTGCCCTCAACCCTGCTACCACTACCCCGAGTGGCCGGGGAGGCAGGATGACTGACGATCCGTCTCAACCACAAGAGAGACCCAGTCAACAGCATGCATGCAATGTAATGATGCATAGCTCCATACATGTATCCTCGCCTCACTCCCTATCCCATGGGGAGTCCTGGTCAACCAAAAGTCAACTATGCAAGGACTACAATCACAAAACTCTCTCTATCGCACAAAGAGTCATACTCATCTGACAGTCAATCACGCTAAGACCTTTAGTCTGTAGCGATACACTATCGACCGTCCATATAACCATACACAGGAACATAATCCATAATGGATATACCATCACGCTAGGACCTCTAGTCCATGGTCACATACTGACAACCACACACTTATCTATGCACAGACAACTAGATCCACCATAGATGCACCACTAATATGAGTATGATATAACAATCGACTCCATAATCCAATTCATCACCTAACCCTAGTGATGTAACACAGTAACCCAATCTGAGGTCACAAAGATAACCCTAACCACCTGTACTTACTGAACATCCATCATAGGGTTTATAGTTTCTATCCGAGCTAGATAATCAATGAAGTACCAGAGTTTATATCTCAAAGGTCAAGGCAGTACAAGCATATGATTAAATAAGAGTGGATTTAAGGTAAACAGGTATAAACATAAATCCAAGATCATGCACTAGAATTTGATCAAAACTACCGGACCAGGTAGATATTACCCACCTGATACGAAGCTCGAATAATCCTCACGGCCGTGGACCTGCTTCGTATCCCAAACCTGCACAACAATAACAAATTAGGATTAAGTACGAATCTCTCATAACTATATAAACAACATACTAATTCATTCTATATTCGTATTCTTTTCTTGTCTACGAGTAAGAACCCAACTTATCCCAAAGTTGATACACCATGAAAAGTAAAAGAAAACTATCGTAACTACCCCACACTGATTCTTGCCTCAAGCATAGTCAAAGGAAACCAATTACAACTCCGATCCACCGTTTATCCCTAAATCACAGTAGAAAACTATAACCATTCCAGAATTCTTTAATCATCTTCATACACCACCATCTACCGATTTCCTTCACACAATAATTGAAGGAAACAAAGATTATAACCTACCCTTTACTGTTCAATTCATACCCCCAACAACTCGTCGGCAGATCATAGCTCTACTCTAAATCACAGGTAAATTCTAAATCAAAATCCATCACAAGAAACTAAAATTCCCGATTAAAACCCATCACAAATGATACCATAAGAGTATGTACCACTTACCAATCTCCGATCTCTTCCGGCAGCCCACTCTTGTTCAACCTCTACCGAAATCAACCAAATCCCTAAAGAACAATTAGCTAACACTCCAAATCAAGCTATAACAACATACTTTCCCGTTCCAACCTTAGCCGCCAGATCTTCCTCTTGGCCTCATCGTCAACTCGCGAGAAGATGATAATCCAGGTCAGAAATCGCCACCGAACAAGCAGTGGAGAAGCAGAGAAAACAAGCAAAGCTTAAGGGAGTGACTCACCGGATCGGGGTCATCGGCGCCTGCTGCTGCTTGGATCGGCGAAGCAAGACGACGACACGGATCTTGACAAGTTGAGCTCATGGGGTTAACCCAGTCGCTGGGCGGCGACTCCAATGAATGGAGGTATGCTGTCAAGGGGCAGAGCAAAGGCAGCGACGGAGGAAGAAATCGACCGAGATGACGATCAGCGGCTAAGCCGGCGGCGCGCAATTGATGGTCTTCTGCTCGAGGCGACCTCCAACGACCTCCGGCGACCCGGTGGCGGCAGCGAGGCCATCACTTGCGACGAAGAAGGCGACGATCGGGAAAGGGCATCGCAACGGAGAAAGAATCGGCGATGGTCGGCTGTAGAGATCGCGCGGTGAAGAAGCGGATCGCGCCGAACAGAGGAAAGGGAGAAATCGCAGATCAGGTTTGGGATTTAAAACCCGTTCAGGAAACTAGTTAATCCAGCTCAAGCCCACCGGCCCAAACCCATTTCCATCCCAACAAAGCCAACCCAATGGACTCAAATTTCAATAGACTCACAAATCACTAATTAAGCCCAATTACCCACTAATTAAATCCAAATTAATTAAAGATTTAATCCATATATAATTTTTTTTTTTTCGTATTTTACATTCTCCCCCACTTATAAAAATTTGGTCCCCAAATTTCCGACTCATGTACGAGTACGAGATGTCACAATAATCATCTCAAGTATCCGGAGTAAAGTCACACATCTCAAGTGACTAAGTGGGGTGCTGAGCTCGAATATTATATTCCAGCTCTTATACGCTCTCAGCCAACCTATTAAGAGGTCAATTACTGTACCAGAGTGGAGCTCTATACCCGTAACCAATGGGAAACTTTGCCAGAATCGTAAGGTGAATCATGAATCACTATCAGAAATGATATTCAAGGATACTCCGTGGATATAATTCCATCAAACAATCCAACGAAATCCATCTTACGACTCGGAAGAAAATGAGCGGACCTAGCTAATCGATCATCGACTACCCAAATCCTATCAAGTCCTTTCCGAATTCTAGATAATCTCCCAACACAGTCTAACGTACTAGGCTCCCACTTCATCACGGTATGTAACCCTACAGGTCACTAATATTCCACCTTTGCTTGTTGGCACACCCATCGACAAATTACGAGATCAACCATATCCCATATATAGTTCCACCAACATGAACGTCTCAAACTCGCTATTTCCGCATACACTCCGAATAAATCATCACTCTCGAATGAAGAGTCTCCTGAAACAACTCTTCCTAAAGCGAATGCAACTCTGGGAACCACCATCCTTCCCAGAGACGGAGATTTATTCTCACAAGAGAAATTAATCTAATGTCCAAAATTCACTCTGTCACCTAGAACTGAAAGTAACTGGAAGGCTATAATGACTAATCTCGCTAGTTTCTCAACTAGCATACACATAATATATGTCTCATTCAACTGCATCGGGATCGCTCCTAATCCCTGAAATGATGCATCTGCATACAATACTCTTCCATACATATCGGACGGATTAACTAACACTGACGCAAAAGTCAGTCATCGTCTAGGCCCTGAAACCTAGCTTCACAACTTTCCGACCAAGTGATTTCCATCACCTTCTTGGTCCAACAAGTCGGCGATATAGTATCGCTAGAACATCCTATCCACATCTACGGTAAATACAAAATCAATCTAGGGAAACATAACTTCCCTTAAGATCATGAATATATCCCAAAAATATATCATCCACAGATATGATGACAATCGATCACAAATACTCCAAGAGTACTTGATTTCTCAAGTTCATGAACGACTTAATCGTCGATAAGTCTAACAACATTATCGACATCTCCTAAAATTCATACCAAGTATGAAATATCGTCTTCTACACACCTGTATCCCTTTTACTCTAAGCTACAGATAGCTCAATCTTCACACTGACAATGATAATTGTATGACACTAAGTCACTACAATATCAACCCTCCAGTCGTAGACCAACCCTAGGGTATACACAGGTGTCATTTAGCTGATCTAAACAGATCCTCTATCCCCACTAAGGATACTCATTCCCAACTACTGCATTCCAATCATCGATAATCGATGCATAACCTCAAAGTCTGACTCTCTTCTAACAAAGAGTTACAAGTCTTCTCAAGAAGAAACACTGAGGCAGATAAATCTCCCATCCAATACCTCATAAAATCGCAACTTACGTTCTTTCAATTTTCACAGTGTTTAGCAACACCGATACCCATAAAATCATCTCCCGGTATGAGGTCCCCAATATCAGGACTATTCCCGAAATCACCTCAATCGCATATTCCACTTGCCCATGCAGTGGCCAGCTCGAGAGTTCATCCGTAACTACATCCGAATACTCTCGGATTATAGGTACATCCGAGAGTCCTAGTATACCAACGCTCCAACAATCCAACTATCCGTAAGGATATGTCTATAGTGGAGGTATGTCTAGCAAAGGCTAAGGGTATCTCTTGACTTCATGATTGTTGGTCAACATCTCACCTGACGGTAGAGATACCACCAATCCATAAGTCGATAGGAACCCATCTAATCCTATCTAAGAATGTTCTAGACCTACATACCTAAAACTACCAGTATCTCTCGATATATCCGCAAATATGATGACCTAAAGTAATACCCCGAAGGACCGATTCTTCGGTCTTCTATACTTCTTCTCGAGTAATCATGTAAACTTGTTCAACATCTGTTCTGGACGGCTGAGCTCATGTAGATGCAAAGACTATCATGGAAAACTGAAGTCAACTGCTGAACTGAGATACAAACTGAAACAACCGCAATGGAGATGGTAAACACTGTTGTACTAGCAAAGGGTACACATCCGGCTGAAAAATACTGAAGAATTGTCAACATCAAAGCATGCTCCATCTCTGTGAAAGGTATAGCTGCCACTGGAGAATACTGCATAGATACGACCATCGTCGTAAACTTTCTCCTCTGTACAAATCATAACCACGCCAGGGAAGGTAACAGTTGCTGTCGTCTGGGAAGATAACAATTGTTGTCTGAACGTCTGAATCTTCTGAGATATCTTTGGCTGATACTGCTGAGTAACTTACTTCTTCCGGATGAAAGTATCAAAGAGCTCCAACTATATCTGAGGTAGTAGATCGCTGCTGATGTGATAATCCATTCTTCTGTCATGATCTCGGCTTCCGAGGTTGTGGATCATCCGCTCGAAAGCATCATCCATAGTCTTCAACTGAGTCTTCAAAGTACATACTCTCCTCGTAGATACCGGCTGCTTATAGTAGAAACAGATACAATGGTCCATCGGATAATCTGACTCTGTGTCTCGTCGTAACCCGCACTGCACACACATAATCTCTCCTCTCAAAGGTAATTACCTTTTCGATTGCAGGTACATGTCTAATAACCTCAATATGTCATTCCCGTGGTCAACTCACCATGGTTACGAATAGTGACTAACATACTACAAGTCATGCACTGTTATAAGCAACTAAATGCATAGCCAATAGAAGGATATGTAATAACAATTAACATACCTTAAACCTTGTAGCTCGGAGATGTCCGCAACAGCCAGATCCCAGAACTCACGAACCAAAACCGAGTAAAGCAAAACTCGATGTCCGAACGAAATCAAATCCAAAAATGGACTTCGCAACCTAGGGCTCTGATACCAATAAAATTGTCACGCCCCAGGAGTATATGCGTCAAAAGCAAGCGGACGGCATCTCCCAGCGTGGCAACATATCGGAGTTAATACAAGGCCCGTAGGCCCAACAACACAATATATAAAGATATCAACATATCAAACAAACATGAAACATACAACAGATAAAACAATATACTGATGACCCAATGTGCACTCGGGTGACTTGACACAACAAGAAACATAATAGAAGCCACATCGAAAGCCAAATATATACAACACGTCCGTATATCACAGATACGGAAACAATACGGCTAAAACCACGAAACGACAATCCACACAAATACCACAATGCGGATTAAATATCCATCCGTCCGGTGTGAGATGGGATGGATCACCGACTCGAGCGTCAAGGAATCTTCTACCTGTTATCTGGCGACAGAAGCCCGAGTCGAGGTGGTGAGTATAAACTCGGGGTAATATATAGAAAGTGCATGAACAACATATAAGGATAGATCTACAAGTATACATGTGAAGATCTACGGTATACAACATGAGTCCAATAGACATACGTCCTATCCATCTAATAACAAGTAACTCTGATGAAAGTCATACTCAATGTATATACTAAACTGATCAAATGAACATAAAGTAATGTACCAACGTACCTGACGGTCTGCAACACCATAAGTTATATCATCCTGACAAATATACAATAATATAACCCATATAATGTACCAAGTCAATCCCATACCTGACCAATACTCCAATATATGAGCGATATATGATCACTGTAATAACAACCGGTCCATACCATACTGATGACATGATGCTAATCAAATGCATATAACGATGCGAACCAACATATGTATCATGCTCAACACATATATAATATGCAAATGGCATGTAACATGATGAACAAACATATGCAGCAATCAAATGCAGCATCTCACAGGCATATGTAAAACATATATCAAATACATGCATACATATATATCATCAGTGCATATGCATGGCCATGTCTGCGGACCCATCCAACCACGACCCCAGTATGGCCCGAGTGGCACGGCATGACGACTAGCCCGACTCCAGCCGCCACTACTCTCGAGTGACCGAGTTGGGTAGTATGAATGAGTAGCATATAAGCGTAAAAAGATAACTACTCCCCGGGGGTCCCTGCTGCTGGTCGCTCCATCACTACCCATGAGTAGACGAGCCTCGCACCGACAATCGCAGAGTCTATAGTGGGCGAGTGCTAACACCACTTTGCTCGGTGGCGGTCGCGCGTCTCCGGCTACCACCATCCTAGTGGTGGCCGCGTACATCCAATGCTCTGCCCTCAACCCTGCTACCACTACCCCGAGTGGCCGGGGAGGCAGGATGAATGACGACCCGTCTCAACCACAAGAGAGACCCAGTCAACAGCATGCATGCAATGTAATGATGCATAGCTCCATACATGTATCCTCGCCTCACTCCCTATCCCATGGGGAGTCCTGGTCAACCAAAAGTCAACTATGCAAGGACAACAATCACAAGACTCTCTCTATTGCACAAAGAGTCATACTCATCTGATAGTCAATCACGCTAAGACCTCTAGTCTGTAGCGATACACTATCGACCGTCCATATAACCATACACAGGAACATAATCCATAATGGATATACCATCATGCTAGGACCTCTAGTCCATGGTCACATACTGACAACCACACACTTATCTATGCACAGACAACTAGATCCACCATAGATGCACCACTAATATGAGTATGATATAACAATCGACTCCATAATCCAATTCATCGCCTAACCCTAGTGATGTAACACAGTAACCCAATCTGAGGTCACAAAGATAACCCTAACCACCTGTACTTACTGAACATCCATCAGCTAATACATAATAGGGTTTATAGTTCCTATCCGAGCTAGATAATCAATGAAGTACCAGAGTTTATATCTCAAAGGTCAAGGCAGTACAAGCATATGATTAAATAATAGTGAATTTAAGGTAAACAGGTATAAACATAAATCCAAGATCATGCACTAGAATTTGATCAAAACTACCGGACCAGGTAGATATTACCCACCTGATACGAAGCTTGAATAATCCTCACGGCCGTGGACCTGCTTCGTATCCCAAACCTGCACAAGAATAACAAATTAGGATTAAGTACGAATCTCTCATAACTATATAAACAACATACTAATTCATTCTATATTCATATTCTTTTCTCGTCTACGAGTAAGAACCCAACTTATCCCAAAGTCGATACACCATGGAAAGTAAAAGAAAACTATCGTAACTACCCCACACTGATTCTTGCCTCAAGCATAGTCAAAGGAAACCAATTACAACTCCGATCCACTGTTTATCCCTAAATCACAGTAGAAAACTATAACCATTCCAGAATTCTTTAATCATCTTCATACACCACCATCTACCGGTTTCCTTCACACAATAATTGAAGGAAACAAAGATTATAACCTACCCTTTCTTTATTCAATTCCTTACCCCCAACAACTCGTCGGCAGTTCATAGCTCTACTCTAAATCACAGGTAAATTCTAAATCAAAATCCATCACAAGCAACTAAAATTCCTGATTAAAACCCATCACAAATGATACCATAAGAGTATGCACCACTTACCAATCTCTGATCTCTTCCGGCAGCCCACTCCTGTTCAACCTCTACCAAAATCAACCAAATCCCTAAAGAACAATTAGCTAACACTCCAAATCAAGCTATAACAACATACTTTCCCGTTCCAACCTTAGCCGCTAGATCTTCCTCTTGGCCTCATCGTCAACTCGCGAGAAGATGATAATCTAGGTCAGAAATCGCCACCGAACAGGCAGTGGAGAAGCAGAGAAAACAAGCAAAGCTTAAGGGAGTGACTCACCGGATCGGGGTCATCGGCGCCTGCTGCTGCTTGGATCGGCGGAGCAAGACGACGACACGGATCTTGCCAAGTTGAGCTCATGGGGTCAACCCAGTCGCTGGTCGACGACTCCAATGAATGGAGGTATGCTGTCAAGGGGCAGAGCAAAGGCAGCGACGGAGGAAGAAATCGACCGAGATGACAGTCGAAAGCAGCTGAGCTCGCGACGGCATCGGCGGTAGCAGCTCCAGCTCACGGTGGTCAACAATTGATGGTCTTCTGCTCGAGGCGACCTCCAACGACCTCCGGCGACCCGGTGGCGGCAGCGAGGCCATCACTTGCGACGAAGAAGGCGACGATCGGGAAAGGGCATCGCAGCGGAGAAAGAATCGGTGATGGTCGGCTGTAGAGATCGCGCGGTGAAGAAGCGGATCGCGCCGAATAGAGGAAAGGGAGAAATTGCAGATCAGGTTTGGGATTTAAAACCCGTTCAGGAAACTGGTTAATCCAGCTCAAGCCCACCGGCCCAAACCCATTTCCATCCCAACAAAGCCAACCCAATGGACTCAGCCCAATGGGCTCAGCCCAATAGGCTCATCCCAATGGGCTCAGCCCAATAGACTCAGCCCAAATCCAATCCTTAAACAAATCACTAATTAAGCCCAATTACCCACTAATTAAATCCAAATTAATTAAAGATTTAATCCATATATAAATTTTTTTTTTCGTATTTTACAGATATAACTCCAGATATCTTAGATATTCAGTTTTTAACGCCCCTACCTTCAGGTGAAATAATGACATCTACACACTGGTTGCGTGTCGTGTCGGTCAGAATTTCAGACAGAGAGCTTTATAGTGATCTGATTTTGCTGGACATGCATGACTATGATGTCATCTTTAGAATGGACTTTCTTAGCAAGTACGGTGATTCCATTTAGTGTCGTAAGCGAAGAGTAGTATTCCAACCCGAGACCGAGGCTAAATTTGAGTTTATTAGAGAACCAAGAAAGAAGACTAAGAAGTTCTTGTCTGCTATGGAAGCTCAGAAGATGTTAGCTATTGGTTGCACTGGGTATTTAGCACATATAGTTGATACTAAACATGAAAGAAGTCAAAAGCTGGAAGAAGTCTCAATCGTATGTGACTACCCAGAAGTATTTCCTGACGAGCTACCAGGACTAGCACCTAGAAGGGAAGTTGAGTTTGAGATTGAGCTTATTCCTGGTACCAACCTAATCTCAAAAGCACCCTATCGTATGACTCCAGCTGAATTGAAAGAGCTTCAGGAACAATTACGGGAGTTATTAGACAAGGGATTCATCCACCCTAGTCATTTCCCATGGGGAGCTCCAGTGTTGTTCGTGAAAAAGAAAGATGGGTTTATGAGGATGTGCATAGACTACCGAGCCTTGAATCAAGTGACAATCAAGAACAGATATCCTCTGCCAAGGATAGAGGATTTATTTGATCAATTGAGGGGAGTTATAGTCTTCTCCAAGATTGACTTGCGGTCCGGTTATCATCAGGTAAGAGTTAAAGAGGATGATATACCGAAAACAGTCTTCCGAATAAGGTATGGACACTATGAGTTCGTGGTCATGCCCTTCGGAGTGATGAATGCACCCGCTATGTTTATGGACTTGATGAATCGGATATTTAAGGAGTTCCTTGACAAGTTTGTGGTCGTCTTCATTGACGACATCCTTATCTTCTCGAGAATCCAGGAGGAACATGTCGAACACTTGAAGACAGTCTTACAGACCCTTCAGCAAAGACAGTTATATGCTAAGTTCTCCAAGTGTGAGTTTTGGCTTGATCAAATGTCATTTCTGGGACATGTTATTTCAAAAGATGGAGTTATGGTAGACCTGACAAAGATAGAAGCGATCGATGGTGGGTCAACCAAAGAATGCCAGCGAAGTCAGAAGTTTCCTCGGATTAGCAAGGTACTATCGAAAGTTTGTGGAAAACTTCTCAAGGATAGTTTCGCCGTTGACGGTTCTTACTAGAAAGAACAAGAAGTTCGAATGGACCGAAGATTATGAAAAGAGCTTCCTTGAATTAAAGAGGAGACTCATAAGTGTTTCAGTGCTTACCCTTCCAGAAAGTAATGAGGGATTTGACCTGTATAGTGATGCATCCAAGATGGGACTTGGAGCAGTATTTATGCAGAAGGGTGAAGTCATTGCTTATACATCTAGACAACTCAAGGACTACGAAAAGAATTACCCCACTCATGACGTTGAGTTGACAGCAGTGGTTTTTGCTCTGAAAGTTTGGAGACATTACTTATATGGAGTCCAATGCAAGATTTACACAGATCACCAAAGTCTGAAGTATTTCTTCACTCAGAAGGATTTGAATATGTGACAGCACAGATGACTTGAGCTAGTAAAGGACTATGACTGTGAAATCCACTATCATCCTGGAAAGGCAAATAAAGTAGCAGACGCGCAGAGTAGAAAATCATACGCCACTTTGATGTCCCTAGCAACACTATCCCAACCACTGGAGAAAGAGATAATGAATTTTGGAGTTGAGATCATTTCTAGACAGCTCTCCGCCTTGACCATAGTACCTACACTGTTTGAGGATATATTAGCGAGACAGGACAAAGATCCTAGCATCCAAATGAATCAAGCAAGAGATCCAAGAAGGGAAGGATGAAGGATTCCGTGTCTCTGACAGTGGGGTATTATATTTGGGTGAACGCCTATGTATCCCCAACGACCCAGACTTAAGAAAGAAGATCCTAGAAGAAGCTCATGGGACCCCATATTCGATGCATCCTGGATCCACCAAGATGTATCAAGATATGAAGGGGAAATTCTGGTGGCTTAGTATGAAGAGGGATGTGGCTAAGTATGTTAGCACTTGCCTGACATGTCAGATAGTGAAAGCTAAACACCATAGACCAGGAGGAGTTCTACAACCTATCCAGATTCCAGAATGGAAGTGGGAGGAACTAGCCATGAATTTCATAGTAGGATTGCCCAAAACAACCAATGGCTACGATTCTATTTGGGTAGTTGTCGATAGATTGACAAAGTCTGCTCACTTCATGTCTATCAGAATATCATACTCCATGAAGCAGTTAGCCCAGTTATACGTCAAGGAAGTGATTAGACTGCATGGAGTACCTAAGACCATTATCTCAGATAGAGACAGTCGCTTCACTTCACACTTCTGGGAGTGTGTTCAGAAAGCCCTCGGCACTAAGTTACGATTCAACACTGTATTTCATCCTCAGACAGATAGGCAAACAGAAAGAGTGAATCAGATTTTGGAGGACATGCTCAGAGCTTGTGCCTTGGATTTTAAAGGAAGCTGGTGTAAATATTTGTGTTTGGCAGAGTTTGCCTATAATAATAGTTATCAAACCACAATTGGAATGACACCTTATGAAGCCTTGTATGGAAGGAGATGCAGATCGCCTATTTGTTGGTATGAGGATGGCGAGAAGAAAGAAATGGGACTCAAGACTGATTTTATAGATGACACCACCAAAGCTATAAAGAACATACGTCAAAGGATAGAGGCTGCCCAAAGTCGACAGAAGAGTTACGCCGATGTCCGACGCAGACCCCTAGAGTTCCAAGTCGGAGATTCAGTGTTCATTAAGGTAGCTCCTATGAAAGGGGTAATGAGATTTGGGAAGAAAGACAAGTTAAGTTCCAGATATGTAGGCCCCTACCTGATCACCAAGAGAGTTGGTAAGGTAGCTTATGAGCTAGAGCTACCACAGGAAATGTCAGCTATCCACAATGTATTTCATGTTTCAATGCTTAAGAAGCACGTCCCAGACAACAACCAAGTGATTGAGCCACAGGAGTGCAGATTCAAAGCGGATCTAAGTTATGAAAGTCGACTATTCGGATAATAGATCGAGCGACGGTCGAAACTAAATAAAGAAATACCGTTAGTAAAAGTCATATGGCAAAGTCAAAGGGTTGAAGAAGCAACCTGGGAATGTGAGGATGACATGAAACAAAAGTACCCTGAGTTTTTCTAAGTTTCGAGGACGAAACTTTTATAAGGTATAAAGGATTGTAACACCCCAAATTTTAATTTCTATATTTTTATTAGAGGAAAATAGAAATAAGAATAAGAATAAAAATAATAAAAATAGGAATAGAATAATAATAATAATAATAAAATAGAAATAATTAAGAATAGGAAAAAAAATTGAATAAATGGTTCGTTAGCCGAGGCTCGAACTATGAACCGTTGGTTTGGGAGAATAGGCTTCCCACCACTAAGTCATAAGATTACCAATGGATAGGATATAACAAAATATATCTATAGGCGAAAAAAAAAAGAAAGATTGGTTAATTTGACTAATTATTTAAAGGGGTAATTAGGTTAAGAAAAATTCTAATTTTTATATTTTTTTTTTCCTTATCTCTCTATAAAATCTCACGCCTCCTCTAATTTTCTTTATTTCCAAGCCGCTTTTCTCTCTCTCTCCCTCATGTCGCCTCTCTCTCTCTCTCTCCCTCTCCAACCGCCGAACTCTCATCCCTCTTTCTCTCTCTCGATCTCTCTCTGGTGCTCCAGCCATCAGAGCAAGGAAGAAGGTTGTCTTTCCTTTGGATAATTCAAGAGGGGATTTTCAAGAGGGATCTTCACAAGGACTTGATAGAGTATCACGCTAAAGCAAAGGAACACGTAGGAGGTCTTTTCTTTACGAAATCTAACAATATAAATTGGTGAAAAGCGTAGGAGGTAAGTATTGCTCACCTGCAATATAAGTAGTTATCGTATATCATTGATATATTTTTATGTACATGTTATTTCCAGTTATGCATGGTGTTTTCAGTTACGTGATTTTACCGTTATGTTATGGGTAATTCAACATCATGTTTAGATCCATGATAAGAATATGATTTATGATCATGTATGTTGTAGATGAGTTGTAGCTTACAATTATAAGCATGATATAGAGTAAGATGTAAAAATATTTCCTTTATAAAGAAAATTTAAAGATGCTCCCCGTTCGAATTGGGGATTAAGAGCACAACGATCTTCAGTATGCTCCCAATTTCAGTTTTGGGGGTCAAGAGCATAATGATCTTTATGGTGCTCCCTATTCGTGATTTAGGGGATTAAGAACATTTCCTTCAGTATGTATAAGAATATAAGTATAAAGGAAGTATTTTACTTTTTGACAGGGCATGTACCGGGCATCAGTTTCGCCCACGGGCCGAGGCCCTCAGTTTCAGTTACCCTAGTAAGTTCGGTGGTTGGTCACCCCGACCTATTAGGAATGCGCGCATTGGTACTATGTCGGGCCCATATCCAGGATGATTATTATTTTGAAGTATCAGTATAAGTATAAGTAAAAGTTTTCAAAGTTAATCATTTCAGTTCAGATACACTGTTTATAAGTTTTAAAATACTTAAGAGCATGGTTTATACAAGAGACATGTATTCAGAATTATGATTTCCAGTTGTGCTTGCATGTGTATCAATGTATCAAGGGTAAGAGAACTAGTTGCATGATTTCATACAGTGCATGTTTTTGTGAGCATAGAAAGTACTTACTAAGCGTTATTGCTTATAGTTTGCATTTCCTTATACTGCAGATAAAGGTAAAGAAAAGCTTCAGTAAGGTGGCATGGCGGATGAAGTGTTGGGTGTGTGTGGCGACGGAACAGTGGAAGTAAAAGATCCTAAGTGAAGATGTCTAAATCGGATTTTTAGTTTCTTATGTCATGTTTGATATTGTCTAAGTGATGTAAAGGTCCTTATGATTATTTTAGTTGTTAGCATATTGCATTAGTATATTGCATGAATTAAAAATAAAGACAATAGTAAAGTAGTGACATCTCCCCTGGTAGAGAGTGGAAAGAATAGGGGGGGTGTTACAGCATATGAGAAAAAAAATGAAAGCTTAGCAAATCTATCATCTTTTTCCCATGGAACATGGTAGAGGAGTTAAAATTCTAAACATATCAACTTGGATTTAAAGAAGTAATGAATATCAAAAAATACCTAATAATTTATACTTCATATGGTTCGTGCACAAATTTTATATGGCAACTTGAGGTCTATTATAGAAGACTAAAACCAAGTTCAAAGGTTGGTCTTAAGGTCTATTATAGAAGACTAAAACCAAGTCCAAGACTAAAATTTTGTAGATGACAAGTCTCATCAAATTCATTCACTCAATTATTTTCATATTTCTGAGCTTTCATATGCATGCTCGTCTATTTCTTTTTCACATTTTTAATGTCATAGAGAAGTTGTGTTGACAGTTCTTTTGGGGGCAACATAGGTGAAAGAAGACAAATTCTTAAAAGTGTTTGGAAATTAGACAATCATAGGTAAACTAGTTTTTTACTTGATTATTTGTGGAACAAAGGTATTATTAGATGTAACTACTAGTTTGATGTATATTTGTTAAGTACAAATCAAACTATCATTCTCCATGTTAAACCCTTGTCCATTAAATTTGTCCTTTATAAGGTTTAGCAGATGATCTTAATAAGGGTTGCTGAGGTGCATTTTTTTTATTGTTAATTAAGTTTCATAAAAGTTTGACTCGACTTGAGGTCTTTGTTTCAGTCATTTATATAATATGAGAAATTTTTATATGTTTAACCAAATTTTATAAATATGGATAAAAATTGGATAATAATTTAGAATCAGATTAGTCTAGAATATATAAATGGGTTAAATCAGTTTTTAAATGTAGTAGAGAATTATATGATCAGTCTGAATTTATCCAAAATCCGTTGTCCATGTCGAGGTGTGGCAATTTGTTTAAATATGATTTAGATTATATTTGAGGACATATTTATAGGTGGGGATTTGACAAATTATACAAAGTTTAAAACTTTCATGGAGAATCTGTTACTTCATCCAATAATATACATATTGTTAATGAAGATAAACATGATTGTGATATTGAAGAAGATGATTTTGAAGACATGTTTACTGATTTACAAAATGCTAAAAGTGTCAACATCATTGGATCTTAATTAGATGATATTAATGAAAATATAAATGCAAATGATATTAGATGAAGTTATACTTCAATGTTAGAAGAATCACAAAAAGAGTTGTATCACAATTGTACTAATTTTCCTGTGTTTAGTTTTTTTGTCAAGCTAATGCATGTAAAGGTGTTAAATGGCTGGAGCAATAAATCTTTTGATATGTTACTTTAGTTACTGTAAGAGGCATTTTCTAAACCAAATGTGATTCCAAACTCTCATTATGAAGCAAAAAATTATTAAAAGAGTTAGGATTGACATATGAGATGATACATGTATGTCAGAAAATGATTGTATATTATTTTGGGGTGAGCATGAGAATAAGAAAACATGTCAAGTGTGCAAGGAGCCTAGATACAAGTATGACGGGATGAATAAGAAAAAGAATACTCAGAAAATTCTTCGATATTTTCCTCTAAAATCTAGACTTAAGCGGTTATTTATTTCAAAACATACAACAAAAGATATGATATGACATAAAGAAAAACAGGTTGAAACAGATAGTGTATTAAGACACCCAGCAGATAGTGAATCATGAAAGAATTTGATGTTTCACATGAAATATTTACAGGTGATTGATAACTGTCATTTTGTCGTATTATTTTGGTCCTTAATATCACTATTTTTATCCTCTCGAGTGATTAATTATCGATTATTATCATGTTTTATGAGTTGAATTTATTTTTGGACCTTATTATAAATTCTCCTAAATTTTAGACTTATATGCAAATTTTACATCTTAATTGTAGGAGATCGAGATGAGCCAATGGATTAAACTCGAGTTGGATCAGTGATTCATGAAATATTCACTTAGGGTTGGCTACTGATGATTTTAATCCTTGTGGAAACATGTCAAATGCTTATAGTATGTGTTGGTGCAATCGACCCAGGTCACGATTGACAAGACTCGAGTAGGGATTTAAAGTTTGACAATTAGTTTGACAATGGGATTGTTAAGTGTTTGTCAATATGATTTGACCATATGAATAATGTATGATTGGGATATCCATGGTCATATAGGGAGATTGTTGGAGCAATCAACCTCAGATCAAGGTTGACTAAGCTCAAGTGAGACTCAAGTGAAAATCCAAGTATGAATACTTGGCATAGAGAAGTCCAAGTTGGACACTTGGCATGGAAAGTCCAAGAATGTAGTCTTGGCAATGAAAGTCTAAATATGAATATTTGGCAAAAAAAAATCCAAGGGTATAGTCTTGGGCACGTAAGTCCAAGTGTATAGTATTGGCGGTGAAAGTCCAAGTTTGGAGGCTTGGCAAAGGAGATCTGTTAGCATGACATGGTTGACGGAAGAACTTGAAGGCTAGGGCCAAGGGTGAGGAGTCATGGACTCGAACCAAGAGCTCAAGGCTGATAGAAGTGGCTTGAAGACTTAGTGTAAAATACTGGGAAAAAAAATAATAAATAAATAAATATAAAATAAAATATTATTCCTCGTTAATTGATAAACTATCTTGTGGAATTTTTCAGAAATTTTTCTGGATTTAAATGGAGGTTCTATGGATATTTTATGGGATAAAACGAACAGGTTTTTGTAAAGCATGTTTAGACTATCTTGTATTAAATGGTTTAATTAAACCAAATCTGCCGTTTCCCGTCAGTTTCAGTATTCGCGACTCCTCTATTCTTCTTCGTGATCCCGACCTTTCCTCCTCCTCCTCCCCCCCCTCCCCGCGCGACTTCCTCCTCCAAATTGCTCGCCGCTCCACACGCCGTCACCGCCTGTTGGAGCAGCTCGCCGTCGACAGTCGCTATCGCTCGCTGCGCAAGCCGCGCGAGCACCACCGTCGCTCTTCCTTTTCTCCGGATCAAGCATCGTCGCAACGCCACTCGCCGCTGCCGCTCCGCCGCCGCTGATGGCCGCCTCCTCAAGCCAGTCGCGAGCTCTCGTTGCCCTTCGATCATCGACGCCCCAAGCCAGCCGCTAGCTCCTTTTCGATCGTCGGCGCCCCAAGTCGCTGCTGCCGCAGCAAGTCCAGTTTTGGTGATGAGTCGTTGATTTCCTCTGTTTTTCCCCCGAGCGAGAAGATCACCCCTGTGTTGCTTATTTTGAGCAGTCGCGTGCCGCCATCTCCTTGCCATGCCCTTGTTCGATCTGTCGATCCAGACGGTAGACGCCCTAGTTAGGGATTCCATCACGAGATCGATAGATGGGAAGGAGGGGTACGGTCCGATCGATTGCACAGTGCATTTGATCACTGCGGGATCCATCTTGTTCCTTGGCTGTTTCTGTGAACATCGCAACCATATGCACCTCAGTGAACAACAACCATCGTGTGTTTTGGTAGCAATGCAACGTCGGTGTTGTTCAACAGCTTTTCTCAGTCGATCGTGAGAGTTGTACCCGATGATCTACTCTCACATCTATGGGTAACTTCTTAGCCGTCTTGTTGTTTCTTAGATTACAGATTTTTGGTGTGTTTTGGACAGGGATTTGGGTTGTTTCGCGTGTAGCAAGGATAAGGCAGACCATTGTGGGGTTTGTCTCCAATTCAATTGATTGGACTTGATGCGATTGAAGCAGGGAGCTAGGTAAGCTCGGATTTGAATAATTGATAGATGTGAGCTATGTTCTACAGTTAATTGTTAGCTCAGTAAGTAATTGTTAATGAACTGTATAGGTGTAGCTTGTTATGTGATCGAGTTCACTAGTATGGACGAACAAGGTTAATTGATTCAGATTGGGTGCTATTAGGTGGACAAGGAGTTGTGCGATTGAAGCGTAACCAGGTGAGTCTGAATCTTAATGCTTATGAACATATGTTAACTGTAGATTGAGATGTTATTTAGTTAGCTTGATTAGCTATGATTAAATTGACAGTTGATATGGTGATTAAAAGATAATGGAAGAAACTATTCAATTAGTTGATCGAGATGCGAAGTCAATGTAGGACTCGAATCGATCATTCGTTGTATGCTTGCACTTAACTATAAGGCTACGTTTGGTACGGGGTAATCAGGTTTGTAATATAATCGGATTACATTACAAGATGATTTACTTTGTTTGTTATGTAAGGGATCGGATGACCGGCTAGAGGGGGGTGAATAGCCCTCGTTCGTTGGTTATCGGAATTTGCTCGTCTACAATTAGATTAGCGCAAGCGGAAACAACAATACAAGCAAATTAAACAAATAAAAACAAAGCAAAGGAAATAGACAATGCTAACACAAGATGTAACGTGGTTCACGGCTACGCCGCTAATCCACGGTCCCCGATTCGTCCTCGGTGAATCACTCCGCTCAACCAATCCACTAAATGGTCTCTCCTTTGCACCAAGCTAGGTGGAGGTAACCTTTACAATCAAGATCACTCTTCTTACAAATAGAATGGATTAAAAGCGAGTAAGAAGAGTTTAGAGCTTGTGGGGCACTAGGAAGATTGTTTGGAACTTAAGCATTAGCCTCTCAAAGGCTCACACCCTCTCTTTTTATAGAGGGCTAACTTCTTCCCGCTTAGCCGCCATCACGATCGCGCCTACGGCAATGATCGTCATTACTACAACGGCCTCCGAACACGCCGGATGCCGACCGCTGTTGTCCAACGAACTCTTGGCTGATCGATGGACCTCACCGGGCCGATCACGACCGTAGTCGACCGCCTCCGGCTACGAGCGGCTCGCGGGCTAAAACCCTATTGACTACCGATCGCCGCAGCCGACCGATCGTTAGTCTTGGCGACCGCCCACGATGGGCGGCCGATCACGCTACCAAACCGGGCCAGATACCGGGCCGAGCTACACTCGATTGAGAGCCGATCGCCATGACATGGCCGACCGTGTCTGAAAACCCATCCGACACTTGGCCAAATGGCCAAGTTTCACCTAAGAGCTACCCTTCCCGGGTTACAATCGCCACTCATTTCTGAGTCCTCGCCTCGGTTCTCTTCGCTTCTCGCCACGCCCCTCAAAGATCAGACGGCCTCGCAATGCTCCTTCGCCTCTTGCCTCAAGTCTACTTCCTCCGGCCACTCCAAGCTTCGTCCGGCGGTCCCTCGGATGCTCCAAGCGCACGGCTCGCAGGCTATCCTTCACCGACTCAAGGCACGAGTCATGAGATGTGAAACTCGCCACGGCTCCATGTGCGAATTACTAAGTCCTGCACGACTTCAACGCACATATCACATCAACATATCAAACTAACTTAAACCCTTTGCCACACCATCAAAACCATATCACGGCAAGAGATTGCCCTAACAATCTCCCCCTTTTTGATGTGTGGCAATCCATTTAAGTTAGGTAAAACATTTGATATAAATTCTAAGGTAAGAAAGCATGTAAAGATAAACATGATATAACAACATGCAACTCCCCTTAATCCATGAAACTCTCCATATTAATTTTCTCCTTATCATATATTTCTCTACAATATATTTCTTAATGTGATTAACTTAAACATACTTATTTCTCCCCCTTTGACACCATCAAAAAGATTAACACTAAGTTATAAGCTCATGGCATCAAGTATAATGGAGGAAAAAATATGTCAAGTTGATTTAAAAAACTGTATGAGGCATCAAGTATATTTCTACCACTTGTAGGAGGTTTACAAACTGAATTCGGCCTTCAATATTCTGATTTATAGCTATCGATATGGCGATGGTATTGGCACAAAGGAATTTCGATTTTCTGGATGAAATTCAGAAATGCATTAAATATTCCAGAAAATTCGAAAAATCATGAAATTCGAGGAACATATTTCTCTTAAGTATATCTATCAAGGAAAAATAGTTTTTCATGAAACATCATTATATTTTACAAGATTTGCCAAAAATCCAAACACTTGAAAAACCACTAGTTTTTGAGCATGTTAGTATCAATTTTAACACCTAGTTTTGCATCCAATTGTTTCAAAACATGAATACATGTATTTTAAGGTAAGAAATTGTTTTGAAAACATTAGAAATATCCAATCATGATCTTTGGGCAATATGTCTATTAATTAAACATAAGCCTTCCCCATGATTGGTCTATTATTGATATTTTGATACTTTAAATGACCATCTAAATGCCATAGGCATTAGTGGACATTTGTATCATCCTAACATCTCACCCATGCTAAGTTTGCAATCAAGTTAGCCTATAGTGAGTGTGAGATGCATCCTAGGGGGGTATTTGTATATATATACTTAACCAATATATTCAAGCAATTCTATCATGGTTAAGTATCAACCTAACAACCTACATGATCATAATGACATATATTAATTAATTTCACATTATGATCATGAAATACATGTTTTCATCAGATTATAACCATGCATTAGGCATTATATGATGATAATAAATAAAGTATCACCTAAAGCATGATTTAAACCTATTTCTCATGATGATGTGCCAAGTATCAAAAACATAAATCATGATTTAAAACATACATAGGAATTACAACAATCATCATGATTTAAGCATTATTACCTATTTATGGGCACGTTATCATCACCCAACACTATCTAAAAATGTTGTCCCGTCATCCTAAGTCAACCAAAATATGATATAGGTCAAGTTCATATGGTTGACTACCCTAGGGGTTTTCTAACCCTTAAGGATGGATTTTGGAACCCAAAATAGATTTTTGCCTATGGGGTTCACTAGAAATTCCTTGGGGATCCATTTCTTAGCTATTACTTTGTTTTTGTCTTGTCCCCTAGCTATTAGGCATCTATAGGCCTTCTCATTTTTCTTCTCTTTATATCCTAGGCCCTTCTTGTTAAAACTTGCCCTTTGGCTCCCTATGATCATATTCAAAGTGTTGGAGCCAATTGTGAATTTTCCTAGGGCTTTGGTTAAATAATCTACCTTTTCCCTTAATGCCCTATTTTCCTTTATGCATGCATCACTAACATCTAAAGGCACATAATTATCATGTGAGCATGCATCATCATGGCAAGAAGAAGTATCATTATTATTTAAGCATGCATTTTCTAACTTATTTTCTAAGTCTTTAATTTGATCTAGCATGCATTTATTTTTCTTCTTTGCTCTAAACAAATCCCTAGTTAAACTAGAAATCATAGAAACTATTTTACTAGGAGAGGCTTTCGTTACCATAGTTTCCATGTCCTCTTCTTCTTCTTCGGATGATGAGGAGGATGATGTGGAGGAGGCTCCCCCTTCACTTGAGCTCTCTCCTCTTGTGCTTGATCCTTCATTTTCGGAGGAGGAGCAATCCAAATCGTCAAAGGCCATCAAGGCCAAATTGGCGACAAAGGCATTCTCCTCATCCGATGATGAGGAGGAGGATGAGGAAGGATCATCCCATGTCTTGGCCTTGAATGCTTTGGCCTTCCCTTTTTCTTTTGCCTTCTTCTCCTCTTCCTTCTTTTTCTTGCTCCCCTGTTTCTTCTTCTGTGCTTCGTTCTTTTGCCGCTCTTCCTTGCTTTTGTTTAGGAGAGGACAATTGTCCCTTATGTGTCCCTCTCCTTGGCAATTGTAGCATATCACCTTCCCCCTCGGTCTTCTATTCCTATCATTTGATTTATCAAATCTAAAATTCTTAAATACACGCCTCACCTTCCTTACCATGTAGGCTTCTCGGTGCTATCCATGGAGGAGGAGGAGGCTTCATCATCGGAGGAGGAGGAGGACTTCCATCTTCTTCTTCCCCTTGTTTGCCAACAATGCTACTCCTCTTGAGGGTTGAATTCTTGGCTCTTCTTGAATTCCCTCAAGCCTAGTTTCGTGGAGTTCCATCGTTGAGAAGAACTCCTCCAAGGTACTCACTTCTAGGTTCTTGGACATGTAGAAGGAGTCCACCATGGAGCTCCACTTTGAGGACCGGGGAAAGGCATCTATAGCCTTCATGAGCATGTCCCGGTTCGATAGCTTCTCACCTACACTTGTTAGCCCAATTAAAATTTCCTTAAACCTAGAGTGTAAAGAGGTTACCTTTTCTCCCTTTTCTAGTTTAATGTTGGATAGTTGAGAGCGGAGGAGATCTCTCCTAGCTAGCTTCGCCTCGGATGTGCCTTCATGGAGCTCAATTAGTTTCTCCCACATCTCCTTGGCGCTTAGGCATTCTCCTATTCGGTTGATTTCTTGTTGAGGAAGCACATTGTAGAGATGGTGCTTGGCTTTGGAGTTTGCAAGGTGCTCCTCTCTTTGCTTCTTGGTCCACCTAGATTTCTCTATTGGCTTCCCTTCTTCATCCCTAGGCAAAATGAAACCGGATTCCATTGTAATCATTATATCAAAATCCGTTTCGAAAAATACCTCCATTCGCTTCTTCCACCAAGCGAATTCTCCTTCAAACTTCGGAGGATGGATGTTGGAGCCGGCCATTTTTGATGTAGGGCTTGTTGCGGCGGTTAGTCCGGTGACAAGCAACCTCTGCTCTGATACCACTTGTAAGGGATCGGATGACCGGCTAGAGGGGGGTGAATAGCCCTCGTTCGTTGGTTATCGGAATTTGCTCGTCTACAATTAGATTAGCGCAAGCGAAAACAACAATACAAGCAAATTAAACAAATAAAAACAAAGCAAAGGAAATAGACAATGCTAACACAAGATGTAACGTGGTTCACGGCTACGCCGCTAATCCACGGTCCCCGATTCGTCCTCGGTGAATCACTCCGCTCAACCAATCCACTAAATGGTCTCTCCTTTGCACCAAGCTAGGTGGAGGTAACCTTTACAATCAAGATCACTCTTCTTACAAATAGAATGGATTAAAAGCGAGTAAGAAGAGTTTAGAGCTTGTGGGGCACTAGGAAGATTGTTTGGAACTTAAGCATTAGCCTCTCAAAGGCTCACACCCTCTCTTTTTATAGAGAGGGCTAACTTCTTCCGTTGGCGCCATCACGATCATCGCCCATGGCATTGAATTAAACGGCCTCGAACACGCCGGATCGACCGCTGTTGTCCAACGGAACTCTTAGCGATCGGATGGACCTCACCGATCACGACTCGTAGTCGACCGCCTGGGCCGGCTACGAGCGGTTCTGTGGCGAAAACCCTATTGACGATCGCGCCTTGAGCAATCCGATCTTCTTGATCGGCCCGCTAAGCGTATCGATCCGTCACAAACCGATCGGGATACCAATGAGCTACACTGATTAGAGCAATGATCACATGACATGGCAATGATCGGGTGTCTGAAACCCATCCGACACTTGGCCAAATGGGCCAAGTTTCACCTAAGAGCTACCCTTCCTGGGTTACACCGCCACTCATTTCTGAGTCCTCGCCGGTTCTTCTTCGCTTCGCCACGCCCCTAAGCAAGATCAGCGCACGGCTCGCAAATGCTCCTTCGCGCCTCTTGCCTCGAAGTCTACTTCCTCCGGCTTCACTCCAAGCTTCTCGTCCGGCGGTCCCTCGGATGCTCCAAGCGCACGGCTTCCGCAAAGCTATCCTTCACCGACTCAAGGCACGAGTCATGAGATGTGAAACTCGCCATGGCTCCATGTGCGAATTACTAAGTCCTGCACGACTTCAACGCACATATCAAATAAACATAACACCCTAACTTAAACCCTTTGCCACACCATCAAAACCATATCACGGCAAGAGATTGCCCTAACATGTTAACATTTCAAAGATGTAATGTAATGTAATCGCATTACAAAATAAGAGCCAAGATCCGTAATCTCGATTACGAAGGAAAAGCGATGTAATCCGATTATATTACGGACTCAATATTTGTCTTTACAAATATGTCCTTTTATTATGCGATCGGCGACGGCGGTCGGCCGCGATCGACGGCCGGCGGCGATCGGCGACGCGGCGGGCGGCGATCGTGACGGGCGGGCGGCGGCCGGCGACCGGCAGTCGACGATCGAACACCGCCCACCGGTGCCCTTCGGCGATCGGCGACAACCTTATAAGGCTATTTTTGTCATTTTATAATAATATGAATTACATTCCTTATAACAAATATGGATACCAAACAAACGAATGTAATCACTTTTGTAATCAAAGATTCCCACACCAATCACTAACCAAACACAGTAATTTATACACATTACATTACATTACATTACAAACTTGATTACATTACAAGGTTGATTACATTACCCTGTACCAAACGTAGCCTAAATGTTGTGATATGTGCAGGACATGATACGAGGTAGATATTCATGAACGTGAAGACGATTGGTGTCTACAAAGCAGGTGGGTAATTTCCTACCTGGTCCGGGTAGATGTATTGCATTCAGATTTAGTCGTAGATATGAGCATGTTAGGTGTTCATATTACCTTGACCCTGCTCTTATTATCGTATGCTTGAACTTATCGTTTGATGTATTTATGCTCAATTGTTGATATCACACATATACCCTATCATGATTTAGGAGTTATAGATGTGATGTAATTGGCCTAGATGTTTAACAGGGTATAAATGTTAGTACAGAGGATGACCCAATTTATTAATTGGCAAAAAGGTCATCCGTGGATAGGTAATGCCCTAAACGTAGGATTTACTTCTAATACCTGTATGTTGCATGATGTTACCAACCATGCGTTGTGTAATGGTTAAGTGAAGGGTGATTAGTGTGTCGTTGCAGACCGGTGGTCCCAGCTTGGTATGATCAGTCGAGTACGACTCTCTACAAGATAGAGAGTCCGTCTATCAGTTGAGTACGACTCTCTACAGGATAGAGAGTGCGTCGATTAGATTAGTATGACTCTCTACAAGATATATATGCATGTATATATATATATAGATGATTGTGATTAGTATACATATATAGATGCAGTCTATATATATATGCTTATTGTGATGTTGCATTTGATTGTACTATGATTGCTGCATTTGATTGTACATCATATTCATGCATGTTTCTTGCATACGTTATACAGTTGTGTCGGATACTGGTATGTGTTGGACAGACCATTAGATACCTTGACCTGTAGCATGAGTAGATTATGTGTTGGTATTACTCTTCCTGTTATATAGTTGTTGGATATATGTTTAGGTTGGATCAGAGTAGCGTAGCAGACTTCAGGTATGTCTGCATTTTATGTTATTCATTTGGTTAGACGATATATGCTTGTATTTATATACTATGCTGATATACCTGTTGTGCATCTAGATTATGTTGTCGAAATACATGTGATATTACATATATACATGTTTTCTATTACCTGCTGAGTTTTACTCACCACCCCCGCTGGACTCGGGTTTTGTCGCCTGCAATGTAGAAGACTTCGTTATGACTTGGAGCACCGCCGGCTGACATCGTCTCATCTCACCTCCGAGGCTCCCGCGTTTGTTTTGAATTTTTCCGTATGTCTTGTTTTGCATTCGGAGTTTTCGTGATGTTATGTATTATGTGATGTACGCACATGTTGGTGTGGGTTTTGTCGAGGTTTTCTGTATGTTATGGTGTTAGTCATACTGGTATGCATGTGTGACATTGTATTGTTGTTGTATCATTTCCGCTGTGTATTTGTCGTAGTAGTTTTGTTATGTTGTTGTGGTTTGATTATATTGTTATATACATTGTTGTTATTGTGGGCCTACGGGCCTTGTATTAACCCGAAATGTTGCCACGTACAGGGGAGGTGTCGTCCGTTTGATTTTCGGCTCGGTATGCTCTCGGGGCGTGACAACTTTAGTGGTATCAGAGCCCAAGGTTCTGCGATGCCATACAATGTTGTTTTTGTGTCGAGTCTTGGATTCTCGGGAGTCGATTTATTCGGTTTTGGTTTTCTGAGATGAGATGGACAATGACTGAGCTCAAGCAAAGACGAGGTAAGAATTCCTGATAACTTATGGTTTAGTAGATATTTATCTAAACTTGATTAGTAGGTGTATACAGTATGGTTATGACACCTGTGCAGACTTGTAATAGGGGTCGTCCACCGAGGCGACCAACCGGAGTGACCTTTAGGGTTTATACTCCCGGTTATGTTGGCTATACATTTAGATGCTTATACCAGGGAGTAACCTGTAGTGTGTTTGTTATTATTCGTAACCGTGGTATGAGTTGACCACGGGAACGACCTGTTGAGTCTGTGAGTCTTGAACCTGTGTCGAGGAGGTGATTTACCTCTGAGAGTCGACTGATACCGAGTTGAAAAACAGGGGTCAAGTCGTCACATTTATTATGGAAATCAGAGACTACAGTCTTAGAGATTTCCACTAACTATTCTAGTCGGATCATTACTTGTGGGTAATGAACAGACTTGTAGACTATTGTTGATGCAGATAGCGGAAGGATAGGTTACGGTGTTTCATAGGGATGTTTATCCCTGAGTTGTTCATACTGAGATGTATAACTTTGAGAGTACCTTTGAGTACTTAACTCAAGTTATACCGAGAAAGAAGAGTTATTTGCATACCATTATCGGGGTCAAACCGGTATTTGGTGATAAATGCAGAAAATAATCTTTGGGAAATAATATATCACTTGATCATAGTTTAGTGATGTTGAAAGAGAGTATTTCCCCGTGTCACTTTTAGTGACGCATTGTAAGGAATTCTTGAGCTTCAAGAAAGGGTGATCGGTCAGTAATAATGTACTGTGCAGAGTCGTGAGACTTGCAGAGGTTACTACCACCTAATAGTTCAAGAAGATGAGTAGATGATTTAAGCCACCCAGAGTTATTGGCTTATAGTTGGATTAGGATGTCGGGATCTTCTACCAGATCCTACCGGAAGACGTTGGATTGAGACAGGAGTTTAAAAATGACTCCGTACAAGAGTTTAAGAGTTGGAGACCGGTAAGCATATATTGTAGGTCAACTTATTAAAGTCAGAAGTCTCCGACTGTTGGATAAAGGAGTAAGATCAGAGTCATAGGCGTCGAGCTACTCTCCGATTATAGAAGACCGATCGCAGATCATCAGAAGGTTCTTGTGGATATCAGCAAAATCAGAACAAAGACTTCGAAGGGATTATGTGCATGCAGTGCGGATGCGAAGTCAGATTATCCGTTGAATCAGTTCAGCTGTTGCTATTGTGAGAAACCAGTACAGTGGAGGAAGTATACTTTGAAGACACAGTTGAAGACTATCGATGGTGTTCCAGGAGGAAGATGCATTGTCTCGACAGCAGAGATCAACACCGAAGATTGGATTATTTCATCAGCAACAACCTACTACCTCAGGCGTGGTTAGAGTTCCTTGATACTCCCCTTCAGCAGAGATCAACACAGAAGCAACATCAACAGAAGACATCTTAGAAGATTCAGCAGTTACCCTCAGATGTGGTTTGCCTACTACAGAGGATAGAGAATACGACGATGGTCGTATCTATTCAGTAATCTTTATTTGCAGCTCGTAGGATTAAGTAATGTGATCAGATGATCTAGCATGATCCTCGGATCATTCATCGCAGAAATGCGACCGCTTTGTCGCGGACTATTGGATCTGATCTTATTCTCTTCGGAGAAAGGCTGAGACCTGCATGGAGCCTTTGGGATCGAATCGATAGATAATTGATGATTCAGGGTATTACTTTAGTTTACCCTCAATGTTAATATATTGAGAGATGCTTGTAGTTACAGGTATCTGTGTCTTGAACATTCTTAGTTCGGATTAGTAAGGTTTCTATACATCGACTGGTGGGTCAGTGGTATCTCTATCGTCGGGTGAGAAGTGGACCGATAATTAAGAAGTCAAGGGTTACCCTTAGACTTTGATAGACATATCTTTACTTTAGACATATCCTTATGGATGGTCAAATTGTTGCAAGTATGGTATGATATGTATCTCGGATGTGCGTATAATCCGAGAGCATTCAGATATAATTTTGGATGAACTCCTAGTCTTGCCATTGCTTAGGCAAGTGGAGGAGGCGATCGAAATGATCGCGAAAATAGTCCGGTATCGAAGATCACATAACGAGTGATATTATTGTTAGTATCCGTGTTGTTAAACACTATAAAAGAATTGGAATAACGTGAGTTGCAATTATAGGAGATGTTGGAGGGGATATTTATCTATCCCAATATTCCTCCTTGAGAAGATCCAGAACTCTTTGTTGAAAGAGAGATGGACCTTTGATAGTATGCATCGATTATCGATGATGGAATACAGTAGTTGTCAGGATAAATATCCTTGTTGTGGGTAGATGATCTATTTAGATAAGCCAAAGACACCTGTGTATACTCTAGGATTTGTTTACGACTGGAGTGTTGATATGGTATTGACATGATGTCATACGATTATCATTGTTGTTGTGATGATTAATATATCATCAGCCTAGAGAAAAGGGGATGCAGGTGTGTGGAGACGACAATTTCATACTTTGTATGAATTGTATGAATTTTGATTAAGTTGCTAGACTAATTAACGATTTAGTCGTCTTTGGATTTGAGAATCGTGTATCCTTAACACGATTGGATCCTTTTGTAGTTGTTGGAGTTGCGTAACTTGGCCACTGTTGGTTGTGGTAGTTGGAGTTACGCACTCGACCACCGTAGATGGTGGTTTGCCTTGTATGGTTTGGTTAGTACTGTAGATGTGGATAGAATGTCTTAGCATTACTATACCACAGACTTGTTTGACAAAGGTGATGTTGGAAATCATTTAGTCGGAAGCTGGTGAAACCAGTTACAAGACCTAGATGGCGGTTAACTTTTACGCAAGTATTAGTTAATCCTTTTGGAGTGGATAAAAAGAAGGTTGTGCGCGGATGCATCGTTTCAGGGATTGGAACGATTCCGATGCGGTTGAATGAGGCATATCTTATGTCTACGTCAGTTAAGAAACTACGAGATAGTTTGTCATATGCATGACGTGACTTTAGTAGTTATTATCTGGATTTGTAGTTGTATGGAGCAGGAATGCTCATTGAATTTAACAAGCTACTAGGTAGCTACAATGGAGTTGCGGGAGCGCGAACAGTTGCAACAATTGCAACAAGGGAGATTGATTGCTATAGTCTTCCATGCACTTACAGTGTGTGTGGAGTGTATCTTGGAATGTTGATGGACTTATCTTGTGAGAAGATAATTTTCCTTCTCTAATATGGATATGTGTTCTGGACACGCATCCAGTTAAGGAAGAGTTGCTACAGGTGACACATTATTGGAGATTTACTATACATCCTGGTGGTATTGGGATGTACCGATATTTGAAATGTTTATACTGGTGGAATGGTATGAACAGAGATACCGCAGATTTTGTTGCTGGATATATACTATACCAGCAGGTGATGGTTGAACATCAGAAATCCGATGGATTGCTCCAGGAAAATTCTGATTTTGGAATGGAAGTGGGAGTGTATCACTATGGATTTCATTACGGGATTGTCTAGAACCCGTAAAGGGCATGATGTGATTTGGGTGATCATGGGTCGACTAACCAAATCAGCTCACTTCCTTTTTATTCGTGGGTCGTACTTGTTGGATCATTCGGTAGAGTTGTATTACCGAAAGATTATCAGATTTCGTGGGGTACTTTTAAGTACCATATCGGATAGAGATTCGCGATTTACCTTGCGATTTTGATAGAGTCTGCACCAGACTATGGGCACAGAGCTTCGACTTAGTGCAACATTTCATCCGCAGACTAATGGACTGTCTGAGCATGACATTCGAACGTTGGAGGATCTATTCAGATCTTGTGTTGTGGATTATGGAGGTGTAGCTTGTTGGTTGGCTTTACCTCTGACACTTGTAGGTGTTCACAACGTATTGCATGTGTCTATGCTGAGGAAATACGTTCCACATTCAGAGAATGTTCTGAAGAAGATAGCAATTCCACCTCAGTCTAATGTGACTTACGAGGAAATTCCAGGGTGGAGCCTGGGTCGCAAGGAGCGACAGTAGTGGGACGAAAACTATCCGACTCGTAAAGGTTGGATGATAGCATCATACCGATGAGGAGGCTATGTGGAAGCTGGAATATACTATCCGGGCTCGATAGTCTCATCTGTTCACTTGAGGAAGGTATGTGGTCCTTTCGGAAACTTGCTTGAAGTAATTTTTGCAGGTTAGTACAAAATTTGGGGACCAGATTTTTATAAGTAGGGGAGAATGTAAAATACCGAAAAAAATAATAATAAATAAATAAATATAAAATAAAATATTATTCCTCGTTAATTGATAAACTATCTTGTGGAATTTTTCAAAAAAATTTAGAAATTTTTCTGGATTTAAATGGAGGTTCTATGGATATTTTATAGGGATAAAACAAACAGACTTTTGTAAAGCATGTTTAGACTATCTTGTATTAAATGATTTAATTACTCTCTTTTCTTCTTCGATCCCGACCTTTCTCCTCCTCCCCCGACTTCCTCCTCCAAATCGCTCGCCGCTCCACATGCCGTCGCCGCCTATTGGAGCAGCTCGCCGTCCACGATCACGGCTTTCGGCTGCGGCCGCCGACAGCACCACCGTCGCTCTTCCTTTTCTCCGGATCAAGCGTCGTCCATAGCCGCCGCGCTCGCTGCGCTCGCCCACGCCGTGATGCGCCTCCTCGAAGCTTGCGCGAGCTCTCGTTGCCCTTCGATCGCCGGCGCCCCAAGCCAACCGCTAGCTCCTTTTCGATCGCTGGCGCCCCAAGTCGCTGCTGCCGCAGCAAGTCCAGTTTTGGTGATGAGTCGTTGATTTCCTCTGTTTTTCCCCCGAGCGAGCAGATCACCCCTGTGTCGCCTATTTTGATCAGTCGCGTGCCGCCATCTCCTTATCGTGCCCTTGTTCGATCTGTCGATCCAGACGACAGACGCCCTAGTTAGGGATTCCATCACGAGATCGAAAGATGGGGAGGGATATGGTCTGATCGGTTGCACAGTGCATTTGATCACTGTGGGATCCATCTTGTTTTTTGGCTGTTTCTGTGAACATCGCAACCATCTGCACCTCAGTGAACAACAACAACCATCGTGTGTTTTGGTAGCAATGCAACGTCGGTGTTGTTCATGACTTTTCTCGATCGATCGTGAGTAGTTCAGATGATCTACTCTCACATCTATGGGTAACTTCTTAGCAGTCTTGTTGTTTCTTAGATTACAGATTTTTGGTGTGTTTTGGACAGGGATTTGGGTTGTTTCGCGTGTAGCAAGGATAAGGCAGACCATTGTGGGGTTTGTCTCCAATTCAATTGATTGGACTTCGGTCTGATTGAAGCAGGGAGCTAGGTAAGCTCGGATTTGAATAATTGATAGATGTGAGCTATGTTCTACAGTTAATTGTTAGCTTAGTAAGTAATTGTTAATGAACTGTATAGGTGTAGCTTGTTATGTGATCGAGTTCACTAGTATGGACAAACGAGGTTAATTGATTCAGATTGGGTGCTATTAGGTGGACAAGGAGGTTGTGCGATTGAAGCGTAACCAGGTGAGTCTGAATCTTAATGCTTATGAACATATGTTAACTGTAGATTGAGATGTTATTTAGTTAGCTTGATTAGCTATGATTAAATTGACAGTTGATATGGTGATTAAAAGATAATGGAAGAAACTATTCAATTAGTTGATCGAGATACGAAGTCAATGTAGGACTCGAATCGATCATTCATTGTATGCTTGTACTTAACTATAAATGTTGTGATATGTGCAGAACATGATACGAGGTAGATATTCATGAACGTGAAGATGATTGGTGTCTACAAAGCAGGTGGGTAATTTCCTACCTGGTCCGGGTAGATATATTGCATTCAGATTTAGTCGTAGATATAAGCATGTTAGGTGTTCATATTACCTTGACCCTGCTCTTATTATCGTATGCTTAAACTTATCGTTTGATGTATTTATGTTCAATTGTTGATATCACACATATACCCTATCATGATTTAGGAGTTATAGATGTGATGTAATTGGCCTAGATGTTTAAGAGGGTATAAATGTTAGTATGGAGGATGACCCAATTTATTAATTGGCAAAAAGGTCATCCGTGGATAGGTAATGCCCTAAACGTAGGATTTACTTCCAATACCTGTATGTTGCATGTTGTTACCAACCATGCGTTGTGTAATGGTTAAGTGAAGGGTGATTAGTGTGTCGCTGCGGACCGATGGTCCCAGCTTGGTATGATCAGTCGAGTACGACTCTCTACAAGATAGAGAGTTCGTCTATCAGTTGAGTATGACTCTCTACAGGGTAGAGAGTGCGTCGATTAGATTAGTATAACTCTCTACAGGATAGAGAGTATTATGATCAGTTGAGTACGACTCTCCGCGAGATAGAGAGTGCGTTGATCTGGTTAGTATGATTCTCTGTAGAATAGAGAGTCTATGGTGGATGTCTGTATGTGAGACATCGCATTCATGTCATTTGCATGCACGCTGGCGACGAGGTCTCCCTTGTGGTGGAGAGTGTCGCCAGTCATCCTGCCTCCACGGTTACTCATAGGAGGAGTAACCGGTGTGAGGGCAGAGCATTGTGGTGCCGCACTCTACCACTATAGATGGTGGTAGTTGGATTTACGTGTCATAGTCCTGCGTGTGTGGCACTCGACCACTCATGGGTAGTGACTGTCGGAGTGGCCAACAGCAGGGACCCCCATCGTGTAGCTTGCTCTTTACGCTTATATGCTACTCGATCATACTGCCCACTTGGCCACTCGAGAGTAGTGGTTGGTGTTGAGTTGGGACAGTTGTCATGCTCGAGCCACCGAGGCCACACTGGGGTCGTGGTAGCTTTAGGGTGAGCCGACATGATCATGCATGCTGCATTGCCGACTTATGGCATTTTTGCATATTGCCATATATATACATATATGCATGTATATATATATATGGATGATTGTGATTAGTATACATATATAGATGCAGTCTATATATATATGCTTATTGTGATGTTGCATTTGATTGTACTATGATTGCTGCATTTGATTGTACATCATATTCATGCATGTTTCTTGCATACGTTATACAGTTGTGTCGGATACTGGTATGTGTTGGACAGACCATTAGATACCTTGACCTGTAGCATGAGTAGATTATGTGTTGGTATTACTTTTCCTGTTATATAGTTGTTGGATATATGTTCAGGTTGGATCAGAGTAGCATAGCAGACTTCAGGTATGTCTGCATTTTACATTTGGTTAGACGATATATGCTTGTATTTATATACTATGCTGATATACTTGTTGTGCATCTAGATTATGTTGTCGAAATACATGTGATATTACATATATATATGTTTTCTATTACCTGCTGAGTTTTACTCACCACCCCCTGCGGACCCTGGGTTTTCTGTCGCCCAGGTAACAGGTAGAAGACTTCGTGACGACTTGGAGCACCGCCGGCTGACATCGTCTCATCTCACCTCCAAGGCTCCCGTGTCTGTTTTGGATTTTCTGTATGTCTTGTTTTGCATTCGGAGTTTTTGTGATGTTATGTATTATGTGATGTACGCACATGTTGGTGCGGGTTTTGTCGAGGTTTTCTTTATGTTATGGTGTTAGTCATACCGGTATGCATGTGTGACATTGTATTGTTGTTGTATCGTTTCCGCTGTGTATTTGTTGTAGTAGTTTTGTTATGTTGTTGTGGTTTGATTATATTGTTATATACATTGTTGTTATTGTGGGCCTACGGGCCTTGTATTAACCCGAAATGTTGCCACGTACAGGGGAGGTGCCGTCCGTTTGATTTTTGGCTCGGTATGCTCTCGGGGCGTGACAACTTTAGTGGTATCAGAGCCCAAGGTTCTGCGATGCCATACAATGTTGTTTTTGTGTCGAGTCTTGGATTCTCGGGAGTCGATTTATTCGGTTTTAGTTTTCTGAGATGAGATGGACAGCGACCTGAGCTCCAAGCAGCACGAGGTAAGAATTCCTGATAACTTATGGTTTAGTAGATATTTATCTAAACTTGATTAGTAGGTGTATACAGTATGGTTATGACACCTATGCAGACTTGTAATAGGGGTCGTCCACCGAGGCGACCAACCGGAGTGACCTTTAGGTTTTATACTCCCGGTTATGTTGGCTATGCATTTAGATGCTTATACCAGGGAGTAACCTGTAGTGTGTTTGTTATTATTCGTAACCGTGGTATGAGTTGACCACGGGAATGACCTGTTGAGTCTGTGAGTCTTGAACTCGTGTCGAGGAGGTGATTTACTTCTGAGAGCCGACTGATACCGAGTTGGAAAATAGGGGCCAAGTCGTCACATTTATTATGGAAATCAGAGACTACAGTCTTAGAAATTTCCACTAACTGTTCTAGTCGGATCATTACCTGTGGGTAATGAACAGACTTGTAGACTATTGTTGATGCAGATAGCGGAAGGCTAGGTTACGGTGTTTCATAGGGATTTTTATCTCTGAGTTGTTCATACTGAGATGTATAACTTTGAGAGTACCTTTGAGTACTTAACTAAAGTTATACCGAGAAAGAAGAGTTATTTTCATACCATTATCGGGGTCAAACCGGTATTTGTGATAAATGCAGAAAATAATCTTTGGGAAATAATATATCACTTGATCATGGTTTAGTGATGTTGAAAGAGAGTATTTCCCCGTGTCACTTTTAGTGACGCATTGTAAGGAATTCTTGAGCTTCAAGAAAGGGTGATCGGTCAGTAATAATGTACTGTGCAGAGTCGTGAGACTTGCAGAGGTTACTACCACCTAATAGCTCAAGAAGATGAGTGGATGATTTAAGCCACCCAGAGTTATTGGCTTATAGTTGGATTAGGATGCTGGGATCTTCTACCAGATCCTATCGGAAGACGTTGTATTGAGACAGGAGTTTAAAAATGACTCCGTACAAGAATTTAAGAGTTGGAGACCGGTAAGCATATATTGCAGGTCAACTTATTAAAGTCAGAAGTCTCCGACTGTTGGATAAAGGAGTAAGATCAGAGTCATAGCCGTCGAGCTACTCTCCGATTATAGAAGACCGATCGCAGATCATCAGAAGGTTCTTGTGGATATCAAGAAAATCGTAACAAAGACTTCAAGGGGAAGACACGCATGAAGCGAGATTATCCGTTGATCGGGCCAAATTGCTATTGTGAGCATCCAAAGATGCTGGAGGAAGTATACTTCAAGACACTAAGACTATCGATGGTGTTCCAGGAGGAAGATGCATTGTCTCGACAGCAGAGATCAACACCGAAGATTGGATTATTTCATCAGCAACAACCTACTACCTCAGGCGTGGTTAGAGTTCCTTGATACTCCCCTTCAGCAGAGATCAACACAGAAGCAACATCAACAGAAGACATCTTAGAAGATTCAGCAGTTACCCTCAGATGTGGTTTGCCTACTACAGAGGATAGAGAATACGACGATGGTCGTATCTATTCGGTAATCTTTAGTTATAGCTCGTAGGATTAAGTAATGTGATCAGATGATCTAGCATGATCCTCGGATCATTCATCGCAGAAATGCGACCACTTTGTCGCGGACTGTTGGATCTGATCTTATTCTCTTCGGAGAAAGGCCGAGACCTGCATGGAGCCTTTGGGATCGGATCGATAGATAATTGATGATTCAGGGTATTACTTTAGTTTACCCTCAATGTTAATATATTGAGAGATGCTTGTAGTTACAGGTATCTGTGTCTTGAACATTCTTAGTTCGGATTAGTAAGGTTTCTATACATCGACTGGTGGGTCGGTGGTATCTCTATCGTCAGGTGAGAAGTGGACCGATAATTAAGAAGTCAAGGGTTACCCTTAGACTTTGATAGACATATCTTTACTGTAGACATATCCTTACGAATGGTCAAATTGTTGCAAGTATAGTATGATATATTTCTCGGATGTGCGTATAATCCGAGAGCATTCGGATGTAATTTTGGATGAACTCCTAGTCTTGTCGTTGCTTAGGCAAGTGGAGGAGGCGATCGAAATGATCGCGAAAATAGTCCAGTATCGAAGATCATATAACGAGTGATATTTTTGTTAGTATCAATGTTGTTAAACACTATAAAAGAATTGGAATAACGTGAGTTGCAATTATAGGAGATGTTGGAGGGGATATTTATCTATCCTAGTATTCCTCCTTGAGAAGATCCAGAACTCTTTGTTGAAAGAGAGATGGACCTTTGATAGTATGCATCGATTATCGATGATAGAATACAGTAGTTGTCGTGATAAATATCCTTGTTGTGGGTAGATGATCTATTTAGATAAGCCAAAGACACCTGTGTATACTCTAGGATTGGTTTACGACTGGAGTGTTGATATGGTATTGACATGACGTCATACGATTATCATTGTCGTTGTGATGATTGATATATCATCAGCCTAGAGAAAAGGGGATGCAGGTGTGTGGAGACGATAATTTCATACTTTGTATGAATTGTATGAATTTTGATTAAGTTGCTAGACTAATTAACGATTTAGTCGTCTTTGGATTTGAGAATCGTGTATCCTTAACACGATTGGATCCTTTTGTAGTTGTTGGAGTTGCGTAACTTGGCCACTGTTGGTTGTGGTAGTTGGAGTTGCGCACTCGACCACCGTAGATGGTGGTTTGCCTTGTATGGTTTGGTTAGTATTGTAGATGTGGATAGAATGTCTTAGCATTACTATACCACAGACTTGTTTGACAAAGGTGATGTTGGAAATCATTTAGTCGGAAGCTGGTGAAACCAGTTACAAGACCTAGATGGCGGTTAACTTTTACGCAAGTATTAGTTAATCCTTTTGGAGTGGATAAAAAGAAGGTTGTGCGCGGATGCATCGTTTCAGGTATTGGAACGATTCCGATGGGGTTGAATGAGGCATATCTTATGTCTACGTCAATTTAGAAACTACGAGATAGTCTGTCATATGCATGACGTGACTTTAGTAGTTATTATCTGGATTTGTAGTTGTATGGAGCAGGAATGCTCATTGAATTTAACAAGCTACTGGTTAGCTACAATGGAGTTGCGGGAGCGCGAACAGTTGCAACAATTGCAACAAGGGAGATTGATTGCTATAGTCTTTCATGCACTTACAGTGTGTGTGGAGTGTATCTTGGAAGGTTGATGGACTTATCTTGTGAGAAGATAATTTTCCTTCTCTAATATGGATATGTATTCTGGACACGCATCCAGTTAAGGAAGAGTTGCTACAGGTGACACATTATTTGAGATTTACAATACATCCTAGTGGTATTGGGATGTACCGATATTTGAAACGTTTATACTGGTGGAATGGTATGAAGAGAGATACCGCAGATTTTGTTACTGGATATATACTATACCAGCAGGTGATGGTTGAACATCAGAAATCCGATGGATTGCTCTAGGAAAATTTCGATTTTGGAATGGAAGTGGGAGCGTATCACTATGGATTTCGTTATGGGATTGTCTAGAACCCGTAAAGGGCATGATGTGATTTGGGTGATCATGGGTCAACTAACCAAATCAGCTCACTTCCTTTTTATTCGTGGGTCGTACTTGTTGGATCATTCGGTAGACTTGTATTACCGAAAGATTATCAGATTTCGTGGGGTACTTTTAAGTACCATATCGGATAGAGATTCGCGATTTACCTCGCGATTTTGACAGAGTCTGCACCAGACTATGGGCACAGAGCTTCGACTTAGTGCAACATTTCATCCGCAGACTAATGGACTATCTGAGCATGACATTCGAACGTTGGAGGATCTATTCAGATCTTGTGTTGTGGATTATGGAGGTGTAGCTTGTCGGTTGGCTTTACCTCCGATACTTGTAGGTGTTCACAACGTATTGCATGTGTCTATGCTGAGGAAATACGTTCCGCATTCAGAGAATGTTCTGAAGAAGATAGCAATTCCACCTCAGTCTAATGTGACTTACGAGGAAATTCCAGGGTGGAGCCTGGGTCGCAAGGAGCGACAGTAGTGGGACGAAAACTATCCGACTCGTAAAGGTTGGATGATAGCATCATACCGATGAGGAGGCTATGTGGGAGCTGGAAGATACTATCCGGGCTCGATAGTCTCATCTGTTCACTTAAGGAAGGTATGTGGTCCTTTCGGAAACTTGCTTGAAGTAATTTTTGCAGGTTAGCACGAAATTTGGGGACCAAATTTTTATAAGTGGGGGAGAATGTAAAATACTGAAAAAAAATAATAAATAAATAAATATAAAATAAAATATTATTCCTCGTTAATTGATAAACTATCTTGTGGAATTTTTCAGAAATTTTTAGAAATTTTTCTGGATTTAAATGGAGGTTCTATGGATATTTTATGGGGATAAAACAAATAGGCTTTTGTAAAGCATGTTTAGACTATCTTGTATTAAATAGTTTAATTAAACCAAATCCGCCGTTTCCCATCGTTTCAGTATTCGCGACTCCTCTTTTCTTCTTCGCGATCCCGACCTTTCCTCCACCTCCTTCCCCCCCCCCCCCCCCCCCCCCCCCCCGCGTGACTTCCTCCTCCAAATCGCTCGCCGCTCCACACGCCGTCGTCGCCTGTTGGAGTATCTCGTCGTCCACAGTCGTTGTCGCTCGCTGCGCAAGCACCACCGTCGCTCTTCCTTTTCTCCGGATCAAGCGTCGTCGCAACGCCACTCGCCGCTGCCGCTCCACCGCCGCTGATGGCCGCCTCCTCAAGGCAGCCGTGAGCTCTCATTGCCCTTCGATCGTCGGCGACCCAAGCCAGCCGCTAGCTCCTTTTCGATCGCCGGTGCCCCAAGTCGCTACTGCCGCAGCAAGTCCAGTTTTGGTGATGAGTCATTGATTTCCTTTGTTTTTCCCCCGAGCGAGCATATCACCCCTGTGTCGCCTATTTTGATCAGTCGTGTGTTGCCATCTCCTTGTCATGCCCTTGTTTGATCTGTCGATCCAGACGGCAGACGCCCTAGTTAGGGATTCCATCACGAGATCAAAAGATGGGAAGGAGGGGTACGGTCCGATCGGTTGCACAGTGCATTTGATCACTGCGGGATCCATCTTGTTCCTTGGCTGTTTCTGTGAACATCGCAACCATATGCACCTCAGTGAACAACAACAACCATCGTGTGTTTTGGTAGCAATGCAACGTCGGTGTTGTTCAACAGCTTTTCTCAGTCGATCGTGAGAGTTGTACCCGATGATCTACTCTCACATCTATGGGTAACTTCTTAGTCGTCTTGTTGTTTCTTAGATTACAGATTTTTGGTGTGTTTTGGACAGGGATTTGGGTTGTTTCACGTGTAGCAAGGATAAGGCAGACCATTGTGGGGTTTGTCTCCAATTCAATTGATTGGACTTCGGTCTGATTGAAGCAGGGAGCTAGGTAAGCTCGGATTTGAATAATTGATAGATGTGAGCTATGTTCTACAGTTAATTGTTAGCTCAGTAAGTAATTGTTAATGAACTATATAGGTGTAGCTTGTTATGTGATCGAGTTCACTAGTATGGACGAACGAGGTTAATTGATTCAGATTGGGTGCTATTAGGTGGACAAGGATGTTGTGCGATTGAAGCGTAACCAAGTGAGTCTGAATCTTAATGCTTATGAACATATGTTAACTGTAGATTGAGATGTTATTTAGTTAGCTTGATTAGCTATGATTAAATTGACAGTTGATATGGTGATTAAAAGATAATGGAAGAAACTATTCAATTAGTTGATCGAGATGCGAAGTCAATGTCGGACTCGAATTGATCATTCGTTGTATGCTTGCACTTAACTATAAATGTTGTGATATGTGCAGGACATGATACGAGGTAGATATTCATGAACGTGAAGACGATTGGTGTCTACAAAGCAGGTGAGTAATTTCCTACCTTGTCCGGGTAGATGTATTGCATTCAGATTTAGTCGTAGATATGAGCATGTTAGGTGTTCATATTACCTTGACCCTGCTCTTATTATCGTATGCTTGAACTTATCGTTTGATGTATTTATGCTCAATTGTTGATATCACACATATACCCTATCATGATTTAGGAGTTATAGATGTGATGTAATTGGCCTAGATGTTTAACAGGGTATAAATGTTAGTACGGAGGATGACCCAATTTATTAATTGGCAAAAAGGTCATCCATGGATAGGTAATGCCCTAAACGTAGGATTTACTTCCAATACCTGTATGTTGCATGCTGTTACCAACCATGCATTGTGTAATGGTTAAGTGAAGGGTGATTAGTGTGTCGCTGCGGACCGATGGTCCCAGCTTGGTATGATCAGTCGAGTACGACTCTCTACAAGATAGAGAGTCCGTCTATCAGTTGAGTACGACTCTCTACAGGATAAAGAGTGCGTCGATTAGATTAGTATAACTCTCTACAGGATAGAGAGTATTATGATCAGTTGAGTACGACTCTCCGCGGGATAGAGAGTGCGTTGATCTGGTTAGTATGATTCTCTGTAGAATAGAGAGTATATGGTGGATGTCTGTATGTGAGACATCGCATTCATGTCATTTGCATGCACGCTGGCGACGAGGTCTCCCTTGTGGTTGAGAGTGTCGTCAGTCATCCTGCCTCCATGGTTACTCATAGGAGGAGTAACCGGTGTGAGGGCAGAACATTCTGGTGCCGCACTCTACCACTATAGACGGTGGTAGTTGTATTTACGTGTCGTAGTCCTGCGTGTGTGGCACTCGACCACTCGTGGGTAGTGATTGTCGGAGTGGCCAACAGCAGGGACCCCCATCGTGTAGCTTGCTCTTTACGCTTATATGCTACTCGATCATACTGCCCACTCGGCCACTCGAGAGTAGTGGTTGGTGTTAAGTTGGGACAGTTATCATGCTCGAGCCACCGAGGCCACACTGGGGTCGTGGTAGCTTTAGGGTGAGCCGACATGACCATGCATGCTGCATTGCCGACTTATGGCATTTTTGCATATTGCCATATATATACATATATGTATGTATATATATATATCGATGATTGTGATTAGTATACATATATAGATGCAGTCTATATATATATGCTTATTGTGATGTTGCATTTGATTGTACTATGATTGCTGCATTTGATTGTACATCATATTCATGCATGTTTTTTGCATACGTTATACAGTTGTGTCGGATACTGGTATGTGTTGGACAGACCATTAGATACCTTGACCTGTAGCATGAGTAGATTATGTGTTGGTATTACTCTTCCTGTTATATAGTTGTTGGATATATGTTCAGGTTGGATCAGAGTAGCGTAGCAGACTTCAGGTATGTCTGCATTTTATGTTATTCATTTGGTTAGACGATATATGCTTGTATTTATATATTATGCTGATATACCTGTTGTGCATCTAGATTATGTTGTCGAAATACATGTGATATTACATATATACATGTTTTCTATTACCTGCTGAGTTTTACTCACCACCCCCCGCGGACCCTGGGTTTTCTGTCGCCCAGGTAACAGGTAGAAGACTTCGTGACGACTTGGAGCACCACCGGCTGACATCGTCTCATCTCACCTCCGAGGCTCCCGTGTCTGTTTTGGATTTTCCGTATGTCTTGTTTTGCATTCGGAGTTTTCGTGATGTTATGTATTATGTGATGTACGCACATGTTGGTGCGGGTTTTGTCGAGGTTTTCTTTATATTATGGTGTTAGTCATACCGGTATGCATATGTGACATTGTATTGTTTTTGTATCGTTTCCGCTGTGTATTTGTCGTAGTAGTTTTGTTATGTTGTTGTGGTTTGATTATATTGTTATATACATTGTTGTTATTGTTGGCCTACGGGCCTTGTATTAACCCGAAATGTTGCCACGTACAGGGGAGGTGTCGTCCGTTTGATTTTCGACTCGGTATGCTCTCGGGGCATGACACTTAGGTCTAGGCTAAGGGTACCCAATAGCATGATATAGCCGATAGAAGCACTTGAAGGTTAGCACGAAGGGTGAATGAGTCGTGGTAGGACTTGGATGGACCCTGAGGGTGTGAGGCTAATAGAAGTGGCTAGAAGGTCTAGGTCTAGGCTAAGGGTAAGTATCAAATATGAGGGAATCATACTTGGCTGAAATCTCAGTTTTGAAGTTTACCAATCAATTGATGGAATTTCCAATCGAATGGTCATGTGCTCAGCGCTTGGGAGCTCAAAATACTCGAGTTGTGCTCAGGAATGAGCTAAGTGCTCGGGAGCAGACAACTGGATGGATTGCTCAGTCGACTAGGCCAATGAAGGGTGACTCTCGCTGTGGGGCTCAGTTTTCAGACTGGGTGCTCGATAGTCGATTGCTGTAGAGAAGCGGTCGACTGGCCAATGGTGCTCGGGAAACCTGAAGGTGCTCAGGAAATTAAGAAGCAGTGCTCTGATGGAGCAGCCGACTGATGATACTATAGCAGGCCACAGAAGATTTGGTAGTCGACTGGATATTTGACTAGTGGCTTAACAATCGAATGCTGGTACGAGCAGTCAACTGCTCAGGTATCCGTTGGCCAGAATGCCAACGTGGATTAGTCCGTTGTTAGACAATGGATAAGGGGAGCAGTCAACTGGGGTCTTTTGGTAGTCGACTGCCAGGCAAAAAATCAGCCTAATGCAAGTTATAAAAGGAGCAACTCGAGGAAGATTTTAGCAGCGGTTGTTTGGGGGATTTGAAGAGGAAGTACAGGTGCAATTCCTGATCTTCAAAGCATTCCACAACAACCAAATCTACAACGATCAAAGCCCTGTGTTATAAAAAGTGTTCTTTACATTCTATTTTTATCTTGTATTATATTTGGTTTAACTTATTGTTGTAAGATATTGTAAGAGATTTCTCCATCTTCGGTGTCATACTAAGAATGGGAGGTTTTAGTGATGGTAGATCACTAAACGTCACTGTGGAGTAGGAATCATAGGTTCTGAACCACATAAAAAATATTATGTTCGTGTGTTGTGTGTCTTGTATTCACTTTCGTATTGTATTTTTGTATTTCGCTGTGCTGACATTTTGTAGAGACGAACACGAATGAAATCAAAATGACGAAATTGAGAAATCATTATTCACCTCCCTCTAATGCATCCAACGGTTCCCAACAGTATGCAGCCTGTTATACTTGTGAATTATAATTTGTCACCATGAAAAATAATAAAGCCAGCATACTTGATTGTGTCTCTTTTAATTCCTGGACCTAAATCATCTGGCAAAGAGATAGATGTATATTTGTGATCTTTGATTAACGAATTGAAGGAGTTATGGGATGACGGGGTGGAAGCATATGATGCATCGATTGAACAAGTATTTCAATTACATGCTGCTATGATGTGGACCATTCATAATTTTCTAGTATATGGAACAGTATCTAGATGCAACACAAAGGGTTATAAAGTATGTCCAGTATGTCTACATGAAACTAAATCTCAAGGATTAAGGAGGAAAATATGCTACACATGTCACCGTCGATTCTTGAATGTTCAACACCCATAACGTAGAAATAAAGATTTCAATGGAATAATTGAAAAAGAAGAACCACCACGAAGATTTAATGGTTATGAGATTTTAACATAGTTAGATGTGTTACCCCAAGTGACATTCAATAAGCATTCTTCATTGAGAAAAAGAGACAGCGATCTTCGGATTGTATAAATTGGGTAGTTTATATTTTTTTTTAATTAGAGTATTAGTCTGATTTAAAGTTGAGACACAATTTAGATATGATGCATATTGAAAATAACATCTGCGATGTTTTGGTTGGCACATTATTAAATATAGATGGAAAGTCAAAGGATACATTTAAAACAAGATTATACGTGTAGGACATAGGGATTAAGAGTGAATTGCATTTACAAAAAGTAGGAGACAAATTCAAGAAATCATATGCAAATTACACATTAACATTGGAAGAAGTGCGTGATTTTTGTTAATTTTTAAAATTTGTGAGTTTTCTAGATGGATATGTTGCTAATATATCTAGAAATGTGAATGCATTTAAAGGAGATTTATATATGATAAAATCACATGATTGTCATGTATTATTGCAACGACTACTTCCAGTGGTTGTATGTAAATTTTTTCCAAACGACATGTTGGTGCAATCGGCCCAGGTCACGATTGACCAGGACTCGAGTTTGGCTCGAGTGATGTTTTGATGTGTTTTGATGTTTCGACAAAAACATATGGCAATGTAAAGTCTAACATGGGTTGGCAAGGAAAGTCCAAGCATGGTCTTGGCATGAAAAGTCCAACATGGGTTGGCAAGGAAAGTCCAAGCATGGTCTTGGCATGAAAAGTCCAACATGGGTTGGCAAGGAAAGTCCAAGCATGGTCTTGGCATGAAAAGTCCAACATGGGTTGGCAAGGAAAGTCCAAGTCTTGAGTACTTGGCATGAGAAGTCCAAGCATGGGTCTTGGCACATGAAAAGTCCAAGCATGGTCTTGGCATTTGAGAAGTCCAACATGGGTTGGCAAGGGAAGTCCAAGCATGGGTCTTGGCACATGGAAAGTCCAAGCATGGTCTTGGCATTTGAGAAGTCCAACATGGGTTGGCAAGGGAAGTCCAAGCATGGGTCTTGGCATGGAAAGTCCAAGCATGGTCTTGGCATGGAAAGTCCAACATGGGTTGGCATTTGAAGTCCAAGGGGATTGATATTGGCGGCGTAAAGTCCAAGCGGTAGTCTTGGCAGCATAAGTCCAATGGTTGGCGGCGTAAAGTCCAAGCGGAGTCTTGGCGGCGTAAGTCCAATGTGCCTTGGCGGTGTAGACACCGTTAGCATGACATAGCCGACGGAAGCACCTGAAGGCTAGCGCGATGGATGAACAAGTCATGGATGACTTGGAGGGATCCGAGAGGCGTGAGGCTGATGGAGGTGGCTAGAAGGCTTAGGTCTAGGCTAAGGGTGGTCTAGCAAGTATGGGGGAATCATACTTGGGTTAAAACCTCATGTTTGAGGTTAGCGATCGGTGATGGCTCAGCCGATCGGCCCGATCGTGTGATCGACCGTCGCGGTGCTCGATATTCGACGCTGAGAATGGAGTCAAGACTCGACCGAGGTCGAGTGAAGGCTCCATCGGTCGAGATCGATAGTCATGATCGATCGGTCGATGAAGGTTCCGCTGGACTTATCGGCGTGGATCTAGCCGTTTGTCTCACGACAAATGGCATCGATCCGATGATGGTCTGATCGACTGATCGACCTTTTCCATCACAGGTTGAAGCTTTATAAGGAGCTCGTGATGGAGGATTTTGAAATCAGTTCTTGAGGGCTATTGGGGCGATTTGTTGGTGCAAATCAGGTCTCCAAGTGCAAGCAAACAACCAAGCATTCAAGCAATCAAAACAAGTGTTGTAAAGTCTTTTCTTTACTTGTATTTCGTATTCATTATTGTAATTGCTTGTATTTGTATCTTATTGTTGTAAGATTACTTGTAAGGGGTTTCTCCACCCTTGACTTGTGTCAAGAAGGAGTTTTATTAGTTAGTGGTGTTTGAGGTCTCATTTAACCCAACTCGTGAGTAGGAACCGGTTCGGTTCCGAACCACGTTATATGCTCTTGTTGTGATTTGTGTTGTGTCCATTTCGTTATTGCTTTTATTATTATATATATTCCGCTGCGCTAATGAAATTGTAGACACGAACGAGATTGAATTCCATCCACGATCGGGCGAAACGCTATTCACCCCCCCCCCCTCTAGCCGTTCCAATATTCCTAACAAGTGGTATCAGAGCCTGGTGGCTCTTCAACGGATTAACAACCGGGAGCAAGACGCTAGAGGGTGAAGATGGAATTTCAAGACAAGCTTGGATGGGATATCAACACTCCACCGCCATACGATCGAGAAGATTTTCTGGCGTGGAGAGCAAGAATGGAAACATTCTTGATGATGAACATAGAGGATTGGTTCATCCTCATTGAAGGCCTTGAACCCCCTAGGGATAAGAAGGGAAATGTCCTAAAATTGAAAAAGTGGACCCAAGAGCAACGCCAAAAGCTCAAGACCGAAGTTAAGGTAACGAAACTTTTGGAAGATTTAATTCCTAATGATATTTTGTGCAAGCTAGGGGATTACACGTATGCCAAGGAGCTATGGAGGAAATTGGCAAGATTCCATGAAGAGAGTTCATCCTCAAGTGAAAGTGAGGAATCGGAAGATGAGATGGAGTCAACTTCCGGATCGGAGAAAGAAGAGGTGGAAGAAGTGGAAGGAGCATCCACTTCTAGGATTGAGGAGGAAAGACCATCCTCTATACCGGAGCAACCTCAAGAAGAGCCTTCAACATCCGGTCAAGATGAGGAAGCTCAAAATCCAACTCCGGCCTCCACCACTACCCTAGGTAACTCAAACATATGTGTTAATAATAAAATGCATATAATATGTTTTGAGTGTAGGGAAACCGGGCACTACAAGAGCAAGTGCCCAAAGAAGATTAGGAAAGCTCCACCGGCACAAATAGTCAATGAAGCCGGTGTTCCCAATGCCAAGAAAAGCAAGGAGCAAGTCATTTGCTTCAAGTGTCGGCAACCGGGGCATTACCGAAATCAATGCCCTAGGGGGAGCAAAAAGACCCAAGAAGGAGCTATACATGTAGGGGGAGCCTCCAAGGCAAACCCTAAGGTATATTTCAATAATGCATCTTCTAAATTTAAAAGTCAAAAGCATGCTAGGAATTTTAATTCTCTTGCAATTTGCCATGAAAAGCATGCTAATAGAAATAAATACTTTTGTTTAGGTGCTAAGAGTGTTCACTTAGGAAATAAGAAGAAATTTGGGACTAATGTCCCTAAAAATATATTACCTAAGGAAAGCATTAAGAAAATAGGAGAACATCTAGGCTTTAATGCTAAGAAATCTAGACATATGCCTAGAAATAAAAATATCTCAAGAGAAAATGAAAAATCAAAAATTGAGATATTAGAAAAGGAAAATCAAGCCTTGAGATCAAGGCTTGAAAAACTTGAAAAGACCCTTAAGGTTATGCAAAATCAAATGCAAGGGTCAATTAGTCGAACTTCTAGGTCCAAAAGTCAAAGTCAACACCTAGGACCTAAGAGTCAAAAGTCAACCAAGGGTAAGCAAGGTTTGGGTCACAAACCTAAGCCTAAGGTGGCTTACCATAGTGTTCCATTTGATTATGGAACACAAACTAGGTCTAGGAAGACTAAGGTCAATAAGGAAGTCATCCCTAGAGTTGACCAAGGGTTGTGCCTAGTGGCCAAGGTTGGTAAGAAACCTAAGGTGGCCACTAAGAAGGTTGCAAGGGGAGTTACCCCTAGAGTCAACCTAGGTAAGACCAAAATGACCAAGGCTAATAAGCCTAGGAGGGTCATTAGGAAGGTATCTAGGGAGGTTATCCCTAAGGAATACCTAATTAACCCTAGGAGCTCAAATCGGTTTTGGGTTCCTAAGAGCGTGATTGATTCACGCTAGATGGGTTTAGGGTGTGCCAACCTTGATTGGATGGGTAGTTAACTCAACCATAATAAAGGTGGCACTTTAGGTTATTTTCAAGGTTATGGTTGCCTTGGAAATACATTTAAGTCTTAATCCTAAAAGTTTTTAGGATGTGCCAATATTACTTGAGAAGTTTGATAAAATGATCAAAATTGGCACAATTTAGGTTTAGAGGCTAGTGTGTCATTTTGGGTTTTTGGCACACTTGGGAGAAAACTAGAAATATGGCAAAATGCAATTAATTATATGAAATGGCAATTAATATTAAAATTTAGGTATTATTATACCTATATATTTTATATGTCATGCTTTGATTGCTATACGCCATGTCATGACATCATGCCTATTTCTATGATTTTATATGTCATGAGTATGCTTAGGTTTTAGGTTAATGTCATGTATGCTTAGTTTTATATCATATGCTATGACATCATGATTATGAGCATGTGTTTATTTATATCATCATTAATGCCATAATCATTCATGCATTTAAGAAAATTTTGATTGAAATTGATTTAAGGACTATGGCATGACTTGGAGTCCCATTTATAAGGGAATCAAGTAGAGTTGCCTTAGAAAAATACATGAAACCCTAGATTAGGGAGAACAAAACCCACATCTCACATTCTAATTGACATGTATGTGTATTTATACACCATAGATACATGTGAGATGCTAGGATATGAGTTAAGTTCAAGGTGCATAGTTTTTGCATCTAGATGAACTAAAACTCATCTAATTCTAGTTATGGATAATTGGGAGAGCATGTGTACAAGTCATGTACATAGAGCCCAAAGAATATGATCTAAAATAAGGTTTTTAAAATATTTTAAAATCATTTTGAAAAACCTTGGTGAAGTCTATCTTTTGATAGCAATCATCATTGATGAGATTGATACAAAGTGAGCCAAAAGCTTAGAAGTTTTCTTTACTTTTGAATTTTGTATCAATTTCAATATTTTATGGGTAAAATATCTTTCAAACATTTTTCACCCATTGTATTGGTCATAGGAATTATACGTACCAAATTTTGTGATTTTTTGATATACGTATAATTAGTTATGATTTTTCAAAACTTGTTTCTGATAATTGAAAATCGAGATTTTGATTATCGATCAGCTGTAGTGGCGATCGATGAGTGTGTGTCATGAATGTAGAACCACTCGATTGATTATGCGATTTCGGGAAAACTATAGTTGTTTAACCCGATTTCAGCTACGGTTATGGTCCCTAATCACTCCTAACCCTAGGATATGCTTTGGGAAGCATTATAAAGGGTGAAAATCCATTAGATATGGATTAGGAGAGTTGTTTAGGGTTTGTATCAATGTTAAGGTGTTGGAAAGTTCAATGTTGAATTTCTAACCTTAATTTTGATGGTTTAGAGTTCCTATTGGCTTAGGGACTTCCCAAGGACATTGTTGGTGCAATGGTCAAGGGGGAGCAAGCCTTTAGGGGGAGGTATCCATCTTGGGATGATGGATGTATTTTTCTCCTTGAAGAGGAGAAGTTATTGGAAGAGTATCATCAATTTGGGAAAATTGATGGGTTTTTTATACCCAATTTGGAAATTGGGAGAGTGAATAGGATTGCCTCTCTTGAGTGATATGGGACTTATCACTGGGAAGATGGTAGGTATCCTAGATATTTTTAAACCAAGGGGGAGATTGTAAGATCTCATTGGGACATGAGACATTGACCTCCTTGGAGAGAAGACCTTTTGATGTTAGTCAAAAAGGGGGAGAATGTTTGGGGAAGAACACTTAAGATTACCAATTTGGGATAATTGGTAAGGGATTTGAGTTAGTGTTCTAACTCAATAATTTGTTTGGTTTTATTTGTTTGGTTTTTGTCAAACATCAAAAAGGGGGAGATTGTTGGTGCAATCGGCCCAGGTCACGATTGACCAGGACTCGAGTTTGGCTCGAGTGATGTTTTGATGTGTTTTGATGTTTCGACAAAAACATATGGCAATGTAAAGTCCAACATGGGTTGGCAAGGAAAGTCCAAGCATGGTCTTGGCATGAAAAGTCCAACATGGGTTGGCAAGAAAAGTCCAAGCATGGTCTTGGCATGAAAAGTCCAACATGGGTTGGCAAGGAAAGTCCAAGTCTTGAGTACTTGGCATGAGAAGTCCAAGCATGGGTCTTGGCACATGAAAAGTCCAAGCATGGTCTTGGCATTTGAGAAGTCCAACATGGGTTGGCAAGGGAAGTCCAAGCATGGGTCTTGGCACATGGAAAGTCCAAGCATGGTCTTGGCATTTGAGAAGCATGGGTCTTGGCATGGAAAGTCCAAGCATGGTCTTGGCATGGAAAGTCCAACATGGGTTGGCATTTGAAGTCCAAGGGGATTGATATTGGCGGCGTAAAGTCCAAGCGGTAGTCTTGGCAGCATAAGTCCAATGGTTGGCGGCGTAAAGTCCAAGCGGAGTCTTGGCGGCGTAAGTCCAATGTGCATTGGCGGTGTAGACACCGTTAGCATGACATAGCCGACGGAAGCACCTGAAGGCTAGCGCGATGGATGAACAAGTCATGGATGACTTGGAGGGATCCGAGAGGCGTGAGGCTGATGGAGGTGGCTAGAAGGCTTAGGTCTAGGCTAAGGGTGGTCTAGCAAGTATGGGGGAACCATACTTGGGTTAAAACCTCATGTTTGAGGTGTGCCACTCGGCCCGGTGTGCCATGTGGCGATCGGACCACGAGTCAACTAGGGTTTATTTGCGGGTTATAGCCTAGCGATCGGCCCGGCATAGGTTAGCGGTCGGTGATGGCTCAGCGATCGTGATCGTGTGATCGGTCGTGGTGCTCGGATATTCGGGCCTGAGAATGGAGTCAAGACTCATTGGGTCAGTGAAGGCTCCATCGCGATCGTGATAGTCATGATCAGTCGACTGATGAAGGTTCCGTTGGACTTATCCAGCGTGGATCTAGCCGTTATCTCACGACAACAGTGGCATCAGTCGACTGATGGTCCCGATCAGTCGACTGATCGACCTTTTCCAGCACAGGTTGAAGCTTTATAAGGAGCTCGTGATGGAGGATTTTGAAATCGGTTCTTGAGGGCTATTTGGGCGATTTGTTGGTGCAAATCAGGTCTCCAAGTGCAAGCAAGCAACCAAGCATTCAAGCAATCAAAACAAATGTTGTAAAGTCTTTTCTTTACTTATATTTCGTATTCATTATTGTAATTGCTTGTATTTGTATCTTATTGTTGTAAGATTACTTGTAAGGGGTTTCTCCACCCTTGACTTGTGTCAAGAAGGAGTTTTATTGGTTAGTGGTGTTTGTGGCATCGCTAGGGTTCGTACGAACCCAATCCGTGGAGTAGGAACCGGTTCGGTTCCGAACCATGTTATATGCTCTTGTTGTGATTTGTGTTGTGTCCATTTCGTTATTGCTTTTATTATTATATATATTCCGCTGCGCTAACGAAATTGTAGACACGAACGAGATTGAATTCCATCCACGATCGGGCGAAACGCTATTCACCCCCCCTCAAGCCGTTCCAATATTCCTAACACGACATATGTGACATGCCAATCAAGTTATGTAATTTTTTTTTCAAAAGGATTACTGCAAGATCTTTACACATAACGGACTTATATAAAATGGAAGAGCAAATAGTCTTAATATTGTGTAAGATGGAATGAATATTTCCCCCAATATTTTTTGACATTATAGTTCATTTACCTTGTAAAGCCATGTTAGCTGGACCTATATCGTCACGATGGATGTATCCCATTGAACGATATTTTGGTAGACTAAAAAAATATGTTCGTAATAAAGCAAGACTTGAAGGATCTATTGCAGAGGGATATATTATAAATGAGGCATTGACTTTTAGTTCATTATATATTAGTCAAATTGAGACAAGCTTTTGTTTGCCAGAATGAAATAAAGATGTTCAAGCAATAATATATAATTTAAGTGTTTTTTCACAGCAAACAAGAGTCTTTGGCAACCAACAAAGTCTAAAATTGTTATTGAATTTGTATAAGAAAGCACATTGGTATAGTTTCAATAATTGTAAAGAAGTCGATCGATATCGAAAGTAAGTTTTTACATTATATTATTATTTTATTTCTATTTCATTATATAATTATAAATTAATTAAGTTTTTATGCAGCGAACATCTTCAACTTCTGTCACAAAAAGTTCATTCAAATCAACTTATGCAATATCATGAGCGAGATTTTTCACTATGATTTAGGGATAAAATTATAACGTTAAAGAATTTAACAAATTCAGAGATCACAAATGAGTTGTACTATTTATCAATGAGACCTGATGTTGAAGCTCAACTATATGATACCTACATTGTAAATGATACTCGATATCATACAAGGTTCCGTGATTCGTACAGAACTACTCAGAATAGTGGGGTTACCGTATCATCCTTTGCCTATGGTAATCATTTGGATTTTTTTGGAGTGTTGAAGGATATTGTTCAATTATTTTACTTTTTTAGGTATAAATGTAATTATTCTGGTGTGAATGGTTTCATTGTAATCTAAAAAAAAATGTTTAGTAGAAGAGTATGATCTCTTATGTATTAACACTTCTAAAATATGGTACGCTGATGACCCATTCATTTTGGCCAACCAAGCAAGTCAGGTGTATTATTTAAGTGATATAAAGTGTGGAGGTCAGTGGAAGGTAGTGCAAAAGGTTCACCACCGAGCAATATACGAAGTAACTGAAGTTGATGAAGTATCTGAAGAATTTGAATTTGCTAATATTTTGACTATAAAGTCTAACCAAGAGATTTCATCCAATGATTCAACTTTAGTAGTTGATGAAGACTTAGAGATAACTCAACTTTGTAGATTATATATTGAGCATCAACATATAAATATGTCAAATGCATAAATGGAGTCGGATAAGGGTGTTAGTATTATCCCTAAGTGTCAATTATGAGATGATTGGTAAGGGAACCTTTGTATCATATTTCATAATAAAGGCAGAGTTTATGGTTATTATATTTACTTTATTGATGTGTTATTTGAATAAATATAATAATATCCTAAGATAGTTGATTCTAGTCTATGGTATATCAAGTTGGTGACTTGATAGTGAAATACTGTAGATATATATAGAACACTACTGGTAACTGTTCCTAGTCAAGTATTAATATACAAGGATAATATTAATACGTTGAGGCTAGCATGTAGGTCAATTGATGATTTAATCTTATAAGTCATAGATATTGGATATCAAGTTGACACATGAGTATATATTAGAGAATATGTACTGAACTGACCCACCATGAAAATATTTCATAGATTGTCATATGAGTATCATAAACATTCTTATAGTGACTATTGGTATGAATAGTCCTTAAACCTAAAATCACTACGGTTCCTTACATAAGGAGTTGTATACATTGGTATCGATAAACGTCACCTATAAAGTCGATCACTGGATATGCAATGATTTATACGGAGAGATGTGAGTGATGTAGATAGGATCTATCCCTTCCATATAACGAAAGTGATATCTATGGGCCCCTTGATAAAGTAGGACTACTAAAATGCATGGTCATGCTCAAATAAGTCAATATAAGATATTGAGCTCATTTAATTGGGGTAGTCTTCTTGGAGATCAAGAAACACAAAAATTGATAAGAGGATGACACGGTCTATGCCTCATTGATCAATCTAAATATCAAGGAAAAAAGGATTGAGACATACAAGATAATAGTCATAGACAAGTTATGTTGGATCTCGACATTCTTGTCACTTGGGTAGCAATTATGCATTGTTAAATGTCACTCATTGTTTATGTTTCTAAAAGGGGTTTTAGAGATATTGTCAATGTTATGAGAACCTATTGGGTCACACATAAAGAACATGTTGTTTTGAAGATGAGTTCATTTTAGTTTGACTAAATGAACCATTAGGCTATTGAATTGGAATCATTGAGTTAGACTCATTGAAAGGGATGGATTTGAGTTAGACTCAAATAAGTTGGCTAAATTTGAGTTAGACTCAAATTGATTTAATTTTAGTTAGACTCAAATTAATTTGAAGAAGATGAATGATATGGATTCATCATGCATGATTAATATGAATTAATCATGCATTGAAATGGGAAAACCAAAGGTTGGAAGAAACATCTTTAAAAGATTTTCTTCTCATCTTCTTGAGTTAGAGACTTCTTCTTCTTCTCATCTTCTTGGCCAAACATCTCTATTCCTCCTTCTTTTGGCCGAAAGTCTTTTGGGTGGTTGCTAGCACAACCAAAGACTTTGATTCTCTAAAAGAGTGTTCGTGTGGATACCATAGAGGTACGACCATCTTGATCACACTGAGTTCCATTGCAAAAGGTTGTTGTCAGGATTGCGAAGGGCTACGCATCAAGGGTAATCTCTCAACTAGATGTAGTTGTAAAAACCATCACGATACTATGTATACACATGGATCTCTGGAGGGATCCAATTTCCACTGCGTTATGCGATTGTTTTTCACAGAAGATCCCTACCAGGGGTGCTCAAAATAATCTTAATGATGAGGATGAAGATACTGAAATTGATAGTGAGGCAGATGATCAATTATCTTTTTCAGATGATGATAGTGATTAGATTATTTACATGGTATTTATATTTTTCTTCGTATATAAGATAATATTTGATTATTTGTCGTTCTATATATGATGTTTATACCACAATTATGCCGCCCAAGAGAATTGAGCACCTCCCAGTTGTGCCGACATCTGATGATGATAGTGCTCCTAGTGGTGAGTTGTTATGTATTTAAAATGTTTATTTCATTTGCTATTTATTTGATTTGTTAATTCTTAACACTTTTTCATTTATAGTTCGACAGACACGTCGGGAGACACGTGACACACACTCCGATCAACTATAACGATAACTCGAGGAACGGGATAAATTACCCATTACTTTTTGTAAGAGCGATGGTCATCCAATTAAGCCAAATGCAACTTCTTTTATGACCGAGTTAGGTCCGTCAATTAAGAAGTTCTCTCCCTTACAAGCAAAAAGTTGAAAGCATGTCCCTATGGACAATAAAATGATGATATATGGTCGATTATCAATAAGTACAAGTAATTCGATATTTTTATAACTAACCACCCCTTTATTACTAATCACATTAAAATTCAATATTGGTATATTTTTTCAGGTTACTTTTGATATCAGTTTTGAGGAGAGGGCAATGTCAGTTAGAAAGGAAATTGACTGGTTAATAAGTGCGAGGTATAAAGGCAATAGAAATAAAATGCATACTCATTATAAGAGTCTATTGCACCTTCCTCCTACTGAGCATCGACATTATATGTCAATTGGTTTTTGTAAGACACAAGAAGACTGGGATTATATGTGTGATCTGTTTGAATCAGAGAAATTTCAAATAACTCAATCTATACCAAATATCTTTCTTATATAAAAATTTAATTACTTGTTCTATAACTAATTCTTTATTTTTTATTTCAACAAATTTTTGTGTTGTAGACACGATCTGCAACAAATGCAGGAAATTGATTGAAACTCCCATATAACCATCATCGGGGGGGGTATAAATCATTCATTCAATATAGCTACGACGGTGTAAGTATAAATTTTATAGTTATTGTATATTATTTGTTGATTATAATATTAACACATTATACTATTTTTCAGACTGATCAGTCGTAGAGAAAAGATTGGATTACTGTTTTTAATAAAACTCATTGTAGCTCGTCAAAAAGGTGGATTGGGGAGAGGGTCGAGGCTGCATATGTATGTTGCGATCGATATGATTTAGTGAATTTATTTCTAAATTTGCATAATTATTTTTAATATGTTTTTTTATTCTTAGGAAGATATGATGAGACTGCGGGATGAGTACATTCAAACACAAGAAATTACAAGGGATGATATCGGTGCAGTCTAAATTGCAGATAAAGTTTGTGATCAAGTTCTCGGTGTTCGTTCTAGATACATTAGAGAACTTAGAAGTGGATCAAAACCAGTTAGATCCACTTCTTCGGATGTCATCTCCTTTTCCAGATTAACTAACACAACATTGCATGAAAAGCTAGAGTCCACCAAGCAACGATTAGAAGGGACACAAGAGGAGCTAGCAAACACTCGAGTTCAATTAGCAAACACTCAAGATGAGTTGGCATCAATGAGATCAAGACAAGATATATTTGAATAAATTCTGAATCGGCTTGCACCTAGAGCATTACAATCTTTGATACATGAGTCCTCTCCAACTCCACCTCCTCCTCCACCTTAGAATTTTAACTTCTCAGATGAGTCATTGATCCATTCACTTGTATGGAAGACTTATGTTTTGAACTTCTATATTTTGAACTTGTGAAATTCTATGTTTTGAACTTGAATTCATGTTTGTTATGATGTATTTTGATTATGTTATGTGATTGGTTATTGTTAAATGTTTGAAATGTATGTCATCAATTTAGTTGATTTAAAATTATTGTGATGGAATTTGTATTACAGGATCTAAAATATAAACAAATACAATTCTGCGAGAGCAGATTTCGAAGATTAATGACAAATTATCATATATTCGTTGCTAAACTTAATATTGGCGACAAATTCATATATTGTCGTCGCTAAATTTGGAATGTCAATCGACTGACCAGTCAACTAAAAAATATTATATGGATATGCTACATTATCACTAGTTGACTGAGATATTCCATCAGTCGACTGATACTTAATCGTTTGACAGGATGCGATATACAATCGACTATTATAAGACTCCAGTCGACTGGTGATACTGTAGCAGTCCATAGAATATTTTTGAGTCGACTGACCAGTTGACTGATGATCCGAATTTAGCGAAGATAATATATGAATTCATTGTTAATATAACGACAAATTTATATATTATCATCACTAATATTACCGACGAATTGATTTTAATCATCACAAACATATATCAATTTAATTAGCGGCGATTAATCTTAGATTAATGACGATTTTATTTTTTTCTTTAATTTTAACGATGAAAGTTAAATAATTCGTCGTTAAATCATTTTAGCAACAATCTTATAGTGATGATATTAGCGACGAAATTATTCCATCGTCAAATATCATTTTTTTTTGTAGTATAATGAGGTGACCCTTGAGCTCATGATGCCACTAATATAATTACATGTAGGTAACTCCCCTATGGATGACTATCCATATTCTCATCTTCTCCTATATATACTTCTTGTCCCCAGGGGCATGGCGCAGCGATTAATCACGAGGTTCCCCTCTACGCTTCCAGGGGTCAATTCCGCCCATCAGTAGCACACGTTGTGCAGGTTGCGGTGCTCGATGCCCTCCCGTCTCAGCGTGGTCGATCTCCTGGTGTAACATGGGTTCCCAACGTGTGTTGACCCTGCGCTATCCTGATTCAGCCTTGTCAATCGGTGGCGCTCGCCGTAGGACCAGGTCGGCTGACCATCAGGATTAGTAGGGAAGAAAAATCGTACCTGATAACTAATATAAATAAAAAAAAGGAGGGAGACAGTGGAAGGAAGAAGAGTGCAAGAGTTGTGTAAAAGTGCACGAGCTATGCATAGAAGAGATTGCAGGTGTGCGTGCAGACTATATTTGTGATCTATGCACTTAATATTTGTTGTGTAGAATAAGAGGATCGTCATAATCACTAGACTTTGGATTGCGACGTTGTGAATTTGTGATGAAAGTTCGAATTAATAACTCGTGATTTTCATCTCGACTACGAGCCTTCGACGAAGATCAGAGTTCGCAATAAAATTCCCGAGCAATAGAGTACCAACAAATCTATATCTATTTTAAGATATACTTATGATTCCACATTATTTTTCATAAGTATCTAACAAAATTGTATGCAGAGAACATCCTTTAATAAATTATGCACGAAGGCGAATTTTTCATGCTAGTTCGTTCTAAGCCTTTCCAAGTATCAAATGTGCAATCAAAAAATGCCACATATTTTTTGTCATAATTTTTTTTCTCAAATATTACATATATTTCGTTTTCTATTCTTATGCATGAGAGGTAAAACATTAAAAATAAAAATAAAAAATAAAAAATGAGATTTTTTTTTTATAATCTAACATCTAAATCTTTGACTTTATTTTTGAGATGGACAGTTCATCCCTATGCTCCTATTAAAATTTTCCTACTTGTCACTAAGAATAAATTAGAATAGCTCAGATGAAATTAATGGATGACCCAGTAGTGTAAGTAATTCAGGTCTCTCTAGAAATTTAAATTCATAAAATTTCAAAGAACAATCTTCGAAAAAGGATCGAACCTAGGAAATCATCCTAATGTTCACATCGTGTTCCTAAAGAAAAAAATTGTGATTTTAATTCAAGATGAGAAGAATATTTTGACGATTGACTTCTCTATGTGTATAATTAATTACATTTTGAATTGATCTAATAGATAAATTAGGAGAAAAAATTATTTACTTTTAAAATTAATCAGATGAAATACATTTTTTCTTGGTCCTCACGGGAGAGCTTATGGCTAACGTGACAGTAAAATTATATCAATGAGTAAAGATCAATCTTCGAAGACTGTAAGACTTTCAGAATATCTGTCATCCTACCGCATTAATTCTGAATTGGATAATATACTCCTGTAATTTCTCTTGTTCGTATTAACTATAAGATCGACTAACGGAGGTGTTGAAAGTGAACGAATCACCAATGTATAGCTTATTTTTGAAACAATGCATCGTAATTTTTACCCTCAATTTATCATCTCTATTTCATTTTGGCACACAAGTCAATTTTCCTTTGAAAAAAGTCACTATAAATTTGTCGGTTTCTTTGCACTTTAGCCATCCAATTTATAACCCCACCTGTTTGCTTTCGAGATGCAGGGTAGCATAATTCTCTCCTTTTGGGTGTCAATTAGTTACAATTCTCTACGTGTGAAGCACCCAAAATCAAGAAACATGATCCCTTTAATTTTTCCCCTAATATGCAAACATCAAGTAGTGGATGAATGGATGGGGGGAGGACAAGACTAGATAAGGTTTGTATGTAACTGATCTCACGCATAGTGCGTGCCCACGTACCATTTTATTTTCATCGTCCGATCCGTAATTTATATGATAATAAAAAATACATAATATTTTTGTCGAATGCATTATAATTCATTTCTAAATCTGTCGAGATCATCAGTGTCATTCTCACCGCCAACAATAAGCCTGTGGCCATGAACGATTGAGTCTGTTTGCGATCGATGTTGAGCGACAATAAAAGCGAACGTGAAGTGTTTGAGCATGTGACACTATACATTTTAAATTATTGTGCTATCATGCTCGAATTACACAACATAAGAAACGTATGGTATCAATTCCAAATAAACATGTGCTCATTCTACTACTGCTCATGTAACTTGATCCTCACAAAAGCATGAGGCATGAGATGGAGAACACAAGATAATGGACTTCCATATTCCTCACAAACCAAACAAAAAAAAAATCTCCTTGTTTCACGCCACTTTAGGAGGAATTTCAATTTGTTTTCTAAATTTAATATAATACTTTTTTAAAAAAGAATAGATAGATGATCTTTTCTTGATTCACCGATCAGTAAAATTGAAGTATATCTTATACATACCTTAATTAGTCTTCTTAATTATTCCGTTGACTATTTTATCATTGTATCACATCTACAGAAATTAAATTCAACATAGTAGTTATTAAAACAGATGGAGTCGAAATAATATCCATGTCACATATCACTAACTCAATAGCCGACGGTTGAGAAAGATTTAAGATTGATCGATTTTGGACGGGCATGATTGGTCAACGGTTGATAAAAAAAAATTCTTTTCGGAATCAAGCATGTGATTGGCCAATGAATTTCAGTCATGTACAACACGGAGAGGATTCGTGACTTCCTCTTCACTCCTAATGCTCGTGGTACAAAAGAGACTATACCCTTGCCCCCACTAGGCACAGTGAAATAGTAGAGTGATGTGATATTTCACATAATTATATTAATTATGTGGTTCGATTTTTTATTAGAATAAATTTTGATAGCAATCACCACTGAACGAAGTAATACAAAGTATGATCAAATATTAAAAATTTTAATAATTTTGAACTTTGTGTCAATCTCACTGGTTTATGAGTATTTTATTTTTCAAATATTTTTCACCCATATTAATTGTTATAAGTACTATACATATGAATTTTCATGATTTTTCACCTTATGTATAATTATTTATGATTTTTGAAAATTCATTTCTGAAAACCTGATTTCTGCATTTGCAGTTATCAGTCGACTGATGTGAACGACAGTCGACTAGTAACTGTCAAGAGTCGACTGTCAGGCTGATTTCGGGTAAACAAGATTTGTTAGACCCAAGTTCAGTTATGTTTTGGTTCCCTAATCACTCATAACTCTAGGACATACTTTGGAAAACATTAGAAAGAGTGAAAATATATTGAATATGGATTAGGAGAGTATTTAGGGTGTGTATCAAATTTTAAGGGAGGTAAAAGTTCAATGTTTAATCTTTTCCCTTAATTTCAATGATTTAGTGTTCCTATTAGCTTAGAGACTCTCCAAGGATATTGTTGGTGCAATGGTCAAGGAAGAGTAAGCCTTTAGAGGGAGATTACCCATCATGGATTGATAGATGCATTTTTGGACCAAGGGGGAGAGTGTGAGTTCTCATTGGATATGAGACATTGACACCCTTGAGGACATTTTTGATGTATGTCAAAAAGGAGGAGAAGTTATCAATTGAGGTTAGTTGGAATTCTCATTGGGATATGAGAATTGTCAATTGGGGATAATTGGTAGACTTTAGTTTGAGGTTTTGTCAAACATCAAAAAGGGGAAGATTATTGGTGCAATCGACCCAGGTCACGATTGATCAGACTTGAGTTTAACTCGAGCAGTATTTTGATATTAGACAAAACATATGACATGTGATTGTCATGGGAAAATCAAGTATGTAACCTTGGCTGCATAAGTCCAAGTGTGTGGCCTTGGCGGTGAAAATCCAAGCATGAGGCTTGGTGTTGGGAAAAATCTAAGCATAGGACTTGATGTTAGTAAAGTCCAAGTGTGTAACATTGGTATAGAAAATCCAAGCATAAGGCTTGGTGTTGGAAAAGTCCAAGTGTGTAGTCTTGACATGGAAAATCCAAGTATGAGTCTTGGTGTTAGTAAGTCCAAGTGTGTAGCCTTGGCAATGGGAAGTCTTAAGGACTTGGCAAGGTCACTAGTCTCGTAGACTCGGGGTCCTTGAGTCAGTGAAGGATGATATTGCGAAGTCATGCGCTTGGTGCATCCGAGGGACCGTCGGATGGGGGAGTGAATGGAGTGAGGTCCAAGGAAAGCAAACTTCAAAGGCAAGAGACGCGAAGGATGACATTGCGAAGTTGTGCGCTTGGTGCATCCGAGGAACGTAGGCCGAGGGAAGAAAGCTTCGGTGGGGAACTCCATGAGAGGATGAGGTGGACTTGGTCAAGTGGCTAAGACTGAGTGTCGGATGCTCAAACATGATGTTTGAGATTTTACCCGATGGTCGAATGCTCAAACAAGTGTTTGTTTGAGGTTTTATTCGACATCAGTCGACTGCATATGTGTCGGTTCGACTGATCCAAGTCGATGGTAATCGACTGGTGTGCGACTGATGGATTCTAGCCTAGTAGTCGACTGCCAAGGTATGACAGTCGACTGTTAGACCATCAGTCGACTGGTAAGAAACGACAATCGACTGATGAAGGTGGTCGCGGGCACAAAATTCTTGGTAGCCGACTGCCCAGTAGGCTATGAGGTCAACAGTCGACTGATGGTATTTGACAGTTGACTGCTAGTGTATCCGTTGGCTTGGATGCCGACGTGGATTAGGTCGTTGTCTCACAACGGCTCAGTAGTAGTCGACTGTTGGGCGCGAAATCAGCTTGATGCAGGTTATTTAAGGAGCTCGAGATGGAGGATTTTGTAACAGTTTTCGGGGAGATTTTAGAGGGGAATTGCTGTTGTATTCCAAACCTTCAAAAGCAAACCAAAGCAAGCAACAAGTAAAGGATTCAAAGCAAGCGTTGTAAAATGTTCTTTATATATATTTCGCTTTCGTCTTTGTATTTGCTTATACTTATTGTATTACATTTTTTAATTGCTTGTATGAGATTTCTCCATCTCCGACTTGGTGTCGAGAAGGAGTTTGAGTAGTGGTGTGTACATCACTCAAGCTCATCCCGTGGAGTAGGAACCCTAAGGTTCTGAACCACGTATATCTTGTTGTATTGTGTGTGACTTATATTTGTCTCTTGTATTCGTATTTGTTATTTGTATTTCCGTTGCGCTAACGAATTGTAGAGATGAGCAAGCAAGAACGAACGATTTCCATCGTCTACGCGAATTGGTCTATTCACCCCCTCTAGCCGACCACCGATTCGCCAACAGATTCGATCTATGGAACATAACTAGGAAAACGATTGATTAAAATGAATAGATTCAAACTAAAATGAAAGATTAAATAGATTTACATCTTTTGAAAATTATTCACTGGCCGACCCATTTCTGTTGTGTATAGAAATGATTGTAAATATAGAATATGCTCTTGACATGATGGTTATTATGAGAGACTAGAGATATTCATATTAATGTAAATAAAAATTATTTAATCTAGATAAATAGTAAGACATGGATGTATCCAGGAAAACGATTTTGTACCACCTGAAGAACGATTGTGTGCCACCTGGAGAATGGTTGTGTGTCATCAGACGAATGAATATGTATCATTCAGAGAATGATTATGTACCATTTGGGGAGCGGCTAAATTAGGTGTAACAACTTTTCTTAGCATTGATCGCTCTATGAATAGTTATGTAAGGTGTAACAACTTTCTTAGCAATGAATGCTCAGTGTACTTGTTGTCGCACGAACCATTTTCCTATATATGAATTAGATGTTCTAATAGTCTTTGTGACTATTAATCTCTGTTCTATTAGTCTTTTGTGACTATGAACTCCGGTTCTATTTTAATCTATGTGATTAAATACTTTTTATTAGTCTGTGTGACTATGAACTCCGACTCTATTCAGTCTAGTGACTAAATACCTCTCATTGGTCTATGTGACCGTTTGTATATGTGACATAACTTGGACGAATGAGAGATGTAAACAGTTTCTTAACTGCTGCAACGTGCACACATTGTCATTGGCAACGTGTGCACACACTGCACTTTGTGTAGTGTTGCAACAGCAGAACGCCCCTTTAAAAAGGGGTGTGTGTCCAAGTTGTGAGAGGCAGTGATGTGCTAGAGAGAGGTGTGAATGCAAGTGCTAGAGAAGAAGAGAGCATGAGGATCGCCGTTAGACTGTCAGAATCTCTATGTGATCTGTGGATCACTGCAGAAGTTCTGTCGGAGAGAACGGAGAGACTTTGAGAACACCAAGACACGGACAGATCTTGGTTCGTGGATCAGAGGAGATTTTTCATACATAATTGTCTTCCAGAAGATAAACAAACGATTGAGAGATCGCTATCCCTATAGATTCGGAAGTGCGAAAATTCTGACGAATCATTATAAGTTCCATAATTATAGTTATGTTAAAATTCATGCAATAGATGTAATAATTCTAATATTAGATTTATCTAATGTGCAAAACAAAAGAAAGAGTCGTTCGCCTTCCAGATTAATTAGGTTGGTAAAATCTAAATATCTGAATTATTAAAAAAAAAATAGTATGCCCTCTTATAGTTCTCTCTTCTTCTACATTATACTCTAAGCGTCTTGCTACTAATGTTGACTTACTTGTCAGTTAAAATTTAATTCTTGAAATAGTTGAAAATTAAACTAAAATTTTCATCAAGTCAAACTTGTCTGAATGTTCGAAAAATTAATTCTAATTCAAAAGTGGTTTCAATATTTAACCTCAAACGCATGATTGGAATGGAGTGGTGAATTTATGATGAATTAATTACAGTTCGAACTGCTGTAAAACTATGTACTATTATTTCAACTAGGACATAAATGTCATATAGCTCTCAAGATATTGATCACCTATATACTCAACTAAGAATATTTGATAATGATTAGGTTCTTACTTGATATCGACTTGCTGTTAATTTGGAACGTCAACAATAATAGATTAATTGCAAAATTTAACTTGAAAAAGGATAGAAGTACCTATTTTAAGTTTCAAATAACACAACATCATGTTATGACAAAGCAAATATAAAGTGTCTAGACAAGCAAAAAGTTATTAAATCATAAGAGAAACATGCTCCACCACAATTACAACGACAATGAACTTTTTGGGAGGAGGCGAGAGGGTAAGTAAAGGGAAAGAAAATTTTATTATTATTTGGGAAAGAGTGAGGGAAGAGTAAATTAGGAGAGAGAAAATTTTATCTTTATTTGGAAAGAAGTGAGAGAAAGAGAAAAAAAAAGGTAAGGAAAAATAAATTTAACCTTTTTAACCTTTTCACCCTTTATACATATGAGAAGACTCTTCTAAAACAAAGATCATATCCAAAGAAGATAAAAAGAAGGAAGGGGTGTTCAGAAAGAAAGAGAAGTTAAAGAAGCCCCAGAGCAGGACACAGAGCTACCACAAAAATAACAACTGAAGCACAACTCTTGCCAAAATTTAAATAAATTGGCCCGTAGATGGGCGCAAAAGAGATTCAACATGTTGTTGAGCAAATAAAAATAAGTTGGTAATTAGGTCCCTCCATAAATTGCATTATGCAAGATTGATCCTAAAATCTTCTAAAACACAGATACTATAAACTTTTTCCATCACTCTGAAATTAAAAATATTGTAGTATTTAAATGCACTGACCTGCAGTGTGTAAGTACATTGCAGTGCTCTTTATTTGGTTTAAACGTCGTTGCTCAGTTTTCTGTTCTATGCATTACAATTGAGATCCAGCGAAGTCTGTTTCTAGACCTCCTTAATTCATGCTATATACAACTGCACACAGACTTGAAGTGTACCACTAAACTTTGCCATATTTAATTCTTCCAAACATATTACTACTGTTAACCGCAAACACAGCCATAAACAAAGTGTAAAAAGATGACTTTATAGCCAAATCAAACATTAAAACAAAAATAGAATAGCCAAGCTGCAAAAAAAAAAAGTGCACTAACAATACAAATGAACTAGGATAAAATGTAAATTGAAGGTAAGATATAGCATTGCAAGAGCATCAAACCACAAATACCAGGAAGAAGAAAGAAATAGAAACTATAGTTGCCTAACTACTTTGCCTTGGCTGGGCCATTGGCAACTTCAGCAGCTACGTTGGGCGGATTGAGCTCATCCCAAGCCTCAATCCATGTCACCATGCCATCTGCAAGCTTGTTGAAGTAAGGATCGATCTTCCCCAGCTTTTCCCTCACTTGCTTCGACAGCTCAATGTAACATTTCTGCACAGTTGTGGAGTCCTTGGAAATAACAGCAGACTGGAAGAAGGGGATTATCTCTTCTTGCCAGAAGATTCCCTTGTACTCCTTTTTCAGGTTCACAAAAGGGTTGCTGGCCTTGCTGTGCCAGATGTAAGGTAATCCTGTTTTAACTCCCAATCCCAAGTGATCACAGATTACCTGCTCAAAACAAAACAAAACAAAGCAAAAAAATGTTAAAAAATTAGGTGTTGATTACTAGAGCTTCTAGCTCGAGTTAGAATCACTTGGAGACTCATCTGACCTTTACACACCACCCAGCCCACATATCATCATATCGTCCAATAGGTTGGCCATCTCCCATAAGTCCAAAGTACATAGCCGGTCCTATAAGTTCACGGTTGAAGGCCAAGTTCATTCCGCACATAGGAAACAGAGTTCCCTTTGGTATTGTTAGAACCGCATCAACATACCTAACAAGGAAAGCAAGCTTGATTAAAATTCTAACATGCACAATGAAGGATGAGCAACTAGACCTAACAACATCACTGTGGTTGGTACCTTTGGTTCCTCTCAAGGGGCTTCACAAGTTGGGTGGGGGCATCATAGTCAGGGATGTTGAGCCAGAGCCCATGAGAAACAGCAGTTGGAGCGCCTTCTCGAAGGCTGAAAGGATATCCACGGACAAAGTCTGCACCTGCACGATAAGGATCATACAAGGTGTTGAAGAAGTGGGGAGTAGAAGGGGTGAGAAGATTCTCAGTGTGCTGCTTAAGCGCATTGATATCCTTGCCAGATGGATCTTTAGCAACCTGTTTGAGAAAAATGGAAAACAATGATTTTTAGTTGTTTGGTCCACGTGAGCTGGGAAATAACTTAGCACAACATGTGATGTTAAAGAACACAAGATTAATCAAGTCTGATCACCAACCGCAAGCCATAAATTCACATATCTCAATGGCAAAGTTGTCATCGTTTAAATTTTACAAATAAACATCTTGAAAAGTCAGATCATAAACATAAATAATGAGCTAGTAAAGTCAGATCTAGAACAATGATAAGTTGATCCGCTCTATATATCATGACCTGAATAGATGTAATAGGAAGATCAGCATGTATAACATATAAAAGCCTAGAGAATATGTTCCTGAATTACGACCTATACAATGTGTGCTATTAAGTTTTAGAATTTCTCTGTTGGATATGCCAAATAGTAGTATTTCTGGCGAGACGATAAGCCAGCATTGAAAGAATGAAAATGGCCTGAGAACCACAATGAAATGTGCAGAATTTGACTGAAATTACAAAGAAAAACAGTCCATAAATTTTCAGCCATTTAACCGTGTTAATTCAGAGGTATAGGGGAAAATGTAACTATCATTTCTATGCAGATCGACTGTAAAGCATCGATAACAGATACCAAAGTGCAATATAATCGAGTTTACGATCATATAAAAACAACTATACTTCTCTTCCTCTCTATCCACTACGCAACTACGAGGACATCATGTAAGAGTTCGGGAAACAAGAATTTGTAATCAAAGCCAACGATAAGAAACTGATATGAAAAATGGGCATCTTTTTGTCAGAACCCAGTTTTACTAAATCTAAACCTTAGATCTAGAACTGCGAATGAGGAAGGACACTTACGAAGCAGTCATCATCGATGGTGTAGATATACTTCTTCTTGGAGACCATGTATCCGAAGCAGCGGCACGCGGAGTCCTTGAAGGAGATGCAATTGGCCTTAGGGCCGAGGATGCGGTTGATGTCGTTGCGGTTGTAGAGCTCGTAGTCGAAGCCCTCGGGTACCTTGATCGTCTTGTTGGGGTCTCCATCCTGCACGATGATGAGGTGGTAGGGCTGGAAGAAGGGCCGCCACATCTCAAGAAAGTCCAGGTTCCGGATCGTCGGTATCACGATGTCGAGTTCGTCCTTCAGCAATGGCGTACTGGGCACCGCCGCCGCCGCCGCCGAAGAGTTCGCCATTCTTCCTCTGCCGCAGTCCGCCGAAACCAAACCAAGGAAGAAAGGGGCGCCTTTTGACCTCCGGCGAAGCGAGGAGCGAGCCAAGCACCCGCATATAAACAGAGAGTAGCACGTGCGATCACGTGGCAGAGCGTCGGTGGCGAGATCCGAAGCCCGTTTGCCTCGCCAGTCGTGCCACTGCGTTACAAGTCCATATGTACGACCTCCCCTAGGAGAGAGCAACGTGAGAAAAAGGATATTTCAAATTATAAAAATGTTATGCTTTATAATTGAGTTGTAAACATCTATGATCTATAATTTTTTAGGATTTAAAGATTAAATTATAATATATATTTATCAGATGATAAAAAAAAAACTCGGAGGCATTTTCAAAAAAAAATGGACAAATTGAGGGATGAAATGGAATTTTCATAGTTCTTTTTAAATACAAAATATAATTAGAATGCAATGATGAATTATCTTTTAATCAGATGGGTTTGGCGAGAGGCTCATTCAAATTGATCTGCACAAGACGAAATATTTAAAAATACCTTCCAATAGGGCAAGTAAACGTAAGTGCATGTTTTTTTAAAGAGGTTACACTCATGAATAAAAATTAATTTTTGAATATTATAAATTTTTTAAAATATCTATCTTTTTATCGTATTAATCCTGGATTGAACAATATATTCTTCGTAATTTTTCTTTTATGTTGATTGTGAAAACAATTGACGAGAATATTGAAGACAAATGAATCGCCTTATGTACTAATATTTATTGAGATTGGTCTGGAACAGATCAATAATTATTAGATTGATTTTTTTATATAATATATTTATTGAGAATGGAAATATTTAAATTTGATAATTAAATCTTTGAATGAGGTCTTCTTTGTGAATCATTCCACAATTATTTAGTCGGTGGATAACTTCAAAAACTTAAACATCACTATCGACTTCATGAAAACCTTATTCATTCCTTCTTCCTGATGTTCTATACTTTTCACGTTCTATCACCCTCTTGTGGCTTTATAAACATTCGACAAAGATTTTTTTATTTATATATGTATTTTATTTACTTTTATGGCACAGTCACATGCTAAAGAGGCCTTGGGGGTTGCATCGCATAAAGCCATTATTGCAATTTAATCACTGCATTATTTTTAGTTAGGTGCATTAATTAAGTGACGCCTCAGAATTATTTTCTTTTTGTATTTTTATTGTTTATTTATTTATGGAATTCTACGAAGAAGTGGGACGGAGTTGGCAATATTAACGCACGGTGGATGCTCGTGGTGGTTGGTGAGTTAGTACCAGTGAGTTGAAGGCGCACATCAAGAACTGTTGCCGAGTTGGTGGGTGAGAAGCCAACTTGGCTTGTTTGTTAAAATAATGATTGATTCAATTAAATTGAAATAATTAAAAATAGACAATAAAATTAAATTTTTTAACTGATTTCAATTTATTTATTTTTACTATATAACCGTTCAGAAGACAAACGAGCATATAAGAAAAAGAAGTCCCCACTGATTCGCTTGATAAAAGTATTTGCTATGTTTGGTTTACTCTTTTTCATTTTCTATTTCTCTGTATTTTTTTTTTTTTTGAAAAATGGAAAATTTTCATCGTTCTCTATTTTTCACTCAAATATAAATTTTATTATTGTTCAGAAAATAAAAATGAAAAATGTACAACTATGTTTTCCGTATTTTCTCATTTCTCAGAATAGAAAATGCTGATACCAAAAAGCTGACAGGTTTCCAAGTTGTAGAGCAGCATCACTGTCTCTTCCGATCGACAGGCGAAGCAACGGCAGAGGGCGGGCGACATGATTGGCATTAGTGGCTCTAGAAGAACAGGAACAAGATCCACATGAACTCTTCGGTCCAGAAGAATACCCTCTTATGTAGGCAAGCAGGTGTAGACGATAATCGCACCTTTGCCTGGAATTTGTTTGACGAATAGCCTCATAGAGCAGTCTGGTCGATGAGCATGCTGAGTCAAGGGCGAAAACGACTCAGAAAGGTCAAGGTCAGAGCATGCCGAGTCGGGGGCGAAGACAACTCGGGAAAGGACTAAGGCCGAAGTAGACCGAGTCGAGGGGGGGGGGGTTGAAGGCGATTTGAGAAGGGGCCAAAGTTGGAGCAGGTCGAGTCAGGGGGCCAAGGCGACTCGGAAAAGGGTCAAGGGCAAAGCATGTTGAGTGGTGGGGGGGGGCGCTGAAGGCGACTTGGGAAGGGGCTAAGGCCCGAACAGGTTGAGTTAGGGGCGAAGGTGACTCAGGAAGACACCAAGGCTAGAGCAATCCGAGTCAGGGGCAAAGGTGACTCGAGAAGGGCCCAGAGGTAGCAGCAAGCCGAGTCAGGGGTGAAGGCGACTCGAGAATGGTCAAAGGCTAGAGGACTGACCGGGTGTAGAAACACTTGGGAAGTGGGGACCACTCAAGATATTCCTTTCTTGTGTGGAGTATGTTCGATCCTTTTGGCGACTCTTATTTACTCGTGGCCATCTGCCACGTAGAGATTTTTAGTAGAGATTGTCCCCTACTAGCTCAACAGACGACGGTGCCAGAGGATAACCCTGGTACCCCAAGAATGCTATATAAGGGAAGGTTAAGGTAAAAGACTCACTCTCTCCGATCTCTGGAATTCTTCTAGTCTACTTCTTTCTTTACAAGAATTTAGACGATCCTCTTCATCTTCCTTGTCTAACTTAAGCATCGGAGGTAAGCCGGGAACCCCGATGGCGGTCTCTCGACATGTGTTAATATTGATAGGGATATTGTTGCGGATGTAAGAATCTCACCTCTCTCAAAAGCTCGGTGAAAGGTACTTAAAATGCGACCACATCATCAAGTAATTAAGTTCGCCCCTCGCTACTAGATAAACTATTGCTGTTGTGGCTAACATTGTTTGCATAACTACTAAAAAGTCTTGATTAACAGCTTAGACAATCCCTTGCATGAAGTATCTAGGTAGCTATGTTGACTTGGGTTTTGCTGAGAATAGACTGTTCTTATTGATATAACTTGTGCAGCATGTTTAATAAACTGAGATTTCCAACCAATTAGGACTTAGGAAGGAAGATCCAAATTTGAGATTGAATTCTAGCGTCATGATGTTAGTTACTAGATCCATTAAACTTAATCATCCATGGTCTGGACTCTTTTTTACTCTTTTGATTGTTCGTGTGTATTTTGATATATAAATACTTAACATTTAGACAAGTTATTATGGAAGAGGCTTATAAGTTTTAAGTGAAGATTATGTTTTCATATGAATGGAGTCATGGACATCCATCTCAAACTTGTGTATGAAGTGTATATTACCTCAAGGGTTATGTTGGTACTAGTAATACCTCTACAATTTAGAATTACGTTCAAGTTTGGGTCTAGGACACTAAGTTTAGCATTACATCAACTTGCTATATCAGCACATTGTAGCATTTTTGAAATTATTGTTCAGTGCCGATGAACATGATAAAAACATATCATTCTGTTTGCTATCTAGCACATGGGAGCATTGACAACCACAAATCTTCAACTTGTATTGTGAGAGTTCTTCTCATCTTTGGTTTCATTTTGCCAGAGTTCATATCAGCAGATTGTGATGTTACCATTCCTCAAATATAATTACCCACTTACACAACCCCTTGCAGGTCCAATGCCAGCTAGGTAGAAGAGACAATCGATCACCATGAGTCTAGTGTGTTTCTTTTATGGCATCATTTGTCGGCAATTTATCAAACACAGTTCTTAAAGTTCGGAATTGTCCAAAAAGTGTACCATAGTTTCAGATTTACCAAATCGCGTACCTAATTCTCCTTTTACCCCTCCTGCCAAACAGACATGCGACAATTTAATGATGAGAGAGAATTTTCATGCATCCGAGCCACTATTGGAAATTCCGAACCATCTAAACGTGGTGCTGGGAATTCAAATCCCAGCACCACATTATTCCTGGGAATATAATTCCCAGCACCACCTTTTTTTTATCTGATTTCTAATTTATATCGATCTGATTTCTGAAATATTGCTGTGAATACCTAATAAAACCTCGAATATCAGAAATTTTGGTCACGGATATACAGAGGGACACTACTCAAACTCAATGGACTTGAATTGAATCGAAAAAAAGGTGAATAGGACCATCAATGGATTTTGACCGAAACCCATTGATGGACTTAGAGGAGTCCAAATTTCGAAATGTTGACATAAACTGAAAGATCTTACAACATAAATTTTTGATATGTTGAGGAAACTTAGTTTTAATCCTCTTATCTTCCAATTTTAACTTGTGTCGAAAAAAAGATGGTACTGAAAGTTGTGGTAGAAATCGATGGTGAATTGCCGAATTGCACCCAAGATTATAATCCGGGATTGGAATTCAAAGACTTACAGGTGTTAAATCCCTACACCACCATTGTCAGTGTGTCGAATTGCAATTTCAAGACCAGTGGTGTTGGAATTGAAATTTCAGACCACAGCGATGGTTGTATCCAGACCACCACCGCGTGGTGTTGGAAATTCTAATCCAACACCACAAAAAATTTCAATTCCAAAGACCACAACAATTTAGAGATGAAGAAAGATTTTATCATCCAAGTTATAGAAAGACCAACTCAAAATTAAATGCTTTTATGCGATTTTTCTCATGTTAGAGGCTCGTACTAATTTTCGACAACGATTTTTAATTTAAATAGAAAAATATATCTATTGCAAAATATAAGGGAAATAAATAAATACTCATTTGAAGACACCGTGATAGCTTTTCCAATAAATTAAAAAACTGTAATAAATTTACATTAGGTAAAATCACAAATAGTTTTTCGTGATATAAAAATTGAGGTGCTGGAATTCCACAGTGGTTCTTCATCTCGTTTCTGATACTGCTACTAAGTTGTTCCAATTTTCAGCACCACTGTGGTGCTGGGATTGGAATTTCCAGTACCACAGTGGTGGTGCTGGGATTGCAACACCACTGTGGTGCTGGAAATTTCAATTCCAACACCACAGTGGTGCTGGAATTCCAATCCCAGTACTACAATAGTGCTGAAAATTTCAATTCCAGCACCACAATGATACTGGAATTGGAACAACTTAGTAGCAGTATCAGAAACGAGATGAAGAAAGATTTTATCATCCAAGTTATAGAAAGGCCAACTCAAAATTAAATGCTTTTATGCGATTTTTCTCATGTTAGAGGCTCGTACTAATTTTCGACAACGATTTTTTTTTTAAATAGAAAAACACATCTATTGCAAAATATAAGGAAAATAAATAAATACTCATTTGAAGACATCGTGACAGCTTTTCCAATAAATTAAAAAACGATAATAAATTTACATTAGGTAAAACCACAAATAGTTTTTCGTGATATAAAAATTAAGGTGCTGGAATTCCACAGTGGTTCTTTATCTCGTTTCTGATACTGCTACTAAGTTATTCCAATTCCAGCATCACTGTGGTGCTGGAATTGGAATTTCCAATACCACTGTGGTGGTGCGCAGGATTCACACATGTAGTCTTTGAAATTTCAATCCCAAAGACTACTACCACCAGCCAACTTTCGCATCATCTTTTTTTCGACACAAGTTAAAATTGGAAGATAAGAGGATTAAAACTAAGTTTCCTCGACATATCAAAAAATTATGTTGTAAGATCTTTCAGTCTGTGTCAAGATTTCGAAATTTGGACTCCTCTAGGTCCATCAATGGGTTTCGGTCAAAACCCATTGATGGTCTTATTCACCTCTTTTTCGATCCAATCCAAGTCCATTAAGTTTTAGTAGTATCCCTCTGTGTATCCGTGGCCAAAATTTCTGATATTCGAGATTTTATTAGGTATTCACAACAATATTTCAGAAATCAGACTGATATAAATTAGAAATCAGATAAAAAAAAAGTGGTGCTGGAAATTATATTCCCAGGAATACTGTGGTGCTGGGATTTGAATTCCCAGCACCACGTTTAGATGGTTCGGAATTTTCAATAGTGGCTCGGATGCATGAAAATTCTCTCTCATCATTAAATTGCCGCAGGTCTGTTTGGCAGGAGGGATAAAAGGAGAATTAGGTACGCGATTTGATAAATCTGAAACTATGGTACGCTTTTTGAGCAATTCCGAACTTTAAGAACTGTGTTTGATAAATTGCCGTTTGTCATAGTGATGGCAGTTGAGTAGGTTATGATGGTCAGACCTTCAACAACAACATCCATAAAAACAAGTGCCATAAACTATTTACAAGTGTTTTGCTGAACAAAGATAGTCTTCTTGCAAGGTAGAGTTATCTTCCTTGAGCTCCTTCAAGACACAAGTAGACCTCTGTGTGCACTTGAATTACCCTGAGACTTGTCAGCTAGATGTGATTCCTGCTCGTGGATGATTTAGTTGGTTCAAAGACATAATCATGTGGTGAACGTGGATGAACTTATAGATCTCTTGCCATGGTGAACAAGGCAATGTCGAGAGAGAGAGTGAGAGCTTACCGGAGGAGATCACAATGCAGCTGGAAGAGAATCGAACATTTTCTATAATCGAGACGCCTATTGAACATTGCATACGAAAATTAGTAGAAGACATGTTTATATCGTGCTCCTATTTTTTATTTTTTTTTTATTAACGAGTGATATCCAAGCTTCATCCGACTAATCCACTTGGTGAACCGATTCTGCCCCACGACCTTCGAAGAGTCTCCACCGGTCCACGAGGGTAAATCAAGATGACGCACTGCCAAGTCACCATGAGGGGTGTGTACGCCAATTGGGTCCGTACCCCATACCAACCCAGCTGGAAAACGAGAACCCGTCTCCGCAACCCACAAGCGAGTAGAAAACGACGAAATCCCCTTCGCAAACTGCAGTCGGCAGAGATCGAACCATGACTGCCACAGTGACCGCTCAAGCTCTTATTGACACGCCGTCGCCCTAGGGGCGTGCTCCTCATTAGTATATATATTTGTTGTTAAGATTTGTGCAAGGTGAATCTATATTAAGTGTGAATTTTGCAAATGCTATAAATAATTTATTTGACAATTCATTATTTTGTGCAAAAGATTAGAAACGTCAATCTAGCGACTCTCTTACGGTCTCACTTCGATCCCACAAGTATAAAAGAGAGTAAATCACAGATGAGTTATGCCCTTGGCGCGATTGATAAAACTGTACGAGACCATCTGAGTCTGGAGAAAAGTTTAAGATCTTTTTTCGGAATTGATCCTTATCCATTGTGCAAATTGACACATGATTTTATCAATGCGTCATTTCCGTAGGGACAATAATTCATTACTTAGCTTGCATTGCAAGAGCCATCACTTTAATTCAATATAATTTATTGTCCATGTATATACATAGTTTTTTTTTATCATCTCCTTCTTTATTAATGGAACAAATACGAGAATCATAGAAATAAATATCTGAGAGATCGATATTTAAATATGTATAATTGTATATCTCCAAAACCTAAGGTGATTTTTAATAAATTATATATATTTTTTAAATGGTTAAGGAAATAAAAAAAAAGAAAATAATCAAAAATTAAAAGAAAAAAGGGGAAATAATCCAACTAGATTTTATGGATTTTAGCAGGGTTATTATTGAAAAGAAATAGAAAAAATGATATAAAAGGTCTCCGCTATCGTCCCTGCCAAACACTCCCACTGTTTCTCGGTCTTTGCGCGATGCCGATTCCGGCCGATGTCTCCGGTTCTCTCTTATCGCCGGAGTTCCTAACGGCCGCCGGGAGGGACGCCGACAAGCTCAGCCTCCCGGCGCTGCAGTCGGAGATGAAGTGCGATCCTGAGGGGTACGAGGCCGAGCTGCTACTCCTGTACCGCCACTTCGAGTCCTCCCTCCATCTTTTCCACCACCAGTCCGCCCTCATCGCCTCCTCGGACCCTGCCGTCGCCAAGGACCTTGCCGACTTGGCTCTGTTCCTCGCCCACGTCACCTCCTTTTACATGGACAAGCTCTCCGACTTCCCACGTAAGATCGGTCAACTCCTCCGCACCAACGCACGGTCCCTTCCGTCGTCACTCAGGAGTCATCTCGCCCAGGCCCTGATCCTCCTTGTGAATAGGAAGGTACGTGTTTCTCATATCACCGAACATGCTTCAAAATGCTCCTTTGAAGATTTCTTAGCATGCATATTCTATCGCCTTCTCTTGTGAAATTATTTGGTTCAAAATGCACTTTTGAAGAGGGATGCGGCAAGGCTACATTTTGTGATGTTAAGTTGTAGCCGAAATAATCTTTAACAAGCTGTTCCTTTATTCATCTCAAAATGTTCTGAAAGGTCTTTCTTTTCTTCAATCCTATAGTTCTATAAGACTGACTGACTTGCGTACAGATCGATGCGTTAACAAAATTTGAAAAACTAAATCTTGTGCCACCTTAATAAGCAAATAAGATGAGGTTTGGTTCTAATTTGCTTTTCCCAACATTTCTCTCAAAATCACATGACAATGATTTTGAGTTACATTCAATTTGATGTACACACACACAGATTGTGTTTCACGATGTCATTTGTCGCCTGTCATTAAGCACCTTTCATTGTATCCGATAAGTTTCTCTTGTTTTCAGATTGTTGACGTTGAAGAAATTCTCGAGTTATTTATGGAACTTGAGATTCTCGGGGATCGAATTTTAAGAAAATTGGCCTTTTTGCATATTGTGCACTACATTTGGCGCATGAACCAGAATCATAAAAATGAAACCAAGAACCGGAAGCTGCAGAACATTCTATTTTTGATGCTGCAGGTACTGATATTTTCTTCAGATTCTTATTGTTTCTAGCTTGAATTGGCTTTGACTTGTTTTGGGCATCATAACCTTTAATTTTGCTTGTATACTACCAACAAATAATTCATAGCCTCTACTATTTACCAACATCTGTTATATTATTTTTCATAGGGGGAGGAGGAACTGAAGGCTAAAAGGTCTCTTGTCATTCTTTGCGATCTTCATCGAAGAAGGGTTTGGTTTGATGACCGTATTGCTAATGCCATTTGCACTGCATGTTTTCACACATCTTCAAGGTATGTATTTAGATTATCTGTTTTTGATGTACAGCTGAATTTGAGCTGATTTTGAATCTCAAATCACCTGGTCTCAATTGTGAAAAGGTTGTCATTGAACAACTAATCTGGGTGAAATTAGTTTTATGAAAGTTACAAGATCGTTTGGATTAACCAGAATGACATGATAAAATAGGAGTATTTGGTTTCAAGCTATGCTGAACATGAAATTAGTTAGGCTTGACTAGGATTTAGCTCTGATTGGCTCATCTGCTCAAAAGTATTTACAAAGGGAAATATGTGTCTCAAACTAAAACTAGTTGATAGTCATGCTGGATGACAACTTTTATGAGAGTATATTTATCATTTATAAAATCTTCTAAGGTACTTTTCAGTGGTTTATTATTCACAATGTCAATGAAATGACATCTGTTAATGTTGGCAATTTTGATGCACAATACTCATGTATGCTATTTAGTTTTGATAAGTATAATCATGTAAATTGCTTTTGAGGAAGCTTTAAATGAGGATCATTTAAGTCTTGAATATTTTTTTTATTTATTTATCAACTGCTAGATGTTGTAAAGTAATGGTTTTAATTGGGCTTCATTGTTTGTGGTCACCTGGTCAATTAATTGTTGGGGTTTGACTATTCTCTTAATTTGGAAATCAGTTCAAGTTAGCTTTTTAATTGGAGAAGAACAAAAGTTTAAGTTAAGCTGCAGGAACATTCACTACAAAAATATAATGATTTTGCTGCAAATTTTGCAATGAATTTTGATTAAAAATTCGTTGCAAAATATGCAATAAAACTGTTTTCGTTGCAAATAAGTTGCCGCAAAAATTTGCGACAAAAATATATTTTCGTCGTCAAATTCGTTGACAGTATCACCAGTCGACTGACATCTTCCACCACTCTATTGATAGTCCAGAATTTGGCGATGAAAAATTTTTTTCATCGTAGAGTTGGCGACGAAATTTTTTTTTTCGTCGTCAAATTTTGGATCATCAGTCGACTGCCTATGAGCATCAGTCGACTGTTGTTGGCCCAGTCGACTAGCCAGTTGACTAAAAAATATTCTGTACTTAACGTCTTCCACCAGTCGACTGTTGGCTCGCATCCTTTTAACAAACTCAGTATCAATCGACTGGTGATACTGTAGTAGGGCATAAAATATTTTTTAGTCGATTGGTCAGTCGACTACCCAACGATAGTCAATTGATGCTCATAGACAGTCGACTAATGGTCGAGAATTTGGTGACGAAAAATTTTTTTCATCGCCAAATCTGCGATGAAATTTGTTTTTGTTGCAAATCTGGAAAAAACACCACGATATAACCAACTATTTCTAGTTGTTTTTATAAATTTTACAACCAAAACACATATAACAATAAAATTTTAGCATCTAACAATATCAAATATATCATATATCAAACTCTATAAACATCTGATCATTCAAAATGAAATAATACTAAATCAACAATACAGATAACAAATCATTCATCGTATGAAATTTAATACAAACATATCGAATGTGACAAGTCAAATAATATTTAGATATAACAATTCAAACATAACCACCATCATCAAAAAATTCATCTTCATCGTCATTATTACAGGCATCGGTAGGAGGAAATCGAGGAGGAGGTAGTTGACCTACTGAAGCAGAGGGTAATTGAAGATGTTGCATGATTAACATCTATTGTCTGCGAAATTCGTTCATTTGTTCATTTAAATCCTTGAATTTCTATTCTCTTTGTCTTTGTAAAGTGCGGACATTTTCAAGTTCGTTATCGTTTTGCACTAGTAACTTCTTCAAATAGCTAACCTCTTCGGTCAATTGATTTATTTCTGCTCTTACTGTCAGTGAGGCTGAAGAAGATGTACTGGGGATTTTATAAGTTCTGCTAAAAAAACCCAGTCCAACTATTCTTCCACCTTTCGAGCCACCAGTCGCTTCGAGCCATATATTCATATTTCCAACAGATGGCTTAGATTCGACAGCATCATCATTTGCACCCGAATTTCTTTGTACAAGTTCATTATATTTTTTCTGTATTGAAAGGAAAAAGCTAAATTATATCAAATGAGTTTAAATTTTTAAAATTACAAACCTTCATTGTTCTATCACTCTCTTCACTCCACATCTTGTCTTTTTTTTTTAATGTACGGGTGAAAGTGTCAATGAATAATGACTCAGTCTCCATTTTGTTGGCCTAAACAAACATTTGTTATAAATAATAAAATAGTGTGTATTAAATTCAAAAATTAAGATTTGAAAAAAACTCATCAATCGATGTCTATGTTCATCGATATTGATTGAGCCTTCTGCATATGTTGCAGATGAAGCGCCAGGATTTTAAGTTTGATTTTTCTTATTTTGTTCACTTCTCTATTTGCTATCCTCAAATCTCCAATATTGAACAATCCTATTCCAATTCTCCGCGGTTATGCAATGTGACTTCTTAGATCTGATTTACGCATGATTTAGTACGTTTCTAATGTGATCGCCATACTTTTTTTAAAAATCCTCCTTATCTCCAGTGTTTCGCTCTTCTCTCAAGTAAATACCCGCTGCAATGGACAAAAATATTAATTGTTTATATTAATTGCAATTTTATATATAAAATGATTGGAATAACTTACCTTGAATTCATTCTCCCACATATTTTTTTGTTTCTTCTGGAGTGCTCGTATAAACATCGAAACTCCACCTCAATAGTTATTCACTATTTTATTAATCTCGTGAATAATATATACAAAATTTGTAAATCTATCATAAAATCAAAATAAATCATGTTAAATATTTATGAAAACATATAAAAAAAAAAAAAACTACAACCCGGTGCACGAAGCTCCACATTGGTACTGTGAGAAGGAATCCATCAGATGCAAACTTACCTTGCTTTTTGCAGAGGTCATTTCAGATTCAACTCAGTGACCTCTTGGTCACAAGACAACAACCTTACCGTTGTGCCAAGGCTCCCTTCTATAATTTAAAAATTGAATACTTACGAATCTCCGTGAGGAGATATTAACTTTCGCATATCTTCCCTCTCAGCAGCTGGGGAAGATATATAAGCAGACACTTGCTGAACCGGAAGATCCTGCAATGGGATAAAGAGATGAAGGTACATTACATGCAAGGGAATCAAACTACATTGGTGCTGAAGCAGGTAAAGATTATGATATTTCTGTAGGGAGTTGCTTCGGAGGCTCATTGGCTTCCATGTCCCCGGATTAAAATTTTCACTAATGAAAGAATTAATCTGGATGGGATGAGTTTCCTTAGCACAACCTATTCGTCGTCGTGCTAACAACTTGAGTGGTCGCTTGAACAAACTAGTTGTTCAAGCAACACAACTCTTCTAGTTGATTAGCTGCGGAAGAGACGACGGACGGATCGCCGGTTTTTGTTTTGTCTTCGGGGTCCATGATTATACAATATATATACATACGCACACATGTATAATCAACACTAAAAGGAACATGCTCAGATATGAAAATAAAGTTATAAAACTTTATACCTTACGATCTTCTACCGTATGTCCTATCCTTCTCGTGGACGACGTGTGGACGAAGATCCTCCACGAGTAGAAGCCTTCTAGATCGCGTTCTTCCCTTCCTTGTCCGCTGCGAACAAAGAGAAGAACCAACAAAACCTTTTCTATCTAGAACTGGCCACCAAGCAAGGAACTTTGATGCAACCGCCGGCCAAGGAACGAATGGATGAAGCGCCGGCCACCAATGCAAAGGGAACCGCCACCTGAGATCGAGAAGTGCCGCCACCAAGGAGAAAGAGGAGGAGGAAGAGCGCCGCCAGAATAGAGGAGGAAGATAGATAGGTGCCGCCAACCTTAGGAAGAAGAAGGGTTCTTCTTCTCTTGATGCCGCCCAAGCTCCTTCCAAAACCTAGCCGCCCAAGCCCTTGTTCTCCTAGGGTTTCTTGCCGCCCAAGATTGGAGAGGCAAAACCCTAATTTTTCCTTGAACCAATCCTCCTTGCCGCCCAACCTAAGCTTTCCTTTTATAGAGTTAGGCTTAGGACTCCTTTAATCTCCACCGTCGGATCTAGGGATTTAATCTCCACCGTCAGATCTAGGGTTTTATCCCAACCGTCGGATCTAGGGTTTCATCCCAACCGTCGGATCTAGGATTTCATCCCAACTGTCGGATCTAGGGTTTCATCCCAACCGTCGATTCTAGGGTTTCATCCTAACCATCGGATCTAGGAATTTAATCCCAACCGTTGGTTCTAGGGTTTCATTCTAACCATCGGATCTAGGGATTTAATCTCAACCGTTGGTTCTAGGTTTTGTTTTACATTCTTGGATCTAGACTTCACAAGGATTATATTAGGCTACGATAGGGACCATAAGGAGGAGTTGGATCTTGGCCACCCGATGGATCGGAACCACACAAACTTGATCCATCAATGATGTTCCATTCCACTAGAGGATCATCATTGAACTACCTCACCAACCCCCATAAATTAATATGGGCTCCATATATTATTCGTACATTAATCTCCCCGTGTTTAAGATATCGAATGTCCGTCAATTAATTGATTTACTGATCATCAATTAATTAACATCTAATTCCTCGAGTAGTACCACTCAACCTTATCATCATGTTGACTAAGTCAACTAGCTGGGTTTATATGATGAACCTTATGAACTCCTCAAGGGGACATCATCAACCTAATATATAAGACACGGTTTCCTTCTATAATCAACGACACACCATGTAAATAATATCATTTCCCAACTTACCGGGCATATTGATTTAATCCATCTAAATCTCACCCTCTGGTAAATCAAAGAAATAAATACTAAGTACATGTGTCCGTTATTATATCGGGATTAAGCGTACGCATGACATAATATCCGAGGTCCGATTCAATTATGTAGTCGATCTTAAATTGAATCACTCTACGCGTCCCGCTCAATACACCTAAGTGTCTTAGTGTAACTTTATGTTCAAGACAAAACAATACCAAGCTACACTACAACCACGCCAATGGTTTGTCTAAAACCATCTTGGTGAGCTCTACTTATATTTTCTGAGGATCGATAATACGATCTTACGCACAAGCACCACGTTATTTCAGAATGTAAAATATTAGGCAATACACATATATAATAAATATATAAAGTGCAAACAACGATCATGTGATTCTTATTCCAAAATAAAATGCTCATACAAAAAGAGCTAGACTTTCAAGATACATTCTAACAATCTCCCACTTATACTAAAAGACTACGCCACATCACTCGCCATACATCCGATCCCCATGTCCTCCACACGCTATCAAACGCTACGGAAGGGCCTTAGTGAATGGATCCGCCGGGTTATCCTCTCGATGCAATCTTGGCGACAAGAACTTCTCCTCGCTTACGATCTCTCGTATAAGGTGGTACTGCGCTTTATGTGTTTACTCGCCTTACGGGCTCGTGGTTCATTCGAGCTCAGAATCGCACCACCGTATCACAATAAATTATGATAGTTACAGGGCAAACCAGAATCACATCTAAGTCCATCAAGAAGTTCTCGAGCCATACACTTCTCGTCGCCTCAGAGGCTGCCACATACTCAGCTTCCATGGTAGAGTCCGCCACGCATTTCTGCTTGACACTCCTCCATACTATGGCGCCACCTCCAAAAGTAAACACAAACCCCGAGGTAGACTTACTCTTCTCCCTATCTGATTGGAAATCCGAATCCGTGTAACCAGGGGACTAATTGATCCGCCTTAAACCAAAGATATAATCCCTAGTTCTTCTCGTGTACTTCAATATACGCTTACCATCGCCCAATGTCCCCGTCGTGATTACTCGATGACCGCTAACTACGCCACTGCAGCGTATATCCTAGGCCTCGCATAAAGATAACATACATAAGGCTTCTATCGCCAAGCATAAGGAACCGCCTTCATATCCTCTATCTCCTTTGATGTTTTGACAAATCTTCAGAGCAAAGGAACTCCACGCCTAAAAGGTAGAAAACCTTTCGAGTTCTCGCATGCTAAAACGAGCAAGGATAGTGTCAATGTATGAAGCTCGAGATAAGCACAACATCCTTTTCATGATCCCTTATAACTTTGATCCCAAGGATGTGTCCCACTTCTCCCAAGTCCTTCATATCAAACCTGCTTGACAACCATACCCTTACGTCGATAACACTTGATATTGACGCTAACTAACAAAATGTCATCTACGATAGTACAAGAAACACCACCACGCTTCCTACATCTCTTGTAGATACACAAGGCTCATCCGACTTCAATAAATCCATACGATCAATTACCTCATCAAAGATGTTCCAAGATCTAGAAGCTTGCTTCAATCCATAAATGGATCGATTGCTTACATACAAGACGCTGCTTCGCTTTAGCAATGAATCCTCCGTTGCTGCCGTATAGATGTTCTCTCAAGACTTCATAAGGAAAGCCGCCTCGACATCCATCCGCCAAATCTCATAATCCATATGAAACTATAGATAAGAGAATCCTGATAGACTTAAGATATATTAAAAGGTCTCCTCATAATCGATACCCTCTTCCGAGTATATCCTTTCGCAACAAGCCTAGCTTCAAGGTCTCAACCTTCCCGCCTACTCCTCTCTTTCAGATCCACTTGCATCCAATGGTTTTTACACCATCGTGGTTCTACTAGCTCCCAGACTGATTAGAATCCATAGATTCTATCTCTCGAATTCATCGCTTCTTGCCAAGATACCGTGATTCTATCTTGATTGCGCTCATATATGTCCAGGATCGTTCATGTTCACCAGTGACTAAGTCCAAGACTCTTCCAAAACATTTAATCTCTGTTGTCTAACAACCCTCCCACTACGACGAGGTGCCTCCTCAGATACGCTCGCGACACGCGCGCTGACTCGCTGGTGTTCTCTCAGACGGGTATCAAGCCCGGACTTCGCCAACTCTCAAGAACAATCCTACTTCGGGCCAGGGTTCATTATATAATCCTCCTCTGTAAATCAAGGCTCGTAAGCTAACGATCACCCTCCGATCTCTAGGATTATAAAACAAACCACCTGCTCCTTTAGGGTAGCTAACAAACATGCACACTTCGCACGAGGTTCCAACTTACCAAAGATCGCCTTCAAAGACATGTGCCGGACTCCCATATCCGACATGTCTTAGACTAGCCGCCAACCCACAATTCTACAGGGTAGAAGGTACTGATTTAGATGGAACCAAGTTCAGAGTATACATCAGATTCAGCAGATACCCCCGTAACTAAACAGTAACTCGTAATAACTCATCATCGATCCGACCATCTTCATAAGAGTCCTATTCCTTCGCTTCCGCTACACCATTCTCGCTGGGTGTGCCAAAGTGCATAATTGATCAATCCCACCGATAAGTAACTCCTAAACTCTCCCAAGAGGTACTCGCCACCACGATCGATCAGAATGTCTTGATACTTTTACCTCGACGGTTCTCCACATCACCTTGAATTCTTCAACTTGTCAAAGCATTCAGACTATGCAAGATCAAGTAAATGTATCCATATCTCAATAATCGCCTATAAAAGAGACAAAATATTCAAAACCACCTCGCCTCGATAGACATAGATCAAGATAAATCGTAATGAACCAATTCTAACACATCTCGCTCTATACCCTCGCCTTAAAGGCCTTCGTCATTTTACCTTCCAAGCAAGATTCGCAGTCGGGAGATCCTCCACCACTAATGAACCCAAAGGTCCATCACCTATCAACCTCAATTCGCTTAGGTTAATACGACTCAAGCCTTAGATGCCAAAGATATGTTCATTCATGAAGGTTCTTTCTCTTATTAGACTTAAGACGAGTTATTTACTTATACGCATCGTGGGAGTTTTGGTTCAAGAGTATATAAATTGCCAACCAATGTACTGTATCAGATAATCTCCTATTCCTTTTATAACCACTTCATTATTAAAAGAAACAGAATATCCATCCATAAACAATTTAGAAACTCAAATTAAATTCTTTCTAAAAGTAGGTACATAAAGACAATTTCTCAAAACCAAAACTTTATTCCTATCAAAAGATAAATAAACGCCTCCCATCGCAATAGCCGCCACCTCAAGCATCGCCATGAAGACTAGAATCTCTCCTCGCCTAGTCGTTTGATTTCGAACCCCGCAAAGTATCAGACATGATCATGACTCTCAGATTCTACACACCGTGCAATCGTAGATAACACCGCTAAACATGTTTCAACAACTAAACAAGAAGATATACTGTTTCTTTCGGCGAGGACACCGCTTCCAATGTCCACCGCTGCAAGGAAGCACTTGCCTTTCTCTTCTTCACTCTCGCCGAGGTCCCATCGCCACCTTCTTCGCTTCCACCTTGCTTCTTCTTCTTCTTACCTTCGCTTAGAGGAAGAAACCTTCGAGCGACTCACGGCTTGAGAGCACTCGACGAAAAGCTTCCGCCGCCTCGAGTTCACGGCCCGCCAACGAATACAACCTCTTGTTCATGTTGTAATCGAGGCGAATCGCCAAAACTCCTAGCAGAGATCGAGAATGATATCGACTGGTTTCCATCGATCTCACTCCGAGGACTTCCATCTCATTAAGATGAGCCATCATCTGAGAACATGATCCCTAATCTGGTGTTCCTCGACATGGTGGTCGCCATCAAGTTTCTATCGCCTCGTCGCCTTCTACTCGATGTCCAAAAGTTCTCGAGATCAACATCATGTCATAAGTATACATGGCTCGATGTCGACAAGCCATGCAAAGACATTCGACATAGATGCCAAAATGTAACACCGCGCCATCTCATCCGCCGATCCATTTCTTATAACGCTCTTTCCTTTTCATCGTAGTCATCGGTGGGCTTAGAGGATGACTCAAGAGTACAAATTTGTACTCCTCCGCAGCTAAGACAATATCCGCATTTCTTTTCCAATCAATGTAGTTTGTCCAAGAAGTTTATTTTCTTTTAAAATCACAAGAAGTGGGTCAAAGCCATTCAAAATCCTAAAATCACAATAATCAAAATATTAGATTTCAAATATTATCGATTCTCAAAACAATAAAATCCCAAATCAACCAACACCTCAAATCACCGAGAATATCGATGCCACGTGCGACGATACGAATTCTACATTTGTAAGAGGAGGTTTTACCCATTAATTTTATTATCTTGTCAACCTTACTTTGACAAATAAAATTAATAGTTGGTTCTCTTCCCTACAAATAAAAGCAAAGGATCTGATGGGGAGGATACTTTATTCGTGATCTAAGCGCACCATTACACGATACTAAGGGAATTATTTCTGGATTATGTGCGCTTACCACGTGGAAGTACACACGCTCCTAGATAATTTCCTATAACCATTATTCGACCTAGTGATCCGCAAACAAACCCGTCCGGGGAGGAAGGCACTGTGAGCCAACACACAAGTTTGTTGCATCACACGCCAAATCAGAATGGAGGTCATGGAATTAATTAAAATGTCCCTCTCCCACTTAGTTAATTGAAAATGAGGAATTTTAAAACATACACAACATGCATATAAAACAAATAAGCAATAAATATGGAAAAAACAGAATTTTTCCAACTATTATGGCATTGTCCTCCAATATGCATCCCGTCGTGTCGCCACCTCGTCCGCTTCCACCTTTCCGCAAGAAGTCACCAAAGATATCCGAGCCGAGATAAATCATTTTAATTTACATCCATCGATCCTATACTCCACTTAAGGAGTGTACAAATAATCTAGATCAAAGTAAACTAAAATGAAGTGGCTAAACAATGTCAGATTTAATTACAAAAATTAAATACTAATCTAGCCTCATCAACCCCGAGGATTCAAATAATAAATATTTACACACATCCACACATATACGTATGGCCATAATAGTCGGATCTTATGCCTGCAACCAAAGAGTTAAACTATGCATATCCTACTATTATCCGGCACATATAATAAATGAATAAGTGCATAAAAATTAACCGAATCCTAAACACACAAAATCGGAAACCGTGGCTATGATATCACTTGTAGGGAGTTGCTTCGGAGGCTCATTGGCTTCCATGTCCCCGGATTAAAATTTTCACTAATGAAAGAATTAATCCGGATGAGATGAGTTTCCTTAGCACAACCTATTCGTCGTCGTGCTAACAACTTGAGTGGTCGCTTGAACAAACTAGTTGTTCAAGCAATACAACTCTTCTAGTTGATTAGCCGCGGAAGAGACGACGGACGGATCGCCGGTTTTTGTGTTTGTCTTCGGGGTCCATGATTATACAATATATATACATACGCACACATGTATAATCAACACTAAAAGGAACATACTCAGATCTGAAAATAAAGTTATAAAACTTTATACCTTACGATCTTCTACCGTATGTCCTATCCTTCTCGTGGACGAAGATCCTCCACGAGTAGAAGTCTTCTAGATCGCGTTCTTCCCTTCCTTGTCCGCTGCGAACAAAGAGAAGAACCAACAAAACCTTTCCTATCTAGAACCGGCCACCAAGCAAGGAACTTTGATGCAACTGCCGACCAAGGAACGAATGGATGAAGCGCCGGCCACCAATGCAAAGGGAACCGCCGACCACCTTGGAGATTGGAGAAGTGCCGGCCACCAAGGAGAAAGGGAGGAGGAAGAGCGCTACGCAGAATAGAGGAGGAAGATAGATAAAGCCGCTAACCTTAGAAGAAGAAGGGTTCTTCTTCTCGACGCAAGCTCCTTCCAAAACCTATACCAAGCCTCGTTTCTCCTAGTGGTTTCTCACGCCCAAGATCGAGAGGCAAAACCCTAATTTTTCCTCAACCAATCCTCCTCACGCCAACCTAAGCTTTCCTTTATAGAGTTAGCTTAGACTCCTTTAATCTCCACCGTCGGATCTAGTGGATTTAATCTCCACCGTCGGATCTAGGGTTTTATCCCAACCGTCGGATCTAGGGTTTCATCCCAACCGTCGGATCTAGGATTTCATCCCAACTCCGGATCTAGGGTTTCATCCCAACCCGATTCTAGGGTTTCATCCTAACCATCGGATCTAGGATTTAATCCCAACCATTGGTTCTAGGGTTTCATCCTAACCATCGGATCTAGGGATTTAATCCCAACCGCTGTTCTAGATTTTGTTTTACATTCTTGGATCTAGACTTCACAAGGATTATATTAAAGGCGATAGGGACCATAAGGAGGAGTCGATTCGCCACCACGGATCTGAACTACACAACTGATCCATCAACGATGCTCCATTCCACCAGAGGATCATCATCAACTACCTCACCAACCTCCATAAATTAATACGAGCTCCATATATTATTCAGACATTAATCTCTCCGTGTTTAAGATATCGACGTCCACCAATTAATCGATTTATCGACCATCAATTAATTAACATCTAATTCTCGAGTAAGACACTCAACCTTATCATCATGTCTGACTAAGTCAACCAAATTGGGTTTTATACGATTTAACCCATGAGCTCTCAAGGGGACATCATCAACCTAATATATGTGACACGCTTCTCCTATAATTAACAAGACACCATGTAAATAATATCATTTCCCAACTTATCTGCATATCGATTTAATCCATCCAATCTCACCGTTAATCAAAGAAATAAATACTAAGTACATGTGCCCGTTATTATATCGGGATTAAGAGCATGCACAACATAATATCCGAGGTCCGATTCAATTATGTAGTCAGTACTAAATTGAATCACCTCTATGTCGGTCCTGCTCAATACACCTAAGTGTACTAGTGTAACTTTATGTTCAAGACAAAACAATACCAAGCTACACTACAACTACGCCAACGGTTTATCCAAACCATCTCGTCGAGTCTCTACTTATATTTTACAAGGGACTGATAACATGATCTTCTGTGCCACACCAAGCACCATGTTATTTGCAATGTAAAATATTAGACAATATGCACACATATATAATAAATATATAAAGTGCAAACAATGATCATGTGATTCTTATTCCAAAATAAAATGTTCATACAAAAATAGCTAGACTTTCAGTATACATTCCAACAATTTCATCAGTATTCCGTCTATAACTGCCACGTCGAAACTATCAATCATAATTATTAGAATAATAAAATAAAAAATTACATTTTCATTGGATGTATAATGAAGAATATGGAAACTGACCATATTTAATTTTAAGTACTAAATCACCGAAATAATCTATCAATATGTCAATTTTTTTTTTAAATAATAACCTGTAGAAAAGGCAGTTCATTAAAATATCAAATACATGAAATTAAGAATGAGACAGTAATAGAAAAATATTTGATACTGAATAAAAGTTATTCATTATAAAAAAACGAAGTTTTCATTGTCATTTTCATTCTCATCATCTGCCTCTTCAATATTATTATCCTCCTCTTCCTCCTCATTCTCATCCTCTATCTCAAAATTAAATTCCTCATCTTCATCTTCATTAATTTTATATTGAAATATTATATTATTCGATTTAAAATGTATTCACAACTTCGTCTTACTGATATGCTATATCTTCCCAACGTTCCTCAATTTTTTCCCTTGCTTTTATTTTACAAATAGCCCACCTATCAATTTTATTACATTTCAAACTAGGATATGAAACATAAAATATTTAAATCGCTTGTTGTGCTAACACAAATGGTTCATACCTCTTGTACAAATATTTATGATTTATTTCAATCCAATTAAACTGTGGATGTACCTTCATGGCTTTGGCAGAGTTAAACTAACGACACATAAATAAAATAACTCGCAAATTTGAGGTATGATATTTTACCTCTAAAATTTCATCCAGCAAACCATAAAAATCATTCCTTGCACCTCCATCGTTAGATGACTGAATACAAACTCTACTATACATTGTAGTTTTTCTTATTCCATATGTTTGAGTATGAAAATTATATCCGTTTATAAAATATGCCGACTAAGTTTTCACCATTGATTTTAGACCCCATGATAGATGGATTAGCAATTGTTGGTTAATGTGAGCTTCATTATCATGCACCTAAAGTCAAATAAATATGTGTTAAAGTCAAAATTTAACCAATTGATTATTATAGACTATTTACATATTTTTTGAATCATGATGCAAATTTTCCATCGCAGAAATGATCAAACTCATGCTCCGAAAGCTCAGAATATAAGTTTTAAAAAATCCAACTATAAAATAATTATAACACGAACAATAATTTACGATATAAGAAATATATAATATAACATATATATATACTAACTCGAAATATGATGTTACTTCTGGACAGTTCAGTAAAATATATGTGTGGGTTGCTCGCTATTCTTGACTAATTAAGTATCTACGTGGACAAGATCCACTCGGTTGACCAAAATAGTTAAAAATTTAGAATGACTTTAAATTTGGATCAACAAGACCCTCATTATGTCTTCCCGCTCTTCGCTTTTTGCATTGAACATGACGCTTGAAATAATATGATGCAAAAGTTGTAACTTCTTCCATAATATATGCATTAACAATAAAAGCCTCAACACATATCTTATTTTTTACCTTTTTCTTCAAATGATAGAGGAATCCAATAGTAATAAAATTTATTAGAAAATAACGTATACTGAAATTAGTCAGTTTATAATGCACTAACAACGATAAAAAAATATGAAAAGTTCACCTTCAAATAGATACATCCATCGAAATTGAACAGAACCTTTAACTTTGGTCTTATATAGCAAATGAATCAAAAGATGTTCCATGGAATCAAAAAATGATGGTGGAAATATTCTTTCTAAATTACAAAAAATGATTGGAATGTCTATCTCTAATGTCTCCATGTGTGAATGACTCAGCACTATTGAGCAAATATCATGGAAAAAATGCTTAACTCCGTAATGACATCCCATACAAAATTTGATAATATTTCCTTAAAAGCAATAAGAACTAATGTTTCCATGAATATATGATAGTCGTGACTTTTAAAACCAATCAATTGACATTCTTTCAAATCGATGCATCTTTCGAGATTAGAGATATAACTATCAGAAAATCTCAATGATTTAAATCATTCACAAATAATCCGTCTCTGATCCTTATTCAATGTGTAAACTGCTTTTGACTTTGATCCCCTACTATTTTCATCGACATCAAAAGTTAGTCGTTTACAAATAAAGATGCATATCTTTTCTTGTATTCAGATTATCTTTTATTTTTTCAGAAATATCCATCACTGTATTTATCAGATTATTAAAAATATTCTTCTTAATATGCATTACATCGAGATTATGATGAATCAAATGATTCTTCCAATACGGTAAATTTCAAAATATACTCCGTTAATCCATTTATGTGTACTTTCATATTCATATATTGTAATATTTAGGTCTTCAATAATAGATGGAAAGTTAAACACTCTATGTCATATGTATTCACCGGTTAATCTCAATGACAGAGGTGTTCTTTAAATTTTATTCTTAGTGAATTCTTTTTTATTCTTTCTAAATTTATGATTTGGTAGTAAAGATTATTTATGACAATCAAAATAACTTGTCTTCTTTTCATGTTTCAATTTGAATGACTTTGATTTCTCTATACATATTGGACATCTTAAAATTCCAGCGGTACTCCATTCCGATAACATATCATAAGCCAAAAAAATCATTTATGGTCCAAAGAAGCGCAACTTTCATTATAAACATCTAATTAGTACGAACATCATAGGTAGAAACCCTCTCATTCCATAGTTGTTTGAGCTTCACAATCAGTGATTGTATGTAAATATCTATTAACTTATTCGGATTTTGTGGATCAGGAACAATCAATGTTAAAAACATATACGATGTTTTCATACACATACCGGGTGATAAATTATACAGAGTTTAAATAATTGACCAACAAGAATAAGGTGACATTTGGTTGGAAGGTGGGAATAGGAATGAGAATGAGTTTGATAGTAGATGGAACGGGAATGAAGCCATTATTCCAATAATGTTGTTGTTTATAAGTTGGGAACGGGAGCGATCGATGGTGGCGCATGGCCGACGGCCGACGGTCACGCGGCGGCCGACGATCGATGTGGCGACGGCGGCATGGGCGCATGGCCGGCGATCGGCGATCGGCGGTATAGGCGGCGGCCGACGATCGACGACGGCCAACCACCGCCGAAAGGACGGCGACGGCGAGGAACGGAATGAAACCTAAACCCCTACGTCGATGGGTTTTGTTGATTCCCAATTATTTAGAATTGATTCCCAAACCCTTCTTTCTAAAACCATTAACTAAACACTTTATATGATTCTCATTCCCATTCCCTCATTCCAAACCCACCAACCAAACGCCACCTAAGTTCTTTCTAATTTGTCAAATGGAATAAATCTATCAGCACAGAGATTTAACCTAATGTTTCAAGTCTCATTAGCAAATTCAGAATATGTTCTATCAAAATTTTTCCACGCCTTTGCATCTAATGGATGACGCATTAACCCTTCCTTTGTTTCATGATTTGCATATCAAGTCATATGTTCAGCAGTAACCTTTGATGCATAATGTCTTTGCAATCTAGGAGTTAAAGGCAAATAAAGCATTTGTCTATATGATTTACGTCGCTTATTTCAACCCCTTGTACTTTCATTGATTACAGAATTTATAAATCTCTGCATATGCATTATCTCCCTAATATAACATATAACCATTTCTGCAAAAATCAATTCTTTCGATTGGAAGACCTAATTCTTTTGCAAGTTTTTTTATATTGTAAAAATCATTGGACATTATGTGATCACGTGACAATATTTCTCAATAACTTAAACAAAATTATTAAAACAATCTTCAGACATATTATACTCAACTTTAACATTCAACAATCTTATAGTTAAAGATAATTTAGCGTGACTGTTCTCATTTGTTCAAATATCCTTGTTACTTCATTTTCATTTTCATTAACACTTGTTACTTCTATATCCTTCGACGGTGATGAATAACTAATATACATTTGTTCAAATGTTTGAGGAAAATTAAAACTTGCAGCGCTCAGTTCGGTAATCAAATTGTGACTCATTGCATCAACTATCATCCTCTGATATGGATTGAATTGATCATAATATCTTTGATCCCCACTAACTGACATTTGTATATTTCATCCAACTTCTTCATCGGATATGAACGGTTCATCATGACAAATCCAATTATAATAATTTGGGCTAAACTCAAATTTACAAAGATGTTCTCGAACTTTATCACACTGAAAAAATTTACCATTATGACACTTTTTGCACGAACATCTTAACTTATTCCCATCTATAAACTCAACATTACTACCAACAAAATTTAAAAATTATTTCAATCCAATAATAAATTCATCAGTTAAATCTCGACATTTAGGGAAGTTCTTTTTATGCATTCAACTCCTTTCTTTCCTTATTTTTTCTATTTCTAAATTTATATCAAGGATTAATTATATTATCATCATTTTGTATCGATATTAATTGAACAATTAAATTTATACTCAAAATAAATTCTTCTAGTACATATTTATTTTTAGTATGATATTGAAATATAGACTATAATATATTAAACTAATAATGAATTTTGACAGTAAAAGAAATACATAAAAATAAACATTATATATATTATATAATGATAATGGTAAAAATTTCGAAATATAAAATATATCTTCCCTGGTGGAAGCAACGGATGAGCTGACAGCAGAAGATTTTACGAACACGTCGATCACCTGAAGGATGACAAACCTAAGAGAAATAAAATAATAAATTCGTACACTTTATATTACACATTAAAATTTTTAAAAGATTCAATAAGTTAACACGCTACCGTAAGGGGTCGCACGCAGCAGCGAAGGTCACGATGCGACATCAAGAGGGCCTCGATCACGCAGCGAGCCTGAGGGGGACTACTCGCGCGGCGAGGACACGTCGCGCACGTGGCCGGGAGCGACGCGACAATCGCGGGTCCAAGGTGATGCTCACCACGCAGGCAGACTCGGGCGACGCCTGCAGGTAGGCGCAGCCTCGCCGACAAGCCGACGCAGCAGGGCGCCACTCCCGCCACGCGACGCAACGCGGCAGGGCGCCGCTCGCCGCGCGGCGACGCCCGCGGCAGGCATCTCTCGCAAAGACGGGCATCGGAGATCCGGCGACCATCGCCAGATCCGCGCAGCATCCAGAGCCGATCGCCAATCCGGAGAGATAGGGGAGATTCGAGATCGTGAGCGAAGGAAATCGCGAGCGCGAGAAGAAGAGGAAGATAGCAGATTAATTACAGAAAATTCTGTGATGATATTCATTTCGTTGCAAAATTTGTTGCATCTTATTCGTTGCAAATTTCGCGATGAATTTCTTATTCGTTGCGAAATCTGCAACGAATAAGAAATTCGTTACAAAATCTTCGATGAATATCAAATTCATCGCAAAATTCGTGACAAAAATAGAAATTTGTCGCAAAATCTTCGATGAATAAGATGTTAGTTGTAGATTTCACGACGAATTTATATTTTATTGTGACGAACATTACATTCGTCGCAAAATTTTACGAAAATATGGCACGGTTTTTTTCAAAATAATAAAATGAGTGGCGAAAATATTTTGTCGCAGATTTCGTCGCCAAATTTGCAACGAAAATGAAATTTGTCTCAAACTTGGCGTCGAATTCTAATTTCGTCGCAAATTTGGCGATGAAAATAATAATCGTCGCAAATTTTGTGACGATTTTAGTAACAAAATTTGTGTGTTTGCAAATTCTGCAACCAATAAATAGTTTGTTGCTAACTTTACAACAAAATATATTTTGTTGCAAATTTCGTTGCTGATTTGCAATGATTTAATATTTTGTCGCAAAATTCGTTCCAAATTAGCAACAAATATTTTTCTTCACATAAATTCGTCGCTAAATCATTATATTTTTGTAGTGATTGGTATCTAGAGCCCAAACTTATAAAATAACATCATCAAAGAAAATGCGCTTTGTTCGCTCATTGAAGCCTCACGCATTCGACTTCGATCTTCATCTGCTTGTATTGTTTGATGTCACGCTCGAATGGACTCCCGCCGCATTTAAAATCCGGCAAAGATCTCTCAGACGGTGACAATACTAATTTTATACAAGGCCTACACTACACTATACATCTGGCCAACACGACCTAATCCAAACACACGCAGATAATAAAAATAGCCTCGCCATCAACCAAAAACTAGTAACATCTATCACCACTAGATCCGGGCAGAATACTCAACCTCGATCGAGAATAAAACTTTGAGCAGAGGTCCAGGATACCCGAAAATCGAAAATACGTAAATCGATTCCGGTCCTAAGTATATCTTACAGCAAGATATCGAAACCAAAAGCAAATAACGAATAAACTTCACGGCGAGGGGTTTGTGATTGGACTCTCGGCAACCGTCACGAAATAGATATAAATCAGCGGGGTAAGTTCGAAGAACTTGGCGGATATAGTTGATATCTGAAGTAAGATATAGCTATGATAGAAATCATTGCGATCTGATCTACGCATATAGGGTATCACGAAATAAATCTGATAGGGTATCTTGCTGAATCTCTACGATATAGGGCGTATGCACGATTAGAAGTAATAAAGTCCTCGCGTATATATATAAATATGTATCTGTATGCGCATGAGCGTATAGCGTCAGCGTGATAAAAATCACGTGACCAATCTGAATCTTATCCATCTGAAATCGTATGCCGTACGATAACATGTAGTCGCCACAGCCTTGATCGGCCGCCTGCGTCGATGGTGGCCAGAGTGGGTAAGTATGTAGTGCACTCTGCCGTAGCTGCTCTGAGTGGCCAAGTGGGCGAGGATCTTTGTCGAATACACATCCTCTGAGCAGTGGGGCTAAGCTCTCGTCTCGATGTCATGGAGCGGAGGAGGATCACTGTCCATTACCAGCTGCTGCCTCAGCCGCTACCCGTGGCGGACGGTGAACTGGTGAAGCAATTGCGCACACCCTCTGATGTACCACTAACCCGTGGCGGTGACGGTGTGCGGGCCGTATAGCAGCACGGGCTCGCGATAATGGAATCCGTCGGACGGCGTACGATAAATGCGAAATGGTGCGTGATCTTTAAAGCGTGTAAATCGACGAATATACTGTCGAATAATATGCCGCGATCGATATATGCGTATCCGTAATCCAGTAACTATGATCGAATAAAAGCGGGGAAGATATAATCGTAACTTTATCCGTCGTGTATCAGTAGGCCGCGTAACATACTAGGCGTATAAACATGAAAATTATTGCAAGTATCTAACTAGCGTATCGACTATATCTAAAAGATAAATTGAAATACGATAATATATCATGAAAAGAAGTTATCGCGGCCAGGGGACACGCCTGCGTGGCCAGAAACCCTGCATGTCATAACTATTGTTAAACACAAAATATCGTTTACCGAAAATGAATCGAATACTTAATCGATTCCTTCCGCCTTGATTAATCCGAGTAAATCCATCGAATCCAGTACCGACAGCGTCTTTAAATTACTCTATGTATCACGAGTAGACCCTCGACCCGTAGATCGCGGTGTGATTAACTCCTCGATCGAGAACGTATCCTTGCGATTAATCAAATCGAATCCTCATCGACCTCATGCTCAGGCCCACTAGATTGATTTGATTATCCTCTTGACTAATCCGTCCTCCGTACATGAATTACAGCCGTCGTAATTATGAATCGACTAACCCTAGGTGACATACGCACGACTCGACCCGATCCTTACCTCGGACACGATCCGATACTTGGATCCGCGACTTAAGCACCTGATCCGTTTGGTAGTTAACCACTCACTAACGATAAACTCACGGCCAATGACACTCATTCATGAGTCGAAATGGGTGCGAAAAATAGAAGTAAATTCGGGATATATATATATATACTGCAGCAATTTCCCTCGGCGACCCTCCTTGCGATAGCCAGATCCACGGAACCCTAACGACACATTGCTCTAGCTCTCGTGAAACCACTGTTCACCCACACCGTACCCTTGCTGCGAATTCCTCGTCGAAGCTCAGCGAAGGAAGATGCTCGGCTATAACCTAGATCTGTCGAGGTGAGAAGGAAATCGACACTTACCTCTTCGATAATGATCGGCCGTGATATCCAGAACCGATAATCCGTTCATGCGGCCGGTGCTCAAAATCCTCCGGTGGCCTTTCGGCGGAAGCGAAATCGGCGTCTGCGGCTATGGCGGAAGGCCGTGAGCCTGCGAAATTTGTCGGCCGTGGCGGAAGGAACCGCGGCAGCGATTCTTGGTTGCGGTGTGCGGCGATGACTGGCCGTCGTGTGTGAGCTCGGCGAAGGGAACGAGAATGCTCGCGGCCCGGCTAGCGCGATTGTGGTCGTAGCGCCTGAGGCGTTCTCGGCGGTGTGTGCTTGTGGGCGGCAACCTGCAGCGAGCGGCAGCGGCAGCCGGCGGCGTGTCACCTGTTGGAGGGATGGCCGACCGCAAGACCCCCAAGCGGCTGCGGACCTGTGGCTGCGGACTCGTCGCGATGGGCTGAGTGGGGAAGACGGCGGCCAAGGAATAGGGAAGGGCGGCGCTGCCGCTGTCACTGTCGGAGGAGAAGGATGAGGGGTGGTGGCCTGGCCGCCGGCACAAGCTTCCAACCGTCAATCGCTCGCCGTGTATGACTTCGACCGCACGCGCCGCCTAGTTTGACGCGGCGCCGTCGAGCCGGCCCGCCGCCTGCCGCTAGGAAGAGAGACGAGAGGTGGAGGAGGTCGGCAAGAAGCTTCGCGGCAGAGAGGATCGCGAGAGAAGGAAGAAAATTGTCGCGAGGAGAACCGTCGGGCGGAGCGGGGGTCACGAGGAGAAGTTCGTGCGCGCGTGGAAAAAGAAATCCGGAAATTATAAAATAGAAAACCTAGACTAAACATGCCCTTTAAAAGCCTGTTTTCTCTATCCCCGTAATTATCTCGTACGACCTCCGTTTAAATCCAGAAAAATTCCGGAAAAAATTCCTAAAAATCCCGAAAAATTTCCAAGATTATTTTCTTAAATTCTTTGGCCATTTATTTTGGTATTTTAATTTTTTCAGTATCTAACATTTGACGAGTCTTGTTCCTATTTTGTTCAAGGTTATGATATCTTCTCTTTCGTGTCTTCTTGGTTATGAACGGGTTGAAGTGGAAGATGACAGTGATGCTTCAAGCAGTGAAGATGATACAACACAAGAACCGATCAATCTTAGCCGAGAAGCTATTTATAAGGTTTTCGACTAATATTTTCATCTGCTCATATGTTGGTTTAGGATTTTTGCAGTAGCAAATATGCATTTGAAACTACTGTGAATAAATGCCTTTTTCACGCAAGATATTTTCATAGTAGTTTTACTTGCTTCGGAAGCAGTTTTACCAAGTAATTGATGAAAAGTTGAAATACTGCAAATTTTCAGAAACTTATTCCTATACCTCCGATGTAATTTGGTGAATATGCGCTTCTCCTATAGATCAAGTGTTTTAGGTTTTGGTTAGCTTTATAATTGATCGGTATGGTTACATTTTTTAATCAATGATTATATAGTTTATACTGGATGTTGAATTTGAAGTATGCAATTTTGAATTATTTCACTTGTAATTGTATAAGCTCTTTTGATACTTTGGTTCTTATCTCACTTCAGAATTTTACAAAACGATTCAACTATAGAAATCATTTTTATTGCAAGTTGCTAAATATATTATTTTTCCTCATCAAGTTTTATGTTTAATAAGTGAGCAAATGACTCCCATCACAAAAGTATTTTCAAGTTTGAACTTTGCCAAAAGTTCTTATCTCTCCACTTAGATATTTAGTAAATAGGTTAAGATGATATGGAAATGTTCAAAGATTAGCGATTTATAGTTAAACTAGCTTTGTAATTAGAGTTGAAAGGTGCAATGAATAAAGGGTGACCAATGGAAATAATGTTAACATATTAAAATGATATAAGAGAGCTGAAAATTAATTGCAGTATAGTATTGGACGGAGTTTACTAGAATGATAAGGTCCATGTAGTTGATGCAAACTATTCTACTTAATCTTCCTTTTCATTAGGAGCCTGCAGTAACCATTCGAAATTCTTCTCTATAAAACTGTTGTACTAACTGTTTCTCTTTGATTTCCCAGGCACAAAAGCCACTCCTGCCAGCAAGAAAAAAAAGGAGGCAAAGCTGCAGCGTGTAATCCGCAACATGAAGAGACACCAACGAGCAGCATCACAGAATAATGGTTCCAGTTACTATTCACCTCTTTCACATTTAAAGGATGCACAGGTTGAATAGTCCCTAAGATCTAGTTCAATGATTGAAGTCCTTGTACGATCTTGAGTTCTTGACATAATTTTCAATGGATCTTGCGTTAGGGTTTTGCTGAGAAACTGTTCTCCCGTCTTCAGAAATGCAATGAACGCTTTGAGGTAGTTTTTTTTTCATCTTCTCCTTTAGTATTTCTCTAAAATTCACTTTCCATCATCAAGCAATTTGTGGTAAAATTTGTTGATGACTTGTTTCTGTACGTTGTTATTATTAATCTGATGGACTATGTTCTTAATTGCAGTTGTTGTTAATTTATGATAGTAATATAGGTCTTAATTTTGGCAGTGCCAAAACCTCATCAGTATGTCATATTTACTAAAATAATTCCATTTCCACATAATCTTCTGAGGAAATAAAATGGAGGAATTGGATACAATTCAATCCCTTCTTCTATCAACATGAGAAATTGTTAATTATTTTCTTTTCATTTCTCTCATTTTTGCATCCAAATAAACATATTAGCTGAGAAATATGTTACAACAGTAGAGATATAGTCATTGTCGATGACTTTTACTCTAATCTCAGGTTGCCTTTACTCTAGATCTCATTCAGCTCTTTAGTTTACTATTTTCAATTAATCTGATGATAGTTAAATGAGCTTGGCTTTCTACATGTTGCTTGATATTTGAAGTGCGACATTTCTTCTTTTGTTTTGCATGCAGGTTAGGATGATGATGTTGAAAGTTATTGCCAGGACTGTTGGAATGCATCGTTTGCTCTTGTTGAATTTTTATCCTTTTCTCCAAAAATATGTTCAGGTATTTGACTATTTGGATTAATAATTTTCTGTTTATTATACGTTAGCTTGAGGCTGAGCTAAGTTTTTATTCTCAGCCTCATCAACGTGATGTCACTGAGTTGCTTGCCGCTGCAGTCCAGGCCTGCCACGATTTGGTAATGGTTTCTTGTTCCTCCTTTAATATCAAGCCCATCTCCATCTTACTGTAGACAAGAGAAATCATTTAAAAATATCTCCTCTTTGAGTGAAATTGCCTAATAAAGCCAACTTGGATTTTAGGTACCTCCTGATGCAGTTGAACCATTATTCAAACAAATTGTTAATCAGTTTGTCCATGATCGATCTCGCACGGCGGTATTATTCAGCAAAAACTTCGAATAATATTTGTATTTTTTTTTATTTTTGCTATATATTATTATTGGTGCAAATGACGATTCGCTCGCCCTCAGCGCCCTTGTTAGTCGGTCCCACAGTCAACACGAAGGAGGTAAATCACGGGGAGCATATTGCTCAATCCAAAGCTAGTGCGGCAAGAGGGTAGACACCTCGAAAGACTTTCAGCCCTTAGAGGTTGACATTTGCTCATTAGTACAATTCTGCTGCCCCGCTAGCCATGAGACCGAGGACAAAATATTATGGAATTGATCTATTATTATTATTACCATGGTTGAAGTTGAATTATTGACCCTTCTATCTTGTTTATCAGGCTATCGCTGTTGGACTGAATGTTGTCAGAGAGATTTGTATCAGAATGCCTCTGGTATTTGCATATCATCAAGCCACTGTTCAAATTTATTGCTATTTTTCTGTACATCATGTATGGTTTGCATTTTTTCATTGCTGAATGTTCTCTACTATCGTTTTTTTTACACCAGCAGTTTACCTTTACTTCGTTTGGCAGATAATTTGTCAAATTAATGGTGTTTCATCATTTGTGGAAGTTGAATCGTCGTTACAAATTTATGCTCTAATGATATAAAAATTGAAGTATCTTTTGATGTGCGCAAATAAGCTTTTTTGTTTTACACTTTTTTTTGTTTCATCATTGTGTTTAAAAAGAAGTCGTACCCATCTCTTTCTGGTCCATGGGACCAAAGAGAGAACAAGTACTGTTAACAATTTTAATGGGTAATCGAGTGCACGGCGTAGAAGTTGACCTTTTCAGAACTAGTTCCATGGTCGACATGACTGGTCAGCTTGATTTTACTTTTGCTTGTTCCAATGCACATTTCCGTTGCCTAGTCCTAGTAAGACCGTACCATACATGATCTGTCCGGCAAACTGAACATGTTTCTAAGTTACTTTTCTAGTAATTAAGTTATGTCATCTTTGCCACCATCTTCACAATTCACTCAAATCCATTTGTCTGCGCACTTTTCTGTACAGATACAAATTTTTCTTAACCATGTTTAGCTCTGCAACATGTCATCTGTGATTAATCAGTATTCTTATTTTTCTTTTTTCTTTTCAAACTTTTAGGAGAATAGCACACATAAAAGAAGCTTTTACAGTCTGGACATAAATAGTTCGCTTACTAGACATTCTTCTTGTTTGTAGTTAATGAATGAAGATCTCCTTCAAGATTTGGTCTTGTACAAAAATTCTCACGAGAAGGTCGTTTCCTCAGCAGCTCGTTCCTTGATGACTTTATTTAGAGAGGTTGGAATATGCAAATTTTTTCTAATTTTGATTTTTGAGATATATATATACACACAGACATGTAATGTGATTGATAAACCTCCGTTTATTTTATCTACAGATACGCCCTTCATTATTGGTCAAAAAGGACCATGGTCGGCCAGTGAATCCCAAAGCCAGGCCTAAAGCTTATGGAGAAGTTAGTGTGCCTTCCGATGTGCCTGACATTGAGCTGCTGCAACATGATAACAACTCAATGGCTTCTAGCTCTGACGGGGAGGCTTCTGCATCAGATTTGGACGAGGATGGTAGCAACGAAAAGCCAGAGAGCGAGAATGTTTCTTCAGAAGATGGAGAAGAAAATGTTGGTGCTTCGGATGAAGGAAATGAAGACGAGGATGAGGAAGAAATTGACGAGCTAGAAAACGATGATAGCATTGACGATGAGGAAAATGACAGTGATGATTCTGCTAACGATGATGAAGCAACCCAGCACCACTATGATAGTGATGTCAGAGATATGGAAGAAACTGATATGACTGTGGATTCCTCCAGGTCTTCAGCGGAGAAGGTGGCTAATAGTAACTCTGATGAAGACGGTGACAATCTTAATGGTCAAATTAATTCAGATGATGATAATGATGAGAACAAGGATGGGACCAACACCAAACCGAAGAAGAGAGTTTGAGGAATATATTGGGCAACTTAATGCTTCAGAATCGGGTCTTTGTGCCCTTAAAAAACTAACTATGGCCAAGACAGCACAGAAAGCATCTGATGAGACTGATGGAATTCTTGCTAATGAAGATTTTAAGCGCATAAAAGAATTGAAGGTATGATAATAGGAAACTTCTTGCTTAGTTTTGTGTGCATTTTCTGCATTATTTTGGTAAACTTCTTGCTAGTTTACCATGTAGGAACCTCACAAGCCTTGCGCTGGATTTATTTTCTTTGTTCTAAGGTGGATGCTAGGAAGCTTGATCTTGTGTACAGTGCCGATTTACCACGCAGGAATCTCTGTTGTAAATCTGTAGGCAAAGAAAGAAGCAAAACTGGCTATGGCTCAGCATGGAATTTTACGACATGGTTCCGACTCCCAAGGCGCTTCTTTTAAAATCCCTTCTGAGCAACTGAGTATGAAACCTGTGGATCCAGCTATGCTCGAAGTGAGTCCCTCAATAATATCTTTTTGTTTTATCCCTTTCTGTAATACTGCTGGATATATACAAAGCCAATCAACATACCTAAAATGTACCAAACAAGACTTCCCTGTTTGCAGCTGTCGATCGACATACAAAACATGCATGATCGTCTTGAATTAACAATGATTGATAGTTATAGTCGATAGTTCTGTAGTTAAACTGAATGACACTTTTTTCGTCGCAACTCATTTCCTATAGGTCCACATTAGACGAAAGCTTACCAAGGAGGAGAGAGTTGCACTTGTAAAGGCCGGGAGAGAGGATAGAGGGAAGTACCAAGCCAGAACTGCAGTAAAACAGAAAAAGGTGAAGTTTTTTTTTTGGTTTCAATTCTTTCCAGGACATGACGGAGTTCTTTCTAAAGTCGCTTTCATTTGTTTGCATCTCATTATCATCAGTTTTCTACTTCTCCATTGTCTTATATCCTCCGATCGCAACGGGTGATTGGATAATATTTATGATCCACATTCATTAGAGATCCTATTATACGTTGAATCTTTTTCATCAGTTGGCATGTTAACCATCTAAAATTCATGCATCCACTACCCGATGTTGCTAACCTGCCTGTTGTTCCCCTTATGAGTTGCTCCTTTTCTCTCTCTTTATGCATCGACTGCTGTTCTCCTTGCACCGAAATGAACATTCATTTTTGCTGTTATAGACCAATACCGATATGCTGCTGGTTAATAACAGACTGGTGGCATGAGCAATCGGCAAAAGGAGCACAAAAAGAAGATGCCTCTTGCTGCGAAACGAGCAAAGGTGGCTCGATCCAAGCAGGAAAAGAACCAGCGAGAAAGGAGAACCGTGAAGCAGTTCCGGGGAAGAAAAGCCTGGAAGTGAAGACTTTCATATGTTTTTTTTTTAAATTCATCTGTCTTTTGTTGTTGCTTATTTGGTAGGCAATTTAAAGGAAAATAATTTATAATCTCAAAATTTTGTTCGTCAAAAAAGTTTCTTTCTTCTGTCTCCTTCCATTTTATTATGTAATAATTCTTTTAGGATGAGCTGAGTAAAATTTGAGTTGATTTTTGTAAGATTCAGTTACCATATCTAAGTTCAGGTAAGTTTCTGAATGAACAAGTCTTTTAAGAAGCATGCATCTTGATTGTGAAGTTTCAGTTACCATATCTAATGTAGGACCATAACATTGGGATTTAAAAATTTCGAATCTACACTAAATGATGTTTTAAAAGCTTGAAACAGGGTGTTATGGGGGTTTTGCTCTAGTAATAAACATAGAGCTCTGAATGATCTTTGAAACGCCATCGAGAACGTTTTAAAATTCATCCTGAGTGAAAAATTATGGCTTTCGGAAGTTTTCTACGTTATCAATCGATTGATTGTCATCAGTCGATTGCCCAATCGATTAACTAAGCTTTTGTGCTCAAACTAAGGCAAATTAGTCGATTGGTGTTTGATGACAGTCGATTGATATCATCAGTTGACTAAAAATCGTTGTGTCGAAGTTTAAGCCTATCAGTTGATTGTCATACCCCAGTCGAATTTCGTAGTTGACTCACAGACATTCTGTTCGAAATTTTCCACGCAGTAATCGATTGATAGAGATCAGTCGAATGCCCCAATTGACTAAAATTGTTTTTGTGCGTCGAATTTTGACCAGTAGTCTATTGATGGTCCACATCAGTCGATTGATGTCTTCTCCAGTCAGGTGACCTAATTTTTGTGGATCTAAGCGACGATTTTGACGAAAAACGACGGTGGTTACATTGTCGTTCTTCGTGTTCTTCGCGGAAAAATACGAAAAACTCTGATCCGACGCTAAACCTAGGACTCATAACCCTTAGATTCGATAATTATGTGTGTTTAAATGCATTAAATGAAGATCTAACGCAAAACACATGCATTTGGACCAAAATCGTCAAAAAATTGTATCCTAATATTGTACGATCGGCGACACTAAACTTGGCTATAATACCAATTGATGGATCTTTTGAATCCCTCAATGGATTGTGCATCCGTATATGTAATCGAAGAAATGAAAACAAAATGATCCGTACACATGATCTTGTCGATCGATCTACAACGAACATGCGAAAAAACTATACAACGGAAACGTAAATGAAAGCATAAACATGCACCTGGATCTGGAGATATCATCGTTGGAAGAATCTGAAGATCTGACGAAGTTGAAGGGCTTGTTCTTCCACAGGTCGAGAGAGTCAACCCTGGATGCTCTGCCCGATGGAGAAAAAGAGTCGGTCGAATCATTGCTCTCCTTCGGGGATCACACCCTATATATAGAGTTAACCCAAAATCCGTTAGTATTCCATCAATGTTAATGGTGCGGGTTAAAGGGTTCTGCACATATGAATCCAAAATCTATTAATCCACATCCAATAATACAAATTTGTTAATCAAAATCATAATAATTTGATCACTTTAATCGGGTTCAAATCAATATGACACACTCAGATGAATTATGATAATTATATATAAGTCCACCACCAACAGTAACATCTAAAACCACCTAGATGTGTAAGAGCTCTCAATCAGTAGTCAGTTGAGGGCCGTGAGGTTTAGTGAGAGAAGCTCCAATTTCTCTCTAGAATCTTTGGTGCTCCGGTGGTGGGAGGAGGTTGCGGACAACTTCTTGGGCAGCTAGAGGGCTTCTTCTTCCACCTTGGCGGAAGGGGGAGGCTTGGGGGTGCTGGTTTGGAGGGCTTGACTAGAGAGGGAGGGTGTGGCTAGAGGTTTTTGGTGCACATAGTGAGGTAAGGGTGTTCTTTTGATCGATTTTTTGTTGGTTTAGGCAGTTTGGAGATTGCCGATTGAAGTGGGGGTTTTCCGATGATCTTGTGGGTGGTACAACTTGGGGAGCGCCGGCCATCTTCTCTAGCCAGGGGGTGGCCTTCCCATTGGTTGGTGGCCACATGGACAACGGTCTTTGGGCGGCATCTTGCTGTATTGGGGCTGGTTCAAATTCAATGAAGGTTGTCCCTCTCATTGGGTGACTTGGGCGACACATAACTTCCCAAGGCTTAGCTGGTCTTCTCATTCAATTATGGCTAGGAAAAAAGGGAAGGAGAAGGGTCTTTCTAGTCAAAAAGATTCTAAGGAGGTGGCAAGTCTAGACGATGTGGAAGAGGTAGTTGGACATGTGGCAAGTTCGGCTAACCAAGTGGACGAACGAGCAGCTGAGGATTTGGAGGGTTGTGAGGAGGGGGTTGATGGGGATGATGACATGGTGGCTTCACTTGGGTCATGGGGGGAGGAGGTGCCAGAGTCTCTCCCTAAGAGGGTTGGTGGTGATGTCTCCTTGCTGGAGGAGGAGCCGACTTCGTCGGAGGTTGAAAGGGCGGAAGACAATGCGCCGATGGAAGAGGAGGGGGTTGCTGCTTGGGGGCTAGCTAGGGCAAGGCTTGTCACCGACAATCAGAAGATGAAGCAAGCAATGCATCTTGATCAATATGAGGCCAAGGGTGAACAACTTGCGTTTGCATATGATGATCTTGACAATGTTGAAGACACCCTTGGGTTCTGTTTAGTTGGCTGCTTCATGGGGTTGCACCTTGGGCGTAAGGCGGTTATCACAGTGGCTGAGTAGTGGAAGGTTACCTATAAGTTCTTCATGCATAAGAGTGGATGGGTGGTCTATCGTTTTGACACCCAAGATGATCGGGACAACATGTTGCAGGGGGTCCTTACTTTGTGTTTGACATTCCGATTTTCTTGAAGATCATGCTGCAGTATTTTCTATTTGATGAGGATGGAAGGCACATTCCTGCTTGGGTTCAGATTCATGGGCTTCTTCCGGATTGTTAGTCGTAAAAGGTGTTGAGTATGGTGGGCTCGGAGATAAGGAAGCCATTGTACATAGATAAGTTGACCTGTATGCGTGAGTGGCTTGTGTATGCCCGATTGATGGTGGAGGTTCCGGTGTTTGGGCAGCGGCTGCTTAAGGTCCCAATCACTTTTCCGGTTGGGGCACAGGTGGATCTTCATATAGTCTATGAGGCTTTGTCGGATTTCTATGAGAAGTGTCGAAGGATTGGCCATAGAGCTAAACATTATCGGTGTGGGGCAGATTTTGCAGAGACACAGCCGTAGCTTGATGGAAGGGTTGATTTGGGGGGAGTTAATGGTCGTCGGCCTGCCCGTCATCGATCTCAATCTGCTAATGGGCAAGGGGTGCCAAGGGGGTGGTATAGAGCGCGATCAAGGCAGCAAAGGAGGGCGCTTGCTTAATTAGAATCCTAATCAGAATCCTTGCGGTGGGAGTTCGGAAATGCAGAACTAATTAGCAATTGTGGACATGGCTAGCCCTGTTCCAATTGCGGTGGATCCTCCCTTGGGTCGGAGTCCTACTCTAAAGGAGGATGAGGCACCTGGAGACACGGATGGTGGTGACTCGGGTGGAATGGATGAGCAGGTGCAGCAGGACTCTAGCGGAGAGGGGATAGTTCAGAGGTCGATTGAGGTCTTGCGGTCTAATGTTGGATCGATGGAGGAGCGGCTAAGTTGGGGTGCATGAGGGGCAGCAAGTTGCTCATGGTAAGGAGCCAATTCAAGGGAGGGTTGTGCCTCTGCGGGTTGTTCATGTGTAGAAGCGATCGGTTGGCGGTCTAGCTTGCGGCTCCGTCCGGTCTTCTCAGTGCGGTGGCGTGGTGGGGCTTCCTCTTCTTCTGTGTCTAGGGTGTTGGCATCTACTTCAGATTCCACTTCAGCAGCAAGCTCAAGTAATGGGACAGAGAGTAGCTTGGGGAATGGTGTACCGGTGGCTGAGCGAAGTGGTCGCCAATTACGGGCGTGAGCAGTCCACAGAGGTGGTCAATGAAGCTGGCCGCTTGGAATATTAGGGACTTCCACAAGTCCTTAAAGCAAAGAGGCGGGCAACACCTCCTTGGGCATAAGGATATTCAGGTTATGGCGCTATTGGAGATAAAGCTTGCGGGGGATTCTCTTGATCAGATTATGCAGAGATGGATTGCAGGTATGGAGCATGCTCGTAACTTTAGTATGTCTAACCGTGGTCATATGTATTGGTGCAACAATGCCCCAAGCATTTATATATTTTGATGTTTGAATAATCATTTAAGTTAGACAATACTTTGTGATCTAATTGCGAACATGTTTAAGTGATAGGAAAATCCAAGTATCAAGACTTGGTAAAGACAAAGTCAAAGTATGATCTTGGCAAGAGAAGTCCAAGGAAAAGATTTGGCGGTGTAAGACCAAGAATGTAGTCTTGGCGGCGTTAAGTCCAAATGGATCTTGGCAAAGGAAGTCCAAAGGCAAGTCTTGGCAGCGTAAGTCCAAGCATGTAGTCTTAGCGGCGTAAAGTCCAAGCGCACTTTGACAAAGGGAAGCTCAAGACATGACAAAATCGAAGGAAACTCTTGGAAGCAAAGTGCAAAGGATGAACAAGTCGCGGACTCGGAGGGATCTTGGAGGCGCAAGGCTTAAGGAAGAGCTAGAAGGTTGAGTCTAGGTCTAGGGAGTCAATTCAAGTATGAATTATTCATACTTGACGAGTATTAGTCGACTGATCGTATCATTGTTAGGTACTCGGCCAGTCGGTGAAAAGGTTAGCGGTCATTGCCGATCGCCAATTAGTGATGATCGATGAAAGCGAACATGGGCACAGAATAGAGTCTCACTCGACTGCGCGCCGTGATCACTCGACTGATCACTCCATCAGTCGACTGATGGATGGATCAGTCGACTGATGAGCATGCCGTTGGATGATGACGATTATGAATCTCGTAAATTCGACCGTGTTCGAAGCGTTAATCATAGGCGGCGATGATCCAACGAAAAATAACCCTCTCTCTATAAAAAGAGGGCTTGTAGTGGTTAAAGGGGTTAATGCTTACTTTCTGATTATCATTTCAAGCCTCCATGAATTTTCCAAGCTTTCTAGTGTTTTAATACCCCTCCTCCTATCTAAACTTCATCTTCATCCTTTGTAAGAAGAGGAGGGTTGTTGTAAAAATAAAGCTTCATAGTGAGATTGATTAGAGTTAATCCACCTTAAGGATTGTCATGAAGTAGGAGCGTTATCTCCGAACCACGTAAAGGATTTGTGTTAGCATTGTGTTTTCTTTTCTTTTACTATTGTTTTTGTTTTTGCTTCTGCTAATCATTTTTGTAGAAACGAAAACAAGCTATTCACCCCCCTCTAGCTTCCAACGATCACCTACAAGTGGTATCAGAGCCCGGATCGCATTGGAAGATCTAACAATTAACCGGAGCACGATGGCTTTCCAAGAGGGGTATAGGACGGCGAGGCCTCCTTTCTTCGACGGCAACGATTTCGGCTACTGGAAAGGTAGGATGGAGTACTACCTTATGAATAATATTGATAATTGGTTTAGCATTGTAGACGGATTCAAGAAGCCGGTCGATGAACACGGAGCGCCCATACCGACCAAAGATTGGACGAGGGACATGGGCAAGAAGGCTCAAGCCAATGCCAAAGCAACAACGACACTTCAATGTGGGTTGTCAAAAGAGCAACTAAGCAAGGTGGGGCCTTTTGAATCGGCGAAGGAGCTTTGGGAGAAGTTAATTGATCTCAATGAGGGATCCAAGGAAACAAGAAGAGCCAAGAGAGATCTCTTAATAGGCCAACTCCAAAGCTTCACCATGAAGATCAACGAAACCGTGAGCCAAATGCATGGTCACTTCAAGGAAGTAGTCAATGGACTACATGTGATAGGTGAGAAGGTCGACAATCAAGACCTTGTGAGGTATGTACTCCAAGCCTTCCCTAGAACAACCTTATGAGCTTCAATGGTAGATGCCTATAAGGTCTCTAGGGATCTTTCTTTGGTTAAATTAGATGAGCTCTTTTATGAATTTGAATTGCATGAGCAAGCTAATACTCCATCAAAAGAGAAAGGTATAACTCTTTTTGTAGGGAAGAAGGACAAAAAGAAGAAGGAGAAGAAAGAAGTGTCTTCCTCATCCGAATCCAAGGATGAATCATCAAGTAGCGACGACGAGCTATCGGCTAGTGAGGTAACTCACTATGTGAAGAAGTTTGGTGGGAGGTCAAGGAAACTCACCAAAAAATATGTGAGGAGGATGTTCTAATCCTCCAAAGGTAAAACCTCAACTAGTTCAATTCCTTCATCTAACGTAACTTGTTATGGTTGCAACAAGAAAGGGCATATCAAGCCAAATTGCCCGGAACTAAAGAAGAAGGAGGAGAAGGAAAAGAAGCATAAAGAGAAGAAGGAAAAGAAGAAGAAGAAGAAGAAGAAGAAGAAGAAGGAGGCAATGGTGGCACAAACATGAGACACACTAAGCTTTGAGGACTCTTCTGATGATGAGGAAGTGTGTCATGCCACCCGAAACCTAGCCCTCATGGCCTTGGAGGAGGAAGCCGGAAGCTCAAGTGAGGAGTCTTCATCCTCTTCCTCAAGCGACGAATAATCATCAAGTGATGATGAGGTAAGCAACTCTCCTAGGGTAGATTTACTTTATAAAACCATTGCATGTCTTTAAAATGCCTTAAATAGTTCAAAAACCAGGATTAAGGACTTAAAAGTAGAAATTAAGTCACTTAAAAATGTAGAACCACTTTGTGATGACACATGTACACTTAGAAATGAAAATGATGAATTAAGAAAAGAAATAGGTGAACTAAGAGCATGCTTAAAAAAATTTACAAATGGCTCTAAATACCTAGATATGATAATTAAGGATCAAAGAGTTATTTACAACAAGGCCGAAATATGATATAGGCCTAAGGAAAAGGAGGTAGCCTTTACATCCCTTGTTAGTAGAAAATCCACCATTAGGAGCAAGGTTAGAAAGGCTTGGGTCTCTAAGAAGTTTTTGATCGATGCTAGTGGTCCTAAAATTTGGGTGCCTAAGGCTTGCATTTTTCATGTTGTATAGGTAGAAGAACCAAGCTTATGGATTGTTGATAGTGGGTGCTCAAAACACATGACCGATGATGAGAGAAAATTTTCCACTATCAACCACACTAGCAAGGGAAAGGTATCTTTTGGAAATAGTGGCAAACTTAAGATTCTAGAAAAAGGTACAATTGGGGTATCCCCTAACCTTTCCATTCATAAAATATTGTTAGTTAAAAATATGAAATTTAATTTATTTAGTGTAAGTCAACTATGTGATGCAAATTTTGATGTTCAATTTGACTCTTTAAAATGTTTCACAAGACACAAAACTTTAAATGATTGCATGTTAGTAGATTTTAGAAAATCAAATATATATTATGTTGATTTATCCTATGCTACTAATGCTTCTACTAAGTGTCTTGTTGCAAAAGAAAAAGAGAGTTGGCTTTGGCATAGGAGGCTAGGGCACATAAATATGAAGAACATTGCCAAAATAGCCAAAATGAAGTTAGTCAAAGGGTTGACAAAAGTCAAGTATCTCAAGGACAAAATGTGTGATGCATGCCAAAAAGGGAAACAATCAAGAACATCACACAAAGGTAAAACTTTACTTAGTACCACTTTACCTTTAGAACTATTGCATATGGACTTATTTGATTGTCATAGTACCCCTTTCATGATTGGTAGTAAATATTGCTTAGTGATAGTAGATGATTTTTCTAGATTTACTTGGGTATTTTTCATGAAAAATAAGGATGAAACCCTAGGAATAATCATAGGATTTAGCAAGAGAGTAGAGAATGAAAGAAAACTCAAAATCAACCGGATCCGTAGTGATCATGGTGGGGAATTTGAAAATTCTAACTTCTCAAACTTTTGCTTAGAACAAGGGTACACGCACGAGTTTTCTTGTCCTAGAACACCCCAACAAAATGGGATTGTGGAAAGAAAAAATTGTGCCCTACAAGAAACGGCTAGGACTATGCTAAATGCATATTCTTTACCTAGCTACTTGTGGACGGAAGCGGTCAACACCGCTTTCTATATCCAAAATAGGATTTTAATTCATAGGTTTTTAGGAAAAAAACCCCATTTGAATTACAACAATTCACTATTTTAAGGTCTTTGGATGCAAAGTTTATATTTTAAACACCAAAGACAATCTAGGTAAATTTGAGTCCAAAGCGGATGAGGGAATCCTAGTTGGATACTCATCCACTAGTGTAGAGTATAGAGTTTATAATAAAAGAACTCAAAAGATTGAGGAATCTTCAAATGTCCAATTTGATGAAACCTCTAATACATACCCTAGAAAATCCTCCATTGATGATGATATCAATGACAAAAATCAAGAAATTATCTAAAAATTTCAAGATTTAACTTTAGGGGGTAATAATCAAGGGGGAGAATAAATCAAGGGGGAATAAGAGGTGATTCCAATGATGAAAGAAGAATTGAGGATAATCATGATCAAACTCAATTTAATACATCTCCTAGAACAATAAGAGTTCATCAAAATCACCCTCTAGATCAAATTGTAGGTGAATTATCTCAAGGAGTTAGGACTAGGTCATTTCATAGGGATCCCTCTAGTCATATAGCCCTAATCTCCCAAATTGAGCCCAAAACAATCAAAGATGCATTACTTGATCTGGATCGGATCTTAGCAATGCAAGATGAATTGACTCAATTTGAAAGGATTCAAGTATGGGAGTTAGTTCCTAGACCTAATGACAAAACCATCATTACTACAAGATGGGTCTTTAGGAACAAACTAGATGATCAAGGAAATATTACTAGGAATAAGGCAAGGTTAGTTGTAAGGGGCTTTAATCAAGTTGAAGGACTTGACTATGATGAAACATATACCCCGGTTGCTAGGTTAGACTCTATTAGGATCCTATTAGGGTATGCATCTTATATGAGTTTCAAACTCCATCAAATGATGTTGAATCGACATTCCTAAATGAGTTTATTAAGGAAGAGGTATATGTAGAACAACCTTCCGGGTTTGAGAATATGGACTAGCCAAACCATGTATACAAGCTTAGGAAAGCTTTGTATGGTTTGAAACAAGCTCCCCAGGCTTGGTATGAAAGATTATCATCTTTCTTAATCTCTAAGGACTTTAAGAGGGGTAGTGTAGATCAAACTCTATTTATAAAGTCAACATCAAAGGATATCTTTGTAGCCCAAGTTTATGTTGATGACATCTTTGGGTCAAAAAATGATGAACTTCTTCAAGACTTTATTTAGAATATGGAAAATGAGTTTGAGATGAGTCTAGTTGGGGAACTAAATTTCTTCCTAGGATGACAAGTCAAACAAACAAGTGAAGGAATTTATATTTACCAAACCAAATATGCTAAGGAAATGATTAAAAAATTTGGTTTGGAAAATACTAAAATAGTGTCAACCCTAATGACAACCAATACAAAAATAGATAGTGTTATGAAGGAAAACAAATTGACCTTACACTCTATGGGAGTATGATTGGTAGTCTCTTACACCTAACCGCTAGTAGACTCGATATATTATTTGTGATTGGTATGTGTGCTAGGTACCAATCATGTGCTAAAGAATCTCATTTAGTTGCTGTTAAGAGAATCTTAAGATATATTAAAGGCACACTAAATGTAGGACTATGGTACCCTAGGACTAGGTCTTTTGATTTGGTTGGGTACACCGATTCCGATTATGCCGGTTGCAAATTGGATCGGAAGAGTACTAGTGGTGGATGCCAATTCCTTGGGTCCTCTTTAGTTAGTTGGAGTAGTAGGAAACAACCTTGTGTTGCACTATCCACCACCGAGGCCGAGTATGTGGCTATGGGTGATTGTGTAGCTCAACTACTATGGATGAGGCATACCTTAGAGGACTATGAGCTATCTTACTCCAACATAAAAGTATTTTGTGATAATGTGAGCACCATAAATTTGACCAAAAATCCGGTGCATCACTCTAGGACCAAGCACATTGAAGTGAAACATCACTTCATTAGAGATCATGTGGCTAAGGGAGACATTGAGCTTAATTACATTGAATCTAAGTCCAACCTAGCCGACATCTTTACCAAGCCTCTCCCCGAAGTAGAATTTTCATCACTTAGGAGAGAACTTGGAATGTGCTTAGTTGAATAAAGGTGTAGGTTTGCATGACCCTATAGAAATCCTAGGATTTATACCTTTAAGCATCTCACAAAATACCTAAGAAACCATGATTTTTGTATTAAGCCACTTAGACAACATGTGAGATGATAGGAAGATGCACTTGGTCTATCATGCTTGTTATGATGCATTACTATGAACCAAAGTGTCATCTAGAGATATTAATCCTTCATTGGACCAATCATTGGAAAGACTTATGTACAACTAATGTGCATATAGCTCCAAGAATATGATTGAAAATGTCAAATAAAACATAATTTAAACTATGTTTATCAAACTTTGAAAAACAGTTTTCAAGTGGAATACAAAAGTGATGCAAAGTTTGCAAAATACTTAGAGTTTTTATTAGGTTTTAAAATTGTATCATTTTCGAAATCTAGAAAATATATATATTTTAAATTATTTTTCCTTGATAGAAAATAACTTCAGAAATGTGTACACAAAATTTCGTGATTTTTCGATGTTTCTAGAATTTTTGGCACATTTATGAAGTTGGGCTGAAAAATAAAAAAAAAAAAGGCATTCGGGCGTAGCAGTCGACTGATACACTGTATTTTATGATAAAAAGCTCTATTTCCTGGATTTAAGTGTATCTTTGAATTTCCTAAAACTATGGTATGATAATCTTCAGTATAACTAAGTTTTTAGGACTTTTTGATGCAATATTTTAGGGGGAGTTTCATAATATATATCTTTTCATCGCTAAACTTATATTGTTGGTGAAAAATTAGGATTAAACCTTTAAATCTTTTGTTAGGCTTTGCTCACAAGTTATTCATTCATCATGAACCATATCTTGGATTAAGGGGGAGCTTAATTTCAATCTTATACCTTAGTTCAAGATTACAACAAATTTAATTTTTTCATGAAATTTATGAATTCTTCTCTTTTTGATGTATGTCAAAGGGGGAGAAGGAATGTTTAAGTTAGAATTCATATTGGAAATATGATTATGTGAATGAGTTAAAAACCTAACTTAAATGATTGCCAAACATAAAAAAGGGAGAGATTATTGGTGCAATAATGCCCCAAGCATTTATATGTTTTGATGTTTGGATAATCATCTAAGTTAAGTAATACTTTGTGATTTAATTGTGAACATGTTTAAGTGATAGGAAAATCCAAGTATCAAGACTTGGTAAAGGCAAAGTCAAAGTATGATCTTGGCAAGAGAAGTCCAAGGAAAAGGTTTGGCGGCGTAAGACCAAGCATGTAGTCTTGGCGGCGTTAAGTCCAAATGGATCTTGGAAAAGGAAGTCCAAAGGCAAGTCTTGGCAGTGTAAGTCCAAGCATGTAGTCTTGGCGGCGTAAAGTCCAAGCGCACTTTGGCAAAGGGAAACCCAAGACATGACAAAACCGAAGGAAGTTCTTGGAAGCAAAGCGCAAAGGATGAACAAGTCGCGGACTCGGAGGGATCCTGGAGGCGCAAGGCTTAAGAAAGAGCTAGAAGGTTGAGTCTAGGTCTAGGGAGTCAATTCAAGTATGAATTATTCATACTTGACGAGTATCAGTCGACTAATATAATGTATCGATCATTGGTACTCGGCCGAGTCGGTGAAAAGTTGATGAGCGGATCGATTGCCTTGTTATGTGATCGGCGATATCGCCATCAGTCAACTGCCTTGTTGTGGCAGTCGACTGATATCGCCATTAGTCGACTGTCAATTAGCGGCAGTCGACTGATCAAGGCGAACACGGGCACAGAATGGAGTCTCACTCGACTGTGCGCCGTGATCACTCGACTGATCACTCCATCAGTCGACTGATGGAAGGATCAGTCGACTGATGAGCATATCGTTGGATGATGACAATTATGAATCCCGCAAATCCGGTTGTTCAGAAGCTGTTAACCGCGGCGGCAGTCGACTGATGTTGTACATCAGTCGACTAATCGTGACCCAACAGAAAAAATAACTCTCTCTCTATAAAAAGAGGGCTTGTAGTGGTTGAAGGGGTCAATGCTTACTTTCTGATCATCCTTTCAAGCCTCCACGAATTTTTCAAGCTTTCTAGTGTTTTAATACCCCTCATCTCTAAACTTCATCTTCATCCTTTATAAGAAGAGGAGGGTTGTTGTAAAAAGAAAGCTTCATAGTGAGATTGATTAGGGTTGATCCACTTTAAGGATTACCGTGGAGTATGAGCGTTATCTCCGAACCACGTAAAGGATTTGTGTTAGCATTGTGTTTTCTTTTCTTTTACTATTGTTTTTGTTTGTGCTTCCGCTAATCATTTTTGTAGAAACGAAAACAAGCTATTCACCCCCTCTAGCTTCTAACGATCACCTACAATATGTTGCTCTTATGAAATCAACATAGGGTTGATGTGGAGGTTATCCAGATGTCGGATCAATTTATGCATTGTCATATTTGATGCTGGGTCTCTGGTAGGGCCTTCTTGGTGACGTTGTCTATGGGTTGCATTCCATTGGTGCTAGGAGGCCGTTATGGGAGGTGCTCATGGAGATTGGTTGGGATAATTCGGAACCTTGGATGGTTATGGGAGACTTTAATTCGATCTTATCAATGGAGAATAAGCAAGGCGGGGCGCTGATAATTACCATTTTGTCATGTTATTTTGGTCCTTAATATCACTGTTTTTATCCTCTCGAGTGATTATTTATCGATTATTATCATGTTTTATGAGTTGGATTTATTTTTGGACTTGATTATAAATTCTTCTAAATTTTGGACTTATTTGTAAATTTTATCTTTGTTTGTAGGAGATCGAGATGAGCCAATGGATGAGACCCAAGTTAGATCAAATATTGTTGGAGCAATCGGCCCAGGTCACGATTGACGATACTCGAGTTTGACTCGAGTGATGTTTTGATGTTTGACATAGGATGTTTGACAAAGTGGTTTGACATTGATGTTAGACATTGATGTCGGTTAATATGTTGGGGAGATTGTTGAAGCAATCGACCCAGGTTATAATTGACCAGACTCGAGTTTGACTCGAGGGAGATCTTGATGGTTGACTAGGGTTGACCATGTGATTAAGGGAAAGTCCAAGCATGGGTCTTGGCAAAGTAAAGTCCGAGTCATGGGTATTTGGCATGGAAAATCCAAGTGGGACACTTGGCATTTGGGAAAGTCCAAGTCTTGAGTACTTGACACAAGGAAAAGTCCAAGCATGGGTCTTGGCATGGAAAGTCCAACATGGGTTGGCAAGGGAAAGTCCAAGCTTGAGTCTTGGCATTTGAGAAGTCCAAGGGGATTGATATTGGTGGCGTAAAGTCCAAGGGTGAAGTCTTGGCAGCATAAGTCCAATGGTTGGCGGCGTAAAGTCCAAGCGGAGTCTTGGCGGCGTAAGTCCAATGTGCCTTGGCGGTGTAGACACCGTTAGCATGACATAGCCGAGGGAAGCACCTGGAGGATCAGGCGTGAGGTGATGGAGGTGGCTAGAAGGCTTAGGTCTAGGCTAAGGGTGGTCTAGCAAGTATGGGGCACCATACTTGGGTTAAAACCTCATTTTGAGGTTGGCGGTCGGTAGCATTATGGCGGATTCATTGCCATGAGTCGACTAAGTTATTTGCCGTTTAAGTGAAATGCTCTCGATCGGTATTGCTCATTAGGCGATCGGTGAGTGTCGGCAACGATCGGCCCAAAATTGTGATCGATTAGTTAGTTAGCCGCAGAATGCTCGTAGCCGTAGCGATCGACTCTGGTATTGCGATCGGCGTATGAGAGATCGTTGAGTTTTCAGCGTGGATCGAGCCGTTGTCTCACCATCGATTGACTTATGGCGGTCGGTGATGGCGGAAATCAAAGGATAAAGGAGGCGTTTTGAGGCGATTTGCTGCTACAAATCAGGGTCTTCAACCATGATTCAAGCGATCAACAAGCAAGCAATTGAAAGGCATTTGTAAAGCGTTCTCTTTACTTATATTGCATTGTATCTCATTTTATTTGCTTGTTGTTGTTTGATTATAGTTGTAATCTTATTGTAAGAGGTTTCTCCACCTCCGACTTGTGTCGAGAAGGAGTATTTGTCATAGTGGTGTGTGATTGGCATCGCTAAGGTTCGTACGAACCTAATCTGTGGAGTAGGAACTGTTTTGGTTTTGAACCACGTTATATCCTTGTGTTAGCGTGTTGTTCATTTCGTTATCGTTATTACTTTTTTATTTCTGCTGTGCTAACGAAATTGTAGAGACGAACACGCGATCAAATTCCATCATCGTATGACAACGCGCTATTCACCCCCCCTCTAGCGGGCACACAGGTCCCAACAAATATGACTTCATCTAGGGTCATAATGAGCATCTCAAGTTGATTTAATCTGAGCCCTTCATCAAGATCAAAGGCAATTTAATCAAGAGATCAGATCTGAGCGATGTGGACCATCTGATGAAAGCGTTTGATTTTGAGCCATCTATCCAGATCTGGAGAGATCCAATCCATACATTTAGATCTGGACATATGAGCCCTTCCTCCAGATTTGACTGATCGTGATTATCCATTTAGATTGATCAGATCCATCCATTCAAAGTCGGAGATGCACAACCCTTAAATGGATTAATCAGATTCATTAAGCCCTAGCTTTATTGGACAGCTGAGATTGATGGGTGCTTAGATCGGACGACCAAGGAAAAGAAGGTTAAAAATCCAACATTTTCATCGCAGATGGGATCGCGCAACACAGTAGCTTCTTCTTTGATCACGCGAGCAATCGTCGGATTCCGCCTCATCCATGCCCAAGCATCGTTGGCCGCCCACTTCCTCCGCCAAGGCCAGTGGTGGTCTCCTCCATCACCTCCCTTTTCACGCGCGAGCAGTCGGTTTCCATCCCTTCTCTCATGCAGCGATTGCCCGACCCCACTACCTACTTCCGCCTTATTCACCGCCGCCGACCAATCGGAGAAGGGATTCCACTCCGATCGGTCCGGCCAGCCACCACAGCCACCGAAGTGGGGATTCCTCTCTGTTATCACCTTCCTCAGTTGCTCCACAGCCGACGCCACTTCCACCTTCATCCAACGATAATTTTCGGCAGCTCTTCCAGCTCCTTCTTCATCGATCAACACCTATTTTTCAGCATTCTCTCTGTTTGATTGTTTCTTGTTTTAGTTTGTATTGAATGCTTGTAATCAAATTTCCCTTTCATGTTTAGAATTGCATGCACTTAGTTTAAATTCTTTCACGCTTACGTAGTGTTTGATGAAATGTCTCTTTCAATAATTAGGTTGTAGTTCATTAGATTAGATTTAGTTTCATGCTTTACTTTACATCATGTTCATGCATTAAATTTCATTGATGCATTGATTATTTCATTTGGTTGTTAGTTAAATCTTTTCTTCCCTTGAGCCCTAGCAGTCGCCTCCACCTTGCTTCTATCCATTTTCCTCCACGGATTCGAGGAGGAACCACTTCATCAAGAGATTTCGGTGATGTCCTCCATCTCCACAGCTCATCCACCTTCTCCTTCGGATTCAAGGAGGAGTTCCGCCTCGACGACACTTCTTCGAGCTCAACCAGATCCGTGAGAGTTCGGAGCATCCATCAAATTATTGGATTCAGGAGTTTGCACCATCCCACATCCACTGCCGTTTGCGGAGTCTCGATCGAGCTTCGTTGGACTTAGCCGGAGAAACTTGTTCATTCACCGGGCCTATCTTGGGTCGATTAGATCATTTATTTGCTCTTCCAATTTTTGTTGATTTAATTCCTGCATTGTTTGATTTAGTTGTTGCATGTTAATTTAGAGTTTTAATTACCTTGCAATAGTAGAATTAGTCTTTTAAAATCCAAACCCCCAATCTTCAGTAGAAAACCCAAAGCAATAATTAGAAATCCTAAGTTTACTATTCTGTCGATTACACTCGTTGAGAAATGATCCGGGTCATCCACTATGCTATATTAGTGTAGTTAGGGGGTTCTGTAATTAATTTGAAATGGTACTACGACATACAAAATACCGCTTATCAAATTTTGGCACCGTTGCCGGGGATCGAACCTGGGTCACCCGCGTGACAGGCGAGAATACTCACCACTATATCATGAGTAGATTTGTATTGAAGAATGTGATAAGAGCAATGCTTACTTGTACTCATCTATGTAACATTCCAGTATTTCCATATCTTATTGCATTTCTTATCTTTCTTTCCTTTCGCACATATTGTTATTTTTCTTGTATTCATGTTTCCCTTACATTCTTAATAAGCCTTCAGTGATTGTGCATTCTTATGCGTATATAGTGGTGAAGGTAGAAGAAAAGTAAGCATATGGTAGTTCATAAACCATGAGTAGCTTGAGTGAACTCCACTATTACATGCTTATGAGAGCGAGAGAAACCACCACTTACCTTCTCTTTCGGATTCGAGGAGGAGTTCCGTCCCGATGACACTTCTTCGAGCTCAACCGAATATGCGAGAGTTTGGAGCATCCATCAAACTACTGGATTCAAGAGTTTGTACCATCCCACATCTACTTCCGTTTGTGGAGTCTTGATCGAGCTTCGTTGGACTTAGCTGGAGGAACTTGTTCATTCACCGGGCCTATCTTGGGTTGATTAGATCATTTATTTCCTCTTCCAACTTTTATTGCTTTAATTCTTGCATTGTTTGATTCAGTTGTTGCATGTTAGTTTAGAGTTTTAATTACCTTGCAACTGTAGGTTAGAGCTCAATATCCAAACCCCCATCTTTAATAGAAAACCTAAAGCAATAATTAGAAATTCTAAGTTTACTATTCTATCGATTACACTCGTTGGGAAATGATCCGAGCCATCCACTATGCTATATTAGTGTAGTTAGAGGGTTTGGTAATTAATTTGAAACGGTACCACGACAAATACCTGTTATCAAATTTTGGCTCCGTTGCTGGGGAATGTAATGATGTTTAGTATACTTAGGATTGTTTGTCCATTTTTCTTAAAAAAAATTAAAAAAATTTTGTTTAGGGCTTCATTCTTTTATTCTCTTATATATCCATGTATTTTATCATGTATGCTTCCTGTGTCTTTTGATATTGTTTGTTAGTATTTCAGGAAAGATAAGAAATTTCTTTGAGCATGAATCCATATTATCATCAGTGTGGAGACTTCAGTGATGCTTATTATTCAGACACTGGGCAACAAGAGTATTACCAACCTGAAGATGAGTATTATCAGTACCAGTCGTAATATCATCAGCCTGTTCCTCAGTATCATCAGTCTTATCAGTAGGACAGGTATAATTCAATTTCTGGTATATCTTTTCATAATTTTGATTCAGATTTCAGGTATGGACACACACCACTCTATGTTCCTGAGCAGTCTCAGTGCTATCCACCCCTACCATCTATCGATATGTACATGTCTAGTTGGAGTGATCAATCATGTAACAGTTATGGAGAAGTACATCAGGAAGAGGCTCAGATTTTTTCAACTTATCAGAGTCCATTGGGAATTTAAGATGACACAGTGTGTGATGGACTACAACCATTCCAACAAGCTGAGTCAACTACAAAGGCACTAGAAAAGCTTTTATAGCTAGGATCATTGATGCAACAACAGCAACAACGGATATATAACATGCAAATCTAGCTGGATCTAATTGCATAATCCATCAGTTAGACACAAGCACAAGATTTCTTCCAGTTTTCCTCAGAGATCATTTCTGATGGTAGTGATGTGCTTAAGGAGATGGATTTGCAGAGTTGGTGATATGTACACTTCTACCTCTGCAGCTCTACAGGACTCCTCTACGATGTGCATGATGATGTACTATCTGATGCTCAAGATAATGATGAAGTTGCTTTTGTGGTCGATGACTTGCAGGATGATACTAGCGGCATAGATTTACTCTGTGATGCTGTTTGTGCCCTAGATTATTCTGAAGAAAATGAGCAGTTTCCATATACCAGTGCCCAGACTTGCAGCCATACCAGAAGACAAGTGAGACAATGGTAGCAAGCGATTCTGATGAGCTGATTTCCATGGAAGTGGTGGATATCTAGAGGCCCCCAGACTGGACACTTCCATCACAGCTGGAGTCTCCAACACCTCTACTGATGAAGGCCCTGACATTCCATGCAATAATCCAGCCCCAAGGTTGGACATTTTATCTGAATCGCCTCCGACCACCAGAGATTACATATGATGAGGCGATGATATTGGAGGGAGCAGCACAGTACTATCATGATCACACCATGAAGGCGCTCACCCCCATTCAGTCCATCCCACTTCCGACGTGGATGTTAAAGTTGAATCTTCTTCAACCACCGGGACGGGATTTCTTTAGGAGCACTCCACGACCTGCGTGGCTCCTCCTGCTAAATCTTCTTCAACCGCCAGGACCTCAGGGGAGTTTGTTCCATCTCATCTTCTTTTCTTTTTCTTTGTATATATGTCTCTTTTACTTCATTTGTTTTTGTTTTAGTTGTTATGTTTTGGTTGTTGAGTTTTTGTTTTGTTGGTTTTTCAAATAAATTTCCTATGTATTCCTTTATATCTTCTTAGAAGTCGTGAAAGCTAGTTAAATTTGATTATTGAGTTTCGGGGATTTATTATCATGAATGGATTATTTGATTGCATGTGGTTACTACTTGGTGATGGATTCTATATTGATAGACTGAGTTGATTATTTTTGTTTACTTAGTGAGGATTGAGCCTATTTTTATTGCTTGTGTGTGGTGCACTTCTGGTTATTGTAACTCTAGAACTTGCTTTGATTCTTTCGAGACCACATAACAATAGGTTTGCATGATTATTATGAAGGCAATCACATTTGTTTTCCTTCACTTCTTTTATCATCACATACTTATTTGAAGAACATTCTAGTCATTTATCCTTGCATGTTTTTCTTTCCTTCCATTACTTTCTTCTCCATTTCTATTTCTGGATGTGGAATACTTGGATGATCCATGATGAGTGTTTTGCCTAGGATGGATAAAAATTTAAGTGTGAGGGAGAGAGTAGCTCAGGGAAATTTAGTGTTAGCATAGGCTTGTCGTGCTTGATCAACATGAGCTAGCCATGCTCTTTATCTTTTTAGTTGAGCTTGATGTTGGAGCATAGGGAAGTGCATTACATGTAAAAAAAACGTTTCAAAAAAAAAGTATTGTGAAAATTTTGACATGTTGTGCCATTATTTTTTATTTATGTGTGATAGTATTTTTGTGAATGACATCCCTTGTTATAATTATTGAGAGATTTATTGTATATCATTAGTAGATTTGTATTGAAGAATATGATAAGGGTTGTTTACATGTTTATTGGGTTGGAAGAAAACAAATTTTAGAGCAATGCTTCCTTGTACTCATCTATGAAGCATTCCAACATTTCCATATCTTCTTGCATTTCTTTAGCTATTTCATTTCTTATCTTTCTTTCCTTTCGCACATATTGTAATTTTTCTTGTATTCATGTTTCCCTTACATTCTTAATAAGCCTTCAGTGATTGTGCATTCTTATGCATATATAGTGGCGAAGGTAGAAGAAAAGCAAGCATATGGTAGTTCATAAACCATGAGTAGCTTGAGTGAACTCCACTATTACATGCTTATGAGAGCGAGAGAAACCACCACTTACCTTCTCTTTCGGATTCGAGGAGGAGTTCCGCCCCAACGACACTTCTTCGAGCTCAATCAGATCCACGAGAGTTCAGAGCATCCATCAAACTACTGGATTCAGGAGTTTGCACCATCCCACATCCACTTCCGTTTGTAGAGTCTCGATCGAGCTTCGTTGGACTTAGCCGGAGGAACTTGTTCATTCACCGGACCTATCTTGGGTTGATTAGATTATTTATTTCCTCTTCTAGTTTTTATTGCTTTAATTCCTGTATTGTTTGATTCAGTTGTTGCATGTTAGTTTAGAGTTTTAATTACCTTGCAACTGTAGGTTAGAGCTCAAAATCCAAACCCCCATCTTTAATAGAAAACCCAAAGCAATAATTAGAAATCTTAAATTTACTATTCTATCGATTACACTAGTTGGGAAACGATCTGGGTCATCCACTATGCTATATTAGTGTAGTTAGAGGGTCTGGTAATTAATTTGAAATGGTACCACGACAAATACTTGTTATCAGGCGCTTGTTACAAATTATTAAATGAGGGATCTTCAACAAGTTGTTCAAGTATGCGGATTGGTGGACTTTCGCTCCATTGGTTGCCCGCTTACATGGACTAATGGTATGATCTCTTCTAAGCTTGATAGGGCTTTGGTGAACTCACATTGGTTTAGTGGCAGAATTTGATGCGTATGTGGAATTCATGGCCCCCGGATGTCTATCGGATCATTCTTATGGTGTGGTGCACACTTTGGCAAAGGATCGACTGCCCAATCAGCCTATCAAGTTTCTTAATATGTAGTCATTGCATGAGGATTTCAAGCGAGTGGTGGTGGAATCATGGGCACCTCCAGTGATAGGGAGGGCGCAATATGTGCTTAAGGTCAAGTTGCAGTGACTGAAGGGTTGGTTGAAGGAGCTGAACAAGGAGCAGTTTGGGCATATTTTGTACAAGGCTAGGAGGGCCAAGGCATATTTGGAGGAGGTGCAAAGGGGTATATTAGAAGAGGGGGGGGGGGGGGGGGGGCAACCCAAAAGGGTTATGACCGGATGAGGAAGCAAGCCACTCTCCTTGTGAATGCGAAGAAGCAGTTTTATCAACAACAGGCAAAAAATGTTTACTTACAAAGTGCGGATAAGTGTACTAAGTTTTTCCATGATGTGGTGAAGAGGAACAATAAACAGAATGCTATTATTACGCTCACTAAGTGGGATGAGGAACAAACAACGAGTTTGGGGGAGGTGGCAAGTGAGTTTGTGGATTCTTTTCATGAGCTCCTTGGGCGTAAGGAGAGGTGCAGTCCCTTGGACGGAAGTAGCATTGATGGTCGGTTCTTGAATGCTACCCAAGTTGCAAGTTTGGATGAGGAGGTGGGGTTGGTGGAGATTAAGGCCGCTTTGCATGATATTGGTAGTGAAAAGGCACTAGGTCCGGATGGTTATATTTGTTGTTGCAGTTCAGGAGTTCTTTCGGGAGGGAAAGTTGCTCAAGCATTGGAACCATTCATTGATTTCCTTGGTGCCAAAGGCAGACCATGCTCTAGGGGTTTCGGATTATCGGACGATATCTTGTTGTAGTGTTTTCTACAAGGTTATTGCCAAGGTATTGGCGGGGCGATTGGCGAAGGTATTGGGATATTTGCTGGATCCTGCATAGGAAGCATTTGTGCAGGGCCGATCTATAGGGGATAACATCAGTTTGACCCAAGAATTGCCTCGGAGGTATGCACGTAAAAGAATTTCCCCAAGATGTATGCTCAAGGTTGATTTGAGGAAGACATTTGATATGGTTGTTTGGGAGTTTCTTATGACTGCACTTGTTGGATTTGATTTTCCCTAACGGTACTGCGGGTGGATTAAGGAGTGTGTTACAACAGTCTCATATTCTATATCTTTGAATGGGGGCATTTATGGGTTCTTCGGTGGTTGACGGGGGTTGAGGCAAGGGGATCCCCTTTCTTCGTTGCTCTTCGGGTTGGTCATTGAGGTGTTGTCAAGAAGGGTGAGGGTCAGTTCCTTGCTGCCCTCTTTCCATTTTCATCCTAGGTGTAAGGAAGTTGGCATCACCCACCTTGCTTATGTGAATGACTTGATGATGTTTGCACGGGTGGATGAGAGCTCCATTACGGTGCTAGCGGACTGCTTGGAGAGGTTTGGGAACGAGGTGGGTTTGAGGGCTAATCCGTGGAAGTTTCATATGTATATGGCGAGAGTGGATGATGTAATGAAGGACAAGTTGCTTGGTATTATGGGATTTTAGGAGGGAACATTTCCATTCAGATACCTTGGGATTTCATTGGTGGTGGAGAAGTTGCACATTGCCAACTATGGCCCCCTGCTTGAGGCTATCACACGGAAGGTCAATGCTTGGCCAAATCATACCTTATCTTATGCAGGTCGATTGGAGTTGGTGGGTACTTTTCTTTAGGGGATAGAGTGTTATTGGCTTTCTATGCTTCCGATCCCGTGTGGAGTGATTAGGAAGATCCAGGTCATATGTTGTGCATTTGTGTGGTCTTCTAAGCATCCCTCGGTGGCATGGAGTACTATATGTCTTTCGAAGAGCCAAGGGGGATATGGTCTTCGGGATCTTCAAGCATGGAATGAGGCTTTGCTAAGCAAGATGTTGTGAGACATAAAACTCAAGAGGGACTCATTGTGGGTCAAGTGGGTGCTCCATTATCACATAAAGGAGACTGATTTTTGGTGTTGGGAGGCTAAGCCATCATATTCTCCTCTTATCAAGTGGCTTGTGGAGGTGAGGAGCAAGATTCAAGGGGCGGGTGGTGGGAATGGTGCAACAAATATGCAAATGCTTGATTGGTTTGCGATGGCGAGGAAAGGGGTTGCGAATGCATATGAGTTCTTCCAACCAAAGAGAGTTGTGGTGTCTTGGGCGCAGGTGGTTTGGAGGTCGGAGATAATACTGAAGCACCGGTTCATGGTTTGGTTGCTTGCGCATGGTAGGTTGCAGATTGTGGACCATATGAAGCATGTAATGGACAAGGAGTGTGTGCTTGCAGGAGCTGCCCGGAGTCAAATGCATATTTTTCTTTGAGTGGGCAGTTGCAGGGGCTCTATGGGGCAAGGTGCGGCGCTGGCTGGAGATGGACTATGATATCAGCATGGTGGAGGATCTATTTGGAGTTCTGGGGCAGCACTACAAGGGGTCGGATTGGAAGGAGTGAGCTAGGTACTTGGACATTTCTTACATGATATATGTCTTATGGGAGGCTCTTAACCGATGCCGATATGAGGGGATACTACCGGATGTTGATAGGATGGTGTGAAAAGTGCAAATTCATGTTTATTGCTTCATGGAGGGATGAGAGGGTGTGGATGTGCTAGAGGTGTGTTTTCTTTCTTGCATGGTATGTGCTTATGTTATATATATATATATATATATCATTTTCCGTAAAACCACCTATACGTGAAGATTGTCTTCCATAACTAATCTGTTGATTTCGTCTACCAACCATAGGAGGAAATGAAACACTATAAAAAGGGAAAAGAGATGAAGCATCAATTGGAGTATGAGTAACTGCAATAATAAGTAGCGTCGGAGTCAAACTGCTTATGTGTCCATATCCTATATGTGAGCCTTTTCTAGTTATCTAGCGCAAATCAAATTCTCAACGGCTAAACAAGTTATATTCGTGGACATATGGAGAAACCATGTTCAAAACTAGATGTCCTCAAAACATTATTTAATCCAGGTCTTCAAAAAAAAAAAAAAAAAGGATAGATCTTCATTAGGATGTTACATGAACTAATGCTCTCATTCAGCATGTGATGCTCATTTATTTTTTATTCTAGTGAGGTATAATCTTTGATTAAGATGATTTAATATTTTATATTTGCTCTAGAACTTTAGTTTAATTGAGTTTTTAGTTACTATAAACTTATATTTGGAGGTAAACAAGATGACTGGAAGAAGAAAATATTATTAAAATTCACTGAGTTGATCCCAACGCATGAGCATTGGCTCGACACATTATTGTCACTTGAACTTGGAATGATTTTAGGTCATGTCGCAAAGGATAATCTCGTCCCTCTTCTTCGAAAGGACATAACCCAAGTGCACTGATATTGCAGTAATGCTGGTGATCCTCATAAGTCCTACGATTATCGTATGGAAGGTCTGTTTTTGAATTTGAGAAACACCAACCACTTGAAGGTTATAGCACGCTTGAAATACCATAACATTTAGGCAATATTACTGGTTGGAGCAAAGATTGGTAGATGGACCACCTTGTTTACGATAGTTTGTTGATCACTGCTCACACTAAGTTATAACACAGTATGCTCAGTACGTACCAGGTGCATCAATGGTATATTGCTAGGCGCTCAGCCCGGTTAACAAATTTCAATCACATGGACCATTACAGTTGTGGCATACTACTTCATCATGAAATTGTACTGTATTATATTTTGTCATTGTAAATGATGTGGATAGAAATATCCTTGATCAAGTAGTCGAGTTAAGTCGATGGTCAAATTGAGTTGGAGCCCAGAAAGAACCTAATCAAGAGCGACAAGTTAATTTGAATCTATCAGAAGACCATTTATTATATCTCGGTCATTTTTTGTCTCGGTCATAAGTTTATCTCGATCATATTTTGTTTCGGCCACAGTTTATGTGTTGGTTTTACTGCATCTATTGTATGAATTTATAATGCTGAAAAAAACTAGAGTAGACTGTAAATAAAATCTTACAGTGAAATGTTAGAATCTTTGTGCTTCCTAGATTTGTAGGGAAGACGATATTTGCTCATCGTTTGAGGAACGATCACGATTATCAAATCGGAAAGATCCTACTCTTCCACGAAACAAGTTCCAACCATGCCTCGATGTTCTTAGAACTCTCTATTCTCTTCGACAGAGCCTCTGCAGCGATCCATGGATCACACGCAGATTTCAGTAGCCTTTCGACGTTGCTCACAACCTCACATACTCTAACCTTCACCTCTTGCCTACACACCTTGCACTATCACAACTTGGACGCATACAAATTCTACCCCCAACAATTGGATGCACATCCTTTTATAAGGATGTATGGCAGCACCTTGTGCACGTTGCCACACTTGGCAACGTGTGCAAGACATGCATCATGTTTGCCAAGTATAGCAACGTGTGCAATTGCCTACATCTCTTACTCGTTTAAGTTATGTCACATAGACAAATGATTACATAGATCAATAAGAGAAATTTAGTCACATAGACTAAATAGAGCCAGAATCCATAGTCATAAAGACTAATAGAATAAAGATCAATAGTCATAAAGACCAATAGAACAATCAATTCATACTTAGAAAAATAGTTCGTGCGATAGCAAGCACATTGAGCATTCATTGCTAAGCAAGTTGTTACACTTTATATAGCTGCTCATAGAGCGATCAATGCTAAGAAAAGTTATTACACCTAACTTAGCCGCTCCTCAAATGGTACATAATTATTCTCTGAATGACACATAGTTATTCACCTGATGGCACACAGCCATCCTTCAGGTGGCACACAGTCATTCTCCAGGTAGTACAAAACCATATTCCTGGTGGTACATAACCGTTTTCCTGGACACATCCATGTCTTGCTATTTATCAAAATTAAATAATTTTCATTTGCATCAATATGAACATCTCTAATCCCTCATAATGACTATCATGTCAAGAGCATGTTCTGTATTATCAATATTCACAATCATTTCCATACACAATAGAAATGGATCGACCAGTGAATAATTCTCATAAGATGTAAATCTTCCTTTTTAGTATGAATCTATTTATTTTAATCAGTCGCTTTCCTAGTCATGTTCCATAGACTGAATCATCCATAGTCAATAGGTTTACATGCTAAAGTAGCAGACCCTGATTAAAACTTCAAGTAGACACCTAAATAGTCACAAATGACAAATGCTAAGATTAACATATAATCTTAAAGGGCTCACATAGTAGAGAAGCAGAGATTCATTCTCCTACTACTCTCATTGTCGCTTTAGCACATGTGGTATGAATCACATGCTACGATGTTATTCCCTTTACTAATAAAGAGTACATATTTTCCTCAACATCATATAGATTTTGATCTAAACATTCCAAATGTCTAATCCTAAATTCAACATATAAATTCTAATCTGGCTCCAAATAGGTATAGTAAATGGTGGGAGCATTTACTTCGATCATTATTCTCAAATGATCTTATCTTGATACAAATATCAAGACGACCCCAGCTTATAGGTATGTATCTCTATACATATAACTTCCAAAGCTACCCTATAAGTAATGGTCTTACCTCTATTCGTACATAACAAACAGAAATGATTGTCTATGTGAGAGGACTAATCACTATCTGCCAACATGCTCACCGAGATCTTATCAGAATGTAACATTACATACACTGAATAAATTATGACCAACATTTCAAACAATCAAATTACAATATCCAATTGTCATTAAAATTGTTACATTCTACGAAGTCCCATAAACTTTACATGCTCATAAAATGACTCTCTAGTCATCGGCTTAGTAAAAGGATCTGTAAGCATAGCTCGTGTAGGGATATACTCAAGAATCACTTTCTTTTTAGCAACAATATTCCTTGTAAAGTTGTACTTTATAGCTATATGCTTTCCCTTGCTGTGTTGTTTGGGATCCTTGGAAAAAATTATAGTAGCTTGACTATCACAGTAGACGGTCATTGGACTCCCACTATCCTCAGTAATATTCAGATGCTTCAGGAACCTCCTTAACCAGACTGCTTCTTGCACAACTGCTGAACATGCCACATATTCAGCGTCCATAGTTGACAATGGCACACAGGCTTGTTTCTTGCTGTTCCAGGAGAAGACACTACCAGTCAACAAGAACGCATAGCTTGATATGAATTTTCAATGATCTAGGTCCCCAGCCCAATCTGCATCTGAATAGTCCTTCAGACTTATATATGATCCTTGATAACAAAGACAATAACATGTTGCCACTTTTAGATATCTGAATATCCTTTTTACTACCTTCCAGTATTTCAGTCCTGGGTTTGACTAGAACCGTCTAACTAAGCCAACAACTAGTTGATATCAGGACGAATACACAACATAGTGTACATCAAACTACCTATAGCACTGACATATGGTTTTTTATTCATCTCGGCTATTTCTTCCGGAGTCTTGGGACTCATACCCTTGCTCAGAACAATACCTTTTCACAATGAGTGTCTATTCACAGTTGCAATCAAACATACTGAAATGTTATAACATCTTACTTATATAAGACTCTTGAGACAAACCCAAAAGTCTCTTAGATCGATCTCTGATGATCTTAACTTCTCCCATATCTATTATATCAAACTGTGATGAAAGCCACTTTTTGACTTCTATCACAAAACCTATGTCATTTTCTACTAGTAGCATATCATCAACATATAATGATAAAATGACTTCTTTCCTTTTTCCCTTTTTAGGAAAACACAATGATCCTCATTGATCATTTTGAAACCATAAGATAAAATGACTTCATTAAATCTTATGTTCCACTGTCTTGATGCTTTCTTTAGCTCATATATACATTTCATCAATCTACATACTTTTCTTCTTGGTCTTTAGCAATGAAACCTTCAGACTAAACCATATAGATTTCCTCATCAAACTCATCGTTAAGGAAAGAGGTTTTTACATCCATCTGATGTAACTCCAAGTCATAATGTGCTACAAAAGTCAAAATAATTCGGATTGACACAAACTTCACTACGGGAGAAAATGTCTCCTCAAAGTCTATACTCTCCAATTGGGTAAAATCTTTTGCAACTAAATGAGCTTTGTATCAGTTAATCGATCAATCTGATTTCCTCTTTATTTTGAGAATCCACTTATTTCCAATAGCCCTTCAGCCAGGAGGAAGATCGACTAACTCCCAAACATAATTCTAAATTATTAACTTCATCTCTTTAACCATTGCATTTTTTCACTTTTCTCTAACTCTACATCCTAGAGCTTCCTCAACTGATTGAGGTTCATCATCATCAACTGAGAGTGTCATCATTGCCTCATTCTCAATATCAAACCTCTTCTTAGGTTTGATCTTACGAACACTTCTTCGTAAGTTGGGTCCTGAGAAGTCACATTGTGACTAGGCAAATTACTCCCGCTGGGTTGACTAGGTTTAGGTATCTCATTTGACACCTGTCTTATTGATAATGCCTCATCCTCCTCAAATAGAGGAATTATTTTATCAACCTCACCTCTAGCCGGAAACTCAGTTTTGAGAAAAGTAGCATCTCACGAATCAAATTCGGGGATTGTTCCATCTTGTTGCTCACCTATGAAAATATAACCTTTGGAGGTCTCAGAATATCTTATAAAGATACATTTCTTACCTCTAGGTCTCAATTTTCCATATTTGTGAGAACTATAATGAACATAAGCAGCTGACCCCCAGGGTCTCATATTGCTCAAATTTGATTTTCTTCCTATCCAATATTCATATGGGATAGATGAAACTGATTTTGAATGCACTTTGTTAAGTATATAGGCTGCAACTAGTAATGCATCTCTCCAATAGGAGATCAACAAATTAGTCTGCGCCATCATATACCTAACCATTTCAAGAAGAGTCATATTTCTTCTTTTAGTAACCTCATTTTGTTGTGGAGTTTCATGGATTGTTAGTTGTCTAATAATTGTTAGGGCAATCTCTTGCCATGATAAGGTTTTGATGTGTGTGGCAAAGGGTTTAAGTTAGTTGGTTATGTTGATTTGATATGTGCGTTGAAGTCATGCAGGGCTTAGTAATTCGCACATGGAGCCATGGCGAGTTTCACATCTCATGACTCGTGCCTTGAGTCGGTGAAGGATAGCTTTGCGGAAGCCGTGCGCTTGGAGCATCCGAGGGACCGCCGGTCGAGAAGCTTGGAGTGAAGCCGGAGGAAGTAGACTTCGAGGCAAGAGACGCGAAGGAGCATTGCAGAGCCGTGCTGCACGATCTTTGAGGGGCGTGGCTGACGAAGAACTTCAAGGCGAGGACTCAGGATGAGAGTGAGCGTTGTAACCGGGAAGGGTAGCTCTTAGGTGAAACTTGGCCCATTTGGCCAAGTGTCGGATGGGTTTTTCCGACGCGATCGGTCATTGCCATGTCATGGCGGTCGCCTCAAATCGATAGGTTGATCGACCGTATAAGACCGGTTTAGGGCTTGGCGATCGTGCCATCGTTAGCGGTGCGATCGACTAATGTCAACGATCGGCGATCAGCCGAGAAGCGATCGTGATGGAACTGTCTGCGGGCATAGAATGGAGTCGACTCGGTGAGCTCGGTGATCAAGCGTCGATCGGCCCGGTGAGGTCCCATCGTCGGTCGATGCCAATACCGCGGATGGAATCCAGCGTGGAAAGGAAGAAACCCTCTTCCTCTATAAAAGGAAGAGGGTAAGGGTTTCAAAGATCCCTAAAGCTTTCCATCCTCTTACTCAAGCTTATTTCCATTTTATTTGTAAGAGGAGTGTTTGTAAAGGTTACCTCCACCTAGCTTGGTGCAAAGGAGAGACCAATAGTGATTGGGTTTCGGAGTGATTCACCTTGGACGAATCGGACCGTGGATTAGCGGCATAGCCGTGAACCACGTTACATCTCGGTGTTTGTCTTGCTTGCTTATATTTTGCTTATATTTATTTACATTTGTATATTCCGCTTGCGCTAATATTTTGTAGACAAGCAAAATCTGACGTCCGACAATTAGGGCTATTCACCCCCTCTGGCCGCCAACCGATCTCCTAACAAGTGGTATCGAGCCAAGTCGTTTGTCGAGGACTAACCGCCACGACAAACACTTCATTAAAAAGATGGCGGCTCCAACATCTACCACGAAGTTCGGCGTGAATTCTCTTGGTGGAAGAAGCGAATGGAGGTATTCTTGAGACCGATTTTGATGTTATGCTTATAATGGAAAATGGTTTGAGTTGCCTAGGGATGAAAGGGGTGAACCAATAGAAGACAAGGTGGACTAAGAAGCAAAGAGAGGAACACATTGCAAATTCAAGGGCTAAGCATCATCTCCTCAACGATTTCCCTCAACAAGAGATAAACCGAATTGGGGAGTGCTCTAGTGCCAAGGAGATGTGGGAGAAGCTAGTAGAGCTTCATGAAGGTACCTCGGAGGCAAAGCTAGCAAGAAGAGACCTCCTCCGCTCCCAACTATCAAACATCAAATTAGAAAAGGGAGAAAAGGTAACTTCATTGCATTCTAGGTTTAAAGAGATTTTGCTTGGGACTAACGAGTGTAGGTGAGAAGGTATCGAAGGCAAGGGATATGGTAATGAAGGCCATAGACTCCTTTCCCCGGTCCTCAAGATGGAGCTCCATGGTGGACTCATTTTACATCTCCAAGAACCTAGAAGTAAGCACCTTGGAGGAATTATTTTCAACCATGGAGCTTCATGAGACAAGGCTTGAGGTATACAAGAAGAGCCTAGAGTCCAAACTTCAAGAGGAGTAGCCTTGATGGCCAACAAAGGGAAAAGAAGATGGAAATCCTTCCTCCTCATCCGATGAAGCATCTTCCTCCTCCTCCATGGATAGCACCAAGAGGCATATATGGTAAGGAGGGTAAGATGTGCTTTAAAGGGTTTTCATTTTAACAAATCAAATGATAGGAGTAGAAGACCAAGGGGAAGGTGATATGCTACAATTGCCAAGGAGAAGGGCACATAAGGGACAATTGTCCCTCCTAAACAAGAGCAAGGAAGAGAAGAAAAGAAGGAAGAAAAGAAGAAGAAGAAGGGAGCAAGAAGAAAGAGGAGAAGAAGGCCAAGGAAAAGGAAAGTCCATGGCTCTCAAAGCCAAGACATGGGATGACCTTGCCTCCTCCTCCTCATCCATGAAGAAGAGCATGTTTACTCCAACCTAGCACTAATGGCTCTTCATGACTCGGATAGCTCCTCCTCCTCAAATGAAGAATCAAGCACAAGCGAGAGAGCTCAAATGAAGGGGAGCTTCATCTACCTCCTCATCCAAGAAGAAGAAGAGGATATGGAAACAATGGTAACGAATGCCTCTCCTAAGAAAATAGTTTCCATAATTTCTAGTTTAACTAAGGACTTATTTGGAATGAAAAAGAAAAATAAAAGCATGCTTAATCAAATTAAGGAATTAGAGCAAAAATTAGAAAAAGCATGCTTAAGTGAAAATATTTCTTCTTGCCATGTTGATGCATGCTCACATGATTATATGCCTTTGGATGTTAGTGATGCATGTATAAATGAAAATAGGGTTTTAAGGAAAAAGGTAGATTATTTAACCAAAGCCCTAGAGAAATTCACTATAGGCTCAAACACCCTTAACATGATAATTGGGAGCCAAAGGGCAAGTTTTAACAAGAAGGGCCTAGGATATAAAGAGAAGAAAAATGAGAAGGCCTATAAATGCCTAATTGCTAGGGGACAAGACAAAAACAAAGTAATAGCTAAGAAATGGATCCCCAAGGAATTTCTAGTGAATCCCATAGGAAAAAATCTATTTTGGGTTCCAAAATCCATCCTTAAGGGTTAGAAAACCCCTAGGGTAGTCAACCATATGAACTTGACCTATATCATATTTTGGTTGACCTAGGATGACGGGAAAACATTTTTTAGATAGTGTTGGGTGATGATAACGTGCCCATAAATAGATAATATTGCTTATAAATAATCATGATTTATGATATTTGGCACATTATCATGAAAAATAGGTTTAAATCATGCTTTAGGTGATACTTTACTTATAATCATCATATAATACCTAATGCTGGTTATAATTTGATGAAAACGTGTATTTCATGATCATAATGTGAAATTAAATCATATATGTCATTATGATCATGTAGGTTGTTAGGTTGATACTTAACCATGATAGAATTGTATGAATATATTGGTTAAGTATATACAAATACCCCCTAGGATGCATCTCACACTCACTATAGGCTAACTTGATTGCAAACTTAGCATGGGTGAGATGTTAGGATGATACAAATGTCCACTAATGCTTATGGCATTTAGATGGTCATTTAATGTATCAATTTAGCAATAATAGACCAATCATGGGGAAGGCTTATGTTTAATTCATAGACATATTGCCCAAAGATCATGGTTGGATATTTCATATGTTTTCAAAACAATTTCTCACTTTAAAATACATGTATTCATGTTTTGAAACAATTGGAACCAAAACTAGGTGTCAAACTTGATACTTTCATGATCAAAAACCTAGTAGTTTTTAAAGTTTTTGGATTTTTGGTAAATATCAGAAAATATAATGACTTTTCATGAAAACATATTTTTCACTGATAGAAATACTTAAAAGAAATGTGTTCCCAACTTTTATGATTTTTTGAATTTTTTGGAATTTTTAACATTTACGAAATTCGGCTGAAAAATCGAAATCCAGAAAATCATGTGCGATGACCGTATCTGAACCAATGATCATTGATGGAACAGTGAAGGCCGAATTCAGTTTTTAATCCTTCTATACTTGATGCCATGGGTTTTATAACTTAGTGTTAATCTTTTTGATGGTGTCAAAGGGGGAGAAATAATTATGTTTAAGTTAATTATTTTAGGGGGAGAAATATATGATAGGGGGAGAAAATTTGTGTAGAAAGTTTCATTGATTAAGGGGGAGTTGCATGTTGCTATGTCATGTTTATACTTACATGCTTTTCTTACCTTAGAATTTTTTATCAAATGTTTACCTAACTTAAACGGATTGCTACACATCAAAAAGGGGGAGATTGTTAGGGCAATCTCTTGCCATGATAAGGTTTTGATGTGTGTGGCAAAGGGTTTAAGTTAGTTGGTTATGTTGATTTGATATGTGCGTTGAAGTCATGCAAGGCTTAGTAATTCGCACATGGAGCCATGGCGTGTTTCACATCTCATGACTCGTGCCTTGAGTCGGTGAAGGATAGCTTTGCGGAAGCCGTGCGCTTGGAGCATCCGAGGACCGCCGGTCGAGAAGCTTGGAGTGGCGGAGGAAGTAGACTTGAGGCAAGAGATGCGAAGGAGCATTGCGGTCGTGTGCCCGATCTTTGGAGGATGTGGCCGCGAACGAAGAGAACTTCAAGCGAGGACTCAGGGATGAGAGTGGCGTTGTAACCCGGAAGGGGTAGCTCTTAGGTGAAACTTGGCCATTTGGCCAAGTGTCGGATGGGTTTTCGACACCGGTCGATCGCCATGTCATGGCGGCAATGATCGCTCAGTCGATGGGTTGATCGACCGTATAAGACCGGTTTAGGGCAGCGATCGGCGCCATGGGAGCGATCGGCAATGATCGATGATGACATCGCCGACCGCCAGGAAGGCGATCGGTGATGGAATCTGCAGACGGGCATGAATGGAGTCGACTCGGCCGAGCACTCGTGATCAGCATCGGTCGGATCGATGGTCCCATCGGTCGTGATGCCAATACCGCTGGATGGAATCCAGCGTGGAAAGCGGCCGTTATTGGGCAACGGCGAGATCGATCGGTGATCGAGGGCATCAGTCGACTGATCCTGTGTCAACGGGAAGAAACCCTCTTCCTCTATAAAAAGGAAGAGGGTAAGGGTTTGGGAGCCTAATGCTTATGCTCTAATACTCTCCCAAAGATCCCTAAAGCTTTCCATCCTCTTACTCAAGCTTATTTCCATTTTATTTGTAAGAGGAGTGTTTGTAAAGGTTACCTCCACCTAGCTTGGTGCAAAGGAGAGACCAATAGTGATTGGGTTTCGGAGTGATTCACCGTGGACGAATCGGACCGTGGATTAGCGGCATAGCCGTGAACCACGTTACATCTCGGTGTTTGTCTTGCTTGCTTATATTTTGCTTGTATTTATTTACATTTGTATATTCCGCTTGCGCTAATATTTTGTAGACAAGCAAAATACGACGTCCGACGAATTAGGGCTATTCACCCCCCTCTAGCCGGCCAACCGATCTCCTAACAATAATCTCCTTATCATTACATATTGTCTTGAATATATCAGACAAATATTCTCTACCATAGTCAGTGCGTAAAGTTTTTACCTTACATTCCGTTTGATTCTCAACTTTGTTCATATAATGAATGAAGCGATCCAATGCTTCATATTTACGAGAAATCAAATACACATGATCAAAATGAGAGAAATCATCAATAAATATAATGAAATAGGATGCTCTATATCTATCCTTCATATTCATTGAACCACAAATATCCGAATGAATCAATTGTAATGGTGACTCAACCCTAATAGCCTTACCGAATGGTTTTCTAGTTGCTTTTCTAGCCAGACAATGCTCACACATAGACAAACTAATCTTAGCACGAGAGCCCAAGTATCCCTCTTTCGCTAACCGATTCATGAGGTTTTGTTCTATATGTCCTAATCTATCATGCCAAACTTTATCAGTTATATCTGCATCATTAGTAAGAGCAATGTTTGAAAAACAACTATCAATCGCACAATTGACATTTAGTTCCACATCAAGAACCATAAAACCATTCATTAAAAAATCATATCCGATTGACATGGAGTCAATCTTGAGTTCTACACACCGACTATAAAAATTAATACAGTATCCTAAATCAAGAAGACAAGTAATAGAAATAAGATTCTTTCGAATCTTAGGAGCATACAGGACATCATATAGAAACAAAGTACTTCCACCCCGTAGGTTAAGTTTGCAAGTGTCGACTCCTTTGACTTCAATTCTTGCATTATTTTCTACATAGATCCATTTGTTGCTAGCTGGTACCCTACCGTACTCCACATATGTAACTCACTCTCAAGCTACATGGTTGGTTGCTTCTGAATCTATAATCCATAAAGGATAAGAATCATCCAATAACACAGAACTAACGACAAAATACTCAGAAGATAGACTTGAAGTTACCTTTCTTGGCTCAGTATATTCCTGAGCATAGTGGCCCTTTTTACCATAGTTAAAGCAAGACACTTTGCTTTTAGGTTTCTTCCCTATCTTCTTGATTGGGCCTTCCTAGCAGCAACAACTTCCTTCTTCTTTCCCTTTCCTTTCTTGAACCATTTATTTTTCTTGGATCTAGATGATCCAACAGAATCGGCAGCCAAATAAGCTTGGCTAGAAATTCTTGCGGATTCTATTATCTCCGCCTCCAGTTCAACATGGCATGAGACGTCAGTGAAAGTCTTAATACTCTCACTGTGAGTTAAAGTATGCTTCATGGTTTTCCAAGAATCTGGAAGGGAACGAATAACTATCTGAACCTGTTATTCATCTGTCAGCTCATGACCAACAGTTTTAAGCTCCCGAATCATGTTTGATATCTCCCTGAGATATTGAATCATCGAAACATTCAGGCGTTTATTAAAGCGTTCGAACCTGATCATTAGCTGTCGAAACTTGCTCAAACTCATTACATTGTATCTATCTCTAAGGGCTACCAAAACTGCATGAGCTGAAGGATACGACTCATACTAAAAAAACTAGGTCATCTACCATTAAACTTATTAATATACCCTTAACAATGGAATCCTTCTTTTTCCATGCCTTGTAGGCATCAAGGTTATATCTGTACTGTGTCGTGGGACCCTCAACAGGTTCTTCCATAACCTGATGTACAACCTCTAGAACTTCTTATTCCTCAAGTACATACTATATATTGAGGTGCCAGATTTTGTAGTTATCCTCATTTAATTTTTCACCCTTATTTAACTCAGCTATGATGTTCTTCGTTGCCATAATCTATCATAAATAAATAAATTATTTAGGTATTCAGTGTATGTCTCTATGTATGTAATCTTTAAATTGATTCAATGCAAATCTGATTTGGTTTACAAAATCAAGTGACAACTACATTCCCACTCATCATCTATATGTATCAATCTCACTTACATTGATCTATTCTATTACATACATCTCATCTAATCATTATTCAAACATGATATTATACATTAAATGAACTTATCATTTAAAATTATACTCGTAATGAACAAATCAAAGAACATAAATAAATATCATGTATCATGTAAAGTCAACAGCATAAAATGAACTAATCATTTCGAATAAACATATCATTAACTAAACATGTTATACATTGTCAACAAATAACAAGACTCTAGCAAGAATGTTACACATAACTGTTAGGGCAATCTCTTGCCATGATAAGGTTTTGATGTGTGTGGCAAAGGGTTTAAGTTAGATTGTTATTATGATTTGATATGTGCGTTGGAGTCTTGCAGGGCCTAGTAATTCGCACATGGAGCCTTGGCGAGTTTCACCTCTCATGATTCGGTCCTTGAGTCGGTGAAGGATGGCTTTGCGGAAGCTGTGCACTTGGAGCATTCGAGGGACCACCGGACGAGGAGCTTGGAGTGAAGCCGGAGGAAGTAGACTTCAGGGCAAGACGCGAAGGATGGCGCTGCAGAGCCATGCGCTTGGCGCATCCGAGGGACGTGGTCAGACGAAGATAACTTCAAAGGCGAGGGACTCCGAGGGATGAGAGTGAGCGAATGTAACCCGGGAAAGGGGTAGCGCTCTTTAGGTGAAACTTGGTCATTTGGCTAAGTGTCGGATGGGATTTCCCGACATCAGTTGACTACCATGTTAATGGTAGTCGACTACTCTAAGTCGACGGTGACTTGACTAGTGTTCGAGTCCGGAGGTGTTAGTCAGTTCAAAGTGCCAGCGATCATTGCCGTGGAATGCGATTCAGAGACCGTCGTGATGAAGGCATCGATCATTGGTATGATTTGGGCGAGAATGGAGTCGAGCTCGCGGAGCACTCATTGTCGAGCATCGATCGGATGGATATCGGTCATTGATGCTAGTGCCATTGGATGAAATCCAACATGGAAAGCAATCATTATTGGGCAATGGCTACAGGACCAGTCGACTGATAGGGACATCAGTCGACTGCTCCTGTGTCAATGGGAAGAAACCCTCTTCCTCTATAAAGAGGAAGGGTGTGGGGCTTTGGGAACCAAAATGCTTCAACTCATAACATCTCCCAAAGTGCTCTAAGGGTTTTTCCACTCTTCTTCTTGTGCTAATTCTCATTCAATTGTAAGAAGAGGGATTGTAAAGAGGTTACCTCCACCTAGCTTGGTGCAAAGGAGAGACTTAGTGGATTTGGCAAAGGAGTGATTCACCTTGGACGAATCGGGATCGTGGATTAGCGGCGTAGCCGTGAACTACGTTACGACTTTGTGTTAGCATTGTTTGTTTCCTTTGTTTTGTCTTTCTTTGTTTTATTTGCTTGTCTTGTTGTTTCCATTGTGCTAATCTTGTTTGTAGACGAGCAAATTCCGTTATCCAACGAAAGAGGGATATTCACCCCCTCTAGCCGGCCGATCGATCCCCTACAAGTGGTATCAGAGCCAAGGAAAGCTTGTCGAAGACTAACCGCCACAACAAGCACATTCAAGAATGGCCGGCTCAAATATTCACCCACCAAAATTCGAAGGCGAATTCTCTTGGTGGAAAAAGAGAATGGAGGTATTCTTCGAAACCAATTTCGAAATTCTTTTGATTATGGAAAACGGTTTCGAATTGCCTAGGAATGAAGAAGGGGAGATATTGGAGAAATCAAGATGGAGTAAAAGACAAAGAGAGGAGTACTTGGCGAATTCAAAGGCCAAGCACCACCTCTACAATGTACTCCCCCAACAAGAGGTGAATAGGATAGGGGAATGCTCTAGTGCGAAGGAGATGTGGAAGAAGCTAGTAGAGCTTCATGAAGGTACCTCGGAGGCCAAACTTGCAAGGAGAGACCTCCTCCGCTCCCAACTATCCAACATAAAATTAGAAAAGGGAGAAAAGGTAACCTCATTGCATTCTAGGTTTAAAGAAATTTTGATTGGACTAACAAGTGTAGAAGAAAGACTCTCGAACCAGGACATGCTCATGAAAGCAATTGATGCCTTTCCCCGGTCATCAAAATGGAGCTTAATGGTGGACTCCTTCTACATGTCCAAGAACCTAGAAGTGAGTACCTTGGAGGAGTTCTTCTCAACAATGGAGCTCCACGAAACAAGGATTGAATGAATAGTTGAAGAGCTTAGAATTCAACCTTCAAGAGGGGTAGCCTTGATGGCCCACAAAGGGAAGAAGAAGATGGAGATCTCCTCCTCATCCGATGAAGCATCCTCATCCTCCTCCATGGATAGCACGGAAGAAGCCTATATGGTAAGGAGGGTAAGGCGTGCTTTAAAAGGTTTTCAATTTAATAAATCCAATGATAGGAGGAGAAGACCAAGGGGGAAGGTCATTTGCTACAATTGCCAAGGAGAGGGACATATAAGGGACAATTGTCCCCTCTTGAACAAAAGCAAGGAGGAGAAGAGAAAGAAGGAAGAAAAGAAGAAGAAGAGGAGCAAGAAGAAAAAGGAAGAAGAAAAGAAGGCAAAAGAAAAAGGGAAGGCCAAAGCACTAAAAGCAAGGACATGGGATGACCCCTCCTCCTCATCTTCATCATCATCGGAGGAGGAGAATACCTTTGTCACCAACTTAGCATTGATGACCTTTGACGACCTAGATTGCTCCTCCTCTGAAAATGAAGGATCAAGCACGAGTGAGGAGAGCTCAAGTGAAGGAGGAGCCTCCTCTACATCCTCATCATCGAAAGAGGATTTGGTAAGTGAGGTAACGAATCTACCCCCTAAGCAAATAATGTCCATGATTTCTAGCCTCACTAAGGATTTATTTAGGGCAAAGAAAAGGAATAAATGCATGCTTGAGCAAATTAAGGATTTAGAACAAAAATTAGAAAAAGCATGTTTTAAGGATGATAATGATGATGCATGCTCACATGATAACTATATGCCTTTGGATGTTAATGATGCATGCATAGAAGAAAATAGGGCTCTAAGGGAAAAGGTAGACTATTTGACCAAAGCCCTAGAAAAATTTACAATAGGTTCCAATACTCTTAACATGATAATTGGGAGCCAAAGATCTAGCTTCAATAAGAAAGGCCTAGGTTATAAAGAAAAGAAAAATGAAAAGGCCTATAACTGCTTAATAGCTAAGGGTCAAGACAAAAAGAAAGTAATTGCTAGGAAATGGATCCCTAAGGAATTTTTAGTAAACCCCATAGGCAAGAATTTATATTGGGTTCCAAAATCCATCCTTAAGGGTTAGGAAAACCCTAGGGTAGTCAACCATATGGAATTTACCTATATCATATGTTTGGTTGATTTAGGATGGCGGGACAACATTTTTGAAATAGTGTTAGGTGATGATAATGCACCTATAAATAGATAAATCATGCTTTAGGTGACGTTTATCTTATTATCATGATGTAATACCTAATGCATGATAACAATTTGATGAATACATGTGTTTCATGATCATAATATGAAATTAATTCATATACATCTTTATGATCATGTTGAATGATAGGATGATACTTAACCTCGATAGAATTGCATGAAAATAATGGTTAAGTATATACAAATACCTTTAGGATACATCTCACACTCACCATAGGATACCTTGATTGAAAACTTAGCATGAGTGAGATATTAGGATGATACAAATGTCCACTAGTGCCTATGACATTTAGATGGTCATTTAAAGTATCAAAATAGCAATAATAGACCAATCATGGGGAAGACTTATATTTAATTCATAGACATATTGCCCAAAGATCATGGTTGGATATTTCATATGTTTTCAAAATAATTTCTTACCTTAAAATCTGTATATTCATGTTTTGAAACAATTCAAAGCAAGACTAGGTATTAAAATGAATACTAACATGATCAAAAACCTAGTGGTTTTTAAAGCTTTTGGATTTTTGGCAAATGCTTGAAAATACAATGATTTTTCATGGAAAACTATTTTTGATTGATAAATATACTTACAAGAAATGTGTTCCCCAAATTTCATGATTTTTCAAATTCTATAGAATTTTTTACGCATTTTTGAAATTCACCCCGGAAAATCAGAAATCCTGAAATCCATGTGCCAGTCGATTGATAGTCTGAACTAGTCGACTGGTAGCCTGATAACATGCCTAGTAATTTCTTTTATCCAATTTTAAGGCATGTTTTGGTTTTTGTTTTTCTCTAGACTTGATGTCATGCTATATAAACTTTGTTAATTATTTTTGATGGTGTCAAAGGGGAGAAATATATATGTTTAAGTAAGGGAGGAATATATTTAGGGGGAGTTTCATGTATTAAGGGAGAGAGTTGCTAATCATGTTATTCACATGCTTTCTTTCCTTAATAGTTTATCAAATGTTTTTACCTAACTTAAACGGATTGCCACACATCAAAAAGGGGTAGATTATTAGGGCAATCTCTTGCCATGATAAGGTTTTGATGTGTGTGGCAAAGGGTTTAAGTTAGATTGTTATTATGATTTGATATGTGCGTTGGAGTCTTGCAGGGCTTAGTAATTCGTACATGGAGCCTTGGCGAGTTTCACCTCTCATGACTCGGTCCTTGAGTCGGTGAAGGATGACTTTGTGAAAGCCGTGCGCTTGAAGCATCCGAGGGACTACCGGACGAGGAGCTTGGAGTGAAGTCGGAGGAAGTATACTTCAGGGCAAGACGTGAAGGATGATGCTGTAGAGCCGTGCGCTTGGCGCATCCGAGGGACGTGGCCGGACGAAGATAACTTCAAAGGCGAGGGACTCCGAGGGGTGAGAGTGAGCGAATGTAACCCGGGAAAGGGGTAGCGCTCTTTAGGTGAAATTTGGCCATTTGGCTAAGTGTCGGATGAGATTTCCCGACATCAGTTGACTACCATATTAATGGTAGTCGACTACTCTAAGTCGACGGTGACTTGACTAGTGTTCGAGTCCGATTCAAGTGCCAACAGTCGACTGCCATGGAATGACAGTCGACTGATGAAGGCATCAGTCGACTGGTCGCAAGTGTTTCGGGCACAGAATGGAGTCGAGCTCGCGGAGCACTCGACTGATCGAGCATCGATCGGCGATGGCAATATCGCGATCGATGGCTGGATGAAATCCAACAGCGTGGAAAGCGATTATCATTGGCGCGACTATAGAACCGGTCTGATAGGGACATCAGTCAAGCGGAAGAAACCCTCTTCCTCTATAAAAAGGAAGGGTGTGGGGCTTTGGGAACCAAAATGCTTCAACTCATAACATCTCCCAAAGTGCTCTAAGGGGTTTTCCACTCTTCTTCTTGTGCTAATTCTCATTCAATTGTAAGAAGAGGGATTGTAAAGAGGTTACCTCCACCTAGCTTGGTGCAAAGGAGAGACTTAGTGGATTTGGCAAAGGAGTGATTCACCTTGGACGAATCGGGATCATGGATTAGCGGCGTAGCCGTGAACCACGTTACGACTTTGTGTTAGCATTGTTTGTTTCCTTTGTTTTGTCTTTCTTTGCTTGATTTGCTTGTCTTGTTATTTTCGTTGCGCTAATCTTGTTTGTAGACGAGCAAATTCCGTTATCCAACGAAAGAGGGCTATTCACCCCCCCCCTCTAGTCGGCCGATCGATCCCCTACAATAACTGTGAGATATACCAATTTGGGAGAATTGAGAGATTTGAGTTAGGTGGCCTAACTCAAAGGTGTTTGTGGTTTTTTTCAAACATCAAAAAGGGGGAGATTATTGGTGCAATCGACCTAGGTCACGATTGACCGAACTCGAGTTTGACTCGAGTAGTGTTTTGATGTTTGACGATGAGTTAACTATTATTTGACAATGGGTTGACTATATGGTTGATATGAGGTTGACCATATCATAGAAAGTCCAACATGGAGTTGACATAGAAAGTCCAAGCATGAGTCTTAGCATTTGGAAAGTCCAACATGGAGTTGATATGAAAAGTCCAAGCATGGGTCTTGACATTTGGAAAGTCCAACATGGAGTTGGCAATGGGAAGTCCAAGTGTGCAGCCTTGGCCATGTAAGTCCAAGTGTGTAGCCTTGGCGGTGAAAGTCTAAGTCATTAGTACTTGACATTTGGGAAGTCCAAGAGTATAGTCTTGGTCACGTAAGTCCAAGTGTATAGCCTTGGCAGTGAAAGTCCAAATTATGGGTACTTGGTATTTGGAAAGTCCAAGGATTGATTTTGTTTGTGTAAAGTCTAAGGGTGGAGTCTTGACGGCATAAGTCCAATGTGCCTTGGCGGTGTAGACCCAGTTAGTATGATAATAGCCGATGGAAGCACCTGAAGACTAGCGTATGGATGAACAAGTCATGGATGACTTGAAGGGATTTGATAGGTGCAAGAGGTGGCTAGAAGGCTTAGGTCTAGGTTAAGGGTGGTCTAGCAAGTATGAGGGCATCATACTTGGGTTAAACCTCATTGTTGAGGTTTATCAGTCGATTGGGATCATGACCAGTTGACTGGTCGGGAGTCGACTGACAATCGACTACGGCCAAGTGGCCTTGGTAATCGACTGCCAGCCTTGGGCAGTCGATTGGCCTTGAGCAGTCGAATGCCATGGGAGGGTAGTCGATTGATGGTTTTGGTCGCGAGCATAGAAAGCTCGGTAGCCGACTGAGCAGTCGGTTACGGGCTTGGCAATCGGCTGATGGTAATGACAGTAGATTGCCAGTGTATCCGTTGGAGTTTTTCCAACGTGGATCGAGCCGTTATGAGACAACAGCTACAGGAGCAGTCGACTGATAGGTATGAGCAGTTGACTGTTAGGTGCGAAATCATCTCGATGTAGGTTATAAAAGGAGATCGAGATGGAGGATTTTGCAGTGATTTTCTTGGGTGATTTGAAGGGGAATAGTTGATGCTTTCCAGTCCTTCAAAGCTAGTCCAAAGCAATCAACAAGCAAACATTCAAAGCAACCATTGTAAAGTTTTCTTTACATTATTTGTTGTATTTACTTTGTATTTACTTGTTGTATCTTGTTTATTGTTGTAAATACTTGTACGAGGTTTCTCCACCTCCGATATGTTGTTGAGAAGGAGATTTATTAGTGGTGTGTGCATCACTAGAGCTCGTTAAGCTCGTCCCATGGAGTATGAACCCTAAGGTTCCAAATCATATATATCATTGTGTCCTTGTGGTTATGTATTCGTGTTTGTATTTGTGTTATTATTATTATTATTCCACTACGCTAACAAGTGTATAGACAATCGAGCACGAATGAATTCCATCGACAATGATTAGGCTATTCATCCCTCCCCCTTCTAGTCGGGTCATCGATCCTAATAATAACATTCTTCTTACTCATAACTGACAAACAAAAAAAAGCAACTCTAAAAAACTAAATAGACGATTATTACTCCTACTAGGACAAACACTATAGCAGTAATAATCTAAACATGCCCAATCTTCTTGGGATGAACTAGGACACTCTCGGCTGGGATACTATCAAGATGATGTCAAGACACTGTCTCTTGTAAAGAGCCCACCCTTGAAGAGCGCATAGAAAAATGCTCTTCAAGGTCTTCTTCAAAGTCTTCATCTGGATCAACTTTACAAGCTTCACAGTGAAGAAGCTCAGCGCATAACTGGGTATAAGAAATGTGCTCCTCATAGTGCCCCCAAATCTGATGCGTGATATCAGTCCGATTCTCAGGCAGTGAACGAATCAAAACCCAGATCTTGTAGTTGTCCAGAATTGGAAACTTCTGCATCTCAAGTCTCCAAAATAACCTATCAAGTCTCTCGATGTGACACCCGACTTCATGAGCTGAGTCATACTCTATCCCCTGGATAGCCTTCCTTAGCTGATTACATAACACATCGCATCGAGTCATAGTAGTAATCGTCTGTGCCATCTGAAAAATTAAAATTAATTAAGTTAGTATAAAACTAACAAACCAGTACATATATTGGCTTAATTCAATTTATACAAGCATAGAATCAACACAATTAAATCAAGAATAAATTTTCTTGATTTTTTGGAGAATAGTCAACTGATCCGCTTAGACCATTCGACTAGTACTTTTACCAATCGACCATCATCTAAGTCCAATTGACTAGAACTATAAAGACTCAACCTGACTGACTTTATGAGAACCTAAACACTATTCGACTTGCTTCGAGCACCCCAGGCACTCGAGCCACTTTCATAGTATTTCGTCTTCTCATAGTCCCTAGGCCTCAACTCTAGTTCTCTTAGCCTATCTCTAAGTTATTTATGTCGAGTCCTAATTGTTCCAAACAACTAGTCAACAATCAAGTTATGAGTTTAGTTGACCAAAATCAACTATGTCAACCAAAGTTGACTTACAGCAGTGCTAGCCCATCTGGTCGAGCACTTACTGTGAAAAATGACTATCACTAGCGCTAGCCGAGCACCCTGTGCTCTGGCTGAGTGTTTATTGTGAAAGTCGACCACTTTTAGTGCCTCTATCGCTAGACCTCCACATTCCCAGTCCAAGGAACCCATGGAAATCTCGAGCACTTAAAGTGCTAGCCGACCACTATTAATGCTCCCGAGCACTATTAGTGCTAGCCGAGCACTCTATGCTCTGCCTGAGCACTTATTAGTGGCTTCTATCGCCAGACTTCCAAAGGTCCAGCCCGAGCAACTTATAGAAATCCTGAGCTATCTATTAAAATCCCGATAGAAATCTGAGCACTTTTTCGAGCACTATATAGTAATCTCGAGCAGTATATAGAAATCCCGAGCATTTTCAGAAACTGCTCGGGAACTGCTCAGTGTTTCCTTTAATTGCTCAGCAAGTAGTTTCTTCCTTGGGAACCGCTCGGGAATTACTTGACAAAATCACTGTTCATCGTTCTCACGATGAACTATGATTTTTATAAGTAAATTCTTACGCATAGATGCATACCAACGACGACTCTGATACCAATGTTGGATTTACTGCATATATTGCATGAATTTATAATGCTGAAAAAAATAGACATAGACTATAAATAAAACCTTACAGTGAGGCATCAGAATCTTTGCGCTTCTTGGATCTATAGGGAAGATGATTTCTGCTCACCGTCTGAAAAACTATCACAATTATCAAATCAGAAGGATCCTACTCTTCCACGAACCAAGTTTCAATTGCGCTTCGGCATTCTCGAAACTCTCTGTTCTCTCCGGCATAGCTTATGCAGTGATATACGGATCATGCACATATTTCAGCAGCCTTTCAATGTTGCTCACAACCTCACACACTCTAGCCTTCACCTCTTGCCCACACACCTTGCACTAGCACAACTTCGACGCACAAAAATTCTTCCCCCAACAATTGGATGCACATCCTTTTATAAGAATGTATGGCAACATCTTGTGCACGTTACCACACTTGGCAACGTGTGCAAGATGTGCACCACGTTTGCCAAGTATGGCAATGTGTGCCACTGCCTATATTATGTCTCGATCTCGGCCACAGTTTATGTCTCGGCCTCGGTCATAGTTTATGTCTCGGCCTCGACCACAGCTTATATCTCGACGTAGCTCGACCACAACTTATATCTCGGTCTAGCTTGACTACAACTTATATCTCGGCGTAGCTCGGCTACAACTTATATCTCGGCCTAGCTCGGTCACAACTTATATCTCGGCGTAGCTCGGCCACAACTTCATATCTCAATCTCATGGCTCAATCTAATATCTCAGCCTGATGTCTCAATTTCTTCTATCACATCAGCTTAGTTTAGTTAGATTTTTATATCTTTATCCGGAAGATACCTCTCCATGATCTCCACTATTAAGTCATATCTCCATCATAATAAGGAGGTCATGATTCTCTAGATTTCTTGTATGGCTATGTCATCCACTTTAATGAGAATATGTCTCTCAAAATCTTCTTCGTACTGCCACATCTCCAGACCATATCTTCCATGATTCCTCCTGGGAATCCACGCCAACAAATTTGCTTATATAAAGGGACTCTCCTCCAAAGCTTCCGGACCTCCCTTAATTCTTTACTGCTTGGGCGTCGAAGGAGCTTGGCCGAGGTTCCCTTCGGCCCCCCTCTCTCATCCGTTTGTGAGTCCTTCTTAGGTCAGCTCCTCTGCGGCTCCGACGACCGCCATTCAACGCCTTCTTCAGGCTCACCCGCCACAGTACAAGATAAAGCTCCGGAAGCAGTTGATCCGGCCAAGCCAAGCTCACGGAAGCCCTTTTAGCCTGTGTTCAGCTGACCATTATCATCTCGGTCGTGCACACCTTGCCGAATCAATATCTCTGACTGACTCATCTCTCATCTTGGTGTCTCAGCTGAAACAGTAAACATTCTCACTACATCGTATGTGTTATCGGTCGCTGCCTCTTCTTGTTTTGTGCTCGAGAGGATGTGTTTGCTTTCATCTGTTTCTTATAACATGAACAGGCAGACCCATACGACATTCTTCGAGAAGTCAGATTTCTTCTTTCTATGCTTGTTGCACCCTCTTTCATTCGACATTCACATACAAGAACTAGAAATTGAAGCTGCCAAGGTAGAGATCTTTTTATTTCATTTTTTTCTTCGCCTTAACTACATTTCTTCAGCTACTAATAAATTCAGAAAGCAATAACACATTGTGTTTTCACATTTTTTAGAGAAAGAAACATATGTTTCAGATCCAATTAATGCAGAAGCATGATGTAAACATATGATCAATTTCATTATGCAGTGGATGCCAATTGAAGAGCATGCAGAACAACCTTTTGTCCAGAAACACGAGCTGCTGAAGTATATTCTTGATGTTTGCTTGGCAAAGATTGACAGAGGCTACTCTGGATTGTCACCTGTTCGAATAAGATCGCCTTTCTTTGGCCAAGAGGGAGAGGACTGCCTCTTCCTAAGCAGCAGAGACTTCAAGCACTAATGACCTGTTGCTCGAATACAATTCCTGTAGAGTCACCCTCCATAGGCCCCTTTTCGGCTAGCTAATCTAGCTGAGGTTTGGTTCCGGTCATGGCTGACTTCTTGAAAACCAGGATAAAATACTGGCCAGATTGGATAGCCAAAAAATGGCATATGAAGGGCTCCTCTATAGGATTTGTATTATTTATCCCTCCCCCATCGAATCTGATACCGATCGCTACTAACTTGTCATTAGGCAAGTATTATATCCCGACAGTATCACATCTCGATGATGCACGCGAACGCGACCTCAAATCTCACGATGGAAATTGTCGAGGACTCGAATTGCTCGCTCACGCTCAACGCTTGCAAGTGCATGGATGTCGTCAAGTAATAAAAAGATTATCGATCCCATAGGGATTTGGAGTTCCGTTCTAATGGTTGTGATGACGAGGGTTGTCGGTGGTCCTAACTTTAGTACGGTGTCACACGGAAGAAGAGAAAGGTTGATATGAGTCTTTTGAGGGAATTCTAGATTTTCGGTTTCGCTTGTATGTCGCAGAACACGCTATCAATTGGACATTATCTAGATGTCTAACTATGGTCTTGTGGAAGGGACATCATGCACTTTCCTGATGAGCCTTCACATCTATCGGGAACTACCTCTGTCATGTCAGGTCAACCCATGGCTTTAGGATGAGATAGACGGTACGAGGATGCCGATTCAATTCCTATGACGAGTCAAAACGTGTTCCGTTTCTGACTCTATCATACCCTTCTAACTACGATTATCGAAGATGTGGCCAACCCCTAGTTTCCTCCTTAATTCTCCTAAATATTTGATACGAGGGTTGTCACCCCTCATATCGGCTACGCACAGTAAATAGAAGACCAAAATAAAAGTTATCGATCTAAACAATCACCAAATGCAAATATGATTTCAAGAACAGAAATATATTTGAAATAACATATTCTACGCACACAAACTACTCCCTAAGCCTAGAATAGGAGAATCTACTCCATAAATATGAGAAGAGAAACATAAATCATATTAGAATTCATAGAAACAATGTAAATTACGCAAAGAACGTGAATTACAATTCACTTTGGCTCTCCTCTCCGGCGTTGATGTGCAGAACTTGATCCTCGAGCGGCCTTCTTCTTCCCAGTTGCGAGTTTCTGAAGCTTTTTAGGGCATCGAAGTGTTGTCCTGGCCATTGTGCCTCCCCTATAGGGTTTGGGTGTAGCTTCCTTTATATAAACATCAGGCAGGATCTCCTCGAAACCTGAAAAATAACAGAATCATGTCAAAATCACCCAACGCCACACGGTCTTGTGGATTCACACAGTCAGGCCATGTGTGGAACTGGGGTGCGAGTCGTGTGGATTCACAGGGTCAGGGTGTGTGTTCTTCTATTCTAGCTATCAAATGCCTTCTTTTCGCTCCAAAAGTGTGTCATTTTCCCCGTAAAATATTGTCCTGCACACAAGAGTACAAAGAGCATATCTCTGAACCAGAAAATAGGAAATGCATGCAAAATAAAGTGAAATATACAAGAATCAAATATAAAATGCAATGGGATGTGAGCGAAAACTACTCCAAAAATCCTATATGTTTTGCTCACATCAATTCCCCCAGACTTAAGTCTTTGCTTGTCCTTAAACAAACCTCAGTTTCATGAAATTTTAAAAAGCAATTATTTTGTGCTTAGCGTGTTAACTAGATTTATCAAGTGGTATTTTCAATCAAAATAAAATAGATATGTTCTAGAAATTCACTAAGTTAACTCCTCGTGCACGTGCTAAGCGAATCTTCTTAGGGGATATTCGTTCTATGGTAAGTTAAATTGTCATCCTATAGCTTTCCTAAGGTCTTCTACTCTTAGACACTTACTTGCCCAAAGCGAGGGACGTTCCTGAGGTCTAGCACAAAGTCTTAAAGGCGTGCTCGGTATTGAGAGAAATTGATAGGTGTTTCCCCAATAACCTAACTCGGTCTCAAAGGGGTACCTAACCATTTCCACCCACGACAACTATTTTTTCCCCTCATTATCTTTTTCAATTTTTCTTACTCTATTTTTTCTTTCTTTTTTTTCTTATTCCTTTTTTTTTCTTTTCTTTTCTCTCTCTCTTGGGATTTTGATTTTTCTGAATGGGCTTCCACAATCCAAGCATCTCCAGTAACTAAAATGCTAAATTTAGGGTCACCTATGAATTCCAAAGTACTAAACTACTGAGATGAATCATAACTAGGTACGCACTAGATTTTCCCTTTCAGAATGTTCATCATGTGTAGGTGTAAAAATAAAAGCTAACCAGTATAAGTCTAGAACATTCATTAGAGAAAATAAAATAAAATAAAATACCACGAGGTAAATGAAGTTAAACTACTCATAGAAATAATTCATGAAGAAAACTTTAAGAATACTATTGAGGCAACTTATAGATAACAAAAACTAAGTGCTAAAAGAAACTAAATAACCTATGCATGAACAAATGAATACTAACTAAAATGCAAATATCAAGAAAGAAACTACTGCTAGAAATAAAATAAATTAAAACTTGGGGTACCCCCCAGGTTTGTATGAAGCTATACCTCTAATATGGTGGTCGAGGTAGAAAGTCTGGTAGCCTCGATATGTCGGGCTCCTGGGTAAATCTGGTGCTCAGTCGCTGATGTCACATGTACATGTCGTCAATCTGAGAGATAGTGGATACAGTGACTGCTCAGTTCTCCTCCTTCCGAGCTCACTGTGCCTGCTGGGCACTCATGTGCTGCCCAACCTTCTGGCGATGTATGGCCTCCTCCTAGCAACGGGCAACCTCCTCCTGAAAATAAACTCGGGTCTCATCGTAGAACTCCTCGACCCACTGGAAGTGCTCCCGTAAGCCCTAAAACTCCGCCTGCATGTAGGCATTGTGCTCCTCCCATCGCTGCCTCTGCATCTGCTGCTCGGCGTATATATTGTTGAGGCACAATCGGAACTCCAAAAAATCATAGGCAGAGGTACCTGTATCCCGCTCAAAAGTAGAACAAGGTGGTGGTGTAGGTGCAGGCTCATGTCGACGTGGACTAGGTGGGCTAATATATATGTGTGGACTGGAGGGGGAGTGATGTGCAGGGGGAGAGATGGGTGCCAAAGTGGAGGGCCCCTCATATGGTGGGGACTCCACTATCAGGTCTAAATGCCAGTTGACGCGTGTGGTGATGGTGGTACGATCGGGATTGGGGAGCCTAAGGGATAATAAGTTTTTCCTTACAAAGCACAAGGAGTGTCCCTCTCTCGCGATCATTTTCATTGTCATACACACTCCTAAGTCTATCCTAGGGCTCCCCTCTACTCTATCTAGTGTAGTGTAGTCGTACCCCATCCTATGACAGATGTGGGTGATTAGTCCCCCCAAGATAATCTCTCCCCTCGCCGCTTTGTCCATTTTCACTCGATGTCTAATGAAAATGGGACCTTCATCGATACTACTCCTTTCTTGTAGAATTCCCCATAGACAAAGCAGCTCACTCACCCTCACTACACCATCACTCTCTCCCCCTCCCAAAGATGGTGCTTGTCGTAACCCGGTGATGATACCGGAAGATTGGGTTTTGGAGGTGCGAGGCTTTGGCCCTAGAGGGATCATAGTTATGTTCCCCTATTAAGTCGGACCAAAAGATCCGTGTATTGAACCCATTAAGAGTCCTCTGCTCTCCTCCACTAGGCAATCCAAAATAATTATTCCATTGGTGTAAAGTCCACTTATGCTCGATATTAAATAACCTAAATGTGATCCTTCCCTCGTTGCTCTCTCTTCCCGTTAGAATCTCTGCTTCTAAAGAACTCCTAGGGTATGTTGAGTGTCACGCCCCGAGGGAGTCCCCGCCAGACAAAAATCCGTCAGCATCTCCCCTGTACGGGTGACAATACGAAACTTGCATACAAGGCCCACACGACCTACTATACATCGGTCAACACGATCGGAAAAAAAATCACACGCGCAGGTCATAAATAGACCCCAGGCCAACAATCAAAGTAACTATCAAAAAGTCTACAATATCTAGACTTACTCCTTCTGCCATCTGAGCAGGAATACTCAACCAAACCAATCGAAAATAATGTCCGAATAGAAGTCCATAAGGACATAACAAATATCACCAACCACAAGTACATATCCAAAACACAAAACCTAAACATGTCTTCTAATTAAAAACCAAAACCATAAATCCAATAACAAAAAAAACATCATGACAAGGGGGTTTGGCAGCTGGACTCTCCTGACAGCTTCATTTTGAAATAGATATAAAACAACAGGGTAAGTTCAATGAACTCAGCGGATAATAGTCAATATACATAGTCAGATATAACTAACAATAATAATCATGTCAATACAGTCTACTAATCAATAATAGGAAATACAAGAAAGAAATGCAGAAAGACTGTACTTACCTGAATCTCCTATCCTGACCAGGAGCATGTGCCATACTAGCAAAAATAAAGTCGTCAGACCAATACACAAAAATGTATCATGTATGCATGACAATCATATGCAACATCCAAGGCAACAAACAAAATGCAGCAAACACAATACAAATGTCATCCATGCAAAATGCATGCGATGCAAATGATATGGTCACCCCTGACGCCAGTCAGCCGCCTCACATGTGATGGTGAAGCCGAGTGGGTAGGGCTATGATAACTGTAGACTCTGTCATCACTGCTCCTGAGTGACCGAGTGGATAGGATGTTGTCGGAGTACACCTATCCTCCTGCCCCAAACAGAGTGGGGGAGCAATGCTCTCATCTCCCAGTGTCGTAGACCAGAGGAGGGATCCCTGCTCGCTACCACGTTGCCTCACCGCTACCCATGAGCGGACCAGCGGAGCCTGACAGAGCTACTGCACACACCCTCTTGATGTACCACTAACCCATGAGTGGCAGCGTGTGCAGATTATGTAACTGGCTGCGGGCTCAACTACAAAGGGACCCCGTCCAGCCAGCATGCAATCATGCAAGATGGTGCATGACACTAAAGCATGTAATACTAACTAAAATATGTCTCCGAATAAAATGCACAACAAATAGGTACATATCAATGACCTAAGTAAAACAGGGAAGGTATAACTAAAAGCTGATCAAATGCATGTATCAAGTAGGCACAATAACATACAAGGCAGTTAAACATAAAAATTATTGCAAGCTATAACCAACTAAGCCTATCAATATGACATTATCTAAAAGATAAGTCAAGATACCCGCCTGTTATGAAGAATACCAATTGTCTTTATGCCCATGGATCTGCCTCGTAATCAAAACTTGCATATAACATAATTACCATTTAGTTCCATCACACAGCTAATATTCGACTAAATTCTACTTCGATCCCGTATTCACTTAATCTATCGAATACAAGTACAACCTCTCGACACACCCACAACACCTCAGCAACCGCCCAATTTACCTCAACAAAACAACCCCCTTCACCGCCACCTCTCACTCAGCCCCATTCACTCCATTGTAGACCATTCACAGTCGACAAACCCTTTGCTCACAGTCTCACAGCTCTTCACTCAACTATACATCCGACAATTCCTAAACAGAACCTCACATCCATCTCAACCGAATAAACAACTTCTTCAAATAACATTTAATCAGTAACTCAATGACAAACAACCATAACCATATTGTATCTATCACGATAGATTCAAACCGAAACTTACCAAATTCTGAATCCATGTTCATCTCACGCAGCCTAACATTAAAACCAGATTCCTCCACAGCTTGCTAAATTATCACAACTTCAGCAAAACCTAACCAAGACAATTAAATGTTACCTCCCACAATTCACCTGCTCTGATGTAGCACGCGATGAACGTCCAGCTAAGAAGTAAGTTGCGGCGAGTCTGAGCACAAGAGAAACACAAACAAACCCAAGATCAAAATCAAACTAGAATCACCGAAGACACCATCGCTGGACAGAACTCACGATGCAAGGAAGCTGTGATTACGGAGCTGACCGTGGCAATCCAGTCGACGACAACGTAGATATAGCAGCACATCAAATCCAGCGCTCGTGTGAAGAAAATGATGATGACGAAGAGAAAGAAGGAAGCTGCGATCGGGCTAGCTGCTGCCGGCGTTCGATGGGGCTAGCACCCGACGGGTACCTCCGGCAGGGATGGTGATCAACGAGTCGCCCCGGCGACACTCGAGGGTGCAACAAACTGGCTCGGGGAGGCAACGATGGCCGACGGCACGAGCTCGTGGAAAAGCAGAAGACATGATCGGCCTCAGATCAACCTCGCGGTGGCCGAAATGGCGACGGCGGCGGCGGCGGGGCGAGCTCAAGCGGCGGTGATGGTTAGGGCACGGGAAGGCAATGCGAGCTCGAGCAATGAAGTTTAGGAAGAAGGATGCTGAGCACCTTTCATCGGCGGAGGAAACAGTCGGCGATGGGAGGTCGCCACGGGAGAGGAAGAGAAGAGGCAGCGATGGCAGATTAAGCTCGCGAGAAGGGAGAAGGGCTGCGCGTCGAGGAGTTTGCGGCGGAAGAGATCGGGCGGAAAATAGGGAAATATAAACCTAAGGTTTAATATCTAATTAACCCTAGGTAAATTAAATCTATTACCCCTTAAAATATCATAAGACATCACATTTAAATTTTTAAAAATATCTGGAAAATTCCAATGGGTATTTTCCAAATTAACCAGCAATATTTTTTTTTCCGGTATCTTACATTGAGTGCCTTATTCCCATGATCTCTTCCCACCCTATTTTTGCAAATAGGGCATGAACATCACCCAACAAGCCTAGGGTTTCTAGGAGTTCTTCATCTAAAAATCTAGTTGGAGTGATTTTACGAGTAGAAAGAATATTATATCTTTCTCTATGCTCATTATTGCGAAAAAGGAGGGTTGAAAGAGCGTCGTCTTCCTCCGGAGCTTGTGGGACATCTCTTCTCCTTCCTCTTCGTTCTGAGGTAGCAGATCGGGGCGACATTTGCCTTGTCCTTCTCATCCTCGCTTCTATTGAGCTTCCTTAAGGGTTGAAGAGTCTCCTAGGTTGTGGGGAAGATGATTTCACACGGTTAGGGCAAAGGAAATCAAAGCACACGGTGTGTTTTGGGGCAAAACACATAGTGTGACCTACTTATACCTCACGCGTCATGGCCGTGTGGATTCACACGACCGGGCCGTGTGCGCTGCTGGAAGTCGGGGCATGACCGTGTGAAAACACATGGCTGGGTCATGTGCCACCCGTTTCTATCCCCTGGTGCACAATGGTCCGAATTCTCCTTACATGCTCTATCATGTAAGTTCAAAAGTGATTTTCGTGTCTACCTAGCAAGTCCTTTCTAGTCCTAATTCAAATGCAACACGCTAAACGAATATAAATCAAAGTTCAAAATAAACGAATGCAACAAACTAATAGGAAACAAACTTAAAATCTAAACTTGGGTTGCCTCCCAAGAAGCGCTTGTTAATGGTCTTTAGCTCGACCTTACTACTATGCTTCAGCTTAGCTCTGATGGTCATAGGAGATCTTTCTCCCTCCCTTGATATGTTTGAATCTTGCTCGTGGAGAGGCAAGATACTTGCTCACTTTTCGCCTCTTGCCTTTTGGTCCTCCATCACTATATCCCTTAAATTTTGCTCATGGAGGGGCAAGATACCTGTTCGCTGCTTTCCTTGGCTTGAGATTGAACATGCTCAGCCTCAACGAATCATCAGAAGTTTGATCATTATATTCCATCTTATCCATATGTTGTAAATAATATAACTCACCACATATATCCTCACCAAAAGATTGATAAGCCGATTTTATTATGTCAAATGGAATTTTATCATTACAAATCACAAAATGGGCTTTGTTATTGGTAGCTAAAGTTTCAGTGAGAGTTAAGGTAGGCTCTCTTAAACCCTTAAGGTTAGGAGGTGTTTTGATTGAAGCAATGCACTCCTCGATTAAAGTATCAATTATATAACCCTCAAGTTCTTCTTCAAGTGGTGGTTGAATGGATTGTCCTTCTTTACTTCCTATGCCATCCATGTATTTCTCATCTGTTCGCTCAAGGTGAGTCTCTGCCATATTAGGCATAATCCAGTCATCTAAGCCACCTTCTTGTCGTTTGGTTTCTTCTCTTGCTAGATCTCATTGCATAATCTCCGCAAATTGTCGACTATACTCCTCGCATTCCCTAGTAAAATCGGCTAGCAAGGATTCTAAGCGGCGACTTGATTCTGAATAAAATTTACATGATGATTCATAGCACTCATGCTCACTTGGGAAATAATATTGAGGGTTCAAGTAGCTAGGGTCATAACTATATGAATAATAATTATCTCATGACCCCTGGTTGTAATCATAGGTGACATATTCTTGCTCAAATTGGGAAGGTTCAAATATATCCGGACAATCATTAATGGTATGTCATATTTCACCACAATGCTCACAATAAATGTTATCAAAACTCACAGTATTAACTTGACCATAATCATGAGAAAATGCATGCATGTTTATCTACAAGAAAATATGAATAAGGAAAGAGCAACAGAATGAACAAAACTGAAATAAAATAAAATAAAATAAAACAAGAAAACTAAATCTAGCCTAGGAAATTAATAAAGACTAGGAAAATAACCCTAAACTGAATAGAGATAACAAAAATTTAAAACTATATAAATTGAAATAAAGTAAAACTAGAAAGTAAATCTACTCTAAGTTTGATCCAATTATCCACCTCTTGATTTGATATCGAATCAACAGTCTCCGACAACGGTGTCAAAAATTTGATGCACGTGAATGCGACCTCAAATCTCGTGACGGGAACCGTCGAGGACTCGAAGCGCACGCTTGCACTCAACGCCTGCAAGTGCACGAATATCGTCAAGTAATAAAAAGATTATCGATCTCACAGGGACTAAGATTCGAGTACCGATTGGTTAAGTGGTCGTTATTGTTCGGAGTTCCGTTCTAATGGTTTTGATGATGAGGGTTGTCGGTGGTCCTAACTCTAGTACGGTGTCACACAGAGGAAGAGAAGGGTTGCTACGAGTCTTTTGAGGGAATTCTAGGATTTCGGTTTCACTTGTGTGTCGCAGAACACGCTATCAATTGGGTATTATCTAGACGTCTAACTATGGTCTTGTGGAAGAGACATCATACACTTCCCCGATGAACCTTCACATCTATCGAGAACTACCTCTACCATGCAAGGTCGACCCCTGGCTTTAGGATGGGATAGGCGGTACGAGGATGTCGATTCAATCCTTATGACGAGTCAGAACGTGTCCCGTTTCTGACTCTATCACACCCTTCTATCTACGGTTAGCGAAGATGAGGTCAACCCCTAGGTTCCTCCTTAATTCTCCTAAATCTTTGATACGAGGGTTGTCACCCCTCGTATCGGCTACGCACAGTAAATAGAAGACCAAAACAAATAGCTATTGATCTAAATAATCACCAATTGTAAATATGATTTCAAGAATAGAAATATATTTGAAATAACATGTTCTAAGCACACAAACTAATCCCTAATCCTAGAATAGGAGAATCTACTCCATAAATATGAGAAGAGAAACACAAAACATATTATAATTCATAGAAACAATGTAAATTATGTAAAGAACGTGAATTACAATGCACTTTGTCTCTCCTCTCCAGTGTTGATGTGCATAACTTGATCCTCAAGTGGTCTTCTTCCTCCCCGTTGTAAGTTCTCGAAGCTTTTTAGGGTGTCAGAGTGCTGGCTTGGCCATCGTGCCACCCTCTAGGGTTTGGGCATAGCTTCCTTTATATAGACATCAGGTCGGATCTCCCCAAAACTTGGAAAATAACATAATCGCATCGAAATCGCACAGTGCCACATGCCCGTGTGGATTCACATGATTAGGCCATGTGTGGCGCTGGGGTGCGAGCCGTGTGGATTTACAGGGCCAGGGTGTGTGTCCTTCTATTCTAGCTGTCAAATGCCTTCTTTTCGCTCCAAAAGTACGACATTTTCCCCATAGAATGTTGTCTTGCACACAAGAATACAAAGAGCAAATCTCCGAACTAGAAAATAGGAAATGCATGCAAAATAAAGTGAAATATATAAGAATCAAATATAAAATGCAATGGGATGTGAGCGAAAACTATTCCTAAAACTCTATATGTTTTGTTCACATCACTCGACAATATTACATCTCGACAATATTATATCCTGACAGTATTATATCTCTCGACAAGTGTATATCTTGGCTAGCGTATATCTCAGCAAGTCAAGTGACATGGCGGTTATTAAAGTCAAGATATCCAACGAGGTATCATTGGTTGGGGGCCCCATGCGATAAGAAAACATATCTCCATGCTCTTCGTTGGACTAGAATCACCACTTTTATAGTGGTGGACGTTGTCTCAGCCTACAATGTCATTTTGGGAAGGCCAGCATTGCACTCCTTTGAAGTTGTCGTATCAATTTACCATGAGAAAATTAAGTTCTGGTGAATGACCAAGTAGGAGAGGTCATGGGAGATCAAAAAGCAATCATGAAGTGTTATGTAGAGGAAGTCTGGATGTGCTCGAGGAAGAGCCAAATGATAGTGTCCACAGAAGTCTATACCCTTCGGGAGGAGCCGTTAGGTGAGAAGGAAGCCATGCAGATATGACCTGATCAACCAAGTAGAGTTTTCTAAGTCATTGTCAATTTATCACCTGAGTTGAAGCAAATTAAAATGTGGTCAGCTGTCTCTCAGACAACCGAGATGTCTTCGCTTGGCTCGAAGAATAGAACAAAGGAATTTCTCGAAACATCATAGAACAACAATTGAACCTTCTACCCGAAGCTTGAACGGTGAAGCTAAAGAGAAGACACTTCGTACCAGAAAAAGATCAGGTCATACAAGTCGAGGTACAGAAGCTGCTGCAAGTAGGGCATATCCGAGAGGTTCAGTTTCCCTTCATGGCTCTCCAATGTTGTATTAGTACCTAAACCGGGAGGTAAATGGAGAGTGTGTAGACTTCCGTGATCTTAATAAAGCATGTCTTAAAGATTGTTACCCCTTGTCTTAGATAGATCAATTGGTTGACTCCACGACAGGATGCAAGCTTATTTACATGTTAGATGCCTATCAGGGATATCATTAAATCCCGCTGGTCCTAGAAGATCAAGAAAAAGTCAGCTTTGTTATCGTTGAAGCCACCTTTTTCTATAAAGTCATGTCGTTCGGACTAAAGAACGCTAGTGCCACTTATCAAAGGTTGATGGACAGAGTCTTTCAGTCGCAGATTGACCAAAATATTGAGATATACGTGGATGATATCCTTACTAAGTCCACTAAGGCAGGTGATATTGGTAGAGACATGTCTGAGACATTTGGCACACTACGTTGATACAGAGTTCAACTCAACCCCAACAAATGTCTGTTCAGCGTTAGAAATGGCAGATTTCTCAGATACATTTGTGATCGAGTGTGACATTAAAGTTAATCCTAAGAAAGCCCATGCCTTATAAAATATGATTTCTCCCCAGAATGCCAAAGAAGTGAAAAGGCTATTGGGAAGAATAACAACCCTCTTGCGATTCATCCCTAAGTTGGCAGAGTGGAGTCTGTCTTTTTTCAAGATACTCTGCAAGTCGGCTCAATTTTCATGGGATGAAAAGTGTGAACAGACCTTTACTGATTTGAAGCAATACATGTCTGAATTTCCCACTCTAGCCAAGCCAATGGTGGGGGAAAGCTTGCAATTATATTTGGATGCATCAGAGGAAGTTATGGCATCTGTTTTGATTCGACAAGAGGATGGCAACCAACTCTCTATTTACTTTGTTAGTCACTTGCTAAAAGCCGTCGAGAGTCGATACACTACACTGGAAAAGTTGCTCTCATTCTTCTCATAACGGCTCAGAGACTCCGCCCCTACTTCGTATCTCATCCGACCACGATGTTAACCAACAGTGGTCTGGGAAGGATACTAACCAATCCCGAAGCCTCTGGTCACCTGATCAAGTGGACTACAGAGCTAGCTGAATATGACATCCAATATTAACCACTGAAAACCCTTAAAGGACAAGTACTAGCAGATTTCTTAGTCGAAGCTCTGGGACCTGAGAAAAATGAGGTATGGAAAATATATGTTGGCGGATTGGTTACTAAGCAAGGAAGTGGTGTGTGAGTGTTATTAATATCCCCACAAGAAGACATGATCTAAATAGCCATGCAAGTTAATTTTCATGCCTTTAACAACGAAGCTGAGTATGAGGCTTTATTGGTTGGTCTTCACGCTGCTCATCATGTCGGGGCTTCCTGAGTTATCCTACATTCGAACTCACAGCTAGCCGTGGAGCATGTTAAAGGATCATTCAACACCAATAATATCCAACTCCAATTTTATATCCAAGCTTATCACAAGTTAGTGACCGAGTTTCAAGAGGTAATTCTGCACAAGATTCCTCAGGGAGATAATCAAAAGGCTGATGAATTGGCCCGCATGGCCAGTGCACTAACCACATGGAGATTAGAAGGTTCATTTGCCGAGACACAACTCATTGCCCAGATAGATCAGAATGTGCCAAGAAGCCCTCCGGATTGGAGAGATCCTCTGATAGATTATTTGAGAAAGGGAGCATTGCTGGACAGCATAGCCGAGGCACAACTCATAAAGAAGAGGGGGCCCCGATTTGTTTTAATAGGAGACACCTTATACAACTGTGCCTTCGCTCACCCTCTACTCAAGTGTCTCGGGCCAGAAGAAGTTGAATATGTTATGAGAGAGATACACGAGGGTTGTTGCAGAAATCATTCGGGAGGGAAGGCTCTAGCTCGGAAGATTTTATTGGTCAGTTACTTTTGGTCGACTTTGCAAAAAGATGTCACCCACTATGTCCGCGTATGCCTTAGCTGCCAGAAACATCAGATTTTTTCTCAATAACCCGCTGAGTTATTAAGGTCATCGGCGGTGTCATGCCCCTTTGATCAGTGGGGGATGGACATCGTTAGACCATTGCCAACCGGGCTGAATCAGAAGTTCTTGCTTGTCGCTGTGGAATATTTTTCCAAGTGGATAGAGGCAGAATTGTTGGCTAAGATAACAGAGGAGGTCGTACTAAAGTTTCTTTGGAGAAATATAGTCTGTCGATTCGACATCTTCATGAGGCTAATCTCGAATAATGACCGACAATTCCAAGGCAAAAAAAATCAAAGAATAGTGTCAACAACTAGAGATACAGTAGACTTTCACTTCAATTACCTACCCCCAGAGCAATGGACAAGCCAAAGTTATTAACAAGGAGTTGATTCGAGGGCTCAAGATCAAGCTTGATTATACTGGGGGAAGTTGGGTTGAGGAGCTACCAAGTATTCTATGGACATACTGAACAACCCCCAAAGACAGTATGAGCCTTACCCCTTTCCACTTGGTTTACAACTCTGAGGCTCTCATCCCGGTAGAAATTGGCATGGAATTGCCTTGGGTTTCGACTTACAACCCAGACGGTAGTGATATGAGAAAACATTGGTAGAATTGGATTTAGTGACCGAGACCCGAGAGAACGCTACCCTCTGAATGGAGACCTTCCGATGAAAAATAGCTCAAGCCTACAACAAGAAAGGTGTACCTCGCTCCTTTCAACCGGGGGACTTTGTATGGAAAAAGATTCAAATGACAGGGGAGGTTCGCAAGTTGTCACCCCGATGGGAGGTGTTGGTGCCTATAAGATTCACATATCTCCACAATGACATGATATTGTCCACTTTGGGCCTAAACCCTCATGGTTTTATTTTTGGGTTTCATCCAAAAGGCTTCATGCCAATGGAGATATCTTTTCATCTTATAAGCACATGATCTTTTCCATGTCTTACCAATGTGGTACTTTGATTGTATTCCCAATACTCCAACAATCCCCCCTTAAACGAAGGACCACATTGACCCCCCTCAAGTCTATCCGTCCTCTAAGGACATCATCTGCTTGATGTCCGATCCTCAACCCACCAGGACTTCCTGCCAACTGTCTGGTCCTCTTGACCCAGTTGGACTTCCTATCAGTTGTTCGGTCCTCCCGACCCAACTGGACTTCCTGTCAGTTGTTCGGTCCTCCCGACTCAACTAGACTTCCTGCCTAGTATCTGGTTCTCTTTATCCGGACGTGGGAGCTCAACTTCCTTCGTTCGAGGTTCATGGCTTGACATAGACCATGACTCTGATACCAATTATTAGTGCATATAAGATTCATATATCCCCACAATAGTATGATATTGTCCACTTTGGGCCCAAGCCCTCATGGTTTTGTTATTGAGATTTACCCAAAAGGTCTCATACCAATGGAGATATCTTTTCATCTTATAAGCACATGATCTTTTCCATGTCTTACCAATGTGGGACTTTGATTGTATTCTTAATACTCCAACAATCCCCCCCTTAAACGAAGGACCACATTGAACCCTCCCCCCCCCCCTCAAGCCTATCTATCCTTGAAGGACATCCTCTGTTTGATGTCTGATCTCAACCCACCAGGACTTCACATCAATTATGCGGTCCTTGACCCATGGACTTCCCGCCATTGTCTAACCCTTCTCGCCCCAATCGACTTCCTACGCGATTGTTCGATCCTCCCGACCTAATGGACTTCTGCAGTGTCCAGTTCTCTTGATCCGAACATGGGAGCTCAACTTCCTTCGTTCGAGGTTCATGGTTTGACATGGACCATGACTCTGATATCAATTGTTGGTGCCTATAAGATTCACATATATCCACAATGACATGATATTGTCCACTTTGGGCCTAAGCCCTTATGGTTTTATTTTTGGGTTTCACCCAAAAGGCCTCATGCCAATGGAGATATCCTTTCATCTTATAAGCACATGATCTTTTCCATGTCTTACCAATGTGAGACTTTGATTGTATTCCCAATACTCCAACAATCCCCCCTCAAAAAAAGGACCACATTGACCCCCCTCAAGCTTATCCGTCCTCCAAGGACATCATCTGCTTGATGTTCGATCCTCAACCCACCAGGACTTCCTGCCAACTGTCTGGTCCTCTTAACCCAGTTAGACTTCCTGTCAGTTGTTCGGTCCTCCCGACCTAACTAGACTTCCTGCCAGTTGTTCGGTCCTCCCGACCCAATTGGACTTCCTGCCTAGTGTCTGGTTCTCTTGATCCAAACATGGGAGCTCAACTTCCTTCGTTCGAGGTTCATGGCTTGACATGGACCATGGCTCTGATACCACTAAAGTTGTCACGCCCCGAGAGTATGATGTGCCAAAAAGCAAACGGGCGGCATCTCGGATCCCCTGTACATGGCAACATCTCGTGTTAATACAAGGCTCGTAGGCCACAACAACAACAACATATATATATGTAAACAAACCATAGCAGAAACTAACCACAACAACATAACAACCTACACTGCATACCCATATGACTAACCACATCACAATTACATACAGAAAACATCAGCAAAAACCTGAAACCACAAGTGTGTACATCACATGACAATCCACAATACATTACACCACGAAAAAAAACTCCAAATACATAACACAAATACGGAAAGCCCAAAACGACCACCAGAAGTCTCGGAGGTGAGATGAGATGTCAGCCAGTGGTGCTCCAAGCCATCACGAAGACTTCTACCTGTTACTTGGGTGACAGAAAAACCCAGGGTCTGTGGTGGTGAGTATAACTCAGTAGGTAATAGAAAAAATATGTATATATCAAATATCACATGTAATTCAACAACATAACCTAGAGGTACAACAGGTATACCAACACAATATATAATACATGCATATACCGTCTAAATAAATAAACAACGTATAATGTAGGCATACTTGAAAGTCTGCTACGCTACTCTGATCCAACCTGAGCATATATCCAACATATATAACAGGAAGAGTAATACTAACTCACAATATACTCATGATACAGGTCAAGGTATCTAATGGTTTGTCCAACAATTATATAAGTATCCGACACAATCGTATAACAAATGTAAGAAGCATGCATGAATATGATGTACAATCAAATGCAACATCACAATAAGCATATATATATAGACTGCATCTATATATATATATATATATATATATATATATATATATATATATATATATATATATATATATATATATATATATATATATATATATTAATCACAACCATCCATATATATATATATATACATGCATATATGTATATATATGGTAATATACAAAAATGCCATAAGTCACAGCAATGTAGCATGCATGGTCATGTCGGCTCACCCTAAAGCTACCACAACCCCAGTGTGGCCTCGGTGGCTCGAGCATGACAACTATCCCAACTCAACACCAACCACTACTCTCGAGTGGCCGAGTGGGCACTATGATTGAGTAGAATATAAGCGTGAAGAGCAAGCTACATGATAGGGGTCCCTGTTGTTGGCCACTCCGACAGTCACTATCCATGAGTGGTCGAGTGCCACACACGCAGGACTACGACATGCAAATTCCACTACCACCGTCTATAGTGGTAGAGTGCGGCACCACAATGCTCTGCTCTCACACCGGTTACTCCTCCTATGAGTAACCGTAGAGGCAGGATGACTGACGACCCTCTCAACCATAAGGGAGACCACGTCGCCAACATGCATGCAAATGACATGAATGCTCTATCACAAATAGACATCCACCACAGACTCTCTATTCTATAGAGAGTCATACTAATTAGATCAACGCACTTTCTATCCTACAGAGAGTCGTACTCAACTGATCATAATACTCTCTGTAGAAATTGTATCGATCAATCGGCGCACTCTCTATTACTGCGAGTCGTACTCAGTGATGGAGGCACTCTCTATCTGTGGAGAGTCGTACTCATCGATCGGTGCACTCTCTATTACAGAGAGTCGTGCCTTGATCGGCGCTCTCTCTATCTGTGAGTCATACTCAACTGATTATAACAAGCTAGGACCACCGGTCTGTAGCTACACACTAAGTATCATTCACCTGACCATTTACACAATACATAGTCGGCGGTAAACATGCAACCTAAGGGTACTAGAATAACCCTAGGTTCAAGACATTATCTACCTACGGATGACCTTTTTGCCCAATTTACAATCAGGTCATCATCCAGACTTTACTATTTGCACTTAACTAAATAAATTCTAGGTTACTTACATCACATATATATATAACTCCTAATCATGATGAAGTGAAACATGATAACAGCAATGGAGTTTAACAACCAATGATAAAGTATCAAGCGCAAGAGTAAATAAGAGCGGAGTCAAGATAACATGATCATATAAGATGATCATATATCTAAATCTGCATGCATTAAAATTACCTGACCAGAGTAGTAAATTACTCACCTGATATGTAAACCGTAACTGTCTTCATGTCCACAAATATGCCTCGCATCAAAGTCCTGAAATTGTAGAATACCAATATAACCAAATGCTAGCATAAACCAACGGTAGGGATAATAATCTAACCCAATCTTAATCCCTGATTAATTAACCAAATCCCACAGTAGCATAATTCCATTTCATTTATTAATACCTAACAATTTTCCATTCTTAATCAGATTACATTCACCGTATTACTCATGCATCAACTCTAGCATCGACAATAAAGGTAACATATCCTACTTCATAACGTACCAAATCAACGCTTACCTTTCAATTGTTGCAATCACCCACAGCTTCTTGATCTACATCAAGGTATCAGATTAAAGTTCAAATAGCCCAATTGGAAGCAACCTCATAACCCAATCTGTTCACCAACAATTGATTATCACTCCACTGATTAAATCTGCTCAACCTATATATATCAGTTAACTTAATCAACATTTACAAACCTTACCTCTCACAACCAATCCAATAGTTGATTCACAGCTCCACTCCACTGTCCAATTCATAGATCACAGTCGATGCTCCTTGCTCACAACCACCTCCTTGATCTCACATGGTAGCTCCCAAACTCACACGATAGAAAATTTACCCACAAAATCGAAGTGGATAGGAAAGAAAGGAGATCAAGTCTTTATAGCAAAAATTGACACCACGCCGGTGTCATCTTCATATATCACCTCCGGTCGGAATGAATAAGGGTTCCAGCTGGCTGTCTCAACTATAGCGAGTGCGAGCACAAAAAGGAGAAGAGGATCTGGACCGAACTACTGCTCCAAGCAGCACTGTTGCTCACGACAAAATGTTGGCCGGTGGCGTGCAAACGGAGATCAAAAAATAGGGGAGAGGCGGAAGCAAAGAGTAGATACGATCGGCGACACCGATTGGAGGTGGCAGTCAACCAGCCGACGCATAATTCGGAGAACAGGCGGTGGTCAGCGATGGCTAAGGTTGCGATCGTTGTCCGCATGCGCAGGGATGACGGGACGCGAGGTGGTCTACCTGGAAGCTGCGAGAGGTCGTGGATGGTCGTGCGCAACAGTGAGCGGCGCGAAGATGCAGCGACGGCGGTAGGGTTGTGGCGGAGGTCGGGCAGCGATGAGTGGCACGAAGACATACCGCTGCCACTGTGTCTTCGCGTCGCTCATTGCTGTCCGACCTCCACCACAACCCTACCACCGCCGCTGTGTCTTCTCGCCGCTCACCGCTGCGCGCGACCATCCACGACCTCTCGCGGCTCCTAGACAGACCACCTTGCGTCCCGCCGTCCCTGCGCACGTGGCCAGCGACCGCAACCTTAGCCATCACCGACCATCGCCTGTTCTCCGGATCGTGCATCATCTAGTTGACTGCCACCTCCGATCGATGTGGCCGATCGCATCTACTCTTTGTTGCCGCCTCTCCCCTATTTTCTGATCTCCGTTTACACGCCACTGGCCAACATTTTATCGTGAGCAGCAGTGCTGCCTGGAGTGGCAATCCGGTCCAGATCCTCTTTTCCTCTTTATGCTCGCACTCGCCATCGCTAAGCCAGCCTGCTGGAGCCCTTATTCATTCCGACCGGAGGTGATATATGGAGATGACGCCGGCGTGGTGTCAATTTTTGGTATAACGACTTGATCTCCTTTCTTTCCTGTCCACTTCGATTTTGTGGGTAAATTTTCTATCGTGTGAGTTTGGGAGCTACCATGTGAGAACAAGGAGGTGGCTGTGAGCAAGGAGCACTGACTGTGATCTATGAATTGGACAGTGGAGTGGAGCTATGAATCGACTATTGGATTGGTTATGAGAGGTAAGGTTTGTAAATGTTGATTAAGTTAACTGATATCTATAGGTTGAGTAGATTTAATTATTGGAGTGATAATCAATTGTTGGTGAACAGATCGGGTTATGAGGTTGCTTCCAATTGTGCTATTTGAACTTTAATCCGATACCTTGATGTAGATCAAGAAGCTGTGGGTGATTGCAACAATTGAAAGGTAAGCGTTGATTTGGTACATTATGAAGTAGGATATGTTACCTTTATTGTTGATGCTAGAGTTGATGCATGAGTAATACGGTGAATGTAATCTGATTAAGAATGAAGAATTGTTAGGTATTAATAAATGGAATGGGATTATGCCAATGTGGAATTTGGTTAATTAATCAGGGATTAAGATTGGGTTAGATTATTATCCCTACCGTTGGTTTATGCTAGCATTTGGTTATATTGGTATTCTACGATTTCAAGACTTTGATGTGAGGCGAATTTATGGACATGAAGACAGTTACGGTTTAGATATCAGGTGAGTAATTTTCTACCCTGGTCAGGTAGTTTTAATGCATACAGATTTAGATATATGATCATCTTATATGATCATGTTACCTTGACTCTGCTCTTATTTACTCTTGCGCTTGATACCTTATTGTTGGTTGTTAAACTCCATTGCTGTTATCATGTTTCACTTCATCATGATTAGGAGTTATATATATATATATATATATATATATATATATATATATATATATATATATATATATATATGTGATGTAAGTAACCTAGAATTTGTTTAGTTAAGTGCAAATAGTAAAGTCTAGATGACGACCTGATTATAAATTGGGCAAAAAGGTCATCCGTAGGTAGATAATATCTTGAACCTAGAGTTATTCTAGTACCCTTAGGTTGCATATTTACCGCCGACCATGTATTGTGTAAATGGTCAGGTGAATGATACTTAGTGTGTCGCTATGGACCGGTGGTCATAGCTTATTATAATCAATTGAGTACGACTCTCTACAGGATAGAGAGTGCGTCGATCAGTAAGTATGACTCTCTACAGAATAGAGAGTGCGTCGATCAAATGAGTACGACTCTCCATAGGATAGAGAGTGCCTCCATCAATTGAGTACGACTCTTTACAGAATAGAGAGTGCGTCGATTAGATTGGTATGACTCTCTACAGGATAGAGAGTGTTATGATCAGTTGAGTACGACTCTCTGCAGGATAGAGAGTGCGTTGATCTGATTAGTATGACTCTCTGTAGAATAGAGAGTATGTGGTGGATGTCTATTTGTGACAGAGCATTCATGTCATTTGCATGTATGCTGGCGACGTGGTCTCCCTTATGGTTGAGAGGGTCGTCAGTCATCCTGCCTCCACGATTACTCATAGGAGGAGTAACCGGTGTGAGAGCAGAGCATTGTGGTGTCGCACTCTACCACTATAGACGGTGGTAGTGGGATTTGCGTGTCGTAGTCCTGCATGTGTGACACTTGACCACTCATGGATAGTGAATATTGGAGTGGCCAACAGTAGGGACCTCCATCGTGAAGCTTGCTCTTCACACTTATATGCTACTCGATCATACTGCCCACTCGGCCACTCGAGAGTAGTGGTTGGTGTTGAGTTGTGACAGTTGTCATGCTTGAGCCACCAGGCCACACTGGGGTCGTGGTAGCTTTAGGATGAGCCGACATGACCATGCATGCTGCATTGTTGTGACTTATGATATTTTTACATATTACTATATATATACATATATGCATGTGTGTGTATATATATATATATATATGGATGCAGTCTATATATATATGCTTATTGTAATGTTGCATTTGATTGTACTATACTTGCTGCATTTGGTTGTACATCATATTCAAGCATGCTTCTTGCATTTGTTATACGGTTGTGTCGGATACTTGTATAATTGTTGGACAAACCATTAGATACCTTGACCTGTATCATGAGTACATTGTGAGTTAGTATTACTCTTCCTGTTATATATGTTGGATAAATGCTCAAGTTGGATCAAAGTAGCGTAGCAGACTTTTAGGTATGTCTACATTATACGTTGTTTATTTGGTTAGACGGTATATGCATGTATTTATATACTGTGTTGGTATACCTATTGTACCTCTAGGTTATGCTATTAAATTACATATGATATTTGATATATATATATTTTTCCTATTACTTGCTGAGTTATACTCAGTCTTCGCGGTAAGTCTTGGCTTGGAGTACCGCTGGCTGACATCTCATCTCACCTCCGAGACTTTTGGTAGTCGTTTTGGGCTTTCTGTATGTGTGTTATGTATTTAGAGTTTTTTTTCATGGTGTAATGTGTTGTGGATTGTCATGTGATGTACACACTTATGGTTTCGGGTTTTTTCCGATGTTTTTTGTAAGTAGTTGTGATGTGGTTAGTCATACGGGTATGCACTGTATAGGTTGTTATGTTGTTGTGGTTAGTTTCCGTTGTGGTTTGTTTACATATATATATATGTTGTTGTTGTTGTGGCCTACGGGCCTTATATTAACACGAGATGCTGTCACGTACAGGGGATCCGAGATGTCGTCCGTTTGCTTTTCGGCACGGCATACTCTCGAGGCGTGACAGGAGAGCCCTTACAAGATCATCAAGAAGCTTAGTATCTGCAAGATGACAAAGGAAAAGAGCTCGCTCGACCGTGGAATGCCTTTCATTTGCGACCTTATCATGTATAGATGGTCGGTGACTAGGGGGTATGTAATAGTACTTTTTTCTTGAATAATAAAAGGTTGTTCTTGTGGTTGCAACAAAGTCGCCTATTATGACACATTTCAGCAAAGTCGCCTATTATAACACTTTTCTTCAAGTCACCTATCGCAGAGCATTTCAGTAAAGTCACTTATCATGGCGTATTTCTTCAAGTCACCTATCACGACACATTTTAGCAAAGTCGCCTATCACAGCGCATTTCTTCAAGTTGTCTATCACGACACATTTCTTCAAGTCGCCTATCACGGTATATTTTTTCAAGTCGTCTATTACGGCGCATTTTAGCAAAGTCACCTATCACAGTACATTTCTTCAAGTCGTCTATCATGGGGCATTTTAACAAAGTCGCTTATAACGATGCATTTCAACAAAGTCGCCTATTATGACGCATTATATTAGTCCTTCAACAAAGTCACCTATCATGACGCATTATATTCGTCCCTCCAGGGAAGTCGCCTATCATAACGCAGTTTATTTTATTGTAACCGTGATCGGAGGAGGGGCTTTTCAGAAAAAACCGCCGAGATATCCAACCACATTTATCCAAACAAGATAGGTACGCGAGCAAAGTATTTATATTCATCAAAACATGTTATATTAAAACTGCTAGTCAGTACAAGTATCCAAAATTGCCAAAAAGAAAAACAACAACAAAACTATTGAAGTTGGCAACAGGGAATAAAAGCCAGTTATTTAGGGAGTTCTTCGAGCTCTGCATCCGGAGTCTCGTCTATTAGGCGTTGAAGATCCAAAAAATCAACAGGGACTCCTTCAGGTGGGTAGTCGGCCTTCTTGAAGTGTCGAATGATGCTTTGGTAGCCGATGTCCAGGAGATCGACCATACACTCCCCCAAGATGTCGGTAAACTCTGTGGAAGTCAAGAAAGCCTTTTTGCGACTGCCCCATCGACCCTCTTCACTGACTTAATACGAAGCCAGGTCAACTCTGGCTGTCTCCGCTTGAGTTGCTAACTCCTATCGGCAAGGTGCTTCCGTGGTCGCCTAGGCTAGTCGAGCATGTTCGGACTCGAACATTTTTGCCCGGAGTTCCTCTGCTTCAGCCGCTTGGGCCCGTAACCCCTCCACCTACGCTACCTGCGCCCAAAATTCCTCCACTTTGACTACCCAAAGCCATAGGCTCACAACTTCTTGCGCCTGACTCTGCAAATCGGCTTCGTAGCGGAGGGCCTTGGACCAAAAAATGGTCGACTCAACCTGGGTCATCTCGAGCTCCTTTTCTTTCTCTTGAAGTTGAGCCGAGACGACCACCACTTGAGCTCGCATCCCCTAGAACATTGTGTTCATCTGAGGGAGATACACCATCCGCTCCAAGTGATGGGCCAAAAATTGTATAACAGACAAGTCAGTATTTTAACATCAGCTCTTGCAACAAACCCTTTAGGAGGAGGAAGCTCCCTTCTCAACAAACTATGCCTGGAAGTCATCCCAGGGAGAGAGGGGCTTGGACTGTTCCGGTGGAAGGATGTTGATAAGTCAGACGGTGGAGCCGAAGCCTCGAGATAGGGCTCGACCAGGATCGAGGTCGGACTGGAGATGGTAGGTGAAGCGGCGGGAGCTGGACTGTTTGGTAGTTCGACGTGACTCGGCTCAGCTGAGCTGTTGGTTGGAGGACTTGGGGACCTACGAGAGGGGCTTCCCTCAAGTGAAGACTCAATCACTCGGGCCCTCTTCTGATGTCGGAGTCGCTCCTCTGACTCTCCGGAACTAATCATCTCGGCCACTATAGAAGGCTGAGATGGTGGGGGTTAATCTAATCTTGCTTCTTCTGGTGTCTCGACGAGAGTTTTTTGGCGGGGCGATCATTTGGGCCATTTTCCATTTCATCTGTTTGTTGATGGAGGCCCTCAACATGACTTCGGCTGCGAAAAACATAAGATCAAGTTAAATGTAAATAATGAAGTAGGAGATAAGTGAGATTTTTTTACCCAAAGACCCACTCAGTTCGGCTTCTATCGGACTTAGGCTAAAGTGGTATAGTATTCTCTCCTCTAATAGGACGTTGATGTTGAAGCTCAAATCAGAGAGTACTTTGGCAATCTCTCGGCAGGCTGCTGATTTCTTGAAACAATGAAAGGCGGGAGTAGGTGGAAGTTCCAACTGTAGTCCTTCGGCCAAGAGAACGCAGGGACTGGTTTCACAAACAAGTATCGTGTCTTCTAATACTTGCGCGAGGTAATGAGGTTATCTAAGAACCTAGTCTCTCAGCGAGCGATAAAAAAAAAGACTCTGACCTCTTTCCGTTTGGGAACGAAATAGTAGTGGAATGACTCGACACTTAAGGGTAGATGGTAAAATAGGAAAATGACAATGAACCCGCAGATAATGCTAAAGGAGTTTGGGGTCATCTGCTGTAGCGGGATGCGAAAGTAGGGCGATAACTCGGCATAAAAGGGATGAAGAGGGAAGCGTAGGGCGACCGCCAGTTGGTCGTGAAAGAAGGTCGTAAAGTCTTCAGGTGGCTCATGGGGGTTTTGGTCTAGTTTGGGCACCCTAAGTCTGTAAGAGTGAGGAATGTGGAAGGCGACCCTAAGTTCATTGTGGTCCTCTGAGGTTAAGACGCTACGAGTCCTATGAAACCAGAGATTGGAACTCTCTGCCATAGGGAAAGGGAAGGATGAAAGACTTACAAAAAGGGAAGAGACTGAACATGTCAGAGAAGACGAGGAAACAAAGACGAGATCGCCGGAGGAAACAATCGCGAGAGGAGAATGCTACGATGAACAAATGTGGGGACCTAGGTTTCGAAAGTCGCTTATAAAGAAAAATCGAGTGAAAAAGGTGGCACTTATCGACTGTCCGATCTACGGTCATGAGAGACGCATGGCGTTAGTATGAGAATTCGAAATGTTTGGTAAAGCCTCGAGAAGCGAGACAATCATGCTAAATATGAGCATTTATGATCCGTCATTAAGAGATCTTGCATATTCCCGAGGACATGCTTTAAGCACGCCTCCCCATACCGAAATTACCTTATCTAAAGGCACGAACACCAAATCCAAAAAAGGCTAGTCCAGTTAGTTATGCTGTGCATATCCTTCGACTAGACTTGGAGAGGATGCCTATGATATCGGTCGCTACTAACCTATCATTGGGCAAGTATTACATCTTGGCAGTATTATATCCCGACAGTATTATATCTCGGCAGTATTACATCTCAATAGTATTATATCTCGGCAGTATTATATCTTGATAATATTACATCTCGGCAGTATTATATCCCGGCAAGATTATATCTCGAAAGTATCATATCTTGACAGGTGTATATCTCGACTAGCGTATATCTCAACAAGTAAAGTGATGTGACAGTTATTAAAATCAAGGTGTCCAACGAGGTATCATTGGCTGGGGGCCCCACACGACAAGAAAACATATCTCTATGCCTATATTAAGGGGACGCGTTCACCGTATTAATGGAGTTCTGTCTCCCATCAACCACATAAGCGACATTAATTGCGCCCCATGCGCCTGTAACATTTATGGAGGTAATGCCCTCTATCGTTTCTAAATATGATAGGCCACCATCTTAATGAGCCCATGTCTGCCATACCGTCCATACTGCTTCTCAGGGAGGGATTCACTTATATAAAGGTAACTTGAAGAGATCAAGGCATGTCCGAAATTTCTCTAATCCACTCCTCCTTGCATTGCTTACTTTTCTAGCACCTTTTCATATCGGTCCTTGACTTGAGCGTCGGAGGGGCGAAGCCGAGATCTCTCTCGATGCCCTTAACAGTGTTTTCTGTGCAGGTCTCTCTCTATCTCTCGGTCGTCCGAGACACATCATCTGACGCTGCCCGAGAGGAGTTGTTGACCCCACCAAGTTAGCGAATCAGCCACTTCAACAAGTACTGAGCCATATTCGCTAGTGGAAACCCTTGCACCTGCATCTCAGTCGAAACAAAATCCATTGTGTTGTATATAAATGTTTGTTTTCTATGTTTACCCTTCTCAATTGCTATATATGACTTTGAAACAACTATCCATTTGACACGAATTGTATTGTGAAATCTTTATGATTGGGGATGCATTCGCTTTAGTTTTGAAATCTTGACCTCGAAGTCAAGCCGGGCAATTTTCTAGTTGATTCAGACTAAAATCCGATCCCAATGGTTCTTTATATTGCCTATCGGATTATTCCCTTTACGATTACATAGTGTGTATTTAAAAAAAAAACAATACCAGCACCATATATTATATCTTTAGTCTGATCGATTCCGGAGATGATCAATTCTATTTCAATTTCTAACAGAGTGTTAAATAATATTTAGATAAGATATGTTCTACTGATCAATAGTGTAAATAAGAAAGTGTTCGTGTAGCTCAATTTTTTTTTTTGATTTGTCATCTTATTTCAAGAAAAATTCTTAAAATATATATATATAACCGTCATATTAATGATCACCTTCGATTGTCTATACCAGTGGAGAAAATAAATCAGGATTTTAAATGATAAATATAAAGAAGAGGGTTGATCGATAATCTAGGACGCTCAAATTCAAGATGAAAATTTTTATAAATATATTATGATTAAAAATTAAATGGTAGATATTCAAAAGTCAAATTAAACATTCTACTGCTCACCGTAATTCTGAAGGCTATGTAGTGAGTTTTTGCTCTTGGAATTTGTCAAACTCTCAGTTTGATATTTGATATGATCTGAAGAGCATATAAACATTTGGGTCGGAAGTTTTTTAACATAAGAGGGCATAATCAGAAGAAAAGTGGAAGTGTTTTAATAAAAAGAGCCAAAGGGAAGTAAAAAGGGGAAAATTAAGGGCCAATTTTAATAAATTTCCACCTAACTAATTAGAGGTCCCCAGTTAAAGCTAAGCACGTCTCCTTGTGGAATCTTGTTCTGCTGTAACTAACAGAGCAGGAAACTGGAAAATATAAAATCTGAACCGACAAATAAAATCAACGTGCATAGTAAACGGTTCAGATTTTTACACGCTACGGATGTTTTATATATCCTAACAGCTAATCATTCAGTCGCCGGAAACAGCGGCGGTCAATTCTGTGCAATCGCCACGAAGTCTTCCTGTAACTATCTTATCTGTCGTTACATCTCCGAATCTTAAAGTAAATCACAAAATAATGGACGGAGATTACGGAGGTAGTGATCGTGGAAAGCTTTGGTTATGATAATCCGGCGGTATAACAGAAACATTATCGTATTTAGTGAGTCTTCTCCTTTTGCGGTGAACGCACCCAATCTTAGGGTTTCATTCGCTGCTTCTTAAGCCGGAGATCGATCCCCCTTTCACGAAATGGATCACGGAGGCGGCGGGGGCGGTGGGTTTCTCCGGAACGAGGCGATCTCTGCCATACAGGACGAGGAGCAGTTCTACGGCGAAGATGACGACTATGACGATCTCTACAGCGATGTCAACGTCGGCGAGGGGTTCCATCAGACGTTCGATGAAAGAGACGGTTCGGGGGCTTTCCAACCCGCGGAGGAGCGCCGTAGCGAGCCACCACCACTGCCGCCGTTGCCACGAACTATGCCTCCGCCGGTGCAGCAACCGATGGCTGAGGCGTCGGAGAGAGTCCAGATCCCCGGTATCGCGGAGGAACCTAAGATCGAGCGGCCCCTTGATAGATCTGGAGGTTTCCAAGACCAGGGTTTTAGAGGAGGCGTTGAGCCGGTGGTTCCAGCTAGACAGGCGGCACCTCCGCTCCCTCCGCCGCCTCTACCAGCTGGTAGGCCTGACATGGGCCAGCCTTCTGGTGGATTTGCGCAGATCCAGAGCCAGAACGGGAATAATAGTTTCCAAAATGAGAGTTTTCAGAGGCAAGGAGGCGGCTTTGGGAATGACAATTTCCAACGGCAAGGAGGTGGTGCAGGCAATGTCATAGCTGTTGGCAATTCTAATGGAGGTGATGCAGGCGGCGGTGGAGGAGTTGGTGGGACTACACTTTTCGTTGGAGATCTCCATTGGTGGACTACTGATGCAGAGCTTGAAGCTGAGCTGTGCAAGTATGGGCAGGTAAAAGAAGTGAAATTTTTTGATGAGAGGGCGAGCGGAAAATCAAAAGGGTACTGTCAGGTTGACTTCTATGATCCAATGGCAGCAACTGCCTGCAAGGAGGGTATGAATGGACATATTTTCAATGGCAGGCCCTGCGTTGTTGCCCTAGCTTCGCCTTACACAGTTAGAAGAATGGGTGAGAACCAAGTGAACAAGAATCAACAGGGGATGTCTCAGACCCAACCGCCAGCTCCTCCCCAGAAGGGTAGAGGAGGTGGCGGACCTTCAGTTGGTAACAATTTTGGACGTGGTGGAGGTGGAGGTGTTGGTGGTGGCGCAGGAGGAGGCGGAGGAAGTTGGGGAAGAGGCGGTGGAATGGGGAACCGTGGGCCTATGGGTAACATGAGGAACAGAATGGGTCCAGTTGGTGGAAGAGGTATCATGGGTAATGGTGGTATGGTTGCTCCACCGCCTCCAGTTCTACATCCTGGAGCTATGATTGGTCAAGGATTCGACCCTATGGGATATGGAGCAACTATGGGGAGAATGGGCGGTGGTTTTGGAGGTTTCCCTGCAGGTGCGGCGGGAGCTCCTTTTCCTGGAATGATGCCTTCATTTCCTCCTGTTGTGGCGCCTCATGTCAATCCAGCTTTCTTTGGACGGGGAATGGCACCTGGTGGTGTTGGGATGTGGTCTGATCCCAACATGGGTGGTTGGGGTGGCGAGGAGCAATCAAGCTATGGGGAGGATGCTGCATCTGATCAGCAATATGGAGAAGGGAGCCATGGGAAGGATAGGGTGGCTGAGAGAGACAGATATGGTGCTCCAGAAAGGAGACAAGAAAAGGAGAGAGAAATGGGTTCTGGACAAGATTGGACAGAGAGGAGACACCGGGATGAGAGGGAAAGAGATCCAGGGAGAGAAAAGGAAATGAGTCGGGAGAGGGATCGAGAGAGAGAGAGGGACAGAGATAGGGAGAGGGACAGGGATAGAGATAGGGAAAGAGAACGAGAATTTGATCGGGAGCGTGATAGGCATCGAGAAGACAGAGACAGACATGGGGATCGCTATAGGCACAGGGATCGTGAACCAGAGCGTGATGATGACTGGGCTAGAGGAAGATCATCTAGGCCACGCAGTAAGTCACGGGAGGTTGAGCATTCAAAACGGCGTCGACAGACACCTGAATGATTCAGGTCCTTTGCGACTTTCTCAACTCTAAAGGTGTGAAGTTTTAGTAGCTGCTTTCGCTTCTAGCCCTAGATGCTTCTACTTGAGAATTCTTGTATGGCCTGGCTCAGTCACTAGACTGAAGAAGTAAGTAACCTCTTTTCTATTTATTTATTTATTTATTTATGCTGATAATAGTCATCTGATTCTTTGGTAAGCACTCCATAAGCATAACAACAATTACAGAGTAAATGATTTTTTTATATTATCTCTTTGTTGAGGCTTTTGAAAAAAAAAAAAGCATTAACAAAATGTTATTAGGTTTAAGAATTCGTTTAAAATGAACAAAAAAATGGTATTGGATGCATTCTTATTTTATAGTTGCATCATAACTAGAAAACCGTTCCTACATGATTAGAGTGTAGCATCGTGCATACTGCAACTGTCTCAAAAGCTGGGAATTCCCATCAAACTTTAACGCTTGTAATGGACATATTTATGGGCAATTTAAGATATTTTATGATTTTTAACAAGAGAATAATTGATGAACAATTAAAATGGATGGACATATAATCCCTATGAGCAAGAGCTTTAGATATATTGGATTTATTATACAAGAAGAAGGGGATATAAGCAAGAATTTTAGATATATTGGATTGCAAAATGAAGGGGTATTGATGATGATGATATGGATTATTGACTGATTTTCTAATATGCAATATTCGTGTTACTTGTTTGCTGATATGGATCACTGACTGATTTTCTAATAGAGTGATGGTTAAATGCAATATTCCTGTTTTTGTTTGCTGATATAGATTATTGACTAATTCACTAATATTTATGACATTGGTAGATTCTATAGTTGGAAGTGTTATAATTTATGAGTGTCAAAATTGTATGGTTTAGAGGAAGACCAACATTTATGTAACTAAAAAAAGTATTAGTCAATTTGAATAGAACCCATGATATAACCTTGCGTAGAGCTTTATAAAGTTTGTATAAATACAATGTTTCTGGTATTTCCTTGGTGATATGGATTATTGGCAAAATTTTAATATGTATGCCAGTTGCTGAGTTGTCATGACTGCCCAATCTACATATACCTGTCAAACTTCAATATAGCCAATAACTGTGTTATATTTATGTATGTCTTGCACGGGCATCCATGTGGATTCCAATTATGAGATTGACTATTTGAATCTTATGTCATGCAATGATATACACTACTATTTTTTATATAAATTCTGAAGCTAGAATGCCTAAGTGAATTACGAAATATGCAGACAAATATTTGGTTCCTCTGTTTGATCCTTCTGCTTGCTTGGCCATTATGGGTATTTAATTAATGTTGATTGTAGATGCTACAAATCAAGCAATGAGGACGTCCACAAGTAGGTTGCTGTAATGCTATGATGATTATTTAAAAACAAATTTTAAGGTATATGTAGTTATAGGAAATTTTGGCACTATAATAAGTGCAGCATTCAGTATGCTGATTTGATATATTGAACCATCATCATCTGTTTTCATCTCATGTTTAGTAACTTGAGATGGATGAAACATAGAATACCTTACTCTCTTCATACAATAATTTTTTTTTCCCAAATAATTGCTCCACATGCAATAATAGTCTTCTTTAATCTGATATATTTGTGTAGTTAACATTGTTTACATATGCATTGACTGTGTACTTTGTGAATCCAGCTTGAAGACACTCTGGTCTATTTATCTTCATTTTGGGCGACTCGCTGGTCTGTTACTGGTCTCAGGGATCAACCAAGTCATACACGTCTCTGGTGCTTGATGCTTAAGTTAAGATGAACTCCCTGGTGGTGATCTTTTAGATGATATTTGGGACTTTTCTAGTGTGATTATTCTGCTGAGACACTTTTTGCTAAGATACTACATCAGTTATGCTATGCAATCAGTGATGGATACATTATGGTAGTTTTATGCAGCTTTTTAAGATAAATGATGCAAGATTATGAATCAGATAAATGGTGTGTGGTCCTTCAAGAGCATGATGGATTTTAGCTCTGGCCATGACACCCTATGATTGATATGTGAAATTTAATTGTTTTTATTACTGTTTGACTTTTCCTTGTTGTAACACTTAGATATGATAGCCGATTAGTTCTTTTGTTGTAGATGGCCAACTCCTGGAATATGTTCCCTAGTGCCTGAATATGTGTTTATTTTTTCTCACATTCTTTTTGTAGCGGCTAATATAATAGGTATGCCTAAATGTGGCAATGTTGGAGAATTTATTTTTGTGACATTCTCCTCAATGTAAATACTTGCCTTAGCAATGAAGTGCTGATCTTTTTCATCTGAAACCCCATCCATTCTTGATATTGGTTGACCACCTAATGTAGCTTATTCTTAAAGTTGCTTTTCAGCTTTTTTAGATGATGCTGATCTGTCAAAGTATGCATCTCTATTTTATTTTTACAGAGGATTCTGAGTAGGCTTTGTGGACCATGTCAAAAGTTGTATGATATCGGTTGACTTATGCAAGGAGGGTTTTAGGTAAAAATGTTGGTGTTTTCCATGAAACAATTCATAGTTAGCCTCCGTTCCTGTACTGGTTGATTTAGCACAGATATTGTTTGAGATATAGTGGTTGTAATTTTGTTGTCCATATCAAAGGTTGTATGACATTGGCTGTTCTACTTGTGTAAGTAGAATTTTAGAAAAAATGGTGCTCTTGTTTTCCAAGTCAAAAAGGTTGATGTACATATACAAGTAGAGTTTTAGGACAAAGTGTCGTTGCTTTCTATTTCAAAAGGATTGATGTACTTATGTAAATAGTGTTTTAGGGCAAGATGGTGTTTCTACAAATCAGTTCAGCAAATATTTGTTCTTCTAATGGTTCACTTAGCACGGGATACTATTTGAAGACCAAAAGGAAAGAGTCACATCTAAAAGAAGCTAATGGTTGTAATGTTGTTTATGTCAAAAGTTGTATGATATCTTATGTAAGTAGAGTTTTAGGACAATAACTATGTTCTTCTTCATGATAGCACTAAATATTGTTGCATATTTAGACGGTGATAGTGGTTGTAAAGTTGGTTGTTGTGTTAAAAGTTGTATGATATTGGCTCATGTGCTCATGCAAGTAGAGTTTTAGAACACATATTGATGTTTTCTAATGGCAAATGATGTATGATATTGGTTGATGTACATATGTTAGTAATTTTAGGACAATCTTTATTGTTTGAAGACCAAAAGAAAAGATGTTCATATCTAAGTTGTATGATATTGGCATAAATACTTGTGTAAGAAGAGTTTTGAGAAAAGCATATCAATTTGTTTCTTGAATCAGTTCATTGTTAAACTCTATTATTATAATGATTGATTTAGCATCAGATTTTTATTTTGTATTTTTTTTGGATCGAAAAGAAAATGGCTGCGATGATACTTCTTGGAGTTGCTATCCAAGTTCATATTGGTGATCCTATTGATGAAAAAAAAAACCTTGTCTGTGTGTTTTCATGTGATAGTAATTTCTATTTTTTTTTATAGCAATATTTTCTCTTTTTTGTTGTTTTTCAAGTTTAGTTCTTGAAAGTTCTAAATTAGGCATAAATTTCATGGTAGAAAATTTGAGTGTACATATTTGTGGTAGTATTCTAAAGTAAGTTTGTGTTATTTTGATCTTTTTCAACGTTAGTGTATGTTGAAGGTGGTGTGGTGTATTTTTTCCTTCCAATGAATAGGATGGATTTTGAGTGGCAAAGACCAAATTAAGATTCGGCTGGCTCAAGTTGATTGAATTAGTTTAGGTGGAAACTAGAGTCGTTTTTCAGTATCATACAAGTAAAATGATAGGCATAATGGTCATTTTAATTTATTTCCAATTCACCCTCCACCATACTTCACATCTTTTCACTTTTCACCTTGTTTGTGCACCAAATAAAGTTTGGCAAATAAATAAATAAATAATATAAATCGTCAAAATATTTTAAAAAAATATTGAAAAGGTGCGGCATCATATATTTTATATCTAAAATATTTTTTTGTGTGTGTATTGTAATAGCTATTTAAGTAGCTGTTATAGCGAGATAGATGATATTTTTAAAACAAAATATTTATTCTATGATCATTCATTATATTTGAGAAGTTTTTCATTTTTTGCTCATAAAACTTCTGTTGGATGCATCTAGAGAAGCTAAATAAGGTATGTATAGTATTGCATGATAGAGAAATGTTATCTTGTATAGTTAAGTATCCGTGCGTATATTTATTATTTATGAGATAATGAATAATAAAGATGAATAAATTATATAGGATAATATTTTATTTAATCTATTTAAAGTATAAATGTGTATTATTATTTAAAAAATATTATTTTTATTAGGAGAGTAATATGTTATAAATTACCATACAATTTTCGTTTTGTTTTATACGTTTTTTTATTTTTCTATTTTTTTTACTTATTTTCTTTATGAAAAGTGGAAAATCACTTAGTTTCGATTTTATTGCTTATGATTACTTACGCGGAATCAAATTGATTGTTATTTAAAAAAAAAAAGAATCTGGAAATGGAATTGAATATGATTTATTTTGTTTTAATTCAGATCGGTTAGGATTTTTCTGCTCTCTCCCCTAGCGGAGAAGCTGCTTTCCGTGTTCCAATCTCTCGCGACGCCGGAGAAACCACCGGATTCTCTCCCACTCTCCTCTCTCTGCGACGCCGGAGAAGCCACCAGATTCTCTCCCATCTCTCCTCTCTCTGCGACGTCGGAGAAACCATCTCTCCTCTCTCGATATCGCTCTTTCTCCCTCCTTTTCTCCTTTTTCGGTGCGTACCGTTCCGCAGAGTGCCAACTCAAGCATGAGTGAGCGGCGGCACAGATCAGCCGACGATGATGAATTCGAGACTCGTAGATCTTCCCGGCGCCATGACCGCGAGAGGACTAAGGAGAGTAAGCGAAGCCGCCGACGCAGCCACCGTTCCGATGAGAGTGAGTACTCAGACTCAGAGGAAGACCGACGGAAGGGTAAGATGGCTAAGCGGGATATCACGGAGGAGGAGATCATGGACTACATGGTGAAGAAGGCGCAGAAGAAGGTGTGTCTTTATTTCTTTTGTGGATGTTTATTAGGGTTTGTGGACGTTCTCAGTCGGGTAAATTGTTGCTTCTTTTAGGCTTCGAAGGTCGCGAAGAAACTCAAAACAAACGTGGAGGCTGGATATTCCAATGATTCTAATCCTTTTGGAGACTCTAATATGTCTGAGAAGTAATATCCCTTTTTAAGATCATTTTTTTTTCCAAATAAATTATGTTTAGATATCTTTTTTTTTTTTAATGTTTGATTGTTTCTTTCGCTTTGCTTTACTCAATCCCAATAAAACAAATTAATCATTGATTTGAATGATTGTAACTATGATATTCTGCCAAAGATATAAAATAATATTTGTAATTTGCAAGGAATCATGCCACTAATCATCTGAATCTATCAAATATCAGGACATAATTGTATAGTTGAGACCAGCATAACAAACTCTTTTAGTAGAATCTACCCTGTGAAAGAACTGCTGAAGCTTTCATTGTATTTATTTGCTTTGCACATCAAGGCATATGAAGAATCAGACATTAATATTTGGATATGAAAATTTTCTTTTTTGTCTTAAGCATTAATTTCCTTATTTCTACAAAAAATATATTTTCATTTTGATTAGACATCCATCCCTGCGTTGCATGTTAGTTCTGTAGAAACATGATATCACTTTATGCTTATGACTCTATTCATTTACATATTGGTAGGTTTGTATGGAGGAAAAAGATAGAACGCGATATAATGCAAGGTGTACCTCTTGATATATCAGTGAAGGCTGAAAAGAAGAGGCAAAGAGAAAAAATGGTATGTAATTATCAGAGATAGTGATATAATTTGTATTAGTTAGATCTTTTTTATATCATATATTTCATTTTGCTTGGATTGATCAAGGAAGATCACATGATATTCAGATGGCCTCAGTAACTAAAGAAGTATAGCTTCCTAGTCCACTGAGCCCATTCCTTGCTTGGACACTCATGAGGGTATGACTTAAAACCCATAGTGGCATTTAAGGTTTTCTCCACGTGTCACTAAGATGGTTGCATCAAATGCAGAGTTGCTTCCTGTTAGATAATGTACACTTTAATTCCATCTGCATATAATCTGACTACAAGACTTTAAGTAATCCAGTTTATTCTTCTGTATTCTCTATTTATAAAGAATGGATTGAAATTTTACAGGAGTTAGAATTTTGTCTAATTTACCGAGTTCTTTTTATTTGCTACAACTACAAAGTTTGTCTACAGGTATTTATTGCTGCATACTAATATAGGTGTATTGATGCAGGCTGAGATTGAAAAGGTCAAGAAAAGAAGGGAAGAAAGGGCAATTGAAAAGGCACAACGTGAGGAAGAAATGGTTTGTTCAAATTCTCAATTTTCTGTGAATACACTTATCTGAATCTTTGGAGATGTTTCCCTTAAGTTACTTCAGTTAAGGTTTCTCATACTTTCTTTGGTAAAATGCTGCAGGCAATGTTGGCAAGAGAGAGAGCTCGGGCTGAGTTTTTAGACTGGGAGAAGAAAGAAGAAGAAGTTAGTGATTATATTTTCCACTTGCCACTTTTTTTGTAGTCCTGATTTTGTAGTTTCTCATGATATTCTTTTTGTATTCTATTAATCTTGTTCTACTGTGCAGTTTCACTTTGATCAAAGCAAAGTTAGATCTGAGATTAGACTGCAAGAAGGGCGTGCACGACCCATTGACATACTTACCAAGACTCTTAACAGTTCTGAAGAATTTGACTTTGATCTAAATGAACCATACATTGTATTTAAGGTATTTTCCTCTCATATTTCAACTCCTTAATAACACTCTAACTGAAAATAGCTAATGCTAATGTTTATATTTAGAATAGGTTTCTTGAGTGCTCTCTAACATTAAAGTCTATATTACTGCATGAATAACTTTGAGAATTGTTGATTGCCATAGCATCTGCCCCTTGATGTGGGTTTCTTTTTTGATTTTTGAATTGATTATTCATGGATGTTAAACATTGAAACTGCAGGGGCTTACCGTTAAGGATTTGGAAGAACTTCATGATGACATTAAAATGCATCTGGATCTGGATACAACAACTCCAATCCATATCAGATATTGGGAGGTAAAGTCCTTGCTTTTACCCCTTTGTTTGTGCTTACAATTTGTTTTTTTTTAATTGTACTGCCTTCTCTCTCTTTGATATGGAGAAGAAAGTATATTCTAGATTTGTCCTTTTAAAATTAGTCACTTCCATAATTTCATATATTTTTTATGAGTGCTAATGGCTTAACATTTTTAATTTCACTACTTCAGGATGGAAAGTTATATTTAAATGATTTCAGATGAACTAAAGATGAGGGATGTCTAATACGCTGCAAATATCATGGAATAAACTTGCTTACAATCAATCTTTGCTTTAGAAGATACATGTGTTCCTAAAATTTTCTATAAGTTGATGTTATTCAATTTGGGCTTCTGAACACTAGATCATATTAATGAATCAAAAAAGTCCAAATAAAGCTTGGGATTTCATTTTCATTTCAAAGTTGATGAAATTGATCAAATTTTTTCTGATACTCAAATCATAGCCTTCTAATTATGCTATTGATAGTTCAACACTAATTTGTGAACTATGGTTAAGTAATAATTTTGATCCTTTTATTTTATCTCCATGAATAGGTTATTACTTAACTATAATTCACATTGCTTGAACTCTCTGTTACTCAAATGGTAACATTTTAATTAGGCTATGGAAATTTCATCACTAATTTGTGTAATGACTTCTTATCTTCTTTGATCTAACTAAATTTCATAATTTGATTGAACTCTTTCTTTTACTCAAAAGGATAATATTCTAATTAGGTTATCGACAATTTGACACTGATTTGTGAACTATGGTCACATAATAACTTTGATATCCTTTTCTTACCTCCATGGATAATTTTCTTCTTTTTTTTTCTAATTAGTTGATATCTTATGTGTTCCTGATGTTGAACAGGCATTGATGGTAGTTTGTAACTGGGAACTTGCAGAAGCTCAGAAAAAAGATGCAATTGATCGGGCTAGAGTACGGGGTGAGCAACCACCTCCCGAAGTTCTTGCAGAAGAAAGGGGTCTGCACTCGAGCATTGAGGCTGATGTGACGAATCTATTGGAAGGGAAAAAGTCCAAGGAGTTGGAGTTGATGCAACAGAAAATTGAGTCACAAATGAGATCAGGCACTGCTAAGGTTGTTGAGTATTGGGAGGCTATTCTGAAGCGCCTCCAAATATACAAGGCGAAGGTACACTACCAATCTTGATGTGCAAGATGAGATTAGATTCTTTGGCATTTACTTCTTCTATAGCTTTATACTGGTGTTAGTATTTAGTCTAGTACAATAATTGCATGTTCTGAATGATTGGAATCATCAACTACTGTTTCGTTCTGCTAGAGTTGAATCAACTTCATAAACGAACGTTAATCTTTATGCCTCTGCTATTGTCCATCATATTGGTCTTTTAACGGACTTATCCTTAATCTGTCCTCTGCTAGTTACAATTGAAGATAAAACCGAAATCTTTGCTTGCTAGCTATTATTGGAGTAAACCATAATTAGTGTGCCAGTGCCTTCAGTTATAACATTAATGATATGTTAATTTGAACGGATATTGGAGAGAAGAAATAGAATGAAATGATTGATTCTCTTGTTTACTTGGAAATAAATAAATAAATGAATAAGAGAAAATAATTTAATTCCAAAAATTTCCTCTTCTTTTATTTCCACCCAAGCTAGGTGGAAATTGATGGAAGTGGAGTTTACACATCTCATAAATAATTTATTTGTTTCCTTTCAATTTTGTCTAAATAAACAAATACAAGACAAAAAGTGAAAATAAGGTACTGTTTTTTTTTTCTTTTCTCTTCACTCAAACTATTTCATTACATTCTATTTCCTGCCCTCCCAGTAAATATAAGGTATGAATAAACGCTCTTCCCTTCTTGTAGGTTATGGTTAATGGACCTCTTTTGTTATCCTCTTTGCGTTTGTGTTGGATTTGGACATTGTCACTCTGACTCCAACACTTCTAATGGACGCTTGGCATATCTATTAGTTATGTGCAAAAAATTAACCATTCCCCAGTCTAAGCAACTTATTGTTATAGGTGTCATGTTCCAACAGTCTGTTCAAATTTGGCCATATTTTTTCTCAAGTAGGGATAGGAGTCCTTGGATAGAAAGGATAATTGACGGCCCATAATAGATGTGCCCTTGTCTCATTACTTACTCCTTTCATTTCAATGGTAAAGAATGAGCCACAAACACAACATTTAAATAAAACATAAATCTTCCATTGTGCACCTGCAGTGGTTAGAATTTTAGGATCTATATAATCTAAGCCTCTACTCTGCATTTTAGATGTTTCTTTCGATCTATTGTTTTTAGTGAAATGAACTTGGCTCTTTTGATTTCTTGGTATAATAGCTTAAACACTATATGCAGGCTACTCTTAGAGAAATTCATGCCTCGCTTCTACGAAAGCATCTACAACATTCGGCGCATCCTGCAGAGGTTGAGAACCAGTTTGAAGAACATGAAGATGCAAAAGCAGAAGAAGATGAGTTGCAGGATGTAGAGGGTATATAACTTTGGAATTCAATCCACTTAGTTATCTGAACTTGTTTGAGTGCTATGCTTATGCTGTATTTTTTTTTTAGATTCCAAGCATAATTCTCCTGAGCATGTGTGCTATGCTTATGCTGTATTTTTTTTTAAGATTCCAAGCATAATTCTCCTGAGCATGTGATTGAGGATGCTGACGAACCTGAAGAAGCAGGCTCATTCTCACCTCAACTATTGCAAGGTGATGAAGATGATGAAGCAATTGATCCTGAGGAAGACTGGGCTGAACTGGTAATGTACTGCTCCTTCGTGCTGCTGGGTGATTTCTACTGCACATGTTATGTAACAAGCCTAGAATTCATCTCAACTTTTTGTTTTTATTCTTGATATTCCATGATGAATCGAGTGTCGTACAATTTCTGCCTGTACATGTGGAACAAGCCTAGAAATCATCTTGATATTCCATGTTGAGTTGGGCACTCCTGGGGAGATTAATAGAGGGCTGGGTTACTGCATTTGCAGTAATTAGATTGTTAATGCTAGTGAGAGTTTTGACTATTGCATATTTGGCTAAAAATTGTTGAAGGTAAATCTAGAAAGTACATACTGAAGTTTTTCGTTCTTTTGTGATCTTATAATATTTTAATAATTATTCCTGCCCAAAGTTTCCTCCAACTCTTGCTTTTTGACTGATTCTTGTTTGGTTTGGTTGATTTGGAAGGACAAATTGCCTAGATCAACCAGTTGATTGTGTGATAAGTGATGGATAGGCTTTGTTTATTCTGACAACCAACTTGTTTGACCTTCTCCTTATTGCATTACCTTCTGAATTGGTAGGTTGAGTATGCTTAATTTAGTGACTCATCTCTTGCAGGAGCGGAAACGCAAAGCTATAGAAATGGAGCAGCAAATGAGGACTCGGGAAGCAATGACTGCAAAGAAGGCGAGCCAACCGGAAGACAATATGGAACTCAAAGCCATGAGAGCGATGGGAGCTATGGACGAAGGTGATGCAGTTTTTGGTGCTGGTTCTGAAGTAACCCTGGATTCACAGGTTTTATTTTGCTCTCTTTTCTTCATATCCAAACTTCATGTTCTGTGCTGTTACTCTTATTTCATCGATCATCATTTTGTTTTAAGAAACCTCACTGACGGATCATTTTCGAAGAGCATTGCTTATGGATTAAAAAAGAGAGAGAGAGAAGCGATCTAATAAGTGAAATATTACCGAGTTTTGCAGAAGGAATGGTGCACTTATTATTATTATTTTTTTTTCTATTGGGCTTTCATTGTTCCAGGTTTATTGGTGGCATGATAAATACCGTCCACGAAAGCCAAAATATTTCAATCGGGTTCATACCGGATACGAGTGGAACAAGTACAACCAAACTCATTACGATCACGACAATCCTCCTCCCAAGATTGTCCAGGGCTATAAGTTCAACATATTTTACCCTGATCTGGTGGATAAGTCGAGAGCGCCAGTGTACACTATTGAGAAGGATGGCAACAGCGATGAGACTTGTATTATCAGATTTCATGCTGGGCCACCCTACGAAGATATTGTGAGTTGTCAATTTTTCTTATGCTTCTAGCAATATTTAATTGAAATAGCAAATATTGATATTGATCCTTCGCCAAAGAAAAATCCATAATTTTAGTCCCATTCTAAAATTATCCATGTAGCTTGATAAAAAGTATTTTTTTATATCAAATTTATGCCATAATTAACCGATATACTCTTACATGGGTTCTTTTAAATTCAAATTTAACTATTTAGATGGCTGCCTAATATGTTCGTGTAAAATTTGACAGGCTTTTCGCATTGTAAACAAAGAATGGGAGTATTCTCACAAGAAGGGCTTCAAGTCTACCTTCGAGCGTGGGATTCTGCATTTGTACTTCAATTTCAAACGATACCGGTACCGGCGGTAGTAGGAGCTTGGAATTTATCCATTTAAGCTTATTAGAAGAGCCTATCATTAGCAAATATCAACTCAAACTAAGCTATTTTTAGAAAGTGTATGGAAAGGCCTACCTGATTGTCCGATCAAGCACACTACAAGTATATTCTATCTGGGGATCTTTGTATCTCGAATACTAAATTATCATGCAAACCGTTTTTTTTTTAAACCACAAGTCAAATGTATATTTTAAATTTGTGACACCGTAGTGTTATCTTTTTCCCGTTACATGGGTGGAACCACCGTTTTATTTTATTTTTCTTACATGGGGTAATATCACAATAAAGATAGGGTTACATTAAAAATCAATTTTAAGTCTCTATTTTTTTACACTAATCATGGACGAATTCACTGGACACATTCAAGATACAATACTGTGGTGTATATTGTTTGTAGATGATATTGTTTTGGTAGATGAAATACGTGAATGAGTAAATGCTAAATTAGAATTTTGACGGGAAATATTAGAAGTGAAAGGTTTTAAGCTTAGTAGAGTAAAAACAAAATATATGGAATTTAAATTTAGCAATATTATACATAATGAGGCAAGTATTAAGATAGGAGATGATGAGTTATCTGGAACTGAGAGCTTTAAATATTTGAGATCATTTTTGCAAGATGATGGAGGGATTGAGAGAGATGTTTTATATAGAATACAAGCATGATGATTGAAATGGAGGAAAGCGTCAGGTGTTTTATGTGATCATAAAGTGCATCTAAAACTTAAAGGGAAGTTTTACAAAACGGCGATTAAACCTGCTATGTTATATGGAGCTGAATGTTGGGCTACGACTCGAGCACATGAGCAAAAAATGAGAGTTGCAGAGGTGAGGATGTTAAGGTGGATGTGCAGACATACGAGGATGGACATGATAAAAAATGAGAGCATTAGAGAAAAAGTTGGTGTTGTATCTATTGAAGAAAAGCTTCGAAAGACACGTTTAAGGTGGTACGAACATGTACTTAGACGACCAATAAATGCTCCAGTTAGACGATGTGAAATAATGTCAAATATACACATCAAACGAGGAAGAGGAATACCAAACAAGACTTGGTTAACAACAATAAAACAAGATAAAATTTATTTAAATATTGATGATGATATAGTGGAGGACAGAGTTCAATGGCATAAAAGGATTCATATAGTCGATCTCACATAGTAGGATAAGACTTTGTTGTTGTTGGTTGTGATAATATCAAGATTAGGCATGAGTCTCAATATATATCGAGAATGTTAGTCACTATTTCTTTGTTTTTTTTTCTCCCATATAGTAATGCTAAAATCTCAATATATTGAGAATGTTAATCATTAAACTTTTCGAGAATTTTCAGAGCTTAAATAAATTTATTTTCAAATTTTTTAAGGAATATTTTCATATTTTATTTGTTGACTGACAAATAATCGATGTAACCACGTGCCATCCACTGATTCAGTATTTTCAATATGTAGTCTAATAAAAGGAAAACTTAAATAAATAATATTTAATATAATGTGGATAATTGTTAATTAATTAAAAATTAAAAAAAAATTGATTAGAATTAATTTCCCTGATATATTTATTATAAAATTCAAGGCCCATGATGATATTTTTTATCAATATATACATATATATAGTGCAACGCCAATATTCAATATTTTATCATATACACTAATATCACTGATAACTAGTGCGTGAAGCAAAATCATTATGACATTTTTTTAACTGATAAAAGGATGTAAAATATAACGGATTTGCAGGTACAACTGATAAAATGTTGTTTATCAAATTTTGACATTTTCTAGGTTTAAGCTTTCAATCCGACAACATCCAAACATAACAATTCATACTAGTAATAACAACAATAAAATCTTATCCTATTAAGAGTCAGGTATATAGATTCTTCTATACCATTGAACTATATTTTCTATATATCATCATCTATATTTAAATAAATTTTATCTTATTTTATTGTTGCTAACTAAATCTTTTTTGGTCTTCTTCTTCCTGTTCGATGTGTATATTTATCATCGTTTCACATCGCTTAACTGGAGTATTTATTGATCCTCCAAGTACATATCCATACCACTTTAAATGTGTCTCTCGAAGTTTTTCTTCAATATATACAACACCGATTTTTTCTCGAATGTTCTTATTTCTTATTCTGTCTATCCTCGTATATTCACACATCCACCTTAACATCCTCATCTCTACAACTTTCATCTTTTGCTCATGTATTCGAGTCGTAGCTCAAAATTCAGCGTCATATAACATAGCAGGTCTAATTGTCGTTTTGTAAAACTTCCCTTTAAATTTTAGAGACACTTTACGATCACATAAAACACCCGACGTTTTTCTCTATTTCAACCATCCTACTTGTGTTCTATGTAAGACATCTCTCTAATCTCTCCATCATCTCATAAAAATGATTCTAAATATTTAAAACTTTCAATTTTAAATAACTCATTATCTCCTATCTCAACACTTATCTTATTACGTCTAATATTGCTAAACTTAAATTCATAACAAACCAAAATTAAAAATTATATCTGATCACATTTTCTTAGCTGCATATTTTTCTACCCAACTAACTCTACTTGTCCAAGACATTTACATGAACTTCGATGGCCAGAACCAAATGGCAAGATCCAACTCAACGACACAAGAACACCAAAATCTAAGCAACAATCTCATCAGTCCAGAGGATGCTCTTGAATTGGAAGCCACGACGACTAGGAACTCCTTTCGGTCAGTACACGGGATTTCTTTCTAGTTGATACGCGTAGAAGGTAAGGACAGCCACAAACAAGACGAGGATAGCCATGCAAAGATACTTTGGGTCGAGTTGTGCTGCTTCTATGTTCCTCACCGTCTCAATCTTTGAATCTGAACCTGAGGCCTTCTCCTCGGCTGAAAGAGTGGTCACAAGATGCTTCTCGCCAATAGCTGCAGCTAGGTTCTCTGTCTGATACATGGTTAACATGTAAATTGCAGTGTTCTAAAAAGCGCTAGACGGTAGGCGGGCGGTCACTCGCTGCCTAGCGCCTAGGCGGCTAGGCGGCCTTCTAGGCGGTTTCTAGGCGATCGATTTTTTTAATATTTTAAATATTATAATATTTACACTGAAATGGAAATATTATTAATGGAATTGTATGTATGTAAAATGAAATCGATTTTTTACAAGAACAATAAACAGAACAAAATTCACACTGAAATCAAAACCATCAAAATTGAATTGTATGTAATTGCTGGATGAGGAACGTTAAGAAATGGAACAAACAAAAGGAAAACACAATATGTGTATTAGCTAAGATACCATAGAAAGAAATCTTAATCAGAGCAGTCATATGGATCAATCTCATTTTCGACGTATCAAAACAACACAGGCGTGTTATCAGTGACACGTTCGTGTCAGGAGTTCCAAATACAGCCAATCGACACGCCGCGCCTGTTCACCGACACGGAGATGAGAATGTGCGACACGCCTGTGTTGTGCTCAACACAGGCGTGTCGCTCACTGTGCGACACGCCTGTGTTGTTTCTCACCGGCGTGTCAGGAGTTCTATGCGACTCCTGAAAACAATCAAAACATATAACTCTTGTATAATCTCTTACCTTAGTCTGGACTCTGGACTGTGGCGTGCGGCGAAGGGAAGGTGAGCGATGAAAGCGGAAAGGGTGTCGGCGAGGCTGGGGATCCGGATCGGGTGCTTGGCTTCCGTCGACGACGCGGTCGGCGGCAGACAGGCAGAGACTTCAGACTCGACGGTCGGAGAGGCGACACGCGTGAAGTCGAAGCTTGGCCCTGGGCGCAGCGGAGACGAAGAAGCGAAGAGGTAGGGATTCCAAATTTGGCTCAATTAGGATTTACTGATTTAGGCTGCACGCGAGATCGTGATTCAGAAATCGCGATTCGTGAATCGCGAATTCGCGACTACGTTGCCGGGTCGGTCGCCCCGATTAATCGAAGCCATCGATTAATCGCTCTGGGCGCCGATTAAAGCGGCGACGCCGCCGATTAATGCGGCGACGCCTAGCGGCGTCGCCTATGGAAATATCGGGGCAGTGGACGAGCGTCCACCGCCTACGCGCCGTCTAATCGGATAAAATCGCCGATTTTTAGAACACTGGTAAATTGCATGTTAATATATGTCATTGAGAAAATATAACTGTTCCACAAACAAAGAATACAAATAATCATGAAACAAAGCACAAATTTCCCTTTGTTTAGTTGATCACTAGAATTGAGCTGGAGAAGGGGTCGACCGATAATCTCAGAAATGAAAGATGAAGACACTGCACTAATACAAAACTTGAAACGAAATCTGGATGAACCACCTGAATATGTCTACTAAAAGATTCTGCAGGTCTTTCTCTTGATGATTTTGTGCCAGGTAGAGTTTCATTGTGGGTTCCCTTGTAGCTTGAAGAATTTCTTTTTAGTTTCTCACTCAAAGCTCTATTCTTTTTTATCAAGGTAGATAACTGCAAGGAAACGAAGAAAAGGACCTTATAAGAGAGAGAACTTTGGAAGTTCACTATAGTTACAAGTTTGATTATAACATCCTAAAAGAAAACTGAGAGAATCCTAAATTCAATAACAATCAATCTTTATCCCACTAGGTGGGATCTGCTTAAGAGGATCATAAATAGCTTGAGTAAATCTAATGCAACTTGTCAATTAACAAACAAGTATCGACTATAACAGAAGTTAACAATATGAGATAACAATAATCATGTAAATTATACAAATGACAAATCTGATTTACTAGAATAGAACAGGGAAAAGAAAAAGTCATACCTCTAACTGAAGCCGTTCTCTTTCCAAAGCTAGTTTCACGACCAGATCACCTATGAGTTTTGTCCTGACACCAATGTCTTTAGCAGTGGCAATTTTTGCACCCTCAGCTTGTTGCGCGGTTGTTTCCATGTATTCCAATTTGCCTCTTAGGAAACCCAGCTCTTCATTTAGTTCTAAATTTGTTTCAGTTAACAAGGTGCACTTAGATTCAGCATTCTCGGCCCTACTTTCTGCTTTTGAAACCTTTATTTTGAGTTCCTCAATCACAATTCCTATATCATCAATTGTATCATATAACCCACTTTGCTTCTCTTTAAGTGCTTCAACAGATGCCCTTGCGTGCTCCAATTGCATATCTGATTCACTAGACCGTAAAAGGTTTGTTCTCTCGGAATTGCTTTTTTGAAGCAAAACAGGCTCCTCATTCAATTTGATGTTGACACCTTGCAGTTCCACATACTTGCCTTCAGCACTTTCAGCTCTGTTTTCAGTTCTCAAAACATCAGCTCTGAGACCCTTGATTACATTTTCCTTTTGACCCACTTCAGACTGCAAAAAACTTTGTTGCTTATGGCTTGATTCAACTGAGGTCTCTGCCAGCTGCATCTGGGCATGAGACTGTCTAAGCTGCTCCTCAAGTGTTTTCACCTTTTCCTTCAAGGAGATGATTTCTGGAATGGTCCGTATGCTCTCATCATCAGCTTCCATAGTATGTGCTTTTAGTTCTTTCTCCTTCGTATATTCTTCAGCATGTACATTCAAATGAGACTTCAGCTCATTCTCTCGTCTAAGTGAACTATTTAAACAAAACTGAACAACATGAAGTTTACCAACAAACTCTTTTGAAATAGCCAAGAGAACTTCAGCAGTATTTTCAGCCTCAAGTGCTTTCTCCAAGTATATTTCAATTGACTCTTTAATGAAGTCAAGTTCTGTTTCAGCATAGAGCAACTGTAGCTTAAGATCCTTCTCATTTGACCTTGTGTCTGAAAGCTTGTTTTCAAGATCAAGTTCTCGTGCCAATGATTCGTCCAACATTTTTAAGACAGACCGTCGTTGATCAACAGTGCTGATGGATGACAAATGGCCATTATCAAACTCCTGATCTTCATCCAACCCTAATTAAATGCATGCATTAAAGAAATTAGTGTCATCATCTCAAAATGTGCAAAGAGCAACCTAAGAAATATGAACTTACTAGCTTCAACATGACACAAAGCTAGAGCGCTTTCAAACTTCAATGACTGTTTTTGTATATCGGCAATCGAATCTTGTAGCTTCCTGACAGTTTTTTCAGCATCAAACAATTTTTCTCTTACTTCAGAAGCAGTTGCTTCCAAGTTTTCACCATTAAAAAGATTTTGGTATGTCTCCATGATTTCAGTTTGTAGAAAGGACATGAAGTCTTGCAGTTCTTTCACCTCTGAGCATAAAATTCCACACAACATATCAGATTCAAAAAACTTTTTAACAGACTCCGCTAGGATGTCCCCATGCTCCATCTTCCAAGCTTCAAAATCATTGGCTCTATCAGTTACCAGCATCAAAAGTATTTCCAAATTAAGTAGCTTCTCTGAAGAATATGCAACATCAAGTTCTATTCTAGTTAAATCCTCTGTTGCATTTCCCTCATTCATGTTGATTCCAAGTTCTCTTTCATCCTCTTGTAAGTAATCATCCTCATGCATATCAATAGCCATGATCTGATTAATCGTCCTGCATATAAAATACAAGTCCATAAATAAACGTAATGATCACAAAGAATATACAGAAAGAAAGGAGAATTCTGAAAGGGAAGTAGGGAACAAAATTGCAAAAGTCCACTTATTATAATAGTTAGATGCAACCAATTCACTCTGTAGAATAGATAAATAATCATGCTGAATGATCATGAAAAGAGTAGAATTCAGTGGTCATCTATTGACTTGCTAAATGAAAAAAAAAATGTACAAAAGCAGGAACCAATAGATTCGTTACAAATTCTCTGATATCCAACTAATATCATGAAGCTCAATGTGTGGTTCTAGCAACAAACTTGCAAGAATCTAAGCTTGAAGTATGATAGCATGAACGAATGATAAGATACTCGATAACAGAAGGGAGTCATAGTCGATAGAAAATAAATAGTATGAAGACCTCCTGTCCTCAAGTATACCCTCATTGATGACTCGCTCGACCACACAAGGAAAACATAGTCGACAGGAGCATGCATAATGCAATAAGACTATTATGCCTCCACTGGCGACCCTTCAATCCCACATGGGAGATATGGTCGACAAGAGTGATGCATACAACAACAACAACAACAAAGTCTTATCCCACTAGGTGAGGTCGGTTATATGGATCCTTCTACGCTATTGGACTCTATCCTCTACTATATCATCATCTATATTTAAATAAATTTTATCTTGCTTTATTGTTGCTAACCAAGTCTTTTTTGGTCTTCCTCTTCCTCGTTTGATGTGTATTTGTCATCGTTTCACATCGCCTAACTGGAGCATTTATTGACCATCTAAGTATATGTCCGTACCACCTTAAACGTGTCTCTCGGAGCTTTCCTTCAATAGATGCAACACTAACTTTTTCTCTAATGCTCTCATTTCTTATTCTGTCCATCCTTGTATGCCCGCACATTTACCTTAACATCCTTATCTCTATAACTCTCACTTTTGCTCATGTGCTCGAGTCGTAGCCCAACATTCAGTGTCATATAACATAGCAGGTCTAATCGCCGTTTTATAGAACTTCTCTTTAAGTTTTAGAGGTACTTTACGATCAAATAAAACACCCGATGTTTTCCTCCATTTCAACCATCCTGCTTGTATTCTATGTAAGACATCTCTCTTAATTCCTTCATCTTACAAAAATGATCCTAAATATTTAAAACTCTCAGTTCCAGACAACTCGTCGTCTCCTATCTTAACACTTGTCTTATTATATCTAATATTGCTAAACTTAAATTCCATATATTCTGTCTTTACTTTACTAAGCCTAAAACCTTTCATTTCTAGTGTTTTCCGCCAAGATTCTAGTTTAGCATTTACTCCTTCACGTGTCTCATCTACCAAAACAATATCATCTGCAAACAACATGCACCACAGTATTGTGTCTTGAATATGTCCAGTGAGTTCGTCCATGATTAGTGTAAAAAGATATGAACTTAAAGTTGATCCTTGATGTAATTCTATCTTTATTGAAAATGCTTCAATTAATCCGTCTGAAGTCTTCATTCTGATCGTTACTTCCGACAAGAGTGATGCATAATACAAATAAATGCAATATAACAACTATGTCTGCATAACTATCTACTCTACAATTATACCTTCACTAGTGACCCCTAAATCCCACATGGGAGACATGGTCGACAGGAATAATAAACAACATGCCATATGACAACTATGTCCGCATATTTCACCATCTCTACCACTAGCAATATACATAATAATATAACCAAGTATCAAATAGTGATCATCAACAGAAATAAATGAGACTGTATAGATATCTAATAGAGCATTTCAAAGTCCAACAGATAAAGTATTAAGCACTGATAAATAAAAGTGGAGTCAAGATGATATACTAACATCATGGTAGAGTTTATGCACCAAGATCAATTATCTATAGAAACAAAGGTGGATCAACTCACCTAGTATGTAGACTTAATTGAGCATACTCACATCCAATAGACTATCCCGAATCAAGATCCTACAATTAACATACAATTATTAACAAGTTCCATCATTAGTTCAACCATGGTATCAAGTCCCAAATCAAACCTAAATCCTGATTAGCTAACCAACAACTGCACCAATACAATTACCGATTAACTCCACCATTTAATCAAATTCAATCCCCTATATAATCCATAATAACACCCCTGCACATTTGTTACACAGCTATAACACAACCTACTGCATAACATACAGAATCAAAACTTACCTTCCCCCCTTCAATCAACCACAGCTTATCCGAAACACACCTTCATTGTAAATCTCCAAGGTCTAGAGGTATATCGATTCACAATCACTTAAATAATCTACAATTTCATCGTATTTCACTTAACTAATCTAATTATTCAATCAACCACAATCCAGTAACTAATCAATGCTAATTAGATCCAAATCCCAATTTACAACCATACCTTCCCTTATATGATTCGTAGATCTTCCCTCACCACCGTAAGCTATGATGATATGAGAATCAAACGCACTTGTAGAATCTGTCCCCAATCTCAGAATCACAGATTCATCAAGGGATTCGCCACTTCAAATCCGGAGTCATCGCAGCAGCGTACAGTCATCCACTCTCCTCTTGGCCTCAAGATCTACTTGCGAGATGGCAGTGATCCAGCTCGACTATCGTGGCAGAGCAGCAAAACGAAGGAGAGAATCAGATTGGGTTAGAGTTAGTGGTGGCTCGGATCAGAACCCTGCGGAGAAGAAAGGTCGCCCGACGGTGCTCGCAAACCTTCGATCAAAGGCAACGATGAAGAAGAGGGTGGCAACATTTGTTAGGACCCTTGTAACGGCTAGAGGGGGGGGGTGATTAGCCTTTCTTCGTTTCTACAAGTAAGTTAGCGGAAGCAATACAAATACGAATAAGAAATACAAAGACAATGCTAACACCCGATGTACGTGGTTCGGAGATGACGCTCCTACTCCACGGCAATCCGTAAGGTGGATTAGTCCTAGCCAAGCTTCAATATATTCTCCTTTGGATGAACCAAGGTGGAGAAACCTTTCTTACAATGCTCTCCTCTTCTTTACAATGATGGATGATTAAGAACAAGAGAAGAGGAGGTTTTGAATCACTAAAACACTTGGGAAAGCTTGGTGAGCACGAGGGTGTAGTTAGGAGCAAGAGCACTAGCTTCACCAAGCTCCCCAAGGCCCCTTTTTATAGAAGAGGAGCTGTTTTTTCCGTTGGGCCTCGATCGATCGGTGATGCTTGCCATCGGTCGATCATCGCCGCTCAACGACTTCGACCGAGATCTCGCGAGATTCGTAGCGCAATTTCCAAGCGGTCGGTGATGATCGGTCGATTGATCCCTCCATGATCGTGATGGAGTGATCGATCGAGTGATCAAGCGGCGTCGAGTGAGCGCATTCTGGCGATTTTCTCCTTGATCGATCGGCTGCACGCCTGAGCGATCGGTGATCGCAACATCGATCGGCCGACCGACCGAAGCGATCGCAAGTATGAGTAATTCACACTTGATTTTACACCCTAGACCTAGACTCAACCTTCTAGCTCCTCATTAAGCCTTGCGCCTCCAGGATCCATCCGAGTCCATGACTTGTTCATCCTTTGCGCTTTGCTTCCAAGAGCCTCCTTCGGTTTCGTCATGTCTTGGGTTGCCAAATGCTTGGACTTTACGCCGCCAAGACTACAAGCTTGGACTTATGCTGCCAAGTCCATCCCTTGGACTTCCTTTGCCAAGATCATACTTGGACTTCCTTTGCCAAGGTTCACTTGGACTTTACGCTGCCAAGACTACAAGCTTGGTCTTATGCTGCCAAGTCCGTCCCTTGGACTTTCCTTGCCAAGATCATACTTGGACTTCTCTTTTACCAAGGCTTCATCCTTGGATTTCCTTGTCACTTAAACATATTTGCAATTAAATCACAAAACATTGCCTAACTTAGATGATTATCCAAACATCAAAACATATAAATGCTTGGAGCATTGTTGCACCAACAATCTCCCCCTTTTTGATGTTTGGCAATCATTTAAGTTAGGTCTTTAACAATACACACATAATCATATTTTCAATTATAACTTAAACACTCCTTCTCCCCCTCTGACATACATCAAAAAGAGAAGGATGAAAGAATTAATGTGTTGGATCTTGGACTAAGGTATAAGATTGAAATTAAGCTCCCCCTTAATCCAAGATATGCTTTATAATGTGTAAACAATATTTGAAGCAAAGCATAACAAACATTCAAAAATTAAGTCCTAACTTTGCACCAACAATGGATTTTGGGGATGAAAAAGATATAATTTATGAAACTCCCTCTAAAACACTGCATTAAACAGTCCTAAAACTTTGTGTATACGCAATATTATCATACTATAGTTTTAGGACATCAACGATACACTAAATATCAGAAAATAGAGCTGTTTATCAGAAAATACAGTGTATATCGATCTGGTTTCGAACTGATCAAGCATACTAAATCGAAATTTCAAATTTTCACCAACTTCGTTAGAAATTCTAGAAACCTCGAAAAATCACGAAATTTTGTATACATATTTCTGAGATCATACTTTATTAAGGAAAAATAGTTTTAAAAGTATATGTTTTTCAGATTTCAATATTGACACAAATTTGGAACCTAACAAAAGTTCTAAAGATTTTGCAAACTTTGTATCACTTTTGTGTTCTACTTGTAAACTGTTTTTCAAAATATGCTGAACATAGTTTAAAATAATAATATTTGGAATTTCCAACCATGTTCTTAGAGCTATGTATTCATTACTTGAATACAAGCCTTCCCAATGATTGGTCCATAAGGTATTCATGTCTCTAGGTGTGCCATTGGCTCATAGTAATGCATCATAATAAGCATGATGAGCCAAGTACACCTTCCCTATCATCTCACATGTTTCTAAGTGTCTCAATACAAAAATCAAGATTTCTTAAGGCTTTTTGTGAGATGTATCAAGGTATAAAGCTAACATATAAACATGGGATCATGCAAACCTAGAATTTTACTCTACAAAGCACATACCAAGCTCTCTCCTTAATGATGAAAATTCGGTTTCGGGAAGAGCTTTGGTGAAGATATCGGCAAGGTTGGACTTAGATTCTACATAATTTAGTTCAATGTCCCCTCTTGCCACATGATCTCTTATGAAGTGATGTTTCACTTCAATGTGTAGTTACAGAGTGATGTGTAGGATTTTTGGTCAAGTTGATGGTACTCACATTATCACAATAAACTTTAATGTTAGAGTAGTGTAGCTCATAGTCCACAAGAGTATGTCTCATCCAAAGTAATTGAGCTACACAACCACCCATAGCCACATATTCGGCTTCGGTGGTTGATAAAGCAACATAATGTTGCTTCCTACTACTCCAACTCACTAGGGAGGATCCAAGAAATTGGCATCCACCACTAGTACTCTTCCTATCCAATTTGCACCCGGCATAATCGGAATCGGTATACCCAAGCAATTCAAACGACCTAGTCCTAGGATACCAAAGTCCTACATTTAGGGTGCCTTTAATATATCTTAAAATTCTCTTAACGACTACTAAATGTGATTCTTTGGCACAAGATTGGTATCTAGCACACATACCTACCGCAAATAAGATATTGGGTCTACTAGCGGTTAGATATAGTAGGCTGCCAATCATACTCCTATAAAGTTTAAGATCAATTGATTTTCCTTCATGATCACTATCTATTCTAGTGCTAGTGGCCATAGGAGTGGTTACAATTTTGGCATTCTCTAAACCAAATTTCTTGATCATTTCATTTGCATATTTGGTTTGATAAATATGAATACCTTCATTGGTTTGTTTGACTTGTAAACCTAGGAAAAAGGTAAGCTCTCCAACTAAACTCATTTCAAATTCATTTTCCATATTTTTTATAAAGTCTTGAAGAAGATTATCATTTGTTGACCCAAAAATGATGTCATCAACGTATACTTGGGCTATGAATATATCCTTTAATGTTGACTTTATAAACAAAGTTTGATCTACTTGGCCTCTTCTAAAATCCTTAGAAATTAAGAAAGATGACAATCTTTCATACCATGCCCGGGGAGCTTGTTTTAACCCATATAGTGCTTTCCTAAGCTTACATACATGGTTTGGATAATCTATGTTCTCAAATCCGGGTGGTTTCTCTACATATACTTCCTCCTTAATATAACCATTTAAGAATGTCAATTTAACATCCATTTGGTAAAGTTTAAATCCCATATAAGAAGCATATCCTAAGAGAATTCTAATAGATTCTAACCTAACAACCGGGGCATAAGTCTCATCATAGTCAAACCCCTCAACTTGATTAAATTCTCTAGCAACCAACCTAGCCTTATTTCTAGTGATATTTCCTTGGTCATCTAGCTTATTCCTAAAAACTCATCTTGTGGTAATTATGGTGCTATCATTGGGTCTAGGTACTAACTCCCATACTTGACTCTTCTCAAATTGGGTCAATTCATCTTGCATTGCCAAAATCCAATCCGGATCATGTAATGCATCATTAATCGATTTGGGCTCAATTTGTGAAATGAGAGCTACTTAACTAGTAGGAGGTCTATGAAATGACCTAGTTCTTACTCCTTGAGATAGATCTCCTACTACTTGGTCAAGTGGATGATCTTGATGAACTCTTAGGGTTCTAGAAGGGGTTTCAAGTTGATCATTATTATCTTCTACCCTCCTTTTATCATCGGAATCTCCTCTTCCTCCCCCTTGATCATTACCCCTAATGGTCAAATTTTGAAGTTTTTGGGTAATGTCTTGATTATTGTCATTAATATCCTTATCAATGGAGGACTTTCTAGGGTAGGTACTAGTGGTTTCATCAAATTGAACATTAGAAGATTCCTCAATCCCTTGGGTTCTCTTATTGTAGACTCTATATCCTCTACTTGTAGATGAGTATCCAACTAGGATTCCCTCATCCGCTTTCGATTCAAACTTTCCTAAGTTATCTTTGGTGTTTAAAATATAAACCTTACATCCAAAGACTTTGAAATAATGAATTGTGGGAATAGTCTCATTCCATAATTCAAATGGTGTTTTTCCTAAAAACCTATGAATTTGAACCCTATTTTGGATATAGCAAGTGGTATTAACCGCTTCCGCCCACAAGTAGCTAGGTAGAGAATATGCATTAAGCATAGCCCTAGCCGCCTCTTGTAGGGAACGATTTCTCCTTTTCACCACCCCATTTTGTTGGGGTGTTCTAGGACAAGAGAACTCATGCTTGTACCCTTGCTCTAAATAAAATTGTGAAAATTTTGAATTCTCAAATTCACCACCATGATCACTACGGATCCGTTTGATTTTGAGACTCTTTTCATTTTTAACCCTTTTACTAAATCCTATGATTATTTCTAAGGTATCATCTTTATGTTTCATAAAATAAACCCAAATATACTTAGAAAAATCATCTACTATAACCAAACAATATTTGTTACCATTTAAAGATGGAGTATTATGACAATCAAATAAATCAAGATGCAACAATTCTAATGGTAAAGAGGTATTAGTTAGGGTTTTACCTTTGTGTGATGTTTTTGTTTGTTTTCCTTCTTGGCATGCATCACACATTTTGTTCTTGACATACTTGATCTTTGGTAGCCCTTTGACCAACTCCATCTTGGCTACCTTGACTATGTTTTTCATGTTGATGTGCCCCAATCTCCTATGTCATAGCCAACTTTCCTCTTCTTTTGCAACAAGACACTTAGTAGAAATGTTAGAAGCATATGAAAGATCAACATAATAAATGTTTGATTTCCTATATCCAACTAACATACAATCATTTAATTCCTTGTGCCTAATCATGCATTTAGAGGATTCAAACAAGACATGATAGTTTGCATCACAAAGTTGACTAACACTTAATAAATTAAATTTCATATTTTCAACTAGTAAGACTTTGTGAATGACAATTAGGGGATACTTCAATTGTACCTCTACCTAATATCTTGAGTTTTCCACTATTCCTAAAGGACACCGCTCCCTTCTTCACATACTTAATTGTGGAGAACTTGCTCACATCCCCGGTCATATGTGTTGAGCAACCGCTATCCATAATCTACATACCTTGCTCTCCTACCTAAATCACATGAAAAACACAAGCTTTTGGTACCCAAACATTTGGACCGGTAACATTAAGTAAAAACTTCTTAGGTACCCATGCCTTCTTAACCTTTCCCTTAACGGTTGCTTTCCTATTAATCAATGAAATATAAGCAACTTTTTTTTCTTTTGGCTTATATCCTAAACCGGCCTTGTTGTAAATGGCTCTTTGTCGACTAAGGATCATATCAAGACATTTTGAGCCATTTGAAAATTTTTCTAAACATGCTTTTAGCTCAACAACCTCATCCTTAAGTTTGTCATTCTCTTCCTTAAGCATGCAAGGATCGATATGTGAAGGTTTTTCATTCCTAATTGCCTTTAGTTCTACCTTCATGCTCTTAACCTTAGATCTAGACTTATCTAGAGCCTCTTTAAGATAAGCAATTGATTGATAAAGAAGCTTAACTTTGGGAGAGTTCATTACCTCATCGTCACTAGATGACGATTCATCACTTGAGGAGTCTTCTTGGCTTGATGTACCGGAGTCATCTCCTAGGGCCATGAGTGCCACATGGCGTGTGATGTGGCAAAGTTCATCATCGGAGGAGGAGTCTTCAACACTTGGTGTGTCTCATGTGGTTTGAGCCACCATGGCCTCCTTCTTGTCCTTCTTTTTCTTTTCTTTTTCCTCCTTCTTCTTTAGCTCCGGGCAATTTGGCTTTATGTGCCCCTTCTTGTTGCAAGCATGGCAAATCACATTATTATTGAAACTTGAATTACCACTAAACTTACCTTTTGAAGAATGAGACCCCTTCCTTGCTTCTCTACTCTTGAACTCCTTTGATTTCCTATAGAGCTTCTTGACGAAATTTGCCATCTCACTAGACGAGTCTTCATCACTACTTGAATCATACTCTGATTCGGATGATGATGATGCTTCTTTTCTTTCCTTCTTCTTCTTTTCCTTCTTTTCAACAAATAGAGCTAAACCCTTTTCCTTAGAGGACATGTTAGTTTGCTCATGTAATTCAAACTCACAAAATAATTCATCAATTTTAATTTGAGAAAGATCCCTAGTTACCTTAATGGCATCAACTATAGAAGTCTATAAGGAATTTCTAGGAAATGCTTGAAGAATATACCTTACCAAGTCCCGGTTGTCAACTCGCTCACCTATGATGTGGAGTCCGTTCACAATCTCCTTGAACCTTCCATGCATTTGACTTACGGTTTCATGCATCTTCATTTGGAAGGCTTGAAGTTGTCCAATTAGTAGGTCCTTCTTGGCCCTCTTTGACTCTTTGGAACCTTCATTTAGCTCAATGAGCTTTTCCCATAGCTCCTTGGCGGATTCGAAAGGCCCCACCTTGTTGAGTTGCTCCATGGTAATACCGCATTGAATGGTGAGTACCGCCTTTGCATTTGACTTGAATCGCCTATTCATTTCCCTTGTCCAATCCTTGCTTGAAATAGGGTTTCCTTGTTCATCCACCAGTTCCTCGAAGCCATCTACAACACTATGCCAAATTTCAATATTGCTCATTAGATAATACTTCATCCTACCTTTCCAATATGCAAAGTGACTTCCATTGAAGAGTGGTGGCTTGGCGGTGCTATATCCCTCTTGAAGAGCCATTGATGCCTTGGTTGATGGTGAGATCTTCCAAGCTATCCGGGCTCAGATACCACTTGTTAGGACCCTTGTAACGGCTAGAGGGGGGTGATTAGCCTTTCTTCGTTTCTACAAGTAAGTTAGCGGAAGCAATACAAATCTGGCGAATACGAATAAGAAATACAAAGACAATGCTAACACCCGATGTACATGGTTCGGAGATGACGCTCCTACTCCACGGCAATCCGTAAGGTGGATTAGCCCTAGCCAAGCTTCAATATATTCTCTTTTGGATGAACCAAGGTGGAGAAACCTTTCTTACAATGCTCTCCTCTTCTTTACAATGATGGATGATTAAGAACAAGAGAAGAGGAGGTTTTGAATCACTAAAACACTTGGGAAAGCTTGGTGAGCATGAGGGTGTAGTTAGGAGCAAGAGCACTAGCTTCACCAAGCTCCCCAAGGCCCCTTTTTATAGAAGAGGGCTGTTTTCCGTTAGGCCTCGATCGATCGTGATGCTTGCCATCGATCATTGTCGCCAACAAATGACTTCGACCGAGATCTCCGCGGAGATTCGTAGCCGCAATTTCCAACGGCCAGGTGATCATCGGATCGATCCCTCCATCGATCGTGATGGAGTGATCGATCAGTGATCAAACGGCGATCGAGTGAGCGCGCATTCGTAGCGATTTTTCTTGATCATGATCGATTGCTACCTGAGCGATCGACCGATCGCAACATCGATCGGCCGACCAAGGCGCGATCGTCGGTGATCTTTCACCTTGACTCGGTAAGTATGAGTAATTCACACTTGATTTTACACCCTAGACCTAGACTCAACCTTCTAGCTCCTCATTAAGCCTTGCGCCTCCAGGATCCATCCGAGTCCGTGACTTGTTCATCCTTTGCGCTTTGCTTCCAAGAGCCTCCTTCGATTTTGTCATGTCTTGGGTTGCCAAATGCTTGGACTTTACGCCACCAAGACTACAAGCTTGGACTTATGCTGCCAAGTCAATCCCTTAGACTTCCTTTGCCAAGATCATACTTGGACTTCCTTTGCCAAGGCTCACTTGGACTTTACGCTGCCAAGACTACAAGCTTGGTCTTATTCTGCCAAGTCCGTCCCTTGGACTTTCCTTGCCAAGATCATACTTGGACTTCTCTTTTACCAATGCTTCATCCTTGGATTTCCCTGTCACTTAAACATATTTGCAATTAGCAGTGTTCTAAAAATAGGCGATTTTATCCGATTAGGCGGCGCGTAGGCGGTGGACACTCGTCCACCGTCCCGATATTTCCAGAGGCGACGCCGCTAGGCGTCGCCGCATTAATCGGCGGCGTCGCCGCTTTAATCGGTGCCCAGAGCGATTAATCGATGGCTTCGATTAATCGGGGCGACCGACCCGGCAACGTAGTCGCGAATTCGTGATTCACGAATCGCGATTTCTGAATCACGATCTCGCGTGCAGCCTAAATCAGTAAATCCTAATCGAGCCAAATTTGGAATCCCTACCTCTTCGCTTCTTCGTCTCCGCTGCGCCCAGGGCCAAGCTTCGACTTCACGCGTGTCGCCTCTCCGACCGTTGAGTTTGAAGTCTCTGCCTGTCTGCCGCCGACCGCATCGTCGACGGAAGCCAATCACCCGATCCGGATCCCCAGCCTCGCCGACACCCTTTCCGCTTTCATCGCTCACCTTCCCTTCGCCGCACGCCACAGTCCAGAGTCCAGACTAAGGTAAGGGATTATACAAGAGTTATATGTTTTGATTGTTTTTAGGAGTCGCATAGAACTCCTGACACGCCGGTGAGAAACTGTTGGTGCAGTGAGGCACCGAAATCGAACCTGTGTTTTGATTATAGCAAAGACACAAAAGTTAAGTCTATTTTGTTTTCTCACGAGCTGAATCGAGTGTGCAGAAGATTGATATAGCTGGAGCTGAAGGCTAGCGACACCCGGAGGAAGCCGCGGTGGTCGGGTGATACTCGAGTTACTTCGGAGGGAGCCGAAGGAATCGAGTGGAAGGCCGGAAGCAAAAGCGACACGTAAGTATCGAGGTAAGCTCGTGTGTGCGAGAGTAAGTAAGGTCGTATCCTCTTTACGGGGATGATCTTAAGCGTAGATCCGACCAAAGACATCTTATAGATGGTCTAGGTCGAGATCGGATGGTCGACGACCATCGAAATTATGTTTTTATTGAGCTAACAAAGAAGCATCACGATCCGCTTGAGGACTCGACCGCGGTATCGTGGCCGATCGCCGGAAGGTCATCAATCGACCGATGTCGCCATCACGATCGATGATGGCCATCACCGATCGATGGTCAATGATCAGATTCGAGGAGTCAAGGCTTATCACTCCACCTCAAAGCGGTTTGGTGTCCATTTGTGATTGGTTGAAGACCCACTCGAAAAGGGGCTCAAAGGCTATAAAAGGAGGGCCAAACCTAGGGTTTTAACAACAATTCTAAGTGCTCCAAAAGTCTCCGCAAGAGCACAACTCTCGACAACGAAGTCCTTCCATTCCGACGCCTAGGTTTAACTTTCTTTATTATTCGGTCTTAGTTTTTGTTATCAGTTTTGTCATTTATATTTCGAGCTTTTATCGTATACGAGGAGAGGGGAGTGTCCTCTACCTCAAGTTTTTGTGGTTTCTTGTATCGATTAACTCCTACCTCTAACGAGGAGGAGTTCCTTTAGTGCTTTGCCCTCCGTGCGTGGTCAAGGACCACTAGGGCCTTGGAGTAGTAGCCTCTGCCACGAACCAAGTAAATCTCTTGTCTATTGTCTCCTTTACTTTTTTTTTTTGCTTATCTTTCCGCTGCATATATTTTTTCTTTTAAAACGAGAAAAAGAAAAATTTTCTTTCGCTATTCACCCCCCCCTCTAGCGAACCGCATCGATCCAACAATTGGTATCAGAGCCGGGGGCGCTTAGATTTGGTGAAACCACCAATCTAACTTTTTTTCACAGATTTGTTTTTCGTTCGTTTAAATTTTTCTCCCGCACTACTAATCCAAGACGAAGTCTTGGTACTCTTCGTTTGATTTTGTTTTGCAAGTATTCGCTTTTGGAGTAGCCGACGGTCAAACGGGCATAACTTTTCGTACAAGTTGACCCACGACACGGTCTACCTACCAAATCGAAGCTCTCGCAGAGATCTACACTTCTTACGGGGTTTACCCCCGTAACAAGCTGTTTTCATCCTCAAAAAACGACGTTTAGTAGCCTTTCGGGGACATCGAAGGTTGTGAGTACTTACTTTTTATTTAGTTTCTTATTTCTTTGCTTAACTTTCTATTTTTCGTTTATTTCTTTTTATTTCCCGCACTACTAATCCAAGACGCAAGTCTTGGTACTTTCGTGTGTTTTTGTTGTTGCTAGGTTTTCATTTTAGTCTCCTTGTCTTTTTGTTCTAATGGCCCATCTCGAGGGTTTTAGCACCGTCCGACCTCCGTTTTACAACGGAGATGATTTCCGTTACTGGAAAGGTCGGATGGAATGCTTTCTCAAAACCCAAATTGAGATGTGGATCATAATTCAAACGGGTTTCACACTTCCGACCAATGAAGTGGGTGACTCTCTGGATTATGATCAATGGACCATGCAACAAAACGACAAGTCGGGCCGATGCCAAGGCGACACAAATCCTCCAATGTGGCCTATCCAAGGAGGAGCTAAATCGCGTCGGCCCCTTCATAAGCGCAAAGGATCTTTGGACAAAACTAATCGAGTTACATGAAGGATCGGATCAAGCTAAGGTTTGCAAACGTGATTTGTTATTCAATAAATTGTACACACTAAAAATGCAGGAACACGAGTCCGCGACGCAACTCCACGCCCGTGTCCAAGACATAGTCAACAACCTACATGCAATCGGGCAAAAGGTTGAAAATCGCGACCTTATAAGGTATGTCCTAAACTCTTTTCCGAGGACTACCTTATGGGCATCCATGGTCGATGCCTATAAGGTCTCCAAGGACCTTTCTAAAATTAGGTTAGATGAACTCTTTTGGATTTGAACTTCATGAGCAATCTAACTCGCGAGAGGGGTATAGCCTTGTTTGCAGGTTCAAAGAAGAAGAAAATCGCAAGCAAGCCACCACCAACCGAGGAGGAAGACGAGTCCGAAGAAGAAGTTGACCCGGAGTTGACTGCCGAACTAATGAACCTAGCTCGAAGGATAGCCAAGGGACGAAAGCAAACCACGACTCGACCCAACCAAGGTAAGTCTAAAAATTCTAACATTAGGTGTTATGAGTGTAACAGGTTTGGACACATCAAGTCCGAGTGCCCCAAGCTCAACCACCAAGCACCTAAGCACAAGAAGGCCCTCAACGCGACATGGGAAGAAGCGTCATCCGAAGAAGACAAAGACCACGTCTTCATGGCGAAGTCGATTGAGTCAGACACGGAGACCGAACCTGAACTTGAGTCAGAACCTGAGGATGACTCGGACTACGAAGCTACCTTCAAGTCAAGCCACGGATACGCATCCGGTTCAAAAGATACCCTTAAAGTAAGTCAAAATTTATTTAATACTTTACAAAATACGGTTAGGTTTTTGTCTAGGAAATTAGTTAAATCCGAGTCCAAGGTCGAGACCCTAGTTGAGGAAGTTAAACTCCTCAAACACCAGGTCTCCCTAACCTCTTCGACTAGTCGAGTTCAAGAGAAGGACTCAACTCGGGTTGAAAAACTCGAAGTTGAGAACTCTCTCTTGAAAAGTCAAGTCGAAGATCTTAGGAACACGTTGGAAAGGTTCACTTCGGGATCCAAAGGACTTGACCTCCTACTTGGATCTCAAAGGGCCGTGTACAACAAGGCTGGACTAGGGTTTAACTCAAACGCGACTAATAGGTCGTATATGTCGATCGTAAGTAGACATAAAAAATGTGTCCAAGCATGGGTCCCTAAGACCACTTTGATTTCAACTCTAGGATCTAACTCGTACTGGGTTCCCAAGGACCAAATCCACTATGTGGATAGACCGAACCGATTCAACGGTCTAGGGGGAGCCAGTACAAAATATGTTTGTGCTTTAACTTAGAAATTGCATGTTTTAACTTAGAAAGTTTGTGCTTTAACTTAGAAATTGCATGTTTTAACTTAGAAAGTTTGTGCTTTAAAACTTGTGAACTCTCTTAGAACACGTACATAACCAACTAAAATTCTTCGAAAAGATTGAGCCTCGGGGAGCCTCTTTTCAAATAACCAACTAAAATCCTTTGAAAAGATTGAGCCTCGGGGAGCCTCTTTTCAAAAATAACCAGTTAGACTAGGAAATGATCTTAGGTGAGTCAAGTCATCATTTTCTTGAACATGGTTTTGTCTAAGGAAGTGGTCGATGATCCGATAAAAGAAGGCCCCTGTGCCTCGCCACGACCTGGAAGCCATGATCTTGAAAAGGTAAACTTGACAAGCCTAGGGTTAAATCCAAATCTAACATAAAATTGCTTGAACCTAAATCCACTCAATCAACTTAATTGAAAGTCATCTCAAAAAACACATAAGTATAACATGCTTGATCATATAGACTCCGGCGAGATGACCTAGGGTTAACAACTTACAACCAATTTTCTTAACAAAAAATCTAACATCCAATCCAACCACCTTGTGTGTAGGATCAATGGATGTTTTGCTCACACATGGGGATCAACTCAAATTCGCAAAGCTTCGATTCAAACGACAAGGATCGGTAGCCTTTGGGAATAACGGCAAGCTCAAAATCATCGGATCAGGTGATATCGAGCTTAACACGAATTTTGTTATGTATTACTTGTAGAGAATTTTGAATATAACTTACTTAGTGTAAGCCAATTGTGTGATAATAACTATAAGGTTATATTTCTAGAAAATGAATGCATAATTAATACCAACGAAACCTCTAAAACAATTCTTAAAGGAACTAGAAATAACAACATTTATACGATCAATTTAACCAACTCCTCAACTAAGTGTCTTATGACACGGCAAGAGGAATCATGGTTGTGGCACCGACGACTCGGTCACTCACACCCAAGACTCGTCCACAAGATGAGTCAGAGTGGCTTAGTCAGAGGCTTACCCAACCTCAACAACCTGGTTAATAAAATCTGTAATGCTTGTCAACAAGGAAAACAACCTAGGACACAACACAAGTTAACTAACCAAGAACGAACCTCAAGTGTACTTGAACTCCTGCATATGGATCTGTTCGATTCACATGGAGCCAAGTCTCTCAATAGAAGTCAATATTGCTTAGTCATAATTGATGACTACTCCAGGTTTACCTGGGTTAGGTTCATCAAACATAAAAATGATACCCTAGATCAATTAATTAATCTATTCAAATTAATCGAGAATCAAAAAGACCTTAAGGTTAAAAGACTTAGAAGCGATCATGGTGGTGAATTCGAAAATCAAAGGTTCACCGACTTCTGTAACCTAAACGGATACCACCATGAATTTTCCTGCCCTAGGACCCCTCAACAAAATGGCCTAGTGGAGCGGAAAAACCGAACTCTACAAGAAGCCGCTAGGACCATGTTGAACGAATACGACCTACCCGATAGGTTTTGGGCAGAAGCCGTTAGCACGGCTTGCTATGTCCAAAATAGGATCCTTATGGTAAAGAGGCACCTTAAGACCTCGTATGAGATTTATCACGATAAAATACCTAACATCAAGTACTTTAGGGTATTTGAGTGTAAGGTACATATTCTAAACACTAAGGATTACCTAGGGAAATTTACTTCCAAAACCACGACCGGAATCTTTCTAGGATACTCGACTACAAGTAGAGCTTATAGAGTATATAACCACGACACCCTTAGAGTTGAGGAGACTATCAATGTAGTATTTGATGAAGGACATGAACCAACAAAACCCCCGGCAACCCCAATTAGCGAGCCGATTCATACTAGACCTAACTCTGATCCGGAGATCAGGTCTAGTGTTAATCCTAACCTAGGTCAACCTAGTCACTCTATTGATCAAGTGATAGATGACTCCAACCAAACTAGTGTTCAACCAAGTCACCCCATTGATCAAGCATTAGGTGACACAAACCCAACCCAATCTAGGATTCAGACTAACCACCCTATCGATCAAGTGATAGGAGATCCTAATCTAGGAGTTCGAACTAGAGCATCCTATAGGAACCTTAGTCAAATTTCCTTAATTTCAAAGATAGAACCCAAATCAATTGAACAAGCTCTTCTTGATCCCGATTGGATTATTGCAATGCAAGAAGAGCTAGCTCAATTTACTAGGAACGAGGTGTGGGAATTAGTACCACCACCTAAAGACAAAACGATAATTGGAACAAGGTGGGTGTTTCGAAATAAGCTTGATGATAAAGGTGAAGTAGTTAGAAACAAGGCTAGGTTAGTCGCCAAAGGTTTTAGCCAAGTCGAAGGCTTAGATTACGACGAAACCTATGCCCCAGTAGCTAGACTCGAATCCATTCGAATGTTGCTAGCTTATGCCGCACATCGAGGATTTAAGCTGTTTCAAATGGATGTTAAGTCGGCATTCCTAAATGGATACATTAAAGAAGAAGTTTATGTTAGCCAACCCCCCGGATTCGAAAATCTAGATAAACCCGACCATGTTCTAAAACTTAAGAAAGCTCTCTATGGACTTAAACAAGCTCCTCGAGCTTGGTACGAGAGACTTTCAATCCATCTTAAGTCAAAAGGGTTTAACCAAGGCTTAGTTGACCCAACTCTCTTCGTAAAAACCTTAGGTAATGAAATATTCATAGCTTAAATTTACGTAGATGATATAATTTTTGGAACCTCTAACTCACTTTCTTACTAAGCGAGTTCGTTTGCTCATGGAAAGTGAGTTGAAATGAACTTGGTAGGCGAGTTAAGTTTCTTTTTAGGTCTACAAATTAAACAAACTAAGGATGGTATATATCTATATCAACAAAAATACACTAAGGAGTTAATTAAAAGATTTGGAATGCAAGACGCTAAGATAATAAACACCCCAATGGCGATTAATGTTAACATAGGAGAAGACCTAGAAAGTAAGTCCATTGACTTAAAATACTATAGGAGTATAATAGAGTCTTCTATACTTAGCTATGCCGACACGATATCCTATTTGCGATGTAAGTATGTGTGCGATTTCAAACTGTGCTAAGGAGTCTCACCTAACCCTAGTTGCGTATCCTTAGATATCTAAAGGGTACACTTAATGTCGGTATTTGGTATCCTAGATCTACCGAGTTCGAACTAATCGGCTACTCCGATTCGGATTATGCCGGTAGTAAACTCGATGTAAAGAGCACGAGTGGTTGTTGTCAACTACTCCTACCGAGTCTAGTGAGTTGGTGCGAGGAAGCAACATTGTGTTGCCTTATCTACCACCGAATACATCGCGATGGGTGAGTGTGTCACCAACTTCTTTGGATGAAGCACACCTCCGCGACTTTAAGTTAGACTTTTTAATACTAAACTTCACGAGATAACATTAGTTCAATTAATCTTACCAAGAATCCAATATGTCACTCTAGGACCAAACATATAGAAGTCAAACACCATTTCATTCGAGAACATGTGGCCAATCTGAGCCATACAACTCGAGCGTCAGAATCGAAATCTAACCTAGCAGACCTATTTACTAAACCCCTACCCGAAGCCGAATTTAGTCTATTAAGACGAAAATTGGGCATGTACGTAATAGAATAAGAACTTACAAACTATATTTTCTTACTACTATTTCTTATTTTTCATTTTGATGGAACTAGCATAGGACATACCTTAGATATCATGCACCTATAGATTTAAGGAGCCAGTACATCTCACAACACATAGGACTAATGTGTTTGTGTACTTAGCCACGTAGATGGGCGTGAGATGTTAGGACCCTACTCCAGGTTCCAAGATGTAGATCAAGTGCGTCAATATGAACCTCGGAGTATAAATATGCAACTAATATTAACCAACTCTAATCAGAACTTGTTGATAATATCATTTCAATCAAGTCAAACTAGAGTTGAACATTTAGATGAATTATTTTCACATACTATTTTTAAAATCATCATGCTTGGACTTAGGGTTTCCCACTTTTTCCTTGATTTATGTCAATAGGGGGAGAAAAGGCCAAAGTTAAGGTTCAAGAAAAGGCCAAAGTTCAATTTCAAATTTTTGAAATTGATAACTTAACTTAAAACTTTGATTCTGGCCTAAGTTAAGGGGGAGTAAGGTTTAGGTTTCAACTCTTCGGAATTGAAAACTTTAAAGGCCCAAGTTAAGAAATCAAAAGTTAAAACCTTTTGAATAATTAACCTTTTGACTTAACTTTTGATTACTTAACTTGCACTTATTTTTGACTCTAAGAAGCCTAAGTTAAGTAATGCCATTTACTTAACTCATTATCTTTTGTGTTTGGAGAACTAAAAGTCTTTTTCAAGTACTCACCCTCGGTCAAGGGGGAGGGTTCCTCTAAGGGGAGAACTTGAGAAATATTTTTACTACTCCTACTTTTGCTTCTTGTCTTTACTGTTTCATGCACTTAATTTCCTTAACTTTGTGTGTTTTTGCCATATATCAAAAAGGGGGAGATTGTTGGTGCAGTGAGGCACCGAAATCGAACCTGTGTTTTGATTATAGCAAAGACACAAAAGTTAAGTCTATTTTATTTTCTCACGAGCTGAATCGAGTGTGCAGAAGATTGATATAGCTGGAGCTGAAGGCTAGCGACACCCGGAGGAAGCCGCGGTGGTCGGGTGATACTCGAGTTACTTCGGAGGGAGCCGAAGGAATCGAGTGGAAGGCCGGAAGCAAAAGCGACACGTAAGTATCGAGGTAAGCTCGTGTGTGCGAGAGTAAGTAAGGTCGTATCCTCTTTACGGGGATGATCTTAAGCGTAAATCTGACCCAAGACATCTTATAGATGGTCTAGGTCGAGATCGGATGGTCGGCGACCATCGAAATTATGTTTTTATTGAGCTAACTTTGACTTGCAGAAAGCATCAGTCGACTGCCAGCTTGGAGGACTCGACTGCCGTGTATCAGTCGACTGCCGAAGGTCATCAATCGACTGATGCTGCCATCAGTCGACTGATGATGGCCATCAGTCGACTGATGGTCAATGATCAGATTCGAGGAGTCAAGGCTTATCACTCCACCTCAAAGCGGTTTGGTGTCCATTTGTTATTGGTTGAAGACCCACTCGAAAAGGGGCTCAAAAGCTATAAAAGGAGGGCCAAACCTAGGGTTTTAACAACAATTCTAAGTGCTCAAAAGCCTCCGTTACGCTGCAACTCTACGACAACGAAGTCCTTCCATTCCGACGTCTAGGTTTAACTTTCTTTATTATTGTACGTCGGTCTTAGTTTTTGTTATCAGTTTGTCATTTATATTTCCGGAGCTTTTATCGTATACGAGGAGAGGGGGAGTGTCCCTCTACCTCAAGTTTTTGTGGTTTCTTCTTGTATCGATTAACTCCTACCTCTAACGAGGAGGAGTTCCTTTAGTGCTTTTGCCCTCCGTACGTGGTCAAGGACCACTAGGGCCTTGGAGTAGTAGCCTTCGGCTACGAACCAAGTAAATCTCTTGTGTCTATTGTCTCCTTTACTTTTTGTTTTGCTTATCTTTCCGCTGCATATAAGTTTTCTTTTAAAACGAGTTCGTACGAGAAAAATTTTCTTTTGCTATTCACCCCCCCTCTAGCGAACCGCATCGATCCAACAATTGGTATCAGAGCCGGGGGCGCTTAGATTTGGTGAAACCACCAATCTAATTTTTTTTTCACAGATTTGTTTTTCGTTCGTTTAAATTTTTCTCCCGCACTACTTATCCAAGACGAAGTCTTGGTACTCTTCGTTTGATTTTGTTTTGCAAGTATTCGCTTTTGGAGTAGCCGACGGTCAAACGGGCATAACTTTTCGTACAAGTTGACCCATGACACGGTCTACCTACCAAATCGAAGCTCTCGCAGAGATCTACACTTCTTACGGGGGTTTACCCCTGTAACAAGCTGTTTTCATCCTCAAAAAACGATGTTTAGTAGCCTTTCGGGGACATCGAAGGTTGTGAGTACTTACTTTTTATTTAGTTTCTTATTTCTTTGCTTAACTTTCTATTTTTCGTTTATTTCTTTTTATTTCCCGCACTACTAATCCAAGACGCAAGTCTTGGTACTTTCGTGTGTTTTTGTTGTTGCTAGGTTTTCATTTTAGTCTTCTTGTCTTTTTGTTCTAATGGCCCATCTCGAGGGTTTTAGCACCGTCCGACCTCCGTTTTACAACGGAGATGATTTCCGTTACTGGAAAGGTCGGATGGAATGCTTTCTCAAAACCCAAATTGAGATGTGGATCATAATTCAAACGGGTTTCACACTTCCGACCAATGAAGTGGGTGACTCCTTGGATTATGATCAATGGACCGTTGCAACAAAACGACAAGTCGAAGCCGACGCCAAGGCGACACAAATCCTCCAATGTGGCCTATCCAAGGAGGAGCTAAATCGCGTCGGCCCCTTCATAAGCGCAAAGGATCTTTGGACAAAACTAATCGAGTTACACGAAGGATCGGATCAAGCTAAGGTTTGCAAACGTGATTTGTTATTCAATAAATTGTACACACTAAAAATGCAGGAACACGAGTCCGCGACGCAACTCCACGCCCGTGTCCAAGACATAGTCAACAACCTACATGCAATCGGGCAAAAGGTCGAAAATCGCGACCTTATAAGGTATGTCCTAAACTCTTTTCCGAGGACTACCTTATGGGCATCCATGGTCGATGCCTATAAGGTCTCCAAGGACCTTTCTAAAATTAGGTTAGATGAACTCTTTTCGGATTTTGAACTTCATGAACAATCTAACTCGGGCCGAGAGGGGTATAGCCTTGTTTGCAGTTTCAAAGAAGAAGAAAATCGCAAGCAAGCCACCACCAACCGAGGAGGAAGACGAGTCCGAAGAAGAAGTTGACCCGGAGTTGACTGCCGAACTAATGAACCTAGCTCGAAGGATAGCCAAGGGACGAAAGCAAACCACGACTCGACCCAACCAAGGTAAGTCTAAAAATTCTAACATTAGGTGTTATGAGTGTAACAGGTTTGGACACATCAAGTCCGAGTGCCCCAAGCTCAACCACCAAGCACCTAAGCACAAGAAGGCCCTCAACGCGACATGGGAAGAAGCGTCATCCAAGAAGACAAAGACCACGTCTTCATGGCGAAAGTCGATTGAGTCGACACGGACCGAACTCGAACTTGAGTCGTAACTCGAGGATGACTCGGACTACGAAGCTTACCTTCAAGTCAAGCCACGGATCACGCATCCGGCTCAAAAGATACCCTTAAAGTAAGTCAAAATTTATTTAATACTTTACAAAATACGGTTAGGTTTTGTCTAGGAAATTAGTTAAATCCGAGTCCAAGGTCGAGACCCTAGTTGAGGAAGTTAAACTCCTCAAACACGGTCTCCGTAACCTCTTCGACTAGTCGAGTTCAAGAGAAGGACTCAACTCGGGTTGAAAAACTCGAAGTTGAGAACTCTCTCTTGAAAAGTCAAGTCGAAGATCTTAGGAACACGTTGGAAAGGTTCACTTCGGGATCCAAAGGACTTGACCTCCTACTTGGATCTCAAAGGGCCGTGTACAACAAGGCTGGACTAGGGTTTAACTCAAACGCGACTAATAGGTCGTATATGTCGATCGTAAGTAGACATAAAAAATGTGTCCAAGCATGGGTCCCTAAGACCACTTTGATTTCAACTCTAGGATCTAACTCGTACTGGGTTCCCAAGGACCAAATCCACTATGTGGATAGACCGAACCGATTCAACGGTCTAGGGGGAGCCAGTACAAAATATATGTTTTTAACTTAGAAAGTTTGTACTTTAAAACTTGTGAACTCACTTAGAACAAAAACATAACCAACTAAAATTCTTCGAAAAGATTGAGCCTCGGGGAGCCTCTTTTCAAAAATAACTAGTTAGACGAGGAAATAATTTTAGGTGAGTCAAGTCATAATTTTCTTGAAAATGGCTTTGTCTAAGAAAGTGGTCGATGATCCGATAAAAGAAGGCCCCTGTGCCTCGCCACGACCTGGAAGCCATGATCTTGAAAAGGTAAACTTGACAAGCCTAGGGTTAAATCCAAATCTAACATAAAATTACTTGAACCTAAATCCACTCAATCAACTTAATTGAAAGTCATCTCAAAAAACACATAAGTATAACATGCTTGATCATATAGACTCCGACAAGATGACCTAGGGTTAACAACTTACAACCAATTTTCTTAACAAAAATCTAACATCCAATCCAACCACCTTGTGTGTAGGATCAATGGATGTTGGATGTTACTGCTCCCGACACATGACCGGGATCAACTCAAATTCGCAAAGCTTCGATTCAAACGACAAGGATCGGTAGCCTTTGGGAATAACCAAGCTCAAAATCATCTGGATCGTGATATCGAGCTTAACACAAATTTTGTTATTAAAAATGTATTACTTGTAGAGAATTTTGAATATAACTTACTTAGTGTAAGCCAATTGTGTGATAATAACTATAAGGTTATATTTCTAGAAAATGAATGCATAATTAATACCAACGAAACCTCTAAAACAATTCTTAAAGGAACTAGAAATAACAACATTTATACGATCAATTTAACCAACTCCTCAACTAAGTGTCTTATGACACAAGAGGAATCATGGTTGTGGCACCGACGTCACTACACCCAAGACTCGCCCACAAGATGAGTCGAGTGGCTTAGTGAGGCTTACCCAACCTCAACAACTTGGTTAATAAAATCAGAATGCTTGTCAACAAGGAAAACAACCTAGGACACAACACAAGTTAACTAACCAAGAACGAACCTCAAGTGTACTTGAACTCCCGTGATATGGATCTATTCGATTCACATGGAGCCAAGTCACTCAATAGAAGTCAATATTGCTTAGTCATAATTGATGACTACTCGAGTTTACTCGGTTAGGTTCATCAAACATAAAAATGATACCCTAGATCAATTAATCAATCTATTCAAATTAATCGAGAATCAAAAAGACCTTAAGGTTAAAAGACTCAGAAGCGATCATGGTGGTGAATTCGAAAATCAAAGGTTCACCGACTTCTGTAACCTAAACGGATACCACCATGAATTCTCTTGCCCTAGGACCCCTCAACAAAATGGCCTAGTGGAGCGGAAAAACCGAACTCTACAAGAAGCCGCTAGGACCATGTTGAACGAATACGACCTACCTGATAGGTTTTGGGCAGAAGCCGTTAGCACGGCTTGCTATGTCCAAAATAGGATCCTTATGGTAAAGAGGCACCTTAAGACCTCGTATGAGATTTATCACGATAAAATACCTAACATCAAGTACTTTAGGGTATTTGGGTGTAAGGTACATATCCTAAACACTAAGGATTACCTAGGGAAATTTACATCCAAAACCACGACCGGAATCTTTCTAGGATACTCGACTACAAGTAGAGCTTATAGAGTATATAACCACGACACCCTTAGAGTCGAGGAGACTATCAATGTAGTATTTGATGAAGGACATGAACCTACAAAACCCCCAGCAACCCCAATTAGCGAGCCGATTCATACTAGACCTAACTCTGATCCGGAGATCAGGTCTAGTGTTAATCCTAACCTAGGTCAACCTAGTCACTCTATTGATCAAGTGATAGATGACTCCAACCAAACTAGTGTTCAACCAAGTCACCCCATTGATCAAGCATTAGGTGACACAAACCCAACCCAATCTAGGATTCAGACTAACCACCCTATCGATCAAGTGATAGGAGATCCTAATCTAGGAGTTCGAACTAGAGCATCCTATAGGAACCTTAGTCAAATTTCCTTAATTTCAAAGATAGAACCCAAATCAATTGAACAAGCTCTTCTTGATCCCGATTGGATTATTGCAATGCAAGAAGAGCTAGCTCAATTTACTAGGAGCAGTGTGAGAATTAGTACCACCACCTAAAGACAAAACGATAATTGGAACAAGGTGGGTGTTTCGAAATAAGCTTGATGATAAAGGTGAAGTAGTTAGAAACAAGGCTAGGTTAGTCGCCAAAGGTTTTAGCCAAGTCGAAGGCTTAGATTACGACAAAACCTATGCCCCAGTAGCTAGACTCGAATCCATTCGAATGTTGCTAGCTTATGCCGCACATCGAGGATTTAAGCTGTTTCAAATGGATGTTAAGTCGGCATTCCTAAATGGATACATTAAAGAAGAAGTTTATGTTAGCCAACCCCCCGGATTCAAAAATCTAGATAAACCCGACCATGTTCTAAAACTTAAGAAAGCTCTCTATGGACTTAAACAAGCTCCTCGAGCTTGGTACGAGAGACTTTCAATCCATCTTAAGTCAAAAGGGTTTAACCAAGGCTTAGTTGACCCAACTCTCTTCGTAAAAACCTTAGGTAAAGAAATATTCATAGCTCAAATTTACGTAGATGATATAATTTTTGGAACCTCTAACTCAGCCTTACTAAACGAGTTCGTTTCACTCATGGAAAGTGAGTTCGAAATGAACTTGGTAGGCGAGTTAAGTTTCTTTTTAGGTCTACAAATTAAACAAACTAAGGATGGTATATATCTATATCAACAAAAATACACTAAGGAGTTAATTAAAAGATTTGGAATGCAAGACGCTAAGATAATAAACACCCCAATGGCGATTAATGTTAACATAGGAGAAGACCTAGAAAGTAAGTCCATTGACTTAAAATACTATAGGAGTGTAATAGGGAGTCTCCTATACTTAACTGCAAGCCGACCTGATATCTTATTTGCAGTAAGTATGTGCGCCAGGTTTCAAACCTGTGCTAAGGAGTCTCACCTAACCCTAGTTAAGCGTATCCTTAGATATCTAAAGGGTACACTTAATGTCGGTATTTGGTATCCTAGATCTACCGAGTTCGAACTAATCGGCTACTCGATTCGGATTATGCCGTAGTAAGCTCGGCAGTAAAGAGCACGAGTGGTTGTTGTCAACTACTGCCCGAGTCTAGTGAGTTGGTGCAGTAGGAAGCAACATTGTGTTGCCTTGTCTACCACCGAAGCCGAATACATCGCGATGGGTGAGTGTGTCACTCAACTTCTTTGGATGAAGCACACTCTCCGCGACTTTAAGTTAGACTTTACGAATACTAAACTTCACGTAGATAACATTAGTTCAATTAATCTTACCAAGAATCCAATATGTCACTCTAGGACCAAACATATAGAAGTCAAACACCATTTCATTCGAGAACATGTGGCCAACGGAGCCATACAACTCGAGTACGTCGAATCGAAATCTAACCTAGCAGACCTATTTACTAAACCCCTACCCGAAGCCGAATTTAGTCTATTAAGACGAAAATTGGGCATGTGCGTAATAGAATAAGAACTTACAAACTATATTTTCTTACTACTATTTCTTATTTTTCATTTTGATGGAACTAGCATAGGACATACCTTAGATAACATGCACCTATAGATTTAAGGAGCCAGTACATCTCACAACACATAGGACTAATGTGTTTGTGTACTTAGCCACGTAGATGGGCGTGAGATGTTAGGACCCTACTCAGTTCCAAGATGTAGATCAAGTGCGTCAATATGAACCTCGGAGTATAAATATGCAACTAATATTAACCAACTCTAATCAGGACTTGTTGATAATATCATTTCAATCAAGTCAAACTAGAGTTGAACATTTAGATGAATTATTTTCACATACTATTTTTAAACTCATCATGCTTGGACTTAGGGTTTTCTAAAACCCCCCCCCCCCCCCACTTTTTCCTTGATTTATGTCAAAAGGGGGAGAAAAGGCCAAAGTTAAGGTTCAAGAAAAGGCCAAAGTTCAATTTCAAATTTTTGAAATTGATAACTTAACTTAAAACTTTGATTCTGGCCTAAGTTAAGGGGGAGTAAGGTTTAGGTTTCAACTCTTGAATTGAAAACTTTAAAGGCCCAAGTTAAGAAATCAAAAGTTAAAACCTTTTGAATAATTAACCTTTGACTTAACTTTTGATTACTTAACTTGCACTTATTTTTGACTCTAAGTTAAGTAATGCCATTTACTTAACTCATTATCTTTTGTGTTTGGAGAACTAAAGTCTTTTCAAGTACTCACCCTCGGTCAAGGGAGGGTTCCTCTAAGGGGAGAACTTGAGAAATATTTTTACTACTCCTATTTTGCTTCTTGTCTTTCTTGTTTCATGCACTTAATTTCCTTAACTTTGTGTGTTTTGCCATATATCAAAAGGGGAGATTGTTGGTGCAGTGAGGCACCGAAATTGAACCTGTGTTTTGATTATAGCAAAGACATAAAAGTTAAGTCTATTTTATTTTCTCACGAGCTGAATCGAGTGTACAGAAGATTGATATAGCTGGAGCTGAAGGCTAGCGACACCCGGAGGAAGCCGCGGTGGTCGGGTGATACTCGAGTTACTTCGGAGGGAGCCGAAGGAATCGAGTGGAAGGCCGGAAGCAAAAGCGACACGTAAGTATCGAGGTAAGCTCGTGTGTGCGAGAGTAAGTAAGGTCGTATCCTCTTTACGGGATGATCTTAGCGTAGATCCGACCAAAGACATCTTATAGATGGTCTAGGTCGAGATCGGATGGTCGAGACCATCGAAATTATGTTTTTATTGAGCTAACTTTGACTTGCGGCAAGCATCGATCATTGCCCGGCTTGGAGGACTCGACCGCCGTGTATCGATCGGCTAGAAGGTCATCAATCGACCGATCTTGCCATCACGATCGTGATGATGGCCATCGATCGGTGATGGTCAATGATCAGATTCGAAGAGTCAAGGCTTATCACTCCACCTCAAAGCGGTTTGGTGTCCATTTGTTATTGGTTGAAGACCCACTCGAAAAGGGGCTCAAAAGCTATAAAAGGAGGGCCAAACCTAGGGTTTTAACAACAATTCTAAGTGCTCAAAAGCCTCCGTTACGCTGCAACTCTACGACAACGAAGTCCTTCCATTCCGACGTCTAGGTTTAACTTTCTTTATTATTGTACGTCGGTCTTAGTTTTTGTTATCAGTTTGTCATTTATATTTCCAGAGCTTTTATCGTATACGAGGAGAGGGGGAGTGTCCCTCTACCTCAAGTTTTTGTGGTTTCTTCTTGTATCGATTAACTCCTACCTCTAACGAGGAGGAGTTCCTTTAGTGCTTTTGCCCTCCGTACGTGGTCAAGGACCACTAGGGCCTTGGAGTAGTAGCCTTCGGCTACGAACCAAGTAAATCTCTTGTGTCTATTGTCTCCTTTACTTTTTGTTTTGCTTATCTTTCCGCTGCATATAAGTTTTCTTTTAAAACGAGTTAAATGCGAGAAAAATTTTCTTTCGCTTATTCACCCCCTCTAGCGAACCGCATCGATCCAGAAACAACACGGGCATGTCGCACGGTGAGCGACACGCTGTTGAGATTAACCTACACGGTGTGTCGTGCAGAGAAATGTGCGACACACGTGTTGAACCTACAACACGCGCGTGTCGCGCGATGAGCGACTGCGCTGAAAGCACAACATTCAGCGTGTCGCACATTTCTCACCGACCGTGTCTGAACGGGCGTGTCGGTTGAGCTGAACTCGACACGGACGTGTCACTGATAACACGCCTGTGTTGTTTTGATACGCCGAAAATGAGATTGATCCATATGACTGCTCTGATTAAGATTTCTTTCTATGGTATCTTAGCTAATACACATATTGTGTTTTCCTTTTGTTTGTTCCATTTCTTAACGTTCCTCATCCAGCAATTACATACAATTCAATTTTGATGGTTTTGATTTCAGTGTGAATTTTGTTCTGTTTATTTTTATTGTAAAAAATTGATTTCATTTTACATACATACAATTCCATTAATAATATTTCCATTTCAGTGTAAATATTATTATATTTAAAATATTAAAAAAATCGACCGCCTAGAAACCGCCTAAGCGGCCGCCTAGCCGCCTAGGCGCTAGGCGGTGAGTGACCGCCCGCCTACCGTCTAGCGCTTTTTAGAACACTGACAATTAGATCACAAAATATTGCCTAACTTAGATGATTATCCAAACATCAAAACATATAAATGCTTGGAGCATTGTTGCACCAACAGCATTGGCTCGCATGGATCAACTGCCACACGAAATCTGGAGAAGCAGGCGACGATCGGCTGAGTACGGGAAAGAGTAAGGACTCAACGATGACAGAAATCTAGATGAGGAAGAAGAAAGGCCACCCAACAGGAGCACCTTGCCGGCGAGGCAAGCGGCGGCGAGTGAGAGCTCAGGCGGTGACGAGCAGAGCCGGCTCAGCAGAGTGTATAGAGGCGTGGGCGAATTAATATAAATTGACCTGATTTTTTTTAATAAAATTTAAGCTCTTTTATCTATGATATTTTAAATAATAACTTTGGGATCTTGAGCAGATGCCCCGGCCCCGCTCCGATGACGAGTGGAAAAAGAAGAAGGGGATCGACCGATCGGGATTTGGGAGAGAAAGAAGAATCGAGATTTTCTTAACTTAGGTTTCCTTATATACTTTATAATATATCGAAAAAAATAAAATAAAAATAATATAATAAATAAAACGAAATAAATAAATAAATTAGATTTATTAAATTTTATTAAAAATGAAATTTAGTTATTAATAATATTTAGAAAACTTTGGGATAATTTTATTAGGCTTGAGGCTAAATGATCTTGTTCAATCATAGAAATTAATTATTTCAATCAATTCTAAGTTATAAATAAACTCTAAATTAGAGATTTAGGAATAAGTTTTATTTTCCTTTTCTGTGCCCAATTTCCATACATCTCCTCCTCGCACCGCCCACACCAACGCGCCGCCCATAGTCGCCTTCCTCGCTATCAGCCTTGCCTTCAGTCGCCTCGGACCACCGTCGCCCCTTGTCGGCCCACACAGAAGTGTCACGCCCGAAGAATCACGCTATCGCATCCTGCTCGTCGCCTGCTCCATCACTCACGCTCCTTGCGCAGAGCGCCGACAAGCCCCGCTTGTGTGACCTGCCCTACACTGCGGGCTCACTCCGTCGCATTGTTGCTCCTCTTCGCCCTGCCCACAGCTAGCGCACCATCGCAGTACTGTTGTCTGCTCCTTCGCCACAAACACCACCACTATCTCGTCGGAGCCACCAGGGATCTCGCCACCAGCTTCCGCTCGGCAGTGAGCGGAATTCGACGATCATCGTTGGTGATATGAGCGTCCGAAATCCCCCTACGGTACAGTTAATTAAGCTTTGGTTGATTAATTTGTTAATTGAATTAGATAATTAAATTGTTCATGGGAATTAATTAGATTTTTATCAATCGGATAAATTAATTTAATTTAATTGAAGTAGATAATTAAATTGTTCAGTGGATTAATTAGATTTTGATTAATCGGTTAATGTGATTAGAGTGGTGGTGTTAATCTGATTAGTTAAGATAATTGATATAATTAATTAGTTAATTAAAATGGATTAATTAATCGGTTGAATGGATTAATTAATTAGATTAATTAATCTAATTAAAGTCGGTGCAATTTATTGAAATAATAATTGGTCGATTAGTTGATTAAAATAAGTATATGAGTTAATTGATTAAAGAGGTTGGAGTAATTAGCCTGTTTAAATTGATTAATGGTTTAGTCAATTAATCTGGTTAGTTTTAAGATAATATTGGGCTAATTGATTTATTTAGGGATTAATTAATCTGATCATTTTGTTTAATTAATTAATCTATATTTTTTTCTAATCTGAATTAATTCTTTAAATTTAACTAGTTTAATTTAGATATGGAATTTAAACAGTTAATTAATTTATTGGATTAATATAACTAATCAAATTAATTAAGATCAAATTATTAATTAGATGGATGTAATAAATTAATTAAAGGGAGTTGTGATTTGTTTATTGGATTGAATAAATAACTAATCTAATTAAGCTAATGAAGTAAGGTTGGAAAAGATTAATGAGTTAATTAAAACATGGTCAATTAAATTAATAAGAAAATTTACAATTGATTAGATAATTAATTTATACATTAATTGATAGTTGAGTTAACAATAGATTAGTTATAATAGAGTTGAAAGCTGAAGTAAATCCTCAGATTGGAAGATAGCTAAGACGTTCTGCAGTCAAAGGTGGGTGGTTCCTTCTTTGACCTCTTTAGATCTTTTAATCTTAGTGCATAATTATTTTGGTCACATTATTTAGGTTATATTACCTTTTCACTCTATGTTATTTCTTGATTGCTTTGACCTTATATTTGCTTGACTTTTTTTATACTCTACTTGGTTTCTGGGTTCCTTGCTCATCATTAACATGCAGTTATTTACTTTAGTTTTTTATCGATATTACTGTTACATATGTGCTTATTTATCGTTTCAGTATTAATTGGTGGATGATATTGGTGTATGTGTATCTATTGGTTGTTTAGGTTGATACCATGATTGGACTAGTAGAGATAGTATAATTGAGACGAGTTTGTTCCTTAGAGGTGAATGTAAGGAGTGAAACCACATTTATGGAACACGAGTTTATTAGTAGATTTATGATCTTATCGGCCTTGATAGATATTTCATGCTAGATGTGTTGAAACCTTAGGCTTAACCACCCTAACGTGCTTATTAGTAGATTTATTATTTTTATTGGTCTTGATAGACATTTCATGTTAGATGTGTTGGAACTGACGTGCTTTTTAATAGATTTATGATCTTTATCGACCTTGATAGACGTTTCATGCTAGATGTGTTGGATAACCCTAGGCTTAATAACCTAGGATAATCAACTGCCCACGAGATCTATTCGTGGTAGCATGTTGTTGCGTGCAGTCAATAAATAGATAGTTATATACTTTGACTGCCCACGAGATCCATTCGTGGTAGCATGTTGCTGCATACAGTCAATGGCTAGATGGTTATATACTCTATCTGCCTACGAGATCCGTTCGTGGTAGCATATCGTTGTCCGCAGACATTGAGTCTTTATATTGCCTGTTTGCCCATGAGACTCATTCATAGTAGCATGTCGTTGCGCGTAGACAGTGCTCTGTATATTGCCTATCTGCCCACGAGTCCCGTTCATGGTAGCATGTTGTTGTCTGCAGATAGTGCCCCTTTGTATTACCTCGAGAGCCACGAGGCTTTGTTGCGGTATCTTGATCGATGTTTATTACTTGCAGGTTTGCAGTTGGTTATGTATGTCATAAGTGCATTTATTATATGACTGACCAGGTTAGTTGCAGATTGATACTGGTACTCTGAGATTTGGGTTACTCGGATTTACTTTCCGTAGACCTCCATTTTGTTTTTATTATCATGTACTAGTTTTCTATACACCCACTGAGTGATTTGTGCTCACTCCCTCTTTTCTTTGGCCTCCAGATTAGGTGATAAAGGGCGTGTCCTATTGACCTACCTTCGCGTCGCTCAGAGAGTTCCTTGTTGTGTTGGTCCCATTGTATCGTCGAGATGCCGATTTGTTTTCTTTATTATTATCACATTTTGTTTACACATTTTGAATTTTTGTCGCAATTTGATTTGGATGTTATAAACCTATTTTACTTTTACTGACTTATATTTTAGTCATGCATGTACGTAGTTAATAAAATAATTATATTTTATATTTTGATTATTTCAAAGTTTTTACCATATTTGATTCCAGTAATGTGTTTTAGAATATTATCATTAAGGGACTCCTCCATCATTTGAATGACGAATATGTCCCTGAGACATGACATACTTTAGGTTAATGAAACCTATTAACCATTAATCCAAATAGGCTTTAATCAAATCTATTAAATATTTCCCCTAAAATTATATAAGATAATTTCTTCATTAACTAGTATTATTTTATTGTTATTATTTTGGTATCGTATTTTATATTCTTCTCTACTAATAAAAATTTGATCTCTAAATATTCTATCCCAAGTACCTTGAATAAGAAAGGTCATACTAATCCACTCAAATACTTGTTGTAGGATGGTCATCATTCTCTAAGTACCCTTTTATAAGGAGGGGTTTCAGTTGTTTGCAATTTCTAGACAAATAAGATTTGTAATTGCTTGTTAATTTGGTTGCAAGCAAGTGCAATTGTTTGTTTGCAGCAATAACTTTGGTAGATGCAAGTCATTATAATGGTTCTAGGTACATGATGAAATTATTTTCTCTATAAAACAACAGGATATTTGATGCTCAAGAAATTTTCAACTAGCTATTAGTTTTTTAATTTGGTATTTACTTGCATGAAAAGTAAGTGTTTTTTTTCAGGAAAATTTATGATACACTAGTCACTTTGAATCTTCCAAAAAAAAAAAAAAAGTATTATTTTTGTAATTGCTAATTTTATTGTGATAATGACACAATATTGATAACACATCCCTAAAGTTAATTAGTTACATTGTCAACTTAAAGTTTTCATATTTAAAAAAAAACTTAATCTTTTGTGTAAAATTATGGCATTGTGCTAACAACACATTTATCAATTATAATTAGAGATATATTTAACCTTACAATATTTAAAATTCATAAATTTAAAATATTAGTTCTTGAGAAAAATAATTCTATTTTATTCTAATTATATAATATAAAAAAAATTACAATTCGATGTACGAAACTCCCGCAACGCGAAATACCGGAGAAGAAATCCATTGTATGCAATATTACTTTATTTTTTTTTGCAAGAGACTGTTTCTAAGATTTGAAGTCGTGACTTTTTGATCATAAAATAGCAATCTTATCGTTGTGTTCCGTTCCCTTCTATTCTAATTATATAATATAATTTATCATATTTTCTATCTCTATATTTTAAAACTTGAATTTCTTATGTTACTTATCGGATGCAAGTAGGGAATCGGACCATTTTTCTGTTGCAATTTCATTTGCAGTTTTTAAGGCCTAATGGTTCCAAAACTTATGAGCCACTTTCAGGCAATCGGATGTGGTCAATTAGGCCATTTTTTATAAATGCTTTTGGCAAACTCTAAGGACACGGTACAGTATTAAGATATTCAATTTGACTTTTAGATATTCATGATTTAATTTTTAACTAGGATGAATTTAGAATTTGATGTTAATTGATGTCAGAGTGTTGATATATCACACTATTTCAGATGATTTCATAAAAGAATCTTTAGTTATGTTTCCATATCCATAATTGTACCTAGTGGTATCCTGAGCATGCATGTTTGTCTACTTTATATACAAGTTGTTTCACAAGTTAATTGGATGCCTAAGAAGAGAAGCCAGTGCTCAGGATTCAGGTTTATATAAGTTGATAAATAGTAATTGGCCGCTAATGCAAATATGCTGCTTTTTGTCCCTTGGAAATTGAGTTGCAAGTCCGAAACGGAAGCTAAATACGGTTGGAAACAGAGACCAATAGTTTCAGGAAATGTGCTCATTAGATTCTTGATTTCATGCTCATCTAAATTCTACATCTGGCGGATTCCATATCTAGCACATTATGCATTCTTTATATTAGGCATATTGTATATGTCTTACCTCATCCACCCATGCTATTTGATAGTTTTCAGTGTATCATATCATTTCAGTTTAGAGTATAGTAGAGTGAGATTTGGTTGATGATTGTACTGATTATTGAATTATGGACACCAAAGCAGAACGATTACACACAATAGGAGGAATTAATACAAGGAGAAGAAGCAACAAACATGTTTGCACTTTCATGAATGGTAACTGTACCACAGAAATCTAATTCAAGAATATTTCTGCTGTTTATGTTTGTTGCCTGATGGAATGGTGAAGTGTCCTGGTGGTGAAGGTGACAAGGACCGATAACTCGGATGAACAGGACTGACGCGGAGGGAGAAGGGTGACGGCCGAAACGTCGTCTCGGCGGTGGGCCGAGCTGAATGAGGTAGGTCGAGCTGAATCGGGAGTCCTGCAAGACAGTAAGCGACTAAGGGCACCGAGATGGATCTCGGCAAAACCCCTTCGATGCTCAAGGCAGGGATTGACAGGAAAATGGTGAAGAGAATTGACAAGTGGAATAGAGAATGTGCGAACTTCCTTTTCTCCTCATCTGGGGAGGCTATATATAGAAGAAAAATCCATCTGCCAAATGATACTGTCGGTAGAGGCGGTATGACTTCATGATATGTGTATGTCTGCTCTAAGAAGTAATAGGGACATTACCTTCATAAATGCTGCAGACACGTGAGTCGTAATTAATACACGACGTGTGGTTGATAGGAGACAATTCCTCATTAATACGATAGACATTCCTCTGAAACCCAGTATGGGCATCTGTTTCTTGGTCGGAGAGAGATGTTGACAAGGACTGCCTGGTGGACCCTGAGCAGGAAATATCTGCCACGTCCTCTGACTAAATAAGATGAATTATATGTTGAGAAGTCATATATATGAGATAATGTATCTGCCGAGATGTGAGATGGCTGAGCCGAGATGCAGGGCGTTTGTCTTAATACCAGGCCGAGACGTAAGGCGCCTGACATAATAAATGATCGAGCCGAGATGCGGAGCATCTGGCATAGTAGACGACCGAGCTGATATGCGGGGCGTCTGGCATAGTAGGTGACGTGGTGCTGATAGTTATGTGCGTAGTCATAGGTTAATTTTTTTCGGTATCACAAGGATCTCCCCTCAAATCTAGTCGAAGGATAAGCGTAGCTTGGCTAATTAGACTGATCTTATTGCGTTATGAATTTTCTCTCTCTCTCATCTTAATGAGGCTTGGGAGGTGTCACCTAGTATGTGTCTCTCGGGAACGGAAAAAATCTCGCTTTTGGAGATGACCCATTAATGCACATTAATGTGGGGATACTATTATGATTGTCTCGCTTCCCTAGGGTTTCCCTAGCTGTGCCACGTGGCCGTTGAATCTGAGGAAGAATCTTCGAGAGACGAAACGTCATGGTGCATCTATAAATTCCCTAAGTTCCATTACCTCCCCCCCTCCCCCGTGCGACGTTCTCAGCTTCTTCTTCTCCAGCGGCTCCTCTTTCATCTTTCCTTTTTCGGCGGGCTCTCTGTCCCTGTAAGTGCCCTTTCTTCGCCTTCTCTCTTTTTCTTCGATGGTTGAAACCAGCAATTTGTGGTTTCATAATACTCGTAGCGCCATCACTGTTGATGTGCGTCACGGGATTAGGGAGGCTTTTCAGATCCCCTCTTCTTTTAGGCTTAAGGCACCCCAACGAGACCAGCGCCCTCACGAGCCACCTCCTGGCTTCTCCGCCTTCTACCATGACCAATTGGCGGCTGGTCTCCGATTTCCCCTTCACCCCTTTTTCATCGAGCTGTCGAACTACTTCCTCATTCCCTTACACCAATTAGCCCCCAATGCTTTTAGTATTAGCAACGACTTCATCACAATTTTCCTTTTTTATCATCTCCCTCTCTTGGTCGTTGCCTTCCATTCATGCTTCATTCCGAAAAAGAAAGAGGCGGGCGTCTTCTTCTTCTTGGCTCGGCAAGAGATAAAATTCTTGTCAAATCTTATCACCTCCCATAAGTACTGGAAAACCTGGTATTTATTTGTGAAGCCCGACTCTCCCTTCCTTTGGCCTACCGGGTGGCATCTCGAACTGCAGTCGACTCCTTCTATCTGTAGCTTTAGGAAGTCTTCCACTTACCGAGAGATAGCCAAAGTCCTTAACGACCTAAGCTTTGACATTAATTGGAGGAAGGACTTCTACGTCATTACGACATAAGTCCTATAGAGGCCGAGCTGAGTGGCAGCTTAAGTAAAAGGCTTTTCTTTACTTTATTATTTATTTTATTTCTAAGGGATAACTCTCTTCCTTCCTTGTGACAGTTGAAGTCATGCTTCGCGCCTCTCTCAACAAAAAGTTGAAATGGAAGAGGGTGCAAATGGCCCCTCCTTCAGATGCTTCAGCCGAGATGCCTGAAGGAGCCGGATCAGAAGAACTTCCCCCACCTCGGCCTTCTCTGGTGGCTGAGGTGATAAGCTCTGAGGATTCGGAGGAGCAGCAATGGCAGCGCAAGAGGAGTCGTGCTGTGTTGTCCTCTTCAGAGGAGAGTCCTTCCCACTCTCTCCCCAACTAGAGCCTCCATGACTCGGCGGGGCCGAGTGGTGAAGCGCCTAGCGGCGTGAGTCCAGACAGGTTGGAGCCCCCTGTGGAGGAGTATCCGAGGGCTCCTACTCCTCCAACCGAGCCGTCATCCTCTCAGCAGCATAGTTCGAGTCCTCTCCCCGAGGTTTTAGGCCATCCCAGGCCGGGACAAGTTAGGCCGGCTCGAGGTTTCCTTCGAGACATCCGGGACGCTATAGGGGAGTCTGCCAAGGGGAAATCCATCATGGCGTTAAGTGACGAGATGAACACCCATATGGCCAAAGTAAGTGTCTATCTTTCTCTCTTAAATGTCTTACTGGTCTGCTTATTTTACTAACTTTGAATTCTTCTGTAGTTTTGAGGCTGCCACTTGGAAATGATGTCTCGCTTGCCTCCCCTGATCGCTACTTTCCAGCAAATTCGGGCTCAGGTGGCAGACCTCTCGACTCAGTTCCAGGACAAGGAAGTGGAGCTTGGCTTAGGCCAGTCCGAGACAGTCGTCTTCCGAGCCAAGGCCCTCCTCTTCGAGGACGATCTCCAGATCCAGGCACGAGAGCTAGAGCGCCTGAAAGCCCAGGCGGCCGAGATGGAGGAGTTGTGGCCAAAACTGCAGAAGCAAAGGAGCTCAAAGCCCGAACCGAGGAAGCTGAGGCCAAACTACTGCAGGTTGAGCAGATCAGGGCTACTCAAGCAGAGTTTAAAGCCAAGCGGAGGGACGAGCTAACAGACCGAGCCGAGAAGGCTAAGGCCGACCTAGCCCGTACCGGGTGGGCGAGGAAGGCCGATGGGAGAACCGCAAGAAGGCCTTCCTTACCTCCGAGGAGTTTTCGGATATCTTAGGAGGTCGCATGGTTGACCTCCTAGAGATAGGGTATAAGGGGATCATCCGACACTTCAAAGAAGTCGGATACCCACCTGAAGGGGCCTCTGTCGAGTTCCTGGACTTACAACGTCTCATTGATGAAACCTCGGACTCGGCGCTGGGTGACCTTCCTTAGTAGCTTAGTTTTTTACTTTCTAACATTTTTGTACTTGTACTACTTTTGAAATATTAATGCCAACTTTTTTAAACTAAGTGTTCTCATTCGACTTCTCAAGAGTTTTATGCTACTAACTATGCCAATAACGAGTAATAACAAGCTAACTCAAAGTACCTTCGCAGCGGTTAAATAATAGGATACTTGGCCGAGAAGAGATACCCAAGCGAGAAAATCGAAGGTCGAATATCAATCACTCAGAATTGGCTGCGATGAGCGACATCCAGAGAAGAGTCGAATGGTCGTGCTTGGGACTAGCTGTGACAAGCGATACCCAAGGAGAATAGCTGAATAGATAACACTTGGGACAAGTTGTGATAAGCGATACCTAAAGAGAAGACTGAATGGTTGTACTTGGGACCAACTGTGATAAGCGATACCCAAGGGGAATAGCCGAATGGATAACACTTGGGACCAGCTGTGATAAGCGATACCCAAGGAGAAGATCGAATGTCTGTATTTGGGACCAGCTGTGATAAGCGATACCCAAGGGGAATAGATGAATGGTTGTACTTGGGACCAACTATGATAAATAATACTCAAGGGGAATAACTAAATAGATAACACTTGGGACCAGCTGTGATAAGCGATACCCAAGGAGAAGACCAAATGTCGGATAAATGATAAGGCCGGATGGGCCATACTTGCATAGAGAAGCCTGTCTGAGCCCATGAAGAAGAATTTTCATTACAAGGAGACTTCATTACATGTTACTAAGCTTTTTAAACATGCTAAGATCATAAATGGAAAACGTTCCAAGGCTGAGTAAGCTCCTTCCCTTCGCTATCCTGAAGGTAATAAGCACCGGAATTGAGCTTCTTGATGACTTTGTACAGACCCTCCTATCGGGGTGCCAATTTGTGAACTTCCCCAGCTGGCTAGACTTTCTTCCATACAAAATCGCTGGCCTGAAAAGATCGGGGCACTACTTTCTTGTTGTAGGCTTGAGCGATTTTCCTCCGAAAGGCATTCATCCGACTGGTCGCTCGATCTCGGGTCTCCGATACTAAATCTAGCTCGGCCAGTCTTCTTTCCTTGTTGGTATCATCGTCGGGAGTGTAAGCAGAAACTCGGGGTGATCCCATGTTAATCTCCACGGGGACAAGGGCTTCAGCACCGTATACCAGATGGAATGGGGTGAGGCCCATGCTGTCTTTAGGGGTAGTTATGTAGGCCCATAAGATACTTGGTAATTCCTCGACCCAGCTTCCCCCTGTATGATCTAATTTGATTTTAATCCCCTGAATTAGCTCTCGGTTAGTGACTTCAACTTGCCCATTTCTTTGAGGATAGGCTACTGAGGTGAAGGCTTGCTGAATCTCCAACTGCTGACACAATTCTTTCACTTTGTGGCCTTGAAATTGTCGCCCATTATCTGAGACCAACCTCCTTGGAATGCTGAATCGACACACTATATTCTTCCAGAGGAATTTCAACACGACCTCTTCAGTTATCTTGGCCAACGGTTCGGCTTCCATCCATTTTGAAAAATAGTCCACCGCTACCAGCAGGAACTTTTTCTGATTCAACCCCCTGGGTAGCGGCCCCACTATATCCATCCCCCACTGATCGAAGGGGCGGGATACCATGGAGGCTTTGAGCAGCTCGGCGGGTTGTTGAGAAAATTTTTGATGCTTTTGACAACTAAGGCATACCCGCACATAGTGGGAGGCATCTCGCTGGAGTGTAGGCTAAAAATATCCGGCTAGTAAAATTTTCCAAGCAAGGGATACTCCTTCAGAGTGATTTCTGCATCATCCCTCGTGTGCCTCGCGCATAACATAATCTGCTTCTTCCGGGCCAAGGAATTTGAGTAGAGGCCGAGCGAAAGCTCGCTTGTATAATGTGTTGCCTATTAGGACGAAGCGAGTGCTTCTTTTCTTGACCACTTGGGTCTCGACTCTATCATCGGGCAATACTCCATTCTTGAGATAATTGGTTAGAGGAATCCTCCAGTCTGGCAGGCCGTGAGACACCCTTGCCTCTTGATTTATGTTGGAGATGAGCTGTGTCTTGGCTATTGAGTCATCCAAGCTCCAAGCAGTGAGTGCTCTAGCCATGCAGGCCAGCTCATCAGCTTTTTGATTGTCTACCCGGGGGATTTTGTGAAGGGTGACCTTTTGAAACTCCAAGGATAGCTTTTGGTAAGCTTGTATGTAACGTTGCAGCCTCTGATTGTTAATATCGAATGACCCTTTAAGTTGTTCCACAGCCAGTTGAGAGTCCGAATATAGGGAAATCCGTGTGGCTTCAACATGATGGGCTGCTCGCATGCCGGCCAGTAGTGCTTCATACTCTGCTTCATTGTTGGAAGCTCAAAAGTTGAGCTGTATGGCTATCCGGATCATATCTCCTTGGGGGATATCAACAATACTCCTACCCCACTTCCTTGTTTAGTTACCGAGCCATCCACATATACTTTCCATTCCTCATTTTTCTTGAGCCCGGGCCTCTCAGCTAAGAAGTCCACCAATGCTTGCGCCTTAAGGGTCGTACGGGGCTGATACTAGATATCGTATTCGGCTAGCTCAGTGATCCACTTGATCAAGCAGGCAGATGCTTCCGGATTGTTTAATATTCTCTCGAGGCTACTATTAGTTAGGACCGTGACCGAATGAGATAAGAAATAAGGCCAGAGCTTCTGGGCTGTTATAAGTAGAGCTAGGGCCAGATTTTCCAGAGTTGTGTACCTGCTCTCGACAACTTTTAATAAATGACTGACGAAGTAAATAGGTAATTGTTTACCTTCTTCCTGCCGGAGTAGTACTGATGCCACGACTTCTTCAGAGGAGGCTAAATACAGCTGCAAGTTCTCCCCTGACATTGGTTTAGCAAGTGTGGGCAGCTCGGTTATATACTGCTTCAGTTCAGAGAAAGCTTTCTCACACTTTCCGTCCAATGAAAATCGATCCGACTTGCGAAGAACCTTAAAGAAAGGGAGACTCCGCTCAATCGACTTAGGGATGAATCGGGAGAGTACTGTTATTCGGCCCAACAACTTTTGCACTTCTTTGATATTTCGGGGAGAAGCCATGTTTTGCAAAGTCTGAGTCTTTTCGGGATTAACCTCAATACCCCGCTCAGTGACTATGTAGCCTAGGAACTTGCCTCCTTGAACCCCGAATATGCATTTGCTAGTGTTAAGCCGAATTCCGTACTGGCGCAACGTGTTGAATGTTTCTGCCATGTATCTGACCATGTCTTTGGCTGTGGTGGACTTAATAAGGATGTCATCCACATATACTTCTATGTTTCGGCCTATTTGTGACCGAAACACCTTGTCCATCAGCCTTTGATAAGTGGCACCGACGTTCTTCAGTCCGAACGGCATAACCTTATAGCAAAAAGTGTCATCCGCGGTGACAAAGTTGACCTTTTCTTGATCTTCTAAGGCTAATGGAATCTGATGATACCCCTGGTGAGCGTCCAACATGCAGATTAGCTCACAGTCTGCCGTGGAATCTACTAATTGATCTATCCGAGGCAAGGGGTAACAATCTTTAGGGCATGTTTTATTGAGATCTCTGAAATCTATACATACCCTCCACTTTCCTCCTGGTTTCGGTACTAATACAATATTAGATAATCACTTGGAAAATTGTACCTCTTGGATATATCCGTCTTGTATGAGTTTCTGCACTTCGGCTCGGATAATTTGATCCTTTTCTGGTCCGAAGTGTCGTCTTTTCTGTTTGATCGGCCGAGTCCCAAGAAAGATATTCAGCCTATGCTCCATTATGGCTCGAGAGATGCTCTGATTTTGTTCCTCTGGCCAAGTGAAGACATCTTGGTTGCTGACCATGCAGTCTGTTACTTCTTGCTTTAACTCGGTCGACAAGTCCGCCGTAATTCGGATAATTCGCCCGGGCTGATTGGGCCATACTTGTATAATCTCCTCGTCAACAGCCTCTTCCAAGGGTGCTTCATGCATTCAGCCATTTCTATCTTTCGACTTTTTCTGGGGCCGATTCGGACTTCTTCCACGTAGCATTTCCGAATTGTCTTTTGATCTCCAGCGGCTTCCCCTGTCTGATTGCCCACGGGAAACTTAATCTTCTGATGATAAGTGGATACTACGCTTCAAAAGAATGCAGTGCTGACCTTTCCAAAATGACATTGTAGGTCGAGGTGGCGTCTACAATGGTGAAAGTGGCCATCCGCGTTCGACGGAGGGGTTCTTCTCCCAAAGACAGGGGAGTTCAATTCGGCCGAGTGGTGTTACTTCATGGCACGAGAAGCCAAATAAGGCGGTGTTCGTCGGCTAGAGCCGTACCGAATCAAGCTGCATGCAGTCAAAAGCATCTTTAAATAAAATATTGACCGAGCTACCTATGTCCATGAAGATCCGAGCTACGTTGTAGTTGGCGATAGTGACTCTTATCACCAAGGCATCATCATGCGGGACGAAAACTCCTCGCAGGTCCTCGGGGTCGAAACTTAGTGTAGGTCCCTCCATCGGCTTCCGACTGGTGTTTACTTCCATATTTTCCAGTCGTCTTCCGTGAGCCTTTCTGGCTTGTTTTAAATCCCCATCAGTAACTCCACCAGTGATCATATTAATTGTTCCGCGGTGCGGAGTGTTGAGTTCCTGCGGTGATCATGGCTGAGAAAAAAGCCTACTCGGAGAAGCTTCTCGAGATATCCGTGGGATCTGAGTCGGTCTTTGCTGCTCGGGTGCAGGTCAAGGAGCCCTTCTGGCCAGATGACATTGAACATGACCTCGTGGCTTAGGCCTTACATTTCGGGGTGGAGCGTTGAAGGTATGTTGCTGCTCCCTCATTACTTGCCTGATTTCATCAGCCAAGGTGCGACACTCCCGAATTGAGTGACCGTATATCTGATGAAAGGCGCAGAAGGGGCCGCGCTGGTCGAGCTACATGGTCATGGAGGGTATTTCCTACATGGCATGGATTGCTCTGTCTTTTATCAGCCGGGGAGGGTAGACAGGAGGGGCTCTGGGAGGTCGGTTGTGTACTGGGAGAGGAGCCTTCTGACTCGGCTTTTGAGGCTTGGGTCGATCAATCCTTTGTTGCTCATCGGCTGCTTTCTCGGCCTCTTCTAGATTGATGTACACTTCGGCTCTAGCCAGCAAGACCTCAAAGTGAAGAGGGGGTCTTTTCATCAATGACTTTGAGAAATCCCCCCTTATCAGACCATGAGAAAAGGCGTCGACCACGGTCTTCGGCGAGACATCCGAGACATCAACAACTATTCGGTTGAAGTGGTGTATATAATCCCTCAGAGATTCATCATTCTTCTGCTTCATGGTCATGATATATTGAGCCGTTCGACGATACCTCTTGCTACTGGCAAAGCGTTGAAGAAATAATACGGACAACTCTTGGAAGGAATTAATGGATCCGGCCGGGAGTCGGTCGAACCACCTTTGGGCGGAGCCAATTAAATTGAGAGAGAAGACCTTGCATTTGGCTCTGTTTGAGTAGTCATGTATCAGAGCAGCCTTCTTGAATCTTCCCAGATACTCCTCTGGGTCAGCCAAGCCGCTATATTCTCCTATAGAAATTTGCTTGAAGGATTTGACATCTTGTCGGCTATAAGGCCGGGGGCAAGAGGAGATTTCGTGTCGACTACCGGAGCCTTTCCTTTTTTGGGGTCCCTTTCCATCGGTGTACAGGAAGGCCCTTCCTCTAAGGATTGTGGCAATGAGGCAGTTGACGATGACGACTCAGCCGATACTGAGGTCGCAGGAGTTTCCCCCGGGGAAGCTAGAGTGGAGGGGACATAAATTGGCGCTGGACCCTAAACTGGGCTGGGAGAAGCCTGCACTAGGGTAGCTCCCCGGGGAAGAAGGTCGCGCAGAACGTCTTCCATGGTAGTCTTAACAAGGGATATGATGCTTTCCCTGGTCAGATTCCCTTCGGTGGAGTTGTGGTTACCGGAGTTCGCTTCTTGGTCTCCCATCTTTGCCTCAGGCGTTGTTTGTTTTGAGTTCCCATAGACGACACCAATTATGTTGTCTGTCGAGACGGTGATGGTGAGGTGTCCTAGTGGTGAAGGTGACAAGGACCGACGATTCAGACGAATAGGGCTGACGCGGAGGGAGAAGGGTGACAGTCGGAACGTTGTCTCGGCAGTGGGCCAAGCCGAATGAGGTAGGTCGAGCTGAATCGGGAGTCCTACAAGACAGTAAGCGACTAAGGGTGCCGAGATGGATCTCGACAAGACCCCTCCGACGCTCAAGGCAGAGATTAGCAGAAAAATGGTGAAGAGAATGAACAAGTGGAGTAGAGAATGCGTGAACCTCCTTTTCTCCTCCTCTGGGGAGGCTATATATAGAAGAGAAATTCTCCTACCAAATGATACTGTCGGTAGAGACGGTATGACTTCATGATATGTGTATGCCTGCTCTAAGAAGTAATATGGGCATTACCCTCATAAATGTTGCAGGCACATGGGTCGTAATTAATACACGACGTGTGATTGATAGGAGACAATTCCTCATTAATGCGATAGATATTTTTCTGAAACTCAGTATGGGCATCTATTTTTTGGTCGGAGAGAGATGCTGACAAGGACTATCTGGTGGACCCCTGAGCAGGAAATATCCGCCACGTCCTCTGACTAAATAAGATGAATTATATGTTGAGAAGTCATACATCTGAGATAATGTGTCTGCCGAGATGTGAGATGGTCGAGCCGAGATGCGGGACATCTGGCTTAATACTGAGCCGAGACGCGGAGCGCCTGACATAATAGATGACCGAGTCGAGACGCAAAACGTCTGACATAGTAGACGACTGAGCCGAGATGCCGAGAGTCTGGCATAGTAGGTGACGTAGTGTTGATAATTATGCGCCTAGTCATAGGTTAATTTTTTTCGATATCAATGTTCTTTATTTTATGTAAGGATTTTAGCTATGGAGTCGAATGTAATTAAAGTGGTTAGGAAGAAATGGTCTTTTTTTTTTAATTATTGTTTCGAGGGTCAAGGAATTAAAATCTCCATTGGAGTTTTACACAATGATTGTGTCAGGGCCTTGGGGGTGTGATTCTTGTTCAGTATTCCATTCGATGATAGTTTAATAAAAAATTTAAAAATCAAATAAATATGATAACAAAGAAATTCATCAAATTTATTTATGTATATCATTTACTTTATATACAACGAAAATTGTACGGACAAAAATAAAAGAGGAAGCAAAATAAAAATAGAAATTACCAGTTTGATATCTCTGAGCAATTTTTTATATAATTGAAATTAACTATAATATCAAAAAGACATATGTGACTTTAAAATTGAAAATCAAGAAAAGTAGATAGTAAATATAATTTGATAAGTAGATAATTAAAAAAAATGTGTATAAATTTAATTTTATTTAGAAAGTTAAAGAAGTAATATAGCTTATAATTTTGTATTACAATTTTAAATTCTTAACCCATACATAAATATGTATGTAACTATAATTAGTTAGTATTTTTGTGTTGACATTTAGTTTCAAATTATTATTATTTATAGTCATCAATTATGAGTATAAAGGTCATCAACAACTTGGATAACTATCACAAATTGTGTATGGCCTCCATGCAGATGACGTATTAGTTGGGACAGAACAATCCTTGCAAAATGAGTACGGTCGATTTCGAAGAAGGATCTAAAATTTCTTCTTGATATTAGATGCCCCACTTTTGCATTGGGCAATCACGGTAAAGCTAAAGGTCCTCCGTAATTTATCTCCTTCATAATGATCATGAGATAGATCGATGAAGACCGCTAGATCGATGATTCTAATTTTTGCATTATATATATATATATATATAATTAAAAAGTACGGAATCAATATTCTCCGAGTACAATAATATTATTTGAAGTACAAAATAAAAGTTCTTTATTGATGGAATATTATAATATAGTGTTCTCGCACATAAAAATATTGAATGGACTTCTCGCTCTCACAATTCATGTGGACAGTTAGATGCTCTGATATAAAATATTTGTCTCAAAATTATTCACTTTTTAATATTCTATTTTTCTCTATTTAACATCCTTATTAAATTTAATTCATTTTATCATAATTATTAAATCTAAGTTCACTTCTTATCCATTAATTTGAACGATCAATTCAAATTAATTTTTAATATGAAAGATCGATATTAATTCATTTAGTCTACCATGTCAAGTAGATTACTGCAATTAATAGGTTAATTTTTTTTAGAGGTTCATTTGATTAAATTTTAATCTGCAAATGGAAATTTGGCCATCTGCCGGATCATTTCGTTAAAAAAAAAATTAGCTAAAGTTAATTAGAATTTCTAGCTACGCTATTATATACGGAAAGTCAAGTACAGCCTTTCTCTTGGCTTGGGCAATGACCAACAGTGATGTTTGATGACTGTCTTGAACCTCTTTGCCGGCGGACTCCGGCGGAATGTTGCCTGGAGACTCTCTGGAAAAAGAAGAACAGGAAAAAAAAAACTGTTTGGTCTTGTTGGAAATCGGAAGGAGAGTGGGCCGTTGTTGCTGCAGCTTGGTTTTTTGCAGGAAAAAAACAGTAAGATTTGCTGGATTGTTGGCCAGAGGGGGAGAAGGAACGAGCTGCTGTTGATGGAGGAAAGGAAGAAGAAGAAGCTGCAGTTTTGCTACGCGGTTGAGAGGAGAGGAAAAATCTATCTGATTGCAGGTTGCTGCTGGAAAAGAAAACAGAGAAAAGAAAAGAGAAGGAAGGAGAAGAAGAAAGAAAAGAGAAGGATGAGAAGGGAAGAGGGGAAGGCGCGTACGTGGAGACTCCGTGGCGGGCTTCGTAGTATGCGGCTGCGGTGTTGAGAAATCACGGAAGAAAGAAGAGTGAAAAGGAATTTTTTTTCTTCAAAAATATTCTAAATTTAAAATTTGAATCCACTGTAACTGAATTCCAAATTAATTTCAGTTCGAATTCATGTATCCCTGTTAACTGTTGTAATAAGATTAAGTATAAATATAAAGAAGTACCAAGTTGAGTCAAAAAGTAGGAGCACGAGGAGATGAGACGAGTCAGAAGGTATCAGTTCGGGAAAGAGAGCTGAGTCAAAAAGATAGTAACTCGGGAAGATGAGCCGAGTCAGAAGGTATCGGCTCGGAGGAGGGGGGAGCTAAGTCAATAAGGTAGCAGTTCGGGAAGATGAGTCGAGTTGAGAAAATAACAATTCGAGAAGAGAGTAAAGCCGAGTCCGATGGATAGTATCGGGAAGTTGACGGGAAGTCCAAAAGGAATATTAATTCTGTTAAGATGAAATCCTGTAAAACATGTCAGAGATCGTTTGTTATAGTCATGGTATATACGACATTATCTTTTATAACAAACTAAAGATGCCTCATAGGCCTAACAAAATATTTCCGGTAGCGAGAATTATCTAACGACGTAATGACATGATCACCCCAATCCCGTTTCGTTTACGTATTGTAGAAATATTCTTTGGAGGGACTTGAGGAAAGAACACCTCAGGAATACTGTTCACTACCCAAGCAGCCTTGTGGATCTCATTCTACATACACTTACTATTTTTGGAGATACTAATCTTTTTTGAGGACTACTGCTGATGCGGCGAGGAAAATTTGTTTTACCCCCTTTCGATGCGATGAAGGCACGAAGGGAGCTTTTGGGGGGTTCTCATAGGCCGCAACAGTAAAATGGATATAGAAGACGAAGTCAAGAAACGCAAAATCCTCAAACAGACAACGGAAACTAGAACACAAGATATAACGTGGTTCGGAATGAGTATTCCTACTCCACGGAGGTGAGCTCTCTCACCAGGGACAATGCCCAAACACTTTCCACTATGAATGTCCTCCTTTACGGAAAGGAAACTTCCCGAGGCGGAGGAGAAAACCTCTTACAGTTGGATTACAAATACAAGAAAGAGTACGTGCGACTCAAGATCAAGGTCGCTGCTCTTCTTCTCCGGCGAAGTGATGACAGCTCTCCTCCTTCTCCTCCTGTGTCTTCGTTTCGTGTCCGATGGAATGATTGCGGATCCTCTTTCTTTTCTCCTCTCTTTGCCTTTTATTCTCTTCCTCTGATCCATCACTATCTCGCGGACTGTCCTCATCGTACACGTGGCCACCATGTCCACCTGGAGAATAATTATTCAGTCAGGCGAAGGCTCTTCAGAATCTTCTGTGGGGACCTCTCTTTCTGTTACATATCACCCCCTCATCCCTATTCCAGGAAATTAGGTTAGTCTGTCCCCCTCAACCATCTACTTCTGGTAAAACTAATGTAGGTCTCCAACTCACGAATAGTATAGCCTTAAGGCTCATTTGGCCGGACCGATTCTCATCCGCTCCATCTGTCTTTGGGCTTATTTGGTCGAACCAATTCTTATCCGCCCCGTTGGCCTTCTAGGCTTATTTGTCCGAACCGATTCTCATCCACCCCGTCTGTCTTTAGGCTTATATGGTCGAACCGATTCTTATCCGCCCCATGGGCCTTCTAGGCTTATTTGGCCGAACTGATTCTCATCCACCCCGTCTGTCTTTAGGCTTATGTGGCCGAATCGATTCTTATCCGCCCCATGGGCCTTCTAGGCTTATTTGGCCGAACCGATTCTCATCCACCCCGTCGGTCTTTAGGCTTATGTGGCCGAACCGATTCTCATTCGCCCCGTCGGCCTATTTCCCAACGAAGTACCCTCGCTAACTTTCCCGTACCAATTATTTCAGGCACTTGCGCCCGACCCGTTCCTCTCTTTTCCTTCCACTGAACCCTCTAATTGGTTTGGGTAGCGCTTTGCCTATGAGCTCTTCATAAAGAAGAGGTAATGGCGGTATCATTAGTCAACCCCAAAAAATAGTCAAGCGAAGTTATAAGCTTGACTTTCCCACTATATAAGGTTCCTACTCCCTCCTAGGCCTTATTAATTCAAATTTACTCCTCACTTAAAGCTTTACAGTATATACTTGAGGCGGCCTAATGGGCCCATGGGCCCAGCTCCTCTTTTTTCTCCTATAATTGAATCGTCACGAAAAATCCTATATAAACCTCCGTCTTTTCCTTTTAGGTATTACTTAGCGTGTCCAGCAATCCTGTCCCTTTCACTTCTTCTCTCCTGTGACTTTCACCGGCGGCGTTCTAGCGACCCAACCCTCTCCTTCTTATATGTTCTTCTTCTCACCCTCTAAGTAAGTGTTCTGTCCTGCTTTATACCCATGACCCCTAAGACCATCCCTTCCCCTGCGTGGTATGAGCATACCATAACCCAACTAGACTGCGACCACTATTTCTGTAATCTTAAGGACAGGTTTATAGATCCTTCCTTAAAATGTTGCTTTACGACCAAAATGCATCGACCAAACCGTCCTCCTCCTGGTCTGACTTCCTTCTTCTCTGAACAGTTTCTTAACTGCCTATCCTTACCAGCACCGGCTATCTATTTAGACCTTTTAGACTTCTATGGATTACCCCTGAACCAATTCACCCCCAACTCTTTTCGAATTCTGTCGGGAGCACATATAGTGTTTCAACACCTAAACCTCTCCCTAACCCCTGAAATATTCCATTGCTTCTTTCAATTGAAATCTTCTAAGACAGGTCTCTTTTATCTATCTAGCCTTGATTTGCCAATTCTTAGTGAATCTGCCTACTTCCCATAAGGGATGGGAAGAATTATACTTTTTTGTACAACTTCCGTCATCTTTACCTTATTCCGATACCTGAAAGGTAGACCTTCCCGAGCTGCCTTCCTTCCGGGAAATGAGGACCAAATGCCCTTTCCCGGAGGTTTATAGAATATTAGGAGAGTCACACTACTGTTCGAATCATCTAATAAAGACTCCCCTTTTAAGACACTTTGGACTATCCCCCCTCCCTTCGACGACCTCGATTGTTGTAGGTAGGATGACACTTACTTTGCAATATAATTTTCTTCCTGCGTTATCCGTCTTTCTTACCAATGCATTTTGCAGATAACCTAATGCATGAAGCTTTGGTAGAAGGAGAGGCGATTGAGGCTGCCAAGAAGAAGAAGGCCTCCACCAAGAGAGGTAAATCAGTAGCAGCTCCTTCATCCCCTCGGAAGAAACTGCGGCTAGCTAAGAAAGGAGCCCCGAGTTCCTCGACTCTTCCCCCTCCTTCTGCCGGTCAACCTAGTTCGCAATCTCTGACCATCTATGAACCGAGAAGAAGGGACACTACCCTATCCATCCCGTCTTCATCTCCTCAAGGGGGGGGGACTCTCCTTATTCTCCCAATTCATCCCCTTCTGTACATAACTCGCCTCTACCTTCCCACACCGAGTCCCTCTCTGCCCTTATCCCTGCCGACGCACTTGCTTCTCCTACCCCTCTTCGGCACGTTGGACCCACACTTCCCTCTGAAGGAGAGGATCTTCTCCTTCCCATCCCTCCGAGGGCCACATTGGGGTCCTTGTTGAAGATTCGTCATCCCTCAGAGGTGAAAATTTTCAATCAATCGGGCGTACAGGGCCCTTGTGAAAAAGTGAGCAAACTGCTGGCCGAGGTATTTGCTATTTCTTTCTCATCTTTACTATACGTCTCTATGTGTCGGCATATACTGACGTTGCTTTCCTTCTTCCAGGCCTCATCCCAGCACTACAACATGGTAGTTCAGCTGGCTCAGTTCCAATCCAGCATGGAGACCCGCCACTTCGCCGCTATAGCATAACAGAAAAAGCTCGTTCGGCAATTAAGCGAGTGAGAGGCGAAGGAAGCTGACCTGAGGGGCCAATGTGAAGATGCAATGATGCAATTGGCCCTGGTCCAAAGCGAGAAGGAGGAACTGTAGCGAAAGAATGAGGAACTCGAACGACAAGTTTTCCTCCAATCTAGTGAACTGCAACAGGTGGACGTCTTGGCCCGTGAACTGAAGGAATATAAAGGGCACCTTGGGAACGCCATGATCAAAGCTGCTGACTCCTCGACTACAATTCTACAACCAAGAATGCCTCTGAGCTTCAACCGAGGCGTCGAGCTGAAGCTACCAAGAAATCCTGTATAGAAAAATGTCAGGAGCTTTCCTCCATGGTGGCGGCTCTTCCTCAAGCCTTATCATCGGTGGCTCGACAACAGTCCACCCTTCACAAAGAGTACTCTGAGACCCTTTCAATTCTGGGACGGCAAGCCATACAAGCAGCCACCGAAAAAGATGCCTTAGCGGCCGAACTGAAGGAAAGTCAAGCCCAGCTGACCAAATGTCAAGATCAGCTGAAGGAGCAAGAAGCCGATCTTAAGGGGCGATATGTCAAGAAGGGGGTAGATCTATTCATACTAGGCTTTGAGGGGTCTTCGACTCAAAATGCCGAACGAGGATATCCGCCCCCTGACACGGACACCAGCTACTTAAATCCTGTAGACGCCCTAGCCAAGTGTCCTCCTGAACTATTTGAATTGTAACTTCTAATGTTCCGCTTCTTGTAATGACTTTTTCCTTATCAATGAAGAACAATTATGTTAACCATAACTTTTATTATCATCCTTGTATGTCTCCTTGTGGGTCGGAAATTCTGGACCAACTTCAATCTTTCCTCTTTTTATACTATCATTTCTTTTCTTGTGTCGTATGGCGCAATCATCGAGTTGGTTCGGGGACTTACTTGGAAGGTCTCAAATGAGATTATTCATATCCGACCCGATTTTGGTTCGGCCGACACTTTAAATGACTTTCGCCTGTTGATCTTCCCTATCCCTCCTATTGCTTCGGAAACGATATCGGTCTCTTCATCTTCTTCCCCTTCCCAAAAACTTCTGTCGTCGCTTTACTTCCACTATAAATCATCGCCCTCCATGTCTTCGTCCCCCTACCTCACTCTCATGGCTTCAGCGGGGCACCCCATCTAGATTTCTTCAGAATCAGAATCTTTTGAGCTACAAGACTGGGTTTCCAAAGACATTGAAGATTCAGAGTCTCGCTCAACCGCCACCTCAGCTTTTCACCCTCTTCCTTTTCCGCCTCCCAATCCAGCTCCAACCCCTTCACAGAGAGGTCTTTTCATGCACCATTTCCCTCGTTCCGCAATCGGGTATGGAATCCTCCCTTCACATGGGAGTACACAGTGGGAGACCCCGTCTTGTCTTCGAACTTCCCCACTTCCACAGTCTTTCGGCCTTCCTCCCAGTCTCCCCCGCGAGGATTCGTTCACCTCCTTTGGATGAAGGTCCATCAGGGCTACCTCCGGCTCAAGGCGAGCGCTATAGGGTTATCCTGGCATCTTCCCCACCCCAAGAACCTTCGAATGCTTCTTCTGTTAAAAGCAACAAAAAGCCTTCATAGATTAAGCGATGTAATCCTTGTCAAACATGTTAATAAAAATGAGGGAGGGAACTGATATTTGCTTTTGTCGTTTTCCTGTAGAAGTAAGGTTTCTGTCCTCAGAAGGACTGTAATCTGGCCCGAACATACCTTCTTTTACTATCTCCCGGGGATTCGGACCCTCTTAATTACAGTTACAATTCCGACGACCCTCCACCTACTGTCTCTACGCTTCCCCTTCTTCACTGACATTTATTATCCCCATCTCTTCTACAAACAAATGCGCCCTTCTCCTTCCTCGCTATAAAGACTTCCAACCCTTACCGTATAGCTTCCATCTTTCCCTTTTATTTCCCTTTATCATGGACCAACCATCGGAACAAGGCAGCAATTCCTCTCCTGCTGAAGAACAGATAGACGATCGCTGCTACATAGCTAACTTGGAGGAGTAGGTGAGGGATTTGCAACAGCGGCTGAGGGAAGCTTCCGCCAGTAACCGCTCTTTACGTCAACAATTGGTCGGGTCCCAAAAGGAGCTATCCAAGCAAATCTTCCTGCAGCAGTCTTATCTTCGGCAACTACTGTGCCAACCTCGACCGCGCAAAGGAGCTCCATCCGTTCCTCCCAACAAAGAACTGTAATACCCTAGATGTATAAGAGTTTCTTTTGTTATCTCCTCTTTGTAAATGACTTAGAATATGTAATTTTCCCGCATTAGTGAACTTTTCCTGTTTATCTTCTTCTTCCAGTATCTCTTGAGTTATGCCACGCTTTACTTTTTTCATATTTACATAGACTGACATATAGCCGAGGCATATTTCGGCTCTTCTGCCTTTTTACCCTACCGGGAATATAATAATATAGAGCCGCTAAATGAGCCAACTCTGCTGCTCTACCGCTGCACGGGAATAAAATAATACAAAGTTAAATAAGGACTTCAACTTCTTCCGCTTTGCGGGGACAAAAATGATATATAACTGAGGAGACCTCAGTTCTTCCATTCCGCTATCACACGGGGATTTCTTCCGCTTCGCGGGGATAGAAATTAAGTATAACCGAGGAAATCTCGGTTCTTCCGTTCCACCACCACATGGGGATTTCTTTCGCTTCGCGGGGATAAAAATTAAGTATAACCGAGGAAATCTCAGTTCTTCCGTTCCACCACCACACAGGGATTTCTTCCGCTTCGCGGGAATAAAAATTAAGTATAACCGAGGAAATCTCGGTTCTTTCGTTCCACCACCACACGGGGATTTCTTCCGCTTTGTGGGAATAAAAATTAAGTATAACCGAGGAAATCTCGGTTCTTCCGTTCCACCACCACACGGGTATTTCTTCCGCTTCGCGGAAATAAAAATTAAGTATAACCGAGGAAATCTCGGTTCTTCCGTTCCACCACCACACGGGGATTTCTTCCGCTTTGCGGGGATAAAAATTAAGTATAACCGAGGAAATCTCGGTTCTTCCGTTCCACCACCACACGGGGATTTCTTCCGCTTTGCGGGGATAAAAATTAAGTATAACCGAGGAAATCTCGGTTCTTCCGTTCCGCCACCACACGGGGATTTCTTCCGCTTCGCGGGGATAAAAATTAAGTATAATCGAGGAAATCTCGGTTCTTCCGTTCCACCACCACACGTGGATTTCTTTCGCTTCGCGGGGATAAAAATTAAGTATAACCGAGGAAATCTCAGTTCTTCTGTTCCACCACCACACGGGGATTTCTTCTGCTTCGCGGGGATAAAAATTAAGTATAACCGAGGAAATCTCGGTTCTTCCGTTCCACCACCACACGGGGATTTCTTCCGCTTCGCGGGAATAGAAATTAAGTATAACAGAGGAAATCTCGGTTCTTCCGTTCCGTCACCACACGGGGATTTCTTCTGCTTCGCGGGGATAAAAATTAAGTATAACCGAGGAAATCTCGGTTCTTCCGTTCCACCACCACACGGGGATTTCTTTCGCTTCGCGGGAATAAAAATTAAGTATAACCGAGGAAATCTCGGTTCTTCCGTTCCGCCACTACACGAGGATTTCTTCCGCATCGCGGGAATAAAAATTAAGTATAACCGAGGAAATCTCGGTTCTTCCATTCCGCCACCACACGAGGATTTCTTTCGCTTCGCGGGGATAAAAATTAAGTATAACCGAGGAAATCTCGGTTCTTCCGTTCCACCACCACACGGGGATTTCTTCCGCTTCGCGGGGATAAAAATTAAGTATAACCGAGGAAATCTCGATTCTTCCGTTCCGCCACCACACGGGGATTTCTTCCGCTTCGCGGGGATAAAAATTAAGTATAGCCGAGGAAATCTTGGTTCTTCCATTCCACCACCACACGGGGATTTCTTCCGCTTCGCGGGGATAAAAATTAAGTATAACCGAGGAAATCTCGGTTCTTCCGTTCCACCACCACACGAGGATTTCTTCCGCTTCGCGGGGATAAAAATTAAGTATAATCGAGGAAATCTCGGTTCTTCCGTTCCACCACCACACGGGGATTTCTTCCGCTTCGCGGGAATAAAAATTAAGTATAACCGAGGAAATCTCAGTTGTTCCATTCCGCCACCACACGGGGATAAAAATTAAGTATAACCGAGGAAATCTCGGTTCTTCCGTTCCACCACCACACGGGGATTTCTTCCGCTTCGCAGGGATAAAAATTAAGTATAACCGAGGAAATCTCGGTTCTTCCGTTCCACCACCACACGGGGATTTCTTCCGCTTCGCGTGGATAAAAATTAAGTATAACCGAGGAAATCTCGGTTCTTTCGTTCCACCACCACACGGGGATTTCTTCCGCTTCGCGGGAATAAAATAATAATATATATTGCCTAAAGTCCTTCAACATAAAGAATGTGACGCCTTCATATCATCCTTCTTTCTTCTTTCCTCCCGAAGGGGAACACCTACATCCGTTCCTTCCCATGAAAATGAGGGATTTAGTACATACTGGGCCATTAGAAAAATAAACCCTTCTTTCCCTTCCACTTAGGGTCTCTTTCACTATAAACGAGGAGCCCAATAGTGGTCACAAGCTCATCCTTCCCTCCTTTTATAGGGGGTTCTTCGTCTTCGTTTCTCTTGCTATCTTCATCCCTTCGCCTTTTCGTCTCCTTCTTCTTCATCTGCTCGTTTTTCCGCCGCCATACTCCGTTGCCTCAATCCCCTACTTCAACCCTTTTTCCTTATTCTCAGACCAGCAAGATGCATTCCACCTTCTTTCAAGAAATAGCAAACCGTTACTCACACCTCAAGCTGGCTCGGTCGTCGGTCACATCTTCCTCTTCACCTTCCCCGATCACCATCACACCTGCTCCGTCTCGCCTTTCTTCCTCTCCTCCTCCTGGAACCCTTGTTACCTCCATCCCAGAGGAAACCGGGGTAATCAGCCTCTCCTCATTTCCTCCGTCATTTACAAATCCTAGCTCTCCCACTCTTTCTCCTTCCGCCATAAATGTTCGGAAGTCGCCTTCTCCTTCACCGCAATCTGAGGATAAACCTGGGGAGGATGTACTTCCATGTCAGCCAACGACAGAGGCTGGCTCACCTCTGCTTTCTTTTTCCCTTGAATACGATTCCACCTATGAACCCATGACGATTGATATCCCCTCACTGCCTACTTCCCCCTCCACTCATCGCCTGAAGAGCCCTTCTCCTCCTATGGGCACTAACCAGTGTCCTTCTACTTCTCTCCTTCCCATCGAAGGCTCCTCCAGCCCTGTGCTTATCATATCATCCTCTCCGGATTCCTCGTCCAACCAGCTTCCCTCCGTCCCTCCTGCCATGCTTACCTCGCCTACGCATGACATATTCTTCCTCAGGCTCTGATATCGCCTCGACTACCACCCCCATGAGCCTTGGTTCTCTTCTCAACCCATGGATACCACCCCAATTCTCCCCATTATAAGTGAAATTCCCCCCTCAACATCATCTGTGCCATCTTCTTCCCTTTCCCCAGGAGTCTTCGGATCCTGAATTTAGAGGAATTGGTTCCTCGCATGGAAGGCCTACGCCATGCCCTTGATTTGGTATATTTTTTCAATCAGCTTCCCTAACTTTATCTTACTAATCAATTTCTTTTTCACAACCGGCGTGCAGGCCTTGACCAACTACCAAGAGTTGGACCGCTCTCTTCATCAATACCGAGTTCAAGTTCTGGAATTGGAGCGGTAGCAACGGGAAGATTTAGCGGCTGCCCAGAATCAAGAACAACTCCTATTGCAACAACTGCACCTATGCCAAGAGCAATTGGCAGAAGCTCGCCAACAAATTCAAAAAGATGCTGATACCATTGCAGCATTACAAGAACAACAGCGAGCGGGTGTGGAGCCATCCTTCCTCCAGCGGGAAGTCCAGCTGGCTCATCTTGACGAGGAGTCTTCCTCTTCTCTAGAATTAATACACCTTCAAGGGCAGGTAGCAGAGCTCCTCCAGGGGAAACAACAGGACTCCAACACCATCGCTCGTCTTCAGATTCAATACCGGAAGACATAGGATAAAATAGGGGACCTCCGCACCCGCTTATGCAAGGAGGTACAAGAAAACTCATCTCTCATAAATTCCAGGGCGCATGCTCACGCCCGTCTACACAGGCAAGAAACTTCCCTCGAGGTGAGCACTAACTCGTCAGAACCGGATCCTACTCAAGCGGTAGAGGAATTTCAAACCGATGCGTCAAAATATGGTGGAGATGACGCACCTTATGCAGCAAGACCAAACTTCCCGAGCCGACGATATTTCAGTCTTGGCGGACACCATTATGGAAGTATCTAGGTGTTACAGTGACATGCGTCGAGAACTTCGGGAGCATCAAGAGAAGTGTCACAGACTCCATCGAGACCGAAGTATGGATTGCCCGAACCGACAGGAGTGACTCATCATCTTGCTGCACGCCACTTATCAGGACGGATTTAATGAAGCGGTTCGGTAATATGCTGATCAAGGATTACCTCCTCCAACTTATCCTTCGTTCTCTTTAAATTGGGAGGCTGACTTTCGACACTATCCTCCCGACCGATTTAAGCTATAATTCGATGTATTGCTTCGAAATGGGAGCTTCCTTTCCCTCTTCTTTTTCTTTTTCAAAGTTTATTAAAGGTGCCGTATCGCAATTGTAAATGACTCATTAATAAAATTTGGGGGTTACTTCGCGTCTAATTAATACAATCAAGTTAGGGAGTACACCCCCTCGGGAACCCCACAACTCCTTTTCTTCTATCCCTCACTTCTCATATAGTGTGAAAAAGTTTCAAATGAATGGCGTTCCAGGGTCGTGGAAATTCTTTGCCCTGGTCATCTTTCAGGTAATATGCTAACCCTGCTACACAACGTGTTACTTCATAAGACCCTTCCCAGTTCGGAGCCAACTTTTCAGGGTCTCCAGCGGGATTAACTTTTTGCAACACCCAATCCCCCTCTTGAAATCTTCGAGGCATCACCTTCTTATTAAAGGCTTGCTGCACTCTTCGCTTGTAAAATTCCGCTCGCCTCCGTGCCATCTCCCTCTTTTCCTCCACCAAGTCCAACTCAGTGCTTCGGATAAGTTGGTTCTGATCTGGTTCGTACACCTCTATCCGAGCGCTACTTAAAAGAGCTTCGACCATAATAACGACTTGTCCGTATACTAAATCAAGGAGTTTCTGCGTCTTTGGTGTAGTTCGGTAGGCCCACATGACTCCTGACAATTCTTCTACCCAGTTTCCCCTCTAAGCCCCCAATTTGGTCTTTAATCCTTGAATGAGAATTCTGTTAGTCACTTCCACTTGCCCGTTAGCTTGAGGGTGAGCTACCGAAGTGAAAGCTTACTGAATGTTGAGACTTTGGCACCATTCTTTGATCTTTTTGCCTTGGAACTGACGTCCATTATCACTAACTATCTTCCGAGGAATACCATATCGACAGACAATATTCCTCCACAAGAATTGTATCACTGCATTCTTGGTAATTTTGGCCAGGGGTTCTGCTTCCATCCATTTGGAGAAGTAATCTACAGCCACTAATAAAAATTTCTTCTGTAAAGGTGCCACTGGCATCGGACCCACTATATCCATTCCCCATTGATCAAAAGGACATGAAGCGACCACAACTTTCATTAATTCATAGTAGTTCGGACGGTTGCTATGCTCGACAAAGCAGGCAAGCCTGCACTATATGAGCGGCATCCTGTTGGAGAGTAGGCCAAAAATATCCTGCTAACAAGGCCTTCCTTGCTAAAGCTCTCCCTCCTAGATGATTACTGCAACAACCTTCATGAATCTTCCGGAGTACCCATTATGCATCCTCACTTCCCAAGCATTTCAATAAGGGTCGTCCGAAAGAGGTCTTGTATAAGTCTCCATTTAAGAGGGTAAACCGTCTGACTCGGCACATTAAATCAGATGCCGCTACTTTTTCTTCAGGGACCTTCCCGTGCCGTAAATAAGCTATGATGTCAGTCCTCCAATCAGGAATTAGGCTTGATTCGGGTGCAGCTTCCTCCACGTTGCATATCGCTAAGGAAGTATGGATTTCCGCATGGACCATTTCCAATGACTTCACTCCTTCCATAGCACTAGCAACCCGAGCCAATTCATCTGCCTTCCCGTTATTCTCCCATGGGATTTGCTTCAAGAGGACTTGCTGAAACTGAACTTTTTCTTTCTCAAAAGCTTTCAAGTACTTGTGCAGCCTTTCCTCCCGAACCGCGAAAGAACCTTGAAGTTGTGATACCACCAATTGGGAATCCGAATGGATTACAATTGAAGAAGCCCCCACCGCCATAGCAGCTTGCAATCCTGCTAGAATAGCTTCATATTCCGCCTCATTATTGGATGCCCGATATCCCAGGCGTACGGCTATGCGGGTCTCTTCCTTATCGAAGAAATTAGCGAACAAACCGACAGCGCCGTAGATCCTGAAGAACCGTTTACGAATATGTTCCATGCATCCGATCCTTCATCTTTTGTCGACGGACCATCTTCGGGGCCACAAGGTACCTCCGCTAGAAAATCAGCGAGAGCTTGGGCCTTGATAACCGTTCAGGGTTGGTAGTGAATATCATATTCGCTTAACTCTACCATCCATTTGGCCAATCTTCCAGAGAAATTGGGCTTAGTGATGACCTTTCCCAATTCACTGTGAGTTAGAACAGTGATGGGATGAGCCAGAAAATATGGCCTCAACTTACGGGCGGTCAACACCAGAATATATGCCAACTTCTCCACTCATATAACAGATTCACCCCCTTGAATATGGTGGTATAATAAATAGGCTGGTGAGAGTCTTCTTGTTTGATAAAACCAAACTAATAGCTCCCTCACGAGGCGGCGAATACATCCATAGCGGTTCTCGACCCTTTGGTTTGGCTAGCGGTGGGAGTCGATAAATATTTCTTCAACTCTGGAAAGCGCTCGCATTGATCGTCCAACTTTGAAATTTAGTAGCCTTACGCAGAATCTTGAAGAAAGGCGCCCTTTGTCCACGATCGGCTATGAATCGGGATAAACAATCCGCCCACCAACCAGGTCTCGCAGATTAGTGGGTGATTTCATGTTACCGCTGCACCTTCTCAGGGTTGGCTTGCAACCCCTTCTCAGTTACTATGTACCCCAAGAACTTGCCGCTTTTTACCCCGAACAGGCATTTGTTAGGGTTTAGCTTCATATTAAACCGTCTCAATGTAGCGAAGGTTTCATTTAAATCCTTGACTAAATCCCCAGTGGTCTTTGATTTGACCAAGATGTCATCCACGTAGACTTTCACATTTTTCCCTTTCTGCTCTGCAAAGATCTTGTCCATAAGGCGCTGATAGGTGGCCCCTGCGTTCTTTAATCCGAACGACATTACCACATAAGCGTATAACCCTCCTGCCGTCACAAAGCTAACCCTCTTTTGATCTTCTTTGGCCAAAGGTATTTGATGGTATCCTTGATATGCATCCATTAGGGACACCACTTCATATCCTACAGTGGAGTCTACCAACTGATCAATACGAGGCAAGGGGTAGCAGTCTTTAGGGCACGCTTTATTCAAATCACGAAAATCGATACACATCCTCCACTGCCCAGAAGGCTTGGGGACCAAGACTACATTAGAAACCCATTCGGGGAACTGGATTTCCTTTACATGACCCGCCTTTAGCAGTTTTTCCACCTCTTCAGCTATGACCTTGTCCTTCTCAGGTCCAAAATGTCGTCGCTTCTGTTGGATAGGTCGGGCCCCTCTGGTTATATTGAGATGGTGTTCAGCCACGCGAGGATCGATCCCGGTGAGATCATGCACATCTCCCGCAAAGATGTCTTCGTTCTCCCGCAAGCAGGCCACCAGCTCCTCTTTGGCTTCCAACTGCTGCGCCACTCGTGTGGCCTTTCCTGGAGTGATTTTCACCAACTCTCCTTCCTCTATTTTGTCGGCTTTGGGGGGGGATTCCTCCAAGACGCAGACATTAGAAATGATGATAGCTTTGCCTTTGAGATCATCGGTTTGGGCCTTCTTCTGGTCATCCCGAACCATTTGTATATAACAGCTACGAGCGGCCTTCTGTTCCCCTCGCACTTCTCTCACCAACGATCCAACTGGGAACTTCAACTTCTGGTGGTACGGGGAAGCCACTGCCTAAAAGATAGTAAGGAAAGGATGACCAAGAATAGCATTATAAGTGGACGGAGCATCCACAATGAGGAAAGGTATAACATCGAGCTTTTCTCGCACTTTACCCAGAGTTAGGGGCAATAACCGCCGTAGGGTGGACCACATGCCCTGCGAACCCAAATAGGGGTGTAGCCACATCTTCTAGCTGGGCATTTCTCAGCTGCTTCTGTCCGAAAGCCTCCTGAAAAAGGATATTAACAGAGCTTCCCGAGTCGACCAACACCCTAGCCACTTCATAATTGGCTAGGGATATTCGGATAACTAAGGCATCCGTGTGGGGCAGGAGGACACCTTGTAGATCTTCTGGCCCGAATGAAACGGACGGTGCAGTCTGTACAGTCTGGTCAGTGATAATGGCCAAACTCTCCATGAGACGGGCATATGACTTCCGTGCCCGGTTGGAGTCCCCGTCAGTAGGTCCTCCGGCTATAACATGGATAACCCCCCGTGTGGGAGCGTTATTTAGATTGGATGAGGGGCCCTCAGCTGATGGACCTTCTTGAGAAACAACCTCCTGGGACGGTGTTTGGGGGAAAGTGACTTGAGGTTGTTGGTTATACGGCCCTGGACGGGCTACATCGGGTCGGGGACCTCGCCGTGCTGGTCCTCCTGTCTGGAACCGCAATTGCGGATATGCGGTTCGGAGACGATCCAGCTCCTCCTGTAACTTGAAGCATCGGCCACTAGCGTGGCCATATTCCTTATGATATTGGCAGAAGAATGGGGCGGGGGGGTTACGTGGGATCCCCCTATATCCTAAGGGTCATTGCAGCAGACCCTGTTGGTCATAAAATTCTATCTCCTGCTCCTTCCAAGTCCTCGCAGGAGGAAGTGCTTCAGCGGCCATAATTTGTAGCGGCGATGCAGGCGGCATACTGTAGCGATGGAGAGCCTAGGAGCCTCTTGTCGAAAAGGTCGCACATATCCCCGCCGAGGGAGTGCTTAAGGAGGGGCGGGGCGAGCTCTTTCAGTTGGAACTGCTGCGGCAACCCGTTCAACTCTCCGCACCTTCAATCCTTCCTCCTCGTGGATAAATTGCTCCGCACGGCCTAGCAGCTCTTCATAACTGTCAGCAGGTTGTCTTAACAAGGAACTGAGGAAGGGGCCCTCCTTCAGCCCGTGCAGAATAGAGCCTCTGAAAGCTTCTGATATGGCAGAGGGGATTCCCTTAGCTGCAGAAGTGAATCAGTGGAGATACCCTCTAAGGGATTCTGAGGGTTCCTGGGTGATGTGCATTAGGATAGAGGCGTCATGCTTATACGCCTTGCAGCTGGCAAACTCCCGGTTGAACATCCCCCCGAAATCAGTGAAACAAGTGATGGATCATGGGGGCAGAGTATCAAACCATTTTTGTGTCGAGCCGGTTAAGGTGGTCCGGAAAACTCGGTATTTGAGAGCATCGGTATAACAGTGGAGCGAGGCTGCTCCGTCGAATTGCGATAGGTGCTCTTCGGGATCCGTCGAGCCATCATACTTATCGATCTGAGGATTCTGGAAGTAAGATGGGGGGACTTCAGAGAGGATGTCCATGGTAAAGGGACTGGGCTCGTAAACTTCCGGAGGTCTGGTCGACTGACTTTCGCCCTGTTCTTCCCTTCGAGTTTGGGTTATGGGCATAGTGTTCTGAGGTGCTCTTCCCCCCAAGTCCTTCTCCAGGCACTACTTCCACATTAACGGCGGTACGAGATGGAGGAGGCATTTCTGGGGGTGGGCCTCGAGAAGAAGGTTCACCGGAATGAGGATGCAGATATCCGGTCCTTCTCCTTTCTCTAGCAAGGGCCTCTGTAATAGCGTCATCCATCAGGGACTTCAACTGTGATGGTAGGAGAATGATGGGGCGCTCCGCGGCGGGCACATTGTATCTCTTCTGGTTGCATCTCGACGTCCAGCTCAATGTTTCCCACAGACGGCGCCAACTGATGCGGCGAGGAAAATTCGCTTTACCCCCTTTCGACGCGACGAAGGCACGAAGGGAGCTTTTGGGGGGTTCTCACAGGCCGCAACAGTAAAATGGATGTAGAAGACGAAGTCAAGAAACGCAAAACCCCCAAACAGACAGCGGAAACTAGAACACAAGATATAACGTGGTTCGGAATGAGTATTCCTACTCCACGGAGGTGAGCTCTCTCACCGGGGACAATGCCCAAGCACTTTCCACTATGAATGCCCTCCTTTACGGAAAGGAAACTTCCCGAGGCGGAGGAGAAAACCTCTTACAGTTGGATTACAAATACAAGAAAGAGTACGTGCGACTCAAGATCAAGGTCGCTGCTCTTCTTCTCCGGCGAAGTGATGACAGCTCTCCTCCTTCTCCTCCTGTGTCTTCGTTTCGTGTCCGATGGAATGATTGCGGATCCTCTTTCTTTTCTCCTCTCTTTGCCTTTTATTCTCTTCCTCTGATCCATCACTATCTCGCGGACTGTCCTCATCGTACACGTGGCCACCATGTCCACCTGGAGAATAATTCATACAGTGCAGGGCGAAGGCTCTTCAGAATCTTCTGTGGGGACCTCTCTTTCTGTTACATATCACCCCCTCATCCCTATTCCAGGAAATTAGGTTAGCCTGTCCCCCTCAACCATCTACTTCTGGTAAAACTAACGTAGGTCTCCAGCTCACGGATAGTATAGCCTTAAGGCTCATTTGGCCGGACCGATTCTCATCCGCTCCATCTGTCTTTGGGCTTATTTGGTCGAACCAATTCTTATCCGCCCCGTTGGCCTTCTAGGCTTATTTGTCCGAACCGATTCTCATCCACCCCGTCTGTCTTTAGGCTTATATGGTCGAACCGATTCTTATCCGCCCCATGGGCCTTCTAGGCTTATTTGGCCGAACCGATTCTCATCCACCCCGTCTGTCTTTAGGCTTATGTGGCCGAATCGATTCTTATCCGCCCCATGGGCCTTCTAGGCTTATTTGGCCGAACCGATTCTCATCCACCTCGTCGGTCTTTAGGCTTATGTGGCCGAACCGATTCTCATTCGCCCCGTCGGCCTATTTCCCAACGAAGTACCCTCGCTAACTTTCCCGTATCAATTATTTCAGGCACTTGCACCCGACCCGTTCCTCTCTTTTCCTTCCACTGAACCCTCTAATTGGTTCGGGTAGCGCCTTGCCTATGAGGTCTTCATAAAGAAGAGGTAATGGCGGTATCAACTGCTATTTGCTTCTCTTCTTCATACAAACTCTAACTTAAGCATCGGAGGACCTCCGCTGGGTAGGCTAATGGTGGTTTAACATGTGTTAACTTTTACAGGAAAGAAGCAAGGAAACTTTTACTGTTGTGGTAGGAGAGAACCCATCCTCAATAGTTCAACTTCGGGGAGAAAAATTCGTGCCATTAGTTGGCGTCGTTTGTGGGAATATTATTCTGAGCATGACGTAGAGATGCAACCTCAAGAAATTTCTCCTATGGTGGCTTTTACTCCTAAAGAAGTCCCCATGACCATTCTACCTTCTCAATTGGCCACCATGATAAATAAAGCTGTGGCCGATGCACGAATGGAGGAAGAGAGAAAAAGGGGGTATCTCCAACCCCATGACCATTCTACCTTCTCAATTGACCACCATGATAAATAAAGTTGTGGCCGACGCACGAATGGAGGAAGAGAGAAGGGGGTATCTCCAACCCCATTCAGGAGGTTCATCCAGAAGAGAGCAACCCTACGATGGATTTTTCCACGTCCCTATAGTGGGTACATAGGAAACTGACATACTGCCAAGAGAAGGACCGCTAGGGGGAACCAAATGGTATCCTCTTCCTCCCTTATCCACTAGAAGAGAAGATCAGGGAGAAAGTCATTCAACCAAGGTTTTGGAACCCTACGAACCTTGTCCGTTCACAGAAGATATTGTGCTAGAGCGTCCACCGACTCATTTTTCCCCTACTCAAATTGGGATGTATGATGACACTTTTGATCTTGAAGAATATTTATCCCAGTTTGAAGGAGCAATTGCCCTTCATTTTTACACTGACGCTCTCAAGTGTTAGGCCTTCTGCATCACCTTGTCTTCGTCCGTCCAAAGATGGTTTGGGTCATTGCGACCAGGCTCCATCACTTGCTTTAGAGATTTGAAAAGAAGTTTTCCTGAAACATTTTGCTAGTTGCAAAAGGTACAAACATGATGTTTCTATCTCACTTCATTTAAAGCAGGAGTCCTCTGAATCGTTGTGAAGTTTTATCTATCACTTCACCACTATCACTCGAGAGATACCTTCGGCGATACCTGATTTTTTAGGGTGGCTATCCCTCACGGTTTGAAAGAAGGACCATTTCTTAGTTCTTTGTTTAGGAAGCTAGCTATTAGTTATTAAGAATTGCTAGGCCGAGCTGAGGAATACATCAATGAGGAGGAGGGAGTTGAAGGTACGAAGAGATGAGAAGAAGGTTGTCTCCACTCCGACAGAAAGGAATTAGCCTCAAGTTCAGCGGGGACCTCCTCGAAGGGAGTATGCTAGACATAATTGTCACGCCTCGAGAGTATGCCGTGCCGAAAAGCAAACGGACGACATCTCCCCTGTATGTGACAACATATCGGGTTAATACAAGGCCCGTAGGCCCACAACAACAATATGATATACACAGATATCAACATATCAAACGCAGTAAACACAGCGGAAACATACAACAAATAAAACAATATACAATGACCCAACTGTGCACTCCGGAGTGACTTGACACGACAAGAAACATAATAGAAGTCACATCGAAAGCCAAATATATACAACACATCCGTATATCACAGATACGGAAATAATACGGCTAAAAACCCAAACCAACAATCCGTAAGGATACAACAACACAGAAAACATATCCATTCGTCCGGTGTGAGATGGGATCAGCTGGCGGAGCTCCGAACGTCCAAAGAATCTTCTACCTGTTATCTGGGCGACAGGAAGCCCAGGGTCCTGGGGTGGTGAGTATAAACTCAGGGGTAATATATAGAAAGTGCATGAACAACATATAAGGATAGATCTACAAGTATACATGTGAAGATCTACAGGTATACAACATGAGTCCAATAGACATACAGTTATATCCAAATCTAATAACAAGTAACTACAAAATCATACTCAAGGTATATACTAAATCGATCAATCGAACATAAAGTAATGTACCAACGTACTGGCTGATGCAACACCATAAGCTATATCATCCCTCGATGATATACAATAACATAACCCATATAATGTACTAGTCAATCCCATACACGACCAATACTCCAACATATGAACGATATATGATCACCTATACTAACAACCAGTCCGTACTTACACAATGACATGATGCTAATCAAATGCATATAACTGTCTGAATCAACGCATGTATCATGCTCAACACATAGCAGTAAATAAAATGCAAATGACATGTATCATGATGAACAAACATGTGCAACAATCATAGCTCAATCAAATACAGCATCTCACAGGCATATGTAAAACATATATCAAATACATGCATACATATATATATCTGCAATGCATATGCATGGTCATGCCTACGCACCCAACTCGCTACCACGACCCCAGTGTGGCCTAGGTGGCAGGACATGACAACTATCCCGACTCCAGCCGCCACTACTCTCGAGTGACCGAGTTGGGTAGTATGAAACAGTAGCTAGCCCGCCATAAAGCTATATGCTACCCACATGGGGGTCCCTGCTGCTAACTGCTCCGTCCCTACCCATGAGTAGACGAGCACCGCACCCAGGACAACTGCACATCACACGACCACTGTCTATAGTGGGTGAGTGCGCTAACTACCACTCCGCACAGTGGCCAAGTGCGCATCTCCAGCTACCACCATTCATAGTGGCCGAGAACGGCACGCACAATAATGCTCTGCCCTCAACCCTGCAACCACTACCCCCAGTGGCCGGGGAGGCAGGATGACTGACGACTCGTCTCAACCACAAGGCAGACTCAGTCGTTAGCATGCATGAAATGTAATGATGCATATCTCACACACAAATCCTCGCAACACTCCCTAACTCACGGGGAGACCTAGTCAATCAAAAGTCAACCATGCAAGGACGATAAATCCGTAATCACAACCTATTTACCTATGAACAGATAAATAGATCCGTCAAACTAACACACTGATATGTATACGATACAACGACCGACCTCATAATTTGGACTCATTGTTGTAGATCGGATGGCCGGCTAGAGGGGGGTGAATAGCCCTCGTTCGTTGGTTATCGGAATTTGCTCGTCTACAATTAGATTAGCGCAAGCGGAAACAACAATACAAGCAAATTAAACAAATAAAAACAAAGCAAAGGAAATAGACAATGCTAACACAAGATGTAACGTGGTTCACGGCTACGCCGCTAATCCACGGTCCCCGATTCGTCCTCGGTGAATCACTCCGCTCAACCAATCCACTAAATGGTCTCTCCTTTGCACCAAGCTAGGTGGAGGTAACCTTTACAATCAAGATCACTCTTCTTACAAATAGAATGGATTAAAAGCGAGTAAGAAGAGTTTAGAGCTTGTGGGGCACTAGGAAGATTGTTTGGAACTTAAGCATCTCTTTTATAGTTGTTGCGGAACTCTTAGCGATCGGCTGCTGGACCTCACCGATCGATCGGCCACAATCCCCGAGTCGGCTGGCGATCAATGCAAAACCCTATTGACGATCATCGCGCCTTGGTGATCGGCTAATCGCGATCGGCCAGCGTATGGCATCGGCTGCGCTAAAACCGATCGGTCGTATACCGGTCGAGCTACACTCGATTAAGCGCCGATCGCCATTCCATGGCCATGATCGGGTGTCGAAAACCCATCCGACACTTGGCCAAATGGCCAAGTTTCACCTAAGAGCTACCTCCCGGGTTACAATCGCCACTCATTTCTGAGTCCTTCGCCGGTTCTCTTCGTTCTCGCCACGCCCTCGCAAAGATCAGCGCACGGCTCGCAATGCTCCTTCGCGCTCTTGCCTCAAGTCTACTTCCTCCGGCTTCACTCCAAGCTTCTCGTCCGCGGTCTCTGATGCTCCAAGCGCCGGCCCGCAGCTATCCTTCACCGACTCAAGGCACGAGTCATGAGATGTGAAACTCGCCATGGCTCCATGTGCAATTACTAAGTCTGCCGACGACTTCAACGCATCATATCAAATAAACATAACACACTAACTTAAACCCTTTGCCACACCATCAAAACCATATCACGGCAAGAGATTGCCCTAACAATCTCCCCCTTTTTGATGTGTGGCAATCCGTTTAAGTTAGGTAAAAACATTTGATATAAATTCTAAGGTAAGAAAGCATGTAAAGATAAACATGATATAACAACATGCAACTCCTTAATCCATGAAACTTTTATAAAAATTTTCCTCCCCCTATCATGTATTTCTCCTCCTTTTATAATTAACTTAAACATAATATTTTCTCCCCCTTTGACACCATCAAAAAGATTATCACTAAGTTAAGAACCCATGGCATCAAGTCTAATGGAAGGAAAATATGACAAGTTATAAAGTTGGGTACCACTTGTAAGTTCACAAACTGAAATCGGCCTTCAATGTTCTGATTTATAGCCACGATCATGCATCGTATGGCAATGACCGCATAAAGAAAGCCAATTCGATTTTCGGATGAAATTGAAATGCATTAAAATTTAAAATTGAAAAATCATGAAATTCGAGGAACATATTTCTCTTAAGTATATCTATCAAGGAAAAATAGTTTTTCATGAAAAATCATTATATTTTACAAGATTTGCCAAAAATCCAAACACTTGAAAAACCACTAGTTTTTGAGCATGTTAGTATCAAGTTAGCTACCTAGTTTTGCATCCAATTGTTTCAAAACATGAATACATGTATTTTAAGGTAAGAAATTGTTTTGAAAACATTAGAAATATCCAACCATGATCTTTGGGCAATATGTCTATTAATTAAACATAAGCCTTCCCCATGATTGGTCTATTATTGATATTTTGATACTTTAAATGACCATCTAAATGCCATAGGCATTAGTGGACATTTGTATCATCCTAACATCTCACCCATGCTAAGTTTGCAATCAAGTTAGCCTATAGTGAGTGTGAGATGCATCCTAGGGGGGTATTTGTATATATATACTTAACCAATATATTCAAGCAATTCTATCATGGTTAAGTATCAACCTAACAACCTACATGATCATAATGACATATATTAATTAATTTCACATTATGATCATGAAATACATGTTTTCATCAAATTATAACCATGCATTAGGCATTATATGATGATAATAAATAAAGTATCACCTAAAGCATGATTTAAACCTATTTCTCATGATATTGTGCCCAATATCAAAATCATAAACCATGATTACACATATGCATAGAAATTACATTAATCATCATGATTTAAGCATTATTACCTTTTTATGGGCACGTTATCATCACCCAACACTATCTAAAAATGTTGTCCCGTCATCCTAAGTCAACCAAAATATGATATAGGTCAAGTTCATATGGTTGACTACCCTAGGGGTTTTCTAACCCTTAAGGATGGATTTTGGAACCCAAAATAGATTTTTACCTATGGGGTTCACTAGAAATTCCTTGGGGATCCATTTCTTAGCTATTACTTTGTTTTTGTCTTGTCCCTAGCTATTAGGCATCTATAGACCTTCTCATTTTTCTTCTCTTTATATCCTAGGCCTTTCTTGTTAAAACTTGCCCTTTGGCTCCCTATGATCATATTCAAGGTGTTGGAGCCAATTGTGAATTTTCCTAGGGCTTTGGTTAAATAATCTACCTTTTCCCTTAATGCCCTATTTTCTTCTATGCATGCATCACTAACATCTAAAGGCACATAATTATCATGTGAGCATGCATCATCATGGCAAGAAGAAGTATCATTATTATTTAAGCATGCATTTTCTAGCTTATTTTCTAATGCCTTAATTTGATCTAGCATGCATTTATTTTTCTTCTTTGCTCTAAACAAATCCCTAGTTAAACTAGAAATCATAGAAACTATTTTACTAGGAGAGGCTTTCGTTACCATAGTTTCCATGTCCTCTTCTTCTTCTTGGATGATGAGGAGGATGATGATGTGGAGGAGGCTCCCCTTCACTTGAGCTCTCTCCTCTTGTGCTTGATCCTTCATTTTCGGAGGAGGAGCAATCCAAATCGCCAAAGGCCATCAAGGCCAAATTGGCGACAAAGCATTCTCCTCATCCGATGATGAGGAGGAGGATGAGGAAGGATCATCCCATGTCTTGGCCTTGAATGCTTTGGCCTTCCCTTTTCTTTTGCCTTCTTCTCCTCTTCCTTCTTATTCTTGCTCCCCTTTTCTTCTTCTTTTCTTCTTTCTTTTCCTCTCTTCCTTGCTTTTGTTTAGGAGAGGACAATTGTCCCTTATGTGTCCCTCTCCTTGGCAATTGTAGCATATCACCTTCCCCTTGGTCTTCTATTTCTATCATTTGATTTATCAAATCTAAAATTCTTAAATACACGCCTCACCTTCCTTACCATGTAGGCTTCCTGCTATCCATGGAGGAGGAGGAGGCTTCATCATCGGAGGAGGAGGGGACTTCCATCTTCTTCTTCCCTTGTTTGCCAACAATGCTACTCCTCTTGAGGGTTGAATTCTTGGCTCTTCTTGAATTCCTTCAAGCCTCGTTTCGTGGAGCTCCATTGTCGAGAAGAACTCCTCCAAGGTACTTACTTCCAAGTTCTTGGACATATAGAAGGAGTCCACCATGGAACTCCACTTTGAGGACAGGGGAAAGGCATCTATAGCCTTCATGAGCATGTCCTTCGATAGCTTCTCACCTACACTTGTTAGCCCAATTAAAATTTCTTTAAACCTAGAGTGTAGTGAGGTTACCTTTTCTCCCTTTTCTAGTTTTATATTGGATAGTTGGGAGCGGAGGAGGTCTCTTCTGCAAGCTTGGCCTCCGAGGTGCCTTCATGAAGCTCTACAAGCTTCTCCCACATCTCTTGGCGCTAGTGCATTCTCCGATCGGTTGATCTCTTGTTGAGGAGCACATTGAGAAGATGATGTTTTGCCTTTGAGTTTGCAAGGTGCTCCTCTCGTTGCTTCTTATTCCACCTTGATTTCTCTATTGGCTCACCCTTTCATCCCTAGGCAACTCAAACCATTTTCCATTATAAGCATAATATCAAATCGGTTTCAAGAATACCTCCATTCTCCTTTTCCACCAAGAGAATTCGCCGTCAACTTCGTGGTGGGTGGATGTTGAGCTGCCATTTTGATGTAGGGCTTGTTGCGGTTAGTCGGTGACAAGCAACCTCGACTCTGATACCACTTGTTGTAGATCGGATGGCGGGCCAGAGGGGGTGAATAGCCCTCGTTCGTTGGTTATCGGAATTTGCTCGTCTACAATTAGATTAGCGCAAGCGAAAACAACAATACAAGCAAATTAAGCAAATAAAGACAAAGCAAAGGAAATAGACAATGCTAACACAAGATGTAACGTGGTTCACGGCTACGCCGCTAATCCACGGTCCCCGATTCGCTCGGTGAATCACTCGCTCAACCAATCCACTAAATGGTCTCTCCTTTGCACCAAGCTAGGTGGAGGTAACCTTTACAATCAAGATCACTCTTCTTACAAATAGAATGGATTAAGCGAGTAAGAAGAGTTTAGAGCTAGGGGCACTAGGAAGATTGTTTGGAACTTAAGCATTAGCCTCTCAGGCTCACACCTCTCTTTTTATAGAGAGGGCGGAACTCTTGGCGCCGATCGCCGTAGTCCGACCGCGTCGGATCGCTGCCGGCTTACGAGTGCCTGCGGGCTAAAACCCTATTGACTACCGATCCGCCGAATGATCGTTAGTCTTGGCCGATCATGATCGCTAACGTATGGCGATCGGCTGATCACGCTACAAAACCCGGGCCGATCAGATACCGGTCGAGCTACACTCGACTCGAGCGATCCGACCGCCATTCCATGGCAATGATCGTGTCGAAACCCATCCGACACTTGGCCAAATGGCCAAGTTTCACCTAAGAGCTACCCCTCCCCGGGTTACAATCGCTCACTCTCATTTCTCGGAGTCCTTCGCCTTCGAAGTTCTCTTCGTTCTCGGCCACGTCCCTCGGCAGCATCAGGCGCACGGCTCTGCAATGCTCCTTCGCGTCTCTTGCCTCGAAGTCTACTTCCTCCGGCTTCACTCCAAGCTTCTCGTCCGGCGGTCCCTCGGATGCTCCAAGCGCACGGCTTCCGCAAAGCTATCCTTCACCGACTCAAGGCACGAGTCATGAGATGTGAAACTCGCCATGGCTCCATGTGCGAATTACTAAGTCCTGCACGACTTCAACGCACATATCAAATAAACATAACACACTAACTTAAACCCTTTGCCACACCATCAAAACCATATCACGGCAAGAGATTGCCCTAACACTCATCACCTAACCTAGTGATGCAACCCAGTAACCCAATCTGAGGTCATAAAAATAACCCTAACCACATATACTTACTAAACATCTATCAGCTAACACATAATAGGGTTTATAGTTCCTATCCGTGCTAGATAATCAATGAAGTAACAGAGTATATATCTCAAAGGTCAAGGCAGTACAAGCATATGATTAAATATGAGTGGATCTAAGGTAAACAGGTATATACATATATCCAAGATCATGCACTGGAATTGATCAAAACTACCGGACCAGGTAGATATTACCCACCTGATACGAAGCTCAAATAATCCTCACGGTCGTGGACCAGCTTCGTATCCCAAACCTGCACATAATAGCCAAATATGATTAGGTACAAGTCTCTAATAAGTATACGAACAAAACACTACTTCGTTTATATGTTTGCATCCCTTCCTCTCTGACGGAGTTAGAAATCCCGATTATCCAATATGCAACACCATAACCACACTCACAATAAATCACCAACATCCAAAGATCTATTAATGTAAATAGATCTAAACACACTCCAATCAAACTACATACTCACATATCTATCAATCTAATCAACACACTTTACTTACCAGCTCCAAGCTCCAAAGCTTACAACCCACCACACATAATTAGAACCTGAAATTGGACTGATCAACATCCTCTTCGACAATAACCATCAAATGTCGGCTGCACTACCCAAACAATCACCCAGATCATTACATTCACATCTTCACATAAAATGTAGAGCATCACCACTCCACAACAATCAGAAACTCTAAGATTACTGAACAACAACTGAACCACTGAATAGCACCTACATCAATCGGATCCCACTCCAAACAGCCACACACGATGCTCCATACACAGCACCCATCGGATCTCAATAACATTGACACACCACAGAATTTACAATAACAGATGAAACAATAGAAATAAACAAACTTACCGATCTCAACCCTCCACCGGCAGCCGTTTCCCTAGCTGCCCTGTTCACCGGAACAAAAACCAATTTACAGAACTCCCGATCGCATCTGGTCGCTGCAACGATCACAAACAGAAAAGCAGTGATCCAAATTTGTGATTGTTGCAAGCATACTGAACAAGATAGATCAAAAGAACAACGTCGACTCACGATCAGGAGACGGTGAAAACAACAATTGTCCAAACTCTGGGCGACGACGAACTCACTGCAATCAACCTCGATGAAATTGTGATCTTGACCGAAAATCGCCCTAGAGCAAAGGATCTATCAACATAGTGTGGATCGAGCTCCCCTTGGCCTTGGCGACGACAACCCGACCAAATCGAGGCCGACTGAGTACTAGCCGGCGCATCCAACTGCGGCGGGGAGATCGGCTTGCTGAGGGTCGACCTTCGGTGATATTCTGCTTGAGGAAACCTCCGACGACCTCGGCGACAGGCGGCGCGAGATCGTTGCAGCTGCGGCCGGAGAAAGGCGGCGATCGGGAAAAGCATCACGGCAGAGAAAGAATCGGCGACAAAGAAGAGAAGAAATCGCGCGATCTGAGGGAAGTCGGGATTGGGTCCTTATAAGTCATTCTGCCTAAACTTGAACTGGACCTAAGTCAAACCTAGCCTAAGTTGAGCCCAAGCTAACCTAGGTTTAACCCAAATATCCATTTAGGCTTAAATTCTCGTATGGACTCCTTTTTAATTCGGAAAAATTTCTAAAAATTCCTATAAATTCCATGAGCTAATTCTCGATTAGCAAGGGCTATTATTTTATTTTATTTAATTTTAATTTAATAATTTTTTTTTCCGTATTTTACATTCTCCCCCACTTATAAAAATTTGGTCCCCAAATTCCGACTCACGTACGAGAACAAGATGTCACAACAACCATCTCAAGTATCCAGAGAACAGTCACACACCTCCAGTGACTAAGTGGGGTACTGAGCTCGAATATTATTTTCTAGCTCATATATACACTCTCAATCGACCTATTAAAAGGTAATAATTATACCAAAGTGGAGCTCTATACTCGTAACCGATGGGAGACTTTGCCAGAATCGTAAGGTGAATCGTGAATCACTATCAGAAATGATACTCAAGGATACTCCATGGATATAATTCCATCAAACGATCCAACGGAGTCCATCTTACGGCTCGGAAGAAAATGAGCGAACCTAGCTAATCGATCATCGATTACCCAAATCCTATCAAGTCCTTTCCAAATTCTAGATAATCTCCCAACACAGTCTAACATACTAGGCTCCCACTTCATCACGGTACGTAACCCTACAGGTCACTAATATTCCACCTTTGCTTGTTGGCACACCCATCGACAAATTACGAGATCAACCATATCCCATATATAATTCCACCAACATGAACGTCTCAAACTCGCTATTTCCGGATACACTCCGAATAAATCATCACTCTCGAATGAAGAGTCTTTTGAACAACTCTTCCTAAATCGAAATACAACTTTGAATCCCACTATTCTCCTCGGAAACGGAGAATTACTTTCTCACAAGAGAAACCAATCTACTATTCCAAAATCCACTCGGTCATATAGAACCGGAAGTAACTGGAAGACTATAATGACTAATCTCGCTAGTTTCTCAACTAGCATATACATAATATACGTCTCATTCAACTGCATCAGGATCGCTCCTAATCCTTGACATGATGCATCTACATACAATATTCTTCCATCCATATCGGACAGATTAACTAACATTGACCCAAAAGTCAGTCACCTTCTAGGCCCTGAAACCTAGCTTCACACACTTCCGACCAGGTGATTCCCATCACCTTCTTGGTCCAACAAGTCGACGGTATAGTATCGCTAGAACACCCTATCCTCATCTATGGTAAATACCAAATCAATCTAGGGAAACCACAACTTCCCTCAAGATTGGGAATATATCCATAAATATATCCTCCACAGATATGACGACAATCGATCTCAAATACTCCAAGAGTACTTGATTCCTCAAATCCATGAACGATTAAATCATCGATAAGTCTAACAACATTATCAACATCTCCTAAAATTCATACCAAGTATGAAATGTCGTCTTCTACACACCTGCATTCTTTTACTCTAAGCTACAGATAGCTCAATCATCACACTGACAATGATAATTGTATGACACTAAATCACTACAATATCAACACTCTAATCGTAAATCAACCCTAGAGTATACACAGGTGTCCGAAACGAAGGATATTCATTCACAACAACTACTGCATTTCAAATCATCGATAATCGATGCATAGACTCAAAGTCTGACTCTCTTCTAACAAAGAGTTACAAGTCTTCTCAAGAAGAAACACTGAGGTAGATAAATCTCCCATAGTGTTTAGCAACACTGATACCCATAAAATTATCTCCCGGTATGAGGTCCCCAATATCAGGACTATTCCCGAAATCACCTCAACCGCATATTCCACTTGCCCATGCAGTGACCAGCCCGAGAGTTCATCCGTAACTACATCCGAATACTCTCGGATTATACGTACATCCGAGAGTCCTAGTATACCAATGCTCCAACAATCCAACTATCCGTAAGGATATGTCTATAGTGGAGGTATGTCTAGCAAAGGCTAAGGGTATCCCTTGACTTCTTGATTGTTGATCAACATCTCACCTGACGATAGAGATACCACTAATCCATAAGTCGATAGGAACCCATCTAATCCTATCTAAGAGTGTTCTAGGCCTACATACCTAAAACTACCAGTATCTCTCGATATATCCGCAAATAGGATAACCTAAAGTAATACCCCGAAGGACCGATCCTTTGGTCTTCTATACTTCTTCTCGAGTAACCATGTAAACTTGCCCAACATCTGTTCTTGACGACTGAGCTCAAGTAGCTACAAAAATCTGCCATGGAGGAAATGAAATCAACTGCTGAAAACGGAGATACAAACTGAAACAACTGCATGGAGATGATAACCACTGTTGTCCTGGCAGAGAATATACATCCGACTGTAAAATACTGAAGAACTGTCAACATCGTAGCATGCTCCAACTCTGCGAAAGGTACGGTACCGCAATCAAGAATACGCATAGATCGACCATCATTGTATACTCTCTCCTCCGAACAAATCATAACTACGCTCGGGAAGGTAAATGCTTGATTGTTGTAAATGCAGGGAAGGTATTGATTGTTCAATATGCGAATCTTACGAGATGTCTTGGTACTGATATCTTTGAGTAACTTACTTCTTCCGGATGAAAGTATCAAAGAGCTCCAACTATATCTGAGGTAGTAGATCGCTGTTGATGTGATAATCCATTCTTCTGTCATGATCTCGGCTTCTGAGGTTGTGGATCATCCGCTCGAAAGCATCATCCATAGTCTTCAACTGAGTCTTCAAAGTACATACTCTCCTCGTAGATACCGACTGCTTATAGTAGAAACAGATACAATGGTCATCGGATAATCACGACTCTGTGTAATAAATGCGCCTAACCCATAATCTCCTTTGAGTCTTTCCTCTGAGTTCAGCGATAAACATGAGAAAGTGACAATCTGTAATCGGTCTTCTATGATCGAAAAACTCCCCAATAGTCGCTCGTGACTCATGACTTTAATCTTGCCCCTTTTTATCCAACATTCTGAGACTTCTAATTCCAATAATTTGACTTGCAATATATGCTTATCAAATCTCCAACTCTTAAAACACTTACTACGGAGTCATTTCTATACACATGACTCGGTCTATGCACTTCCGGTAGGATCTGGTAGGAGATCCAAACATCCTGATAAAGATGTCAACCGACAACCCGTGGGTGGCCAAAACCAACCCAATCACATTCTTGGGCTATTAAATAGTCGTAACCTTCGCAAGTCTAACGACTCTGCATGGTACCTTCGTAACAAGCGATTACCCTACTCGATGCCCAAGAATTCACGACAATGAGTCAAAGAAGATGGCGTGGGAAAATACTATCTCACAACATCACCTTTGAGGTGACTAAGTGATACGTTATTTCCCGTAGGTTATTTCCTATATCTTACACCAAGTACCGGCTAAATCCGGATAATGGTATGCAGCTAACTTAGCTTCCTCTGTATAAAACGAGTTAAGTACTCAAAAGTACCTTTAACGTTATACAACCTAGAACGACCAATTCGAGGATCAAAATCTCTATGAATATCTCAAACTAATCCTCTACTATCTACATCCAATAGTATACTCGCAGTCCATTACCCCATAGGTAATGATCGACTAACATAATTAGTGAAAATCTTAGGATTATAATCCTTGATCTCCACAAGAGATGTGACTACCTAATCCACCTTTCCGACTCGGTATCAGTCGGCTCTCAAAGGTAATTACCTTTTCGATAGCAGGTACATATCTAATAACCTCAACATATCGTTCCCGTGGTCAAACTCAAACCACGGTTACGAATACTAACCAATATCCTATAAGTCATCCATGTTATAAGCAATTAAATGCATAACCAATAGAAGGATATGTAATAACAATTAACATACCTTAATCCTTGTAGCTCGGAGATGTCGGCAACAGCCAGATCCCAGAACTCACAAAACCAAAACCGAGTAAAGCAAAACTCGATGTCCGAACGAAATAAAATCCGAAAATGGACTTACGCAACCTAGGCTCGATACCAATAAAATTGTCACGCCCGAGTATGCCGTGCGAAAAGCAAGCGGAGGCATCTCCCACCTACATGGCAACATATCGGGTTAATACAAGGCCCGTAGGCCACAACAATATGATATAATGACAATATATAAATATACAGCAAACATAAATGATAAAACAATATACAAGATGCACTCACAGTGACGACCTAAGAAACTACACAACAACGAAAGCCAAATATATACAACACGCGATATACATGGCCATATCTAAAACAAATAGCAACGTGAAGCAAATCGTGAAAAAATTGGTGTGAGATGGGATCGGTGGCGGAGCTCAAGCGTCAAAATCTTCTACAGGTTATACGGCGAAAACCCGAGTCCGGTGGTGAGTATAAACTCGGGGTAATATATAGAAAGTGCATGACATATAAGGATAGATCTACAAGTATACATGTGAAGATCTCGGGTATCTGACATGAGTCCAATAGACATACGATCGTATCGAATCTAATAACAAGTAACTACGGTGAAATCATATTCAAGGTATATACTAAAGTGATCAACATAAAGTAATGTACCAGCGTACGTACGGCATGCAACACCATAAGCTATATATTCTGGATGTTACAATAACATAACCCATATAATGTACCAGTCAATCCCATACGACCGATTACTCCAACATATGAGCATATATGATCACTGTACTATCCAGTGTGTCATGCACAATGACATGATGACATGATGCTAATCAAATGCATATAACGATGCGAATCAGCGCATATATCATGCTCAACACATAGCAGTATATAAAATGCAATTGACATGTATCATTATGAACAATCATGTGCAACAATATTAGCTCAATCAAATCGACATCTCACGCGCATATGTAAAACATATATCAAATACATGCATATATATATATATGCATGCATGGTCATGCTGCGCCCCACTCGCTACCACGACCCGGTGTGGCCTAGGTGGCGGACATGACAACTATCCGACTCGGTAGCCACCACTCGAGTGGCCAGGTTGGGTAGTATGAAGCGATGCTAGCCCCGTAGAGCTATATGCTACCCACACGGGGTCCCTGCTGGCTAGTTGCTCCGTCCCTACCCATGAGTAGCGAGCACCGCACCGGACAACGCACATCACGACCACTTTGTCTATAGTGGGTGAGTCGCTAACTACCACTCATACGGTGGCCAAGTCGCATCTCCGGCTACCACCATCCATAGTGGCGAGAAGCACGCGCACAATGCTACGCCCTCGACCTGCTGACCACTACCCAGTGGCGGGAGGCGGGATGTTGACGACTCGTCTCAACCACAAAGCGGACCCGGATCGTCGGCATGCATGAAATGTAATGATGCATAGCTCACACACAAATCCTCATGACACTCCTAACTCACGGGGAGACCTAGTCAATCAAAAGTCAACCATGCAAGGGATGACAAATCGTAATCACAACCTATTTACCTATATGCGGATAAATAGATCCGTCGAACTAACACCGATATGTATACGATACAACGGCCAGGCCTCATAATTTGGACTCATCACCTAACCTAGTGATGCAACCCGATAACTAATGAGGTCATAAAATAACCCTAACCACATGTACTTACTAAACATCTATCACTAACACATAATAGGGTTTATAGTTCCTATCCGTGCTAGATAATCAATGAAATCGAGTATATATCTCAAAGGTCAAGGCAGTACAAGCATATGATTAAATATGAGTAGATCTAAGATAAACAGGTATATACATATATCCAAGATCATGCACTGGAATTGATCAAAACTACCGGACCAGGTAGATATTACCCACCTGATACGAAGCTCAAATAATCCTCACGGTCGTGGACCAGCTTCGTATCCCAAACCTGCACATAATAGCCAAATATGATTAGGTACAAGTCTCTAATAAGTATACGAACAAAAACACTACTTCGTTTATATGTTTGCATCCTTCCTCGTCTACTAGCGAGTTAGAAATCCCGATTATCAATATGCGACACCATAACCACACTCTCACAATAAATCACCAACATCCAAAGATCTATTAATGTAAATAGATCTAAACACACTCAATCAAACTACATACTCACATATCTATCAATCTAATCAACACACTTTACTTACGGCTCAAGCTCCAAAGCTTACAACCCACCACACATAATTAGAACACGAAATTGGGTGATCAACATCCTCTTCGACAATAACCATCAAATGTCAATTGCACTACCCAAACAATCACCCGGATCATTACATTCACATCTTCACATAAAATGTAGAGCATCACCACTCCACAACAATCAGAAACTCTAAGATTACTGAACAACAACTGAACCACTGAATAGCACCTACATCAATCGGATCCCACTCCAAACAGCCACACACGATGCTCCATACACAGCACCCATCGGATCTCAATAACATTGACACACCACGAATTTACAATAACAGATGAAACAATAGAAATAAACAAACTTACGATCTCAACCTCCACCGTGTTTCCCTAGCTACACTGTTCAGGAACAAAAACCAATTCTGAGAACTCCCGATGCATCCAGTCTGCAGCGATCACAGCAAGCGATGATCCAAATTTGTGATTGTTGCAAGCATACTGAACAAGATAGATCAAAAGAACAACGTCGACTCACGATCAGGAGACGGTGAAAACAACAATTGTCCAAACTCTGGGCGACGACGAACTCACTGCAATCAACCTCGATGAAATTGTGATCTTGACCGAAAATCGCCCTAGAGCAAAGGATCTATCAACATAGTGTGGATCGAGCTCCCCTTGGCCTTGGCGACGACAACCCGACCAAATCGAGGCGGTGAGTACTGCGGCGCATCCAATGCGGCGGGATCGATCGCTTGTTGTCGACCTTCGTGATATTCGCGCGAGGAAACCTCCGACGACCTCGCGACGGTGGCGGCGAGATCGTTGCTTGCGACGGAGAAGGCGGCGATCGGGAAAAGCATCGCGGCGGAGAAAGAATCGGCGACAAAGAAGGGAAGAAATCGCGCGATCTGAGGGAAGTCGGGATCGGGTTCTTATAAGTCATTCTGCCTAAACTTGAACTGGACCTAAGTCAAACCTAGCCTAAGTTGAGCCCAAGCTAACCTAGGTTTAACCCAAATATCCATTTAGGCTTAAATTCTCGTATGGACTCCTTTTTAATTCGGAAAAATTTCTAAAAATTCTTATAAATTCCATGAGCTAATTCTCGATTAGCAAGGGCTATTATTTTATTTTATTTAATTTTAATTTAATAATTTTTTTTTCGTATTTTACATTCTCCCCCACTTATAAAAATTTGGTCCCCAAATTCCGACTCACGTACGAGAACAAGATGTCACAACAACCATCTTAAGTATCTAGAGAACAGTCACACACCTCCAGTGACTAAGTGGGGTACTGAGCTCGAATATTATTTTCTAGCTCATATATACACTCTCAATCGACCTATTAAAAGGTAATAATTATACCAAAGTGGAGCTCTATACTCGTAACCGATGGGAGACTTTTCCAGAATCGTAAGGTGAATCGTGAATCACTATCAGAAATGATACTCAAGGATACTCCATGGATATAATTCCATCAAACGATCCAACGGAGTCCATCTTACGGCTCGGAAGAAAATGAGCGAACCTAGCTAATCGATCATCGATTACCCAAATCCTATCAAGTCCTTTCCAAATTCTAGATAATCTCCCAACACAGTTTAACATACTAGGCTCCCACTTCATCACGGTACGTAACCCTACAGGTCACTAATATTCCACCTTTGCTTGTTGGCACACCCATCGACAAATTACGAGATCAACCATATCCCATATATAATTCCACCAACATGAACGTCTCAAACTCGCTATTTCCGGATACACTCCGAATAAATCATCACTCTCGAATGAAGAGTCTTCTGAACAACTCTTCCTAAATCGAAATACAACTTTGAATCCCACTATTCTCCTCGGAAACGGAGAATTACTTTCTCACAAGAGAAACCAATCTACTATTCCAAAATCCACTCGGTCATATAGAACTGGAAGTAACTGGAACACTATAATGACTAATCTCGCTAGTTTCTCAACTAGCATATACATAATATACGTCTCATTCAACTGCATCAGGATCGCTCCTAATCCTTGACATGATGCATCTACATACAATATTCTTCCATTCATATTGGACAGATTAACTAACACTGACCCAAAAGTCAGTCACCTTCTAGGCCCTGAAACCTAGCTTCACACACTTCCGACCAAGTGATTCCCATCACCTTCTTGGTCCAACAAGTCGATGGTATAGTATCGCTAGAACACCCTATCCTCATCTATGGTAAATACCAAATCAATCTAGGGAAACCACAACTTCCCTCAATATTGGGAATATATCCATAAATATATCCTCCACAGATATGACGACAATCGATCTCAAATACTCCAAGAGTACTTGATTCCTCAAATCCATGAACGATTAAATCATCGATAAGTCTAACAACATTATCAACATCTCCTAAAATTCATACCAAGTATGAAATGTCGTCTTCTACACACCTGCATTCTTTTACTCTAAGCTACAGATAGCTCAATCATCACACTGACAATGATAATTGTATGACACTAAATCACTACAATATCAACACTCTAATCGTAAATCAACCCTAGAGTATACACAGGTGTTCGAAACGAAGGATATTCATTCACAACAACTCTATTTCAAATCATCGATAATCGATGCATAGACTCAAAGTCTGACTCTCTTCTAACAAAGAGTTACAAGTCTTCTCAAGAAGAAACACTGAGGCAGATAAATCTCCCATAGTGTTTAGCAACACTGATACCCATAAAATCATCTCCCGGTATGAGGTCCCCAATATCAGGACTATTTCCGAAATCACCTCAACCGCATATTCCACTTGCCCATGCAGTGACCAGCCCGAGAGTTCATCCGTAACTACATCCGAATACTCTCGGATTATACGTACATCCGAGAGTCCTAGTATACCAACGCTCCAACAATCCAACTATCCGTAAGGATATGTCTATAGTGGAGGTATGTCTAGCAAAGGCTAAGGGTATCCCTTGACTTCTTGATTGTTGATCAACATCTCACCTGACGGTAGAGATACCACTAATCCATAAGTCGATAGGAACTCATCTAATCCTATCTAAGAATGTTCTAGGCCTACATACCTAAAACTACCAGTATCTCTCGATATATCCGCAAATAGGATAACCTAAAATAATACCCCGAAGGACCGATCCTTTGGTCTTCTATACTTCTTCTCGAGTAACCATGTAAACTTGCCCAACATCTGTTCTTGACGACTGAGCTCAAGTAGCTACAAAAATCTGCCATGGAGGAAATGAAATCAACTGCTGAAAACGGAGATACAAACTGAAACAACTGCACGGAGATGATAACCACTGTTGTCCTGGCAGAGAATATACATCCGACTGTAAAATACTGAAGAACTGTCAACATCCTAGCATGCTCCAACTCTGCGAAAGGTACAACTGCAACTGAAGAATACCGCATAGATACGACCATCATTGTATACTCTCTCTCCTCTGAACAAATCATAACTACGCCTGGGAAGGTAACAGTTGTTGTCTGAATGTCTGAATCTTCTGAGATGTCTTCGGCTGATACTGCTGAGTAACTTACTTCTTCCGGATGAAAGTATCAAAGAGCTCCAACTATATCTGAGGTAGTAGATCGCTGCTGATGTGATAATCCATTCTTACATGATCTCGCCTTGAGGTTGTGGATCATCCGCTCGAAAGCATCATCCATAGTCTTCAATGAGTCTTCAAAGTACATACTCTCCTCGTAGATATCACGCTTATAGTAGAAAGCAATGGTCCATCGGATAATCACTCTGTGTCTCGTAACCCGCCTTTGCACACACATAATCTCCTTTCGGAGTCTTTCCTCTGAGTTCGCTGATAAACATGAGAAGCTGCTGACAATCTGCAATCGGTCTTCTATGATCGAAAAACTCTCCAATAGTCGCTCGTGACTCATAACTCCAATCTCGCTCCTTTTTATCCAACATACGGATACTTCTGATTCCAATAATTTGACTTGCAATATATGCTTATCAAATCTCCAACTCTTAAAACACTTGCTACGGAGTCATTTCTATACACATGACTCGGTCTATGCACTTCCGGTAGGATCTGATAGGAGAACCAATCATCTGATCAAAATATCAGCCAATAAAGCCGTGGGTGGCCAAAACCAACCCAATCACCTTCTTGGGCTATTAGGTGGTTGTAACCCCCGCAAGTTTAGCGACTCTGCATGGTACCTTCGTTACCAACCGATCACCCTACTCGATGCCCAAGAATTTCCCTGACAATGAGTCAAAGAAGATGACGTGGGGAAATACTATCTCACAACATCACTGAACTGTGACCAAGTGATATATTATTTTCCGTAGGTTATTTCCTATATCTTACACCAAGTCTGCATTCTAAATCCAGGATAATGGTATCATGCACTAACTTAGCTTTCTCTGTATAACACGAGTTAAGTACTCAAAAGTACCCTCAACGTTATACAACCTAGAACGACCAATTCAGGGATCAAAATCCCTATGAATATTACCAAAATAATCCTCTACTATCTGCATCAACAATAGTATACTTACTGGTCCATTACCCCATGGGTAATGATCTGACTAATATAATTAGTGAAAATCTTAAGATTATAATCCTTGATCTCCACAAGAGATGTGACTACCTAATCCCTGCTTTCCGACTCGGTATCAGTCGGCTCTCAAAGGTAATTACCTTTTCGATAGCAGGTACATATCTAATAACCTCAACATATCGTTCCCGTGGTCAAACTCAAACCACGGTTACGAATACTAACCAATATCCTACAAGTCATCCATGTTATAAGCAACTAAATGCATAATCAATAGAAGAATATGTAATAACAATTAACATACCTTAAACCTTGTAGCTCGGAGATGTCATAGCGGCGGATCGAACTCACAAAACCGAGTAAAGCAAAACTTGATGTCCGAACGAAATCAAATCCGGAAGTGGACTTCGCAACCTAGGGCTCTGATACCAATAAAATTGTCACGCCCCGAGAGTATGCCGTGCCGAAAAGCAAACGGACGACATCTCCCCTGTACGTGGCAACATATCGGGTTAATACAAGGCCCGTAGGCCCACAACAACAATATGATATACACAGATATCAACATATCAAATGCAGTAAACACAGCGGAAACATACAACAGATAAAACAATATACAATGACCCAACTGTGCACTCCGGAGTGACTTGACACGACAAGAAACATAATAGAAGTCACATCGAAAGCCAAATATATACAACACGTCCGTATATCACAGATACGGAAACAATACGGCTAAAAACCCAAACCAACAATCCGTAAGGATACAACAACACAGAAAACATATCCATTCGTCCGGTGTGAGATGGGATCACCATGAGCTCAACGCCCAAGGAATCTTCTACATTATGGCGACAGAAGCCCGAGTCGGGTAGTGAGTATAAACTCGGGGTAATATATAGAAAGTGCATGAACAACATATAAGGATAGATCTACAAGTATACATGTGAAGATCTACTGGTATACAAAGATGAGTCCAATAGACATACGATCCAAATCTAATAACAAGTAACTACAGTAAAATCATACTCAAGGTATATACTAAACTGATCAACTGAACATAAAGTAATGTACCAACGTACCTGACGGTCTGCAACACCATAAGCTATATCATCCTGACAGATATACAATAACATAACCCATATAATGTACCAGGTCAATCCCATACCTGACCAATACTCCAACATATAGCGATATGATCAATTCACTGTACTAACAACTGTGTCCGTACACAATGACATGATGCTAATCAAATGCATATAACTGTCTGAATCAACGCATGTATCATGCTCAACACATAGCAGTAAATAAAATGCAAATGACATGTATCATGATGAATAAACATGTGCAACAATCATAGCTCAATCAAATGCAGCATCTCACAGGTATATGTAAAACATATATCAAATACATGCATACATATATATATCTGCAATGCATATGCATGGTCATGCTCGCCCAACTCGCTACCACGACCCCGTGTAGCAGCCTAGGTGGCGAGGACATGACAATTATCGACTCACCGTCACCACTCTCGAGTGACCGAGTTGGGTAGTATGAAACAGTAGCTAGCCCGCCATAGAGCTATATGCTACCCACATGGGGGTCCCTGCTGCTAGCTGCTCCGTCCCTACCCATGAGTAGACGAGCACCGCACCCAGGACAACTGCACATCACACGACCACTGTCTATAGTGGGTGAGTGCGCTAACTACCACTTCGCATAGTGGCGCGATCTCCAGCGTCTCTACCACCATCCATAGTGAGCGAATCACGCACAAAAATGCTCCGCCTCAACCTCGCAACCACTACCCCGAGTGGCCGGAGGCGGGATGACCGACGACTCGTCTCAACCACAAGGCGCACTCCGGCCACAAGATGCATGAAATGTAATGATGCATAGCTCACACAAATCCTCGCACTCCCTAACTCACGGGAAACCTAGTCAATCAAAAAGTCAACCATGCAAGGACGACAAATCAGTAATCACAACCTATTTACCTATGTACGGATAAATAGATCCACAACTAACACTGATATGTATACGATACAACGACCGACCTCATAATTTGGACTCATCACCTAACCTAGTGATGCAACCCAGTAACCCAATCTGAGGTCATAAAAATAACCCTAACCACATGTACTTACTAAACATCTATCAGCTAACACATAATAGGGTTTATAGTTCCTATCCGTGCTAGATAATCAATGAAGTAACAGAGTATATATCTCAAAGGTCAAGGCAGTACAAGCATATGATTAAATATGAGTGGATCTAAGGTAAACAGGTATATACATATATCCAAGATCATGCACTGGAATTGATCAAAACTACCGGACCAGGTAGATATTACCCACCTGATACGAAGCTCAAATAATCCTCACGGTCGTGGACCAGCTTCGTATCCCAAACCTGCACATAATAGCCAAATATGATTAGGTACAAGTCTCTAATAAGTATACGAACAAAACACTACTTCGTTTATATGTTTGCATCCCTTCCTCGTCTACGAGCGAGTTAGAAATCCCGATTATCCAATATGCAACACCATAACCACACTCACAATAAATCACCAACATCCAAAGATCTATTAATGTAAATAGATCTAAACACACTCCAATCAAACTACATACTCACATATCTATCAATCTAATCAACACACTTTACTTACCAGCTCCAAGCTCCAAAGCTTACAACCCACCACACATAATTAGAACTCAAATTGGGTGATCAACATCCTCTTCGACAATAACCATCAAATGTCGGCTGCACTACCCAAACAATCACCCAGATCATTACATTCACATCTTCACATAAAATGTAGAGCATCACCACTCCACAACAATCAGAAACTCTAAGATTACTGAACAACAACTGAACCACTGAATAGCACCTACATCAATCGGATCCCACTCCAAACAGCCACACACGATGCTCCATACACAGCACCCATCGGATCTCAATAACATTGACACACCACAGAATTTACAATAACAGATGAAACAATAGAAATAAACAAACTTACCGATCTCAACCCTCCACCGGCAGCCGTTTCCCTAGCTGCCCTGTTCACCGGAACAAAAACCAATTTACAGAACTCCCGATCGCATCTGTTCGCCGCGCGATCACTGAGCAGTGATCCAAATTTGTGATTGTTGCAAGCATACTGAACAAGATAGATCAAAAGAACAACGTCGACTCACGATCAGGAGACGGTGAAAACAACAATTGTCCAAACTCTGGGCGACGATGAACTCACTGCAATCAACCTCGATGAAATTGTGATCTTGACCGAAAATCGCCCTAGAGCAAAGGATCTATCAACATAGTGTGGATCGAGCTCCCCTTGGCCTTGGCGACGACAACCCGACCAAATCGAGGCCGACTGAGTACTAGCCGGCGCATCCAGCTGCGGCGGGGAGATCGGCTTGCTGAGGGTCGACCTTCGGTGATATTCTGCTTGAGGAAACCTCCGACGACCAGGCGGCGGCAACGAGATCGTTGCTTGCGACGGAGAAGGCGGCGATCGGGAAAAGCATCGCGACGGAGAAAGAATCGGCGACAAAGAAGGGAAGAAATCGCGCGATCTGAGGGAAGTCGGGATCGGATTCTTATAAGCTATTCTGCCTAAACTTGAACCGGACCTAAGTCAAACCTAGCCTAAGTTGAGCCCAAGCTAACCTAGGTTTAACCCAAATATCCATTTAGGCTTAAATTCTCGTATGAACTCCTTTTTAATTCGGAAAAATTTCTAAAAATTCCTATAAATTCCATGAGCTAATTCTCGATTAGCAAGGGCTATTATTTTATTTTATTTAATCTTAATTTAATAATTTTTTTTTTCGTATTTTATATATTCCTCCTGCGGTGTCTCATCCTTGACCCTTGATGTTAGAAGCTCCTCCTCCTCATCCCCTCTGTGTTATGGCCATGGAGGTTGTACCTCTACCCCGAGCTTAGAAGGAGCAAGAATTGGAGGCTTATGATAGGCAGGGCATCTATTGTTGGTGCAACAATGCCCCAAGCATTTATATATGTTTTGATGTTTGGTTAAATCATCTAAGTTAGACAATGCTTTGTGATCTAATTGTGCACATGTTTAAGTGACAGGGAAATCCAAGGATGAAGACTTGGTAAAAGAGAAGTCCAAGTATGATCTTGGCAAGGAAAGTCCAAGGGACGGACTTGGCAGTATAAGACCAAGCTTATAGTCTTGGCAGCGTAAAGTCCAAGTGAACCTTGGCAAAGAAAGTCCAAGGGATGGACTTGGTATCGTAAGACCAAGCTTGGAGTCTTGGCAGCGAAAAGTCCAAGTGAACCTTGGCAAAGGAAGTCCAAAGTAAAGTCTTAGCAGCATAAGTCCAAGCTTGTAGTCTTGGCGGCATAAAGTCCAAGCATTTGGCAACCCAAGACATGACGAGGCCGAAGGAAACTTTTGAAGGAGGGTGCAAGGCTGAAGGAAGAGTTAGAAGGTCAAGTCTAGGTCTAGGGAGTCAATTCAAGTATGAATTATTCATACTTGACTAGTATCAGTCGACTGTATCAGTCGACTGGTCAGGTGCTCGACTGAGTCAGGATGAAACCCTGACTATCAGTCGACTGCTTGGTCGTAGCAGTCGACTGATTAGGCAATCAGTCGACTGCCAATCCAGGCAGTCGACTGATCGAGTCGAAAATGGGCACAGAATGGAGTCTCACTCGACTCCTCGCGGCAATCACTCGACTGATCGTCTCATCAGTCGACTGATGAGGTGATCAGTCGACTGATAGGCCTCCCGTTGGAAATGGCGGCTGCGAATCCTTGCGGATCGGCTTTGTCAGAAGTCGTTAGCTTCGACGGCAGTCGACTGATGGTGATCATCAGTCGACTGATCAAAGCCCAACGGGAAAAACAACCTTTCTTCTATAAGAAGGGGCCTTGGGGAGCTTGGTGAAGCTAGTGCTCTCATTCCTAACTACACCCTCGTGCTCACCAAGCTTTCTCCAAGTGTTTTTGTGATTCTAAACCTCTTCTTCCCTAGTCTTCATCTTTCATAATTGTAAAGAAGATTAGTGCATTGTAATACAAGGTTTCTCCACCTTGGTTCATCCAAAGGAGGATATAGTGAAGCTTGGCTAGGGCTAATCTACCTTACGGATTACCGTGGAGTAAGAGCGTCATCTCCGAACCACATACATCGGGTGTTAGCATTGTTTTTCTTGTTTCTTATTCTTATTTGTATTTGTATTTGTATTTCTTCCGCTAACGTATTTGTAGAAACAAAGAAAGGCTAATCACCCCCCCTCTAGCCATTACAAAGATCCAACAAGTGGTATCAGAGCCTGGATAGCTTGGAAGATTTCACCATCAACCAAGGCATCAATGGCTCTTCAAGAGGGATATAGCACCGCCAAGCCACCGCTCTTCGATGGGAGTCACTTTGCGTATTGGAAAGGTAGGATGAAGTATTATCTAATGAGTAATATTGAGATTTGGCATAACATTGTAGATGACTTTGAGGAACCGGTGGATGAACATGGAAACCTTATTCCAAGCAAGGATTGGACAAGGGAAATGAATAGGAGGTTCGAATCAAATGCAAAGGCGGTACTCACCATCCAATGCGGTATTACAATGGAGCAACTCAACAAGGTGGGGCCTTTCGAATCCGCCAAGGAATTATGGGAAAAGCTCATTGAGTTAAATGAAGGATCCAAGGAGTCAAAGAGAGCCAAGAAGGACTTGCTAATTGGACAACTTCAAGCCTTCCAAATGAAGATGCATGAAACTGTAAGCCAAATGCATGGAAGGTTTAAGGAGATTGTGAATGGACTCCACATCATAGGTGAGCGAGTTGACAACCGGGATTTGGTAAGGTATATTCTCCAAGCATTTCCTAGAATTTCTCTATGGACTTCTATAGTTGATGCTATTAAGGTAACTAGGGATCTTTCTCAAATTAAAATTGATGAATTATTTTGTGAGTTTGAATTGCATGAGCAAACTAACATGTCCTCTAAGGAAAAAGGTTTAGCTCTATTTGTTGAAAAGAAGGAAAAGAAGAAGAAAGAAAGGGAAGAAGTGTCATCATCATCCGAGTTGGAGCATAATTCAAGTAGTGATGGAGACTCATCTAGTGAAATGGCCAACTTTGTCAAGAAGCTCTATAGAAAATCAAAGGACTTCAAGAATAGAGAAGCAAGGAAGGGGACCCATTCTTCAAGAGGTAAGTTTAGTGGTAATTCAAATTTTAATAATAATGTGATTTGCCATGCTTGCAATAAGAAGAGGCACATAAAGTCAAATTGCCCGGAGCTAAAGAAGAAGGAGGAAAAAGAAAAGAAAAAGAATGATAAGAAGGAAAAGAAGAAGGAGGCCATGATGGCTCAAACCACATGGGACACACCGAGTGTTGAAGATTCCTCCTCCGATGATGAGCTTTGCCACATCACACGCCATGTGGCACTCATGGCCCAAGGAGATGACTCCGATACATCAAGTCAAGAAGAAGACTCTTCAAGTGATGAATCGTCATCTAGTGATGATGAGGTAATGAATTCTCCTAAAGTTAAGTTTCTTTATAAATCAATTGTTTATCTTAAAGAGGCTCTAGATAAGTCTAAATCTAAGGTTAGAAGTATGAAAGTAGAACTAAAGGCCATTAGGAATGAAAAACCTTCACATGTTGATTCTTGCATACTTAAGGAAGAGAATGATAAACTTAAGGATGAGGTTAGTGACCTAAAGGCATGCTTAGAGAAATTTACGAATGGCTCAAAATATCTTGACATGATCCTTAGTCGACAAAGAGTCATTTACAACAAGGCCGATTTAGGATATAAGCCAAAAGAAAAAGAAGTTGCTTATATCTCATTGATTAATAGAAAAGCAACCACTAAGGGTAAGGTTAAGAAAGCATGGGTACCTAAGAAGTTTTTACATAATGTTACCGGTCCAAATGTTTGGGTACCAAAAGCTTGTGTTTTTCATGTGATTTAGGTAGGAGAGCAAGGTATGTAGATTGTGGATAGCGGTTGCTCAACACATATGACCGGGGATGTGAGCAAGTTCTCCACAATTAAGTATGTGAAGAAGGGAGCAGTGTCTTTTGGAAATAGTGGAAAACTCAAGATATTAGGTAGAGGTACAATTTAGGTATTCCCCAAAATTGTCATTCACAAAGTTTTACTAGTTGAAAATATGAAATTTAATTTATTAAGTGTTAGTCAACTTTGTGATGCAAGCTACCATGTTTCTTTTGAATCTTCTAAATGCATGATTAGACATAATGAATTAAATGATTGTATGTTAGTTGGATATATGAAATCAAATATTTATTATGTTGATCTTTCATATGCTTCTAACATTTCTACTAAGTGTCTTGTTGCAAAAGAAGAAGAAAGTTGGCTATGACATAAGAGATTGGGGCACATCAACATGAAAAACATAGCCAAGGTAGCCAAATTGGAGTTAGTCAAAGGGCTACCAAAGATCAAGTATGTCAAGAACAAAATGTGTGATGCATGCTAAGAAGGAAAACAAACAAAGACATCACACAAAGGTAAAACCTTAACTAATACCTCTTTACCGTTAGAACTATTGCATCTTGACTTATTTGATTGCCATAGTACTCCTTCTTTAAATGATAACAAATATTGTTTAGTCATAGTAGATGATTTTTCTAGGTATACTTGGGTCTATTTTATGAAACATAAGGATGATACCTTAAAAATACTCATAGGATTTAGTAAAAGAGTTGAAAATGAAAAGAGTCTCAAAATCAACCGGATCCGTAGTGATCATGGTGGTGAATTTGAGAACTCTAAATTTTCACATTTTTGTTTAGAGCAAGGGTACAAGCATGAGTTCTCTTATCCTAGAACACCCCAACAAAATAGGGTGGTGGAAAGGAGAAATCGTGCCCTACAAGAGGCGGCTAGGACTATGCTTAATGCATATTTTCTACCTAGCTACTTGTGGGCGGAAGCAGTTAATACCGCTTGCTATATCCAAAATAGGGTTCAAATCCATAGGTTTTTAGGAAAGACACCATTCGAATTATGGAATGAAACTATTCCCACAATTCATTATTTCAAAGTCTTTGGATGTAAAGTTTACATTTTAAACACCAAAGATAACTTAGGAAAATTTGAATCCAAAGCGGATGAGGGAATTCTAGTTGGATACTCATCCACGAGTAGAGGATATAGAGTCTACAATAAGAGAACCCAAGGGATTGAGGAGTCCTCGAATGTTCAATTTGATGAAACCACTAGTACCTACCCTAGAAAGTCCTCCATTAATAAGGATATTAATGACAATAATCAAGACATTACCCAAAAACTTCAAAATTTAACCATAAGGGGTAATGATCAAGGGGGAGGAAGAGGAGATTCCGAGGATGAAAGGAGGGTAGAAGATAACAATGATCAATTTGAAATCCCTTCTAGAATCCTAAGAATTCATCAAGATCATTCACTTGACCAAGTAGTAGGAGATCTATCTCAAGGAGTAAGAACTAGGTCATTTCATAGAGCTCCTACTAGTCAAGTAGCTCTTATTTCACAAATTGAGCCAAAATCGATCAATGATGCATTACATGATCCGGATTGGATTTTGGCAATGCAAGATGAATTGGCTTAATTTGAGAGGAGTCAAGTATGGGAGTTAGTTCCTAGACTCAATGATAGCACCATAATTACTACAAGATGGGTCTTTAGGAATAAGCTAGATGACCAAGAAAATATCACTAGAAATAAGGCTAGGTTGGTTGCTAGGGGATTCAATCAAGTTGAGGGGCTTGACTATGATGAGACTTATGCCCCGGTTGCTAGGTTAGAATCTATTAGAATTCTCTTAGGGTATGCTTCCTATATGGGATTTAAACTTTATCAAATGGATGTTAAATCGGCATTCCTAAATGGTTATATTAAGGAAGAAGTATATGTAGAACAACCACCCGGGTTTGAGAACATAGATTATCCAAACCATGTATATAAGCTTAGGAAAGCATTATATGGGTTAAAACAAGCTCCCCGGACATGGTATGAAAGATTGTCATCTTTTTTAATTTCTAAGGATTTTAGAAGGGGCCAAGTAGATCAAACCTTGTTTATAAAGTCAACATTAAAGGATATCTTTATAGCCCAAATATATGTTGATGACATTATTTTTGGGTCAACAAACGATGATCTTCTTCAAGGCTTTATAAAAAACATGGAGAATGAATTTGAAATGAGCTTAGTTGGAGAGCTTAACTTTTTCCTAGGGTTACATGTCACGCCCCGAGAGCATGCCGAACCGAAAATCAAACGGACGGCACCTCCCCTGTACGTGGCAACATTTCGAGTTAATACAAGGCCCGTAGGCCCACAATAACAACAATATATATGTATAAAAACAAAAACTACACCAGACACAGCGGAAACAACACGACAACAATACAATCCCATATAGTGCATACCGGTATGACTAACACCAGAACATAAAGAAGCCTCGTCAAAACCCGCACCAACATGTGCGTACATCACATAACACAAATCCATAACGGAATACAAATGATAACACCAAAAATCCGGACTCTCGGAGTTGAGATGAGATGATGCCAGCCAGCGGTGCTCCAAGTCCCTCACGGTCGGCTACATTGCAGGCGACGAAAACCCGAGTCCGCGGGTGGTGAGTAAAACTCAGCAGGTAATAGAAAACATGTATATATGTAATATCACATGTATTTCGACAACATAATCTAGATGTACAACAGGTATATCAGCATAGTATATAAATACAAGCATATACTGCTCTAATCAATGAATAAATATAAAATGCGGACATACAAGTCGCTCGCTACTCTGATCCAACTTGAACATATATCCAACATATATATATATATATATAACAGGAAGAGTAGATCAACTCAAAATAAACTCTATCTACAGGTCAAGGTATCTATGGTCTATCCAACACATACCAATATCTGACACAATTGTATAACATATGCAAGAAACATGCATGAATATGATGTCCACCCAAATGCAGCAAGCATAGTACAAACAAATGCAACATCACAATAATCATATATATATATATATATAGACTGTATCCATATATATATATTAATCTCAACCATCCATATATATATATACATGCATATATGTATATATATATGGTAATATAAAACGCCATCGATACTGATGCAAATGCAGCATGCATGGTCATGTTGGCTCACCCTAAAGCTACCACGACCCCAGTGTGGCCTCGGTGGCTCGAGCATGACAACTGTCCCAACTCAACACCAACCACTACTCTCGAGTGGCCGAGTGGGCAGTATGATCGAGTAGCATATAAGCGTAAAGAGCAAGCTACACGATGGGGTCCTGTTGGTCACTCCGACAGTCACTACCCATGAGTGGTCGAGTACCACACACGCAGGACTACGGCACGCAAATCCAACTACCACCGTCTATAGTGATAGAGTGTGGCACCTCAATGCTCTGCCCTCACACGGGTGACTCCTCCTATGAGTAACCGTGGAGGCAGGATATTGCGACACTCTCAACCACAAGGGAGACCTCGTCGCCGGCGTGCATGTAAATGCATGAATGCAATGTCTCACATACCGAGCATCCACCATAGACTCTCTCTCTGAGAGAATCATACTAACCAGATCTACGCACTCTCTATCCTGTAGAGAGTCGTACTCAATCGATCATAATACTCTCTATCCTGTAGAGAGTCATACCAATCTAAGCGACACACTCTCTATCCTGTAGAGAGTTGTACTCAACTAATGGACACACTCTCTATCCTGTAGAGAGTCGTACTTATCTGATTATAACAAGCTAGGACCATCGGTCCGTAGCGATACCCTAAGTATCATTCCTCTGACCATTTACACAATACAAGTTCCATGGTAACATACAACCTAAGGGTACTAGAACTAATCCTAGGTTAAAGACATTATCTACCTACGGATGACCTTTTTACCCAAAGTACAATCAGGTTGTCATCCGGACTTTACTATTTGCACTTAACTTAAACAAATTCTAAGTTACTTGCATCACCTATATGTATAACTTCTAATCATGGTAAAATAAACATGATATCAGCAATAGAGTTAATAGCCAACGGAAAAGGATCAAGCATACGATCAAAAGAACAGGGTCAAGGTAATATGAACACCTAACATGCTCATATCAATGACTAAATCTGAATGAAATACAACTACCCGGACCAGGTAGGAAATTACCCACCTGCTATGTAGTTTGTGCTGATTGCATTCGTGTCCGTGAACCTGCCTCGTATCAACGTCCTCACATATAAGCATCTATCACTAATCAAAGTCCTGCGATCACATGCAACATTGACAAATTCTATCATAAGTCAAATGATGATATCAAAACCCAAATCGAACTTACCAAGCTTAATTTCACTTCCACAACTAATACTGATCATCTAAACAAATCAAATGTAACTAGCATAAATTCATCAGTTACCCAGAACCAACTCACCTTTCTTAATCTCAATTAGGATATCAGATCCTTTCAACCCAATAATCCCCCTAAATCCTGTAATCACAAAGATATAGGTTCTGATCAATTTTATCTGAACTTTTAGTCTAAAGAACAAAAGATAAATAAAGACCTTACCAAAATCAATCGACGACGATGGAAACCCTATGCTTTGGACTGTCGACTGAGCCTCTATCTCCTTAGGGCAGAATAATGGACTCCCGAGGCCGCAATGATTATCCGATCGGAAATCCCGGATCGCCGATTCTGAGACCGTAGTGATCGAGGCGGCGATAGCAAGGCGAGTCAATAACCAACACGTTGCTCGTGGATCTGTTGATCACCATGGGCGGGATGATGATCGCCATCGAGGTTTGCCCACAGAGCGGAGAGGATCGGGATGAGGTTGATCCCCAACAATCGAAAATCCGGATGAGGAAGAAGAGGGCAAACCGGGGATCTAACTATCGAAGGAGGTCTTTGCCGCCACGCCCTTGCGACGGCTTGATCCCACTGCTCGCTATTTGGGATTCGGTAGAGTCGCCAAAAGGAGAAGGAAGGGACGACGACGCTCTCTGAGTGGCGGAGCAGCTTAGGCAATGGCGAGCGCGAGCTCGGGAAGGAGGCAGCTCGTGGTGACGAAGATCGGGCAGAGAAGAAGGATCAAGACCAAACTGTCGCTCCCGGCGGCGCTGCTGCTCACGGCGAAGGATGGCCGGTGGCGTACAAGTGGGGATGGATAGGTAGGGGAGAGGCGACGACATCGAGTTGGCTCGACGGCTAGAGGAGCTTGCTGCCGCCGAGGTCGGGGGAGAAGGTACGATCGACGGAACTAGCTACCCCTTGCAGCTGCGGTGGAGATCAACCGGAGACAAATGACTGGTGCGGTGAGAAGCTCCAACGGCGGCGACGAGCGGTGCAGAGGCGATCGGGAAGAGAATTAGGGCTCGGGGAAGAATGATCGACGAAGAAAAGGGGAGTCGGCGGAGAAGGAAACGTCCATCGGGTGAAGAAAACGGCTGGCCATTAAGGAATCAACAATTGGGCCTGTTTTAGGTGGTTGTGCTAGCCCAAATCTAATCCAATCACCTATTTAAGCCTTAAGCTTCTCCAATTCGATCATATGAATTCAATTCAATTCCAGAGAAATTTCTAAAAATTCCTGAAAAATTCCACAAGATATTTTATCAATTACCGAGGAATATATTTTTTTTTTCCGGTATTTTATATTACAAGTCAAGCAAACCAATGAAGGGATTCATATTTATCAAACCAAATATGCAAATGAAATGATTAAGAAATTTGGTTTGGAAAATGCCAAAATTGTAACCACTCCTATGTCCACTAGCACTAGAATAGATAATGATCATGATGGTAAATCAATTGATCTTAAACTTTATAGGAGTATGATTGGTAGCCTACTATACCTAACTGCTAGTAGACCCGATATCTTATTTGCGGTAGGTATGTGTGCAAGATACCAATCTTGTGCCAAAGAATCACATTTAGTAGTCGTTAAGAGAATTTTAAGATATATTAAAGGCACCCTAAATGTAGGACTTTGGTATCCTAGGACTAGGTCTTTTGAGTTGCTTGCCTATACCGATTCCGATTATGCCGGTTGCAAATTGGATAGGAAGAGTACTAGTGGTGGATGCCAATTTCTTGGGTCATCCCTAGTTAGTTGGAGTAGTAGGAAGCAACATTGTGTTGCTTTATCAACCACCGAAGCCGAATATGTGGCTATGTGTGGTTGTGTAGCTCAATTACTTTGGATGAGACATACTCTTGAGGACTATGAGCTACACTACTCTAATATTAAAGTTTATTGTGACAATGTGAGTACCATCAACTTGACTAAAAATCCGGTACATCACTCTAGGACCAAGCACATTGAAGTGAAACATCACTTCATAAGAGGTCATGTGGCAAGAGGAGACATTGAACTTAATTATGTAGAATCTAAGTCTAACCTTGTCGATATCTTCACCAAAGCTCTTTCGGAAACCGAATTTTCATCATTAAGGAGAGAGCTTGGTATGTGCTTTGTAGAGTAAAATTCTAGGCTTGCATGATCCCATATTCATAATGTTTAACCTTATACCTCGATGCCTCTCACAAAAAGCCTTTAGAAACCTTGATTTTTGTATTGAGACACTTAGGAACATGTGAGATGATAGGGAAGGTGTACTTGACTCATCATGCTTGTTATGATGCATTACTATGAGCAAATGACACACCTAGAAACATGAATACTTCATGACCAATCATTGGGAAGGCTTGTATTCAAGTAATGAATACATAGCTCTAGGAACATGGTTGGAAATTCCAAATCATATATATTTTAAACTTTGTTCATCATATTTTGAAAAACAGTTTTCAAGAGGAAGACAAAAGTGATACAAAGTTTGCCAAATTTTTAGAACTTTTGTTAGCTTCTAAGTTTGTATCAATCTTGGAATCTGGAAAACATAAAATTTTCAAATTATTTTTCCTCGATGGATAATGATTCTAGAAATGTGTACGCCAAATTTCATGATTTTTCGCAATTTCTAGATTTTCTAACGCATTTTGGTTATTTGAAAAGGTGAAATTGATTTTATGTAGCAATGAGTTCAATAAATAGCTCCATTTTCTGATATTTAGTGTATCTTTGATGTCCTAAAACTATAGCATGGTAATATTGAGTATAAACAAACTTTTAGGATTGCTTAATGCAGTGTTTTAGGGGGAGTTTCATAAAATATATCTTTTTCATCCCCAAACTTACATTGTTGGTGCAAAGTTAAGACTTAACTTTCAAACTTTTGCTATGCTTTGCTTCAAATGTTATTCACACATCATGAAGCATATCTTGGATTAAGGGGGAGCTTAATATCAATCTTATACCTTAGTCCAAGATACAACAAACTTTAATTCTTTCATAAAATTTATGAATCATTCTCTTTTTGATACATGTCAAAAGGGGAGAAGGAATGTTTAAGTTAGAATTCATATTATGATTATGTAAAGACCTAACTTAAATATTTGCCAAACATCAAAAAGGGAGAGATTGTTGGTGCAACAATGCCTCAAATATTTATATATGTTTTGATATTTGGTTAAATCATCTAAGTTATGCAATGCTTTGTGATCTAATTGTGCACATGTTTAAGTGACAGGGAAATCCAAGGATGAAGACTTGGTAAAAGAGAAGTCCAAGTATGATCTTGGCAAGGAAAGTCCAAGGGACGGACTTGGCAGCATAAGACCAAGCTTGTAGTCTTGGCAGCGTAAAGTCCAAGTGAACCTTGGCAAAGAAAGTCCAAGGGATGGACTTGGTAGCATAAGACCAAGCTTGGAGTCTTGGCAGCGAAAAGTCCAAGTGAACCTTGGCAAAGGAAGTCCAAAGTAAAGTCTTGGCAGCATAAGTCCAAGCTTGTAGTCTTGGCGGCATAAAGTTCAAGCATTTGGCAACCCAAGACATGACGAGGCCGAAGGAAACTCTTGAAGGCGGGTGCAAGGCTGAAGGAAGAGTTAGAAGGTCAAGTCTAGGTTTAGGGAGTCAATTCAAGTATGAATTATTCATACTTGACTAGTATCACGATCAGACGTATCACCTCGTCGCTCGATCGAGTCGATGAAACTCGATTATCACCGATCGCTTGGTCAGTAAATGATCGATAGTCACCGACCGCCAATCTAGGCAATGACCGATCGAGTCAAAATGCGCACGAATGGAGTCTCACTCGACTCGCAGCCGATCCTCGATCGATCGCTTCATCACCGATCGATGAGGTGATCAGTCGACTGATAGGCCTCCCGTTGGAAATGACGGTTGTGAATCCCCACGGATCGTCTTTGTCAGAAGCCGTTAGCTTCGACGGCAGTCGACTGATGGTGATCATCAGTCGACTGATCAAAGCCCAACGGGAAAAACAACCTTTCTTCTATAAGAAGGGGCCTTGGGGAGCTTGGTGAAGCTAGTGCTCTCATTCCTAACTACACCCTCGTGCTCACCAAGCTTTCTCCAAGTGTTTTTGTGATTCTAAACCTCCTCTTCTTTAGTATTCATCTTCCATAATTGTAAAGAAGAGGAGTGCATTGTAATACAAGGTTTCTCCACCTTGGTTCATCCAAAGGAGGATATAGTGAAGCTTGGCTAGGGCTAATCCACCTTACGGATTACCGTGGAGTAGGAACGTCATCTCCGAACCACGTACATCGGGTGTTAGCATTGTTTTTCTTGTTTCTTATTCTTATTCATATTTGTATTTGTATTGCTTCCGCTAACGTATTTGTAGAAACAAAGAAAGGCTAATCACCCCCTCTAGCCATTACAAAGATCCAACATCTGTCATGCCCCGAGGGAGTCACCGCCAGAAAAAAAATCCGGCAGCATCTCCCCTGTACGGGTGACAATACCAATTTTCATACAAAGCCTACACGACCACTATACATCGGTCAACACGACCGGAACAAAAACTATACGCACAGATAATAAATTGGCCTCAGGCCATCAATCCAGGTAAATAGCAACAGTCTACTATATCTAGACTTACCCTTTCTGCCATCTGAGCAGGAATATACAACCAAACCAATAAAATTATCCATAAGGACACAACAAATATCTCCAAACCTCCACAAATACATAACCAAAACAAACACAAAGCCTACACACTTCATCTAGTTAAAAACCAAAACCATAAGACCAATAAAACCTATCCATTTCGACGAGGGGGGATTGGCAGCTGGACTCTCCTGACAGTTTCACCCTGAAACAGATGTAAAGCAACGGGGTAAGTTCAAAGAACTTAGCGGATATGGTCGATATGCAAAGTAAGATATAGCTAACAATAAGAATCATGCCAGTACAGTCTCACATATAGGGTATGCAAGCAAGAAATACAAAAGGACTGTACTTACCTGAATCTTCTACCCTGATACAGGAGCATGTGTCATACTATAAGAGATAAAGTCATCACCATATACAAATATGAATCATGTATGCATGACAATCATATGCAACATCCAAGGCATCAATAAAAATGCAGCAAACACAATACAAATGTTATCCATGCAAAATGCATGCCGTGCAAATGACATGGTCACCCCTGAAGCCAGTCAGCTGCCTCACACGCGATGGTGAAGTCGAGTGGGTAGGGCTATGACAACTGTGCACTCTGCCATCACTGCTCCTGAGTGATCGAGTGGACAGGATGTTGTCGGAGTACACCTATCCTCCTGCCCCAAACAGAGTGGGGGAGCTAAGCTCTCATCTCCCGGTGTTATAAACCAGAGGAGGGATCCTTGCCCGCTACCACGCTGCCTCATCGCTACCCATGAGCGGACCAGCGGAGCCTGACAGAGCAACTACACACACCCTCCTGATGTACCACTAACCCATTAGTGGCAGTGTGTGCAGGCCATGTAACTGGCTGCGGGCTCAACTATAAAGGAACCCCGTCCAGCCAGCATGCAATCATGCAAGATGGTGCATGATACTAAAGCATGTAAATCCAACTAAAAATACCTATCCGAATAATATGCACAATCAATAAGTGCATATCTATGATCCAAGTAACTATGATCCAAATAAAACAGGGAAGATATAATCATACCGATCAAATGCATGTATCTAGTAGGCACAAAAATATACTAGGCATATAAACATGAAAATTATTGCAAGCTATCCTAACTAGCATATCAACATGACTTTATCTAGGAGATAAGTCAAAATACCCGCCTGATAAAATGTCCGCAAAAGAACCAAATCGTCATGACCATGAACCCGCCTCATGACCAAAACCTGCATACAACATAACTATTGTTAAGCACAATATGCAATTCACCGACAAATCGAATACTTAATCGATTTTTCTACATAACCAATTAACCCAAAATAAATCCATCAAATCCAAGAACATGACAACGTGCTAAATTACTACTATACAGTTTCTATATTCGCATTCTTTTATCGATTATGAATTAGAAACTCTCACCTGTACATCAAACCCAATCCCATTAGGATTTCCATATTAACTCACCTTCTATATTAAACTCCCTAATTCATACACCATAATCAACACCCCTTTTAGCCTTCACAACCGTTTACAACCATTTCTAGATTACCCATTTCCATCCTAAACCTCACAGCCAACAACCCATAATCTATCAATTTACAACTAATAAAAAGAGAAGATAGATCAAGCTTACCAAGCTAGCAAAACTCCACAGGCAGCAAAATTTTTCCCCAAAATTGTCCGGTTCACCGGAAACCTAACACCAACGCCAAATACTGCTAGTACACAACCTCCACTGCCTTCACTGCCATGATAATCCCTTGCTCCAACCGAGTACCCACTCGAATCATGCCACTGGATCTGCAGCTGACAGAAAACTACACCACAACGAAGTAAACAGTAACAGAGCAATCGAAACTCTGCTCATGCACAAAAAAGAAAGGTCGGAAGAAAACCTTATGCGATCTGAACTGATGAACAAGTAGGGAATCCCCTTACTCTTCTTCAGCCCATCAGCATCTTGATGAACCCCGACCATGAACGGATTAAGCTTGGACAGTGCGATGGGGAACAAGATGACCGTGGCTGTCGAAAGGCTGGCAACGGCTTTGGAAGGCTCACCGGAGGAGGGAACCCCTTTCTCTTCCGACGATCCAATTAAATCAAAGGGAAGCGTCGATGAAGGCTAGCGACGGCATCGCGACGGTCAACAGGCGAGGAGGCGCGCGATCTGGAGCGGAAGGAAGCAAACGACGGCAGGGCGAGCTCTGGCGTGGGCGACGTGTGAGGAAAGGGGCAACGGGCAGTGGCAGCGTCGGAGATCTTTGGGCGCGCGGCAACATCGCAAGCATTGGGCTGGTCGATGACGAGCTCGAGCTCAGCGAAATCATGGCAGAGCTAGCACTGGATATGTTAGATGACGCCGAGGCAACCGGAGACGGGGTCGGCTGCATGCGGCGGCGAGGAAACGGACGACGATGCGGTTGTCACCGGCGACCTAACTAAGGGAAAAAAAAGGAGGCGGCGGCGGTAGCTCATGCGCAAGAAGGGAATAGGGGAAAATGAAAACTTAGGTTTTAAATTTCTGATTTTTGGCCTCTTATATAAGCTAGGTTTAATTTCATTAAGATAATTCCTTAATTTAATAACGAGTATTTATTTATTTTTTATTTATTTTCCCGATATCTTACAGCATCGTCCAATGCCCTAGGGGATATTGAGGGGTTCTTCGCAATCCATTGGCTCCATTCTTCTATCACTATCATACGGAATATGAGCATGACAATGGCCAGTGCTTTGGGTTAAAAAGGGAGTTGAAGAGCATTAGGAGGGAGTAATTTTTATTTTTAATAATTATGCTTGAGTTACCTTCTTGGATGGTCATAGGAGAATTTGGAGATGGTCCTTCATTGCTCCCGGAGGTAGAGGTCTCCTTTTGCTCTTGCTCCGATGTTGGTTGTCTCTCCTCCCCCTCAATTCTAGATATGAAGGCTTCTTCAACCTCCTCTTCCTGGGATATCGAGCATCTCTTAACTTCCGAATCCTCAAGAGCTTGGGATAAAGAGCTATCTTCCTCCTTGCACTCCTTTTCTATTGGTGTCGGTGAAGGATTCTCATAAAGCTCAATCAATTTTCTCCAAAACTCCTTAGCATCGTTGAATTCACCTATGTTATACAATAGATCTTTAGGTATTAACCTAGCCAAAATTACTGCTACCTTTTCATTTATCTTGGACTTTGGGACTTGCTCCTCGATCCATTTCTTCTTCTTGAGGAGTCTTCTCTTGTTGTCCCTTAGAACTTCAAAGCCTTCTGTTAGGGCGAACCACTCCTCGATGTTCATTTGAAAGGATATCTCCATCCTTGACTTCCATTGGTTGAATCCTCCTAGCCTATAAGGAGGTGGAAACCTTGTGTCGAGTCCAAATTTTTCCCTAACCTCCATTGCTCTCTAGCTCTGAGCTCCCTCGACGATCAGTCCGTAGAAGAGCAACCTTGCTCTGATACCACTTAGTGGGACCAATTGGTGCGTTAGAGGGGGGGGGTGAATAACATTGTTTGATTCTTTTATTCGATGTCATGTTCTTCTCTACATGTTTGTTAGTGCACACCATAATATAAAATAAAATGCAGAAACAAAATACAAGCAAGATAATCACATGCACACCATCAAGTTTTACGTGGTTCGAAACTTATAGTTCCTACTCCACGACCGAGCTAGTGATCCATGCCCACTATACTCTTCTTCTTCTTGGCAACACGTCGGAGGTGGAGAAACTCTTTACAAATATGAGCTTACAACACAAACAAATACAAATGTAAAGAAATGATTGAAATATAAGAACACTTCACAAATGAAGAGAGCTTTGCTTGATCGTTGTTGTTTGGTTGCTTTGGATGAGCTTGGAAGGTTTGAAATGCAATAACAATTCCCCTTCAAAATCACCAAGAACCGCTATGGAAATCTCCTTGTAAAGCTCCTTTTATAAGCTTCGTGTCGGGTTGCTTTCTCACTGACTAGTTGACTGTCGCTCGAATCCAATATCTCTTGACACCGCTGTTTCTCTGGATCATCGCCCAACGGATATATAATAGTCAACTTTTCACAACCCCAATCGATTGTTGTCCACTCTGTCGAGGTGCAGGTCGAGCGCGCCTTGCTTCTGACCTGCCGCTGTCAAGCTTCCAGTCAACTACTCGGAGTTGCTATTTTTTAATCACATGAGCAACTCCTCAGTTTTCCGACTACCTACGGCTAGTTGACTGCTCTCCAACAACAGTCGACTGTCGAGTACCTGCCTAAGTGTCGAGCACCCTTCAGTTTCTCGAGCTCACATTGGCTAGTCGACTGCCAAGCACCATGGTTGTTTCCTGAGCCGCACAGTGGGAGTCGACTCCCTACTTGACCAGTCGACTGCTGAGCATCCAGTCTGAAAATCGAGCCCCACAGCGGGAGTCGGCCACATTGGACCAATCGACTAAGTAAATCCTCCAGTCGACTGCCGCACCTCAAACATGAGATTTAACCTAAGTATGATCCTCTCATACTTGATACTCATCCTATACCTAATCCTTCTAGCCACATCTATCAACTTCACGCCGTCAGGGTCCATCCGAGTCATCCATGACTCCTTCACCCTTCACGCTAGCCTTCAGGTGCTTCCATCGGCTTTGTCATGCCATCGGGTACCTTAGTCTAGACCTAAGCCTTCAAGCCACTTCCGTCAACCTCAAGTCCTTGGCTCGAGTCCATGACTCCTCACTCTTGGCCCTAGCCTTCAAGTGCTTCCGTCGGCTTCATTATACTAACAGGTCTACCTTTGCCAAGAGGTCGTGCCTTCGGGACTTCCATTTCCAAAGCTCTACCTTTGGATTTTTCCTTTGTCAAGTATCCATACTTGGACTTTCCTCGCTAGCCTAGCATTCAGTCAACCATGACCTGCCAAGACTTCTCTTGCCAAGCTCGATCTCCCTGATCGGCTAGGACTTCCCTTGCCAGGCACGATCTCCCTAATCAATCAGGTCTTCCCTTGCTAAGCATAGTCTTCCTGACCTGCTGAGTCTTTGCTTTCTAAGCACGGTCACCTCGTGACCTGTCGAAACTTCCCTTCACCAAACATCTAGTTTTCCTTGACCTGTTTGACTTTTTCTCTTCTCGTGCCAAGTGTCCAGTCAACCTTAACTCACCTGGACTTCACCCTTGCCAACTCTCAGTTGGACTTTCCATCACCAAGTCCCACTTGAATTTTTCTTCGTCAAGTATCTGGTCAACCTTAACCTCATTGACTTTACACTCATCTCCATATGACTATGGATGTTTTATACCATTCCATAGTCATACTGTCATCCACACTCAAATACATTTGTCAAATATCAAAATATTACTCCAGTCCCACTCGAGTCTGGTCAATCATGACTTGGGTCGATTGCACCAACAATCTCGACAGGGAAGAGGTTCCTATAAATGTAGTGGAATAGTTTCTACATGAGCTTAGCCAATAACCATTTCCCTTGTCCAATGAGAACATAGGAGAAAAAGAAGCTCAAGAATGCAACAATTAAGTCATTGGTCCAAATGTCCTTAACCCTCTTCTTCCTTCACAAGCCCAACCCTATATGGATCGTTCCATTATTAAGGCTCGTAACCCATTAATAACCCATCAATGTTAATGAATAGGGTTAATGAATTCTACACACGTAATTCACATCCAATAGCTTAAACCTCCAATTAATAACATATTAAATCACTTTATGGGGTTTAATCCTTAGTGGTAATTATAAGTATTATTAATTAACATGTAAGTCCACCTTATGGATAGTAAATCCAGCAATTGCATTAAAAATTCCATCTTTATGGAGATATTTTGATAATCTAAGAATGGAGGAATCAAAGACCATGTAAGATTTTTCTTCATATGTTTCAAATATTGTCGATCAAATAAAAAGCTACGAAGACAATTCAAGATAAAAGAATTGTTGAAAAAGGACTTCGATCTCTCCCTCCTAGGTTTGAATATATTGCTACCGCAATTGAAAAATCAAAAGTCTTGTCCAAAATGACTATGTATGAATTGACTAGCTCACTTCTAGCACATGAGCACAAAATCAATCATTCTAACGCTCAATAAATCAGACAAGCCTTCAAATCAAAGCAATCATCAGAAGGCATTTCAAGACATTATAAAGTCTCTAGCAATGAAGGCTTAAAGTGCAACTAGGAAAAATTTAACAAATGGAGGAAGAATGAAAAGAATACCAATTGGAAAGGAAAAGCATCACAAAAATTTGGTAATATTCACTCTTGCATTATTTGTAAAAAATCAAATCATGAGTCAAAAAATTGCTATTTTAAATGCAAGAGATGCAAAATCCCTAACCACTCTCAAATGGATTGTTGGTTTTAAATAAAGAGAAAAGAGAAGATGTTGCAAATTTCTTAAAAGAACATGAGGTTCTATTTTATTCTGAACATGGGTATTTGGATAGTGGTGCTAGCAACCACATGACAAGAAACATAGGTATATTTGCAAGCTCAATCCAAATTATGGGAGTGCTAAAGGAAAAGGTGTCATTGTTGTCCAAACTATGGAAGGTAATAAAAATCTCATTATAGATGTCCTTTACATTCTGAGTCTTTCATATAATCTCTTAAGTATTGGATAACTTATTCAAAAAGAAACTACTATTGTGGCAAACATTGAAATGAAGAACAAAAACCTTTCCATCATCCTTACACTAAATAACAATTGTGTACTTAAATTTGAATATGTAGATTTGTCTTATTTATGGCATCTACAATATGGCCATCTTAATCACAAGGGTCTTCATTTGCTCAAGGAGAAAAGTATGGTCATCAGTCTTCCTATTATTCAAATGGAAAATAATATTTGTGAAGGATGTGTCTATGGAAAAATGCACAAGCTTCCATTTCCTAGGTCTTCATAGAGAGCAAAGGCATCGCTTGAACTTGTTCATTCAGACATTTGTGGACCAATGCAAATCGATACTCTTAGAAACAAAAAATATTTTACTTTATTTGTGGATGACTCACAAGAATGATGTGGATCTATTTTCTTAGCCAAAAATCTAAAGCATCCTCTATTTTTCTACAATTAATTCTCATAAAGAATTTAAAATTTGATCAAGGAGTAGAATTTCTCTACAATCCATTCATGGAGTATTGCAAAGTTAATGACATTAAAAGACAATTGACAATTAGCAGATGCCCTCAACAAAATGATCACTTCAAGAGTAAAAATCGCACAATTGTAGAAATGACAATGAGCATGCTAAAAGGCAAGGAAATTCTAAATCTATATTAGGTCAAAGTTGTACATACAACTATATATATTCTCAATCAAGCACCAACTAAAAACAAAACCCCATATAAAGCTTTGTATAAGAAAAAACTAAAAGTTGATCATTTCATAATATTCGAAAACATTGCATATGCACTTATGCCATCTCAAAATCATGAGAAATTTGACAAGAAAGGCTAAAATTTCAGTTCATTGGCTACAATGATGAAATAAAAGGGTACCATCTATTAAATCCATCAACAAACAAACTCATTATATCTCGAGATATTATTTTTGTTGAAAAACCTAATTGGGATTGGAAAGGAAAAGAATTTGTTAACTCAAAATTACCTCAGTTTGATAATCCTTATCGCCTCAACCTAGTCCATCTCAAGTTTGCAATACTGAACCAGTTCCTACACTAAAATTTCCTACAACTAAGAAGTGACTTGAAAAGTTCCCCTAAACAACTTGACTGCTAAGTGAGATCTATGATTCTATTGAATTTGAATTATTCTCTTGTGAACTTTAATCATTTGAAGAAGCATCAAAAGAGAATTGCTAGATAAAAACAATGGATGATGAATTGTCCACAATCGAGGAAAACAAAACATGAGAGCATGTTGACTTGCTTGAAGGAAAGAAGACCATTGGTCTAAAATGTGTTTATAGAATTAAATATAATTAATATGGATCAATTAAAAAACACAAGACTTGGCTTGTTACAAAAGGATATTCTCAACAACTAGGAATCGACTTCACAAAAACATGTGTTTTAGTTGCAAGGATAGAAACCATTCGTCCCGCTATAGATTTAGCAACTCAGTTGGAGGTAAATGTTTTCCAACTTGATGCAAAATTAGCATTCTTGAATGGAGAAATTCAAGAGGAAGTATATTTTGAACAACTTGAGGGTTTTAAGATCAAAGAAAAAGAAGACAAGGTCTTTCATAATTACTTCATTAAAAATGATTTCAATTGAATTTCAAGTAAATGATTCCTCTATGTGAAGACAAATGAAAAGGATTTCTTGGTCATATGCCTTTATATTGATGCTCTCATCTACTTTGGAACCAATAAAGTTATGGGGGAAGAGTTCAAAAATAGAATGATGGAGGAATTTAAAATGAAAAATTTGAGACTTATGAAATACTTTTTTGGAATTCAAATCAAGCAAGACCTGGAAGAATCTTTTTTATCTCAAGAAAGATTCATTGAGGATCTTCTAAAAAAATTCAACATGAGTCCATGCAAGCTAGCCTCTACTCCTATAGCATTAAATGAAAATTTTCAAGTCATTGACAATAATGAAATGGTTGACGCCACTCATCGTATGAAATTGATTGGTTCCTTGATTTATCTTAACATAAGATCGAATATCACAAATTTAGTGAATTTGCTCTCCAGATTCTTAAACGAGTCAAGTAAAATTCACCTAAAAGAAGAAAAAGAATCTTAAGATATCTTAAGAGTACAATGAGTCATGGTATTAAATTCAAGAAAGAAATCAATTGCAAGCTCATTGGGTACACAAATAGTGATTGGACATGATAATTGAAGACCAAAAAATAGCTATAACAGATGCAACTTGTGAGACAATTTGGATAAAAAGTATTTTCAAAGATTTAAAATTCAAATAAGATGATCCAACAATAATTTATTATGTCAATATGTCTACAATTGCAATGATAAAGAATCCAATCTTCCATGCATGATTTAAGCATATTGAATTGTGACATCACTTCATTCGAAATTTAGTTATCATGACTAAAGCAAGTTTAACAAATTCAAGAAGCAACTCAAGATTACAAATTAAGAGGGGATATTGAGTGGTATTAACGTGTAATCTTTGACCAAAATCTAGTTTGAGCATATTGTTCTATAACTGCATTAGAAATAATGGTCAAACCTTGGGAGATGAAGAACTTGTTTGGAAAGTTGTCATGAGTTAATATGATTGACAAGCTTTAATGTAGTCTATATGATTGAATTTTGTATTATAAATAGGGAACCTATTATGTACTTGAAAAAAATACAAAGGAGCAAATAAAAAAAATTAAGAGAGTCATAAGGAAGTGTATGTGTTGTAGCAACTATTTTATTTCAATCTATTTTTTCAGTTCTTCAAAAATTTGCTTCCTCACCCAACAACATATTTCAGTTGCTTTTGCCCTTGCTTTTACAAACGAAACTTCCAAGCATTTCAAAATCTAGATTTTGTATTATTAATTCTAGTATTATTCTTTTTACTAGTACCAGATATTCAAACCTTCGACCATCAATTCTAGCAATGTTGTTGCTCTGGTGAATGATTGTAATTAGTTACTAACAATATCTTAAAGCTATATTAATTCACAAGTGTTAATGCTTAAGAATTTGTAGTATTATTGAATGACTTTCTTGTTTAAGTTACAATTTACTTTGAATTTTAAATGCAACATACCTAAAATTAAAAGTATTTGTCATTGATTATAAGTATTATACGTATGAAGTTTCACGATTTTTCAAGTTACGTATAATTACTTATGCATTTCTGAAATTTATTTCTGATAACTGAAAATCGGAATTTTCAGTTATCATTCGACTACCTCTTGGTGGCAGTCGACTAATGCATATGGCAGTCGACTGTTGACTGAGAGAGTCGATTGCCAGAGCTGATTTCGGGCAAATAAGGATATTTAGCCTATATTTTAGCTATGTTAGGGTTCCCTAACTACTCCTAACCCTAGGATATACTTTGGAAAGCATTGGAAATGGTGAAAATCCATTGGATATGGATTAAGAGAGTTGTTAGGATAATGTATCAATTTTAAGGTGTGGGAAAGTTCAATGTTGAACTTTGGACCTTATTTTTGATGGTTTAGAGTGCCTATAGGCTTAGGGACTTCCCAAGAACATTGTTGGTGCAATGGTCAAGGGGGAGAAAACCTTTAGGGGGAGGTATCCATCATGGGATGATGGATGTATTTTTCCTCATGAGGAGGAGAAATGGGAATTTGAGATGCTCAATTTGAAAATTGAGAGAGTGCATAGGAGTATCTCTCTTGAGTGATATGAAACTTATCACTAGGAAGAGTGAAGACATCCTAGATGTTTTTAGACCAAGGGGGAGATTGTAAGATCTCATTGGAATATGAGACATTGACTTCCTTGGGGAGAACCTTTTTGATGTATGTCAAAAAGGGGGAGAATTAATGGGAGAATGTTAGAATTACCAATTTGGAAAAATTGATAAGAGAATTTGAGTTAGGGGTCTAACTCAAAGGTATTTGGTTTTTGTCAAACATCAAAAAGGGGGAGATTGTTGATGCAATCGGCCCAGGTCACGATTGACCAGACTCGAGTTTGACTCGAGTAGTGTTTTGATGTTTGATATTGATGTCTGACATGTGTTGGGGAGATTGCTAGTGCAATCGAACCAGGTTAGTATTTTGATATTTGATGATGGGAGAAGTCCAAGTCTTGTGTACTTGACATGAAAAGTCCAAGCTTGAGTCTTGGCATGGAAAGTCCAATATAGGTTGGCAAGGAAAAGTCCAATCATGGGTCTTGGCATGGAAAGCCCAACATGGGTTGGCAAGGGAAAGTCCAAGCTTGAGTCTTGGCAATTGAGAAGTCCAAGGGGAATATTGGCAGCGTAAAATCCAAGGGTGGAGTCTTGACAGCATAAGTCCAATGGTTGGCGGCGTAAAGTCCAAGTGGAGTCTTGGCAGCGTAAGCTCAATGTGCCTTGGCGGTGTAGACCACATTAGTATGACAATAGCTGATGGAAGCACCTGAAGGCTAGCATATGGATGAACAAGTCATGGATGACTTGGAGGGATTCGATAGGCGTGAGGCTGATGGAGGTGGCTAGAAGGCTTAGGTCTAGGATAAGGGTGGTCTAGCAAGTATGGGGACACCATACTTGGGGTTAAAATATCATGGATGAGGTTATCAGTCGAATGATATTATAGTCACGATCGAGTGAGTCACAGAAGTTCGATCGCAGAATTGACTCGATCGTGATGGCTGATTAATCGATTGATTCAAGATCACGATCGGATCGATGGTCAAGAATTCGGGCACAGAAGCTTCCCGAGTCGACTGTTAGAGTTTGGCAGTCGAGTGAAGGCTCAATCAGTCGACTGATGGGCATGATCAATCGAGTGATGGTCTATCCGTTGGACTTATCCGACATGGCTCATGCCGTTGTGAGACAATGACTATAAGAGCAGTCGACTGATGGTCCCGATCAGTCGACTACGAGGTAAAATCCGGCCCGAATGTAGGTTATAAAAGTAGGTCGGAAGGAGGGATTTGGCTAAGGTTTTCTTGGGCGATTTGCTAGTGTAAATCAGGGTCTTCAAGGCTAGTCCAAGGCAATCAACAAGCAAGCTTCTAAAAGATTTTTGTAAAGTGTTCTTTGTATTCTTTTGTTATATTTCATTTGTAATTGCTTGTATTTCATTCTTATTGTTATAAGAATACTTGTACGAGGTTTCTCCGCCTCCGACTTGTTGTTGAGAAGGAGTTTATTGGATTAGTGGTGTGTGATCGCATCGCTAGAGCTCGTTTAAGCTCGATCCGTGGAGTATAAACCATTCGGTTCCGAACCACATTATATTTGGTGTTGTGTTTGAGTGCTTGTATTCATGTTATTATTTTTATTATTATTTCACTGCGCACTAACCGAATTGTAGTAAGCATACGATTGTAATCCATCGACAAATGCCGATGCGTTATTCACCCCCTCTAACGGGCACCGAGGTCCTAACATTCCAGTCGATTACCAAAAGACACCAGTCGACTGCTCTTAGTGTCGTTGTCTCACAATGGCTCAATCTACGCTAGAAAACTCCAACAGATACCCTAGCAATTGACTGCCCTTACAAGCAATTGACTGTTGCAAGGTAGTCGACTGGCCAATCGACTACCAAAGCTTCTGTGCTCGTGCCCACTTAAATTAGTCGACTGCCAAACCCTATCAGTAGACTGTTATGGACTAATCGACTGCTAAACCCTAGCAGTCGACTGCTAGAGCCACATATCAACAGTCGAATCTCATTCGACTCCCAGGCCAATCGATCAGGGCATGACCCCAGTCGACTGCTCCAAGTCAACTAGGTTGCTAAGTGTCAAACACTCATCCAGTCGATTAGTCTATAACCCCAGTCGACTGATAAACCTCAAATATAAGGTTTATCTTAAGTATGATCCCCTCATACTTAATAGACCATCCTTAGCCTAGACCTAAGTCTTCTAGCCATCTCCATCAGCCTCATGCATATTGAATCCCTCCAAGTCATCCATGACTTGTTCATCCATACGCTAGCTCTCGGGTGCTTCCATCGGTTATTGTCATGCTAACCGGGTCTACTTTGCCAAGGTACATTTGGACTTACGCCGCCAAGACAAACGCTTAGACTTTACGCTGCCAAACATTAGACTTATGCTGCCCAGACTATAACTTGGACTTTACACCGCCAATGTCATACCCTTGGACTTCCCAATTGCTAAGATTTATTTGGACTTATGCCACCAAGACTCCATGCTTGGACTTTACGGTGCCAAACGTTGGACTTATGTTGCCAAGACCCATGCTTGGACTTTACACCGCCAATATCACACTCTTGGACTTCCCTTGCCAACTCCATGTTGGACTTTACAATTGCCAAGACCCATGCTTGGACTTTTCAATTAGTACTTATGACTTTGACTTTCCATTGCCAAGTACCCATGACTTGGACTTTTCATACCAAGACCCATGCATGGACTTTACCATTGACAATCACATTGTCAATCGTTTTGTCAAAATATCAAAACACTACTTGAGTCAAACTCAAGTCTGGTCAATCGTGACCTGGGCCGATTGCACTAACAAATATTTCCACCATCATTTTTTGACTCCATGGAATATTTTTTGGTTCACTTTCCATATAAGACCAAAGTTGGAGGTCATGTTCAATTTCGATGAATGTATCTATTTGAAAGGTGAACTTTTCATTTTCTATACTTCACTGTTAGTGCATTATAAAATGACTAATTTTAGTATATATTATTTTCTACTACATTTTGTTTTATTACTATTAGATTCCTATACCATTTGAAGAAAAAAGTGAATAATAACGCACATGTTGAAGCTTCTATTGTTAATGCATATATTGTGGAGGAAGTTATAATCTTTGCATCATATTATTTTGAGCCTCACGTTCAGTGCAAAAGACAGAGAGTGAAAAAAAAATGATGAGGTACATGTTGATCCAAATTTGAAGTCATTTCAAATTTTAACTACCTTGGTCGACCGAGTGGATGTTGTACACGTAGATACTTAACTGGTTAAGAATGACGAATAACACACATATATATTTTACTGAATTGTCCAAAAGTAATATTATATTTTGAATTAGTATATATATATATATATATCATAAATTATTGTTCATGTTATATTTTTTTTATAGTAGACTTTTCTAAAAATTATATTATGAGCTTTCGGCGCATGATTTTTATTATTTTTGCGATGAAGAATTTGCACCATGGTTCAAAAAATATGCAAGTAGTCTATAATTAATTGGTTAAATTTTGACTCTAACACATAATTATTTGACTTTAGGTTCATGATAATCAAGCTCACATTAAGCAAGAATTGCTAATCCATCTATCATGGGATTCAAAATCAATGGTAAAAACTTGACCAACATATTTCATAAACGGATATAATTTTCATACATAACAATATGGAATAGAAAAAATTACAATGAATAGTGAGATGTGTGTTCAGTCATTTGTTAAAGGAGGTGCAAGGAATGACTTCTATAGTTTGTTGGATGAAATTTTAGAGGTAGAGTATCCTGCCTCAGATTTGCGAGTTATTTTATTTATGTGTCATTGATTTGACCCTGTCAAAGGCATGAAGGTTCATCCACAGTTTAATTTGGTTGAAATAAATCATAAGAAAGTGTATAAGAGATATGAACCATTTTTGTTGACACAACAAGTGATTCAAGTATTTTATGCTTTATATCCTAGTTTGAAATGTGACAAAATTAATTGGTGGACTATTTGTAAAACAAAAGCATAGAAAAAAATTGAGGAACATTAGGAAGACATATATAGCATATTAGCAAGATAAAGTTGCCAATACATTTCAGATCGAAGAATATAATATTTCAATATTACGAGATCCCAACGACATAGTGGTAAATGTTGATGCAAGTGAATTTAATGAAGATGAAGATGAGAAATTTAATTTTGAGATAGATGATGAGGATGAGGACGAGAAAGAGGATTGTAATGATATTGAAGAGACAGATGATGAGGATGAAAATGAAAATGACAATGAGGACTTTAATTTTTTATTGTGGGTAACTTTTATTCGGTGTCAAATAGTTTTCTATTTACTCTCATTCTTAATTTTATATATTTGATATATTAATGAACTGTCTTTTTTCTACAGGTTATCAGAGAATTTTTTTGATGTATTAGTAGATTATTTCGCTTATTTAGCATTTCAAATTAAATATGGTAAGTTTTTTTTCATGTTTTTCATTATACATCCGATGAAGATGCAATTCTTTTTTACTTTATTATTCTAATAATTATGATTGATAGTTTCAACATGACAATTATAGACAAAATATTGATGGAAGATCACACTCTTCACTTGCTTCAGCATATGTGCAGTCTAATTCGCTTGTAGACAATGTAACTTCAACCCCTTCTCTAGTTACAGGATCTTCTCATTCTCAGCATATGGTTACTAATGTATTTTTCCCAGTTCCTTCAATACAACAATTGTTGGGTTTCTCCGGCACCGACGTGGGTGTGTGTTCAAACAAATTTTGTAAACATGCATACAACACAAGCAAAAACAAGCAATAAACTAATTTATTACAACACACACACACTACATGCATGCAAGGATACAACAAGTGTAGACATAATTACCATTTTAAATTTTGCAATAAAAGGAAACTTATACTAGGTATACCTGACGAATTATGTGAAGCGGAAATGACATCAACTGAAGCGACCCTCGCTAGTATCGCCTCTATCCGTATCCACACCGAGTATCGTCGAGATAATTTCACCAAGCTACGATCTCTGTCTTCGCGAGAGTTACTAGCCTTGCATCAAAGACGTGATCCAAGAGACGATCACAATTCTGATCCAAAAATGAGTTTTGTAAACTCGCTTCTCGAAAGCGATTTTCGTCAACCAATTGACGATATCTCAACCCTCCACCCATGAGGATTGTCGAAGATCCAATCCCTAACAAATAGGTTTCTGTCGGAGCGCAAAACATTGACCAAATAAACTCTCCATGAAGAGGACAACAAGCTGTCCAAAACTGGACAGCTTATTTTGGTGGAGTAGATGGCCGGCCAAACAAGATGGTCGGCTGCTCCTTGGTCACCGACGGCCAAGGGAGGTTGGCCGATGGCTGAGGGTGGCCCGAGGCCTGTTGGCGGCAAGGAGGAGGTGGCGGCACAACAAGCTTGGGTGTCACCAAGGGGTTGGGCGATAAGGAGCAAGGAGAAGAGGTTGGGCGGCTAGGGTTTTCAACTCTAAAAGTTGTTCACGAAAAACCCTTAACCCTCTATCTTATAGAGAGTGTGTTTCTTGACCATCAAGAAAACTTCTCCTAGCGGTTATTGGTTCATAATCAAAAATCCGTTAACTCGCTCCAATAACTTAAGTTAAAATAAACCAAACTGCATTGGTCTATTTTAAGTTAAAATGAACCGAATCAATTTTGGTTCATTCGTTTAAAACAAACCAAACCACTTTGGTTTATTTTCCACCATTGGATTAGAACCAAACCAATTTGGTTCATCCATTATGTCTTCATAAGACTCGACTCATCCATGCTTCTGATGCGACTGAAATAATTTCATGCTTGTTCCATGTTTGGTCCAACCAAACCAAGTCTCTCTCGATCTGAGAATCTCATTCTCAAACTCGTTTTAAATCATTTGGATAACACTCGTAGTGCATGTGACCAAATAGGTTCCCGGTTTATGTTGGTCGTCTATAATTAACTATTAATTATAGAACAATTATGAGTGTCACCTAGTAGTATATCATGATCCCCAATTAATCAAAAAATCAATAGTTGACCCTAGAACAACTTCTGAAACCTTTCAGCAGCTACAGTGAGTCGTGCCCCGTTCCCTTCACTCATCTTATACCCACTTGGTTCAGGACATGGTCTATTATGTCAGTCCCCACTAGGCTAACTACGTCACACCTAACCCAAGTATTATTTCCTCGTCCTACGGATTCTAGTTATTGCACATATATCCAAGAGTATCATACTCTAAACATGTAATGCTTTGGCCAAAGACTTTAGTAACAATCCGATGAGAGGCCATAGGGTATACATCTCCTCGCAAGGAGTGGTGAATCCTCTGTAGGCTATTCAAACTTCTTCAGCCACTTCGACTTATACCCAATCATCTCGGGTCCACATCTCCTCGAAGATGCTTGATTAAGATGTCAAAGCATAAATCTTCATGACCAAGATGACTTGAATATCACAAGTCGAAGGAACATCGCACTTAAGCTGCAGTAAGAACTTCATTGACATATCCATATATGCAGTGAACAATATAAAGTCTTACAGCTAGTCACTCTAATGAACTAGTTACCATAACTAGCATCCACGATTAACTTTGGACATCCCAATGTCTCCAGCCAGTGAGAAACAGCTGTTTGGATAAACCAAAGAGTATAACTCATGCTAGTCTCAACAGAATTGATGACGTCCGAATGCATCAGTTCATCGACTAGGGATAATTCTAATACATCATAATTACACATGTAGAGATATTCACTAGTTGTGATCCAATCACAAATTCTCTCATGCTGTGAATCGTATTATGGACATTCAGTAAATGAGTTTAAGATCCAATCAAATACATGAAACATATATACTCAAATAGTGAATCTTCATTTATCAAATAAATGGTACAACCATAAGGCGATTGCCTTAGGACACTTCTCATATATAACTAATAATAATCACTTATTGAAAGGGAAGATATCCAAGAGTTGATATCCCCTCATGGAGATTCGTTATTACTCAATTTTTAAATTATATATGTTTTTAATAAGATATTAGTTTTTCTTAATTATTTAACATTATTTTTTAATTTTATGATAGATTTATAAATTTTATACATGTTATTCATGAGGTTAATAGAATAGTGAATAATAATTGAGGTAGAGCTTTGATGACTTATATGAGTATTTCGGAAGAAATAAAAAATATGGGTGGAATGAGTTCAAGATAAGTTATTCCAATCAGTTTATATATAAAATTGCAATTAATATAATCAATTAATTTTTTCTCCATTACAACGGGTATTTACTTGGGAGGAGAGTGAAAAATTAGAGATAAGGAGGATTTTTAAGAAAAAGTGTAGCGATCACATCAGAAATATATTAAGTCATACGAAGACTAGAGGTAAAAAGCCACACTGCATAACTAAGAAGAATTGGAAGATGATTGTTAAATCTTGGGAATCTGAGGATAGCAAACGAAGGAGTGAACAGAATAAAAAAATCAAACTTATAATTTTGTTGCTTTGCCTGCGACATTTGCGGGAAACTCAATCAATATCAATGAACATAGACATCGATTTGTGGGTTTTTCAAATCCTAATTTTTAAATCTAATTCGCACTATTTTATTATTTATAATGATTTTTTTAGGCCAAGGAAATGGGGACTAAGTCATTATTGATAAACACTTTCACTCGTACATTTCAAAAGAAAGACAAGATGTGGAGTGGGGAGAGAGCTAGAACAATGAAAGTTTATAATTTAAAAAATTTCATTTCATTTTGATATGATTTAATTTTTTCATATAATACAGTAGAAATATAATGAACTAACACAGAGAAATTCAAGTGCAAGTGATGATGCTGTCAAATCTGAGTCATCTATTGGAAATATTAATCTATGGATCGAAGTGATTAGCAGACCAAAAGGTGAAAGAATACTTGGACTGAGTTCTTTGAGTAGAACTTATAAATTCACTGGTATATCTTCTTTATACCTCACTGACAGTAAGAGCAGAAATAAATTAATTGAATGAAGAGGTTAGCCATTTGAAGGAGTTACTAGTACAAAAGGATAATGAACTTGAAGATGCCCACACACTACAAAGACAAAGGGATTATGAATTCAAGGAATTAAATGATCAAATGAACAAATTTTCCAAACACCAGATGTTAATCATGTAACATCTTCAAGTCAAATTCCTCCTTCTTGATCTCCTCCTACTGATGCTTGTGATAATAATGATGATGAATTTTTTGATGTTGGTGGTGATGGTTGTTATGTTTGAAATTGTTATCTCCAAATACTAATTGGTTGATATTCTTTATATTAAGTTTCATATATATGATGAATGGTTTGTTATTTTTTATTATAACTTGTTTATTTATTATTGAATCATTTTGGATGGTTAGTTGTTTATGAAGTTTGATGTGTGATTATTTTAGATGGTTAGATGTTGATTTATTATTGAATCATTTTAGATGTTTTGGTTGTAAAATCTAAAAAAAAAAGAGGAAGAAACAATGAGTTTTATAGCCAGGCCGTGGAGTTCTTTTTTTGGCTACTTTTCCATATTTTGCGACGAAAATAAGATTCATCGTAGATTTGACGACGAAAAAATTTTTCGTCACAAAAATCTGGTCCATCAATCAATCGACTATATATGCCCATAAGTCGATTGCCAAAGGACCAGTCGATTGGTCAGTCGACTCAATGACATTCTATGATTTGCTACAGTGCCCCAATGTCTGGTTTCTTCCACTAGTCACCTGTTGGATTGAGATTCCTCTCTATCGACTGAGTATCAATCGACTGATAGTTTAGGGCAGTCGACTGGCTGAAGGTACTCGGACGATTGAGAAAATCCGAGCATGGAATTGCTGTTAAATATGGAAAATTTAACATACTAAATTAAATGGTCAAAGAATTTAGAAAAATAATCTTGGAAATTTTTTGGGATTTTTTTAGAATTTTTCTGGATTTAAACGGAGCCTATACGAGATAATTACGAGGATAAAATAAATAGGCTTTGGTGGAATCTATTTAAGGGAGTTAATAGGCGATATTAACCTAAAGTTTCAAATACCTAAACCTAGGTTTAGTTTTCCCGATTTGCGTCGCACCCCTCCTTTCTCCGCGATTTTTCCCCTTCGCGGCAGTTTCCGCGATAACTTCTTTTTCCCCCGCCGCGCCTGCCCTCTTCCTCGTGCCTTTCTCTCGCGATTTCCTCTTCCTCACGCCCGTAGCCACCGCAACCAGCAGCCACAATTTTCGCTTGCTTGTCACCCGACACCGTCAGGTCATGCCGCCGTGCCGCTCACGCTGAATGCCCTCTGGCGCTCGTCCCCACAAGCACAACCGCGCGACGGCCCACGTACCACAGTCACCGCGGGTGCCCTCTTCCCTGCTGTTCACCACAGTCGGTCGGCCTCCCACACGCTCAACATCGTGCACCCTCCTTTGCCAGCGCCGACCGTCCTCCGACCAACCTCCGCCGCCCTGAACGGTCGCACCGAGGAAATATTGTCGAGGGGAGCTTCCCATTTCCGGTATACACCTAGTTTTCCTCTTGTTTCCTTTCTGTTCAGTGATTCCATGGGATGTGGTGATCAAGAGTGGGCATTGGGTTCGGGTAGTGAGACATGGGCAGTGGTCGGTAGGTTGAACGGAGGGATGGAGATGTGGTCGGCTGTGAACAATGGTTGAGTCAGCTGGGAGGGAGTAGCTCGGTTATGGGCTACGAATAGAATGTGTGCTGGCGATTAACGACTGTAAATGGGCTGGTTTGGGGTTGCTGGCTATGAGTTTGGAATGTTGTCTGTTGAGAGGGTTGTAAGAGTCCATATGGGTGATATCAGCTGTGTACGGTTAGGTGTTGGAGTTTTTTGCAGATTTTCTGTGATAAGGGGTTTTGGCCGACTGTGTAAGGGTTAGATAAATTAGTGAAATTGGAAGTTGATTTGGGTTAATTGGTTTATGTACGAAATCCGCTTTAGATTCGATTTGACGGTGGATTGCATTTTTGTGATTAATAATAGTTATGTTGTATGCAGGTTTCGGTCACGAGGCAGGTTCACGGACGTGACGATTTCGTTGTTTTCTCGAGCATTTTAGCAGGTGGGTATTTTGACTTATCTTTTAGATATAGTCATATTGATATGCTAGTTAGTATAGCTTACAATAATTTTTATGTTTAACTGCCTTGTATGTTATTGTGCCTACTTGATTCATGCATTTGATCAGCCTTTAGTTATACCTTTCTTATTTTACTTGGATCATTGATATGTACCTATTGGTTGTGCATACTATTAGGATATGTATTTTAGTTGGTATTACATGCTTTAGTATCATGCACCATCTTGCATGATTGCATGCTGGCTGGACGGGGTTCCTTTGTAGTTGAGCCCGTAGCCAGTTACATGGTCTGCACATGCTACCACTGATGGGTTAGTGGTACATCAGGAGAGTGTGTGCAGTAGCTCTGTCAGGCTCCGCTGGTCCGCTCATGGGTAGCGATGAGGCAGTATGGTAGCGGGCAGGGATCCCTCCTCTGGTCTACGACACCGGGAGATGAGAGCATTGCTCCCCCACTCTGTTTGGGGCAGGAGGATAGGTGTACTCCGACAATATCCTGTCCACTCGGTCACTCATGAGCAGTGATGGCAGAGTACACAGTTGTCATAGCCCTACTCACTCGGCTTCACCATCGCATGTGAGGCGGCTGACTGGCGTCAGGGGTGACCATGTCATTTGCATCACATGAATTTTGCATGGATGACATTTGTATTGTATTTTCTGCATTTTGATTGCTGCCTTGGATGTTGCATATGATTGCCATACATACAGGATACATATTTGTATTTGGTCTGACGACTTTATTTCTTCTAGTATGGCACATGCTCCTATATCAGGATAGGAGATTTAGGTAAGTACAGTCCTTTTGTATTTCTTTCTTGCATATCCTATGTATGAGACTTTACTGGCATGATTGTTATTGTTAGTTATATCTTACTATGAATATCGACTATTATCCGCTGAGTTCTTTGAACTTACCCCGTTGTTTTATACTTATTTCAGGATGAAGCTATTAGGAGAGTCTACCTGTCAAACCCCCCCCCCCTCTCGTCGTGATAGTTTATTTGTTATTTGATTTATGGTTTTGGATATTTTGACTAGAAGATATGTTTAGGACTGGTGTTTGATTTATGTACTCGTGGATATTTAGTATGTCCTTATGGACCTTTATTCATATTTTTATTCGATTGAATTTGGTTGAGTATTCCTGCCCAGATGGCAGAAGGGGTAAGTCTAGATGTGATAGACTTTTGGTTATTTCCTTTGATTGTTGGCCTGAGGCCTACTTATGACCTGCGTGTGTTGTTTGGATTTCGATCGTGTTGATCGAGGAATATTGGCCGTGTAGGCCTTGTATGCAAGTTCCATATTGTCACCCGTACAGGGGAGATGCTGCCGGATTTTTTATCTGTCGGTGACTCCCCCGGGGCGTGACAATTTATTTGGTATCAGAGCCCTAGGTTTTCGAGTTCCTAGGGGTTTTTGGATTTTTCGGAGTTCGCCATGTTTTGGCAGGTTTTTGCGAGTCAATCTGGAAAATTTTGGATTGGTATGGATTTTCGACGATTTTTATGTTTCGGAAATTCGAGGTATTATTGACGAGGTCAATTTGGGGATTTGGCGGTGATGGGACCTCTCCTGGCGGCAAAATAGGTATGATGATTAATTTTATATGTTTTTACTTGTAGTAACATCTGTAATAATTTAACAGATATAAGACGAGGTGGGCGTGCGCCTGCACCAAGACGTGGTGCGGGGCGGCCATGCCAGAGGACCTTGAGATCTTTGGCAACAAAGTTGCCAGAAAGATCTACTGAGGGTGAGCATGTTGATCAGGGTCAGATTCCACATGGTGTTATGGGAGTCGTGGATCCTCAGTCCTCGGCGGTTCCTCCTCCAGAGATACCCACTTCTGGGGTATCCGATGTACCAACAGAGACCTGCCACACACACGACACCCCCGCCAATAGGGCTTACATCGCAGACCGACAAGTCCATCATGGAGCCGGCCTACCACTGCAGATTCGCCAGATGCAAATGACACCATCTACTGTAGTTTCGCCAGCTCCTGAGACAACCCCTACTCATCCTACTGATGTGGCTATGGCACGAGCTCGGATTCTCGGTTTAGCAAAGTCGATGAAAAGCCGGTTCACCTTATTTAGCGGAGAGACTGATCCGAGCATGGCTCGATCTTGGATCGAGACTATGGAGCGTACTTTCTTCTATATGGTTTGCTCTGAGTGGGATAAGGCAGAGTTGGCGGCCTTCCATTTACGAGGCGAGGCCGAGATCTAGTGGGACACGCAGCGCTCGATCATCGGCGAGTAGCAGATTAACTGGGTGAGATTCAGTGAGGCCTTTGAGAGTTAGTATTTCCCACGATCATATCAGATGATGCGCCGTCAGGATTTTCTGAGTCTTCGACAGAATAATCGCTCAGTGATGGAGTATAATGCAAAATTTAATAGGTTAGCCAGGTTTTGTCCAGATTTAGTCGCTGAGGACAGGTCACGCATGATTCAATTTGTTCAGGGACTAGATGGGCATCTTTAGGTCAAGATGGCAGGATTTGGCAGTTCTTCCTACCGAGAGGCATTTGATAGAGCTCTGTTGATTGAGTCGGCTCAACAGAGAGCTAATACTGACAGGAAGAGGAAACAAACAAAACGAACCACAGGATAGACCCAACAACCATAGACTATTGGACAACAGCAAAGTGGCCGCAGTCAGTCGGGTCAGAGTCACTCTGGGGCATCTAGCCGGCCTCAGAAATAAAGACGATCTTCAGCTGGACCCTCCCGGTCTTCTCAGCAGAGCCGGAGGCCGCCGACTAGTGACACCTACTGTACTCGTTGTGGATCGAGAGAGCATACCATCTCAGCCTGCACCTTAGGACAGTCAGTTTGCTATTATTGCAAACTGCCTAGACACCTGAGCTGAGATTGTTCGTTGAAGGCTCAACATGTTGCTTCCGGGGTTTCTATCTAGAGAGGACAGTTGTGTCAGTCTGGGACTCAGAGAGGGGGGCAAATAGCCAAACCTTCACAACACCAGCAGAGGACAGCTCCCCCTACAGGAGTCACATATGGCATGCATGGAAAGGAGTACTCCAGTGCTGCACAAGTCAGGTGGTTCTATTTCAGACTATCAAGTGCGGCAGACTAACCACTGCATGTACAATGATCGTAGCCTCACCACGATTGATTCATTTGCAGCCCCCGCCACTAGTTCAGGATCAGCCGCAGCTACCCGTACAGTACCAGTCGCAGCCTTCATATTAGCCTTCATATCAGCCTTCATATCAGCCTTCGTATCAACCTTCGTATCAGTCTCAGGCCCAGACACAGCCACCTCTGGCAATGCTACCACCTCCACCTCCACCGGAGACTGGGCGGATTCATGCGATTACTAGAGAGGATGCGCAGCGAGCCAACGAATCCATTTTTCAAGGTACGGTTTCACTTTATGCATTTTCAGCTATTATGCTAATTGATACTGGTAGTTCGCATTCATTTATTTCTCGTGCATTTGTAAGAGAGATTGGTAGACTACCTACTATTAGATCACAACGATTAATCGTCTCCCTACCGTTTGGTGATACGTTGGATGTTACTCAGGAGGTCCGAGGTTGTCCCTTAGATTTCGGTAACATCATACTTACTGTAGATTTATTGGTACTGGACATGGTCGAGTTCGACATTATCCTTGGCATGGATTGGCTGTCAGTATATCATGCCACAGTTGATTACCAGACGAGGGTGGTCACATTCCGACCTCCAAACCAACCCTCGTGGGATTTCATTGGCATCCGGGACGATGACATATCGACCATTTCTGTGATTTAGGCTCATTCCTATTGTCCGGGAGTATCCGGATGTCTTTTCCAGAGGAGTTACTGGGCCTGCCTCCCAGAAGGCAAGTGGAGTTCACGATTGAGTTAATTCCTGGGACGTTGCCGGCATCGAAAGATCCTTATCGTATGGTCCCGAGAGAGTTGGACGAGTTAAAGGTTTAGCTCCAGGAGCTTTTGGGCAGAGGTTTTATTCCCCCAAGTGTATCTCCCTGGGGTTCTCCGGTTCTCTTCGTGAAGAAGAAAGATGATTTGATGAGATTATGCATCGACTACAGGCAGTTGAACGTCGTCACCATCAAGAATAAATATCCCCTGCCACGTATTGAGGACTTGTTTGATTAGCTCAGAGGTACATCAGTATATTCTAAGATTGATCTGCGGTCCGGATATCATCAACTAAGGGTTAGAGACTCAGACATTCAAAAGATAGCGTTCCATACCAGATATGGATACTATGAGTTTTTGGTAATGTCATTTGGGCTTACCAATGCTCCAGCGGTATTCATGGATTTGATGAACCGTGAATTTATGGATTTCCTAGATCGGTTCATCATTGTCTTTATTGACGACATTCTGGTCTATTCTCGTTCCGAAGAGGAACACGCGCAACATCTTCATCTTGTTTTGGATAGGCTCTGGCAGAAGCGACTATATGCGAAGTTCAATAAGTGCGTGTTCTGGTTACCCTCAGTCGGTTTTCTGGGACATGTGATTTCTAGTAGAGACATTTTAGATGACCCCCAGAAGATCGAGGTTGTCACCAGATGGGAGCAATCGAAATCAGTTCAGGAGGTTCGCAGTTTCTTAAGCTTAGCCAGATATTACAGACGGTTCGTTGAGGGTTTCTCGAACATCGTTATGCCATTGACACGCCTTACCAGGAAGGGTGTGAAATTCACATGTCGAGGCGCGGCGCGAGACCGCCTGTGAGTTGAAGAAGAGACTGGTGTCAGCACCGATTCTGGTATTGCCATCAGGGGACAACGGTTTCGTCCTTTATACCGATGCGTCTCTGCAGGGTTTAGGCGCAGTATTGATGCAGCACGGCAGGGTAGTCTCTTATGCTTCTCGCCAGTTGAAGGAGCATGAGAAAAACTACCCAGTACATGATCTAGAACTAGCCGCTATTATCTTTGCCTTGAAGATTTGGAGGCATCATTTATATGGTATTATATTTGAGATTCTCACTGATCATAAGAGTCTCAAATATTTATTTACGCAGAGGGAACTCAATCTCCGACAGAGGAGATGGATGGAGTTCCCGAAGGATTATGACTGTACCATTAGCTACCACCCAGGGAAAGCCAATGTGGTTGCCGATGCACTTAGCCGAAAGTCCCGAGGGACTTTAGCTTCCTACCGAGTTTTAGTCACGGATTTGATTCAGGGTTTCTCTGAGTTGGGCCTTGAGGAGCAGGGACCGATAGAGCAGGGCGTTCTGGTTACCATGGTTGCTCAGTCGTCTATCCGGATGAGAGTCTGGGAGGCTCAGGCCAGTGATCAGTATTTGCAGTTAATTTGTAGTCAGATAATTTTTGGATAGCAGACTGAGTTCACCCGAGATGATGAAGGTATAATTTATTTCTGGGGCAGATTATACGTACCTCAGTCTCACCCGGTCATGGAGGAGTTACTTCAGGAGGCTCATCGCTCTCGATTTGCGATCCACCCAGGTGAAACCCACATGTATCGAGATTTAAAGCGTTTGTATTGGTGGAACGACATGAAGAAAGACATCACAGATTTTGTTGCTAGATGTCTCGTTTGTCAGCAGGTAAAAGATGAGCACCAGAGACCAGCAGGATTACTTTAAAGGATTCCTATTCCTGAGTAGAAGTGGGATAACATTACCATGGATTTTGTGGTGGGTTTGCCTAGGACACGTCAAGGCCATGACGCGATTTGGGTAGTTGTAGACCGACTAACCAAATCCGTGCACTTCTTAGCGATTCGGAAGACCGACTCTCTGGATCATTTGACAGAGTTATATTATCGGGAGATCATCAGATTGCATGGTGTTCCTTTGAGCATTATATCTGATAGAGATCCCCGGTTCATGTCCTGGTTCTGGCAGAGTCTGCAGCAGGCCTTAGGCATGCAGTTTCGTTTTAGTACTGCTTTCCATCCACAAACAGATGGACAGTCTGAGCGGACCATTCAGACACTAGAGGATTTGCTGAGGTCCTGTGTTATGGATTTTGAGGGCAACTGGGAGGACCACTTGACGTTAGTGGAATTCTCCTACAATAACAGCTATCATTTGGCTATCCAAATGACCCCGTTTGAAGCATTGTATGGTAGACAGTGTCGTACACCCACCCTCTGGGAGGAGGTTGGGGAGGCCCAGTTACTAGGACCCAGAGAGCTCAGCATGAGGCAGAGCTGGTCCGTACTATCAGACGTAGGATGACAGAGGTGCAGGATCGCCAGAAGAGTTATGCATATCGGAGACCGAGACCTCTGGAGTTCTCTATTGGTGATCATGTATTCCTGCGAGTCTCACCCACGAAAGGGGTGAAGAGGTTTGGCCTCCGTGGTAAGCTAGCTCCCAGGTATATTGGTCCGTTTGAGATTTTGGAGAGGATCGGAGCAGTCGCTTATCGCTACCACCATCTTTTACGGGTATTCATGATGTGTTCCATATGTCCATGCTGAGGAAGTATGTGTCAGACTCTTCACATATTCAGTCAGATGTGTCAGGTTCCATTCAACCTGATGCTACTTACGCAGAGGTTCCGGTACGGATTCTGGATCACAAGGAACGACAGTTGCAGAATAAGGTTGTGCGACTTGTCAAGGTAAATTGGAGTCACCACACCGACGAGGAGGCTACTTGGGAGCTTGAGGAAAAGATCAGAGCTCAATACCCCCACATGTTTACTTAAGGTACGTGAGATATATTTCCAGTACTTGTGGTATCTCTTACTCATTATGCATCTGAGTAGGAAATTTGGGGATCAAATTTTTATTAGTTGGGGAGAATATTAAATACAGAAAATTTAACATACTAAATTAAATGGTTAAATAATTTAGAAAAATAATCCTGGAAATTTTTTGGGATTTTTAGTGATTTTTAGGAATTTTTCTGGATTTAAACGGAGTCTGTACGAGATAATTACGGGGATAAAATAAATAGGCTTTGGTGGAATCTATTTAAGGAAGTTAATAGGCGATATTAACCTAAAGATTCAAATACCTAAACCTAGGTTTAGTTTTCCCGATTTGCGCTGCACCCCTGCTTTCTCTGCGATTTTTCCCCTTCGCGGTGGTTTCCGCAATAACTTCTTTTTCCCCCGCCACCGCCTTCCTCTTCCTCTCACGCGAGCCACATGACGGGCCACAATTTTTCAGTCACGGCCTTGTCCAGGCAGGGTCCTGGCCGTCCTCTCAGCAGCTCTCTGTCGCTCGTCACCCCAGCGATCGTTCGACACGTCGCTACCGGATAGTCATGCTTCGGTGCCCTCTTCCTATTTATTTCGATCGGCCTCCCACATGCTCGACACTGCACCCTCCTTTTCATCGGTCGTCCTCGGACCTCCATCTGATCGGGTACTGGGAAATATTTTCGAGGGGAGCTTCCCATTTCCGGTATACACCTAGTTTTCCTCTTGTTTCCTTTCTGTTCAGTGATTCCATGGGATGTGGTGATCAAGAGTGGGCATTGGGTTCGGGTAGTGAGACATGGGCAGTGGTCGGCAGGTTGAACGGAGGGATGGAGATGTGGTCGGCTGTGAACAGGGGTTGAGTCGACTGGGAGGGAGTGGCTCGGTTATAGGCTACGAATAGAGTGTGTACTGGCGGTTAACGGCTGTAAATGGACTGGTTTGGGGTTGCCGACTATGAGTTTGGAATGTTGTCTGTTGAGAGGGCTGTAAGAGTCCATTTGGGTGATATTGGCTGTGTACGGTTAGGTGTTGGAGTTTCGTGCAGATTTTCTGTGATGTGGGGTTTTGGCCGACTGTGTAAGGGTTAGATAAATTAGTGAAATTGGAAGTTGATTTGGGTTAATTGGTTTATGTACGAAATCCGCTTTAGATTCAATTTGACGGTGGATTGCATTTTTGTGCTTAATAATAGTTATGTTGTATGCAGGTTTCGGTCACGAGACAGGTTCACGGGCGTGACGATTTCGTTATTTTCTCGAGCAATTTAGCAGGCGGATATTTTGACTTATCTTTTAGATATAGTCATGTTGATATGCTAGTTAGTATAGCTTACAATAATTTTTATGTTTAATTGCCTTGTATGTTATTGTGCCTACTTGATTCATGCATTTGATCAGCCTTTAGTTATACCTTTCCTGTTTTACTTGGATCATGGATATGTACCTATTGGTTGTGCATATTATTCGGATATATATTTTAGTTGGTATTGCATGCTTTAGTATCATGCACCATCTTGCATGATTGCATGCTGGCTGGACGGGGTTCCTTTGTAGTTGAGCCCGCAGCCAGTTACATGGTCTACACACGCTACCACTCATGGATTAGTGGTACATCAGGAGGGTGTGTGCAGTAGCTCTGTCAGGCTCCGCTGGTCCGCTCATGGGTAGCGATGAGGCAGCGTGGTAGCGGGCAGGGATCCCTCCTCTGGTCTACGACACCGGGAGATGAGAGCATTGCTCCCCCACTCTATTTAGGGCAAGAGGATAGGTGTACTTCGACAACATCCTGTCCACTCGGTCACTCAGGAGCAGTGATGGAAAAGTGTACAGTTGTCATAACCCTACCCACTCGGCTTCACCATCGCGTGTGAGGCGGCTGACTGGCGTCAGGGGTGACCATGTCATTTGCATCACATGCATTTTGCATGGATGACATTTGTATTGTGTTTGCTGCATTTTGATTGTTGCCTTGGATGTTGCATATGATTGTCATGCATACATGATACATATTTGTATTTGGTCTAACGACTTTATTTCTTCTAGTATGACACATGCTCCTATATCAAGATAGGAGATTCATGTAAGTACAATCCTTTTGTATTTCTTTCTTGCATATCATATGTATTAGACTGTACTGGCATGATTGTTATTGTTAGTTATATCTTACTATGCATATCGACTATTATCTGCTGAGTTCTTTGAACTTACCCCGTTGTTTTATACTTATTTCAGGATGAAGCTATCAGGAGAGTCCAGCTGCCAAACCCCCCCCCCTCGTCGTGATAGTTTATTTGTTATTTGATTTTTGATTTTTGATATTTTGACTAGAAGATATGTTTAGGACTGGTGTTTGATTTATGTACTCGTGGATATTTGGTATGTCCTTATGGACCTTTATTCGGATTTTTATTCGATTGGATTTGGTTGAGTATTCCTGCCCAGATGGCAGAAGGGGTAAGTCTAGATGTGATAAACTTTTGGTTATTTCCTTTGATTGTTGGCCTAAGGCCTACTTATGATATGCGTGTGTTATTTAGATTCCGATCGTGTTGACCGAGGAATAGTGGCCGCGTAGGCCTTGTATGCAAGTTCCATATTGTCACCCGTACAGGGGAGATGCTGTCGGATTTTTTGTCTGGCGACGACTCTCCCGGGGCGTGACAATTTATTTGGTATCATAGCCCTAGGTTTTCGAGTTCCTAAGGGTTTTTGGATTTTTCCGAGTTCGCCATGTTTTGGAAGGTTTTTGCGAGTCAATCTGGAAAATTTTGGATTGGTATGGATTTCCGATGATTTTTATGTTTCGGAAATTCGAGGTATTATTGACGAGGTCAATTTGGGGATTTGGTGATGACAGGACCTCTCCTGGCGGCAAAATAGGTATGATGATTAATTTTATATGTTTTTACTTGTAGTAACATCTGTAATAATTTAACAGATATGAGACGAGGTGGGCGTGCTCCTGCGCCAAGACGTGGTGCGGGGTGGCCACGCCAGAGGAACTTGAGATCTTTGGCGACGGAGTTGCCAGAAAGATCTACTGAGGGTGAGCATGTTGATCAGGATTAGATTCCGCATGGTGCTACGGGAGTCGTGGATCCTCAGTCCTCGGCGGTTCCTCCTCCAGAGATACCCACTTCTGGGGTATCCGATGTACCAGCGAGAGACCCTGCTGCTACACACCAGACACCCCCGCCAATAGGGCCTGCTACTGCAGACCCGACAAGTCCATCAGTGGAGCCGGTCGGCCCTCACTCGGTATCTGCCCCTGCGTATGCAGCGACACCATCTACTGTAGTTTCTCCAGCTCCTGAGACAACCCCTACTCATCCTACTGATGTGGCTGGGGCACGAGCTCGGATTCCCGATTTAGCAAAGTCGATGAAAAGCCGGTTCACCTTATTCAGCGGAGAGACTGATCCGAGTGTGGCTCAATCTTGGATCGAGACTATGGAGCGTACTTTCTTCTATATGGTTTGCTCCGAGTGCGAGAAGGCAGAGTTGGCGGCCTTCCATTTACGAGGCGAGGCCGAGATCTGGTGGGACACGCAGCGCTCGATCATCGGTGAGTAGCAGATTACCTGGGTGAGATTCAGAGAGGCCTTTGAGAGTCAGTATTTCCCACGATTATATCAGATGATGTGCCGTCAGGATTTTCTGAGTCTTTGATAGAATAATCACTTAATGATGGAGTATAATGCAGAATTTAATAGGTTAGCCAGGTTTTGTCCAGAGTTAGTCGCTGAGGACAAGTCGTGCATGATTCAATTTGTTCAGGGATTAGATGGGCATCTTCAGGTCAAGATGGCAGGATTTGGCAGTTCTTCCTACCGAGAGGCATTGGATAGAGCTCTGTTGATTGAGTCAGCTCAACAGAGCTATCTTGGAAGAAACAGACAAAACAAACCACAGGATAGACCAGCGACCCGCCACGCGGCGATAAAGTGGCGCAGATTCAGTGGTCGAGTCACTCTGGGGCATCTAGCTAGCCTCAAAAATCAGGACGATCTTCAGCTGGACCCTCCCGGTCTTCTCAGTAGAGCCGGAGGCTGCCGACTAGTGACACCTACTGTACTCGTTGTGGATCGAGAGAGCATACCGTCTCAGCCTGCACATTAGGATAGTCAGTTTGCTATTATTGCAAACTGCCTGGACACCTGAGCCGAGATTGTTCGTTGAAGGCTCAACATGTGGCTTCCGGGGTTTCTATCCAGGGAGGACAATTGCGTCAGTCTGGGACTCAGAGAGGGGGGCAAACAGCCAAACCTTCACAACACTAGCAGAGGACAGCTCCCCCTACAGGAGTCACATATGACATGCATGGACAGGAGTACTCCAGTGCCCGTACGATGTCACAAGGTTCTATTTCAGGACCTCAGTATCAGGTGCATCCCCAGCCACTGGTACAGTACCAGTTGCAGCCTCAGCCACTAATTCAGTATCAGTTGTAGCCCCCGTCACTAGTTCAGGATCAGCCGCAGCTACCCGTATAGTACCAGTCGTAACCTTCATATTAGCCTTCATATCAGCCTTCTTATCAACCTTCGTATAAGCCTTCGTATCAGTCTCAGGCCCAGACACAGCCACCTCTGGCAATGCTACCACCTCCACCGGAGACTGGGCCGATTCATATGATTACTAGAGAGGATGCGCAGTGAGCTAACGAATCCATTTTTCGTGGTACGATTTCACTTTATGCATTTTCAGCTATTTTGCTAATTGATACTGGAAGTTCACATTCGTTTATTTCTCGTGCATTTATGAGAGAGATTGGTAGACTACCTACTATTAGATCACAGCGATTAATCGTCTCCCTACCGTCTGGTGATACGTTGGATGTTACCTAGAGGTCCGAGGTTGTCCCTTAGATTTCGGTAACATCATACTTACTGTAGATTTATTGGTACTGGACATGATCGAGTTCGACATTATCCTTGGCATGGATTGACTGTCAGCATATCATGCCACAGTTGATTGCCAGACGAGGGTGGTCACATTTCGACCTCCGAACCAACCCTCGTGGGATTTCACTGGCATCCGGGACGACGACATATCGATCATTTCTGCGATTCAGGCTCAGAAGATTTTATTGCACGGTTGCCTGAGTTTTCTATTATCATTGATCAATGTAGAAGACAGTGGTGACTCTCAGATCACTGACATTCCTATTGTCCGAGAATATTCGGATGTCTTTTCCAGAGGAGTTACCGGGCCTGCCTCCCAGAAGGCAAGTGGAGTTCACAATTGAGTTAATTCCTGGGACGTCGCCGACATCGAAAGCTCCTTATCGTATGGCCCCGAGAGAGTTGGACGAGTTAAAGGTTCATCTCCAGGAGCTTTTGGACAAAGGTTTTATTCGCCTAAGTGTATCTCTCTAGGGTTCTCCGATTCTCTTCGTGAAGAAGAAAGACGGTTCGATGAGATTATGCATCAACTACAGGTAGTTGAATGCCATCACTATCAAGAATAAATATCCCCTGCCACATATTGAGGACTTGTTTGATCAGCTCAGAGGTACATCAGTATATTCTAAGATTGATTTGCGGTCCGAATATCATCAACTAAGGGTTAGAGACTCGGACATTCAGAAGACAGCGTTCCATACTAGATATGGACACTATGAGTTTTTGGTAATGTCATTTGGGCTTACCAATGCTCCAGCGGTATTCATGGATTTGATGAACCGTGAATTTATGGATTTCCTAGATCGGTTCGTCATTGTCTTTATTGACGACATTCTAGTCTATTCTCATTCCGAAGAGGAACACGCACAGCATCTTCGTCTTGTTTTGGATAGGCTCCGGCAGAAGCGACTATATGCGAAGTTCAATAAGTGCGCGTTCTGGTTACCCTCAGTTGGTTTTCTGGGACATGTGATTTCTAGTAGAGGCATTTCAGTTGACCCCCAGAAGATCGAGGCTGTCACCAGATGGGAGCAACCGAAATCAGTTCAGGAGGTTCGCAGTTTCTTAGGCTTAGCCGGATATTACAGACGGTTCATTGAGGGTTTCTCGAGCATCGCTATGCCATTGACACGCCTTACCAGGAAGGGCATGAAATTCACATGGTCAGAGGCGGAGACCGTTCGAGAGTTGAAGAAGAGGCGTGTCGCGACCGATTCGTATTATTGCCATCAGGGGACAACGGTTTCGTCCTTTATACCGATGCGTCTCTGCAGGGTTTAGGCGCAGTATTGATGCAGCACGGCAGGGTAGTCTCTTATGCTTCTCGCCAGTTGAAGGAGCATGAGAAAAACTACCCAGTACATGATCTAGAACTAATCGCTATTATCTTTGCCTTGAAGATTTGGAGGCATCATTTATATGGTATTACATTTGAGATTCTCACTGATCATAAGAGTCTCAAATATTTATTTACGCAGAAGGAACTCAATCTCCGACAGAGGAGATGGATGGAGTTTCTGAAGGATTATGACTGTACCATTAGCTACCATCCAGGGAAAGCCAATGTGGTTGCCGATGCACTTAGTCGGAAGTCCTGAGGGGCTTTAGCTTCCTACTGAGTTTTAGTCACGGATTTGATTCAGGGTCTCTCTGAGTTGGGTCTTGAGGAGCAGGGACCGATAGAGCAGGGCATTCTGGTTACCATGGTTGCTCAGTCGTCTATCCGGACGAGAGTCCGGGAGGCTCAGGCCAGTGATCAATATTTGCAGTTTATTTGCAGTCAGATAATTTCTGGACAATAGACTAAGTTCACCCGAGATGATGAAGGTATAATTTATTTCCGGGGCAGATTATGCGTACCTCAGTCTCACCCGGTCATGGAGGAGTTACTTCAGGAGGCTCATCGCTCTCAATTTGCGATCCACCCAGGCGGAACCCACATGTATCGAGATTTAAAGCGTTTGTATTGGTGGAACGACATGAAGAAAGACATCGCAGATTTTGTTGCTAGATGTCTCATTTGTCAGCAGGTAAAGGATGAGCACCAGAGACCAGCTGGATTACTTCAGAGGATTCCTATTCCTGAGTGGAAATGGGATCACATTACCATGGATTTTGTGGTGGGTTTGCCTAGGACACGTCAAGGCCATGACGCGATTTGGGTAGTCGTAGACCGACTAACCAAATCTGCGCACTTCTTAGCGATTCGGAAGACTGACTCTCTGGATCGTTTGGAAGAGTTATATTGTTGGGAGATCATCAGATTGCATGGTGTTCCTTTGAGCATTATATCAGATAGAGATCCCTGGTTCACGTCCCGGTTCTGGCAGAGTCTGCAGCAGGCCTTAGGCACGCAGCTTCGTTTTAGTACTGCTTTCCATCCGCAGACAGATGGACAGTCTGAACAGATCATTCAGACACTAGAGGATTTGCTGAGGTCTTGTGTTATGGATTTCGGGGGCAACTGGGAGGACCACTTGCCGTTAGTGGGATTCGCCTACAATAACGGCTATCATTCGACTATCCAAATTGCCCCGTTTAAAGCATTGTATGGTAGACAGTGTCGTACACCCACCCTCTGGGAGGATGTTGGGGAGGCCTAGTTACTAGGACCCCAGAGAGCTCATCATGAGGCAGAGTTGGTCCGTACTATCAGACGTAGGATGACAGAGGTGCAGGATCGCCAGAAGAGTTATGCAGATCGGAGACGGAGACCTCTGGAGTTCTCTATTGGTGATCATGTATTCCTGCGAGTCTCACCCACGAAAGGGGTGAAGAGGTTTGGCCTCCGTGGTAAGCTAGCTCCTAGGTATATTGGTCCATTTGAGATTTTAGAGAGGATCGGAGCAGTCGCTTATCGCTACCACCATCTTTGACGGGTATTCATGATGTGTTCCATGTGTCCATGCTGAGAAAATATGTGTCAGACTCTTCACATATTCTGTTAGATGTGTCAGGTTCCATTCAACCTGATGCTACTTACGCAGAGGTTCCGGTACGGATTCTGGATCACAAGGAACGACAGTTGCGGAATAAGGTTGTGCGACTTGTCAAGGTCGGATGGAGTCACCACACCGATGAGGAGGCTACTTGGGAGCTTGAGGAAAAGATCAGAGCTCAATACCTCCACCTGTTTACTTAAGGTATGTGAGATATATTTCTAGTACTTGTGGTATCTCTTACTCATTATGCATCTGAGTAGGAAATTTGGGGACCAAATTTTTATTAGTGGGGGAGAATGTTAAATACAGAAAATTTAACATACTAAATTAAATGGTCAAAGAATTTAGAAAAATAATCCTGGGAATTTTTCGGGATTTTTAGGATTTTTTTCAGAATTTTTCTGGATTTAAACGGAGCCTATAAGAGATAATTATGGGGATAAAATAAATAGGCTTTGGTGGAATCTATTTAAGGGAGTTAATAGGTGATATTAACCTAAAGTTTCAAATACCTAAACCTAGGTTTAGTTTTCACGATTTGCGCTGCACCCCTCCTTTCTCCGTGATTTTTCCCCTTCGCGGCGGTTTCCGCGATAACTTCTTTTTCCCCTGCCGCGCCTGGCCTCTTCCTCGTGCATTTCTCTCGCGATTTCCTCTTCCTCACACCCATAGCCACCGCAACCAGCAGCCACAATTTTCAGTCATCGTTGCTTGCCGTCCGACACCGAGGTCGTGCCGCCGTCGCTGCTCACGCGAATGCCCCTCTGCGGCGCGCTCCGCCCTAAGCACAAATTGTCAGCGCGTCCCGCGACCTGAGACGATCGCCGCGGGTGCCCTCTTCCCCGCTGTTCACCGCAACCGGTTGACCTCCCACACGCTCAACACCGTGCGCCCTCCTTTTCCAACGTCGATCGTCCTCCGGCCAGCCTCCGCCGCCCTGATCGGCCGCACTGAGGAAATATTGTCGAGGGGAGCTTCCCATTTCCGGTATACACCTAGTTTTCCTCTTGTTTCCTTTCTTTTCAGTGATTCCATGGGATGTGGTGATCAAGAGTGGGCATTGGGTTCGGGTAGTGAGACATGGGCAGTGGTCGGCAGGTTGAACGGAGGGATGGAGATGTGGTCGGCTGTGAACAGGGGTTGAGTCGGCTGGGAGGGAGTGGCTCGGTTATGGGCTGCGAATAGAGTGTGTGCTGGCGGTTAATGGCTGTAAATGGACTAGTTTGGGGTTGCCGGCTATGAGTTTAGAATGTTGTCTGTTGAGAGGGCTATAAGAGTCCATTTGGGTGATATCGGCTGTGCACGGTTAGGTGTTGGAGTTTTGTACAGATTTTCTGTGATATGGGGTTTTGGCCGACTGTGTAAGGGTTAGATAAATTAGTGAAATTGGAAGTTGATTTGGGTTAATTGGTTTATGTACGAAATCAGCTTTAGATTCGATTTGACGGTGGATTGCATTTTTGTGCTTAATAATAATTATGTTGTATGCAGGTTTCGGTCACGAGGCAGGTTCACGGGCGTGACAATTTCGTTATTTTCTCGAGCATTTTAGTAGGCGGGTATTTTGACTTATCTTTTAGATATAGTCATGTTGATATGCTAGTTAGTATAGCTTACAATAATTTTTATGTTTAACTGCCTTGTATGTTATTGTGCCTACTTGATTCATGCATTTGATCAGCCTTTAGTTATACCTTTCCTATTTTACTTGGATCATTGATATGTACCTATTGGTTGTGCATATTATTCGGATATGTATTTTAGTTGGTATTACATGCTTTAGTATCATGCACCATCTTACATGATTGCATGCTGGCTGGACGGGGTTCCTTTGTAGTCGAGCCTGCAGCCAGTTACATGGTCTGCACACGCTACCACTCATGGATTAGTGGTACATCAGGAGGGTGTGTGCAGTAGCTCTGTCAGGCTCCGCTAGTCCGCTCATGGGTAGCGATGAGGCAGCATGGTAGCGGACAGGAATCCCTCCTCTAGTCTACGACACCGGGAGATGAGAGCATTGCTCTCCCACTCTGTTTGGGGCAGGAGGATAGGTGTACTCCGACAGCATCTTGTCCACTCGGTCACTCAGGAGCAGTGATGGCAGAGTACACAGTTGTCATAGCCCTACCCACTCGGCTTCACCATCGCGTGTGAGGCGGCTGACTGGCGTCAGAGATGACCATGTCATTTGCATCACATGCATTTTGCATGGATGACATTTGTATTGTGTTTGTTGTATTTTGATTGATGTCTTGAATGTTGCATATGATTGTCATGCATATAGGATATATATTTGTATTTGGTCTGATGACTTTATTTCTTCTAGTATGACACATGCTCCTATATCAGGATAGGAGATTCAGGTAAGTACATTTTTTTTGTATTTCTTTCTTGCATATCCTATGTATGAGATTGTACTGGCATGATTATTATTGTTAGTTATATCTTACTATGCATATCGACTATTATCCGCTGAGTTCTTTGAACTTACCCCATTGTTTTATACTTATTTCAGGATGAAGCTATCAGGAGAGTCCAGCTGCCAAACCCCCCCCCCCCCTCCCCCTCGTCGTGATAGTTTATTTGTTATTTGATTTATGGTTTTTGATATGTTAACTAGAAGATATGTTTAGGACTGGTGTTTGATTTATGTACTCATGGATATTTGGTATGTCCTTATGGACCTTTATTCGGATTTTTATTCGATTGGATTTGGTTGAGTATTCTTGCCCAGATGGCAGAAGGGGTAAGTCTAGATGTGATAAACTTTTGGTTATTTCCTTTGATTGTTGGCTTGAGGCCTACTTATGACCTGCATGTGTTGTTTGGATTCTGGTCGTGTTGACCGATGAATAGTGGTCGTATAGGTCTTGTATGCAAGTTCCATATTGTCACCGTCTGACAGGATGCTGATTTTTTGACTCCCGGCGTGATAATTGCGATCCAACAATCGATCGACTGTTGTTGGTCTCATGTGCAATCCACGTAACATCGTTGAGTTGGTTGAGTCGCGTCCTCGATACCAACTTGACAAACAATTGTTTCATCGTTGAATTGGCGACGAAGTTGAGTTTTCGTTGTTGGTTTGTGACGAAAACAATTTTTGTCATAGATTTTGTGACGGAAAAAATATTCATCGCAAAATCTCTATTTAATAGATTTTGCGACGAAAATTATTTTCATCGCCAAATTTGCGATGAAACTTGTTTTCCATCGTAGATTTTGCAACGAAAGCAAGTTTCTTCGTAGAATTGGGCAAGAATTAGTTTCTCGGAAAGTGATCAAAATCGATATTTTGTGATGAATTTATTTTCGTCATAAATTTTACGACGAAATATTTTTTTGTGGCAGATATTTGCGTGAATGCAAATCTTCGTCGCAAAATTTTGTGATGAATTTTAATTTTCGTTGTAAATTATTGCAACAAATTGATTTTTCTCGCTAAATTAGTCGCTAATTTGGCAATTAAATTTGCAATGAATTTTTTATTTGTCGCAAATTTTGCGACGAATTTCAAATTTTGGATGCAAATTTTTTCGATAATTTATTTGCAATGAAAATGTATTCATTACAAATTACATCGTAAAATTTTTTTATAATGAATTTATATTCAAAATTCACAATAAAATTCGTCATAAAATAAGCTAAATTTTGTAGTGTTACACATCGATACTCATAAGGGACTAAAAATCTGTCTCTCATTTTTTTTATGTTTAATAACTGATTTAAATTAATGATTAACAAAAGAATAAGTGGCAGAGATTAAAAAAAATGCAATGGAAGCATCATATATATTTTTATTTGAAAGTCAACCTCAACCGGTTAGCTCCCCTTCAATCCTACGTGCCTACATCCAATGAAGATATCACAGGAATAACGTGATGACTAAGATACGATAGAGGCATAGTGGATGGCGTAGTGGTTAAGATATGATGGAATTTGAGATAAGATAAGGGTCGATTTCGGAGGAGGTCTAAAGTTCTTTTTTGGATTTAGATAATCTTTATGTGTCTTAGTCACTACATCAAAGTTCATAAAATTCTCCGTGATTTATCTCTCTCATAATAGTCGTAGAACAGATTGATAAAAACTATTGACAAATTTCAATCTTTTACAGATCCAACGAAGACATCACAACTTCTGGTCCAAAACCATTTGCTCTCTGCTTGGTATCCTTTGGATCACTACGTCCTCAAGACTAGGAAGCTTCTAGTGAATGCATTATGTTTGAGTTGAGCTAATTAGGAGATTGGTTCGAAGTCAATTTAGTGAAAATTTGGCAATAAAAATAATGTGCTAATAAGTGTTTGATTGGTTGCACCCCAAGCAACTAATCAATTGGCTATATATATATATATATATGAAAATTGATTGACCCTAAGCTAACAAAACTAAAGGCATTGAAATATCCCCTTGACAAAAGGGAAAGATATTTGATGAATACTTTGAGTATTGCAATTCGAATTTCAATTGGAGCACGCGTCCACAGTGGAAGGTTGTGGAGGTCGACTATTAGACATATGATCATGAATATTTTTGAATTTATTTGATGGATGAATTAGAGAAGGACCATCCTCTCCTAAGGTTAGTTGGATTTAAATATTTAGATTATAAAAAAAAAATCAAATAATAGCTTTAATTTGCACATATCCAATGAATCAAAATGATACTTTTTCCCTTTAAGGAACATTTCGATCAATTGTAAAATTATGAAAAAAAATATGATTTCAAGGATCTTTGAATTATGACAAAGTCTCTTATAATTTATCAACTTTCATTAAATTTTAAAATTAATTATAAAAAATGTTTGACATGAATATTATCATATTTTTTATAAAAAAACAAAAAACACCCAAATCGATAAAGGTATCATGACTTTTCAATTTTATCAAGGACATCCAGAAAGGTAAAGTTCATTCCGTTACAATATTATTCTTACCAGTACGTTGACCTGCCGTCCCTCTCTTTCAGTGGGAGTGGGGCCCCTGTATCTGAGGTGAAGCTAACCTCATCCGTGGGATGGGCCCCTACAGCAGGCCTCTGACTCTGAGAAACAAATAGAAACTTTCTCCTGTCGGCCACTGTCTTCTCCACTGAAAAATACTTGATGCGTGGTATTTTTCTCCACTCCATTCTAATTAATCACACAATTCACATTTCTCTTGGATAATTGTGAAAGAAAATGCTTTGCTTTTTTTTAATTTTTAAAACCACTTTTCAAAAAGATAGAGGATAAGTGGATTTTCTCGGTAGTGTTTTATTTCGCACTTGCATGTTGAATAGAGGGTCGCACTGAACGACCACAATTTAGCCAATGTGTTACCTTTTGATACATTCACAATAATAGACTTCTTCTGTCTATGTGATTTAGAAAGAGAACTATAATTTTGATTGATTTTATTCACGATGGGAAAACAAAAGCTAATCAAATTTTAATAGAAGACTCGTTGAGAATTTCTCTTACATAGATCAATGCTCAACATACTTCTTTAACCATGGAGGCATACTTAAGTCACACCATTAATATTATAACCTTTTTATATATATATAAAAGTTATCATCAAAATGGATAGCAAAATTACTATATAGTAAGTCTTATACGTTAAAACGCTCATAGTAGCTCGTAGGATAAAGCAAAATTTGCTCGGGAGGGGATTTTTCAATAGCATTTACAAAGTGTGAAGTAAAAAATGATAATTAATTTTTTTATTAAAAAAAATAACAAAAGTTTATAAATTGTGGAGATTGAAACAATGATAATCAAATGATGATGTATCTTGAAGACTAACAAAAGTTTAAGAGTTAAATCAAACTTTCTTTGCTTATAAAACTAAGAAGGAGAAGATTTATGTAATTGCTTTTCCATAATCGTAACTTACAAAGTTACACAATTTTAAAGTTTTTCAATCTTTCTCCTCGGGGAATAATGTAGAATTAATTTATTAATATAACGGTTTGGTTCGGTCTTTTTACTAAAATCGGGCATTCTCGAACCCATGGAGATCGCTGACCCGGTTCGTGGATTTGCGCATGATGGCCACCTTCGCAAGCTGCTCGGCGGCGAGCCAAGCTGATGTCGGCGTCAGGGCCTCCCTACGCACGTCCGCCGGAGCTTCTCTCCGCCACCTCTGCCTCCCCGATGGAGAGACCGCCTCTTCCCGTGGTTGATCATGGTAACGCTGGTGGTGCTCAAGGCAGCGCCGACGCCGCTGTAGCTCGGCGAGCTCCGAGTCCAGGTTGCGGATGAGGTGGTGGTCCTCGAATCCTGAAGCCGACTGCTGCAGCAAGGCGCGGGCTGAGGAGAGCAGTTGGTGAGCGGTGGAATAGTCTGAGAGCTCGGCGAGGCGGTGCGACTCGGCCGCCGCCCTTGTGGACACGAAGATATTGCGGAGCCTCAGAGAGGCTTCGCCGAGCTCCGGGCAGAGGGGCGGCAGCAGAACCACCTGATCCTCGCCGAATGAGAGATTGTGGGTGGCCGGATCGCGGTAGCTGCACTTGGCAGTCAACTGGTGATGGTCGTTGGGTGTCTCCTCTATCGCCGGAAAGGGCACTCGCAGCTCCACCAAAAGCTCCCTCTCCTCCTCTGCGTAAAGATCCCCCAGGCGGAGAACAGAGCCCTCTGGTCCAGTAGCCGCATAGCTGCAACCACCGCCAGAGGGATACACGGCACAGATTTCGCCCGACGGGAACACGAGTTGGAGGCGGACGTCTTGCATCACCACCGACACAAGGCCGCCGACGCATTTGAGGAAAGCGCCTTCCGACGGCACCTGCCTCCTTTGCAATGGCTCCTCCGTTCCGTTGGCATCTTCGAGGGGAATTTCCAGATGCGCGAAGCGAGTGGTGGCGACGGTTGTTGCTGTTGTTAACAGAGAATGCGGCCGGAGATTGCCGCCACCGGCGCCACGAGGCGTGTGCGAGGGCTTATCGTTAATGTGGGTCTTGCTTTCCTTGGGCTGCTCTTGCTCGCGTAGGTGTGGCTGCTGGACAGCATCGGAGAAGAGCATGATGGTGGCCACCGGGTTGCGCTCTCGGCGGTCATCCAGAACCTTGGTAGCCTTCCTAAGAGCGTCACCGATGCTAGCGCCACCAGCTGCGGCGGCAGCTCCGATATTGCCCACCACGACGAGCCTCTCAACGATCTGCCGGGCGGCGCGCTGACCCTGCCTTGACATCCGCCGGAGAGGGAAGAGCCTCTTGGCGCCCGTGGAGGCCGAGAAGGCGACCATGGAGAGCCGATCTGCGGGGCCCAACGACGAGACCACCAGCAGCATCGCACGCTTTAGCATCTGGAGCTTCTCCCCCGTCATGCCTTGGCTCACGTCCGACACCGTAACCAGGTCTATCGGGGCGCGACCGCTGGTCTGGTCGAGGAGAGGCGCGGACCGCAACGGCGGCGCTTTCACCTTGATCGCCACCACGTATTTCCGGTGGCGCCGCCCCTCAGACAGCAGAGCCGCTTGCGGCATAACAGTCACCTGAAGGCCGCTGGCGATGGATCTCGGCGTTGACAAGTCCTCTTCGTCACTGCTCTCCTCGCTCTTGTCGTCCTCGTCGACGGCTTCCGGTATGGGATTAAATCGTATGCCACCAGCTTGTTTGCCTCTGGGCGCAACGAGCAACGGCTCGTCGTCGTCATACACCTTGGCAGAAGGCGCATCTGAGACGGCGATTTTGTTCATGTCAAATCGTTGTTCGCGGCCTTTGGCTGTACCACTTCTGCCTCCGCGGTAGGTTCTCAGATTGGGATTCCGGTTCTCCGACTCACCAACCATCCTTCGCTCTGTGTCTTCGTGACGCCGGTTCATGGCCAAGAGGAAGGGTTCCTGGAGCCAGGCGGAGGAACACACAGGGCAGGCGAGGCTGCTGTGGCTCCTGACGTGGGCGGCGATGCAGGGGAAGTGGAAGGCGTGGGAACACTCCGCCGTAAACACCGGCGTCTCCTGGCTCACCTTCAGGCTTTGTGAACAAATCCGGCAACGACTCTGCCAAAGAACGAGCTGCAAACGTTAGAATAAGAACAAAAAGCTGTAAAGCCAAAAAGCAATCCGAATGAAATCTCACAGCCAAGAGCCAGGAATCTCTAAGGATCAGATCGATTTAAAGAAAAAGGAACCTTGGAGAGGCGCTTGAAGAGGGCAAATTTGGAAGGGGATCTTGGAGACGAAGGGGTAGAGAAAGCCTTTCTATGTAACAGAGCAGGGCTGCGACTCCTAGGAGTGGCGGCGGCGGTGGTAGTACCGGATGCAGGCATAACGGCCGGGGGCTCCCGAAGCTCCGGGGCCGGCACCAGCCGCGGCGTGGAATGGTTACTGCCCCCTTTGCCGCCGGATAAAAATCCAAGCTTGGCACAGCTCCTCGGACTGGGCTCAGGATTGAGCGTGGCGGCCCTCTCGGCCGCCATCGCTTTCGGCGCCTCTCGCCGGGCCGCCGTGCAAAAAGCTTTCCGCCACCCTCCAGTTCCCATACCTCTCCCCTCAGCACTTTTGTTCTTCTCCAGTGCACCTTAATTATTATTATCCAAAATCTTCCTTCTCTAACCTTCTTCTCTTCCCCTTTTGGACACCTCTTCCGGATCTGCCATTGCTGTACATACTACGACCACCTTCTCATCGTCACCGTGGAAACCCAATCAATGAGCTTCCTGCAACAACAGGAGATTAAATAATTAAATTCTACCCATTTATCTTTATCTCTCCAGTCTCTCTTCTAAAATAAGCAACCTGATTAGCAGCTTTAAATTTTCACCGTTGCTCAGGTTCATTAATTACTCTACTTTGTCCATATCTGGAGCGAGCAGAGTAGGCGAAAGAATTTGCACGTAAAAGAAAACCATTAACTCGCAGCCTTCCTTTAATTTCCTCCCTGGATCCAATGAAGCTTGGCTTCCTCCAACACTGCGCCCAAGGCGAGTGCCGAGCTTGGTTTGGCACCGTCACTGCAGCAGTAAGAAGCTCTAAGCATGGAGGAGTATTTCAAAGTCAAAAACGTATCAACAGACGGATAGAATTTTATATCGAGGAGACGTCAAACTAAAATATAATAATATTAATTTTAAAAAATAAATAAATATTTTTTTTTATAATAATTATTTAAAATTTAAAGGATTTTAGGGAGCCATGGTCCCAAAACCCCCCCCCCGAAGAGAATTTAATTACCCCTGCCGAAGAGAAGATAGATGGTGGCTCCGGGTCAACGGTCAACCTAGGTTTGAAATCGGCAAGCTTAAATGGAGAAGCATGGGCCATACCTCTCTATTTTGGATCGCAGTTGTTTATTTTAATATTATAGGGGTAAAACAGAAATTGGCCATTGTTCGGAAATTTTATTTTATAGTTGATTTAAAAGAATAATAAAAATCATTTTTAGAAAAATATATGTTCCTTTCAAAAGAGAGATAAATCGAAAAATATTCGTATTTTTAATAGCTCTAATTTTTTTATTTGTCTTTCCATTTAACCATTTATTTATTTTTATAAATTTGTCAGAATTAGAGATTAAATTGTGAATACTTAGAGTTAAATTGAACATTCTACTGTTATATTATAGCTCCGAAGGAAAAAAAAACTTTTAGAAAGACTAAAATACTTATTTGATCTCCTTAACTTGTTTTGTATATATGTATCGCATTTAACTTAAGTTGTTAACTAAAATATAGACAATTTGATCACGGATTTAGTGATTTGACTTACTCAATTCAATTTCTTAAAAACCACGTAAGTAAGGTTCCTCTTGCTCAATTGCTTTACTATTTAGGTTTGTTCTATTAAATAATGCATGCCACTATTTATAAGGGTGATTAGAATGTTTTTATATTTGTCTCACAAATATACAATTTGCAAGTAATATATGAGTGTAGGTGTTAAGATCAAAATAATAAATATGTCCAATATAAATAAAAGAGTTTAATGTAGTCTAGAATATCAAATTTCTATATTCATTGCCTTATGACTCTACCAATAATTCCAAAATAAAAATCACTAAGGCACTCATTGATGTACTAGGAAATAGAGAGCAAATCTCTCAAGGGTTTAAGGATAAGATTTCAAAATAATAAAATTTCAAATCCATAATCCACATTGAATATATTTGCTCAACATGAGAACTTAAAATAAATCTCGGCAAATTAATACGAGAAAATAACACAAAGAGATTAATAATCAAGTTTTATCTAAAAAACAAATATCAACATAAGAATAAGACAATATTTATCAGTAGAAATTTTTATATATTTGAGAACAAAATCTTGATCACATGATTTTGACTTTGATATTGTCTAGAGGCTTTATACAATCTTATTTTTTTTAATGCAAATGAATATCTATTAATTAAGAAGAATCTCCAAGATTTTTATGAAAAAAATAATCCCAATATGATGAGAAATTTGATCTCAACAAATAATAACAATCACATTTTAATCAACTAATTAAATCCTTGCCCAACTAGTTATTATAAATTGTACATTGACAAGCTAGAATTTAAATTTTGATCACTTGAATATTGCTTAAATATTTTCAATTTAGCTGACTAACTAGAAATCCTTATGGACCACCTTTAATAATAAAACCAAATATAATATTCAATTTAATGACTATTGCATTTTTAAAAAGTTAGTTTTGGTGGCCTAATCTTCTCCAAAGCCTAGCCAAGCTAAATAAAGATATTAAGTGTAGCGGATATGAAAAAGTAATAATAAGAAAAATCACAATGCTAATCAAAATAATTTATATGGTTTAGATCCTAGATTCTACTCTATGATCTATTAAATGGATCGAGTTAGATATTTCTATTATAAAAGAAACTCTTTGGAGGGGATAGAGAAATTTGAAATAGAATATCTTCTTACAAATATAAAATATAAGCACAAGGAAAATATGATCAAATATGAGCACTAGAAATTTTGGAATGAGTAAAAAGAAATGAATACTTACTATATATGAGTTGTGTATTCAAGATTTTCGTACATTCGGCCACCACGTCAAGATCCATAGGGTCCTTCATGATTTACCTATCTCACAATGATCGTGAGACAGACTGGTGGGAGTGCTAGACTGACAGTTCCAACCTTTGCAGAAGGTTCCCTTACATCCCTATTTATATTGACAATGGTGCATTCGTATAGAGGATAGAACAACTCATTCAAATAACTTTTGATTGGAATTAGTCAACTCAACAATCCAATAGTCGATCAAAATCCAAATAAGATAACCTTATCAACCAATGACTAGTATTCAAATGATAATTTTCAATCGATTGATAATATTTCCAATTGACTTAATCTGTAACCAATCAACCAAGTTGGATAAGATCACAAGCATATTTACCAATGACTTTTGTCTTTAATTAACTTCGTGAGGGTTCAATTAACTCAACTATGTTTAGTCAACTCAGGTAAACAATATAACAAGCTTATCTTATTCAACAGTCATATGAGCCACTCAATTGGCATTCAACCAACTCAAATCAAATAGAGACTAAGTCTTTGCTCGAGTAAAGGATTCTAATTGACCAAACAATTCCCAATGAAATCGATATCTTATTTTGCTCAACTTACATCTTGTAAGCCCTTACAATGCTTCAAGATCAAGCTTGTTCTTAAACTATGGCCAAGAACTCATGTTCCCCTATTAAAGGCTTTCAATCAGAAGCTCAGAGATTGCAAGTCACACAAACTCTTATAACTTATTGTCTTTTAGTTGTCACAATTTTTATGTTGTCCAAGAGTTAACTTTTCGTTAAGTTTTCAATTCTTCATATGCATCAAGTTCATGACTTACTTCACATGTCATCCTTCATTGTCACCTACAAAATTCCAATCTCCTTGTCATGCAGTCATTTGATTGCCTCATACTATCTTTCTCCAAACTCTGGTGGACCTCTTGAGCCTTGAGTCGAACCAAGATGACCACATTGTGTCACAAGTTTTGTGAGTTCCATATAAATGCTACCAAATTCTACCAGCTCTACACACACATCAGTAACATAAGCAAAGATTCAACTTAAAATTATTTGCTAAATTTATCAAAACATGTTGACCGAAGTCACCGAGCACACCCACTTATGATATAATTGTACCAACACTAACAAGTTATTTAACATGTTTTGGAACCTCAAGTTCCTACTTCATTATCTATGACTTATAAGGTGAGTCACATCTCGAAACCATTATAGGTAATCAATTCTCCTTTCAAAGATAGAACAACATCATACAAATAGTTTTCCTTTACAAGGTAGAAAATGAATATAAAAAAAAAATGTAAAGGAAAAGGAAACATGTCTAATATCCCTTCGCCTAGATCACTTCCGACACTTTGAAATAGAAGTAAGAATGGAATGAATGTGCAAAACATAGTATGTATACATTGCTATTCCAAGTGGCTTCACTCTCTATTTATAGTCAATTTGCAAACAATTAGTTGACTCAAGCCATCTTAATCAGTCAATTGAAACAACAATCTTAAAACTTTATCCGCAATGATTGTCTCATATATAGTTGATTGTACTACATTTAATTGACTTGATTATCAATAGTCAACTCAAATGTTTTTAATTGACTCAATTCAATATAGCTTTGATCTTTTCTTTCAATGACTGTCTTTAGTCAACTCCTTCAATCAATAGAGAAATCACTAAGATAAACTTGTCTCACCATTGACATGGTTCCAGTGGACTTTAGGTGTCTTCAGTCAACTCAAAGCCATAGTCACGTGTCATATCCAACCAAAGTTGTTGGAGGATCATGACCCGACTAGAAGGGGGATTGAATAGCTCTTGTTGATCGTCGATGGAAATCATTTCTTAATCGTCTACAACTTGAGATTAGTGCAGCGGAAATATAATGTTAAAGCAAAGACAATTAAAACAAAACAAAGAGTAAAGAGCACAAAGGCTAACAAAGAGATGTAACGTGGTTCACGACCCTTGCTGCTAGTCCATGGACGATTCGTATGACGAATCACTCCCTCAACTAAAGCACTAGTCTCTCCTTTAGCCCAAGCAAGGTGGAGGTAAACTTTCTTACAAGAACTCACTCCCTCTTACAATAGAATAGAAATAAACACAAGGAAGAGAAGTAGGAAACGTTCATAGCACTTGGGGGGCACATAGGAGTGTAAACATTAGCCTCCCAAAGCCACCCAATCCTTCTTTTTATAGGGAAGAAGGGTTTCTTCCCGTTAGAGCGACAATGATCACGGTTCCCAACCGACCGACCGCCCGAATCGCGATTGTTGCGATCCAACGACTCATCCATCGCTTGATCGATCAGGCCATCGATCGGCGGATAGAGCCATCGACCGAGTGATCCGCATAATCGATTGACTTTCAAACCTTCTATGCTTCTGCGTGACCACCTTGATCGATCGATTGTCCGTCTCGGCGATCGATGGAGAAGCGATTGATCGCCAAACTCTAGCGATCGATTCTTTGGGCCAGAAGTCCATCAGTCGAACACTGGTAGAGCACCAGTCGAGTGCCATCGAACTAGAGCAGTAGATTGCTATCTATAGCAGTTGACTGGTGTTGGATAAAACCTCAAACAAACCATTTGTTTGAGCATCTGACTTAACCAAACGTTGGGTAAACCTCAAACCTAAGTTTGAGCATCCGACTCTTGACTTAGTCATTCAGCCAAGTTCACCTATGAGCTATCGTTACAATCGCTCAATCTCTCATCTCCCTTGGAGTCCCTCACCAAAGCTCTCTTCGTTCGACCATGTCCCTTGGATGCGCCAAGCGCACGACTCCCACAATGTCATTCTTCACGTCTCGCCCTGAAGTCTGCTTCCTTTGACTTCACTCCAATGCTCCTCGTCCGACGGTCCCTCGGATGCACCAAGCGCACGACTTCCGCAATGTCATCCTTCACTGACTCAAGGACCTGCGCCATGAGATGGTGAACCCACCAATGCTAATATCAAGCTAACCCATGCATGATTTACTAAGTCTTACATAACTTAAACACACATATCAAATCATCATAAACATCCTAACTTAAACCTTTACCACACACATCAAAACTAAACTATACTTGGGTTGATTGCCCTAACAAAAGTTATATACTATTTTGATCAATTTAAATTAAGTAGGATATAAAAGACTAGTTGGCAAGATCGATCAACAAAAATCAACTGAATGGATCATATGGTTTGAATAAATTATATAGATCAAGCAAACCAGCTAAAGCGAGTGAACTAATTAAGTTGGTCAAATGAACCTGCCGTATTGGTTAGACAAAGTGGATCATGTCATTCAATCAGGTTGATGGATCAAACTGGTAGACCGAGTTGGTTGGGCAAACCAATTGAGTCAATCATGTCGATTAAGTTAGATTGAACAACTAAGCTAGTCATGCCGATTAGGTTAGATTGAATAGGTAAATCAAATGAGTTAGAGGTGTTGAGTACATTTAGTGAATCAACTAAATCAAATCTCTCGCATTCAGGGCAATTCAAATATTGTTAAATAAATTAGATATGTAAAATATATATATTGAAATATAAACAAGTTTACTACTTGTACTATTTTATTTTTACAACTAAACAAAATATTAAACATTTTATTCCTATTCCATTTTATTTCATTTATGCCTGCTAATTGAACAAAACGAGTTGGACCCACAAATTATTGGCACCTTGGGCCGATGGTGTGATTGAACCCTGATGGACGTTGATTTTGGATGACCAAATGATTCTCTCCTACTCGGGGAAATGTGACACTTCCTTCTCCACTTCAGTGCAACCCAATCATTTCTTCTTAAAAAAAAATTAAACAACTATCATTTTCTAATAATACGATACAAACAATCATTTTATAATTAACATCCACCGTAAGTTACTGTCTCTCTTAGAGCATCTCCAACGGTAGGTATTATTTTATTAAAATAAAAAATAAAAAAAATATGAAGGAGTGCTCCCCAATTGAAGAGCACTCCCTCAAACATCTCCCTTCTCATCACAATAGGAGCTCAAACCCTCACATTTGATTAATTAATGAATTATTACTTAAAGCGTCGCTTGTACACAACGAAAGATGCTTAAGGTGGCATACATCAATCAAAGCTGTTGTCCTTGTTAAGATCCAAGAGCCGTTTGTTGTTTTGGACTTTGGTGGCCATTAATGAAACCTATACTTTTGGCAAATGGTATTTCCAATTGTCCTATCACATTAAGCCAATTATTGTCATGTGTATATTCACCTAGGATAAGCTTTGTAGAGGTGAGTTTATTGTCTCCGCAGAGATGACATGGTAGCTAAGATAGGATGGAGCTTGTGAATAAGACAAGGATCGATTCTGAAAGAGATCTAAAGCTCTTTTCTAGATTCAGATATCTTCCACGTGTCTTGGTCATCACGTCAAGGGCCATAATGTTAGTATTAACCTTAAGTGTCAATTATGAGATCATTGATAAGGAAACTTTTGTATCATATTTCATAATAAATGCAAAGTTTACAGTTATTATATTTACTTCATTGATGTGTCATTTGAATAAATGTAATAATAATATCCTAGGGTAGTTGATTCTAGTCTATGACATATCAAGATAGTGACATGATAGTAAGATACTGTAGATATATAGAACACTACTCATAACTGTTCCTAGTCAAATATTAACATGCAGGGATAATATTAATACGTTGAGACTAACATGTATGTTAACTGATGACTTAATCTAACAAGTCATGGATATAGGATATCAAGTTGACACATGAATATATATTAGAGAATATGTACTGAATTGATCTGCCATGAGAATGTTTCATGGATCGTCATATAAGTGTTATAGACATTTTCATAGTGACTATTGGTATGAATAGTCCATAGACATGAAATCATTACAGTTCCCTACATAAGGAGTTGTATGCTTTGATATCGTCAAACATCACCTGTAACAGGGTGGACTATAAATCAATTATTGGATATGCAATGAGTTATACGGAGGGATGTGAGTGATGTAGATGAGATCTATCCCTTCAATATGACGGAAGTGATATCTATGAGCCCCTTGATAAAGTAGGACTACTAAAATGCATGGTCATGCTCAAATAAGTCAATATGAGATATTGAGCTCATTTGATTGGTGTAGTCTATTTGGGGATCAAGAAACACAAATATTGATAAGAGGATGACACGAGATATGCCTCATTGATCAATTTAGATATCAAAAATAGAAGGATTGAGTTATACAAGATAATAGTCACAGAAAGGTGATGTCGAATCTCAATATTCTTGTCACTTGGATAGCAATGATGCATTCCTATATGTCACTCATTGCCTATGTTTCTAAAAGGGGTTTTAGAGACATTGTCAACGTAACGAGAACCTATTGGGTCACACACTAAGAACGTGTTGTTTTAGAGATGTGGTTCATTTTAGTTTGACTAAATGAACCATTAGGCTATTGAATTGGATTCATTGAGTTAGACTCATTGATTGGGTCGAAACATGAGTTAAACTCAAGTTGGATTAATTTGAGTTAGACTCAAATCAAATCAATTGAAGAAGATGAAGGGTTATGGATTCATCATGAATTCATAATGCATGATTAATGAGAATTAATCATGCATAGAAGAGGAAAAATCAAAGGTTGGAAGAAACCTCATATCATGCATGATTAATATGGATTAATCATACATTGAAGAGGGAATACAAAAGGATGCAAAAAAAAAAACCTTTCATATTCATAGGATGAATATAAAAAGGGGGCTTTGGATCATGATGTTTGGGAGAGATTGCCTTTGTTCTTCTTCTTCATTTTCTTGGTCGAAAATCCTTCTTGGCCTAGACCCCCTGTGTGGTGTTGCTAGCATAATTTTGATTCTTCAAAGTGTGTGTTCGTGTGGATACCTTATAGGTGCGACCATCCTGTTCGTGCTTAGATCCTTTGAAGAAAAGTTACTGTCAAGATTGCGAAGGGATACACATCAAGGGTAATCTCTCAACTAGATGTAGTTGTAAGAAAGATTAGTTTTATGTATACACATGGATCTCTAGAGGTATCTAGTTTTTTCACTGCATTTGTGATTCTTTTTCGCACAAGATCCCTACAGTGGTATCAGAGCCACTTGTGTGAATATAAAACATCATTGTATTTCTCTATTATATGAGATATAATTCTGCATGAATTATTTATTATGAGTGCACGATTGTATGGATGGTTTTGTGTGACAAAACTAGCCGAGCAATACTTATATGTCAACATTGGCTACAAGGGTCTCGGGTTCATTTGGACCGCTGTAGAGTAGCGGCTTATAAATCGTGTTTTACATCATAATAAACGTTACATGTCATATATCTTTGTGAATGATGTATGCCATGGTGCATGGTTATGGCCCCTTATCCCCAATGAGATTGGATGTGTGTGTGTGTGTGCATATTGTAATTCATAATACGACCTACATGTTGTGCCTTCCACTTATATACATTTTCGATTGTACTAATAATTTATCCTCGAATTCGAGGTTTCTCCATTGTAATGTACATGTAAATTAGTATTAGTCTACTGGATGATGATGAGAAAGGAAGATGTAGACAACAACATACGACAACCAAAGGACACACTTGGAGAAGATGCTATCCCTAGGTCGACCCATCGATCTTGCTCATTGGCTTGAGAAGATCATTGATTACGGGTCATAACCATGTCATGTTTTTTTTTGTTTTCTGCATATATGTGATATATGTCATGATAATGATTGTATGTGATGCTTGTATACTTAATTATCAAAATTAGGTCATTTTTCATATGCCTACCAAAGTTTAGTATTCATGACTACTTCGATCAATCATAGTCAGGTTTGCCAAAGCAAAGTGACTTGATTTATCTTAGTATAGTGTGACTGGACAATTATGATGTCCGACTATTGAACTTTGAGTGTGACCTAACTAAGTTCTCTCAATTAGATTGAAAAACTTAGAGTCATAATTTGTTATCATAATTAGGTCAATAATATATGTCTACTAAAGTTTAGTACTCATGACTATCTCGATCAATTTAAGTCATATTTGCCAAAGCAAAGTGACTCGATTTATCTTGGTAGAGTGCGACTGGACAAATGTGATGTTTGACTATTGAACTTTGGGTGTGACCTAACTGAGTTGTCTCAATTAGATTGAAAAACTTATAGGCATATCTCATACGATGGGTAAAAATGAACAAATAGTATTGTTCCAAGCAAGAGTTACATAATGTAATTGGTACATAGTGCCTACCTAAGTTATACTAGTCTTGGGCGATTAGCCAAAGCTAACTCAAGATGAAGTATAATATGGATCTTGCTCCACTTGTGAAGTGAAAAATTCATTTAATTAAAAGACCTAATTAAATGATTAAAATATGATGCTTATTCTGCATTTCCTTTTGTAGAATCACCATGACAATAAATATGCCAAATACTCTCTCTCTGCAATTTGTCCTCGAAAAGGACAAGCTCAATGGAGCTAATTTCTTAGACTGGTACAAAAACTTGAGAATTGTTCTCAAGCAAGAACGAAAATTATATGTCTTAGAGCAACCCATTCCTGAATCATCTGCCACTAATGTTACTCGTGCTGATAAGGATGCTTATAAAAAGCTTCAAGATGATGCATTAGATGTGTCATGTCTTATGCTTGCTACTATGAACTCTGAGCTTCAGAAGCAACATGAGAACATGGATGCTTTTGATATGGTAACATATCTTAAACAACTGTATCAAGGGCAGGTAAGACACGATAGATTTGAGGTGTCAAAAGCATTATTTGGATGTAAAATGCAAGAAGGAACTCCTGTAGAAACTCAGGTACTCAAAATGATTGGGTACGTTGAGAACCTTGAAAGATTAGGATTTCTATTGGGTCAAGAGTTGGCCACTGATCTTGTTCTATAGTCATTGGCTGAAGGCTACAGTCAATTTGTCGTGAAATATAACATCAATGAAATTGACAAGTCTTTGCCTGAGTTGTTAAGAATGTTGAGAACTGCTGAAAACAATCTTAAGAAGATTCAACCTGGTAATGTACTCATGGTTAAAAAGGGCAAAGACAAAAAACATCCCAAAGGAAAAGGTAAGACCCAAGATAAGGGCAAGGCTAAGACATTGAAGCCAAAAGGTGGGGTGTCTAATGAAGGAACCTATTTCCATTGTGATGAGATTGGACATTGGAAGAGGCTACAAAAAGTACCTAGAGGAAGTTCAGAAAAAGAGAAGTGCGACTTCTGCCTCAGGTATATATGTTATAGAAGTTAATCTATCTATTTCTTTTTCATGGGTATTAGATATCAGTTGTGCTTCTCATATTTTTACTAATGTGTAGGGCTTGAGAAATAGTAGATCATTGACAAAAGAAGATGTGGACCTACGCGTAGGCAATAGCGTAAGAGTTGCTGCTATAGTTGTAGGAATATATTCCTTATCTTTGCCCAGTGGTTTTATCTTAGAACTAGAAGAGTGCTATTATGTACATGCTATAACTAAGAACATTATCTCTATTTCTTGTTTGGACAAGAGAGGTTTCTAATTTATAATAAAGGACAAAAGTTGTACTATTTATTTAAATGAAATGTTCTATTGTAGTGCACATATGATGAATGGACTCTATGTTCTAGATTTTGATAACCCAATCTATAAAATAAATATCAAACGGTTCAAATCTAATGATATGAATCAAACATATCTCTGGCATTGTCGCTTGAGTCACATAAATGAGAGTTGCATATCTCAACTCCATAAGGATGGACTTTTGGACTTATTTGATTTTGAATCATATGAGGTATGTGAATCTTGTCTACTAGGAAAGATGACAAAGACTCCTTTTAATGAACATAGCAAGAGAGCTAATGATTTGTTAGGACTCATACATACTGATGTTTGTGGCCCTTTCAAAGTAGCAGCTAGAGGAGGCTATCAATACTTCATTACATTTACTGATGATTTCAGTAGATATGATTATGTGTATCTTATGAAACACAAATCTGAATCCTTTGAAAAGTTTAAAGAATTCAAGAATGAAATACAAAATCAACTTGGTAAGAGTATTAAGATACTTTGATCAGATTAAGGTGGGGAATACCTTAGCCAAGAGTTTCATTACCATCTAGTTGAGTCTGGGATAATATCTCAACTCACTCCACCTGGAACACCACAGTGGAATGGTGTATCAGAAAGGAAAAATCGTACTTTATTAGATATGGTGCAATCAATGATGAGTCAGACAGATCTTCCTTCTTCCTTCTAGGGATATGCTCTAGAGACTGCTGCTTTCACTCTTAACCATGTTCCATCTAAGGCAATCATAAAGACACCATATACGATATGGACTTGGAAGAGTCCCAAGATGTCTTTTATGAAGATTTAGGGTTTTGAGGCTTATGTTAGACGACAAATCTCAGATAAATTAGGACCCAAATTAGGTAAGTGATATTTTGTTGGATATCCCAAGGAGACTAAGGGATATTACTTTTATAATTCCACACAAGGCAAAATGTTTATTGTTAGAAATGGTATTTTTTTTGGAAAGAGAATTTATTTCTAAGGGAATTAGTGGGAGTAAAGTTGATCTTGAAGAAATTAAAGATACACAAGATATCCTTGAAGCCTTGATGGAAATCTAACAGGCACCACAAGCGGTGAAGATTATGAATCTATAACACCACATGCAGTTGTGGCACAACCTGTTCGAGTAGACCATGCTCTGTGTAGATATGATAGGATACATCGTCAACTTGAGAGATACTCTTTTCTCTTATGTGACCACAGTGATGTAATGCTTGTTGATTTCAATGAGCCTACAACCTATCAAGAAGCTAAAATGAGCCCAGATTCTGAGAAATGGCTAGAGGCCATGAGGTCCGAAATGGAATCCATGCACACTAACCAAGTATGGACTTTAGTTGATCCACCTGAAGGGGTCAAATTCATTAGGTGTAAGTGGGTCTTTAAAAGAAAGACTGACATGAATGGTCATATGCATATCTATAAAGGTCAATTGGTAGCTAGAGGATTCAAGCAAATTCATGGTATAGACTATAATGAAACCTTTCCACCAATTGCGATGCTTAAATCTATTTGGATCATGCTTGTTATTGCAGCTTACCATGATTATGAAATCTAGTAGATTCATTTCTTAGTGGAAATCTACTTAAGGATATGTACATGACGCAACCTGAGGGTTTTGTAGATCTAAATGATGTTGGAAAGGCATGTAAGTTGCATAAGTCCATTTATGGTTTAAAGAAAGCTTCTCGAATTTGGAATCTTCGATTTGATGATGTGATCAAAATGTTTGGTTTCATAAAGAATGAAGATGAACCTTGTGTTGGGACCGTTGATGACCGCTAGAGGGGGGGGGTGAATAACGTGTTTTCGTTGTTAGCACAATAGAATATAGAAATATAAACGTAGAAACAAATGCAAACATAAATACATGCGATATACGTGGTTCGGAACCTTAGGGCTCCTACTCCACGAGGCGAGCTTGACGAGTTCTAGTGATGCACTCACCACTAATAAAACTCCTTCTCGATAATACGTCGGAGGCGGAGAAACTTCGTAAAAAAAGTTCTTACAACAATAAGAAATAAAATACAAGCAAATATAAGTGAAATACATAAAAGAATGTAAAGAACACTTTACAAACGATCTTTTGAAAGTTTGTTTATTGATTGCTTGAACCTTGCTTGAAGACCCTGATTTGCACAACAAATCGCCTCAATAACGCTCAAGAAATCGCTGTGAAAATCCCTCCCGTCGAGCTCCTTTTAAGCCTCCTCAAAACCTGAATTTTTGCCTGACAGTCGACTGCCATAAGTCCCCAGTCGACTGCCAATAGTACCATTGTGAGACAATAGCTTAATCCACGTCGGCATTCAAGCCAATGGTTACACTGGCAGTCAACTGCCATTACCCAGCAGTCGACTGCTAGGGTCGTAGTCGAATGACCAGTCGACTATTGAGCATTCTACTCCTATAACCTGACCATCAGTCGACTGCCCTCCATGGCAGTCAACTGCCATCAGTCGACTACTAGGCTATTTCCTGTAGTTGAACACTAGTTGACTCTGATCAGTTCGACTGGCCATAATTCTAGTCGATTGCCAAGAGTCAACTCGGCTACCAAGTGTCAAAACACTTGACCAATTGACTGGTCCAAAGCTCCAGTCAACTCGGCTACCAAGTGTCAACCATGAGGTTTAACCCCAAGTATGATGCCCTCATACTTGCTAGACCACCCTTAGCCTAGACGTAAGCCTTCTAGCCACCTCCATTAGCCTCATGCCTATTGAATCCCTCTAAGTCATCCATGACTTGTTCATTCATATGCTAGCCTTCAGGTGCTTCCATCGGCTATTGTCATACTAAGCTGGTCTATACCGCCAAGGCACATTGAGCTTACGCTGCCAAGACTACCGCTTGGTTTTACGCTGTCAAACATTGGACTTATGCTACCAAGACTCCACCCTTGGACTTTACGCCGCAAATATCAACCCTTGGACTTTCCTTGCCAACCCATGTTGGACTTTCCATTTGCCAAGACTTAAGCTTGGACTTTCCCTTGCCAAGACCCATGCTTGGAATTTCCATGCCAAGTAGCCAAGACTTGGACTTTCCATGCCAAGTACCCAATACTTGGACTTTCCATGCCAAGTACCCATGACTTGGACTTTCCATTGCCAAGTACCCATGACTTGGACTTTCCATGCCAAGTACCCATGACTTGGACTTTCCATTGCCAAGTACCTATGACTTGGACTTTCCATGCCAAGTACCATGACTTGGACTTTCCATTGCCAAGTACCCATGACTTGGATTTTCCATTTTCAAGTACTCAAGATTTGGACTTTCCCATGACAATCACATTGTCATATATTTTGTTGAACATCAATGTCAAATATCAAAATACTACTCGAGTCCGGTCAATCGTGACCTGGGCCGATTGCACCAACACCTTGTGTCTACAAGAGGGTTAGTGGGAGCACAGTCGTTGTTCTCATCTTATATGTAGATGATATAATACTCATTGGAAATGATATCCCTATGCTGCAGTCTGTGAAGAGTTGGCTTAGAAATTGTTTCTCAATGAAAGACTTAGGAGAAGCAGCCTATATATTGGGCATCAAGATCTATAGAGATAGATCTAAGAGACTGCTTGGCCTAAGTCAGAGTACATATATTGACAAGGTGCTTAATCATTTTGCAATACAGAATTCCAAGAAGGGATTCCTGCCAAAGTCACATGGTATAAACCTTTCGAAGGCTCAATGCCCTTCTTCTAAGGAAGAAAGGGATCACATGGATCAGATTCCTTATGCATCTGCTATAGGATTTATCATGTTATGTACTCACCCCAACATCTCGTATGTGTTAAGCATGATGAGCAGATACCAATCAGATCTAGGTGAAAGTCACTGGACAGCAGTCAAGAATATTCTTAAGTATTTGAGAAGAACAAAAGATTATTTCTTGATATTTGGAGGCGAGGAGGAGCTCGTTGTAAAGGGTTACATCGATGTAAGCTTCCAAACAGACAAGGATGATTCCAGATCGCAGTCAGGGTATGTATTTTACTTAAATGGTGGTGTTGTGAGCTGGAATAGTTCATAGCAAGACACAGTAGCTGATTCTACTATAGAGGCCGAGTATATTGCTGTTTCAGCTACAACAAAAGAGGCTTTTTGGATCAGGAAGTTTATTTCTAAGCTTGGTGTTGTTCCTAGCATACTGAGCCCTATAGACCTCTATTGTGATAACAATGGGGTCATTGCACAGGCTAAGGAACCTTGCTCTCATCAGCGGTCCAAACACATACTATGACGGTTCCATCTCATTCGAGAGATCATCGATAGAGGAGATGTGAGGATATGCAGAATACCAACCGATGCTAACATTGCAGACCCTTTAACCAAGGCTTTGGCACAGAGGAAACACGATAGTCACACTAGGTCATTGGGTATTAGATATTTCAGTGATTGACATTAGTACTAGTGGGAGATTATTAGTATTAGCCATAAGTGTCAATTATGAGATGATTGGTAAGGGAACTTTTGTATTATATTTCATAATAAAGGCAAAGTTTATGGTTATTATATTTACTTCATTGATGTGTCATTTGAATAAATATAATAATATCCTAAGGTAGTTGGTTCTAGTCTACGACATATCAAGATGGTGATTTGATAGTGGTATATTGTAGATATATAGAACACTACTCATAACTATTCCTAGTCAAGTATTAATATACAAGGATAATATTAATACGTTGAGACTAGCATGTAGGTCAATTAATAACTTAATCTCACAAGTCATGGATATAGGATATCAAGTTGACACATGGGTATATATTAGAGAATATGTGCTGAACTGACCCGCCATGAGAATGTTTCATGGATCGTCATATGAGTATCATAGACATTCTCATAGTGACTATTGGTATGAATAGTCCTTAGACCTGAAATCACTACGGTTCCCTACACAAGGAGTTGTATACTTTGGTATCGTCAAACGTCACCTGTAATAGGGTGGACTATAAAGTTGATCACTGGGTATGCAATGAATTATACGGAGGGATGTGAGTGATGTAGATGAGATCTATCCCTTCCATATGACGGAAGTGATATCTGTGAGTCCCTTGATAAAGTATGACTACTAAAATGCATGACCATGCTCAAAAAAGTTAATATGAGATATTGAACATATTTGATTGGTGTAGTCTACTTGGGGATCAAGAAACACAAAGATCGATAAGAGGATGATACGAGCTATGCCTCATTGATTAATTTAGATATCAAGGATAGAAGGATTGAGTCATACAAGATAATAGTCACAGAAAGGTGATGTCGGATCTTAACATTTTTATCACTTGGGTAGAAATGATGCATTGTTAGATGCCACTCATTTCTTATGTTTCTGAAATGGGTTTTAGAGACATTGCCAACGTTACGAGAACCTATTGGGTCACACACTAAGAACATATTGTTTTAGAGATGAGGTTCATTTTAGTTTGACTAAATGAATCATTAGGCTATTGAATTGGATTCATTGAGTTAGACTCATTGATTGGGCCAAAACTTGAGTTAGACTTAAGTTGGATTAATTTGAGTTAGACTCAAATCAAATCAATTGAAGAAGATGAAGGGTTATGGATTCATCACGAATTCATCATGCATGATTAATGTGAATTAATCATGCATGGAAGAGGGAAAACCAAAGGTTGGAAGAAACCTCTTATCATGTATGATTAATGTGGATTAATCATGCATTGAAGAGGGTTGCATTGAAGAGGGAATACAAAAGGATGCAAAAAAATATTTCATATTCATTGGATGACTATAAAAAGGGGGCTTTGGATCATGATGCTTGGGAGAGATTGCCTTTGTTCTTCTTCTTCATCTTCTTGGTCAAAAATCCTTCTTGGCCTAACCTCTTGTGTGGTGTTGCTAGCACAACTTTGATTCTCCAAAGTGTATGTTCGTGTGAATACCATAGAGGTGCGACCATCCGGATCGCGCTGAGATCCTTCGAAGAAAAGTTGCTGTCGGGATTGCGAAGGGCTATGCATCAAGGGTAATCTCTCAACTAGATGTAGTTGTAAGAACGATTAGTTTTATTTATACACATGAATATTTAGAGGGATTAAGTTTTTCTACTGCATTTTGCGATTCTTTTTCACACAAGATCCCTACAATGGTTTCAGAGTCACTTGTATAAACACAAAAAATCATTGTATTACTCTTTTATATGAGATATAAATCTTCATGAATTGTTTATTATGAGTGAACGATTGTATGGATGGTTTTGTGTGACAAAACTAGCCGGGCAACACTTGTATGTCAACAGTGGCTATAAGGGTCTTGGGTTCATTTAGACCGCCATAGAGTAGCAGCTTATAAATCGTGTTTTGCATCATAATAAACGTTACATGTCATATATCTTTGTGAATGATGAATGCCATGGTGCATGGTTATGGCCCCTTATCCCTAATGAGATTGGATGTATGTGTGTGTGCATATTGTAATTCATAATACGATCTACATGTCGTGCCTTCTACTTATATATATTTCCAATTATACTAATAATTTATCCTCGAATGTAACTCGAGGTTTCTCCATTGTAATGTACATGTAAATTAGTATTAGTCTACTGGATGACGATGAGAAAGGAAGATGTAAACAACAACACATGACAACCAAAGGGCGCACTTGGAGAAGATGTTATCTCTAGGTTGACCCATCGATCCTCTCATTGGCTTGAGAAGATCGTAGATTATGGGTAATAATCATGTCACGTTTTTTTTTTGTTTTCTACATATATGTGATATATGTCATGATAATGATTGTATGTGATGCATGTGTACTTAATTATCAAAATTAGGTCATTTTTCATATGCCTACCAATGTTTAGTACTCATGACTGCCTCGATCAATAGTAGTCAGGTTTACCAAAGCAAAGCGACTTGATTTATCTTGATATAGTGCGACTGGACAATTGTGATGTCCGACTATTGAACTTTGGGTGTGACCTAACTAAGTTCTCTCAATTAGATTGAAAAACTTAGAGGCATAATTTGTTATCATAATTAGTTCAATAATATATGTCTACCAAAGTTTAGTATTCACGACTACCTCAATCAATTGAAATCATGTTTGCCAAAGCAAAGTGACTCGATTTATCTTGGTAGAGTGAGACTGGACAAATGTGATGTCTGACTATTGAACTTTGGGTGTGACCTAACTGAGTTGTCTCAATTAGATCCAAAAACTTAGAGGCATATCTCATACGATGGGTAAAAACGAATAGATAGTGTTGTTCCAAGCAAGAGTTACATGGTGTAATTGGTACATAGTGTCTACCTAAGTTATACTAGTCTTGAGAGATTAGCCAAAGCTAACTCAAGTTGAAGTATAATATGGATCTTGCTCCACTTGTGAAGTGGAAAACTCATTTAATTAAAATACCTAATTAAATGATTAAAATATGGTGCTTATTCTACATTTTCTTTTGTAGAATCACCATGACAATAAATATGTCAAATACTCTCTCTCTCTCTCTGCAATCTGTTCTTGAAAAGGACAAATTTAATGGAGCTAATTTCCTAGACTGATACAAAAACTTGAGAATTATTCTCAAGCAAGAAGGAAAACTATATGTCCTATAGCAACCCATTCCCGAATCACCTGCCACTAATGCCACTTGTGTTGATAAGAATGCTTATAAAAAGCTTCAAGATGATGCATTAGATGTGTCATGTCTTATACTTACTACTACAACCTCTGAGCTTCTGAAGCAACATGAGAACATGGATGCTTTTGATATGGTAGCACATCTTAAACAACTGTATCAAGGGCAGGTAAGACATGAGAGATTTGAGGTGTCAAAGGCATTATTTGGATGTAAACTGTAAGAAGGAACTCCTGTAGGAACTCATGTAATCAAAATGATTGGGTACATTGAGAACCTTGAAAGATTAGGATTTCTATTGGGTCAAGAGTTGGCCACTAACCTTGTTTTGCAGTCATTGCCTGAAGGCTACAGTCAATTTGTCATGCACTATAACATGAATGAAATTGACAAACCTTTTTTTTGAGTTGTTAAGCATGTTGAGAACTATTGAAAACAATTTTAAGAAGATTCAACCTCGTAATGTACTCATGGTTAAAAAGGGCAAAGGTAAAAAGAAGTCCAAAGGAAAGGGTAAGACCCAAGATAAGGGAAAGGCCATGGCATTAAAGCCAAAAGGTGGGGTGTCTAAGGAAGGAACCTTCTTTCATTGTGATGAGATTGGACATTGGAAGAGAAATTGCAAAAAGTACCTAGAGGAAGTTCAGAAAAAGAGAAGTGCGACTTTTGCCTCAGGTATATATGTTATAGAAGTTAATCTATCTATTTCTTTTTCATAAGTATTAGATACCGGTTGTGCTTCTCATATTTGTATTAATGTGCAGGGCTTAAGATATAGTAGATCATTGACAAATAGAGATGTGGACCTATGCGTAGGCAATGACGCAAGAGTTACTACTATAGCTGTAGGAACATATTCCTTATCTTTGCCCAGTGGTTTTATCTTAGAACTAGAAGAGTGCTATTATGTACCTTCTATAACTAATAACATTATCTCTATTTCTTGTTTGGATAAGAGAGGTTTTGTTGATGCAGAGAGCATCACTCCTTCATTTTAATGTATGAACCATAGTTAAAGTTAGGACTTACTTGTGTTCTAATATCAGTGTTAAGTGTGCAGGCTTAATAGGAAGTCCTAGTAGGTCGTGTTGACTAGATACTAGACAAATATCTTGACAGATCAGGAGGATCGAACACCAAACATGAAGTCCAGATGGGTCGAGTGGACCAGACATTTGGCATGAAGATCGATTAGGTCAGGAGACCGGACAATTGACAAAAAGTCTAGCTGGGTCAGGTAGACCGGACAGCTAGTTAAAGCCCTGGTGGGTTAGATCGAATGTCAAGAACAGTAAGTCTGATAGGTAGCCGACATGTAGCCTGCAGATAAGCCTCGAGTGGAGAGGTGAGGCCGAGTCCTCTGTAGGGGGACAAAGCTAGGCATCGATCTGACAGAGAGTCCGCATGAAACTTAGAAGTTGAGATCGAGTAGTATTACTACTGCTATCATATTTGATGTTATCTATTTGTGCTAATCTCGTTTTGTAGGGATTAGTCGACTGAATGTATTCTAGTCGACTGGGTATGAATCAATTGATTGGATACCTAGTTGGAAAGATTAGCTGGTGATCGATCAAAGATTTGGCAGCACAGATGGAAAGAGTTTCAGTTGACTAGGGAGTTTCTGTCGACTGAAGAGGTAAACTTCCTGATGCGGAGCCGGGTGACCTGGAGTCGACTAGAGTGTGTTCAGTTGACTGGAAGACTAGAAGTTCTATATTGACCGGCTGATGTGGAGTTGACTGGAAGGCATTCCAGTTGACAGGAAAATGTTTATAAAATAAATGCTCGACCAACTCCGAGTACAATGTTGCTACTACATCGAAGTGTTGCCTCTATTCATACTCATCCACAAGAGCTTCGGTTCCTCACAAAGACACATTTTCGATACTCCGTGCCTACTTCGAAACTTCCATTAGTGTCGGTATAACTTAGCTCTTAATTTTCTTTTGTACTCATTTTCGCTTGCATGTATTTAACTTCAAAGAGAGGGTAGAGTGTTACCCATCTCGTACTTTTGTAAAAAGCGAACCCCTCCGAAGTCGAGAGTTCTCGAATCGGAGGGTATATAGTGATTGCCCATCGAGGTAGTTCTCGGAAGAGCTACAGGCCTTGGAGTAACAATCTAGTTAGGGTTGTGAACCAAGTAAAAGAAATTTATCTCTATTTCATTTTGTTTCCGCTACAAACTCTTTAACATTTTCAAAATATAAAAATAAGCTTTAAAATTTAAAAGAAAATTGTAACCTCTGAGATTCACCCCCATCTCTCGGATTATTTTGATCATACAATTGGTATCAGAGAGGGAGTATTTTGAATTTGATGAAACCACAATCGAGAGCATTAGAATAATTTTCTTTAAATTTCTTGCATTGGAATAATTTTCTTTACTTTTCTTGCATTAGAATAATTTTACATATTTTTGTCACTTAAAATAATTTTCTACACTTAGAATAATTTTTAATAAATTTTCACACTTAGAATAATTTTTAATATTTTTTTTGTACTTAGAATAATTTTTAATATTTTTTTTACACTTAGAATAATTTTTAATAATTTTATGCACTTAGAATAATTTTTAATAATTTTTCACACTTAGAATAATTTTTCTACACTTAGAATAATTTTTTTGCACTTAGAATAATTTTTAATAATTTTATGCATTTAGAATAATTTTTTCACACTTAGAATAATTTTTAATAATTTTTTGTATTTAGAATAATTTGTAATAATTTTTTCTGCATTTAGAATAATTTTTAATATTGTTCTGCACTTAGAGTAATTTTCTATTAATTTTTACACTTCGATTAATTTTCGATTAATTTTTGCAATTTGTATTATTTTTATATTAATATTTTCACTTAGTATAAATTTAATTCTCGCATAATATTATTTAATTTAAATAATTCTAGGAATAATTCTTAATTTTAATTAATTCAAATAAAAAACTTTTAATAAAATATTTATTTAGAAATGTCGCACTTAGAAGGGTATAGTACCGTTCGCCCTCCTCTCTTCAAGGGAGAGGACTTTTCCTATTGCAAAAGACGAATGAAGTGCTACTTGAAAACTGACCTAGAGGTCTGATTTTCAATTAGGAAAGATTTCGTCTCTCCGGTAGATGACTTGGGTGAGTTGTTAGAACCGGAGAAATGGACCGCGGATGTTAGGAAATTGACTCAAGTCGATTACAAGACGCTCAACACTTTGCAATGCGGACTTACCAAAGAAGAGCTCAATAGGGTGGGTCAATTCGAAAACTTTAAGGAATTGTGGAACAAATTAATTGAATTACATGAAGGTACAAATGACATTAGGATAGCTAAACAGGACATGTTACTTAATAAATTATTTAATTATAAAATGAATGAAAATAAAAATTCTAGTCAACTTTGCACGAGAATAAAAGACATTTTAAATGGATTACATTTAATTGAACACCAAATAGAAAATAGGGACGTAATTAGGTATACACTTAAGACATTCCCGAGGAACACCTTATGGACATTCATTATCGATGCCTATAAGGTTTTCCGGGATCTTTCCACAATTAGACTAGACGAATTGTTTTGCAAACTTGAACTACACGAACAAGCTAACTCGGGTCAAATCGAGAATGGTATTGCTTTAGTGGCAAGTTCGACAAAAAAGGAAAGGAAAGCGAAAAGTGAGTCCGAAGACGAGTCTGAGTCGAAACCAAATGGAGAAGAAGAAATAATAAATATGGTCCAAAAGATGTTCAACCGGAGAAAAAAGATTTACGAAGAAGAATGCTAAGAAAGTCATCGACAATAAGCCGAGACCCCGATAGAAAGTGACTTGCTATGAGTGCAACGGAAAGGGACACTGTGGATCGGAGTGCTCAAATCTAAAAAAGGAAGAAAAACCAAAAAAGGAAAAGAAGAAGAAAGTGCTTAAGGCAACTTGGGACGAATCGTCCTCCGAAGAGTCGGATGCAGAAGAGACGAAGAGAAGCTTTGTGGCGTTTATGGCCGAATCAAGCTCCGGAGCCGAGTCAAGTTCCGAGTATGAGTACTATTCTGAGTCTGAGAGAAGCCACAGATCCGCATCCATTTCCGAAGGACTAGACGAGGTAACTTCTCCCTTAGAAGATAAGTTGTATAATATAATTACATGCCTAGGTAGGAAGTTAGCTAAATCCTGTTGGGTTTCCGGCACCGCGGCGTGTGTGTGTTCGATCATGTTTCGTAAACATGAGCACAGCGGAAGCAATTAAAATAATAAATCTATATTTATTACAACACACACAACACACGCATGCATATTACAACAAGTGTAGACATAACCGTAAATTAAAATTTGCAATAAAAGAAATTTATCTACGTTATACCTTTCGTATGACGTGTAGCGGGAACGGCATCAACCGGAATGATCCTCGTAAGAATCGTCTCTATCCGTATCCACGCCGAGCTCCTCGGGATGACTTCGCTAAGTCACGAGCTTCGTCTTCGTACGGGTTACTAGCCTCGTGTTGAAGACGACGTGATCGAGAGATGATCACAATCCGAATCCAAATTCGGATCCTAAAACGAGTTCTCAAAACTCGCTTCTCCGGAGAGGTATTCGTCAACCGTTTGACGAATCCTTCGTCCCCCACCTCAGAGGATTACCGGAGATCAAATCCCGGTAAGTTAGCCGCTGTCGGAGCACTAACCGTCGTCCAAACGACGCTCCGACAACAAAGAAACAAGCTGTCCAGAAAAACTGGACAGCTTTTGGTGGAGGAATAGAGGCCGGCTAAGGAAAGATGGAAGCTCACCTTATCACCGAACCCAAAGGAGATCGCCGGAGGGTCGCCGGAGGTTCTCCGGCTGAAGCTTGGACACCGGCAAAGACTTGGACGGCTGCACACAAGCTGGGCGGCGGCAGCTTTAGGGTTGGCGCCAATTAACTCCAAGGTGGAGGTGGGCGGCAACTCAAGGGGGCTAGGGTTTGGATTAGTTAGGGTTTAACAATCCCTTAAGCCCTCTTTTATAGAGAACTAATTCTCTTAATGGTTAATGGATCATATCCATAAAGCCCGTTAACCCGCTCCATTAGGATAAGTTAAAATAAACCAAACCATGATGGTTTATTTTAAGTTAAAACGAACCGAACTAACTTTTGGTTCATTCGTTTAAAATAAACCAAACCCTTTGGTTTATTCTCATCCATTGGATTAGAACCAAACCATTTTGGTTCATCCATTATATCTTCATAAGACACGGCCCATCCACGCTTCCATTGCGACTGAAACAATTTCATGCTCGCTTTATGTTTGGTCCAACCAAACATAGTTTCTCTCGGTCTGAGAATCCCATTCTCAAGCTCGTTTTAAATCCTTTGGATTACACTCGTTGTGCGTGTGACCAAAAAGGTTCTCGGTTTATGTTGGCCGTCTATAATTAACCATTAATTATAGAACGATCATGAGTGGCACCTAGTAGTACATCATGATCCCCAATTAACCGAAAAGATCAACGGTTGATCCAGAACTATTTCTGAAACCCTTCAGTAGCTCGAATGAATAGTGCCCCATTCCCTTCACTCATCTTATACCCACTTGGTTCAGGACATGGTCTATTGTGTCAGTCCCCACTAGGCTGACTACGTCACACCTAGCCCAAGTATCATTTCATCGTCCTACGGATTCTAGTTACTCCACATGTATCGAAGAGTACCTTACTCTAAACAAGTAATGCTTTGGCCAAAGACTTTAGTAACAATCCGACGAGAGGCCATGGGTATACATCTCCTCGCAAGGAGTGGTGAATCCTTTATAGGCTATTCAAACGCCTTCGATCACTTCGACTTATACCCAATCATCCCGGGTCCACATCTCCTTAGAGATGTTTGCTTAAGATGTCAAAGCATAAGTCTCCATGATCAAGATGACTTGAATACCGCAAGTCAAAGGAACATCGCACTTAAGCCACGAAGAACTTCATTGACATATCTATATATGCAGAGAACCATATGAAGTCTTACTACCGGTCACTCCAATGAACTAGTTACCATAACTAGCATCCACGATTAACTCGACATCACTATGTCTCCACCGGAGAATCACCGCTTGGATACACCAAGGAGTATACCTGCGTGCTAGTCTCGTGAATTGATGGTGTCCAAATCCATCAATTCATCGACTAGGGATAATTCCGATACATCACAATTACACATGTAGAGATACTCACTAGTTGTGATCCAATCACAAATTCTCTCATGCTGTGAATCGTATCGTGGACATTCAGTAAATGAGTTTAAGATCCAATCAAATACATAAAACATGTATACTCAAATAGTGAATCTTCATTTATCATATAAATGGTTCATACATAAGGCGATTGCCTTAGGACATCTCTCATATATTACTAACAGACTCCCACTTGGCCTAATGCCAATCGCTACGGTATCCAATACCATAAGCTCGAACATGACCCTCAAACTTACTTTGAGGTAATGCCTTAGTCAAAGGATCCGCTAAGTTCCTTTCAGTGGGAATTTTCTCGATTTGTATTTCGTTCCTACTGATGATCTCTCTGATAAGATGATAGCGGTGAAGCACATGTTTGGATCATTGATGAGACCACATCAAGTTCAGAGATGAACTTCTTGATCCAAACCGCTTCCTTTGCTGCTTCCAAAGCTGCAACGTATTCTGCCTTGGTGGCAGAATCCGCTATAGTGTCAAGCTTGGAACCTTTCCAACTTATTGCGCCTCCATTCTAGGTGAATACATACCCAGACTAAGACATGGAATCATCCTTGTCTTTCTGGAGTTGGCATCCGTATACCCACGTATCACCATGTACCCTTCTCCATATATTAGGAACACATCCTTAGTTCTTCTCAAGTACTTAAGGATCGTCTTAACAGCCACCCAATGATCCATTCCTAGATCGGACTGGTATCTGCTCGTGACACTCAGAGCATACGATACATCGGGCCTCGTACATAACATAGCATACATGATAGATCCTATTGCGGATGCATAGGGAATCTTACTCATGCAAATCCTCTCGTCTTCTGTGCGCGGACACATAGACTTCGAAAGGTGTACCCCATGCCTGATGGGTAGGAAACCTTTCTTGGATTCCGACATGCTAAACCCCTTTAGCACTCGGTCTATATATGTAGACTGCGAAAGACCAAGCAACCGTTTCGATCTATCTCTATAGATCTTAATCCCGAGGATGTAGGTTGCTTCTCCCAGGTCTTTCATGGAGAATGTCTTGGATAACCAAACCTTCACTGACTGTAAGATTGAAACATCGTTTCCTATAAGTAGTATGTCATCGACATACAATACTAGGAATACGACTGCACTCCCACTAACCTTCTTGTACACACAAGGTTCGTCTGGATTTTGAGAGAAATCAAACTTTTTGATTGTCTCATCAAAACGGATATTCCATCTCCTGGATGCTTGCTTCAATCCATAAATAGATCATCGCAATTTGCATACCTTGGTTTTATCAACCGATGTGAAACCCTCAGGCTGTATCATATACACGTCCTCGAGCAGGTTTCCATTAAGGAAAGCTGTTTTCACATCCATCTGCCATATCTCATAATCATAATGAGCCGCTATGGCCAGGAGCATCCGAATGGATTTAAGCATAGCTAAAGGCGAATAGGTTTCGTCATAATCAACACCTTGTTTTTGACGATATCCTTTCGCCACCAATCTAGCCTTATAGGTAATCACATTACCATCCATGTCGGTTTTCTTCTTGAAAACCCACTTGCACCCTATAGGCTTTATGCCTTCAGGTGGGTCAACCAAGTTCCAAACTTGGTTTTCATACATGGAATCCATTTCTGACTTCATGGCACCAAGCCACTTATCCCTTTCTGAACTTGTCAGCACTTCTTCATAATTGGTAGGCTCCTCATCGTCAATGAGTAACACGGCGTTCGATTCGCTTACGAGAAATCCATATCTCTCAGGAATATTGCGTGTTCTACCAGATCTACGAAGATGTGGTGTTACAATAGGTCCAGCCGATTGCTCATCACTATGAGTTGTCGGTCATTTGCTCACCTGTATCTCATCAATGTCTATTTGAGTCTCGAGCCTCCTCAAGCTCGACGACACTCCTGTTTTCTTGCAAGAGAAACTCTTTCTCTAGAAACACAAGATGCCTTGAAACAAACTCCTTTTGTTCCACAGGATGATAGAATTGTAATCCCTAGTTTCCTTAGGGTATCCAATAAATAGACATTTATCGACTTAGCATCCAATTTGCATACGCTTCACATAAGCAGACAACCCCATATCTTCAAGTAAGATACATGAGGTTTCTTACTATTCCATATCTCATATGGAGTAGTTGAGACTACCTTGTAGGCATTCTGCTTAACAAGTAAACAAGTTATCAAGTGCATAGTCCCAAAAGGACTTGGGAAGAGTTGCATGATTCATCATTGACCTGACCATGTCCAACAAGGTCCGGTTACGCCTCTCAGATACACCATTATGTTGTGGTGTATAGGGCGGAGTCCATTGAGACAATATGTCATTGTCTCTTAGATAATCAAGAAACTCTTGACTTAAGTATTCACCACCTCGATCCGATCGAAGTATTTTAATACTCTTGTCATGTTGTTTCTCTACTTCATTTCTGAATTCTTTGAACCTTTCAAAGGCTTCAGACTTGTGTTTCATCAAGAACACATACCCAAACCGTGAGTGATCATCGGTGAAGGTAATGAAGTAGCTATAGCCTCCTAAAGCTTGAGTTGACATAGGTCCACATACATCAGTATGTACTAGACCTAGTAACTCTCCCACTCGTTCACCTTTTCCAGAAAAAGGTAACTTAGTCATCTTGCCTTTTAAGCATGATTCGCATGTATCGTATGAATCCAATTCAAACGATTCCAGAATTCCACATCGATGTAATTCGGACATGCGTTTCTTGCTTATATGGCCAAGACGACAATGGCACATATAGGAGTCTATGTGATTATCCTTTCGAGCACGCGTGTTGCTCGCTTCGATATTGAAAATGTCACTGGATACGTCCAACGTATAAATGCCATTACTCAAAGTTCCAGTTCCATAAAGTACGCCATTCAAAGTTATATAACAACAATTGTTACTAAACGTCAAATGGAAACCATTTCTATTTAAGCAGGAAATAGAAACAATGTTCTTTATTAGAGAAGGAACATAACAGCAATTGTCCAGTTCCAAGACTAGTCCACTAGGGAGCTTCAGCAAATAAGTTCCGATGGCGACCGCAGCAACCTTTGCTCCATTGCCAACTCGCAAATTTGACTCCCCTCTGACAAGTCTTCTTCTATTCCTTAGCCCCTGTATGTCATTACATATATGTGAGCTACACCCAGTATCCAATACCCAAGTGTCTAAGGAAATAGAATGACAATCAATAACGAAGATACCTGAAGAGGATGGGGCATCGGATGCCTGCTTCTTCTTCATGGACTCAAGATAAATCTTGCAGTTTCTTCGCCAGTGGCCTTCCTTGCCACAGTGATGGCAAGTGCCCTTTTGCGCTGGTTCTGCCTTCTTTGCCTTTTTGTTCTTTCCTTTCTTCTGTTCTTTTGCCTTCCTCTTAGAACCTTTCTTTGAGGAATCAACTAACAGAATCGCCTTCTCCTCATGCTTCACAGAAGGCTCCACAGTCTTCAGCATATTGAGGAGCTCGGGAATGGTGGATTCCAATTTGTTCATCCGATAGTTCATCACAAATTGCGAGAAACTCTTGGGCAAACAATGCAGAATTAAGTCAATACTTAACTCATGATCCATCACAAAACCGAGGGTAGCTAGCCGCTCGATGTACTCGTTCATCTTTAGCACAAACTGTACTACAGACGAACATTCTTGCATCTTCGTGGTGAAGAGGAGCCTAGAGACCTCGAACCTTTCGGATCTCGCTTGCTCATCGAACAACTCATGAAGATGGAAGACCATAGTGTTAGCATCCATATGCTCATGCTGCTTCTGCAGCTCAGGTACCATCGCCGCTAGCATGATGCAACTCGCCAGCTCAGAATCTGCCACATGCTTCTGATAGACCAACATTTGGTCTGGAGTTGCATCGTCCTTAGGACGGTCAGGAAGAGGCTCTTCAAGGACATATGCAAGCTTTTCCGCCTTGAGAACAATTCTCAGGTTTCTAAGCCAGTCCAGGAAGTTAGGCCCAGTCAGTTTGTTCGAATCCAAAATAGTGCACAAATTCAAAGACGTCATGATCAATTTATTGACCTAGAAATACAAAACGAGCATATATGAGAAAATGATTTTAAAAATGCATCAATATACATTTATAAATCCCATTCATTTTTCGAATTTCAAAAACCCCAAAATCACTTCGGGAGATTGTAGGTCTATCTCCGAATGGGCTGATATCCATCATAGTTATGAACAACCTTGGAGAGAGTCCAACAAGCCATTCATAACTACGACGGTAGGTATCATCTATATCGATTGCATATCCCGTATATGCAACTATCACAATGTGCTATCAACTAATTGAATGTTCACACATACATCGGGTTGTTAACACATTAACAAGTATGCATCATATGCATAGCACCCAACTTCACCTCCCTTTACATCGACCTTGGAGAGAGTCCAACAAGCCGATGCTCTAGGTTAAAGCCAACCCATTAATCGGGACATAGTTTTAATATGGTTAGAGCGCATTCAACCAATTAGCCCAGCTTGGAGAGAGTCCAACAACCAAAGCTAACGATTGACCTCTGACTCTTACCATATTAGTATTAAACTATTCCATGGTTCGGGTTCGAGCCGGGCTTGGAGAGAGTCCAACAACCCAAACAAGAAACGGAACTCTGGTTCTAACCATATTAATGGAAGGTGTAGGCTTTAATATTGTTTAAGGGTTTTTATGTCTCATCCTCTTTGCATGCAAATAACTATTATCTACATGACATGGCATACATGGCATACATCTACATGTCACGACACGCATGACATAATGTTATGCATCTAATGCAATTACATGGCATACAATTATGTCATGTATTTATTTCCTTATATGTCATAACTATTTATGGAAATAAAATATGTTTAAGATTTGATTCTCCAAATCAAATCATAATTAAATTAGGAAACAAATTTCCAAATCTAATCACATATTTTATTCATGGAATTATTTGATTAAGGAAAATCTATTTAGGAAAGCAATTTCCTAAATCATTAAAACTACTTATGGAAATAAAATATTTTAAGATTTGATTTCCCAAATCAAATCATGATTAAATTAGGAAACAAATTTTCAGAATCTAATCAAATATTTTATTTATGGAAAATATCAATTTCCATAAATACTTCCAACTTTCCAAAAGTGGAAGATTTTCATAAATACTTCTAGACTTTTTAAAATTAAAAAATTCCATAAATACTTCTAAATTTCCAAAATTAGAAAATTTCTAGAAATACATTATGACTATCGCAAAACCATTTTTACGATTATGTCGAAACACAACCTGGGCTCTGATACCATTTGTTGGTTTGACCGCTGACGCAGGTGTGTATTCGATCATGTTTCGTAAACATGAGCACAGCGGAAGCAATTAAAATAATAAATCTATATTTATTACAACACACACAACACACGCATGCATATTACAACAAGTGTAGACATAACCGTAAATTAAAATTTGCAATAAAAGAAATTTATCTACGTTATACCTTTCGTATGACGTGTAGCGGGAACGGCATCAACCGGAATGATCCTCATAAGAATCGTCTCTATCCGTATCCACGCCGAGCTCCTCGGGATGACTTCGCTAAGTCACGAGCTTCGTCTTCGTATGGGTTACTAGCCTCGTGTTGAAGACGACGTGATCGAGAGATGATCACGATCCGAATCCAAATTCGGATCCTAAAACGAGTTCTCAAAACTCGCTTCTCCGGAGAGGTATTCGTCAACCGTTTGACGAATCCTTCGTCCCCCACCTCAGAGGATTACCGGAGATCAAATCCCCGGTAAGTTAGCCGCTGTCGGAGCACTAACCGTCGTCCAAACGACGCTCCGACAACAAAGAAACAAGCTGTCCAGAAAAACTGGACAGCTTTTGGTGGAGGAATAGAGGCCGGCTAAGGAAAGATGGAAGCTCACCTTATCACCGAACCCAAAGGAGATCGCCGGAGGGTCGCCGGAGGTTCTCCGGCTGAAGCTTGGACGCCGGCAAAGACTTGGACGGCTGCACACAAGCTGGGCGGCAGCTTTAGGGTTGTCGCCAATTAATTCCAAGGTGGAGGTGGGCGGCAACTCAAGGGGGCTAGGGTTTGGATTAGTTAGGGTTTAACAATCCCTTAAGCCCTCTTTTATAGAGAACTAATTCTCTTAATGGTTAATGGATCATATCCATAAAGCCCGTTAACCCGCTCCATTAGGATAAGTTAAAATAAACCAAACCATGATGGTTTATTTTAAGTTAAAACGAACCGAACCAACTTTTGGTTCATTCGTTTAAAATAAACCAAACCCTTTGGTTTATTCTCATCCATTGGATTAGAACCAAACCATTTTGGTTCATCCATTATATCTTCATAAGACACGGCCCATCCATGCTTCCATTGCGACTGAAACAATTTCATGCTCGCTTTATGTTTGGTCCAACCAAACATAGTTTCTCTCGGTCTGAGAATCCCATTCTCAAGCTCGTTTTAAATCCTTTGGATTACACTCGTTGTGCGTGTGACCAAAAAGGTTCTCGGTTTATGTTGGCCGTCTATAATTAACCATTAATTATAGAACGATCATGAGTGGCACCTAGTAGTACATCATGATCCCCAATTAACCGAAAAGATCAACGGTTGATCCAGAACTATTTCTGAAACCCTTCAGTAGCTCGAATGAATAGTGCCCCATTCCCTTCACTCATCTTATACCCACTTGGTTCAGGACATGGTCTATTGTGTCAGTCCCCACTAGGCTGACTACGTCACACCTAGCCCAAGTATCATTTCCTCGTCCTACGGATTCTAGTTACTCCACATGTATCAAGAGTACCTTACTCTAAACATGTAATGCTTTGGCCAAAGACTTTAGTAACAATCCGACGAGAGGCCATGGGTATACATCTCCTCGCAAGGAGTGGTGAATCCTTTATAGGCTATTCAAACACCTTCGATCACTTCGACTTATACCCAATCATCCGGGTCCACATCTCCTTAGAGATGTTTGCTTAAGATGTCAAAGCATAAGTCTCCATGATCAAGATGACTTGAATACCGCAAGTCAAAGGAACATCGCACTTAAGCCACAAGAAGAACTTCATTGACATATCTATATATGCAGAGAGAACCATATGAAGTCTTACTACCGGTCACTCCAATGAACTAGTTACCATAACTAGCATCCACGATTAACTCGGACATCACTATGTCTCCACCGGTGAGAATCACCGCTTGGATACACCAAGTAGTCTCGGCTGTAATTGATGGTGTCCAAATCCATCAATTCATCGACTAGGATAATTCCGATACATCACAATTACACATGTAGAGATACTCACTAGTTGTGATCCAATCACAAATTCTCTCATGCCGTGAATCGTATCGTGGACATTCAGTAAATGAGTTTAAGATCCAATCAAATACATAAAACATGTATACTCAAATAGTGAATCTTCATTTATCATATAAATGGTTCATACATAAGGCGATTGCCTTAGGACATCTCTCATATATTACTAACAAATCCGAGAATCGAGTTGACTCGCTACTTAAGGAAGTCCAAGTACTTAAGGAGCAAGTTAACTCTAAGACTTCAACTTTCCAAACTAAGGATAGAGACTCAACTCAAGTTGCAAAGCTTGAGGAAGAGAACTCAGTCCTAAAAAGACAAGTAGAAGATCTAATCGGATCGTTGGAAAGGTTCACTTCGGGCTCCAAGTATCTCAACATGATGTTTGGATCTCAGCGAGCTGTGTACAACAAGTCTGGACTCGGACACAAAGCTAACTCCTCCTATAAATCATACATGTCATTACTTAGCAGAAATGCTAAGAATCGAATCTAAGCATGAGTTCCTAAGTCTAGCTTAGTCAACCAAGTTGGACCAAATCAAATTTGGATTCCAAGAGTCAAGTTCACTTAGTGAACAAAACTCAACCTAGCTATTTGTAAGATATCAAAAAATAAAATACCCCTTGTTAATTAAGAAATTATCTTATATAATTTTCCAAGAATTTTTAGAATTTTTTTTAGATTTAAACAAAAGTTTTATGAACATTTTATGGGGATAAAGCGGATAGGCTTTTGTGAAGCCTATTTAGACTATTTGCTATTAAAGAATTAATTGGGTTAATTAACCTAGATTATAAGTTAACCCTATGTTTATTTTCCTGATCCCTACTTTTTTTTTCTCGCAATCTCGATTTCTCATGCCACAATTCTCTTCTCCCTCTCTTCGATCGTCGGCGCCCCAAACTAGCTCGCCGCATAGTCGGTTTGCCTTCTCCACCCGATCTTCGTCGCCTCTCTCGATTTCTCCATCACCATAGGTAATCTCCTTCCTCAGCCACCACTACAAGATCCTCCAGCCAACGTGATCGCCGTCGCCTTCCCCATCTTCATCGGCCACCTGCTCTAGCTAGTTTCTTCGGTCACCTTCTTTCTTCTGTCTGCGGTCGTCGCCAGAGCTTGAGTCCAGCTTGCCGTTGCCCTCTTCTATAGCTTCATCACCGGAGATCTCCAACTGAACAATCACACGATCATCGCCTACCCTTTCATTGTGGCCAGTGACCCACATCCACTGTGCTCCGAGGCTTAGAGTTGCAAATTGATCAGGGGATTTTCTACATTCTACACTATCACCTAAGGGAGCTAATGCCAACACTACTGCTATGAATTTAGATGGGTCAGATAGATTCATTTTTCCTCTTGTTGGTGATGATTCGGGGTAGTCGGTAGTAGGCTCTTCTCCCGGAATTGTCGTCCGTGATTGGAAGCAGAGCTAGGGATCAGATCGGGATAAGCAGTGTGTGGTAAGCCTTGATATGAAAATGGTATCAATAGATATGCTGCTAGTTTATATATATATTGGGTGTGATATGCAGATCAGAGGTAAACGTAGAGATTTTATGATTGCAGGTGTTGAGGTTATTGGAATTGGGATCGATAGCCTCTTATTCAGCTGAGATTTGATACCACAACTTTGGATCGAGCTATTTAGCAATTGGAACTAAGCTAGGACCTTAATTCTCATGGACGTGAAGACTAACAATATGAGCTATATATCAGGTGGGTAATTTCTTACCTTGGTCAGGTAGTTGATATTGTAGGGAAAACATTCAGATCGTGACATTTACAATATCGCGAGTGAATACTTCGCACAATCACAGCGGAAACTAAATATAAACCGGATCCCTCCAGAGTTCCATGCAAAACATATAAATCATTTTGATTAACCTACTTTATCTAGATCTTATCTAGAAGGAGAAGTATACTTTTGATGCGAGCCCTTTGCAATTCCGCTAATCCAAGCGCTCCTGGATCTCAATACGGTAAGAACAACCGTATCTCCACGGTATCCACACTGACACTCAGCAGTTTTGGAGTCACGTTGTGCTAGCAACCCTAGCAGACCACCAAGAACACTTGGAAGAAGAAAGGAGAAGAAGGAGAGGAAGGAGAGACCTTTCCTTGGCTTGCACATCCAAACTCAAAAGCCTCTCTCCGGAAAAACCTTACCTCTCATCCCATGAAGAGGCTTCTTATCTCCATCATGAATACCAAGACCTTTGGTATTGCATTTCATCAATGCATTAAACCTCTCATCTCCTCATCATGAATACCAAGACTCTTGGTATTCCCATGCATGATTAATCACATTAATCACGCATGATGATTTATCTTCCATGGTTTAACTTGAGTCTAATTCAAGTTTAACCAGCTTGAGTCTAACTCAAGTCTTGGTCATTTTCTCAATTGTTCTTTTAGTCAACTAAAAGAAACCATCTCCAAAATAGAATGTCATTTGTGTGTGACCCAATAGACTATTGTAACATTGGCAATGTGTCTAAAACTCTTTTAGATGCTTAAGCAATGAGCGACATCTAGTAATACATCATTGCTATCCAAGTTACAAGAAAATTGAGATTCGACAACATTTCCATGACTATTATCATGTATGACGGTGTCCTTCTATCCTTGATATCTTAGATCGATTAATGAGGTATAGACCATGTCATCCCCTTATCGATCTTTATGTTTCTTGATCCCCAAGTATACTCACTCAAATAAATGAGCTCAATATCTCATATTGACTTATTTGAGCATGACCATGCATTTCATGGTCATACTCTATCAAGAGGCCAAAGATATCACTCCCGTCATATGGGAGGGATAGATCTCATCTACATCACTCACATCCCTCTGCATAATTCGTTACATACCCAGTAATCGCCGTTATAGTGCACCCTGTTACGGGTGACGTTAGACGACACCAAAGTACATAACTCCTTATGTAGGGAATCGTAGTGACTTCAGGTCTAAAGACTATTCATACCAATAGTCACATGAGAAAGTATATGACACTCATATAATAATCCATGACACTTTCTCATAGCGGATCAATTCAGTACATATATTCTCCAATATATATATACCCATGTGTCAATGTGATATCACATATCCATGACTTGTGAGATCAAGTCATCCATTGACCTACATGCTGTAGGGTCGAGGTTGGCCGGCTAGAGGGGTGTGAATAGCTCTCTTTCGTCATATGAGTGAAAGTCGTTCTGAATCGTCTACAAGTCACGTTAGCGTAAGCGGAATATACTAATAAACACAATTAAGAAACAACCAAAAGATAAAACAATGCTAACAAACAATATAACATGGTTCATGGCCTCACCGCTAATCCACGATCTGATTCGTCCACGGTGAATCACTCCGCAACCAATCCACTATTGGTCTCTCCCTTTAGCCAATGCAAGGTGGAGGTAAACCCTTACAACTCAAGAACACTCCTTCTTTTATAATAGATGTGAAAGAAACTAGAAGAAGGAGTTTTAACACTTGTGGAGCACTTGGATGATAGTTTGGAGCATAAGCATTAGCCATCCAAAAGCCCACACCCTCTCTTTTTATAGAGAGGGCTGATTTCTTCCCGTTGGTCGCTATCAGTCGACTGTTGCCTTTGATAGTCGTCTAGCGCCGCTATAATGGCCTCTGAACACGTCAGATCCCGACCGTTGTAGTCCAACGGAACCCTTTCGATCGTGATGTATCCATCACCGACCGATGCCTCGAGTCAATCGGTGGCGGTTCGTGCGCGCGCTTCGATCATCCGACGCCACCCTTGGCAGTCGATTGATGGTATGGTGATAACTGTCATTTTGTTGTATTATTTTGGTCCTTAATATCACTGTTTTTATCCTCTCGAGTGATTTATTATTGATTATCTGCATGTTTTATGAGTTTGGATTCATTTTGGACCTTTTTGTAAATTCTTCTATATTTTGGATTTATTTGCGAATGTTATCTTTATTTGTAGGAGATCGAGATGAGCCACTGGACTAGACTCAAGTTAGATCAAATATGGCTTCATCTGGAGTCGTAATGGACATTTCAAAATGATTTAATCTGAGCCCTTCATCCATTAGAAGGCAAATCAAATCAAGGGTTCGGGATCCGAGCATTATAGACCATCCGAGGAAAGTGATTGATTCGAGCCATCCATCTGGATCCGGAGCGATCCGCCCGTACATACATTAAGATCTACACGTCCTTGGCCGTTCATCCGGACCGTTGGATCGTGATTATACCTTCAGATGGATCGAGATCCGTCCATTACCGCAAATCGGACTAATTTCGGTAGTTGGATGGAGCACCTAATTAAGCGATTAATATATCATCAAGCCCTAGCTTCAAATGGACGGTGAGATCGTGGGAGAAGTGATCGGACGGTTCACAAATTTCATTTAATAAACCCGTCTTCTTCCTCGGCGGCGGTAGCGGCTTCCGCAGCCGCGCTTGGTGCATCCGAGGGATGTAGGCCGAGGGAAGAGAGCTTCGGTGGGGAACTCCATGAGAGGATGAGGTGGACTTGGCCAAGTGGCTAAGACTGAGTGTCGGATGCTCAAACAACTTGGTGTTTGAGGTTTTATCCGACATCAGTCGACTAGTATAGGTACCAGTCGGCTGCTCTAGGTCGATTGGACTCGATCGGTGTTTGACTATTGTTCGATCAAGTGGCCCGGCAATGATCGCCAAGGGATGGTAGTCAATCGACATCGACAATCTTGATCGATGGAAGTGTCACGCATTAACGCTCCGTAGCCGACTGGGTAGTCGGCTACGAGGTCATCAGTCGACTGATGAAGGCATCAGTCGACTGATGATGGATCCGTTGGAACTTGTCTAGCATGGATCGAGTTGTTGTGAGACAACGACTACATGAGCAGTCGGTTGGGGCCTTTTGGCAGTCGACTACTAGGCGCGAAATCAGCTCGATGCAGGTTATAAATGGAGCTCGAGGTGGAGGATTTTGCAAGAGTTTTTGGGGAGATTTTGGAGGGGAAATGCTGCTGTATTCCAGTCCTTCAAGAGCAAACCAAAGCAAGCAACAAGATTCAAAGCAAGCGTTGTAAAGTGTTCTTTACGTGTATTTCATTTTTGTCTTTGTATTTGCTTGTACATTTTCGTATTACTTTGTAATTGCTTGTACGAGGTTTCTCCACCTCCGACTTGTGGTCAAGAAGGAGTTTGAGTACTGCCGTGTGCATCTCTAGAGCTCGTTGAGCTCGCTCCGTGGAGTAGGAACCCTAAGATTCTGAACCATGTATATCATTGTATTTGTGCGTGTGTTGTATTCTTGTATTTGTTTTATTATCATTTCGCTGTGCTAACGAGATTGTAGACACGCAAGAACGAATGACTTCCATCATCTACACGAATTGGACTATTCACCCCCTCTAGCCGGCCACCGATCCTCCAACATGGACTAGATATGAAATAAAGTAATTTAAACTTGAACAACCTAGTACTAAGATGAAGTGAACTGATAGTAAGTTAGGGAAGCTCTTCGAAGTGCATGTCTAGGAAGTGGTCGTTGTTCCGATATCCAAGAAGGTCATGTGCCTCGCCACGACCTGGTGCACTAAGTCGAGTGAAACTGACCAAAGCTAACTCACTAAGTCTTTGACTAGTTAGACTAAGGCTTAGTGCAAAGTGAATCAAGTAATTGATTCTTTCATTGACTTTGTCTAGGAAGTGGTCGTTATTCTGATATCCAAGAAGGTCATGTGCCTCGCCACGACCTGGAAGTCAATGCTGGAAAAACCTACTTGACTAGCTCAAGCTAAGCTTGAATCCAACATGTGTTGGCAAGGGAAGTCCAAGGGTTGATATTGGCGGCGTAAAGTCCAAAGGTGGTGTAAAATATCGGAAGAAAAAAAATAAAACAAAAAATTCCTCGGTAATTGATAAAACATCTTGTGGAATTTTTCAGAAAATTTTTCTGGATTTAAACGGAGGTCTTATGGATATTTCATAGGGATAAAGTGGATAGGTTTGTATAAAGCCTGTTTAGACTATCTGATAGGAATTAATAGGTTTAATTAAAAACCTATTATATTTCTTCCGTTTGCCCAATCGCCCGTTTCTTCTCCTCATTTCCCTGACTCCTTTTCTTCCCTTCTTGCCGATCATTCGCGATTTCCCTTCTCTTCTTCTACGCCCCTTAGATCGCCGATTCCTCTGCTCCACTCGTCGCCGCCGGACTAGCCTTCCCACTCGCCGCCATTGATGGCCACCTCCTCGAGCTATTCGTCGCGCATTCTGCCACGCCGCTGCCGCTGCCATCGCGAGTTGGATTAGCTGCTGCCGCCGCCCAATCCAGCCGATCCACACTTGATCTTCGCCGGATCTGGCCCTTCCCACTCGCCAGATTAGCTGCTGCGGCCGCCTCTGACCAGCCATTGCCGGATGACCTCCAGACGACGAAATCCTTCCAGCCGACGTGCGTGACCTTTCCTCCTCTAGCCGACGCGATCGCTGTCACTCGAGCCCAGCATCGCCGCCCTCCTCACCTTGCTCAACCGCTGCCCTCCAACTGGTGAGCCAACCTTCGTCGATCGTTTCCTCTGCCTCACAGCTTGATCGATTCCGATTTAGGAGTGTGGATTTGCTCCGAGGAACAGGGGAATAGGAGGAGATTTGCGTAGGTGGAGTTGCTAGGGCAGGGAGGTGGCGTCGACAATGCTTCGATTGGAGGCTTCCACAGTTGTCGCCGGAGCAAGGTAAGGGCACGATTCTTGTTGGTTTCAGTTGATCTTGTATACCTCAGCTTGTTTGCTCATGCGAACAACACTCCCATGGTGTCACTGTGGGTGGGCATTTTGGCCAAAGGTGGAGTTTTTCGACGAACTGGGGAGGAGAACTGTCAAGGGGGGGGGGGGGAGGATCCAATCTGGGTAAGCTTGATCTAACCTGTGTTGTTCATTTGCTAATTTCTATATGTGATCCTTGTGGGGATGTTGGGTCTCTGTCGATGGGTATGCCAGTTAAGGGATGCTGTTTGAGAGGTTGGTTCGGTTATGGATGAATATGAGCTGTGGGTAAGTGAAGAAAGCTTGGGGGTGTTGTGTGTTCATCCAGGGTAGGTCAGAATCCTACGTCTTTGTGTGCGAATGGTGGGTGACAAACTGAGAGGTATAATGCTCTGTTTGTATCGGTGATGGTTGTGCATGGAGCTGTAGAGGCTGTAAATTTGGGATCGTGAAGAGTTGTGAACAGCTGTGAATGAATGTGCGTGTCAATGAGTGTTGTTTAGATCTAATTATTTTAATTGATCTTGTGGATGTTGGTGGTCTGTCGTGGATTGAGTTTGGTGTGAATCGACCAAGGATGAATGTAACGCCCGTAAAAAGTCTCCAGCAATTTTACGAGAATTTTTGGCTTTACGATAATGGGCTTTATGTGGGTTTTCCGAAAATAAAAGGAAATAGCCAAAAAGAGATGCAAGGCCTAGGAATTGAACCCCAAACCTCTAGAGATAGCCAAGCCCTATAGATGCACCCACTAACCATAAGCCCAATAGGATTATATCATTAAGAGAAGAGGGGAATTATAGATAAGGGTGATGAGGGTAAATGAAGGGGCATGGAAAAGAAAAGAGAAACTTCTCTTCCTCCCTTTATAAAGAAGAAGGAAGTTCCCATTTGGCCACTTCTTCCTCTCCTCTTCATCCTCACCGAAACCATCTTTCTCCCCCTCTCCATTTGCACCTTTGGCCGAACTTCATCCAAGCAAGAAGAAGTTAGTTCTTGGCTTTCATAAGGTCAACTACCCACCAAAAGCAAGCTTAAGGATGTAAGATTTCTCACCCGCAGATATTAGTTTTGTAGGATAAATTACATGAAAGAAATATGAAGTTTGGAGCTTTATATGTTTCGCCAACTAAGTTTTGGGCTAGGATTCATGAAAATGCTATTAGGGAAACCTTTATAGGTTGTATGCTCCAAGTAGGGATCTTTAGGTAACAAAAGTCCAAAGGTTTTAACCCTATATGTTTCGCCACCAAGGGTTTAGGGTTAGGATTTCATGAAGAGCTCCCCCTTATGAAGTTAGGTTATGATATATGCCTACATGAATAGATTTAGGTGACAAAAGTCCAAAGATCTTAACCTTACAAGTTTCGGCCAACCCATGAAATTAGGGTTAGGGCTGCATGAAAAATATTTCTAATGATACTATGATAGGTTATAAGGCTTCATGAATGAATTTTAGGGACAAACCCAAGCTTGAGCCCTCACAAGTTTCTGGCCCAACCCATGAAATTAGGGTTAGGGCTGCATGAAAATATTTCTAATGATACTATGATAAGTTATAAGACTTCATGAATGAATTGTAGGGGACAAACCCAAGCTTGAGCCCTCACAAGTTTCGCCAACCAATGAAACTAGGGTTAGGTTGCAAGAAAAAGGCTTCTAAGGGAACTAGGGATGTTGTATGCCTCATGTAGGAGTTTTAGGTGACTAAACACGCCATGTTGGAATACCTTCATGTGTTTCGCCAATATTGGTTTTGGGGTTAGGGCTTCATGAAACCCCTTATGTAGTTAGGCTATGTGATTAACAAGTTTTATGATTTAATATGCCATGAATATGCCTAGGAAATATGCTTCATGTTTATGATTTAATGTGCCATGAAATATGCTTAGGTGATGAACATGCTTTATGATTTAATATGCCTAGGAAATATGCTTCATGTTTATGATGTAATGTGCCATGAAATATGCTTAGGTGATGAACATGCTTTGTGATTTAATATGCCATGAATATGCCAAAGAAATATGCTTCATGTTTATGATGTAATGTGCCATGAAATATGCTTAGGTGATGAACATGTTTTGTGATTTAATATGCCATGAATATGCCAAGGAAATATGCTTCATGTTTATGATGTAATGTGCCATGAAATATGCTTATGTGATGAATATGTTTATACTTTAGGACCCCTTTAGGGTACTCTTATGTTATGAATGCATGTGTCCTTGAGATAAGATGGAGATGCTTCCCTTTCAAGTAGGGATCAAGAGCTCTCCTTATGATAAGATGGAGATGCTTCCCTTTCAAGTAGGGATCAAGAGCTCTCCTTAAGATAAGATAAAATGGAGATGCTTCCCTTTCAAGTAGGGATCAAGAGCTCTCCTTATGATAAGATAAGATTAAGATGCTTCCCTTTTTATGTTGGGGATCAAGAGCATTCTTTATAATATGACAAGAAAAGAAAGGAATTAAGTATTTTACTTTGTAAGAGGTTAAGTACCCGAATCGGTGGTCGTTAATCAAATCCATAGGGACATAAGAAGACGTAAGAGGTCTTGCCTCGTAAGACGTAAGAGGTCTTGCTCGTAGGTCCGTGGCTCGCTACCCCAGCCTATTAGGGAACGCGCATTATGTGGTACTTAACCTGGGGCCCCCCAAACAAGTTATGATGATGTTGAAGTATCTATATGTATATGTTTTGAAAAGAAAAGACTTTTATGAAATTGTGTATGCTTATGTTAAAGATTATGAATGCTTAAGAACTTGTCCTTTATGCATTTTAGATGTTATGAAGTTATGATGTTTAGAGTTAAGTTTAAGAATGTGGTGACTATGTACTTTATGCATGTTTTGAATTTATGATGTCGTGAATGCTTATGGTTAAGTTTAAGAATACTTGTGATTATGTACCTTATGCATGTTTAGGATTGATGTTATTATAAATGTTTATGCTCAAGTTAAAAATGCTTATGATTACGTCCTTTATGCATGTTAGACTCTATGAAGTTATGATGCTTACAGTAGTTTAAGAATACTTGTGATTATGTACCTTATGCATGTTTAGGATTTATGTCATTATAAATGTTTATGCTCAAGTTAAAAATGCTTATGATTATGTCCTTTATGCATGTTAGACTCTATGAAGTTATGATGCTTACAGTAGTTTAAGAATACTTGTGATTATGTACCTTATGCATGTTTAGGATTTATGTCATTACAAATGTTTATGCTCAAGTTAAAAATGCTTATGATTATGTCCTTTAAGCATGTTAGATTTTACTAAGTTATGATGCTTATAGTAAGTTAAGAACATTTGGGTTTATGTACTTCCTGCATGTCTAAGATTTATATCATGAATGCTTATGTTTAGATTATGCCCTGCTTGATTTTAATTATGCTTAGCATGCTGATGTAAACTCTATGCCATGCTTAGGTTTCATTACGTGGTATGTCGTTGATTAGTGTTACTATGGAATACTTAGGCCATTTATGCTAGCATGCTTATGTTTCTAATTGCTTGATGAAGTTCGTGGTTTTTTTGTGAGTAGGCAAGAATCTTACTAAGCTATATGCTTATAGTCTATGTTGTCCATATACTGCAGATCAAGGAAACCTGAACTAGAGGAAGTAGCAGGAAGGGCCCAGTGTGTGTGATAGTGGCATGGTGGAGAAAGACCCTATTACTATCTGCTTATATTCATATGCTCAATTAACAACTTAAGACATTGCTTCCGCTTATAAGACTTGTGAATTATTAGCACCATGTTGGATGTTGCTTAGTTATGTTATTGTTCAATTACTTAAGAAAGTTGATATGATAGAACTCACGAATGGATCCTTATGTTGGGCATGTTATGAAATGAGATAAGATATGGTAACATGCTAACTATGAATAAGATAGGTGATGCATGTAGAAAAGAAGGTTTATGCCATGATAACATGCTTAAGTATGATGGTGGAAGGATCCATGTGTGTTATGTTTTAAAAGAAAAAAAAAGAAAGGGGTAAAAGTAGCGCCCCCCTGAGAGCAGATAAGGGCGGGCGCTACAATGAATGTATATTTGGGGTTACGAGAGGTGTGTTCTCATAGTGTTAACTCACGTTCGGTAAAGGGACGGGAGTATAGAAACGACGTAGTAGTAATGTATTTATCGGATACTTGTACTTAAACATAGTTTGCTATTATGTACAGGTTTGTGATACGAAGCAGGTTCACGGCTGTGAGGACTGCATTCAGATTTAGTCATAGATATGAGCATGTTAGGTGTTCATATTACCTTGACCCTGCTCTTATTATCGTATGCTTGAACTTATCGTTGGATATATTTATGCTCAATTGTTGATATCACATATACCCTATCATGATTTAGGAGTTATAGATGTGATGTAAATTGACCTAGATGTTTAGTAGGGTGTAAATGTTATTACGGGGATGACCCAATTTATAAATTGAAAAAAGGTCATCTATGGGTAGGTAATGCCCTAAATATAGGATTTATTTCCAATACCCGTATGTTGCATACTGTTACCAACCATGAGTTGTGTAATAGTTAAGTGAAGGGTGATTAGAGTGTCGTTGCGGACCGGTGGTCCCAGCTTGATATGATTAGTCGAGTACGACTCTCTATCGGATAGAGAGTCCGTCGATCTGTTGAGTACAACTCTCTACAGAATAGAGAGTATTAATTAGATGGGTATGACTCTCTGCTGAACAGAGAGTCTGTGGTAGATGGTTGTACGGGTGACAACATACACATGTTATTTGCATGCATTCTGACGACATAGTCTCCCTTGGGGTTGAGAGAGTCGTCAGTCATCTTGCCTCTCAGAGCACTCCCCGAGGAGTAACTAGTGTGAGGGCAGAGCATCTGTTGTGCCGCACTCTACCACTATAGACGGTGGTAGTTGGAGTTGCGTGCAGTTGTCCTGGGTGCGTGGTACTCGACCACTCATTGGTAGTGTTAGTCGGAGTGGCCAGCAGCAGGGACCCCTGTTGTGTAGCGAGCTCTTTATGCTCATATGCTACTTGATCATACTGCCCACTCGGCCACTCTATAGTAGTGGTTGGTGTGAGTTGGGACAGTTGTCATGTCGTGCCACCTAGGCCACACTGGGGTCGTGGTAGCGAGTAGGGGTGAGCAGGCATGACCATGCATGTTGCATTGCCGTATCTTATGGTGCTTTGCATATTACCATATATAGATACATATATGTATATATATATATATATATGGATGGTTGAGATTAATATATATATAGATACAGTCTATATATATATGATTATTGTGATGTTGCATTTGATTGTACTATACTTGCTGCATTTGGGTGTACATCATATTTATGCATGTTTCTTGCATTTGTTATACGATTGTGTCGGATACTGGTATGGGTTGGACAGATCATTAGACACCTTGACCTGTAGCTAGAGTATATGGTGAGTTGATCTACTCTTCCTATTATATATATATATATGTTTAATATATGTTCAGGTTGGATCAAAGTAGCGTGGCAGACTTCAGGTATGTTTGTATTTTTATGTTGTTTATTTGGTTAGTCGGTATATGCTTGTATTCATATACTATGCTGATATACCTGTTGTACCTCTAGAGTATGTTGTTGAAAATACATGTGATATGACACATATACATGTTTTTCTATTACCTGCTGAGTTTTACTCACCACCCCCCACGGACCCTGGGTTTTCTGTCGCCCAGGTAACAGGTAGAAGACTTCGTGACAGCTTAGAGCACCGCTGGCTGACATCGTCTCATCACGCCTCCGAGGCTCCCATGTGTATTTGAGCTTTCCGTCCGTTGTATATTGTATTTTGGAGTTTTCGTGATGTACATGTTGTATATTCGGATTTTTGTCGAAGTTTTGTATTGTTGTGATGTGTTAGTCATACCGGTATGCATGTGTAGGATTGTATTGTTGTTGTATCATTTCCGCTGTGTGTAGTTGTTTTGATATATATATACTGTTGTGGTTTGGTATATTTTTTATATATTGTTGTCATTGTGGGCCTACGGGCCTTGTATTAACCTGAAATGTTGCCACGTACAGGGGAGATGCCGTCCGTTTGATTTTCGGCTCACCATGCTCTCGCGACGTTATAACTTTAGTGGTATCAGAGCCCAAGGTTCTGCGATGCCATACAATGTTGTTTTTGTGTCGAGTCTTGGATTCTCGGGAGTCGATTTATTCGGTTTTGTTTTTCTGAGATGAGATGGACAGTGGCCTGAGCTCCAAGCAGCACGAGGTAAGAATTTCTGATAACTTATGGTTTAGTAGATATTTATCTAAACTTGATCAGTAGGTGTATACAATAGAGTTATGACACCTGTGCAGACTTGTAGTAGGGGTCGTCCACCAAGGTGACCAACCGGAGTGACCTTTAGGGTTTATACTCTCGGTTATGTTGGCTATGCATTTAGATGATTATACCAGGGAATAACCTATAGTATGTTGGTTATTATTCATAACCGTGGTATGAGTTGACCACGGGAACGACCTGTTGAGTCTGTGAGTCTTGAACCTGTGTCGAGGAGGTGATTTACCTTTGAGAGCTGACTGATACCGAGTCGGAAAACAGGGGTCAAGTTATCACATTTATTATGGAAATCAGAGACTACAGTCTTAGAGATTTCCACTAACTGTGTTAGTCGGATCATTACCTGTGGGTAATGAACAGACTTGTAGACTATTGTTGATGCAGATAGCGGAAGGCTAGGTTATGGAGTTTCATAGGGATTTTATTCCCCGAGTTTGTTCAGATCTCGAGTTGTATAACTTTGAGAGTACTTTTAAGTACTTAACTCATGTTATATCGAGAAAGTAGAGTTATTTGCATACCATTATCGGGGTCAAGCTGATATTTGGTGATAAATGCAGAAAATAATCTTCGGGAAATAATATATCACTTGATCATGGATTAGTGATGTTGAAAGAGTGTATTTCCTCGTGTCACTTTTAGTGACACATTGTAAGGAATTCTTGAGCTTCAAGAAAGAGTGATCGCTTAGTAATAGTGTACTGTGCAGAGTCGTGAGACTTGCAGAGGTTACGACCACCTAATAGCTCAAGGAGATGAATGGATGATTTAAGCCGCCCAGAGTTATTGGCTTATAGTTGGATTAGGATGCCGGGATCTTCTACCAGATCCTGCCGGAAGATGTTGGATTGAGACAGGAGTTTAGAAATGACTCCGTAAAAGGGTTTAAGAGTTGGAGACCGATAAGAAAATATTACAGGTCAACTTAATAGAGTTAGAAGTCTCCGACTGTTGGATAAAAAGGAGCAAGATCGAATCATAGGCTTTGAGCTATTATCCGATTATAGAAGACCAACTGCAGATCATCAGGATGTTCTCGTGGATATCAGCAAAATCAGAACAAAGACTTCGAAGGGATTGTGTGCATGCAGTGCAGATCACGAAGACACGCGAAGTCAGATTATCCGTTGGATCAGTTCAGCTGTTGTTATTGTGATCAACCAGTACAGTGGAGGAGGTGTACTTTGAAGACTCGGTCGAAGACTATCGATGGTATTCCAGGAGGATGATGCACCGTCTCGACAGTAGATATCAGCACTGAAGATTGGGTTATTTCGTCAGCAGCGATCTACCACCTCAGGCGTGGTTGGAGTTCTTTGATACTTCCCTCTAAGGGAAGTGATCTATGCAGCAGCATCAGCAGAAGACATCTTAGAAGATTCAACAGACAACAACAGTTACCTCCAGATGTGATTTGCTTTGTACAGAGGAGAGAGTATACGACGATGGTCGTATCTATTCGGTATTCTACAGTTGTAGCTCGTAGATTTAAGTAATAGGATCAGATGATCTAGGAAAAATCCTTAGATCATTCATCGCAGAAATGCGACCGTTTTATCGCGGACGGTTGGATCTAATCTTATTCTCTTCGGAGAAAGGCCGAGACCTGCGTGGAGCCTTTGGGATCGGATCGACAGATATTTCATCGTTCAGGGTATTATTCTACTTTTACCCTCTGGGTTAATATGTTGAGAGATGCTTGTAGTTACAGGTATCTGTATCTAGAACATTCTCAATTGGATTAGAAGGGTCCTTTACATCGACTTGTGGGTTGATGGTATCTCTACCATCAGGTGAGATGAGGATCAACAATTAAGAAGTCAAGGGATGTCCTTAGACTTTGATATACATACTTTTACTGTGGACATATCTTTATGGATGGTCGAATTGTTGGAAGTATGGTATGATATGTCTCTCGGATGTGCGTATAATCTGAGAGTCTTCGAATGTAATTTCGGATGAACTCCAAGGCTTGCCGTTGCTTAGGCAAGTGGAGTAGACGTTCAAAATGATTGCGAAAATAGTCCAGTATCGAAGATCACATATCGAGTGATAGTTTTGTTGGTATCAGTGTTGCTAAACACTATAGAAATTGGAAGATTGTGTGTTGCGATTATAGGAGAAGTTGGAAGGGATATTTATCTATCCCAGTATTCCTCCTTGAGAAGATCCGAAACTCTTTATTGAAAGAGAGATGGACCTTTGAAATTATGCATCGATTATCGATGATGGAATGCGATAGTTGTTGAAAGTGAATATCCTCCGTTGGGGATAGATGATCTGTTTAGATCAGCAATGAATACCTGTGTATACTCTAAGGCTGATTTGCGACTAGAGCGTTGATATTGTAGTGACATGGTGTCATACAATTATCATTTGTCATTGTGATGGTTAATATATATCATCAGCGTAGAGTAAAGGGGATGCAGGTGTGTGCAGACGACAATTTCATACTTTGTATGAATTGTATGAGTTTTGATTAAATTGTTAGACTAATTAACGATTTAGTCGTAAATGGATTTGAGAATCGTGTATCTTGGACACGATTGGATCAGTTTGTAGTTGTTGGAGTTGTGTAGCCTGGCCACTGTTGATTGTGGTAGTTGGAGTTGCGCACTCGACCACCATAGATGGCGGTTTGCCATTTATGATTTGGTTACTACTGTAGATGTGGATAGAATGTTTTGACATTACTATACCACAGACTTGTTTGACAAAGGTGATGATGGAAATCATTTGGTCGAAAACTGGTGAAATCGGTTACAAGACTTAGACGGTGGTTAACTTTTACACGAGTATTAGTTAATCTGTCCGGAGTGGATAAAAAGAGGTTGTACGCGGATGTATCATTTCAGGGATCGGAACGATTCCGATGCAGTTGAATGAGGCATATCTTATGTCTACGTCAGTTAAGAAACTATGAGATAGTCTGTCATATACATGACGAGGCTTTAGTAGTTATTGTTTGGATTTATAGATGCATGGAGCAGGAATGCTCATGGGATTTAGACTAGCTACTGGGTAGCTACTATAGAGTTGCTGGAACGTGAACAGTTGCAACAATTGCAACTTGCGAGATTGGGCGCTATAGTCTCCCATGCACTTACAGAGTGTGTGGTGGAGTGGATTTTGGACGGTAGATGGACTTATCTTGTGAGAAGATAATTTTCCTTCTCTGATAAGGATAGTGGGTTCCGGAGTTGCAGTGTTTAAGAAAGAGTTGCTACAGAAAGCACATCATTCAAGATGGACTATATACCTTTGAGGTACTCAGATGTACCGAGAGTTGAAATGCTTATACTGGTGGAATGGTATGAAGAGAGATACCGCAGACTTTGTTATTGGATATATACTATACCAACAGGTGAAGGTTGAACATCAGAAACCCGCTAGATGGCTCCAGGAAATTCCAATTTCGGAATGAAAGTGGAGCATATCACTATTGATTGCATTATGAGATTGCCTAGGACCCGTAAAGGACATGATGCGATTTGGGTGAGTGTGGATCAACTGACCAAATCAACTCATTTCCTTTCTATTCGTGGGTCGTACTGGTTGGATCATTCGGTAGAGTTGTATTACCGAAAGATTATCAGATTGCGTGGGGTACTTTTAAGTACCAAATCGGATAGAGACCCACGATTTATCTCGCGATTTTTGACAGAGTCTGCATCAGGCTATGGGCACAGAGTTTCGGCTTAGTGCAACATTTCATCCGCGGACTGATGGACTGTCTGAGCATGACATTCAAACGTTGGAGGATCTATTCAGATCTTGTGTCGTGGATTATGGAGGTGTAGCTTGTCGGTTGGCTTTACCTCCGACACTTGCGGGTGCTTACAACGTATTTCTTGTTGTTATACTGAGGAAATACGTGTCGCATGTTGATTATGTTCTGAAAGAGGTTCCGAATTCTACCTCAGTCTAATGTGACTTACGAGAAGATTCCAGGGTGGAGCCTGGGTCGCAAGGAGCGACAGTAGTGGGACGAAAACCATCCGACTCGTAAAGGTTGGATGACAGCATCATACCGATGAGGAGGCTATGTGGGAGCTGGAAGATACTATCCGAGCTCAATACCCTGATATGTTTACTTGAGGTATGTGATGATTCTGGAAATTCTTGAGTTGGTTCTCGTATTTAAGTATGAAATTTGGGGACTAAATTTTTATTAGTGGGGGAGAATGTAAAATACCGGAGGAAAAAAAAATAAAAAAAAATATATTCCTCGGTAATTTATAAAACATCTTGTGGAATTTTTCAGAAAATTTTAGAAATTTTTCTGGATTTAAACGGAGGTCTTAATGGACATTTCATAGGGATAAAGCGGATAGGTTTGTATAAAGCCTGTTTAGACTATCTGATAGGAATTAATAGGTTTAATTAAAAACCTATTATATTTCTTCCGTTTTCCCGATCGCCTGTTTCTTCTCCTCATTTCCCCGACTCCTTTTCTTCCCTTCTTGCCGATCATTCGTGATTTCCCTTCTCTTCTTCTTCGCCCCTTAGATCACCGATTCCTCTGCTCCGCTCGTCGCCGCCGGACTAGCCTTCCCACTCGCCGCCATTGATGGCCACCTCCTCGAGCTATTCATCGCGCACTCTGCCACGCCGCTGCCGCTGCCACTGCGAGTTGGATTAGCTGCTGCCGCCGCCCAATCCAGCCGATCCCCACTTGATCTTCGCCGGATCTGGCCCTTCCCACTCGCCAGATTAGCTGCTGCGGCCGCCTCTGACCAGCCATTGTCGGACGACCTCCAGACGATGAAATACTTCCAGCCAACGCGCGTGACCTTTCCTCCTCCAGCCGACGCGATCGCTGTTGCTCGAGCCCAGCATCACCGCCCTCCTCACCTTGCTCAACCGCTGCCCTTCAACTGGTGAGCCAACCTTCATCGATCGTTTCCTCTGCCTCACAACTTGATCGATTCTGATTTAGGAGCGTGGATTTGCTCCGAGGAACAGGGGAATAGGAGGAGATTTGCGTAGGTGGAGTTGCTAGGGCAGGGAGGTGGCGTCGACAGCGCTTCGATTGGAGGCTTCCACAGTTGTCGCCGGAGCAAGGTAAGGGCACGATTCTTGTTGGTTTCAGTTGATCTTGTATACCTCAGCTTGTTTGCTCATGCGAACAACACTCCCATGGTGTCACTGCGGGTGGGCATTTTGGCCAAAGGTGGAGTTTTCCGACGAACTGGGGAGGAGAACTGTGAGGGGGGGGGGAGGATCCAATCTGGGTAAGCTTGATCTAACCTGTGTTGTTCATTTGCTGATTTCTATATGTGATCCTTGTGGGGATGTTGGGTCTCTGTCGATGGGTATGCCAGTTAAGGGATGCTGTTTGAGAGGTTGGTTCGGTTATGGATGAATATGAGCTGTGGGTAAGTGAAGAAAGCTTGGGGGTGTTGTGTGTTCATCCAGGGTAGGTCAGAATCCTACGTCTTTGTGTGCGAATGGTGGGTGACAAACTGAGAGGTATAATGCTCTGTTTGTATCGGTGATGGTTGTGCATGGAGCTGTAGAGGCTACAAATTTGGGATCGTGAAGATTTGTGAACAGCTGTGAATGACTGTGCATGTCAATGAGTGTTGTTTAGATCTAATTACTTTAATTGATCTTGTGGATGTTGGTGGTCTGTCGTGGATTGAGTTTGGTGTAAGTCGACCAAGGATGAATGTATATTTGGGGTTACGAGAGGTGTGTGCTCGTAGTGTTAACTCACGTTCGGTAAAGGGACGGGAGTATAGAAACGACGTAGTAGTAATGTATTTATCGGATACTTGTACTTAAACATAGTTTGCTATTAAGTTTGTGATACGGGCGTGTTCTATGGAGGACTATTTCGAGCTCAGATCGTGGGTAATTTCCTACCTGGTCCGTGTAGATGTATTGCATTCAGATTTAGTCATAGATATGAGCATGTTAGGTGTTCATATTACCTTGACCCTGCTCTTATTATCGTATGCTTGAACTTATCGTTGGATATATTTATGCTCAATTGTTGATATCACATATACCCTATCATGATTTAGGAGTTATAGATGTGATGTAAATTGGCCTGGATGTTTAGTAGGGTGTAAATGTTATTACGGGGATGACCCAATTTATAAATTGGAAAAATGTCATCTATGGGTAGGTAATGCCCTAAATGTAGCATTTATTTCCAATACCCGTATGTTGCATACTGTTACCAACCATGAGTTGTGTAATGGTTAAGTGAAGGGTGATTAGAGTGTCGCTGCGGACCGGTGGTCCCAGCTTGATATGATTAGTCGAGTACGACTCTCTATCGGATAGAGAGTCCGTCGATCTGTTGAGTACAACTCTCTAAAGGACAGAGAGTATTAATTAGATGGGTATGACTCTCTGCTGAATAGAGAGTCTGTGGTAGATGGTTGTACGGGTGACAGCATACACATGTCATTTGCATGCATTCTGACGACATAGTCTCCCTTGGGGTTGAGAGAGTCGTCAGTCATCTTGCCTCCCAGAGCACTCCCCGAGGAGTAACTGGTGTGAGGGCAGAGCATCTGTTGTGCCGCACTCTACCACTATAGACGGTGGTAGTTGGAGTTGCGTGCAGTTGTCCTGGGTGCGTGGTACTCGACCACTCATTGGTAGTGTTAGTCGGAGTGGCCAGCAGCAGGGACCCCCGTTGTGTAGCGAGCTCTTTACGCTCATATGCTACTTGATCATACTGCCCACTCGGCCACTCTATAGCAGTGGTTGGTGTGAGTTGGGACAGTTGTCATGTCGTGCCACCTAGGCCACACTGGGGTCGTGGTAGCGAGTAGGGGTGAGCAGGCATGACCATGCATGCTGCATTGCCGTATCTTATGGCGCTTTGCATATTACCATATATAGATACATATATGTATGTATATATATATATGGATGGTTGAGATTAATATATATATAGATACAGTCTATATATATATGATTATTGTGATGTTGCATTTGATTGTACTATGCTTGCTGCATTTGGGTGTACATCATATTCATGCATGTTTCTTGCATTTGTTATACGATTGTGTCGGATACTGGTATGGGTTGGACAGACCATTAGATACCTTGACCTGTAGCTAGAGTATATGGTGAGTTGATCTACTCTTCCTATTATATATATATATGTTTGATATATGTTCAGGTTGGATCAAAGTAGCGTGGCAGACTTCAGGTATGTTTGCATTTTTATGTTGTTTATTTGGTTAGTCGGTATATGCTTGTATTCATATACTATGCTGATATACCTGTTGTACCTCTAGAGTATGTTGTTGAAAATACATGTGATATGGCAAATATACATGTTTTTCTATTACCTGCTGAGTTTTACTCACCACCCCCCACGGACCCTGGGTTTTCTGTCGCCCAGGTAACAGGTAGAAGACTTCGTGACGACTTGGAGCACCGCCGGTTGACATCGTCTCATCTCACCTCCGAGGCTCCCATGTGTATTTGGGCTTTCCGTCCGTTGTATATTGTATTTTGGTGTTTTCGTGATGTACATATTGTATATTCGGATTTTTGTCGAAGTTTTGTATTATTGTGATGTGTTAGTCATACCGGTATGCATGTGTAGGATTGTATTATTGTTGTATCATTTCCGCTGTGTGTAGTTGTTTTGATATATATATACTGTTGTGGTTTGGTATATTTTTTTATATATTGTTGTCATTGTGGGCCTACGGGCCTTGTATTAACCCGAAATGTTGCCACGTACAGGGGAGATGCCGTCCGTTTGATTTTTTGCTCGGCATGCTCTCGGGGCGTGACAGGTGGAGTCTTGGCAACATAAGTTCAATGGTTGGCAGTGTAAAGTCCAAGCGTGTGTCTTGGAAGCATAAGCCTAATGTGCCTTGGTGGTGTAGACCAGCTTAGCATGACAATAGTCGATGGAAGCACCTGAAGGCTAGCGTATGGATGAACAAGTCATGGATGACTTGGAAGGATCCAATAGACATGAGGTTGATGGAGGTGGCTAGAAGACTTAGGTCTAGGCTAAGGGTGGTCTAGCAAGTATGAGAGCATCATACTTGAATTAAACCTCATGGTTGAGGTGTATTAGTCGACTGGGGTCATGGACCAGTCGACTGGTCAAGTGTTTTGATTCTTGGCTGCTGAGTTGACACGAAATAGTCGACTGAGATTATGACCAGTTGACTGATGGGAGTCAACTGGAGATCGACTATGGCCGAATTACGACCACAAACACAAGACAACTCGACTAGTGCCTCGAATAGAGTCCCAGTCGAGGTGGCACCTCGACTGGCCTCGATTACGATCGAATAGACACAAGGTGCCTTGATTGGCGCCTCAACTGGAGCCCCAGTTGAGGCGGCACCTCGACTGCCTTTGAGCAGTTGACTGCCATGAAGGATAGTCGACTAATGTTGAGGAAACACCATAGACGCGAGGCAGGCTCGACTAGCGGGCCGTCTACCTATGCATCAGCCGAATAATGGTCTATCCATTGGAACTTATCCAGCGTGGATCGGGTCATTGTGAGACAACGACTACAGGAGCAGTCAACTGATGAGTATGAATAGTTGATTGCAAGGTGGAAATCAGCCCGAGTTATAGCTTTAAAGGGAGCTCGAAGGGAAGGGTTTTGGCATTGATTTCTTGGGCGATTTAGAGCGGTTTTCTGGTGCAAGTCAGGGTCTTTAAGTGCTGCTCAAGCAATCAAACAAGAAAGCATTCAAAAGAGTTTTTGTAAAGTGCTCTTTACTTCTTTTGTTGTATTTACTTGTATTTTCTTGTTTTATATTGTATTACTTTTGTAATTTGTTGTAATTGGTTTCCTCTGTTAGGGCAATCTCTTGCCGTAATATGGTTTTGATGGTGTGGAAAAGGGTTTAAGTTAGTTTGATATGTTGATTTGATATGTGCGTTGAAGTCGTGCAGGACTTAGTAATTCGCACATGGAGCCGTGGCGAGTTTCACATCTCATGACTCGTGCCTTGAGTCGGTGAAGGATAGCTTTGCGGAAGTCGTGCGCTTGGAGCATCCGAGGGACCGCCGGACGAGGAGCTTGGAGTGAAGCCGGAGGAAGTAGACTTCGAGGCAAGAGACGCGAAGGAGCATTGCAGAGCCGTGCGCCTGATGCTGCCGAGGGACGTGGCCGAGAACGAAGAGAACTTCGAAGGCGAGGGACTCTGAGAGATGAGAGTGAGCGATTGTACCCCGGGGAAGGGTAGCTCTTAGGTGAAACTTGGCCATTTGGCCAAGTGTCGGATGGGTTTTCCCGACACTACCGATCCGCCATGTCATGGCAGGATCGCCCGAGTCGAGTGTGTTCGACCGGTATACGATCGACCGGATTGTGGCTAGCCGATCATACGCGGGGCCGATCAAGAAGATCATCGCCGATCGGCCAAGGCAACAATGATCGTCAATAGGGTTTCGGCCATAGAACCGTTCGTAGCCGATCGGGCCGATTACGGAGCAATGATCACGAGGTCCATCACCGATCCGCCAAGAGTTCCGTTGGACTACAATGGTCGGGATCTGACGTGTTCGAGGCCGCCAGTAGGTAGCATACGATCGCCAAGGGCGGCAATGATCGTGGCGCTAACGGAAGAAATCAGCCTTCTCTATAAAAAGAGAAGGTGTGGAGCTTTGGTAGGTGAATGCTCAAGTCCTAAACGACCATCCAAGTGCTCCACAAGATTCAAACTCCTTCTTTTAGCTTTCTTTCACATCTATTGTAAAAGAGGGAGTGTGCTTGATTTGTAAAGGTTACCTCCACCTAGCTTGGTGCAAAGGAGAGACCAATATTGGATTGACTTTGAAGGAGTGATTCACCTCGGACGAATCGGGATCGTGGATTAGCGGCATAGCCGTGAACCACGTTACATTCCTTGTTAGCATTTGTTTTCTCGTATTCCTATTTGCTTGTCTTTATTAGTCTTCCGTTTGTGCTAATTAGTCTTGTAGATGAGCAAATATCGGCATCCAAACGAAAAGGGCTATTCACCCCCCTCTAGCCGGCCGTACCGATCCCCTACAAGTGGTATCAGAGCAAAGGAAAGCTTGTCGAGGACTAACCGCCACAACAAGCAACATTCAAAATGGCCGGCTCAAACATCCACCCACCGAAGTTCGACAGCGAATTCTCTTGGTGGAAAAAGAGAATGGAGGTATTCTTCGAGACCGATTTTGATATTATGCTAATAATGGAAAATGGGTTCGAGTTGCCTAGGGATGAAAAGGGTGAACAAATCGAAAAATCACGATGGACTAAGAAGCAAAGAGAGGACCACCTTGCGAACTCAAAGGCAAAACATCATCTTTTCAATGTGCTCCCCCAACAAGAGATCAACCAGATCGGAGAATGTGCTAGCGCCAAAGAGATGTGGGAGAAGCTTATAGAACTCCATGAAGGCACATCCGAGGCCAAGCTAGCAAGGAGAGACCTCCTCCGCTCCCAACTGTCCAATATAAAACTAGAAAAGGGAGAAAAGGTAACCTCACTACACTCTAGGTTTAAAGAAATTTTAATTGGGCTAACAAGTGTAGGTGAGAAGCTATCAAACCGGGACATGCTCATGAAGGCTATAGATGCCTTTCCCCGGTCCTCAAAGTGGAGCTCCATGGTGGATTCGTTCTACATCTCCAAGAACTTGGAAGTAAGTACCTTGGAGGAATTTTTCTCAACAATGGAGCTCCACGAAACTAGGCTTGAAGGAATACAAGAGGAGCCTAGAATTCAACCCTTAAGAGGAGTAGCATTGTTGGCAAATAAGGGGAAGAAGAAGATAGAGATCTCCTCCTCCTCCGATGATGAAGCGTCTTCCTCCTCCATGGATAGCACGGAAGAAGCCTACATGGTAAGGAAGGTAAGATGTGCATTTAAGAATTTTAGATTTGATAAATCTCATGATAGGAGTAGAAGACCAAGGGGGAAGGTCATATGCTACAATTGCCAAGGAGAAGGGCACATAAGGGATAATTGTCCCCTCCTAAACAAAAGCAAAGAAGAAAAGAAAAAGAAGGAAGAAAAGAAGAAGAAAAAGGGGAGCAAGAAGAAAAAGGAAGAGGAGAAGAAGACAAAGGAAAAGGGAAAGGTCAAAGCCCTAAAGGCAAGGACTTGGGATGACCCATCCTCATCCTCTTCATCATCATCGGATGAGGAGAATGCCTTTGTCACCAATTTGGCCTTGATGGCCTTTGATGACTTGGATTGCTCTTCCTCCGAAAATGAAGGATCAAGCTCAAGAGGAGAGAGCTCAAGTGAAGGGGGAGCTTCTACATCCTCCTCATCCGAAGAAGAAGAAGAAGATATGGAAACTATGGTAACGAAAGCTTCTCCTAAGAAAATAGTTTCCATAATTTATAGTTTAACTAAGGACTTATTTGGAATGAAAAAAGAAAAATAAAAGCATGCTTAATCAAATTAAGGCTTTGGAATATAAGCTAGAAAATGCATGTTTAAATAATAATGATACCTCTTCTTGCCATGATGATGCATGCTCACATGATTATATGCCTTTGGATGTTAATGATGCATGCATAGAGGAAAATAGGGCATTAAGGGAAAAGGTAGATTATTTAACCAAAGCCCTAGAGAAATTCACAATTGGCTCCAACACCTTAAATATGATCTTAGGGAGCCAAAGAGCTAGTTTCAACAAGAAAGGCCTAGGATACAAAGAAAAGAAAAATGAAAAGGCCTATAAATGCCTAATAGCTAGGGGACAAGATAAGAAGAAGGTAATAGCTAGAAAATGGATCCCCAAGGAATACTTAGTGAACCCAATAGGAAAGAACTTATTTTGGGTCCCAAAATCCATCCTTAAGGGTTAGAAAACCCCTAGGATAGTCAACCATATGAACTTGACCTATATCATATTTTGGTTGACTTAGGATGACGGGACAACATTTTTTTTAGATAGTGTTGGGTGATGATAACGTGCCCATAAATAGGTAATAATGCTTAAATCATGTTGATTAATGTAATTGCTATGTATATGTGTAATCATGATTTATGATATTGGGCACATCATCATGAGAAATAGGTTTAAATCATGCTTTAGGTGATAATTTATTATCATCATATAATACCTAATACATGATTATAATTTAATGAAAACATGTATTTCATGATCATAATGTAGAATTCATTCATATATGTCATTATGATCATGTTAATTGTTAGGTTGATACTTAACTATGATAGAATTGCATGAATATATTGGTTAAGTATATACAAATACCCCCTAGGATGCATCTCACACTCACTATAGGCTAACTTGATTGCAAACTTAGCATGGGTGAGATATTAGGATGATACAAATGTCCACTAATGCCTATGACATTTAGATGGTTATTTAAAGTATCAAAATAGCAATAATAGACCAATCATGGGGAAGGCTTATGTTTAATTCATAGACATATTGCCCAAAGATCATGGTTGGATATTTCATATGTTTTCAAAATAATTTCTTAATCTAAAATCTAATTATTCATGTTTTGAAACAATTGGATGCAAGACTAGGTGTTAAAATGGATACTCTTATGATCAGAAACCTAGTAGTTTTTAAAGCTTTTGGATTTTTGGCAAATATGTAGAAATATAATGATTTTTCATGAAAACCTATTTTTCACTGATAGATATACTTAAAAGAAATAAGTTCCTCAAATTTCATGATTTTTCAAATTTTTTGGAATTAATAGTGCATTTCTGAAATTCATCCAGAAAATCAGAAATTCAGAATCAATTGTGCCAGTCGACTGCCATACTGATAGCAGTCGACTGCTCACCTGAAAATCAGCCTGCAATTTTTTCTAATTTCAGATTTTAATCATGTTTTTGGTATTTTCCCTCCATTATACTTGATGCCATGAGTTTATAACTTCGTGTTAATTTTTTTTGATGGTGTCAAAGGGGGAGAAATAATTATGTTTAAGTTAATTGCTTTAGGGGGAGAAATATATGATAGGGGGAGAAAATTTGCATAGAGAGTTTCATGGATTAAGGGGGAGTTGCATGTTGCTATATCATGTTTATCTTTACATGCCTTCTTACCTTAGAATTTATATCAAATGTTTTTACCTAACTTAAACGGATTGCCACACATAAAAAAGGGGGAGATTGTTAGGGCAATCTCTTGCCGTAATATGGTTTTGATGGTGTGGCAAAGGGTTTAAGTTTGTTTGATATGTTGATTTGATATGTGCGTTGAAGTCGTGCAGGACTTAGTAATTCGCACATGGAGCCGTGGCGAGTTTCACATCTCATGACTCGTGCCTTGAGTCGGTGAAGGATAGCTTTGCGGAAGTCGTGCGCTTGGAGCATCCGAGGGACCGCCGGACGAGGAGCTTGGAGTGAAGCCGGAGGAAGTAGACTTCGAGGCAAGAGACGCTGGCGAGCATCGCAGGTCGCGCTGATGTCGCCGCGGGACGCGTGGCGAGAACGGCGAGAACTTCGGGCGAGGGACTCAGAGATGAGAGAGCGATTGTAACCCGGGAAGGGTAGTCTTAGGTGAAACTTGGCCATTTGGCCAAGTGTCTCGGATGGGTTTTCGACACCAATCGATCGCCATGTCATGGCGATCGCCCGAGTCGAGTGTGTGTTCGACCGTATACGATCGATCGATTGCCCGCAATGATCGCCATACGTGGGGCCGATCGAGACATCGACCATGATCGGCGCGTGATCGGGTCAATAGGGTTTCGCCATGAACCGTTCGTCAGCCGATCGGGCGACGATTGAGCGAATGATCGACGATGAGGTCCATCAGTCGACTGCCAAGAGTTCCGTTGGACTATAACGGTCTGGATCCGACGTGTTCGGAGGCCGTTGTAGTGACGGCAATGATCGCTCAAGGGCGACAATGACCGTGGCGCTAACGGAAGAAATCAGCCTTCTCTATAAAAAGAGAAGGTGTGGAGCTTTGGTAGGTGAATGCTCAAGTCCTAAACGACCATCCAAGTGCTCCACAAGATTCAAACTCCTTCTTTTAGCTTTCTTTCACATCTATTGTAAAAGAGGGAGTGTGCTTGATTTGTAAAGGTTACCTCCACCTAGCTTGGTGCAAAGGAGAGACCAATATTGGATTAGCTTTGAAGGAGTGATTCACCTCGGACGAATCGGGATCGTGGATTAGCGGCGTAGCCGTGAACCACGTTACATTCCTTGTTAGCGTTTGTTTTCTCGTATTCCTATTTGCTTGTCTTTATTAGTCTTCCGCTTGCGCTAATTAGTCTTGTAGACGAGCAAATACCGGCATCCAAACGAAAAGGGCTATTCACCCCCCTCTAGCCGGCCGTACCGATCCCCTACATCCTCCACCTCTGGAGTATTTTCTGAGAAGGAGAGTTGATTAGTAGTGGTGTTTTGCATCGCTAGAGCTCATTTGAGCTCAATCCGTGGAGTAGTGACCCTAATGTTCCGAACCACATTATATCGATTGTGTGCTTGTGTTTTTGTTATTGCTTTACTATCTTTATTTCCGCTGCGCATAACAAGTGTTGTAGATGATCAAGCATGATCAAATTTCGTCAAGCGAACGAACACGCCATTTATCCCCCCTCCAGCGCTCACCGAAGATCCTACATGACTCAGATGAGTCAATTGATGAGGTAAAAGATCCTTTCACTGAAAAACTATATGAATCAATTGCTATTTAACTAAAGTATTTGCTAAGTCTAGGGTTAAGTCACTTCGTAAGAAGGTCAAAGACCTTAAAGAGAAGATTTATATTGACTCTTCAACTAAGAAAATTCAAGATGAAACTTCAACTCAAGTTTCACAACTCGAGGAAGAAAATTATATAAAATTCAAGTTAAAGAGTTAAAGATCATATTAGATAAGTTTTTCGTTGGGGTCAAAATATTTAAATATAATTCTTGGATCCCAACAAGCTATATATTACAAAATTGGATTTAGATTTAGCTCTAATCAACATCAGCATGTTTCTTTCTTATTTTGCTAAATAGAAATAATAATATTCGAACTATAAAAGCTTGTGTTCCTAAGACTTGCTTGATATTTAAGGTTGGAACTAATTCTTTTTGGATACCAAAATCATATGTTCATTTGTAAATCTACCAATAACTTATAACAATTCTTGATTTACAATTAACAATATTTTAGGGGAGCTAAGCTTGTTTAATTTCTAGTATAGGATTTATTTTTTAAAATCTATTTATGTTCAAAATTTATTTATTTTACTCAATAAACGTAGCCTAGGTCTTACCATAGAACTACATACATCTACAAACATCTCACAAATATAGTAGGATTAATTGTTTGTGTACTTAGTGTTGGTGCAATCGGCCCAGGTCACGATTGACCAGACTTGAGCTGGACTCGAGTAGTGTTTTGATGTTTGACATTGATGTTCTGACAATGTGTTGGGGAGATTGTTGATGCAATCGACCCAGGTCATGTTTTAATGTTTGATAATGGTTTGACCATTGTCATGGGAGAAGTCCAAGTCTTGTGTACTTGACATGGAAAGTCCAACATGGGTTGACAAGGAAAGTCCAAGCATGGGTCTTGGCAAGGGAAAGTCCAAGCATTGGTCTTGGCATGAAAAGTCCAACATGGGTTGGCAAGGAAAGTCTAAGCATGGGACTTGGCAAGGGAAAGTCCAAGCTTGAGTCTTGGCAATTGGAAAGTCCAGGGGGAATATTGGCGGCGTAAAGTCCAAGGGTGGAGTCTTGGGAGCATAAGTCCAATGGTTGACAGCGTAAAGTCCAAGCAAAGTTTTGACAGCATAAGTTCAATGTGCCTTGGCAGTGTAGACCACATTAGTATGATAATAGCTAATGGAAGCACCTGAAGGCTAGTGTATGGATGAACAAGTCATGGATGACTTGGAGGGATCAAATAGGCGTGAGACTGATGGAGGTGGCTAGAAGGCTTAGGTCTAGGCTAAGGGTGATCTAGAAAATATGGGGCACCATACTTGGGGTTAAAACCTCATGGATGAGGTTATTAGTCGACTGATGGGAGTCGACTAGAGTTCGACTACAGGAATTGGCCTAGCAGTCAACTGTCAACATTGGGCAGTTGACTGCTGGTCGAATATTTAGGGACAGAAAGTTTCCGAGTCGACTGTTAGGGTTTGACAGTCGAGTGATGACTCGATCAGTTGACTGATGGGCAAGATCAGTCGACTGATGGTGTATTCATTGGAACTTATCTAACGTGGCTCATGCCATTGTCTCACAACGGCTACAGGAGCAGTTGACTGATGGTTTCGATCAGTCGATTGCTAGGCGAAAATCAGCCTGAGTTGCAGATTTAAAAGGAGCATGAAGGGAAGATTTTGGCAAAGGTTTCTTGAGGAGTTTTGAGGTGATTTGTTGTTGCAATTCGGGGTCTCCAAGTGCAACTCAAGCAACCAAACAAGCAAGCTTCCAAAAGATCCATTGTAAAGTTTTCTTTGCATTCTTTTGTTGTATTTCATTCTTATTGTTGTAAGAACTATTGTAAGAGGTTTTCTCCACCTCTGAATTATTCCGAGAAGGAGTTATTGATTAGTGGTTGCGTGTGCATCACTAGAGCTCATTTGAGCTCAATCTGTGGAGTAGGAACCATACGATTCTGAACCACGTTATATTTGGTGTTGTGCTTGTGTTCTTATTGTATTTGTTTTATTGCTATTATTTCTATTGCATATAACAAGTTTTGTAGCAAGCATGATCAAATTTCTTCAAGCGAACAACGACGTGCTATTCACCCCTGTAGCGGGTGCACAAGTCCTAACAAGTGGTATTAGAGCAAGGAGCTCTTCAACGGATTAACAACCGGGAGGAAGCACGCTAGAGGGAAAGATGGAATTCGAAGACAAATTGGGATGAGACATCAACACCCCAATTCTCTATGCCTTTTATGGATGAGAAGACTTCAATCAATGGAAGGCGAGGATTGAAGACTTCATGATGATGATGAACTTAGATGATTGGGCCTCGTTGATGGAAGTGTTCAAATTTCCAAGAGGGCCTAAGGGAGGGTTCCTCAAAATGAAGAAGTGGATCGAAGAACAACTCCGAGAATTGATGAGTAATAAGGTAATCAAATTTTTAAGTGATTTAATTCCTAACGATGTTGTGTCCAAATTAGGAGAATACAAGGATGCAAAGGAGTTTTGGAGTGAATTGACCAAGCTCCATGAAGAACCATCCATGGCTCAAGTAGAAAGAGAGCCCGAAGAAGAAGCATCATCATCCTTACAAGAAAGTGAGGATTCAGAAGTTGAAGAGGAGTCAATGTCCGAGAAGGAAGAAGAGATGGAATTGTAAGAAGCCTCCACCTCTAGGATTGAGGGGGGAGGATATTAGGCCATCGGAGCTGGAGCAAGGTCAAGAAATTGTTTCAACCTCGGGAAGAGATGAAGAATCAACTCCGACCACTACCAACAACCTAGGTAACTCAAGCACATCATTTCAAAATAAAATTCATATTATATGATTTGAGTGTAGGGAAGTAGGACACTACAAGAGCAAGTGTCCTAAGAAAGTCAAGAAAAGTCAATCGATGCCTAAAAGTCAAGAGAAGTCAAAGGAAGTCGGACCCCCGACAATTAAAAGTAAGGAGTATGTGGTGTGCTTCAAATGTCAACAACGGGGCCATTATAGGAGTCAATGCCCTAGGAAGAAGGAAATCAAAGGAAAGGAAGGAGCATCACATGTAGGGGGAGCCTCTAAGGCAAACCCTAAGGTAAAATTTAATAATGCTCATTCTTCAAGTTATAAGTAAAAGCATGCTAGAAATAATTTTAGTAATCTTGCCATTACTCATGAACAAAAGCATGCTAGGAATAATAGGTTTTATTGTTTAGGAGCTAAGCATGTCCATTTTAGTAATAAGGAGAAATTTGAGACTAATGTCCCTAAAACTATTCTACCTAGGGAGACCATTAGAAAGGGAGAAGAGCACCTAGATTTCAACCCTAAATGGACTAGGCATATACCTAGGAAAAACAATTCCCAAAGGACATGAAAACTCAAAATTAGGAAGATTAGAATTAGAAAATCAAGCTTTGGGGTCAAGGTTTGAGAAACTAGAAAAGACCCTTGCAAAAATGCAAAATCAAATACAAGGGTCAAAGGATAAAAAATCTAGGTCTAAGAGTCAAAACTTAGGTATTATGAAGTAAGGTCCAACCAAGGGCAAGAAAGGTTTGGGTCACAAACCTAAGCCCAAGGAGACCTATCATAATGTTCCATTCGATTATGGAACTCAAGTTAGGTCTAGGAAAACCGAGGTCAATAGGGAAGTCATCCCTAAGATTGACCAAGGTAGGTGCTTAGTGGCTAAGGTTTCAAGGAAATCTAGGGAAGCCATTAAGAAGGTTACAAGAGGAGTTACCCCTAGAGTTAACCTAAGTAAGACCCAAATGACCAAGGCTTCTAAGCCTAGGAGGGTCATTAGGAGGGTATCTAGGGAAGTTATCCCTAGCGAATACCTAGTAAACCCAAGGAGCTCCAATAGATATTGGGTTTTTAGGAGCGTGATCGATTCATGCTAGATGGGTTTAGGTGTGCCAACCTTGAATGGATAGGTAGTTAACCTAACCATGGTAAAGGTGACACTTTAGGTCATTTCCAAGGGAATGGGGTACTTTGGAAATAAGGACGATTTTAATCCTAAAGGTTTTTAGGATGTGCCAATGCAATTTATGGAAGTTGAAAAATCAATCAAATTGACACAATTAGGGTTAGAGGTCATAGTGTGTCTTTTTGGGTTTTTGGCACACTTGGGAGATAAATTGTAATATTGCAAAATGGGTTTAATAATAACAAATGAAAACTAATATTAAAATTCAGGTATTATATACCTTTATATTTTATTTGTCATGTCTTGATTGTCATATACCATGTCATGACATCATATTCATTTAAATCATATAAATGTCATGATTATGTTTAGGGTTTATCTTTTATGTCATGTGTATTTAAATTTAATCATATGCCATAACATCATGATCATTGGCCATGTTTACTTATGTTATCATTTATGCCATGATCATTCATGCATTAATAAAAATTGATTTAAGGACTATGACATGACTTGAAGTCCCATATATAAGAGAATCAAGTAGTGTTGCCTTAGAAAAATACATGTGACCCTATATTAGGATAACCATAACCCACATCTCACATCGAATTAACATGTGTGTGTTTTCAAACACCCTAGATACATGTGAGATGTTGGGAAATGAGTTAAGTTCAAGGTGCATAGTTTTTGCATCTAGATGAACTCAAACTCATTTAAAACCATGGATGGATCATTGGGAAAGCTAATGTACAAGTCATGTGCATTGAGCCCAAAGAACATGATCCAATATAAGGTTTTAAAAATATTTTAAAATCATTTTGAAAAACCTTGGTGAAGTCTATCTTTTGATAGCAATCACCATTGATGATGTTGATACAAAGTGAGCTCAAACATTGAAGTTTTTCTTCACTTTTGAACTTTATATCAATTTCACTATTTTATCAGTAAATTATTTTTCAATATTTTTCACCCATTGTATTCCTTATAAGTAATGTACGTATGAATTTTCATGATTTTTCAAAATACGTAGAATTACTTATGTTTTTCTAAAGTTCATTTCTAATAATTGAAATTCAAAAATTTCAGTTATCAGTCAACTGCCGCTTGATGGCAATTGACTGATGATCACGACATTCGACTGATTACTGTCAGAGTCGATTGCCAAAACTGATTTCAGGTAAATAAGGATGTTTAGCCCATGTTTCAGCTATGTTAGGCTACCCTAACTGCTCCTAACCCTAGGATATACTTTGGAAAGCATTAGAAAGGATGAAAATCCATTGGATATGGATTAAGAGAGTTATTTAGGGTGTGTACCAATTTAAGGTGAGTGAAAGTTCAATGTTAAACTTTTAACCTTAATTTTGATGGTTTAGTGTTCCTATGGGCTTAGGGACTTCCTAAGGACATTGTTGGTGCAATGGTCAAGGGGGAGCAAGCCTTTAGGGAGAGGTATTCATCATGGAATGATGGATGCATAGTCTTCCTTGTAAGGAGGAGAATGTGAAGAATTTTGGAGAAGTTAGGATTGCCTCTCTTAAGTGATATGGAACTTATCACTAGGAAGATTGTAGGCATCCTAGATATTTTTGGACCAAGGGGGAGATTGTAAGAACTCATTGGGATATGAGACATTAACCTCCTTGGAGAGAACCTTTTTGATGTATGTCAAAAAGGGGGAGAAAGTGAAACTATCAATTTGGGATAATTGATAAGGAGAGTTGAGTTAGGGTTTAGGCCTAACTCAAGGGTGTTTTTGTCAAACATTAAAAAGGGGGAGATTGTTGGTGCAATCGGCCCAGGTCACGATTGATCAGACTCAAGTAGTGTTTTGATGTTTGACATTGATGTTCTGACAATGTGTTGGGGAGATTGTTGATGCAATCGACCCAGGTCATGTTTTGATGTTTGACGATGGTTTGACCATTGTCATGAGAGAAGTCCAAGTCTTGTATACTTGGCATGGAAAGTCCAATATAGGTTGGCAAGGAAAATCCAAGCATGGGCCTTGGCAAGGGAAAGTCCAAGCATTAGTCTTGGCATGGAAAGTCTAACATGGGTTAGCAAGAAAGTCCAAGCATGGGTCTTGGCAAGGGAAAGTCCAAGCTTGAGTCTTGACAATTGGAAAGTCCAAGGGGAATATTGGCGGCATAAAAATCCAAGGGTGGAGTCTTGGCAGCATAAGTTCAATGGTTGGTGGCGTAAAGTCCAAATGGAGTCTTGGCAGCATAATCCCAATGTGCCTTGGCAGTGTAGACTACATTAGCATGACAATAGCTGATGGAAGCACCTGAAGGCTAGCGTATAGATGAACAAGTCATGGATGACTTGGAGGGATCCGATAGGCGTGAGACTGATGGAGGTAGCTAGAAGGCTTAGGTCTAGGCTAAGGGTGGTCTAGCAAGTATGGGGGCACCATACTTAGGGTTAAAACCTATGGATGAGGTTATCAGCCGACTAATATAGTGGTCAGTCGACTGATGGGAGTCGACTAGAGTTCGACTGTAGGAATTGGCCTAGCAGTCAACTGCCAGCATTGGGCAATTGACTGTTGGCCTGAGCAGTCGACTCATCTGGAGATCAGTCGATTGCTGGTCGGGTATTCAGGGACAGAAAGTTCCCGAGTCGACTGTTACGGTTTGACAGTCGAGTGATGACTTGATCAGTTGACTGATGGGAATGATCAGCGACTGATGGTCTATCCGTTGGAACTTATCCAACATGGCTTATGCTGTTGTCTCACAACGGCTATAGGAGAAGTCGATTGATGGTCTCGATCAGTCGATTGCTAGGCGAAAATCAGCTCGAGTTACAGGTTTAAAAGGTGCACGAAGGGAAGATTTTGGCAAAGGTTTCTTGAGAAGTTTTGGGACGATTTGCTGCTGTAATTCGTGGTCTCCAAGTGCAACTCAAGCAACCAAACAAGCAAGCTTCCAAAAGATCGATTGTAAAGTTTTCTTTGCATTATTTTGTTGTATTTCATTTGTAATCGCTTGTATTCATTCTTATTATTATAAGAACTATTGTAAGAGAATTTCTCCACCTCCGGATTGTTCCGAGAAGTTATTGATTAGTGGTTGCGTGTGCATCACCATAGCTCATTTGAGTTCAATCCGTGGAGTAGGAACCATACGGTTCCGAACCACGTTATATTTGGTGTTGTGCTTGTGTTCTTGTTGTATTTGTTTTATTGGTATTATTTCCGCCACGTATAATAAGTTTTGTAGCAAGCACGATCAAATTCTGTCAAGCGAACAACGACGCGCTATTCACCCCCTCTAGCGGACACACATATCCTAACACTTAGCCATGTAAACGAGTGTGAAATACTAGGATTCTTCCCTTAATTTCATATGCTTAAGTTTGTGTGTCAAAATGATTCAAGATTTGTAAAACATAGATAACATAATGTGACCAATCTATTGAAGACTTATATCTTATTTACATCAAGTTGAAAAATAAAAAGATTGGACTTTTAAAAATTATTTTTAAAATAGTATTTTTTTTTTAAAAAAAAAGTTATTTATTTTGTTAAAAATTATTTTTGACTTTGAAATTTAAACTATTTTAAGTGCTTGAAACATATCCAAGCACCTTGTTAGATTATTTAAATATTAAATCAAATTTTAGAGTTTCCCTGAGCTTTAACTAAAATTTGACTATTCTGAGCCACTAGAATAGATCCGAAATCCCAAATAGAGATAATTATTGAATTTAATAACAATTAATTATGGTAGTGAAACTTACAATTTTAGGCACCCGAAACACTTCCAGGTGCTCGAAATGTTTAACATGCATTAGATTGATTTGACTGATCCAAGTGCCCAAAACCCTTCAGAGAAACTATATTAGATTTATAAAAGTGACTAAGAACTTTCTTTTTCTAGAACAAAATAAGTTTTTCTCCTCTAATTAATCACGATTCAATATGATATTCTAACCCATTTTTAGTCCAAGTCTATGTGTTTTTTCTTATTAGCATCAGAATGTCTCAGTAACACTCTAAACTTAATTTAATTAATTCATTTATTACTTTTTAATTATTTATGTCAATTTCCTTTTATATAATTAAGCATAAAGTAATTGAGACTCGTCCCTCAAGTCTACTTAGGATAGATTTTAGGTTCCTAATCAAGGAACTTAAGATTAGGTTTATATCTACTATTTTTATGCCCATGCATACTAGTTACTTAATTAAGACTTTCTTCAACAAATCTTGTTGACCTGTTGTTGAAGTTATTGATTATTATAAACTTAATAAATTGGCTTATTGTACTAGTTCTATTAATATAGACCGATATGCTAAATCTATAACAACCTAGTCAAAATAAATGATCATACATACACTACTAGATCAGAAGGTAGAGACATTATATTTACTCCTAATTTTCTTAGATAGTATTTAAAGATTAGATCTTCATCATCTACTTTCTTATGTTTCTCTCCTAGGACTTTACCTTTTGATGATCCTTACTCTCATATCACCTTAGATACTTTATATACTTATGTCTTTGGAGAGAAAAGAACATCTAGTGTAATTATTTTAGCACTACTAGACTTAGAGAATAGGATTATATTATATATAGAGTTTTTGTTATGTGCATTTTACCTCTTAACACTAGGGATGTCGATATCATACAACCCTTTCATTCATTTTTCTTAAATGCATTGTGTTATAGAATTGACATAAATATTAGTTTGCATATGTTTCACTCTATTATTCTGGCATTATTACTAGTAACAAATTCATATGTCATACTATAATATTTTGGTTTCTCTATTAGCTGCATTAAGGGTTGATATTACTTCAAATAATGTTAAAATCCTATCTGATTTTGACATGATAGGATTTAGAAAATTTTTCTTAGCTAAAATGAAACTAGAAAATAATGTCCTAATGCGAAAACATGGAGGGTAGCCTCAACTTCAACCACGAAAGGATGAGGAATCACCAGACGTTGACTTCTCCGATCTACTCCAATTATCTCCACCTTCAATTACTCTTTTATTAGAGAACAAAATCATTAGGTTAGACCAGACTATGTCTATAACATTCTAGTGACTAGATAAACAATAATAGGCGATGATGTAGCAAAAATAGGCTCATCACGTGGAGATGATAGAGATGTTTAGGTTGTGGCAGATGGGTCATCCTCCTCCTCTCTTTCATTAGGACATATTCTATTTGACTTGGCCTATTGCCTTTATTGTAACTTTATGACGATTTGACTTAATTTTATGTTGACTTGACTCTAGTTTGACTTAACTCGATCTTATTGTGACTTATTTTTGACTTAGTTGACTTAATAATGTCTTGACTTTATGTAGATTACTAGTTTTTGATTTATTTAACTTAGCAGGTTTAATCTTAAGCTAACTTGAAGATGCTCTAGCTCAACTTGATCTATTGATTTTATTCTGACTAGATTGATTTTACTTGTTAACTTAATCACTTGACTCGATATCATGTATTGACTCATGTCTTGATTTGTTTAATTACATAATAAATAACTTAACTATACATTATGATTTAATGTCATCATTACATGTATTAAGAGAGAATGTAATCTTTGAAAATCTTTAATAATTTTATTTCATTCCTTATTTTGATGCATGTCAAAGAGGAGAAAGTTTAGAAAACTTAAAGTAATTTTAAAAGTCTTTAAAACTAAGATTAAAAAAGGGGGAGAAAAAAATGAAGACAAAAAGGAGAAGAATTTTTCTTTCAAAATATGATATATTATTTAGGGGGAGAGTGCATTTATGCACGTATATTTTTTAATAAGTTGTCACACATAAAAAAATGAAGAGATTGTTAGTGTTTGGAGCATCACAAAATCGAACTTATATTTTGATGTATGACTCAAGATTTAAAGTCAGGATGTTTTGTGATATAACATTCTATGTCAAGTAGACAGGTGCAGAATTTGATAATCAAGTGTATAGGTATAGAAACTTGACAAGGCAGATTCCAGAAGTGTCTAGAAGACAATGATTTTGAAAAGATAGTTAAGTGATCTAGGAAAATCTAATGGGACCATACAATTTGAACAAGGTAAGTCCTAGAGGTGTCAAACAAAGTAAGCTTAGAAGAAAGATCTTTTGTTTTAAAAGATAGTAAGAGTTTGTCACTAATTGTGGGACAAGGATAGTCTTTTGAGCTAGGCATAACCCTGACACAAGTCAAGAGGGAAGTAATTGAGTTGCTATTATACTGAGAATATTAGTACACTAACTCTGTGATACAAGAAGTTAGCTTGAATCATAAAAACCTAGTTAGAGTGATCCAGATGCCCTTATCAGATCCAAGCTCATGGATCTCTAGGGCCCATATTGGATTTGGGTGCCCATATTCAAAACTTGTCACGCCCCGAGAGTATGCCGTGCCGAAAAGCAAACGGACGGCATCTCCCCTGTACGTGGCAACATATCGGGTTAATACAATGCCCGTAGGCCCACAACAACAATATATAAATGAACAATACCAAACAATATATCCACAACAACACAAAAGGTGCGCACCGGTGCGACTCTAACATACTACACACAACAACGAACAAATCCACAGCCAGATACAACACTGATTATACATGGCCATAATACAAAATAACAGCGGAAGCAAATACGTGGAAAACCCCAAATGTTCGGTGTGAGATGGGATCAGCTGGCGAAGCTCCAAACGTCCAAGGAATCTTCTACCTGTTATCTGGGCGACAGAAAACCCAGGGTCCAGGGGTGGTGAGTATAAACTCAGGGGTAATATATAGAAAGTGCATGAACAACATAAAAGGATAGATCTACAAGTATACATGTGAAGATCTACAGGTATACAGCATGAGTCCAATAGACATACAGTTCTATCCAACTCTAATAACAAGTAACTACAGTAAAGTCATACGCAATGTATATACTAAATCGCTCAATCAACATAAAGTAATGTACCAATGTACTGACTCATCGCAACACCATAAGCTATATCATCCTCGATGTATATACCATAACATAACCCATATAATGTACCAGTCAATCCCATACCGACTAATACTCGCACATATGAACAAGATATATGATCACAGATAATAACTCGTCCGTACTACACAATGACATGATGCTAATCAAATGCATATAATGTCAATCAACGCATGTATCATGCTCAACACATAGCAAGAAATAAAATGCAAATGACATGTATCATGATGTACAAGCATGCAACAATCATAGCTCAATCAAATGCAAGATCTCAGGCATATGTAAAACATATATCAAATACATGCATACATATATATCGAATGCATATGCATGGTCACTTGTCATGGACCCATCCAACCACGATCCCAGAGTGGCCAGGGTGGCACGATAACTGACAACTAGCCCGACTCCAGCTGCCACCACTCTCGAGTGGCCAAGTTGGGTAGTATGACTGAGTAGTGTATAAGCGTAAAAAGCTAACTACTCCTAGGGGCCGCAGCCACGCCCCTACCCATGAGTAGACAACGCCGACACAGACAACAAGACCTCACACAACCACCGTATAGTGGGCGAGTGCTAACACCACTCTGCGCGTGGCGCGATCTCAGCCTACCACCATCCCTAGTGGTCGGCGCACATCCAATGCTCGCCTCAACCTGTTACCACTACCCCGAGTGGTCGGGAGGCGGGATGACGACCTCCCTCATCCACAAGGGAGAGACCACAAGATGCATGCAAATGTAATGATGCATAGCTCCATACATGTATCCTAGCGACACTCCCTATCCCACGGGGAGTCCTGGTTAACTAAAAGTCAACTATGCAAGGACTACAATTCACAAGACTCTCTATCGCATAAAGAGTCATACTCATCTCGATAACCATGCTAAGACCTCTAGTCAATAGCGATATACAATCGACCATCCATATAACCATACACAGGCACACAATCCATAATGGATATACCATCGCGCTAGGACCTCTAGTCCATGGTCACATACTGACAACCATACACTTATCTATGCACAGACAACTAGATCCACCATAGATACACAACTAATATGTGTACGATACAACGATCGACTCCATAACCCAATTCATCACCTAACCCTAGTGATGTAACACAGTAACCCAATCTGAGGTCACAAAGATAACCCTAACCACTTGTACTTACTGAACATCCATCAGCTAATACGAAATAGGGTTTATAGTTCCTATCCGTGCTAGATAATCAATGAGTAACAGAGTATATATCTCAAAGGTCAAGGCAGTACAAGCATATGATTAAATAGGAGTGGATTTAAGGTAAACAGGTATAAACATACATATCCAAGATCATGCACAGGAATTTGATCAAAACTACCGGACCAGGTAGATATTACCCACCTGATACGAAGCTCGAATAATCCTCACGGCCGGGGACCCGCTTCGTATCCCAAACCTGTAAAATAATAGCAATAATGATTAAGTACGAGTATCCCACAAACATAGGAACTATATACTACATCGTTCTTATACTCACATCCTTTCCTCGTCTACGAGGTAGAAACTCCGATTAACCCAATTTGATACCTAAAACCAAACTCACAATAGATCACCAACATCCAAAGATTTTTTCAATGAGAGCCTTTTGTTTAACAATATTTATAATATTTTAAAAATATTAATGGTGTAGTTCAATAAAAATCAACTCATTTACTTTAGATATTTCAATGTGGTATTATTCTAACTTTCTATTAAAGTTTATTTTTCAATCTATTTTTCTTGAATATTTTATTGTGGGACTTTTCTACCTTAACTTATTAAATTTACTAATCTCATTTAACTCTCTTAATAAGTTAATTATTAGTCTTATTCTATCTTTTTTTATCAATTCAACATTGAATTTATAGAAACTATTTGACTTGTATGATATATCCAATAATAAATTTATCAAGCGATATAATTTGTTCAACAATAAAATTATATATAGTGAATACTTTCATTGAATATATAGAGTTAATCAAAAGATATAATTTATGTGATATATATATCTCCTCACACTAAAAATATAATAATGTTAATGTTAGATAAAATAAATCATTGATATCAAAAAATGAGATGGTTCAAGGTGTAATATAATATTCTTCTCAATCTACTCTAGATTCTGATATTTTGGAAACTAAGCACTAATGATTGAATGAAAATTATTAAAAAAAAAATACAACTTTCAGAGGATAAGTAGAAATTTTGATATCAAAAGAATAAATGAACTATGTGTCTTTAATTTCCTTGTACCTAACTGGATAGATAGACAACTTAAATAAGTACATTCATTTTTAAAAAATTTTATTTGTCCACATTCCATAAATTTTTAAATATTTTTTAAAAATAAAATATAAATAATAATCTTAAATCATAAATCAAATCATAATAAAGTTTTATCTACCGCTTTACTTGGAACTCGATTATGGATGCATATTGTAGTTTTTATAGCTTCACCCCAAAGTGATTCTGGTAAATAGGAATGACTAATCATGCTCCTTACCATATCTTTTAGAGTTTGATTTTGTCACTCAGCTACACTATTTTGACTAGGAGTCTCTAGCATGGTGTATTGAGGGACAATATCACATTTCATCAAACACTTGGCAAAAGGTCTTGAACGTTATTCACTTGATCTATCATATCTCCTATAGTATCACCATTATTATAAATCTGACAACTTTGATTTCCTTACCTAATTGATTATCAACATTGACTTTGAAAATTTTAAACATGTCTAAGGATTGTGATTTCTCAAGAATCGAATAGAGATAACAATAATGGGAGTAGTCATCTATGAATGTAAGAAAATATTATTGTTTATTCCATGAAGCCAAAGAGAATAGACCACAAATGTATGTATGTATATATCAATTCTAAAATGTTGTTATTCCTATTATCACTTAATTTTCTTATATTTTTTTATTTTATCTTAATGCAGTCAACTCAAATCTGAAAGTTTGACCAATTAAAGGAATCAAGAATTCCTTCTAACACAAGTCTTTTAATTTGTTGTTTTGAAATGTGACCTAAACACTTATATCATCACATTGATCAATTTTCATAAATTAATGTATGTTTAGTGCCAAAATTACTTACATGCATATTTTCATTGTTATTTGAGTTATTAATGTCCAATTTATAAATCTTATTAATTAAAGAAACAATAACAATCACATTCGAGTTTTGTAAAATCTTGTCCCCACGGGGATGGCGTGGTGGTTAAGGCATGATGGTGCTTGCAGAAGTGGCTTGGGTCAATTCCGGAGGAGATCTAAAGCTCTTTCCTAGATTCAAATGATCCCCACGTATCTTGACCACTACGTCAAGGCTCATAAAGCCCTCCATGATTTACCTCCCTCACAATGGTCGTGGGATAGGCCGATGGAGGCAACTAGGTTGGCGGTTCCAACCTTTTACAGAGTTTTGTAAAATCTTGAAAACTCTATTTGTAAGATATCATAAAATAAGATAACAATAAAATATCCCTTGTTAATTAAGGAATTATCTTGTGGAAATTTTCAGAATTTTTTTGAAATCAATAAGAACACATATGACCATTTGGGAGAAAGATTAAAGCCTAAATAAATGATTGGGTTAACCTAGGTTTGCTTTAGGCTAAATTCGAGCTAGCACAACCAGATTGGTCGACCCCTTTAGGTCGCGATTTCCTGTTCCTTTCTCATTACGATTTTGTCGTTTCATTCTCCTCTCCCAACCGTTCCCGACTCCTCTTCTTCTCTTCTCCTCCTGATCCCAAATCCTCACGCGAGCCATCCCCCGAGTTCCTCCACCTTCCACTACTCTCCTTCCCGACGATTTTCGGCAAATTGCCACCGCTCTACAAGTCGCTGATCATCCAGCTGGAGGCGTCGATCGAATGATCGACGTCATTCTTCGCTAGGATGATTTCAGATCTGGATCTTCGCCGCTCTTCGCTCGCCGCAGCTGCCTCTGCTCAGTCGTTGTCGACTGACCTCCAGCTAACGCGAGCCTCATCCATTACAGCCCGATGATATCGTCACCGCCATTGCTGCTCCTTTGCAACCTTCCCTCACTAGTCGTGACCTTTTTTTCTTTTTGTCATCGCCATCATGAGCTCGAGTCTCGGCTATATGTCTCTTCTTCAAATCTTGTGACAAGAATATGATACCTCTGATCGTAATTTGCCTTCCACTTGTCTCCATTGCAAGCTACCTTGCGCCACCGATTTTTCTTAGCTATGCTTCGTTGATCTAACAACAGTGAGCGACGTCGACACCTCACTGCGATTCCCACGGTCGTTCGCCACTGTCGCAACTGTGAGCAATGTCTTCGTTGTGAGTACTCAGCTGTGCTGCCACATTTCCTGCGTGCTCCTATGGTTGTTGAGGTGGGTTCGACTGTGATGTCATTGTAATCAGGAAGAAACTCTATATCTTGATGATCTAAAGGATCAGATCTGTAAATCACAACTTATAAGTTTGATTTCTGTTTGCAGGTACTAAAATACATTAGAGTTGAGATGGGATTTAACCACGGTGCCATTATTCTATACAGATTAGATTTCTTTTGTATGAAAGAAGAAGCTATGACCGATTGATTTAGGGAGAGGTAAAGTTTTTGTATGTTGATTAAGTTAACATATTTTTATAGGATGAACAGATAAGGTTATGAGGTTGCTTTCAATTTGGATGTTTGGACTTTAATCCGATACCTTGAATTAGAACAAGAAGATATTGAAGGAATGATATAATGGTTTAGTGTTATGGTTGGAAAATATGAATTTGTTCATGTTTACGGTGTTGGTTGATACTGGAAGATTGGTGAATAATGATATGTGGAAGGGAAGTAGTTAACTGTTGATTTGAGTGTTGATTTGGATTGTTGTGAATTGTTAATTGGATCTAGTGTGTATACTTATGGTGATATAGCCGAGGTGATGTTGGATGTGTGATCAAGACTTTAATTAGTATTGGGATAATTGATTTGAATATGAGATCGATGTATGATTCGATTTGATTATTTATCGTATGTTAGAACTTAAGTGTAGTTCTTGTTTGTCTTGCAAGAATTCGATTGGTGACAAATGCTTGTACATATGGACTGCTAGCACGAGCTACTATCAAGTGGGTAATATTTCGTACTCTGGTCTGGTAGTAGCTAAACCTTGAAGTATATAACTTCATATTGTTGTCACTTCGACCTTGACTCCACTCTAGTTTTTCTGATGCTTGATACTTTTGTCTTTGTAATTAAATACTCTGTTATTGTTGTTATCTATTCATTCATCTTTGTTATGAATTATAGATGTTATGGTAAGTGGACCTGTAGTGGTTTACCTATGTGTACGTAGCTAAATTTGATTATAAAACTGAATTGTGCAATCTAGATAAATCATCTGGGGATGAGTAGGATTCTAAAAGTAAAGTTGAGTTTCCATATTATATCTTGATGATGTGTACATATCCACTATGGATCAGGTAGTCGTGTATGGACATGTGATTATCGATACAGCATCCCTATAGACCAGTGGTCCTAGCTTGGTTGTGATCAATTGAGTATGACTTTCTGTAGGATAGAGAATGTGTTGATCAGTCGAGTATAACTCTCTACAGGATAGAGAGTGTATTGACATTCGAGTATGCCTCTCTGCAGGATAGAGAGTGTTATGATCAGTTGTGTATGACTCTTTGCAGGGTAGAGAGTGCATTAATTAGTTGAGTATGACTCTTTGCAGGATATAGAGTGTTATGATCAGTTGAGTATGTGTGACTGTACATTCATGTCATTTACATGCATGCTGACGACTTGGTCTCCCTTGTGGTTGAGAGAGTCGTTAGTCATTCTGCCTCCTAGGTTACTCGTGGAGGAGTAACTGGTGTGAGGGCAGAGCATTTGTTGTGCCGCACTCGACCACTATAGACGGTGGTAGTTGGAGTTGCGTGCAGTTGTCCTAGGTGTGTGGTACTCGACTACTCATGGGTAGTGACTGTCAGAGTGGCCAACAACATGGACCCCCGTTGTATAGCTAACTCTTTACGCTTATATGCTACTTGTTCATACTGCCCACTCTCGAGAGTAGTGGTTGATGTTGAGTTGGGGCAGTTGTCATGTCGAGCCACCTAGGTCACACTGGGGTCATGGTAGCGATTAGGGTGAGCAGACATGACCATACATTCTGCATTATCGTTTTCTATATATATATATATATAAATATATAGTTACTCATGGAGGAGTAACTGGTGTGAGGGCAGAACATTTGTTATGCCACACTCGACCACTATAGACGGTGGTAGTTAGAGTTGCGTGCAGTTGTCTTGCGTGTGTGACACTCGACCACTCATGGGTAGTGACTGTCGGAGTGGCCAACAACATGAACCCCCATTGTGTAGCTAGCTCTTTACGCTTATATGCTACTTGTTCATACTACCCACTCGGTCACTCGAGAGTAGTGGTTGGTGTTGAGTTGAAATAGTTGTCATGTCGAACCACCTAGAACACACTAGGGTCGTGGTAGCGATTAGGGTGAGCAGGCATGCCCATGCATTATGCATTGTCGTGTTCTTATGGCATTTTGCATATTGACATATATATATATATATATACCACTTATAGGTAGTGACTGTCGGAGTGGCCAACAACATGGACCCCCGTAGTAGCTAGCGCTTTACACTTATATGCTACTTGTTCATACTGTCCACTCGACCACTCGAGAGTAGTGGTTGGTGTTGAGTTGGGACAGTTGTCATGTCCAGCCACCTAGGTCACACTGGGTCGTAGTAGCGATCAAGGTGAGCAGGCATGACCATGCATTCTGCATTGCCGTATTCTTATGACATTTTGTATATTGACACACACACACACACATACACACACACACACACACACATGGATGGTTGTGATTAGTATATATATAGATACAATTTATATGTATGCTTATTGTGATATTGCATTTGTTTGTGCTATGCTTGCTGTATTTGTGGATTACCAGAGTTGAGTTGGTTTGATTGTCGTATACTTTTGACCAGTACCTTGAGGTGATACAGGATGGACCCAATTCATGGTTGTATTAGCCATAGAATGCTAGTATGACGGTTTTGTTGATTATAGAGTCAGTATTTACTCTACCATGTTATAGGTGTTATATTATAATAATTATACTCAGGTTGTATGAGTTATATCATTGTCGATCTCAGGTATGTCAGTACCTTATGATATTATTGTTGATCAGTTTAATTATACAGTTGTTATATCATGCTAATGTATATCTGTTATATCTTTAGACAGCATATTGTTGACTCGCATGTGATATATATGCATGCACTTTTATTCTTATTACCGCTGAGTTTTGTACTCACCACCACAGACCCTGAGTTTTCTATCGCCCAAGTAACAGGTAGCCGACTTCGTGATGGACTTGTTGCACCGCTGGCTGGCATCGTCTCATCTCACTTCCGAGGGTCCTGACTTGGATTTATATTTCCTTTTGTTTTCAGATGTTTTGTATATCAATCCAGATTTATATGGTGGATGTGTGTTAGACATTGTTGATTCGGGTTTTGACGACGCTTTTCTTTATGTTATGTTAGTTATACCGATATGCACTATGTGTAGTTGTTATTTCGTTGTGATAGTTTCTGCTGTGTTTCTATTATATACGGTTATATATATGTTGTTGTGATTGTGGCCGAAAGGCTTATATAAACAGGATATATTGCCACGTACAGGGAAGATGTTGTCCATTTGCTTTTTGGCTAGGCATGCTCTCAGGGTGTGACACTATTACAGATTGAATAAAAATAACTTGATTTGTCCAAATATGAAATAGAAATCAAATTCCATCTAAACGATGATACAATAAGAATATCTTCCAAATTCAAATGTAAACTAGTTTTTAATTTAAATCTAAAGGCACCAATCGCCTCCATAGTCGTCTTATTGTCATTTTCCAATGTAAATGTATCTTTTATCATCAATTGATAATTGGTTCCTTGGATAACCTTGTATAGTAACTCTTATGTGAGTAGTTGCATATATATTTATCCACTAAGTATTATTAGGCACTACAGTTAAATTAACTTTTAAACAAATAAAGTTGAGAAGTATACCATTTTTTATAAGTTAATTGGTATACTTGGCACAATCTTTCTTCATATAAAATTACAACTCGGTATACGAAGCTCCCGTCATGCAAGATACCGGAGAAGGAGTCCATTGTACGCAGTCTTACCTTGTTTTTTTTACAAGAGGCTGTTTCCAGGATTTGAACCTGTGACCTCTTAGTCACAAGGCGACAATCTTACCATTGTGCCAAAACTCCCTTTTACAATCCTTCTTCATATCATTAACTTTTTTGCAAAAGAAATAAATTGTCACTTTATCTTGTTTTTATTAGTCTATATTCTCTATTATGTGAAGTTCCAACAATTATAGTTTTCTTTTTCTTATTAGTCCTTTTTTTTCTATTAGTGTCATTGTCATGATAATTAGATGTCAAGTTGTGACTTTTAATCCTATCTTGTTTCAATCTTGTCCTCTAGCACAAATTGAGCAATAAGCTTATTAAAAGTCCACTTTTCTTTTTGAGTAATGTTGTGCCTTGAAGGTATATCCCGTTCGACCATCGAATGACACCCCCTTATGACAATATAAGATACAATCAGTACAAGGCCATTTAGCCACAACCAAACACATCATATAGTACATATATGCAAAACAATAACGGAAGACAATCACAATATGAGTTATAAAACTCAATATAATACATATTGGTATGATTGACCACATGTAAAAGATATACTACACTAAATCTAAAAAAGGTAAATGAAAACCCAAATAAAAGTCCAAAAATATAGTTCAAGTGAACTCAAGTCCGAGAATACAAAACATAGCATAACAACAATATCCCTCATGAGTGAGATGAGAGGGGATCAATTGGCAAAGCTCTGAGCTTCACAATGTATTCTCTATCTGCTACTTGACAGTATGAAGTAGACAGGATAGAGAGTAAAATACTCAGCGGGTATAAAGAAAAATAGTACATGAACAACATATAAAAATCGCAAAGGATATACAGTCTCAGAAGCAATATTACTCATAAAAAAGTCAATAGTAATATAATGTGTGTACCAACCTAGTCCATCCAATGTCATAGCATACACAACAAAAAGGAAAAGATCTCTAATCCATATTGCCAAATGCACATGAGAAGACAAATGATAACATGTAAGTAACATATATACAAGCACACACAAATAAATATCCAAGGCATGCCCATGCATGGTCGTCGTCTACACGTAACACTTGCTACCACTACCGCAATGTGACTGAGTGAGCAAGACATGACAACTGCACACACTCTGGCTACCACTCTATAATGAGTAGTTGAATAGTCAGATCCAAATTGTAGATATCTAGCTACATCATCCTACACGAGGCTCCATCAATCACTACCACTGAGTGACTGAGTAGGCAGGTCGGTATGTACCCACATATCCAAAACTATGGCAATGGTCTCGACCCTACAGGGGAGACAACTATCGCCCAGAGACACATGATGCGATGTCACACAACCCATGAGTATGACTATACTACTGACCTCTTTGATGATCAGTGTGTTATGCGATGATGAATCATTCATGTTTATAGACTTTCTAGCGACGTGCTCTACCTCACAAGGGAGCAATAGTCGATAGAAAATAAACAGTGTGAGGACCTACTGCCCTCAAGTATATCTCTACTGACGACCTGCTCAACCACACATGGAAGGCATAGTCGATAAGAGAATACATAATACAATAAAATACAATGTGACAACTGTGTCTACAAAAATATCTAATCCACAAATATACCTCCACTGGCGACCCCTCAATCCCACATGGGAGACATGGCCGACAGGAGCAATGCATAATACAAGGAAATGCAATATGACAATCATGCCTGCAAAAATATCTACTTCACAGATATGCCTCCACTGGTGACCCCTCAATCCCACATGGGAGACATGGCCGACAAGAGCAATGCATAATGCAAGGAATGTAGTATGACAATCATGTCTGTAAAAATATCTAATCCACAGATATACCTTCATTGGCGACCACTCAACTACACATGGAAGTCATGCTCGGCAAGAGCAATGCACTAAAATACAATATGATAATCATGTCCACTAATATCACCATCTCTACAACTAGAAATGTATATGATAATATAAACAAGTATGGTAACAATAATCATTAGTAGAGATATACGAGATTGTATAGATAGCAAGTAGAGTATCTTAAAGTTCAAGTAGATAAGTATCAAACTTCAGCATAATAAGAGTAGAGTCAAGATTATATACTAACACCATAATAGGATTCATGCACTAAAATCAATGATCTTATAGGAACAAAGGTAGACCTACCCACTTGATATGTATCTCGTGCTGACAGTCTGTGTCTATGAACTTGTCTTGAATTAGGGTCCTACACATAAAACATAATTAAATTCTACCATACATCTAGTAATCGAGTCCAAGTCTACATCGACTTGAACCTCGATTTGTTAATCACCAATTGACCAAATACAATATCCACTTAGTTAATCTACTCATTTCCTACACTACATACCTTGTAGTAACTAATTAATCTAATCGCACAACAATAATCAAATCTAATTTACCTCACACTGATTCAACCCCAACCGACTACTTGATCAACAAAAGAAATCCAATCTTCACAAATCAATGGAACTATGGCCAAATCAAATCTGAACTCCAATGTATCCTAAGCACCTGCAACTGCAAGCGCATAAGTCTTCCACTGAACTATCTACCTCCAAACCTTTAATCAAAGGAAATCAGGAAGAAAACGATATCAATACTAGTAATTGAATGTGTGGACGACACACAACAACTAATTTACATATATGAGCTCTCAACTCCTCCAGCAACCGCATTGTTGACGTTCATCCCAATTGCGACGATAACACAATCGGACCCTTAGAAATCACTGATCACCGACACCGAGGAGGGTTGCACTCTAGCACAGTTGTCATCTTGGAAATTCTAGTTTGTTGGGTCTCCCCCCTTGGACTCAAGGTCAGCTCACATGTCGGCAGCCCAACTCATTGAATGATGATGAACTAGGTCGAGGAACATTGAAAAAAACCCAAGGACGACAGGAGACCTCTAGATCAAGATGAGTAAGAGATCAAAATCAGGATTGAGACTGAGATGAGGTAGAGCTCAGGATGGAGGTCGAGATCGGGATGAGGAAGAGCTCGGTAATGGCAGAAATCTAAATGAGAAAGAGCTCGACGATGGTAGAAATCCGAATAAGGAAGAGGAGTCGAGTGATGGAAAAAATCCGGATGAAGAAAAGGAGTCAGATCAGCTTAAGGAAAAGGGATAACTTTTATAGGTAAAATCAAACTTAGGTTAAGTTAATTAATTGACCCCTTAATTAATTAATCTAATCTCTTAGTACTTAATTGTCGTATCTCACATTCTCTCCCACTAATAAAAATTTGGTCCCTAAATTTCGTACTTAAATGCGATAAAACAATTCAAGTACTTTACGAGCAATCACATACCTTAAGTAAATAGATGGGGGTATTGAGCTCGAATAATATCTTCTAGCTCCTAAGCAGCCTCCTCATCTGTATGGTGTTGCCATCCAACCTTTACAAGTCAGATGATTTTATTTTGCAATTGGCGTTCCTTGTGACCAAGAATCTACACTAGAATCTCCTCATAGATCGCATCTGGCTAGAGTGGAATCGATACATCCTTCAGAACATGAGTGGAATGTGGTACATATTTCCTCAACATAGAAACATGAAGCACATCGTGTATGCCCGAGAGAGATGGAGGTAATGTCAAACGGTAAGCTACCTCCCTGATCCTCTCTAATATCTCGAATGGACTGATGTAGCATGAAGCTAACTTCCCTTTTAGTCAAAATCTCTTAATTCCTTTAGTTGGAAAAACATGCAAAAATACATGATCTCCCACCGAAAACTCCAATGACCTCCGCCTTCAATCCGCATAACTCTTTTGTCAATCCTAGGCTTCTGACATCTGTCATCTGATAAGGTTCACTAACTCTACATCCTGCTGAATGCTTTGTGGCCCTAACAACTGACATTCACCAACTTCCTCCCATAAAACAAGAAATCTACATGATCTATCATATAGAGCCTCGAAAGGAGTCATCTGAATAGAAGAATGATAACTTTATTATATGCAAATTCCACTAGATGCATATGATCCTCCCAATTACCCTCAAAATCTATAACACAAGCTCTCAATAGATCCTCCAAAGTCTGGATGATATGCTTTGACTAACAATCAGTCTGCGGATGAAATGTTGTACTAAGGCGGAGTTTTGTACCCATGGCCTATTAAATATTTTGCCAAAATCATGAGGTCAATCACGGATCTCTATCAGATATAATACTCAAGGGTACTCCATGTAACCTGATGATCTCTCTACAATATAACTCTGTCAAGCGATCCAGTGAGTTTGTCCTATAAATTGGAAGGAAATGAGCAGATTTGGTTAACCGATCCACGATTACCAAAATCACATCATGTCCTTTCCGGGTTCGAGGTAATCCCACCACACAATTCATGATGATGTGATCGCACTTCCATTATGGTATTAGAATCTCCTTAAGTAATCCGGCTGGCCTCTGATGTTCAACCTTCACTTGTTGACATACCAGGCATCCAGGCCTCGAGCAACAGAATCCACAATATCCTTCGTCATGCCATTCCACCAATAAGAATGCTTCAAATCTTGATACATTTAGGTACCACTAGGATATATCGCAAATCTCAAATGATGTGCCTCCCGAAGCAACTCTTCCTTAATCGGATGTGAGTTTGGAACACACAGTCTTCCCCGAAACCGAAGAATTCCTTTCTCATCACAAGAGAATTTCGTCTGACATCTGGAGTCCACTCTACTACAGAGAAACTTGAGAACTAATATGTGCCTCCTTAATCTTCTCAACTATGGTTGAGTGAACAACCATAGAAACTAATATCCCTTGTTGGGTTTGGCCTTGTTCTAAAAGTCCCAACTCTGAAACCTATTGAACTAAATCAATAAATGTCACCCAATGACTAACCAAAATTGTAAGATATCGAAAATAAAATACCCTTGTTAATTAAGAAATTATCTTAGATAATTTTTTAGGAATTTTTAAAATTTTTTCTGGATTTAAATGAAAGTTTTATAGATATTTCAAGGGGATAAAGCAGATAGGTTTTTGTAAAGTCTGTTTAGATTGTCTGCTATTAAGGGATTAATAGGTTAGTTAACCTAGGATTTAATTAGCTAAACCTAGCTTAATGTTTCATCATTTCTCCCGATCCACATCTCCCCATCCGCGATTTCTCGACGCAGTTCCCTTCGTCGCCAGCCGTCTCTCCCTCTCGATTCTCGCCGTCGCTGTCCCCTTTCCCGATCCCATGCGAGCGTCAGCCGCTCCCCATTCTTCTTCTCCTGATCCAACAGCAGCAAGGTCACCGTCGCTCGACTGTCAATCACGAGCCTTCTCGATCGATCCCGCCGTCGCCATGATTGAGCCAGCCACAGTAGTGAGTCCCTCTTCTTCCTCCCGCTCGATTTCTTATCGATCTATGCCCCGAGCTCGTTGCCGCTGCCCAAGGCCACCTCCTCGAACCGCTCGCCGCGCACGTCATCGCGCTACAACCCCTATCGCCGCTGTCACGCGGCCAGACTTCACTGCCTGGCTACTCGTCACCGTCGAATCTGGTCGTTGCTCCATCACTGCCACTGCTCGAGCCAGGTTGTCATCATCGGACCCTTCCCCTTCCTCATGCGTAATCCGCTAGGAGCCCAGGCCAAGCATTGGTAATCCCTACCAAGCAACCACCGATGCCCCTCATTGTTGTGCAGTGTTTTTTTTCCTCTGCTCAGCTTGCTTGTGATACGAGCGACAACTTGGTGTTGATTTCTTCTGATGACTTACCATTCTATCTTTAGGTAATCTCTTTAACCTCTCTTTGTTCTTCGGACTTTGAATTCAGAGAGTAGAAGTTCTGGGAAGAATGGTAATAAAATGTTAATAATAGGTGTTGTGGGTAATTTAAACAGGTTATTCTCTATTGGACTCCATTGATTTAGAGAGGATACCTAATTGGAATCAAGCAACAACTGTTCAAATGAAGCTAATTGGAGTAGGAGATTGGGAATTGGCATATTTGTAAATTGTGGAGATCGACAGTGGATTTGTGTTTCAGATAAGTCGTGGTTGATTGGAACAGTGGGAGGTGAGCATTGATTTTGTATGTTATGAAGTGGAGCGTGTTATAGTTGTATAATAGATTGTGTAAAGGTGTTATTGTGTATTATATTTATTGGATAAATTGTGGTGAAATTTCAGGAGACTTGGATCGAGGAGTTGTGTGATTGAAGCGACTGTAAGGACTTTGATTCGGGATATAATCAACGTTTGGTAAGCCCCGATCTAGATGTGGCATAATTGAACGCTAATGGTATTGTTCCATGAAGATTGCAGTAGTAATGTATTGTTGGATTATATCGGTGATTAGTGGAGATTAGTTCATTTTGATTATATTGCTATTCTACAGTCTCAGGACTTTGATACGGGGTGGGTTCGCGGATGCGAAGATAATCAACACGGTCTACATAATAGGTGGGTAATATCCTACCCTAGTCAGGTAGTAGATAAATCCTGTGCATGATATTTATGTTGATAATAACTTTACCTTGACTCCACTCTTATTTAATCATGTGCTTGATACTTAGTCTTTGCACTTTGAGATATACTGTTGTTGTTATCTATCATTCATCGTTGTTATAAATTACCAATGCTATGGTAGGTGGATCTTTAGATGCTTAACCATGGGTATGTAGTTGAGTCTGATTGTTGATTTGACTCGTGTCTTTAGGAACAATCATCCAGGGATGGGTGATGTCCTTAATGTAGAGCTGGTTGTTGTATCATCTTACCTTTCATTGTATAACTATTACAGATCATATATCTGCACATGGTTGTGTGGGTTGTCGATAGTGTATCACTATGGACTGGAGGTCCTAGCATAGTCGATTATTAGTTGTGTATGACTCTCTGTTGGATGGAGAGTGTGTCGTGTATGTGTGTATATGTTGGTTGTGCATTCATTGAATTTACATGCATGCTGGCGACTTATTCTCCCTTGTGGTTGAGAGGGTCGTCAGTCATCCTGCCTCCCAGGTTACTTGTGGAGGAGTAAATAGTGTGAGGGCAGAACATTTATTGTGCCACGCTCGCCCCACTATTGACAGCAGTTGTTGGAGTAGCGTGCAGTTATCCTGGGTGCGTGGCACTCGACCACTCATGAGTAGTGACAGTCGGAGTGGCCAGCAGCAGGGACCCCTGTTGTGTAGCTAGCTCTTTACACTTATATGCTATTTGTTCATACTGCCCACTCGGCCACTTGAGAGCGGTGATTGTTTTTGAGTTGAGATAGTTGTCATGTTGTGTCACCTAGGTCACACTGGGGTCGTGGTAGCGAGTGGGGTGCACAGACATGACCATACATTTACATTGCCATGAGTGAGGGCATTTGTATATATATACATATATATATATTTATGTATATATATATGTGTGTGTGAGTGTGAACAATATATATAGATACGATCTATATATATGCTTGTATTGTTGCATTTGTTTGTGCTATGTTTGTTGCATTTGATTGTACATCATCTTGCATGTTATTTGCATGATCTATACTGTTGTGTGTGGGATACCAATGTATAACTTGGACCGAACGGTTGTATGCATTTTACTAGTACCTTGATATTAAGTTGGTTGGATTAGGTATGTTGTTGTAGTATGTTCATAAGACTGTGTATTAAATACCGTTGTAGTTTTACTCTATCCTATCGTACATGATGTATTGTTGTGTATTTGTTCAGGTTGTTTAGGTTGTGCCATTGCAGATCATTCAGGTATGTCAGTACCTTACATTACGTTATGTACAGTTGATTACATTGGTATATGTACTGATTAGTATCATACTGATAGTTTCGTAGGTTCCTTTAAGACTGTAAACTTGTTGATCTCCCTCGGTATACCTATTCATTTCCATTTGGATACTTGTTGCTCTTCGTACTTTATATTTGTTGTTCATGCACTATCTGTTATATTACCGTTGAGTTTTATACTCACCACCACAGACCCTGGGTTTCCTATCGCCCAGGTAGCAGGTAGAAGATTCCTTAGATGCTTGGAGCTTCACCAGCTGATCCCATCTCACACTGAGCATTTGGAGTTTAGATCGTATTTGTTTCGTTGCTGTGTTTTGTCTTATAGTCATGTATGTGAGGAGTTGTATTTGGCTTTTATGTTGCTTTTGGTTTTGATCATATTTTGTTCAGTGTGTAGAGTCGCACCAGTGCGCATTGTTGTATCTTTGTGGTTGTGTTCGTTGGTTGTGCCATTTCATTATGTTGTGTGGTGGTGGCCGAAAGGGTTTGTATTAACAGGGAATTGTATCACATATAAGAGAGATGTTGTTCGATTTTTTGGCTCGACGTACTCTCGGGGCATGACAATTTTATTTGTATCAGAGCCTTAGGTTGCAAGTCCACTTTCGAATTTTATTTCGTTCGAACATCGAGTTTTGCTTTACTCGATTTTGATTTTGTGAGTTCTGGGATCTGGATGTTGTGGGATGTCTTCAAGCTACAAGGGATAAGGTATGTTAATTGTTATCTCATATCTTTTGTTGGCTATGCATTTAGTTGCTTATAACAGTGCATGACATGTAGCATGTTAGTCATTATTCGTAACCATGGTGTGAGTTGACCACAGGAAGACATGTACCTGCTATCGAAAAAGTGAATTACCTTTAAGAGCCGACTGATATCGAGTCGGAAAGCAGGGGTTAGATTGTCACATTTGTTATGGAGATTAAAGATTACAGTTTTAGGGATTTTCACTAACTATGCTAGTCTGATCATTACCTGTGGGGTAATGGACTAGGTGTGTATACTATTGTTACTGCGGATAGTAGAGGATTAGTGTATGATGTTTCATAGGAATTTTGATCCCTGATTTGTTCGTGATCGTCTGTATAACTTTGAAGGTACTTTTAAGTACTTAACTCGTATTATATAGAGAAAGTAGAACTAATTGTATACCATTATTGGGATTAAGCCAGTACATGGTGAAAGATGTAGGAAATTGTAGGGATTTTTTATGCAAAATAGCATATGCGCAACGGAAAAATAGGATCCCTTCCAAGTGATCCTTGCGAAAGAAAACCTCGTACAAAAATAAATTTCTCAAAACCTATCTTATAAGAGAATATTACCTTTGTTGCGTGCCCTTTTTAAATCCCGCTTCTCCTTGGGTTTATTGGATCTTTTAGCACGTTCAAATGTCCGTGCCTCTATATGTATCCACACGAGCAAGCTCTTGTCTCACAAAAGAAACTAGAAGAGCTCTCCTTTACTTCTTGATAGAGAAGTCCCTAAAGGAGAGGAAGGTAGGGAAAAAGAGAAAGGAAGAAGAAGACTACTCTTCTTGCTACACTCACAAAAGCCACACAACCAAATCCTCTCACTACCAAGCTCTCTCCAAGACTCAAGCTCCAACCCCTTGGCCGGCCACCCCATGGAGTGTTTTATAGGATTGAAAAAACCTTTCACCCCCTATCACATTCAATGCAATCAATTGCATTGAAACACAATCAACACTCCTTGTTTGGCCGGCCACATGTGGAGGAAATCCAAAGGTCAAAACCCTTTGTCTCCTTCCACCTCATCAAGATTAGGTGGCATGCTTATGTGGCATTCATGCATGTTGAATTAATCTTATTAATTCAATAAGCTTATATTATCATATTGAATTAATCTCATTAAATCAATAAGGTAACATATTGAATTAATCTTATTAAATCAATTAAGCTTAGGCTATCATGATAACATATTTATTTAATCTTATTAAATTAATAAGCTTAGCATATTGAATTAATCTCATTAAATCAATAAGCTAAAATTCTCTTTAAGCTTAAAGTCCAAAAACCATTTTGTACTTAAGCTTATTCCCAAATTATTCTAGTCAAATTAGAATGCATTAATTCTTCTAATCATCATGCTCTTTGTGTGTGACCCTATAGGCTCTCATAACGTTGGCAGTGGATCTAAACTCTTTTAGATACACAAGCAATGAGCGGCATCTAGCAATACATCATTGCTACCCAAGTTACGAAATAAGTCAAGATCCGACTAACCTTTCCGTGACTACTATAATGTATGACCGTGTCCTTCTATCCTTGATATCAGATTGACCAATGAGGCATAGACCGTGTCATCCTCGATCAATCTATGTGTTTCTTGATCCCTGAGTAAACTAACTCAAACAAATGAGCTCAATATCTCATATTGACTCATTCGAGCATGACCATGCATTTTAGTAGTTCTACTCAATCAATGGGCCCACAAATATCACTCCCGTCATATGGAAGGGATAGATCCCATCTACATCACTCACATCCCTCCGCATAATTTGTTATATACCCAGTAATCGCCTTTATGGTCCACCCTGTTACGGGTGACGTTTTGACGATACCAAAGTACATAACTCCTTATGTAGGGAACCGTAGTGACTTCAGGTTTGAGGACTATTCATACCAATAGTGACATGAGAAAGTTTATGACACTCATATGACGATCCATGAAACTTTCTCATGGCGGGTCAGTTCAGTATATATTCTCTAATATATACCCATGTGTCAACTTGATATCATATATCCATGACTTGTGAGATCAAGTCATCAATTGACCTACATGCTAGTCTTTATGTATTAATATTGCCCTTGCATATTAATACTTGACTAGGAACATTTAAGAAAGTGTTCTCTACAGCCTCTCATAATCAATTCTGCCAATTGATGTGTTGTAGATAAGAACCTACTTTTCTAGGGCATTATTATATTTAATTTAGCTGGCACAAGCAAGACGTAAATATAATAACCAATCTTTTGCCTTGATAGAATATGATACAAAATGTTCCCTATTCAACCATCACATGATTGGTTCTAGGGCTATAACTAACAATCTCTCACTAGCACTAGTACCAATCATTATAATATCTGATACCTAGTGTGACCATCATGCTTCCTCTGTGCCAAAGCCTTGGTCAATGGATCTGCGATGTTAGCTTCTGTCGGTACCTTGCATATCCTCACATCTCCTCTATCGATGATCTCTCGAATGAGATGGAAGCGCCACGATATGTGTTTGGTCGTGATGTGATCGAGGTTCCTTAGCACGTGCAATAGCCCCATTGTTGTCACAATAGAGGTTTATTGGATGCTGTAATGCTAGGAACTACCCCAAGTTCAGCGATGAACTTGCGAGCCAAATAACCTCCTTTCTTTGCATCGGAGAATATACTCGGCTTCACATTGTAGAATCAACAACCGTGTCTGCTTGAACTCTTCCGACTCCACGGCTCCACCATTCGAGCAAAACACATTATGCGATCTATAGTCATCCTTGTCTATTTGGAAGCTTGCATCACTGTAACCCTTCTGATTAGCTCCTCATTGCCTCGAATATCGAAATATTCTTTCGTTCTTCGTAAGTATTTAAGAATATTTTTATTTGCTATCCGATGACTTTCACGGATCCATTGGTATCTACTCGTCATGCTTAAAGCATCACGAGGACGTCGAGCAGTACAAAACATGGCGTGCATGATAGACCCTATGGCGGATGCATAAGGGATCTTATCCATGCGATCTCTCTCCTCCTTAGAAGAGGGACATTGAGTCTTGAAAGACTCACACCATGTGATAAAGCGAAATTCTTTCTTGGAATTTTGCATAGCAAAATGATCTAGCACTTTATCAATGTATGTATACTCGACTTAGGCCAAGTAATCTTTTAGATCTATCTCTATAGATCTTGATGCCTAGAATATAGGCGACTTCACCTAAGTCTTTCATCGAGAAACAATTCCCTAACCACATCTTCACAGATTTGGGTGAGGGAATCATCATTTCGATGAAGTATGTCATCTACATACAAGATAAGAAATACAACTGTGCTCCCACTATTTCTCTTGTAGACACAAGGTTCATCTTCATTCTTGATGAAACCAAACTCCTTGATTGCATCATCGAATCGAAGATTCCAGCTTCGAGAGGCTTGCTTTAGTCCATAAATGAACCTTTGCAGTTTGCATACCTTTCCAGGATGCTTTGGATCTTCAAAACCCTCAGGCTGTGTCATGTACACATCCTCGAGTAGCTTTCCATTCAGAAAAGTGGTTTTGACATCCATATGCTAGATCTCATAATCGTGGTAGGCTGCAATAGCAAGTATGATCTGAATGGATTTAAGCATCGCAACTGGTGAAAAGGTTTCATCATAGTCAATACCATGAATTTGTTTGAATCCTTTAGCCACCAATCTACCTTTATAGGTATGCTTATTACCATCCATGTCAGTCTTTACTTTAAAGACCCACTTACACTCAATGGGTTTTACCCCTTCAGGTGGATCAACCAAAGTCCATACTTGGTTTGTGTACATGGATTCCATTTCGGATCTCATGGCCTCAAGCCATTTCTCGGAATCTGGGCTCATCATAGCTTCTTGATAGGATGTAGGCTTGTCAAGATCGACAAGCAATACCTCACCGTTGTCAGTCAAGAGAAAAGAATATCTCTCGGGTTGACGACGGATCCTATCAGATCTACGAAGAGGTTGGTCTACTTGAACAGGTGTTTGCTCCACAACTCTTTGGGCAACAATTTCCTCATTTACAATACTTTGTGGTGCCTGTTCATTTTCCATCGAAGCCTTAGTGTTATCTTCATCTTGAATTTCTTCAAGATGAATTTTACTCCCACTAGTTTTTCTAGAAATAAATTCTCTTTCTAGAAAGACAACATTTCTGGCAACAAACACCTTGCCAAGTGTGGGATTGTAAAAGTAACATCCCTTAGTTTCCTTGGGATATCCTACAAAATAACACTTATCTGATTTGGGTCCTAGTTTGTCTGAGACTTGACGTCTAACATAAGCTTCATAACCCCAAATCTTTATAAAAGACATTTTGGGACTCTTCCCAATCCATAACGTATATGGTGTCTTTTCTACGGCTTTTGATGGGACGCGATTAAGTGTGAAAGTGGCTGTCTCTAGAGCTAAACCCCAAAAGGAAGTAGGTAGATCAGTCTGGCTCATCATTGATCGTACCATATCTAATAGAGTACGATTTCTCTTCTCAGATACACCATTCCATTATGGTGTTCCAGGTGGAGTGAGTTGGGATATTATCCCACACCCAGCCAGGTGATCACGAAACTCTTGACTAAGGTATTCACCACCTCGATCTGATCGAAGTAGCTTAATAGGCTTACCAAGTTGGTTTTGTACTTCATTCTTGAATTCTTTAAACTTTTCAAAGGATTCTGACTTATGTCTCATCAAATATAAGTAGCCAAATCTACTCATATCATCAGTGAAAGTAATAAAGTACTTATAGCCTCCTCTGGCTTCGACATTGAAAGGCCCACATACATCAGTATGTATGAGTCCTAACAAGTCCGTCGCTCTCTCGCCATGTCCACTAAATGGAGTTTTAGTCATCTTTCCTAAAAGACAAGATTCACATACCTCATAAGATTCAAAATCAAATGAGTCCAATAATCCATCTTTATGGAGTTGGGATATGCGTTTTTCATTTATGTGACCTAGGCGACAGTGCCAGAGATATGTTTAGTTCAAATTATTCGATTTGAACCGTTTGGTATTTACGTTATAAATTGGGTTTTCTAAATCTAGAACTAGAGTCCATTCATAAGTGGTGCATTACAATAGAACATTTCATTCAAATAAATGGAACAACATTTGTCCTTTATTATAAAAGAAAAGTTTTTCTTGTCTAAACAAGATACAGAAATTATGTTTTTCGTTAATGCAGGTACATAAAAGCACTCCTCTAGTTCTAAGATAAGCCCAGTGGGCAAAGATAAAGAATATGTTCCTACAGCTACAGCAGCAACTTTTGCGCCATTGCCTACTCGTAGGTCCACTTCGCCCTTTGCCATTAGTCTACTATTTCTCAGTCCCTGCACATTAGTACAAATGTGAGATGCACATCCGGTATCTAATACCCATGTAGAAGAAATAGATAGATTAACTTCTATAACGTGTATACCTGAGGCAGAAGTCCCACTTCTTTTCTTCTTTACTTCCTCAAGGTAGACTTTGCAGTTCCGCTTCCAATGTCCAGTCTCACCGCAATGGAAACAGTCCCCTTCCTTAGGTTCTTTACCTTTACCCTTTGAAGTGGATGAATTGGCTTTGCCTTTGGCTTGGGTCTTACCCTTGCCTTTGCGCTTACCTTTGCCCTTCTTGACCATTAGTACGTTACTAACTTTCTTCTTGAGATTCGGTTCAGCAGTTCTCAACATGATGAGAATCTCAGGCAAAGGTTTATCAATTTCATTAATGTTGTAATTCATGACGAATTGATTATATGCTTCCGGCAACGATTGCAGGATAACATCGGTTGCTAATTCTTGGCTCAGTGGAAAGCCTAGTCTTTCAAGGTTCTCAACGTACCCTATTGTTTTAAGTATGTGAGTTCCTACAGGTGTTCCTTCTTGCATCTTGCATGCAAAAAGAGCCTTAGACACTTCAAAACGCTCGTGCCTAGCTTGTCCTTGATATAGTTGTTTCAAATGCTCAACCATATCATAGGCATCCATGTTCTCATGTTGCTTCTGAAGCTCAGAGTTCATGGTGGCAAGCATAAGACATGACACATCTAATGCGTCATCTTGATTCTTCTTATAAGCATCCTTTTCAGCACGAGTGGCCACATGGGCGGGTGTTTCAGGGATAGACTGCTCTAGGACATACAGTTTACGTTCTTGCTTGAGGATAATCCTCAAGTTCCTATACCAGTCTAGAAAGTTAGCTCCATTGAGCTTGTCTTTCTCAAGGACAGATCGCAAGTTGAGGGGGTGTGTCGTGTTAGATGACATGGTGATCTACAACATTAAAATGCAAAATTAAGTATCATACCTAAGTAATTTAATTAGGCCTTTAATTAAATGAGGCTCCCACTAAATTCTCATAGCTTTGATATGAGCTAATCATTGATGTAGGCAAACACATTTTGCTTACATCATTAGCTTCTATTTAGCTATAAATTTATATAGGATAAAGATCCACACCATACTTCGTCTTGAGTTAGCTTTGGCTAATCGCCCAAGACGTAGTATGATTAGGTAGGCAATCTTTTGCCAATTACATCTGATGTAACTCTTTAATAGTTTTGGTTAAGTTTAGATTAGTTTAGTGCTTATTCCTAAACCAGCTTCCAGGCCGTGGCGAGGCACAGAGGTCTTCTTTGATATCGGAGCAACGACCACTTTCTAAGACAAAGATGATGTTCAGAAATCACACAAAACTAATTTTTAAAACTTATGTTCAAAGCTAATATATGCCTCTACTTTCTTAATTAATTAAGAAAAACTTAATTAAGTCATAACCAAGTTTGATAGCGGGACATCACGATTGTCCACTTGCACTCTTCCAAGATAAAATGCATTGCTTTGCTTTAGCAAACCCAACAACAAATGATCGAGGAAGTAGTGAGTACCAAACTTTGGTAGGCATATCGTTTTTGACTTATTAAGAAATAAACTTAAACATGCATCACATACATATTAGCATACATCACATATAAGCTAAATTAACATGCATCACATACATATTAAACTAAGCGTGTCATGGTTATGACCCTTATTCTACAATCTTCTCAAGCCAATGAAAAGATTGATTGGTCAACCTAGGTATAGCATCTTCTCCCAAGTGCTTCCTTTTGGTTGTCTTGTGTTGTTGACTTCCTCCTTGTAACGTCATCTTCGAATGGACCCTCCATCTTTATTTTGTATATTACAAAAGGAGAAATACTCGAGTTACATTCGAGTCTAAAACTAATTTTACAACAAGAATTTTAGGAGAAAGGCACGACACGCATGCCGTATTAAGAATTACAACACACACATTCACAAACTTTTTGGGACTAGGCCATAACCATGCACCATGTCAATTTTAACTTTTAAAAGACATCGAATATTTTATTATGTTTGAAAAATTGCTAATGCAATTATCAACTCATAATAAAATTTATCCTACTTCTATATCATATATAAAATAGAGAAAACCTATTTTTATACGATCTTTACTTAAGTGGCTCGATACCCTTTGTAGGGATTTTTATGCAAAATAGCATATGAATGGAAAAATAGGATCCCTTCCAAGTGATCCTTGAAGAAAACCTCGTACAAAATAAATTTCTCAAAACCTATCTTATAGGAGAATATTACCTTTGTTGCGTGCCCTTTTTAAATTACGCTTCTCCTTGGGTTTGTTGGATCTTTTAGCACGTTCAAATGTCAGTGCCTCTATATGTATCCACACGAGCAAGCTCTTGTCTCACAAAAGAAACTAGAAGAGCTCTCCTTTACTTCTTGCTAGAGAAGTCCCTAAAGGAGAGGAAGGTAGGGAAAAAGAGAAAGGAAGAAGAAGACTACTCTTCTTGCTACACTCACAAAAGCCACACAACCAAATCCTCTCACCACCAAGCTCTCTCCAAGCCTCAAGCTCCAACCCCTTGGCTGGCCACCCCATGGAGTGTTTTATAGGATTGGAAAAACCTTTCACCTCCTATCACATTCAATGCAATCAATTGCATTGAAACACAATCAACACTCCTTGTTTGGCCGGCCACATGTGGAGGAAATCCAAAGGTCAAAACCCTTTGTCTCCTTCCACCTCATCAAGCTTAGGTGGCATGCTTATGTGGCATTCATGCATGTTGAATTAATCTTATTAATTCAATAAGCTTATGTTATCATATTGAATTAATCTCATTAAATCAATAAGGTAACATATTGAATTAATCTTAGTAAATCAATTAAGCTTAGGCTATCATGATAACATATTTATTTAATCTTATTAAATTAATAAGCTTAGCATATTGAATTAATCTCATTAAATCAATAAGCTAAAATTCTCTTTAAGCTTAAAGTCCAAAAACCATTTTGTACTTAAGCTTATTCCCAAATTATTCTAGTCAAATTAGAATGCACTAATTCTTCTAATCATCATGCTCTTTGTGTGTGACCCTATAGGCTCTCATAATGTTGGCAGTGGATCTAAACTCTTTTAGATACACAAGAAATGAGCGACATCTAGCAATACATCATTGCTACCCAAGTTACGAAATAAGTCAAGATCTGACTAACCTTTCCGTGACTACTATAATGTATGACTGTGTCCTTCTATCCTTGATATCAGATTGACCAATGAGGCATAGACCGTGTCATCCTCGACCAATCTATGTGTTTCTTGATCCCTGAGTAAACTAACTCAAACAAATGAGCTCAATATCTCATATTGACTCATTGGAGCATGACCATGCATTTTAGTAGTTCTACTCAATCAAGGGGCCCATATATATCACTCCCGTCATATGGGAGGGATAGATCCCATCTACATCACTCACATCCCTCCGCATAATTTGTTATATACCCAGTAATCGCCTTTATGGTCCACCCTATTACGGATGACGTTTTGACGATACCAAAGTACATAACTCCTTATGTAGGGAACCGTAGTGACTTCAGGTTTGAGGACTATTCATACCAATAGTGACATGAGAAAGTTTATGACACTCATATGACGATCCATGAAACTTTCTCATGGCGGGTCAGTTCAGTATATATTCTCTAATATATACCCATGTGTCAACTTGATATCATATATCCATGACTTGTGAGATCAAGTCATCAATTGACCTACATGCTAGTCTTTATGTATTAATATTGCCCTTGCATATTAATACTTGACTAGGAACATTTAGGAAAGTGTTCTCTACAGTCTCTCATAATCAATTCTGTCAATTGATGTGCTGTAGATAAGAACCTACTTTTCTAGGGCATTATTATATTTAATTTAGCTGGCACAAGCAAGACGTAAATATAATAACCAATCATTTGCCTTGATAGAATATGATACAAAATGTTCCCTATTCAACAATCACATGATTGGTTCTAGGGCTATAACTAACAGAAATAACCTTCGGGGAATAACATATCACTTGATTATGGTTTAGTGATGTTGTAAGAGAGTATTTTCCGGCATCACTTTCTGTGACTCATTGTCAGGAAATTCTCGAGCTTCAAGTAGGGTAATCGTTTAGTAATGAGAGTACTGTACAGAGTCGTTAGACTTGCCGAGGTTACAACCACTTAATAGCTTAAGAGTGTAAATGGATGTCTTAAGCCACTAAGGTTTATTGGCTTACATTTTGATTAGGATGTTTGAATCTTCTATCAGATCTTGCCAAAAGACATTGGATCGAGTTATGAGTTTAGAAATGACTCCGTATCAGTGTTTAAGAGTTGGAGATCGATAAGCAGATATATCAGGTCAAATTATTAGAATCAGAAGTCTCCAAATGTTGGATAAAAGGAGCAAGATCGGAGTCATAGGCCACGAGCTCCTATTGGTGAGTTTTACCGATCACAGAAGACCAACCACAAATCAATAGAACTTTCTCATGTTATCAGTGAAATCAGAAAAAAGACTCCGAAGGGATTATGTGCGTGCAGTGCAAGTCATGTCGACACACAAAGTCAGATTATTCAGTTGGATCAGTCTATCTGCTTCTACAGTAAACAACCAGTACATATGAAGAGAAGGTGTATTGTAGGGGATCGTTGGAACGCTAGAGAAAGGGGGAGGTGAATAGCGTCGTGCTATATGTCGATGGAATACGTTCACATTAGTCTCTACAAAACTCATTATGCACAGCGGAATAATAATAAAAGCAATAACGAAATAAGACAAACATGAACACAAGAATATTTAATGTGGTTTGGAACCGAACGGTTCCTAATGCACACGCAATCACTAATCACAAATACTCCTTCTCGACACAAGTCGGAGGTGGAGAAACCTCGTACAAATGTTCTTACAACAATAAGAAATAGATACAAGCAATTACAATAAGGAAATACAATGCAAGTAAAGAAAACTACTTTACAATTGCTCTATTAGATGCTTGATCTTTGGTTGCTTGAATTGCACTTGGAGACCCTAATTTGCAGCAGCAAATCGCCCCAAAAGCCCTCAAGAAACACTACTTTTTTCCTTCTCCACGAGCTCTATTTAAAGCTTCTGCTTGGGATGGAAAACGCTGATCAGTCGACTGATCGGGACCATCAGTCGACTGATGCCACTGTTGTCGTGAGACAACGACTAGATCCACGCTGAAAAACTCCAACGGATCCATCATCAGTCGACTGATTATGACCATCAGTCGACTGGTCGAGCCTCCACTCGACTGCTAACCCCAGGAGTCAAGTCAAACTCCATTCTGTGCCCGAAAAATTGAGCACCAGTCGACTGATCACAAGATTAATCGACAGCTCAGCCAATCAGTCGACTGCCCACCTCTGGAAGCCGACTGCTAGGCCAATCCCCGCAGTTAAACCCTAGTTGACTAGGCCAGTCGACTGTCATATAACACCAGTCGATTGGTACACCTCAAACATGAGGTTTAACCCAAGTATGGTTACCCCATACTTGCTAGACCACACGTAGCCTAGGCCAAAGCCTTCTAGCCACCTCCGTCAGCCTCACGCCTCTCGGATCCCTCCAAGTCATCCATGACTTGTTCATCCATTGCGCTAGCCTTCAGGTGCTTCCATCAGCTATGTCATGCTAACGGTGTCTACACCTCCAAGGTACATTGGACTTACGCTGCCAAGACTCCGCTTGGACATTACGCCGCCAACCATTGGACTTATGCTGTTAAGACTCCCGCTTGGACTTTACGCCGCCAATATCAAACCCCTTGGACTTCAAATGCCAAGACTCAAGCTTGGACTTTCCCTTGCCAACCTATGTTGGACTTTCCATGCCAAGACCCATGCTTGGACTTTCCATTGCCAAGACCCATTATTGGACTTTCCTTGACATGGTCAACTCCAGTCAACCATCAAAGTCTCTCTCGAGTTCAGTTAAATATAACCCGGGTTGATTGTATAAACAATCTCCCCAAAATATCAACAGACATTAATGTCAAACATCAATGTCAACTCACTTTGTCAAACATCCAAACATCACTCGAGTCAAACTCGAGTCCGGTCAATTGTGACCTGGGCCGATTGCACCAACAATCTCCCCCTTTTTGATGTTTGACAAAAACACATACTTTTGAGTTAAAACACTAACTCAAATTCCCTTACCAATTTCCCAAATTTGTAATCCCAAATATTCGCCCCCTTTTTGACTAACATCAAAAAGGTTCTCTCTAAGGAGGTCAATGTCTCATGTCCCAATGAGATCTTACAATCTCCTTCTTAGTCCAAAAATATCTAGGATGTCTACCATCTTCCTAGTGATAAGTCTCATATCACTCAAGAGAGGTAATCCTATACACTCTCCCAATTTCTAAATTGGGTATCTCAAAATCCCATTTTCCTTCTCATGAGGAAAAGTATCATCCATCATCCCATGATGGATACCTCCCCCTAAAGGCCTGCCCCCCCTGAGCATTGCACCAACAATGTCCTTGGGAAGTCCCTAAGCCAATAGGAACTATAAACCATCAAAAAATAAGGTTCAAAGTTCAAACATGAACTTTCCTACCCTTAAATTTGATATATCGACCTAACACCTCTTCTAATCCATATTCAATGGATTTTCACCCTTTAAAATACTTCCTAAAGCATATCCTAGTGTTAGGAGTGGTTAGGGACCTTTACCGTAGCTGAAATTGGGCTAACAAATCTTATTTTCTCGAATTCAGCCTTGGCAGTCGACTTTATCAGAGATCAGTCGACTGCCACTCACATCAGTCGACTGCCACCCAGGGCAGTCGACTGATAACTGAAATTTCAGAATTTTAGTTATCAGAAATGAGATTCCAAAATACATAAATAAATATACGTATATCGAAAAATCATAAAAATTCATACGTATACTACTTATGACACGTACAATGGGTGAAAATATCTGAAAATTATTTTACCCATAAAATAGAGAAATTGATACAAAATCTAAAAGTGAATAAAAACTTCAAAGTTTTAGCTCACTTTGTATCAATCTCATCAATGGTGATTGCTATCAAAAGATAGACTTCACCAAGGTTTTTCAAAAGGATTTTAAAATGTTTTCGAAACCTTATTTTGGATCATATTCCTTAGGCTCAATGTACATGACTTGTATACAAGCTTTCCCAATGATCCACTTGTTGGTTAAAGATGAGTTTTAGTTCATCTAGATGTAAAAATTATGCATCTTGAACTTAACTCATATCCTAGCATCTCACATGTATCTAGAGTGTGTAAATACACATATATGTCAATTTAGATGTGAGATGTGAGTTTTGATTATCCTAATCTAAGGTCTCATGCATTTTCTAAGGCAACCCTACTTGATTCCCTTATGAATGAGACTTTAAGTCATGCCATTGTCCTTAACTCAATTTTAATCAAGTTAAATGCATAAATGATCATGGCATAAATGAGAACAATAATAAAGCATGACAATGATCATGATGTCATGACATATGAATAAACTCTAAAAACGAACATAACATCTAAAAAGATCCTAAACAGTATCATGACATGTCATATGATAAAAAAATAGATATGATGTCATGACATGTAATATGACAAATCAAGCATGACATATAAAATATATAGTTATAATAATACCTAAACTTTAATATTAATTACCATTTGATATGATTAAATATATTTTGCCATATTTTTACTTTTCTCCCTAGTGTGCCAAAAACCCAAAATGACACACTACACCTCTAAACCTAATTTGTACCAATTTAATTGATTTTTTATAATTCCAAAAATGTATTGGCACATCCTAAAAAAAGAATTTTGGATTAAAAATCAAACCTATTTCCAAGGTACCCATAACCTTGAAAATTACCTAAAGTGCTACCTTTACCATGGTTGAGTTAACTACCCATCCAATCAAGGTTGACACACCCTGAACCCATCTAGCGTGAATCAATCACGCTCTTAGGAACCCAAAACCTATTTGAGCTCCTAGGGTTAATTAGGTATTCCTTAGGGATAACCTCCCTAGATACCCTCCTAATGACCCTCCTAGGTTTGTTAGCCTTGGTCATTGTGGTCTTACCTGGGTTGACTCTAGGGGTAACTCCCCTTGCAACCTTCTTAGTGGCTATCCTAGGTTTCCTTGAAACCTTAGCCATTAGACACATACCTTGGTCAATTCTAGGGATGACTTCTTTATTGACCTTAGTCTTCCTAGACCTAGTTTGTGTTTCATAATCAAATGGAACACTATGATAAGCCACCTTAGACTTAGGTTTGTGACTCAAACCTTGCTTGCCCTTAGTTGACTTTTGTCTCTTAGGTCCTAGGTGTTGACTTTGACTTTTGGACCTAGACTTTTGATCATTTGACCCTTTAAATTGATTTTGTATATTCTTAAGGGTCTTCTCAAGTTTTTCAAGCCCTGACCTCAAGGCTTGGTTTTCAATCTCTAGCTGTCCAATTTTAGAATTTTGATTTGGTCTTTGGGTATTATCTTTTCTAGGCATATGCCTAGTCCATTTGGGATTAAGACCTAGGTGTTCTCCTATTTTCCTAATAGACTCCCTAGGTAAAACATTTTTAGAGACATTAGTCCCAAATTTCTCCTAATTACCAAAATGGACACTTTTAGCACCTAAACACAAATGTTTATCTCTAGCATGCTTTTCATGATGAATTGCAAGAGAATTAAAATTTCTAGCATACTTTTGACTTTTAAATTTAGAAGGTACATTATTAAAATATACCTTAGGGTTAGTCTTAGCTCTCTCTACTTGTGATGCTCCCCTTTGAGTCTTCTTCTCCCCCTTTGGGCATTGATTCTGGTAGTGTCCCGGTTGCCGACATTTGAAGCAAATCACTTGCTCCTTGCTTTTGGTTGTTGGGGGACCGACATCCTTAACTTTTGGTGCCGGTGGAGCTTTTCTTACTCTCTTTGAGCATTTGCTCTTGTAATGCCCACTTTCCCTACACTCAAAATAGATTATATGATTTTTATTTAAAGCTAAATTGCTTGAGTTACGTAGGGTATTTGTGGTGGTGATCGGAGTGAGTTCTTCATCCCTCCCGGAGATTGAGGCCTCTTCTTGATTTTGCTCCGGCTCCGGTGTGGATGGTCTCTCCTCCCCCTCAATCATTGAAGTGGAGGCTTCTTCCACTTCTTCCACTTCCTCTTCCTCCTTGGATGTTGATGGTCTCTCAACCTCCAAGTCCTCACTTCCTTGTGAGGATGATGTGCTTGCCTCTTCGGTCCCTTCCTCTTGGACCGGTAACGGACTTTCATGAAGCTTGGCCAAATCGCTCCAAAGCTCTTTGGCATCTATATAATTACCTAGGCTACACAAGAAGTCATTAGGAATTAAATCAAAAATAAATTCGATTACCTTCTTGTTTTTCTCAAATTGTTAGAGTTGCTCCTCACTCCATCTCTTCTTTTTGAGAAAGCCACCTTTTGGTCATCTTGGATACTCAAATCCTTCCATTAATATGGACCATTCCTCAAAATCCTTCATCATCAAAAAATCTTCAATTCTTCTCTTCCAAGAATTGAAGCCTTCTTGTCCATAGAAGGCATAGGGAATTAGGGTGTTGATATCCCATCCCAATTGTTATTCCAACTCCATCTTCACCCTCTAGCGTGCTCCCTTTGTTGTTGAACTTAGAAGATCGGCCTCGCTCTGATACCACTTGTAGGGGATCGTTAGAACGCTAGAGGGGGGTGAATAGCGTCGTGCAATACGTCGATGGAATACGTTCGCGTTCGTCTCTACAAAACTCATTATGTGCAGTGGAATAATAATAAAAGCAATAATGAAATAAGACAAACATGAACACAAGAATATTTAACGTGGTTTGGAACCGAACGGTTCATACTCCACGGATCGAGCTCTAGTGATGCACACGCAATCACTAATCACAAATACTCCTTCTCGACACAAGTCGGAGGTGGAGAAACCTCGTACAAATGTTCTTACAACAATAAGAAATAGATACAAGCAATTGCAATAAGGAAATACAATACAAGTAAAGAAAACTACTTTACAATTGCTCTTTTGGATGTTTGATCTTTGGTTGCTTGAATTGCACTTGGAGACCCTGATTACGCCCCAAAAGCCCTCAAGAAATGCTACTTTTTTCCTTCTCCACGAGCTCCATTTAAAGCTTCTGCTTGGGCTGGAAAATGCTGATCAGTCGACTGATCGGGATCATCAGTCAATTGATGCCACTGTTGTCATGAGACAACGACTAGATCCACGCTGGAAAACTCTAACGGATCCATCATCAGTCGATTGATTATGACCATCAGTCGACTGGTCGAGCCTCCACTCGACTGCTAACCCCAATAGTCAAGTCAGACTCCATTCTGTGCTCGAAAAACCGAGCACCAGTCGACTGATCACAAGATCAGTCGATTGCTCAGCCAATCAGTCGATTGCCCACCTCTGGCAGTCGACTGCTAGGCCAATTCCCACAGTCAAACCCTAGTTGACTATGCCTGTCGACTGCCACATGACATCAGTCGACTGACACATCTCAAACATGAGGTTTTAACCTCAAACATGAGGTTTAACCCAAGTATGGTTATCCCATACTTGCTAGACCACCCGTAGCCTAGACCTAAGCCTTCTAGCTACCTCCATCAACCTCACGACTCTCGGATCCCTCCAAGTCATCCATGACTTGTTCATCTATTGTGCTAGCCTTCAGGTGCTTCCATCGGCTATGTCATGCTAACGGTGTTTACACCACCAAGGCACATTGGACTTACACCGCCAAAACTCCACTTGGACTTTACGCCGCCAACCATTGGACTTATGCTGCCAAGACTCCCGCTTGGACTTTACGCCGCCAATATCAAACCCCTTAGACTTCAAATGCCAAGACTCAAGCTTGGACTTTCCCTTGCTAACCCATATTAGACTTTCCATGCCAAGACCCATGCTTGGACTTTCCATTGCCAAGACCTATGCTTGGACTTTCCTTGACATGGTCAACTCCAGTCAACAATCAAAGTCTCCCTCGAGTCAAACTCGAGTCCGGTTAAACATAACCCGGGTTGATTGTATAAACAATCTCTCCAAAATATCAACAGACATTAATGTCAAACATCAATGTCAACTCACTTTGTCAAACATCAAAACATCACTCGAGTCAAACTCAAGTCCGGTCAATTGTGACCTGGGCTGATTGCACTAACATGTACCTCGAAGACCCATTTAAAGACTATCAATGTTGTTCTAGGAGGATGATTCACAATCTCTACAATAGAGATCATCACAGAAGATTGAGTTATCACATCAGTAGCGATCTACTACTTCAAGCATAGTTGTAGTTCCGTGATACTTCCATCTGGGAGACACAATTTATTCAGCACTATCATCAGAAGACATCTTGGAAGACTCATGCAGACAACAATAACTGTTACCTCTCCAGGCGTGGTTGTACTTTATACAGAGAGGGAGTATACGACGATGATCGTATCTATTTTGTATTCTCCAGTTGCAGCTATACTATTTACAAAGTATAGAGCATGCTATGATATTGGTAGGTATTCAATATTTTACAATCGGTGGTGTACTCTTTACCAGTACAACAATGGTTACCACCTCTATTGCAGTCTTTGTAGTCTGCATTTCAATTTTAACAGTTGAGTTCAGTTCCTCCATGATAGTTCTTTTGCATATATTGGAACTTAGACGTCAAGAACAAAAGTTGGATGAGTTTACATATTTACTCGAGAGGAGATGTAGAGGGTCTAAGGATTGACCATTCGGGATATTATTTTAGGTTACCCTATTTATTGATATAGTGAGAGATACTGGTAGTTTACAGGTATCTTTGTCTAGAACAATCTTAGATAGAATTAGAGGAGTTCTTATACATCGACTTGTGGGTTGGTGGTATCTCTACCGTTAGGTGAGAGGTTGACCAACAACTAAGAAGTCAAGGGATGCCCTTACACTTTGATAGACATATCTTTACTGTAGATATATCCTTACAGATAGTTAAATTGCTGAAATGATGGTATGCTATGTCTTTCGGACGTGCATATAATCTGAGAGTATTCGGTTGTAGTTTCGATAAACTCCCAGGCTTGCCACTGTATAGGCAAGTGAAGTATACGATAGGGGTGATTTCGGAAGTAGTTTCGATATTGAAGACCTCTTATCAGAAGAAAATTTCGGATGATTACGTTAACGATTGAGGTAAGATATTTTAGAGCCAAATATTTTTACTTATGGTGCATTGGCTGAGGACTGGTGTAAAGCACACAAAGTAACTGAAGCTCGTGATTTACTCAATGCAATGTCATTCGTTTGGTTGTGAGCCTAATCAGGTTGTTTGATACCTTCATTGAGCGGTTTAGCAAAGTTGGCAAGTTGATGATGCACAGGAGGTATTCGTTAGAATGATGATTTTACCAAGTGCTAATTTTATTGGTGTCAGTGTTGCTAAATACTATGGAAATTAGAAGAACGTAAATTGCGATTATAGGAGGTGTTGGAAGGGATATTTAATTGTCCCAGTATTTCTTCTCGAGAAGATCCGGAACTCTTTGTTGAAAGAGAGATGAAACCTTTGGGGTTATGCATCATTTATCAATGAGAGCATGCAATAGTTGTTGAGAGTGAGTATCCTTCGTTGGGGATAGATGATCTGTTTAGATCAGCTAAAGACACATGTGCATACTCTAGGGTTGATTTATGATTAGAGTGTTGATATTTTAGTGACTTGGTGTCATACAGTCATCATTATCGATGTTATGATTGAGATATCATCAGCTTAGAGTAAAAAGGATACGGGTGTGTAGAAGATGATGTTATACTTGGTATGAATTTTATAAACTTTTGATAATATTGTTAGACTTATTTAACGATTTAGTCATCCATGGACTTGAGAAATCGTGTGTTCTAGACACAATTGGATCAGTTTGTGGTTGTTAGATTTGCGTAAATTAGCCACTGTTGATGGTGGTAGTGGGAGTTGCGCACTCAGCCATCTAGATAGTGGTTTCATTGGATTGATTTAGTTATTACCACATATGTGGATAGGATGTTTTTAGCGTTATTATACCACTGACTTGTTGACCAAGAAGGTGGTGGAATTCGCTTGGTCGGAAGCTGGTGAAACCAGTTTCAGGGCTCGGATGATGACTGACTTTTGCGCCAGTGGTGGTTAATCCTTCCAGTGTGGATGGAAGAGTATTGTACGTAGATGCATCATTTCAGGGATTGGAACGGTACCAATATAGTTGAATGAGATGTATCTTAAGTTTACGACAGTTGAAGAACTACAAGATAGACTATCATATACAAGACGTGACTTTAGTAGTTATTTGTTGGGTTTTTCCGAGCCGCAAAAACCGCTTTTTGCATTGCGGAAACCTCGGAAGCCCCGACCACGGATCTGTGCGAAGATGTATTAAAATTAAAACATGTATGTGCTTATATAAAACCCTAGATCTACCTTAGATCTATATGATAAGGACGTTACCCTCGATGCGACGCCCTTCGTAAATCCCGCTCGTCCAAAAGGTTCGTCGAAACTCAAGAGCGTCAAGTGCACACTCCTCTATTGGTATCCACACAAGCAAAAGGTGGAGAAAAGCAATCTTGAGTGTGCTAGCACTCCTTAGATGCTCGACAAGATGAGGAAGGAGAGAGGGAGAGCTTGAGGGAAGTTGATCCAAGGAAGAAGATTAAGTTGTGTGTAACTCTCCAAATGAATTCAACCATCAAAACTCCTAAAGTGGCCGGTCACTTGAAGGCTTGGGAGGTTACATGCATGCATGTAACTCCCATGGCTCTTGGTCTCCCTCGTGAGGTGGCACCACATGATAAGTCAATGATGATGTGGAGCATCATCATTGGCCGGCCATGCCAAGTCATCATCATGACATGGCATTTGGTCAAGTCAAACTTGACCTTTCATCTTCCCTCTCAAGTCAAGTCAAACTTGACCTCAAATCTCCCATGGTTGATCAAATCTAACCACTTAACTCAAGTCAATTTAATTTAATGAATCTCTATTCATTAATTTAAATTGATTTGATGAATCAAATCTAAATTAGACTCATTCAACACTTGAATCAACTTGAGTCTAACTCAATTAGTCTAATTTGGATTACTCTTAATCCAATTTGGTTCATCCCATGAACCTAATCCTCATGGTTCATCATATGAACCTAATCTCCATCTAATTGCCCTTATGTGTGTGACCCTATAGGTGCTTGTAACGTTGACAATATCCCTAAACCGATTTAGGAACATAAGCAATGAGCGGTATCTAGCAACACATCATTATATTTAGTTATTGCCTTTATAGTCCACCCATACCTAGTAATCGCCTTTATAGTCCACCCATTTACGGGTGACGTTTGACGAAACCAAAGTATGTAACTCCTTATGTAGAGAACCATGGTGACTTCAGGTCTAAGGACTAATAGTCATACTAATAGCCACATGAGAAAGTATATGACACTCATATAATGATCCATGATACTTTCTCATGGCGGGTCATTCAGTATACATTCTCCAATGCATACCCATGTGTCAACTTGATATCTCATATCCATGACTTGTGAGATCAAGTCATCGTGTTGACCTACATGCTAGTCTCTACGCATTAACATTGTCCCTGAATGTTAATACTCGACTAGGAATGATTAAGAATAGTGTTCTCTATATCATCTTATTATCGATTCAACCAATCGATTGATATAGATAAGAACCTACTACTCAAGGACATTATTATATTTAGTTATTTGGCACCAATACAAGTAAATATAATAACCATGCCTTTATAAATAGGAATATGATACAATAAAGTCCATACAACAATCATCACATGATTGTCTCTAGGGCTTTCACTAACAATCTCCCACTAGCACTAGTGTCAATCACCGTAGTATCTAATACCCAATGACCTAGTGTGACCATCATGCTTTTTCTGTGCCAAAGCCTTGGTCAAGGGATCTGCGATGTTAGCCTCTGTGGGTACTCTGCAAATCTTCACATCTCTTCTATCGATAATCTCTCAAATGAGATGGAAGTGCCGTAGTATGTGTTTGGTCCGCTGGTGTGAGCGAGGTTCCTTAACCTGTGCAATCGCTCCATTGTTGTCACAATAGAGCTCTATGAGATCTACTATGCTAGGAACCACCCCAAGCTCAGTAATGAACTTGCAGATCAAAACTACCTCCTTTGCTGCCTCAAATGCAGCGATATACTCGGCTTCTGTTGTAGAATCAGCAACTGTGTCCTGCTTCGAACTCTTCCAGCTCACAGCGCCACCATTCAAGCAAAACACGAACCATGACTGCGATCTATAATCATCCTGGTCAGTTTGGAAGCTAGCATCGTTGTAACCCTTTATAGCTAGCTCCTCATCGCCTCCAAATATCAAGAAATATTCTTTAGTCCTTCTCAAGTACTTAAGAATATTCTTGATTGCTATCCAGTGACGCTCACCTGGATCTGACTGGTATCTACTCGTCATGCTCAAAGCATACGAGACATCAGGACGAGTACACAGCATGGCGTACATGATAGATCCTATAGCAGATGCATAAGGGATCTTATCCATGCGGTCTCTCTCCTCTCTAGAAGAGGGACTTTTAGTCTTCGAAAGACACACACTATGTGACATCGACAGAAGTCCCTTCTTGGAATTCTGCATGGCAAATCGTAGTAATATCGTGTCAATGTATGTACTCTGACTTAGTCCAAGCAATCTCTTAGATCTATCTCTATAGATCTTGATGCCTAGAATACAGGCTGCTTCACCTAAGCCCTTCATTGAGAAGCACGTCCCTAGCCAAGTCTTCACAGACTGTAGCGAAGGAATGTCATTCCCAATGAGCAGTATGTCATCCACATACAATACAAGGAAGACAACTGTGTTCCCATTAACCCTCTTGTAGACACAGGGTTCATCTTCATTCTTGATGAAACCAAACTGTTTGATCGCATCATCGAATCAAGATTCCAAATTCGAGAGGCTTGCTTTAGCCCATAAATGGACCTTTGCAGCTTGCATACTTTCCCAGTATGCTGTGGATCTTCAAAACCCTCAGGTTGTGTCATGTACACATCCTCGAGTAAGTTTCCATTCAGAAATGTGGTTTTGACATCCATCTGCCAGATCTCATAATCGTGGTATGCTGCAATAGCAAGCAAGATCCGAATGGACTTAAACATCGCCACTGGAGAAAAGGTTTCATCATAGTCAATACCATGAATTTGCTTGAAACCTTTAGCCACCAATCGGCCCTTATAGGTATGCGTAAGTCCATCCATGTCAGTCTTTCTCCTAAAGACCCACTTACACCTAATGGGTATGACCCCTTCAGGTGGATCAACCAAAGTCCATACTTGGTTGGTGTACATGGATTCCATCTCGGATCTCATGACCTCTAGCCATTTCTCAGAATCTGGGCTCATCACAGCTTCCTGATAGGAGGTAGGCTCATTCTCAATGAGCATAACGTCATCATGGTCAGACAAGAGAAATGAGTATCTCTCAGGCTGACGACATACCCTATCAGATCTGCGAAGAGGTAGGTCTACCTAAACAGGTGGTTGTTCCACAACTCCTTGTGCAACAACCTTATCACCCACAACACTTTATGGTTCCTGTTCAACCTCCATCAAGGCCTCAGTGCTATGGTCATTATCTTGAATTTCTTCAAGATCGAACGTACTCCCACTAGTTTTTCTAGAAACAAAATCCCTTTCTAGAAAAACCCTAGTCTTTGCCACAAACACTTTGTGCTGACTGAGAATGTAGAAGTAATATCCCTTTGTATCCTTTGGATATCCAACAAAATAGCACCTATCGGATTTAGGTCCCAGTTTGTCTGAGACTAGACGTCGAACGTAAGCCTCACAACCCCAAATCCTCATGAAAGACATCTTGGGATTTCTCCCTGTTCATATCGTATATGATGTCTTTATGACAGCCTTGGATGGTACACGGTTAAGGGTAAAGGCTGCTGTGTCTAGAGCATATTCCCAAAAGGATATAGGAAGATCTGTGTGACTCATCATAGATCATACCATATCTAATAGGGTACGATTCCTCCTTTCGGATACACCATTCCACTGTGGTGTTCCAGGAGGAGTGAGTTGGGATAGAATCCCACACTCAACTAGATAGTCACGAAACTCATGGCTAAGGTATTCACCACCTCGATATGATCGAAGTATCTTAATACTCTTGCCAAGCTGATTTTGTACTTCATTCTTGAATTCTTTGAACTTTTCAAAGGATTCTGATATTTATGTGTCATAAGATACACATAACCATATATCTATCAAGTCATCAAGAAATGTAATGAAGTACTGTGAATCACCTCTAGCAAAGAATATGAAAGGACCACATACATCACTATGTATAAGTCCTAACAAATCTGTTGCTCTTCGCTATGTCCACTAAAGGGAGTCTTGGTCATCTTGCCTAAAAGGCAAGACTCGCATGTCTCATATGATTCAAAATCAAATGAGTCTAGCACCCATCCTTATGGAGCCGAGATAAGTTTACTCTCATTTATGTGACCTACAATGCAATGCAGAGATAGGTTTGGTTCAACTCATTTGACTTGAACCTTTTGGCACTTATGTTATAGATAGGGCTCTCTAAGTCTAGAAAGTAGAGTCCGTTCATTAGAGGTGCACTACAATAGAACATATCATTTAAATAAACTGAACAACATTTGTTCTTTATTATAAATGTAAATCCTTTCTTGTCCAAACAAGAAATCGAAATTATGTTCTTAGTTAATGAAGACACATAACAATATTCATCTAATTCTAGTACAAGCCCAGAGGGCAGAGATAGATCATAAGTTCCTACAACAACAGCAGCAACCCTTGCTCCATTGCCTACTCGTAGGTCCACCTCGCCCTTTGTCAATGCCCTGCTATTTCTCAGTGCCTGCACATTGGTACAAATATGAGATGCACATTCGGTATCTAATACCCATGATGAAGAAATAGATAGATTGACTTCTATAACATTTATACCTGAAGTAGAAGTCTCACTTCTTTTCTTCTTAAGATCTTCTAGGTAAGCTTTGTAGTTACGCTTCTAGTGTCCAGCTTCCTTGCAGTGGAAGCAAGCCCCTTCCTTGGCTACCCCTCCTTTGGGTTTAAGTTCTTTGTCTTTGCCCTTGGCTTGGGACTTTCCCTTACCTTTAGGCTTGCCCTTGCCTTTCTTTTTTTGCACCATCAAAATGGTATCAGATTTTCCCTTCTTAAGGTTAAGCTCAGCAATTCTCAACATGCTGAGCATCTCAGGCAGTGACTTATAAATTTCATTCATGTTGTAATTCATGACAAATTGATTGTAGGCTTGTGGCAAAGATTGCAAGATCAGGTCAGTGGCTAGCTCTTGGCCAAGTGGGAATCCCAGCCTTTGTAGGTTTTCTATGTACCCAATTATCTTGAGTACATATGGACCTACGGGAGTCCCATCTTGCATTTTGGACCCAAACAATGCCTTAGAGACTTCATATCTCGCATGCCTTGCTTGTCCTTGATATAGTTCACGAAGATGTTCAACCATATCATAAGCATTCATGAACTCGTGTTACTTCTGAAGCTCAGAGTTCATGGTCACGGGCATTAGACATGACACATCTAATGCATCATCTTGATGCTTCTTGTAAGCATCTTTGTCAGCTCGCGAGGCAGTGGCAGGAGGTGCCTCCGGAATGGGCTGCTCCAGGACGTACAACTTCCTTTCTTGGGTGAGAACAATTCTCAAGTTCCTATACCAGTCCAGGAAATTTGCTCCATTGAGCTTGTCCTTCTCAAGGATAGAACGCAGTGAGAGAGTGTTCGTGTTTGTCGACATAGTTATCTACAACATACAATGCAGAGAATTAATATCATATTCCTTTTATCATTTAATTAGGCCTTTAATCAAATGATGCTCCCACTGAATTATAGGAATTTCCTAGAATCGAGTTATGGATGTGGTCAAACCACATTACTAGATTCATACAAATTAGCTATAATTCTTATGGGACAAGATCCACATCATACTAAGCCTTGAGTTAGCTTTGGCTAAATCGCCCAAGACTTAGTACGATCGGTGGGTAACACATTACCGATTATATCTCTATGCAACTCTTGTTTATAGGATCAAGACCCACATTTACAAAAGACCTTGAGTTAGCTTTGACTAAATCGCCCAAGATTTAGTGTAAATGCGATCTTATCCTATCTTTCCAACGGTTGGAATATGCCTATAGTTCTACTCGATCCAATTGAGTTAACTAGTTTTGCTCAATCTAATTGAGCTTACTCTAACCCAAGCGTGATAGGCGAGACAAAGATTGTCCCTCCGCACCCTACCTGGTGGATCGAGCGGATCGCTAGAGGGGGGGGTGAATAGCGATAGAAATATTTCGTTGAAAATCGTTCGTTAAAATGCGAGTAGACACAACGAAAGATAAAACAAGCGAGACAATAGACACAAGGGTTTTACTTGGTTCGTAGCCGAAGGCTACTACTCCAAGGCCCTAGTGGTCCTTGACCACGTACGGAGGGCAAACTACTAAAGAACTCCTCGTTGGAGGTAGGAGTTAGACGGATACACAAAATGACAAAAGCTCGAGGTAGAGGGACACTCCCCCTCTCCTCGATATAATGAAAGCTTTACTAAAAAATAAACTGAAATACAATTTAAACTTTCATTACCGACGACTTCAAAGGTTGGAGGTTGAAGCTCTAGTCGTCGTCTCGGCAGCGCTTCGTCGTAGGGATGTCGGAGAGTCGGAGCGTATCGGAAGCACTTGGAAGCCTTTTTAATTGATGAAAAACCCTAAGACAAGCCCTCCTTTTATAGCCTTTGAGCCCCTCATCGAATGGGTCTTCAACCAATCATAAATGGACACAAAAATTCCTTGAAATGGAGTGATAAGCCTTGACTTCGACCGATCATTGACCATCACGATCGATGGTATCATCATCGACCGATGGTAGCATCACGAGGCGACCTTCCGATCGATTGATTGGCGCAATGAGTCCTCCAAGCCGCACCAAGCGATGCTTGCTGCAAGTCAAAGTTAGCTCAACAAAAACATAATTTCGACGGTCGTCGACCGTCCGATCTCGACCTAGACCATCTATAGGATGTCTTTGGTCGGATCTACGCTTAAGATCATCCCCGTAACGAGGATACGACCTCACTTATGCTCGCACACACGAGCTTACCTCGATACTTACTTGTTGCTTTTGCTTCCGGCCTTCCACTCGATTCCTTCGGCTTCCTCCGAAGTCACTCGAGTGTCGCCCGACCACCGTGGCTTCCTCCGGGTGTCGCTAGCCTTCAGATCCAGCTATAGCAATCTTCTGCACACTCGATTCAGCTCGTGAGATAACGACATGAGCTTAACTTTGTATCGTTTACTATAATCAAAACTCAGGTTCAACTTAGGTGTCTACTGCACCAACAATCTCCCCCTTTTTGATTTATGGCAAACCCACATACAAAATTAAGTAAATAGCAAGGATGAAGAATTATGTGCATTAGAAACAAACAAGAAATAAAGAAGATTAAGTTGGAGTAGTAAGGATTTTCTTCAAGTACTCCCCCTTGAGGAAACCTCCCCCTTGACCGAGGGTGAGTCTTGAAGAAAGATCTTAATCCTCCCCCTTGAGGGTTGCTTTAAGTAATTACTTAAAGTTGACCTTAGTAAAACGTTTAAGTTAAGTTCTCCCCTTTAAGTAAAGAATTAACGGCATAATGTTTACGTTGATGGCACACATAAGTTTAAGTTAAGAATTCTCTTAACTTGGCCTTTACTTCCTTTTGTTAAAAGTTAAATAAGTTTTCAAAAACTTAGAGTTAGCTTTTGGTTTAAATATGAAGTAAGAGTTAAATTATAAAAAAATTTTGACCCCTTAACTTTGGCCTTTTTCTACCCCTTTTGCCATATATCGAAAAGAGTGAGGGTGTGTGTGAAAAACAAAAATAAGTGTTAAATATAAAGTCCAAGCATGTTCCACATTATTTTGAAAATAATATACTAAAAATAAGTTCATATATAAAATGTTCGACTCATATTTGGCTTGATTGATATGAAAGATCAACCAGTCCTGGTTAAAGTCGGTTAGTATGTATGATTATACTCCGTGGTTCATAACGATGAACTAGCTCTACATCTGGAACCAGGAGTAAGGTCCTAACATCTCACGCCCATCTACGTGGCTAAGTACACAAACACATTAGTCCTATGTGTTGTGAGATGTACTGGCTCCTTAAATCTATAGGTGCATGATATCTAAGGTAAGTCCTATACTAGTTCCATGAAAAATGAAAAGTAAGAAATAGTAGTAATATAATTTGCAAAGTCCTATTCTACTACGCACATGCCCAATTTTTGTCTTAATAGACTGAATTCGGCTTCGGGTAAGGGTTTAGTAAATAGGTCTGCCAAGTTAGACTTCGATTCGACGTATTCGAGTTGTATGGCTCCGTTGGCCACATGTTCTCGAATGAAATGGTGTTTGACCTCTATATGTTTAGTCCTAGAGTGACATATCGGATTCTTAGTAAGGTTAATTGAACTAATGTTATCTACGTGGAGTTTTGTGTTGGTAAAGTCTAACTTAAAATCGCGGAGAGTGTGCTTCATCCAAAGAAGCTGCGTGACACACTCACCCATCGCGATGTATTCGGCTTCGGTGGTAGATAAGGTAACACAGTGCTGCTTCCTACTGCACCAACTCACTAGACTCGAGCCGAGAAGTTGACAACAACCACTCGTACTTTTTCTATCGAGCTTACTACCGGCATAGTCCGAATCAGAGTAGCCGATTAGTTCGAACTCGGTAGATCTAGGGTACCAAATACCGACATTAAGTGTACCCTTTAGATATCTAAGGATACGTTTAACTAGAGTTAGGTGAGACTCCTTGGCACAGGTTTGGAACCTTGCGCACATACTTACTGCAAATAGGATATCAGGTCGGCTTGCAGTTAAGTAAAGGAGACTCCCTATTATGCTCCTATAGTATTTTAAACCAATTGAGTTTCCGATTAAATCTTCTTCTATATTGACATTAGTTGTCATTGGGGTATTAATAATTTTAGCATCTTGCATTCCAAAGCATTTAATTAATTCCCTAGTATATTTTCGTTAATGTAGGTATATTCCATCTTTAGTTTGTTTAATTTGTAGACCTAAAAAGAAGCTTAACTCACCTACTAAATTCATTTCAAATTCACTTTTCATAAGTGAAATGAACTCATTTAGTAGGATTAAGTTGGTGGTTCCGAAAATAATATCATCTACGTAGATTTGGGCTATGAATATGTCTTTACCTAAGGTTTTTACGAAAAGAGTTGAGTCAACTACACCTTGGTTAAAACCTTTGGACTTAAGATAAATCGAAAGTCTCTCGTACCAAGCTCGAGGAGCTTGTTTAAGTCCATAAAGAGCTTTCTTTAACCTAAGGACATGATCGGGTTTGTCTAAACTTTCGAAACCGGGGGGTTGACTAACGTAAACTTCTTCTTTAATGTATCCTTTTAAGAATGCAGATTTCACATCCATTTGAAACAATTTAAATCCTCGATGTGCTGCATATGCTAATAGCATTTGAATGGACTCTAATCTAGCTACTGGGGCATAGGTCTCGTCGTAATCTAAACCTTCGACTTGACTAAACCCTTTAGCAACTAGTCTAGCTTTATTTCTAACTACTTCACCTTTATCATCAATTTTATTTCTAAACACCCACCTTGTTCCAATGATTGTTTTATCTTTAGGTGGTGGTACTAATTCCCATACTTCGTTCCTAGTGAATTGAGCCAACTCTTCTTGCATTGCAATAATCCAATCGGGATCAAGAAGAGCTTGGTCAATAGTTTTGGGTTCAATTTTAGAAATCAAAGATATTTGACTAAGGTTTCTGTATGAGGCTCTAGTTCGAACTCCTAGACTTGGATCACTTATCACTTGGTCGATAGGATGATTCGTTTGGGTCCTAGTTGGATTTGGGTTTGAGTCTACAACTTGATCCATAGGATGGCTTGTTTGAGTTCTAGTTTGGTTGGAGTCATCTATCACTTGGTCGATAGAGTGACTTGGTTGACTTAGGTTAGGATTAACACTAGACCTGATCTCCGGATCAAAGTTAGGTCTAGTATGAGTCAGCTCGCTAATTGGGGTTGCCGGGGGTTTTGTAGGTTCGTGTCCTTCATCAAATACTACATTGATAGTCTCCTTGACTCTAAGAGTGTCGTGGTTATATACTCTATAAGCTCTACTTGTAGTCGAGTATCCTAGAAAGATTCCGGTCGTGGTTTTGGATGTAAATTTCCCTAGGTAATCCTTAGTGTTTAGGATATGTACCTTACATCCAAATACCCTAAAGTACTTGATGTTAGGTATTTTATCGTGATAAATCTCGTATGAGGTCTTAAGGTGCCTCTTTACCATAAGAATTCTATTTTGGACATGGCATGCCAGACTACGCTTCGCCAAAACCTATCGGGTAGGTTATACTCATTTAACATTGTCCTTGCGGCTTCTTGTAGGGTTCTATTTTTGCGTTCTACTAGGCCATTTTGTTGTGGAGTTCTAGGGCAAGAGAACTCGTGGTGGTATCCATTTAGGTTACAGAATTCTGTAAACCTATGGTTTTCGAATTCACCACCATGATCAGTCCTAAGTCTTGATTTTAATACTTTGTTGATTTTCTATTAACTTAAATAGATTGATTAATTGATCTAGGGTATCATTTTTGTGTTTGATGAACCTAACCCAAGTAAATCTAGAATAGTCATCAATTATGACTAAGCAGAATTTACTTACGATAAGTTACTTAGCTCCGTATGAATCAAATAGATCCATGTGTAGGAGCTCAAGCACACTTTTGGTTCGTTCTTGACTAGTTAGTTGATGTTGTGTCCTAGATTGTTTACCTTGTTGACAAGCATTACATATTTTATTATCCAAGTTATTGAGGTTAGGCAAACCTCTAACTAAGTCACTCTGACTCATCTTGTGGATGAGTCTTGGGTGTGAGTGACCGAGTCGTCGGTGCCACAACCATGATTCCTCTTTAGTGTCATAAGACACTTAGTTGATGAGTTAGTTAATTTGATAGTGTAAATGTTGTTATTTCTAGTCCCTTTAAGAATTGTTTTAGAGGTTTCGTTTGTATTAATTACGCATTCATTTTCTAGAAATATGACCTTATAGTTATTATCACACAATTGGCTTACACTAAGTAAATTATATTGAAAATTTTCTACTAATAAAACATTTTGAATAACAAAATTTGAATTGAGCTCAATATCACGATCCAGATGATTTTGAGCTTGCGTTATTCGAAGGCTCTAGATCCTTGTCGTTTGAATCGAAGCTTGAAAACTTGAGTTGATCCCGGTCGTATGTATCGGGAGCAACCAGCATCCAACATCTATTGATCCTACACGCAAGGTAGTTGGATCGGATATTGGATTTATTAAAAATTGGTTGAAGATTATTAACCTAAATTATCTCACCCATGTCTATATGATCAAACATGTTAATCCAATATGTTCTTGTGAGATGACTTCCAATTTTTTAGTTGAATTAAGTTTAATGACTTAAACACTTGTCAACCTTGCATTAGATTCGGATTTGACCTTAGGCTCATCAAGTCACTTTTTCAAGATCATGGCTTCCAGGTCGTGGCGAGGCACAGAGGCCTTCTTTGATCGAAAAAACGACCACTTCCTTAGACAAAGCCATTTTCAAGAAAATAGAGACTTGACTCACCTAAGACCACTTCCTGGTCTAACTAGTCTAGGATACGGCAAGGTAGCTTCAGCTAGTTCTGCTCGGTCAAGTGCACCGAACTAGATACGCCTTATCTAGCTCGAATACACAAGACTCCGCTTTCCTAGCGTACTATCATCTCGCCGTGTCCTGGTACTATGTTATCAAGTATTGACGAGTTATAGTCCTATCTAACCATTCTAACAAGGAAAATCAAACTAAATAAAAACCTAAGCATGCAATTTCTAAGTTAAAACACAAACAAATTTCGTACTAGCTCCCCCTGGACCGTTGAATCGATTCGGTCTCTCCACATAGTGGATTTGGTCATGGAACCCGATCTTGGTTTGATCCTAAGTTTGAAATCAAGGTGGTCTTAGGGACCCATGCTTGGACACGTTTTCTATGTCTACTTACGATTGACATATACGACTTATTGGTCGTGTTTGAGCTAAACCCTAGCCCGGCCTTGTTGTACACGGCCCTTTACGATCCAAGTAGGAGGTCAAGTCCTTTGGATCCCAAAGTAAACCTTTCCAACGTATTCCTAAGATCTTCGACTTGACTTTTCAAGAGTGAGTTCTCAACTTTGAGTTTTTCAACTCGAGTTGAGTCCTTCTCTTGAACTCGACTAGTCGAAGAGGTTAGGGAGACCTCGTGTTTGAGAAGTTTAACTTCCTCAACCAGGGTCTCGACCTTGGACTCGGACTTAGCTAACTTTTTATTTAAAAACTTAATTGCACTATAAAGAGTAGTAATAAGAGACCGACTGACCTTGAGTGTATCTTTTGAACGGATCGTATCGTGGCTTGTCTTGAATAGTGTTTAGCGTCAGGCTCGTCTTGGTTTAGATTCAAGTTCGGTTCCGACTCGTCTCGATTCCACGGTTTAGCCATAAGGACTCGATCGTTGTCTTCTTCCTCGGAGGCTTCTTCCCAAGTAGCGTTGAGTGCCTTTTTATGTTTTGGTGCCTTGCTCTTGAGTTTTGGGCACTCGGACTTAATGTGTCCAAACTGTTGCATTCATAACATCTTATGTTTGAACTTTTAGGCTTACCTTCGTTGGGTCGAGTGGCTCATTTTGACCCTTGACTATCCTCGAACTAGGTTGACTAGTTCGGCTTCCATTTCGAGTCGACCTCGAATCCGACTCATCCTCTTCTTCCTTGGGGTGGCTTGCTTGCGGTTTTCTTCCTCGAACCACGCAAAAGTGTTATACCCTTCTCGGGTTCGAGTTAGGCTGCTCATGAAGTTCAAATCGGAAAAGAGTTCATCTAACCTAAGTTTAGAAAGATCCTTGGAGACCTTGTAGGCATCGACCATGGATGCCCACAAGGTAGTCCTCGGAAAAGAGTTTAGGACATACCTTATAAGGTCGCGGTTTTCGACCTTTTGCCCGATTGCGTGTAGGTTGTTGACTATGTCTTGGACACGGGCGTGGAGTTGCATCGCGGACTCGTGTTCCTGCATTTTTAGGTTATATAGTTTATTGAATAGAAGATCACGCTTACATACCTTGGCTTCATCGGTCCCTTCGTGTAGCTCCACTAGTTTTGTCCAAAGATCCTTTGCGCTTATGAAGGGGCCGACCCGATTTAGCTCCTCCTTGGATAGGCCGCATTGAAGGATTTGAGTTGCCTTAGCGTCGGCTTCGACTTGTCTTTTTGTCGCAATGGTCCATTGGTCATAATCCAAGGATTCACCCACTTCGTTAGTCGAAAGTGTGAATCCCGTTTGGATTATGATCCACATCTCGATTTGGGTTTTAAGAAAGCATTCCATCCGACCCTTCCAATAACGGAAGTCATCTCCGTTGTAAAACGGAGGTCGGACGATGCTAAAACCCTCCAGATGGGCCATTTGGAAGGAAAACCTTGCACAAAAAAATACAAAAAACACAAAAAAGGGTTCCAAGACTTCGCCTTGGATTAGTGGTGCAGGAAATAAAAAGAAACAAACGAGAAATAGAAAGTTAAGCAAAGAAATAAGAAACTAAATAAAAAGTAAGTACTCACAACCTTCGATGTCCCCGAAAGGCTACTAAACGTCGATTTTTGAGGATGAAAACAGCTTGTTATGGGGGTAAACCCTAGTAAGAAGTGTAGATCTCTCAGAGAGCTTCGATTTGGTGGGTAGATCGTTTCGTGAGTCCCCTTGTAGCAAAAGTTATGCTCGTTTGATCGTGAGGTACTCCGAAGGCGATTAGTACTTGTAAAAAACACAACCAAAAACTATGTACCAAGACTTGGTCTTGGATTAGTAGTGTAGGAGAAATCTTAAAACAATAAATACGAAAAGAAAATTACTCGATTGGTGGTTGCACCGAATCTGAGCACCCCCGGCTCTGATATCAATTGTTGGATTGAGCGGATCGCTAGAGGGGGGGGTGAATAGCGATAGAAATTTTTCGTTCAAAATCGTTCGTTAAAATGCGAGTAGACACAGTGGAAGATAAAAACAAGCGAGACAATAGACACAAGGGTTTTACTTGGTTCGTAGCAGAAGGCTACTACTCTAAGGCCCTAGTGGTCCTTGACCACGTACGGAGGGCAAACTACTAAAGAACTCCTCCTCGTTGGAGGTAGGAGTTAGACGGATACACAAAATGACAAAAGCTCGAGGTAGAGGGACACTCCCCCTCTCCTCGTTATAATGAAAGCTTTACTAAAAAATAAACTGAAATACAATTTAAACTTTCGTTATCGACGACTTCAAAGGTTGGAGGTTGAAGCTCTAGTAAATCTCGTAGCCGTCGTAGGGATGTCGGAGAGTCTTTTAATTGATGAAAAACCCTAAGACAAGCCCTCCTTTTATATCCTTTGAGCCCCTCATCGAATGGATCTTCAACCAATCACAAATGGACACAAAAACTCCTTGAAATGGGATGATAAGCCTTGACTCCTCGAATCTGATCATTGACCATCGATCGGTCGGATGGCCATCATCGATCGTGATGGCGACATCGATCGAGTCGACCTCGACCGGTCAGTGTTTGGCGGTCGAGTCCCTCCAAGTGGCAATGATCGGTGATGCTTGCTGCAAGTCAAAGTTAGCTCAACAAAAACATAATTTCGACGGTCGTCGACCGTCCGATCTCGACTTAGACCATCTATAGGATGTCTTTGGGCGGATCTACGCTTAAGATCATCCCTGTAACGAGGATACGACCTCACTTACGCTCGCACACACGAGCTTACCTCGATACTTACTTGTTGCTTTTGCTTCCGGCCTTCCACTCGATTCCTTCGGCTCCCTCCGAAGTCACTCGAGTGTCGCCCGACCACCGCGGCTTCCTCCGGGTGTCGCTAGCCTTCAGCTCCAGCTATAGCAATCTTCTGCACACTTGATTCAGCTCGTGAGATAACGACATGAGCTTAACTTTGTATCGTTTGCTAATCAAAACTCAGGTTCGACTTAGGTGCCTACTGCACCAACACTACCAAGATAATATGCGTTGCTCTGCTTTGGCAGATTCAACAACAACAAATGATCGAGGTAGTGATGGGTATCAAGGCTCGGTAGGCATTTTCGAGTTGATTCGATTATGATCTAATCTAATCGTAATGTGTATCATATACGCATTGAGGCTTTTATTATCCTATATTAGCATGCATCACATACATATATACATTATTCTAGCATGCATCATATACATACAAGAAAATTATCCTAACATGCATCATATACATATAAGCATTATTCTACTAGCATACATCACATACATACCAGTAAAATCAAATATATATATATATCAACATATATATATATACATTTAACTGTGATGTAGTCATGGCTCTACTACGATCTTCTCAAGCCAATGAGAAGATCGGACGGTCAACCTAAGACTAGCGGCTTCTCCAAGCGCTTCCTTTGACCGTCATGTGTCGTCGGCACCCTTCTCGTAACTTCGTCTACAAGTGGACTTTCCACCGCTCCATTTTGTACATTACAAATATGAAACTCGAGTTACATTCAAGTCTAAAACTATTTACAACTAGAATTTCAAAAGAAGAGGTACGACGCGCAGGTCACATACACTATACAACACGCATAACCACAAAAATGACACGCAGGCCGTATTATGAATTACAACACACATATTCCAATCAAATTGGGGTCATTGGGCCATGACAATCACAGAATTATACATAATTCTAGATTATGTATTTTTACAGAAAATTTCTATAATTTTTCCTAATTTGTTTTTTCAAATTTATGAGTCACCTCTCCGTAACGGTCCCGCTAAGCGATTTCTGGGCGCGATCGCGAGACAAGACCCCTTTCGGGGATAGGGGCAGCGCCCATACTCACAAAATTAACTTCGCGAATGTCCCTATTACGATCCTACAACGACTTAAGTCGTTGTCCCAAAAACCTAAAGCGAGAACTCGCCGTTTCGGAGAGTTTTTCTCGACGGTTGAAGCCTACAAGTGTCCCAACACTCGTTGCTTCGATTCTTCGAGAAAAATACTCAAAAATTCTATAAAATTAGGAAATTTACAGAAACATAAAAATCTATAATTTTTTTTATATCTAATATAAAAACTACAAAAACGAAACACATACATGCTTCGCACGTGGCTCTGATACCACTGTTGGGTTTTTCCGAGCCGCAAAAACTGTTTTTTGCGTTGCTAAAACCTCGGAAGCCCCGGCCACGGATCCGTGCGAAGATGTATTAAAACTAAAACATGTATATGCTTATATAAAACCCTAGATCTACCTTAGATCTATATGATAAGGACGTTACCCTCGATGCGACGCCCTTCGCAAATCCCGCTCGTCCAAAAGGTTCGCCGGAACTCAAGAGCGTCAAGTGCACACTCCTCTATTGGTATCTACACAAGCAAAAGGTGGAGAAAAGCAATCTTGAGTGTGCTAGCACTCCTTAGATGCTTGGCAAGATGAGGAAGGAGAGAGGGAGAGCTTTAGGGAAGTTGATCCAAGGAAGAAGATTAAGTTGTGTGTAATTCTCCAAATGAATTCAACCATCAAAACTCCTAAAGTGGCCAACCACTTCAAGGCTTGGGAGGTTACATGCATGCATGTAACTCCCATGGCTCTTGGTCTCCCTCATGAGGTGGCACCACATGATAAGTCAATGATGATGTGGAGCATCATCATGACATGTCATTTGGTCAAGTCAAACTTGACCTTTCATCTTCCCTCTCAAGTCAAATCAAACTTGACCTCTAATCTCCCATGGTTGATCAAATCTAACCACTTGACTCAAGTCAATTTAATTTAATGAATCTCTATTCATTAATTTAAATTGATTTGATAAATCAAATCTAAATTAGACTCATTCAACACTTAAATCAACTTGAGTCTAACTCAATTAGTCTAATTTGGATTACTCTTAATCCAATTTGGTTCATCCCATGAACCTAATCCTCATGGTTCATAATATGAACCTAATCTCTATCTAATTGCCCTTATGTGTGTGACCCTATAGGTTCTTGTAACATTGGCAATGTCCCTAAACCGATTTAGGAACATAAGCAATGAGCGGTATCTAGCAACACATCATTGCTACCCAAGTTACAAGAATGTTGAGCTCCAACATCACCTTTGTGACTACTAATTGTGACTCTCACAATATGTGACAATGTCCCTCTATCCTTGACATCTAGATTGACCAATTGAGGCATAGACCGTGTCATCCTCGGAAAATCTATATCTTGAACTCTAAGTAGACTCACTCTAATCAAATGAGCTCAATATCTCATATTGACTCATTTGGGCATGGTCATGCACTTCGTGGTCTCACTCTATCAAGAATATCGATGTCACCCCCCGTCATATAGGAGGGATAGATCTCATCTACATCACTCACATCCCTCCGCATAATTTGTTACATACCTAGTAATCGCCTTTATAGTCCACCCATTTACGGGTGACATTTGACGAAGCCAAAGTATGCAACTCCTTATGTAGGGAACCATGGTGACTTCAGGTCTAAGGACTAATAGTCATACTAATAGCCACATGAGAAAGTATATGACACTCATATAACGATCCATGATACTTTCTCATGGCGAGTCATTCAGTATACACTCTCAAATGCATACCCATGTGTCAACTTGATATCTCATATCCATGACTTGTGAGATCAAGTCATCGTGTTGACCTACATTCTAGTCTCTACGCATTAACATTGTCCCTGAATGTTAATACTCGAGTAGGAATAATTAAGAATAGTGTTCTCTATATCATCTCATTATCGATTCAACCAATCGATTGATATAGATAAGAACCTACTGCTTAAGGATATTATTATATTTAGTTATTTGGCACCAATACAAGTAAATATAATAACCATGCCTTTATAAATAGGAATATGATACAATAAAGTCCATACAACAATCATCACATGATTGACTCTAGGGCTTTCACTAACATTATTATCTTGACTTGTGGATGTATGGAGTAGGAATACTCATGGGAGTTTTGGCTAGCTACTGTGTAGCTACTATAGAGTTACTGAAGCACAGACATATATAACAAGAGAGATTGATCATTATAGTCTTTCAGTCACTTCCAGTTCTGTGCAATAGAGTGGATTTTGGACAATAGATTTCTCTTGTGAAAAAATAATTCTCTGTCTCCGAGGAGAATAGTGGGTTACCGAGTTGCATTCGAGATTGGTGGTTTATTCGGAGTGGATCCGAAAGTAGTCGCTAATACCGTAGCGATTGGCATTAGGCCAAGTGGGAGTCTGTTAGTAATATATGAGAGATGTCCTAAGGCAATCGCCTTATGTATGAACTATTTATATGATAAATGAAGATTCACTATTTGAGTATACATGTTTTATGTATTTGATTGGATCTTAAACTCATTTACTGAATGTCCACGATACGATTCACAACATGAGAGAATTTGTGATTGGATCACAACTAGTGAGTATCTCTACATGTGTAATTGTGATGTATCGAATTATCCTAGTCGATGAATTGATGGATTTGGACACCATCAATTACGCCGAGACTAGCACGAGGTATACTCCTTGGTGTATCCAAGCAGCTGATTCTCACTGGCTGGAGACATTGTGATGTCCGGAGTTAATCGTGGATGCTAGTTATGGTAACTAGTTCATTGGAGTGACCAGCTGTAAGACTTCATATGGTTCACTGCATATATAGATATGTCAATGAAGTTCTTACTGTGGCTTAAGTGCGATGTTCCTTTGACTTGCGGTATTCAAGTCATCTTGATCATGGAGACTTATGCTTTGACATCTTAAGCAAACATCTCTAAGGAGATGTGGACCCGGGATGATTGGGTATAAGTCGAAGTGATCGAAGGTGTTTGAATAGCCTATAAAGGATTCACCACTCCTTGCGAGGAGATGTATACCCATGGCCTCTCGTCGGATTGTTACTAAAGTCTTTGGCCAAAGCATTACATGCTTAGAGTAAGGTACTCTTCGATACATGTGGAGTAACTAGAATCCGTAGGACGAGGAAATAATACTTGGGCTAGGTGTGACGTAGTCAGCCTAGTGGGGACTGACACAATAGACCATGTCCTGAACCAAGTGGGTATAAGATAAGTGAAGGGAATGGAGCACGAATCATTCGAGCTACTGAAGGGTTTCAGAAATAGTTCTGGATCAACCGTTGATCTTTTCGGTTAATTGGGGATCATGATGTACTACTAGGTGCCACTCATGATCGTTCTATAATTAATGGTTAATTATAGACGGCCAACATAAACCGAGAACCTATTTGGTCACACGCACAACGAGCGTAATCCAAAGGATTTAAAACGAGCTTGAGAATGAGATTCTCAGATCGAGAGAAACTAGGTTTGGTTGGACCAAACATAAAGCGAGCATGAAATCGTTTCAGTCGCAATGGAAGCGTGGATAGGCCGTGTCTTATGAAGACATAATGGATGAACCAAAATGGTTTGGTTCTAATCCAATGGAGGAGAATAAACCAAAGGGTTTGGTTTATTTTAAACGAATGAACCAAAAGTTGATTCGGTTCGTTTTAACTTAAAATAAACCATCATGGTTTGGTTTATTTTAACTTATCTTAATGGAGTGGGTTAACGGGCCTAATGGTTATGATCCAATAACCATTAAGAGAATTAGTTCTCTATAAAAGAGGGCTTAATGGATAATTAAGCTCTAATCCAAAACCCTAGCCTCAAGAGTTGCCGCCCACCCCTTGAAGGAGTTGGCGCCAACTCCATTGCCGCCGCCCATTGCTCCTCCAACCGGCGTCCGTAAGGTTGCTTCCTTCCCTCGCCGCATCGAGCTGCTGGGTTGGTGCTCGGTGATCTTCCTTGGGTGTGGCGATAAGGTGAGCACTTGGCTTCCTTGTTTTGGCCGGCGCCTACTCCTCCACCAAGCTGTCCAGTTTTCTGGACAGCTTCTTCTCCTCTCGTCGGAGCGTCGTTTGGACGACGGTTAGAGCTCCGACAGCGGATAACTTACCGGGGATTCGATCTCCGGTAATCCTCTGAGGTGGAGGACGAAGGATTCGTCAATTGGTGGACGAATACCTCTCCGGAGAAGCGAGTTTTGAGAACTCGTATTAGGATCCGAATTTGGATTCGGATCGTGATCATCTCTCGATCACGTCGTCTTCAACACGAGGCTAGTAACCCGTACGAAGACGAAGCTCGTGGCTTAGCGAAGTCATCCCGAGGAACTCGGCGTGGATACGGATAGAGACGATTCTAGTGAGGATCGTTCCGGTTGATGCCGTTCCCGCTACACGTCATACGAAAGGTATAACGTAGTTAAATTTCCTTTTATTACAAATTTAAATTTACGGTTATGTCTACACTTGTTGTAATATGCATGCGTGTGTTGTGTGTGTTGTAATAAATAGAAGTATTTATTATTTTTATTGCTTCCGCTGTGTTCATGTTTACGAAACATGATCGAACACACACGCCGCGGTGCCGGAAACCCAACAGTGGTATCAGAGCCCAGGTTGTGTTTCGACATAATCGTAAAAATGGTTTTGCGATAGTCATAATGTATTTCTGGAAATTTTCTAATTTTGGAAATTTAGAAGTATTTATGGAAATTTTTCAATTTTGGAAAGTCTAGAAGTATTTATGGAAATCTTCCACTTTTGGAAAGTTGGAAGTATTTATGGAAATTGATATTTTCCATAATTAAAATATTTGATTAGATTCTGGAAATTTGTTTCCTAATTTAATCATGATTTGATTTGGGAAATCAAATCTTAAAATATTTTATTTCCATAAGTAGTTTTAATGATTTAGGAAATTGGTTTCCTAAATAGATTTTCCTTAATCAAATAATTCCATGAATAAAATATGTGATTAGATTTGGAAATTGGTTTCCTAATTTAATTATGATTTGATTTGGAGAATCAAATCTTAAACATATTTTATTTCCATAAATAGTTATGACATATAAGGAAATATATACATGACATAATTGTATGCCATGTAATTGCATTAGATGCATAACATTATGCCATGCGTGTCGTGACATGTAGATGTATGCCATGTATGTCATGCCATGTAGATAATAGTTATTTGCATGCAAAGAGGATGAGACAAAACCCTTAAACAATATTAAAGCCTACACCTTCCATTAATATGGTTAGAACCAGAGTTCCGTTTCTTGTTTGGGTTGTTGGACTCACTCCAAGCCCGGCTCAAAACCGAATATGTTCAAACCATGGAATAGTTTAATACTAATATGGTAAGAGTCAGAGGTCAATCGTTAGCTTTGGTTGTTGGACTCTCTCCAAGCTGGGCTAATTGGTTGAATGCGCTCTAACCATATTAAAATTATTTCCCGATTAATGGGTTGGCTTTAACCTGGAGCATCGGCTTGTTGGACTCTCTCCAAGGTCGATGTAAAGGGAGGTGAAGTTGGGTGCTATGCATATGATGCATACTTGTTAATGTGTTAACAACCCGATGTATGTGTGAACATTCAATTAGTTGATAGCACATTGTGATAGTTGCATATACGTGATATGCAATCGGTATAGAAGATATCTACCGTCGTAGTTATGAATGGCTTGTTGGACTCTCTCTAAGGTTGTTCATAACTATGATGGATATCAGCCCATTCGGAGATGGACCTATGATCTCCCGAAGTGATTTTGGGGTTTTTGAAATTCGAAAAATGAATGGGATTTATAAATGTATATTGATGCATTTTAAAATCATTTTCTCATATATGCTCGTTTTGTATTTCTAAGATTGATCATGATGTCTTTGAATTTGCGTTCCATTTTGGATTCGAATAAATTGACTGGGCCGAACTTCTTGGACTGGCTTAGAAACTTGAGAATTGTTCTCAAGGTGGAAAAGCTTGCGAATGTCCTCGAAGCGTCTCTTCCTGCCCGTCCTAGTGACAATGCAACTCTGGACCAATTGTTGGCCTATCAGAAACATGTGAATGATTCTGAAATGGTGAGTTGCATCATGCTAGCCGCGATGGAACCCAAGCTACGAAAGCAGCATGAGCATATGGATGCTCATATCGTAGTCCTTCATCTTTGTGAGTTGGTTGATGAGCAAGTGAGATTCGAAAGGTTCGAAGTCTCAAAGATCCTCTTCACCTCTGAGATGCTAGGAGGTTCATCGTAGTCTTGCTCAATATCTTTGAAGGCTGTGGAGTCTTGAGAAGCATGAGCGGGGGCACGGTCTTTGTTAGTTGATTCCTCGAAGAAAGGTTCTAAGAGGAAGTCAAAGGAACAAATGTGAAGGGAAAGAAGAGAAGGGCTAAGAAGGTAGAACTAGCACAAAAGGAAACTTGCCATCATTATGGCAAGGAGAGCCATTTGCGAAGAAAGTGCAAGATTTATCTTGAGTCCGTGAAGAAGGATAAGGCATCGGATGCCCCATCTTCTTCAGAAATCTTCTTTATTGATTGTCATTCTATTTCCTCAGACACTTGGGTATTTGATACTGGGTGTGGCTCACATATATATAATGACATACATGGGCTAAGGAATAGAAGAAGACTCATCAAGGGGAGAGTCAAATTTACATGTTGGGAATGGAGCAACGGTTGCTGCACTCGCCATCGGAACGTATTTGTTGAAACTCCCTGTAGGACTTGTCTTAGAACTGGACAATTGCTTTTATGTTTCTTCATTGATAAAGAACATCATTTCTATTTCTTGTTTAAATAGAAATGGGTACCATTTGACTTTTAGTAACAATTGTTGTTACATAACTTTAAGGCTACGTTTGGTATGCCGTAATCTGCCTTGTAATGTAATCCAGATTACATTACAAGGCAGATTCCTTTGTTTGTTATTGTCTTAGAGCTGTAATGTAATGTAATCTGGATTACAAAAGGCACTAAAGTTTTGTAATCTGGATTACAAACCAAAACCTATGTAATCCAGATTACATTACAAGCTTCCAATTTGCATGCAATAAATTACATTTGCATGCATGCAAATGTGATTTATTGCATGCAAATGAGATTTAGGCTGTGTTTGGCGATCGACGGCGGTCGGTCGGTCGGTCGGCAATCGACGGCGGCTGACCGGCGACCGGCGACGGTCGACCGACGATCGGCGGCGACCGGCGGCGGTCGACCGGCGGCCGTGGCGGCGGCGACGGCGGCAGCGACGCAGCGAGCGGCAGGCAGCCGGCCAGCGGCCGATCGGCGGCCACGCCGGCGATGGACGGTGATCGGCCGACGGCCGTGATGGCCGCCGCCGGCGATCGGCGAGACCGGCAACGATCGTCGGCGGCGGCCCGGCGGCGGCGGCCGACGTGATCGCCGACGGCGGCGGCCGACTCGGTCGTCGACGATCGATGGTGACCGATACCATCGGTCGTCGTCGATCGATCGCTAGTTGGTTGACTATGTCATCGTCGTCGATCCATTCCTATCGTCTTTGTAATGGACACCAAACAAAAGAATGTAATGACCTTTGTAATCCAAGATTACATACAATTTGTATCCAAACATAGTAATGTAATCAAGATTACATTGCATTACATTACAACTTGGATTACATTACAACTTGGATTACATTACACCCTACCAAACGCAGCCTAAATGGAGTTCTTTATGGGACTGGAACTTTAAGCAATGGTGTTTATACGTTGGACGTATCCAGTGACATTTGTAATATCGAAGCGAGCAACAAGTGTGCTCGAAAGGATAATCAAATAGACTCCTATATGTGGCATTGTCGTCTTGGCCATGTAAGCAAGAAACGCATGTCCGAATTACACCGATGTGGAATTCTGGAATCGTTTGAATTGGATTCATACGATACATGCGAATCATGCTTAAAAGGCAAGATGACTAAGTTACCTTTTACTGGAAAAGGTGAACGAGTGGGAGAGTTACTAGGTCTAATACATACTGATGTATGTGGACCTATGTCAACTCAAGCATTAGGAGGCTATAGCTACTTCATTACCTTCACTGATGATCACTCACGGTTTGGGTATGTGTTCTTGATGAAACACAAGTCTGAAGCCTTTGAAAGGTTCAAAGAGTTCAAAAATGAAGTAGAGAAACAACATGACAAGTGTATTAAAATACTTCGATCGGATCGAGGTGGTGAATACTTAAGTCAAGAGTTTCTTGATTATCTAAGAGACAATGGCATATTGTCTCAATGGACTCCGCCCTATACACCACAGCATAATGGTGTATCCGAGAGGCGTAGGACCTTGTTGGACATGGTCAGTCGGAATGATGAATCATGCAACTCTTCCCAAGTCCTTTTGGGGCTATGCACTTGGACAATTGTTTACTTGTTAAAGCAGAATGCCTACTAAGGTAGTCTCAACTACTCCATATGAGATATGGAATAGTAAGAAACCTCATGTATCTTACTTGAAGATATGGGGTTGTCTCCGCTTATGTGAAGCGGATCAGACGTACAAATTGGATGCTAAGTCGATAAATGTCTATTTATTGGATACCCTAAGGAAACAAGGGGTTACTAATTCTATCATCCTGTGGAACAAAAGGTGTTTGTTTCAAGGCATCTTGTGTTTCTAGAGAAAGAGTTTCTCTTGCAAGAAAAGCAGTGGGAGTGTCGTCGAGCTTGAGGAGGCTCGAGAGACTCAAATAGACATTGATGAGATCCCCTGGTGAGCACAACAAATTACAACTCATAGTGATGAGCAATCGTGGACCTATTGTAACACCACATCTTCGTAGATCCGTAGAACACGCAATATTCCCGAGAGATATGGATTTCGTAATAATCGACGACGTGTTACTCATTGATGATGAGGAGCCTACAGCTTATGAAGAAGTCTTGACAAGTTCGAAGGGATAAGTGGCTTGGTGCCATGAAGTCGGAAATGAATTCCATGTATGAAAACCAAGTTTGGAACTTGGTTGACCCACCTGAAGGGATAAAGCCTAAAGGGTGCAAGTGGGTTTTCAAGAAGAAAACCGACATGGATGGTAATGTGATTACCTATAAGGCAAGATTGGTGGCGAAAGGATATCGTCAAAAGCAAGGTGTTGATTATGACGAAACCTATTCGCCTGTAGCTATGCTTAAATCCATTCGGATGCTCCTGGCCATAGCAGCTCATTATGATTATGAGATATGGCAGATGGATGTGAAAACAGCTTTCCTTAATGGAAACACCTTTCGCCGAGGCGTGTATATGATCTGACTGAGGGTTTCACATCGGTTGATAAAACCAAGGTATGTAAATTTCGACCATCCATTTATGGATTGAAGCAAGCATCCAGGAGCTGGAATATCCGTTTTGATGAGACAATCAAAAAGTTTGATTTCTCACAAAATCCAGATGAACCTTGTGTGTACAAGAAGGTTAGTGGGAGTGCAGTCGTATTCCTAGTATTGTATGTCGCTGACATACTACTTATAGGAAACGATGTTTCAATCTTACAGTCAGTGAAGGTTTGGTTATCCAAGACATTCTCCATGAAAGACCTGGGAGAAGCAACCTACATCCTCGGGATTAAGATCTATAGAGATAGATCGAAACGGTTGCTTGGTCTTTCGCAATCTACATATATAGACCGAGTGCTAAAGAGGTTTAGCATGTCGAAATCCAAGAAAGGTTTCCTACCCATCAGGCATGGGGTACACCTTTCGAAGTCTATGTGTCCGCGCACAGAAGACGAGAGGATTTGCATGAGTAAGATTCCCTATGCATCCGCAATAGGATCTATCATGTATGCTATGTTATGTACGAGGCCCGATGTATCGTATGCTCTGAGTGTCATGAGCAGATACCAGTCCGATCCAGGAATGGATCATTGGGCGGCTGTTAAGACGATCCTTAAGTACTTGAGAAGAACTAAGGATGTGTTCCTAATATATGGAGAAGGGGACATGGTGATACGCGGGTATACGGATGCCAGCTTCGAAGACAAGGATGATTCCAGTCTCACGGATCGTGTTCACCTTGAATGGGGCGCAGATAAGTTGGAAAAGTTCCAAACAAGAGATCGTGCGGATTCTACCACCGAGAATACATTGCGCGGCAGCAAAGGAAGCGGTTTGGATCAAGAAGTTCGTTCATGAACTTGGTGTGATTCCGGCCATTGTTGAAGCAATACCGGTCTACTGCGACAACAATGGAGCAATTGCACAGGCGAACGAGCCAAGGTCTCATCAACGATCCAAACATGTGCTTCGCCGCTATCATCTTATCAGAGAGATCATCAGTAGGAACGAAATACAAATCGAGAAAATTCCCACTGAAAGGAACTTAGCGGATCCTTTGACTAAGGCATTACCTCAAAGTAAGTATGAGGGTCATGTTCGAGCTTATGGTATTGGATACCGTAGCGATTGGCATTAGGCCAAGTGGGAGTCTGTTAGTAATATATGAGAGATGTCCTAAGGCAATCGCCTTATGTATGAACCATTTATATGATAAATGAAGATTCACTATTTGAGTATACATGTTTTATGTATTTGATTGGATCTTAAACTCATTTTCTTGAATGTCCACGATACGATTCACGGCATGAGAGAATTTGTGATTGGATCACAACTAGTGAGTATCTCTACATGTGTAATTGTGATGTATCGGAATTATCCCTAGTCGATGAATTGATGGATTTGGACACCATCAATTCTGTCGAGACTAGCACGAGGTATACTCCTTGGTGTATCCAAGCAGCTGATTCTCACTGGCTGGAGACATAGTGATGTCTGGAGTTAATCGTGGATGCTAGTTATGGTAACTAGTTCATTGGAGTGACCAGCCGTAAGACTTCATATGGTTCTCTGCATATATAGATATGTCAATGAAGTTCTTACTGTGGCTTAAGTGCGATGTTCCTTTGACTTGCGGTATTCAAGTCATCTTGATCATGGAGACTTATGCTTTGACATCTTAAGCAAACATCTCTAAGGAGATGTGGACCCGGGATGATTGGGTATAAGTCGAAGTGATCGAAGGTGTTTGAATAGCCTATAAAGGATTCACCACTTCTTGCGAGGAGATGTATACCCATGGCCTCTCGTCGGATTGTTACTAAAGTCTTTGGCCAAAGCATTACATGTTTAGAGTAAGGTACTCTTCGATACATGTGGAGTAACTAGAATCTGTAGGACGAGGAAATGATACTTGGGCTAGGTGTGACGTAGTCAGCCTAGTGGGGACTGACACAATAGACCATGTCCTGAACCAAGTGGGTATAAGATGAGTGAAGGGAATGGGGCACGATTCATTCGAGCTCAAGGGTTTGAGAAATAGTTCGATCAACCGTTGATCTTTTTAGGTTAATTGGGGATCATGATGTACTACTAGGTGCCACTCATGATCGTTCTATAATTAATGGTTAATTATAGACGGCCAACATAAACCGAGAACCTATTTGGTCACACGCTGTGGCGTAATCCAAAGGATTTAAAAGCGAGCTTGAGAATGAGATTCTCGCATCAGAGAAACTAGGTTTGGTTGGACCAAACATAAAGCGAGCATGAAATCGCTTTGATGCAATGGAAGCGTGGATGGGCCGTGTCTTATGAAGACATAATGGATGAACCAAAATGGTTTGGTTCTAATCCAATGGAGGAGAATAAACCAAAGGGTTTGGTTTATTTTAAACGAATGAACCAAAAGTTGATTCGGTTCGTTTTAACTTAAAATAAACCATCATGGTTTGGTTTATTTTAACTTATCTTAATGGAGCGGGTTAACGGGCCTAATGGTTATGATCCAATAACCATTAAGAGAATTAGTTCTCTATAAAAGAGGGCTTAATGGATAATTAAGCTCTAATCCAAAACCCTAGCCTCAAGAGTTGCCGCCCACCCCTTGAAGGAGTTGGCGCCAACTCCATTGCCGCCGCCCATTGCTCCTCCAACCGGCGTCCAGAAGGTTGCTTCCTTCCCCCTCGCCGGCATCGAGCTGCTGCCGGTTGGTGCTCCGGTGATCTTCCTTGGGTGTGGCGATAAGGTGAGCACTTGGCTTCCTTGTTTTGGCCGGCGCCTACTCCTCCACCAAGCTGTCCAGTTTTCTGGACAGCTTCTTCTCCTCTCGTCGGAGCGTCGTTTGGACGACGGTTAGAGCTCCGACAGCGGATAACTTACCGGGGATTCGATCTCTGGTAATCTTCTGAGGTGGAGGACGAAGGATTCGTCAATTGGTTGACGAATACCTCTCCGGAGAAGCGAGTTTTGAGAACTCGTATTAGGATCCGAATTTGGATTCGGATCGTGATCATCTCTCGATCACGTCGTCTTCAACATGAGGCTAGTAACCCGTACGAAGACGAAGCTCGTGGCTTAGCGAAGTCATCCCGAGGAACTCGGCGTGGATACGGATAGAGACGATTCTAGCGAGGATCGTTCCGGTTGATGTCGTTCCCGCTACACGTCATACGAAAGGTATAACGTAGTTAAATTTCCTTTTATTGCAAATTTAAATTTACGGTTATGTCTACACTTGTTGTAATATGCATGCGTGTGTTGTGTGTGTTGTAATAAATTGAAGTATTTATTATTTTTATTGCTTCCGCTGTGTTCATGTTTACGAAACATGATCGAACACACACACGCCGCGGTGCCGGAAACCCAACAATGTGGGCTTGATCCATGGGTGGCCAAGACCCAACTCCTCCTCATGGTCCCTAATGTAGCCCATTAACACCTCAAGATGCTTAGATCCAATGGATAGAAACAAAACACTAAGATCCATCAGAGATTAAATCTAAGATCCGACGGTTGAGATTAAATCTCTAGATCCGACGGTTGAGATTAAATCCCTAGAACCAATGGAGGAGATTAATTCATGGCTTATCCCCAAACTCTATAAAAGGTGGCATGGGGTTGGCGTGAAGAAGATCATAGAGAGGGAGCAAGGCTTGGGCGGCAAGAATAGGGCAATCCTAGTTGAGATAGGATTGGAATTAGGGTTAGGGTTTGGAAGCAAGGGTGACACCAAATAAGGCAAGTTTTCCTTCTTCTTCCTTGCCTTGTGGCCAACGTCCAGCAGCTATTCCGGCCCTTCCCAGCCCTTTGGCCGCCCAAAACACTCCCCTCTTCTCCTTAGGTGGTGGAAACAAGATATAGGGTTTCTTGGTGTCTTGGTAGTTTTCCATCATCTTCTTCTCCTTCTAGTTGGTCATGCAAGAACTTCTATAGTTCTTTGTTGGTTGAGTTTTTGAAGGAGAAAACATTGTTTCTCTTCTTCCTCTTGCTTGGGAAAAGCAAGGAAGGAAGTTTTATGATCTAGGAGCTTCGACTTTTGTGGATCGTCGCCACACGACGCCCAAAAGGAGGAGGGTCATACATTAGAAGACCAAGAGGTATAACTATTCTTCTATCTCTTTATTCATTGCTTGTGTTTGTTTTTCAAAATATAAGCATGTTATATTTCTGTAAATAGGCTAAATAATACTTGATCCCGAGTATAAACACAAAACCGGCGATCCGACATCGCTATTCCGCATGCTACTCGTAGAATAGAGGATGGTCGCCAACAACTAGTTTGTTCAAGTGACCTCTCTAAACGAATAGCACGACGATGACTTGGTTGTCTTGGGAATCCTTTGTCTAGGATTACATTTTTAATCCGGGACATCAAGGATCACCATGGTTAAGCAACCGAGGTGAAGGGGAAGCGAAGTTTCTCTCACAGACTCGACAAGGGAAATCCTTCAATTGGTATCGAGCTTCCGCAAAACCAACAATTGGTATCGAGCCAAGGTTTCGGTTTTGTGTGTTTAGGATTCGTTAATTTTATGCACTTTTTCATATATTATATGTGCGGATAATACTAGGATATGCGTAGTTTAACTCTTTAGTTAAAGGCATAAGATCCGACAATTATGGCCATATGTGTGTATATGATTGTATGTGTAAATATTTATTTTGTTGAATCTCGGGGTTGATAAGGCTAGTATTTAGTTTTTGTAAATTAAATACGGCATTGTTTAGCCACTTTATTTTAGTTTACTTTCGATCTAGATTTCATGTACACCCTAGTGGAATATTGGATCGATGCATGTAAATTAGAATAGGTTTTAGTCTCGACTTGATCTCCGAATGGCTCGTAAAGGGCATAGGAGGAGCGGATGAGATGGCGATGCGACGGAGTCATATTGAAGACAAAAGGCATAATAGTTGAAAATAACTTATTTTTCATATTTATTGTTTTTGTTTGATATGCATGTCGTAGGCTAGGAAAATTCCTCAATTTCAAATTACTAAGTGGGAGAGGGATATTTTTATAAATTCCCACGGCCTCCATTACGATTTGACATGTGATGCAAGCAAACGCGCTTACGGCTCGAAAGTGCCTTCCTCCCCATCAGATGAGTTTGTTTGCTGATCACTAGGTCAAATAATGGTTATAGGAAATTATTTAGGAGCGTGTGTACTTCCACATCGGTAAGTCACATAATCCGAGATAATTCCCTTAGTATCGTGTAATGGTGCACACTTAGATGCAAATAAAAGTATCCTCCCCATCGGAGTCACTGCTTTTATTTGTAGGGCCAAAGAGGAACCAACTATTAATTTTATTTGTCAAAAAGTAAGGTTGACAAGATAATAAAATTAATGGGTAAAACCTCCTCTTACAAATGTAGAATTCGTATATCGCCCACACTATCGTGGCATGCGATATTCTCGGTGTTTTGAGGTGTTGGTTGATTTCAAATTTTATTGTTTGAGGAATCAATAATTTTATTGAAATCTACAGAATAATATGCATGTTGTGTGTGCTTGAAAATTCTCACCACAATTTACTAAGTGGGAGAGGGACATTTTAATTAATTCCCATGGCCTCCATTACACTCGATGTGTGATGCAACAAACTACGTCGGCTCTGAGTGCCTTCCTCCCATCGGATGAGTTTGTTTCATGGATCACTAGGTCAAATAATGGTTATAGGAAATTATTTAGGAGCGTGTGTACTTCCACATCGGTAAGGCACATAATCCGAGATAATTCCCTTAGTATCGTGTAATGGTGCACACTTAGATGCAAATATAAGTATCCTTCCCATCGAGTCACCGCTTTTATTTGTAGGGCCGAAGAGAAACCAACTATTAATTTTACTTGTCAAAAAGTTAGGTTGACAAGATAGTAAAACTAATGGGTAAAACCTCCTCTTACAAATGTAGAATTCGTATACGTCCACACGATCGTGGCATGCGATATTCCCGGTGTTTAAAGGTGTTGGTTGATTTTGAAATTTTATTGTTTGAGGAATCAATAATTTTTTGAAATCTATAGTAATGATCTATGTGATTCTTAGGATTTTCAAAAATGACTTTCAGTCCACTTACTATGATACAAAAAGAAATAAACTTATTGTACCCAAATAATGTTGATTGGAAAAGAATCTAGATATTGTCTTATCTGCTAAGGAGTACAAGTATGCACTCATCGAAGAGTGTCCTCAAGCCATGGTTGCTCAAAAAGGTTTCTACTTCTAAGTCGAAAGGCAAGAAGAAGAAGAAACAAGGTGGAGCAAAGGTGGTGGGAGGATCTCAGGGAGGAGTGAAGAAGCCGAAAGGCAAGTCCTTTAAGCAGAATGGACATTGGAAGAAGGACTGCCCACCCAAAATGTAACAAAGGTATATCCTTTGGACTAGTCGCTTGAAACATGATTAGCGGTGTTATCTACCTGACTGTGTGTAGATATAGAGAGCCACTAATCATGTCTCGCAACACTTTGCAGGAGTTTCAGAAACCCAACGACTAGCTAAAGGAGATTACCATTTTGGGCAATGCCATGAAGGTGGCGCTTATCAGAAGGGGAGAAGTTTTATTTATCTCTTGAGAAAAATAAAACTTAGGTTCTGAAAATTCCTTTATGTATCTTTATTTAGAAAGAATTTAGTTTCAGCTTTCTAAATTATTATGGATGGATATTCTATTTCTTTTAATGACAGAGTTGTTATAAAAAGGAATAGGAGAATATCTGTTTGTACATTGAAAGGAAATTTGTATACAAAATCTCCCACGATGCAAATCAAGTTAATAACTCATCTTCTAATTCCAAAAGGAGAAAAGAACCTTCAATATGAACCAAACATATCTTTGGCTTCTTAGGCTTGGTCACATTAACCCAAGCATAATTCAAAGGTTGATAGATGGACCTTTGGGTTCATTAGTAGTGGAGGATCTCCAACCTACGAATCTTGCTTGAGGGTAAGATGACCAAGAGGCCTTTTAGGCCAAGGGTATAGAGCCAAAGATGTGTTAGGAATGGTTCATTCTGATTTGTGTGGTCCTATGACTATCCAGTAAGAGGTGGTCTTGAATATTTCGTCTCTTTTATAGACAATTATTCAAGATATGGATGACACTACGATCCGATCGTGGTGGAGAGAACCTCTTGGGAGAGTTTAGGAACTACTTATCGAGGGTTGGGATTCAATCCCAATTAATCGCACTGCACACCTCACAGTAATCTGCAGATAGTAGAGAAGGAAGAAGACTCTTATGGAGATTGTTAGATCGATGATGAGTTATTCGACTTGCCGATTCGCTTCTAGGGATATGCTCTAGATACGGGGTGTACATTCAACTTGGTTCCATCAAAATCGTGCCTTCTACTCCCATGAGTTGTGGAGGGCGAAAGCCTAGTCTAAGACATATTCGGGTATGGGAGTCCAAAGACATGTGCAAGGCGTATGATGGTAAGTCAAACCACGACAAAAGTGTTCTTATTCGCTTGGCTATCCTAGAGGAACGAAGGGTGGATTGTTTTATAGTACTAGAGATCGAGAGTGATCAAGTAGCTAACACCGCATTTCTAGAGGAAGATTATGTGATGAGCCACAAGCCCAAGAGTAAAATTGTTCGAGGAGTTAAAAGGGAAGTCACTTCTTTAGTACCACCGTACAAGAGGATGTACCACGTGTCATCGCACTGCGGTCACAAAGGATACAGATGATACCTCGTTGTAGTGGGAGGGTTGTGAGACACCTGATAGATTCATGTTCTTGGGAGAATCTTTTCAATTTGGTCTCGTAACATGAACTCGATCCTGACATACGACGAGGCAATCCAAGATAAAGATGCGACATCTTTGCAAAGTGCAATGAATCTGAGATTGAATCTATGGATTGAATCGGGTGCAGGAACTCTTATGCATAGCGGCTCATATGGATTATGAGGTGTGGCGGATGGATGTCGACGACTTTCCTTAATGGAAGTCTTGAGAGAACATCTATATGAAGCAACGGAGGATTCATTGCTAAGGGAAAGAGCATCTTGTATGTAAGCTTAATCGGTCCATTTATGGATTGAAACAAGCTTGAGGTCTTGGAACATCGCTTTGATGAGGTAAATCGGACTTATGGATTTATTCAAAATCGGATGAGTCTTTTGTATACAAGAGATGTAGCGAAAATGTAGTGGTATTTCTTGTACTATCGTAGATAATATTTTGGTAGTTGGCAAGATATCAGTGTTATCGGACGTAAGGGTATAGTTGTCAAGCAGTTTTGAAGGACTTGGGAGAAGTGGGTCACATCCTTGGGATCAAGGTTGTTGTACTTATCCCAAGCTTCATACATAGACATGATTTTGGATCGTTTTAGCATGCAGAACTCAAGAAGGTTTTCTACCTTTGGCATGGAGTTCCTTTATCTAAGGAGATGTGTCCTAGATCATCGAGGGTGATAAAGAGAGTGAAGGCGGTTCCTTATGCTTGGTAGGAAGCCTCATGTATGCGATGCTATGCTATGAGACCCGATATACGCTTTCTTTGTAGGCATGGTCGGTGAGATATCGAGTAATCGGGACGGGGACATTGGCTGCGGTAAAGCATATATTGAAGTGCACGAGAAGGACTAGGGATTATATGCTGGTTTCAGGCGGACCAATTACTCACTGTGGGTTACATGGATTACGACTTCCAATCGATAGGGATAACAATAAGTCTACCTCAGGTTTTGTGTTTACTTTGGGAGGTGTAGCCATTGTATGGAGGAGTGTCAAGCAAAAGTGCATGGCGGACTCCACCATGGAAGCTGAGTATGTGGCGGCCTCTGAGGCGTCCAAAGAAGTTGTATGGCTCAGGAACTTCCTGATGGACTTGGATGTGATTCCTGGTTTGCCCGACTATCAAGCAATTTATTGTGATAATAATGGTGCAATTGAAAACTCAAGGAACCACGAGCCCATAAGGCTAGTAAACACATAGAGCGCAAGTACCACCTGATACGAGAAATCGTAAAGGAGGTAGAAGTTGTTGTCGCCTAGATTGCATCAGAGGATGACCTGGTAGACCCTTTCACTAAGGCCCTTCTAGCGAGAGCTTTGATAGGCATGAGGAGGGAAGGGGAATCAGATGTATGGCAGTAAGAGCACAGCATAGTCTTTTAGTATAAGTGGGAGATTGTAGGGATGTATACTGAAAAGTCTATATTTTCTATAAACATCTTTATTTTTGAAATAAGAATCACATGATCATTGTTTGCATATATTTATGCATATTGTCTAATACGTTACATTGTAGATAACATGGTGTGTGGTGTCACACGGGAGATCATGTTATCGGCTCCTTGTAAAGTATAAGTAAAGGCTCACAACCGAGATGGCTTTGGACAAACCATCGGAATGGTTGTAGTGTGATTTGGTATTGGTTTGTCTTGACCATAGAATCACATTAGTGCACTTTGTGTGTATTGAGCAGGACCGACACAGAGGTGATTCGATTTATTGCTGACTACATAATCGAATCGGACTTCAGATATTATTTAGTACATGCTCTTAATCCCGATATAATAACGGGTACATATACTTGGTACTCATCTCTTTGATTTACCAATGGGCGAGATTTATAGATTAAATCGATAGACTCGGTAAGTTGGGAGATGATATTATTTATATGGTGTGTCGTTGATTATAGGAGGAAACCGTGTCCTATATATTAGGATGATGATGTCCCCTTGAGGAGCTCATAAGGTTCATCATGTAAACCCTGCAGGTGGACTTGGTCCGGCATGATGGAAAGGTTGAGTGGTACTACTCATGGAGTTAGATGTTGATTAATTAATGGTCAGTAAATTAATTAATCGACTGACATTCGAGATCTTAAACACGGGGAGAAAATGTACAAATAATATATGGAGCCCATATTATCATATGGGGGTTGGTGAGGTAGATCAATGATGGACCTTTAGTGGATTGGATCATCATATCGGACTTTATGTGGGCTTGATCCATGGGTGGCCAAGACCCAACTCCTCCTCATGGTCCCTAATGTAGCCCATTAACACCTCAAGATGCTTAGATCCAATGGATAGAAACAAAACACTAAGATCCATTGGAAGAGATTAAATCTCTAAGATCCGATTTGAGATTAAATCTCTAGATCCGACGAGATTAAATCCCTAGAACCAATGGAGGAGATTAATTCATGGCTTATCCCCAAACTCTATAAAGGTGGCATGGGGTTGGCGAAGAAGATCATAGAGAGGGAGCAAGGCTTGGTAAGAATAGGGCAATCCTAGTTGAGATAGGATTGGAATTAGGGTTAGGGTTTGGAAGCAAGGGTGGCACCAAATAAGGCAAGTTTTCCTTCTTCGTCCATTTTTCTATCCCTTCCCAGCCCTTCAGCCCTGGCGCCCAAAACACTCCCTCTCTTCTCCTTAGGTGGTGGAAACAAGATATAGGGTTTCCTTGGTGTCTTGGTAGTTTTCCATCATCTTCTTCTCCTTATAGTTGGTCAGCAAGAACTTCTATAGTTCTTTGTTGGTTGAGTTTTGAAGGAGAAAAACATTGTTTCTCTTCTTCTTCCTCTTGCTTGGGAAAAGCAAGGAAGGAAGTTTTATGATCTAGGAGCTTCGACTTTTGGTGGATCGTGCCCACACGACGCCCAAAAGGAGGAGGGTCATACATTAGAAGACCAAGAGGTATAACTATTCTTCTATCTCTTTTATTCATTGCTTGTGTTTGTTTTTCAAAATATAAGCATGTTATATTTCTGTAAATAGGCTAAATAATACTTGGATCCCGAGTATAAACACAAAAACCGGCGATCCGGACATCGTCTATTCCGCGGCTACTCGTAGAATAGAGGATGGTCGCTTGAACAACTAGTTTGTTCAAGTGACCTCTCTAAACGAATAGCACGACGATGACTTGGTTGTCTTGGGAATCCCTTTTGTCTAGGATTACATTTTTAATCCGGGGACATCGAAGGGATCACCATGGTTAAGCAACCGAGGTGAAGGGGAAGCGAAGTTTCCTCTCACGGACTCGACAAGGGAAATCCCTTCAATTGGTATCAGAGCTTCCGGGCAAAACCAACAAAAAGCAAGGTCACCGTTGCCCGATTGTCAATTGCGAGCCTTCTTGATCGATCCAGCAGCCGCCATGCTCGAGCCAGCCGCAGCCGCGAGTCCCTCTTCTTCCTCCCGCTCGATTTCTTACTGATCTCTGCCCTGAGCTCGTTGCCGCCGCCCATGGCCGCCTCCTCGAGCCGCTCGCCACACGCCACTGTGCTGCAACCCCTATCGTCATTGTCACGCAGCCAGACTCCGCCGCCTAGCCACTCGTCGCCATCGGATTTGGTCATTGCTCCATCACCACCGTGCTCGAGCCAGGTTGTCGCCGCCGGACCCTTCTCCTTCCTCGTGCGTAAGCCACCTGGAGCCCAGGCCAAGCGTTGGTCATCCCTGCCAAGCTACCACCGATGCCCCTCTTTGCTGTGAGTGTTTTTTTTCCTCTGCTCAACTTGCTTGTGATACGAGCGACAACTTGGTGTTGATTTCTTCTGATGACTTACCATTCTATCTTTAGGTAATCTCTTTAACCTCTCTTTGTTCTTCGAACTTTTAATTCATAGAGTAGAAGTTCTGGGAAGAATGGTAATAGGATGTTAATAATAGGTGTTGTGGGTAATTTGAACAGGTTATTCTCTATTGGACTCCATTGATTTAGAGAGGATACCTAATTGGAATCAAGCAATAACTGTTCAAATGAAGCTAATTGGAGTAGGAGATTGGGAATTGGCATATTTGTAAATTGTGGAGATTGACAGTGGATTTGTGTTTCAGATAAGTGGTGGTTGATTGGAACAGTGGGAGGTGAGCATTGATTTTGTATGTTATGAAGTGGAGCGTGTTATAGTTGTATAATAGATTGTGTAAAGGTGTTATTGTGTATTATATCTATTGGATAAATTGTGGTGAAATTTCAGGAGACTTGGATCGAGGAGTTGTGTGATTGAAGCGATTGTAATGGCTTTGATTCGAGATAGAATCAACGTAAGGTAAGCCCTGATCTAGATGTGGCATTATTGAACGCTAATGGTATTGTTCCATGATGATTGTAGTAGTAATGTATTGTTGGATTATATCGGTGATTAATGGAGATTAGTTCATTTTGATTATATTGCTATTCTACAGTCTCAGGACTTTGATACGGGGTGGGTTCGCAGACGCGAAGACAATCAACACGGTCTACATAATAGGTGGTAATATCCTACCCTGATCAGGTAGTAGATAAATCCTATGCATGATATTTATGTTGATAATACCTTTACCTTGACTTCACTCTTATTTAATCATGTGTTTGATACTTGGTCTTTATACTTTGAGATATACTATTGTTGTTATCTATCGTTCATCGTTGTTATAAATTACTAATGCTATGGTAGGTGAATCTTTAGATGCTTAACCATGGGTATATAGTTGAGTCTGATTGTTGATTCCACTCCTGTCTTCAGGAACAATCATCCGGGGATGGGTGATATCGTTAATGTAGAGTTGGTTGTTGTATCATCTTACCTTTCATTGTATAACTATTACAGATCATATGTCTGTACATGGTAGTGTGGATTGTCGACAGTGTGTCGCTACAGACTGGAGGTCCTAGCATAGTTGATTATTAGTTGTGTACGACTCTCTATTGGATGGAGTGTGTTGTGTATGTGTGTATATGTTGATTGTGTATTCATTGCATTTACATGCATGCTGGCGACTTGGTCTCCCTTGTAGTTGATAGAGTCGTCAGTCATCCTGCCTCCCAGGTTACTCGTGGAAGAGTAACTGGTGTGAGGGCAAAGCATTTGTTGTGTCACACTCGCCCCACTATTGACAGTGATTGTTGGAGTAGCATGTAGTTGTCCTGAGTGCATAGCACTTAACCACTCATGGGTAGTGACAGTCGGAGTGGCCAGCAGCAGGGACTCCCGTTGTATAGCTAGCTCTTTACACTTATATGCTACTTGTTCATATTGCCCACTTGACCACTCGAGAGTGGTGGTTGTTGTTAAGTTGGGACAGTTGTCATGTCGTGCCACCTAGGCCACACTGGGGTCATGGTAGCGAGTGGGGTGCACAGACATGACCATGCATTTGCATTGCCATGTGTGAGGGCATATGTGTGTGTGTGTGTGTGTGTGTGTGTGTGAGCAGTATATATGGATATGGTCTATATATATGCTTGTTATATTGTTGTATTTGTTTGTGCTATGTTTGCTGCATTTGATTGTACATCATCTTGCATGTTATTTGCATGATCTATACTGTTGTGTGTGGGATACCAATATATGACTTGGACCGGACGGTTGTATGCATGTGACCAGTACCTTGATGTTGAGTAGGTTGGATTAGGTATGTTGTTATATTTGTTGTAGTATATTCGCAAGACCGTATATTAAATACAGTGGTAGTTTTACTATATCCTGTCGTATGTGTTGTATTGTTGTGTATTTGTTCAGGTTGTTTAGGTTGTGTCATTGCAGATCATTCAGGTATGTCAGTACCTTACATTATGTATAGTTGATTACTTTGATATATGCACTGATTAGTATTATACTGATAGTTTCGTAGGTTCCTTTAAGAATGTAAACTTGTTGATATCCCTTGATATACCTATTCATTTCCATTTGAATACCTGTTGTTCTTTGTACTTTATATTTGTTGTTCATGCACTATCTGTTATATTACTGCTGAGTTTTATACTCACCACCACAGACTCTGAGTTTCCTATCACTCAGGTAGCAGGTAGAAGATTCCTTGGATGCTTAGAGCTCCGCCAGCTGATCCCATCTCACACCGAACATTTGAAGTTTAGATCGTATTTGTTCCGTTGCTATGTTTTGTATGTGAGGAGTTGTATTTGGTTTTTATGTTGCTTTTGGTTTTGATCATATTTTGTTTAGTGTGTAGAGTCGCACCGGTACGCATTGTTGTATCTTTGTGGTTGTGTTCGTTGGTTGTGTCATTTCATTATGTTGTGTGGTGGTGGCCGAAAGACTTTGTATTAACAGGGAATTGTATCATGTACAAATAAGATGTTGTCTGATTTTCGAGCTCGGCATACTCTTGGGGCGTGACAAAAATTCCACAAGACTTTCGGCTCAATGCATCAGATACTATATTAGCTTTCCCCGAGTGATAATTAATATTGCAATCATAATCTTTCAGATATTCTATCCATCGTCTCTGTCTATGATTCAACTCTTTCTGGGTAAACAAATATTTCAAACTTTTATGATTTGTGAAAATCTCAAAAGTGATCCTATACAAATAATGTCTTCATATCTTCAGAGCAAAAATGATAGCTGCCAGCTCTATATCACGAACAACATAGTTTTTCTTGTGATCCTTTAGCTGATTGGAAACATAAGATACTACCCAATCAAACTATATCAATACTGCTCCTAATCCTTGTAAGGGTGCATATGTATATAGTATAAACTTATCCTCACCTAAAGAAATCACTAATACGGGTGCACATATCAACCGTTGTTTAAGATCTTAAAAACTAGTTTCATAAGCTTCTGACCAGGTGAACTTCATTCCCTTCTTGGTCAAGCAAGTTGGCAATATACCAATACTAGAAAAATCCTCTACAAATTTGCAGTAATACTGTAAAATACCATAGAAAAAAATAAAAAAATAAAAATAAAATAAAATAAATGAAATATTGGGTAATTAGGAGAATACCCTATGGAATTTTTCAGGAATTTTTAGAAATTTTTCTGGACTTAAATAGAAATTTCTAAGACTATTTACGGAGAAGGGTTTAAAAAAAAGGGCTTAACAGGTCTTAATCCGACCAGTTTATTTCCCAAATCCGACCTACAACTATTCTTCAGTTTCCTCTCCATGAGCGTTTCTACGCCGATTCCCGTTCTCCACACTATCCCTATTTCTCCCGAATTCTCTTCTCCCACCGACCAATCCCTCTTCTCCTCCTCTCCGATGCGCAGCCCTTCTTCCTGCTCATCGGCCACCGTGGACCCTCCGACCGGCGCGATCGCTGTCGCTCGAGCGCAGATCATCGCCGGTGCTCTTCTACGGTTGTGGCTTGGCAGTGAGCAGATCCGACGCTGCTTAGATCTTGATCGCTGCCTTCCTTTCTTTCCACTTGCCTCCGTTGAACTCCACGACGAGCAGGCAACACCAGTCGATCGAGCCACCGTGCGATGCTTTTCCTTGGCTATTAATCGCCTTCAACCATCTTCTCCGCTATCAGGCGTTCTTTGGATCCTAGTCGTGAGAGCCATGCTAGAGTTGCTGCCCTTTCGTTGGCGCACCGCAGGGATTGCAGGCTATCTCGCCGCTGCTCGCTACCAATCGCATGTCGGCTGCCGCCTTTGTACCGATCGCCCCGCTCCTGAGGCTTTATCTCCTTGAGCTTGATGAGGATGTCACTATGCTAGATCGTTGCCGCAATTAGGCTAGGAGATCAACGACTGAGGCCAAGGGGAGCTCGGTCTATACTGTGCCAGTGCCGCCACCCATAGCAGTTGCAGCTCCACCGCTGACCATCATCAGATCTTCCATCTGACCCCTTGCTGTGAATTGCCACGAGCCGCCACCTCCTAGTTGCACACTGATCATGGATGCCCTATTCAGCGATCGCCTTTGAGTTCCACCTCAAGTGGCAGCTTCATCGCCTAGCCTCGTTGTGCCCAATCGAGGGTAGATTTGTAGAGTTACCATAGTTGATTGCTGGTAAGTCTGTTTATATGCTTATTGTTAAAATTGAGTTTGATTTGCAGTTCAGTCAATCGATGCGGATTGGATCTTCTAAGGTGGATCAAGAGGTTGTGGTGGTTGAATTGGGCTAGGTAAGTTTTAGCTTGAATGTTATGAATATGAGATTATACTTATAGTAATCTTGTGGGTGGTGTTTTCGGCTTGGTCGATATAGATTGGATGGTACAGAACTGATTTTCTACCTTGGATCAAGAAGCTCTTATCCTAGATTTGGAACTAGGTAAATGCTATGAATTGTTACTTTAACTGTAGATTGAGATGTTATTTAGTTAGCTCGATTAGATATGATTAAATGGATAGTTTGGTACTGTAATTAAGAGCTAATGGAGGAAACTATTTAATTAGTTGATCGAGATATAAAATTGATGCAGGATTAGGATTTTATCCTAATATTAGAATTGACAGAATGAGTGGATCGTATATATTTTGTTGTAGGAGTTTGATTTCAGGACCTCGATTCAAGATAAGTTCATGACTTGAAGACTATCGACACAGTTACATATCAGGTGGGTAATTTCCTACCCTGGTCAGGTAGTTTTAATGCATACAGATTTAGATATATGATCATTTTATATGATCATGTTACCTTGACTCCGCTCTTATTTACTCTTGTGCTTGATACCTTATCGTTGGTTGTTAAACTTCATTGCTGTTATCATGTTTCACTTCATAATGATTAGGAGTTATATATATATATATATATATATATATATGATGTAAGTAACCTAGAATTTGTTTAGTTAAGTACAAATAGTAAAGTCCGGATGACGATCTGATTGTAAATTGGGCAAAAAGGTCATCCGTAGGTAGATAATATCTTGAACCTAGGATTATTCTAGTACCCTTAGGTTATATTTACCACCGACCATGTATTGTGTAAATGGTCAGGTGAATGATACTTAGTGTGTCGCTACAGACCGGTGGTCCTAGCTTGTTATAATCAGTTGAGTACGACTCTCTACAGGATAGAGAGTGCGTCGATCAGTAAGTACGACTCTCTACAGGATAGAGAGTGCGTCGATTAGATTGGTATGATTCTCTATATGATAGAGAGTATTATGATCAGTTGAATATGACTCTCTACAGGATAGAGAGTGCGTCGATCAGTAAGTACGACTCTTTACAAGATAGAGAGTGAGTCGATTAGATTGGTATGACTCTCTACAGGATAGAGAGTATTATGATCAGTTGAGTACGACTCTCTGCAGGATAGAGAGTGCATTGATCTGATTAGTATGACTCTCTATAGAATAGAGAGTCTGTGGTGGATGTCTATTTGTGACAGAGCATTCATGTCATTTGCATGTATGTTGGCGACGTGGTATCCCTTATGGTTGAGAGGGTCGTCAGTCATCCTGTCTCCACAGTTACACATAGGAGGAGTAACCGATGTGAGGGCAGAGCATTGTGGTGCCGCACGCTACCACTATAGACGGTGGTAGTGGGATTTGCGTGTTATAGTCCTGCGTGTGTGGCACTTGACCACTTATGGGTAGTGACTGTCGGAGTGGCCAACAGCAGGGACCCCCATCGTGTAGCTTGCTCTTCACGCTTATATGCTACTCGATCATACTGTTCACTCGGCCACTCGAGAGTAGTGGTTGGTGTTGAGTTGAGACAGTTGTCATGCTCGAGCCACCGAGGCCACACTGGAGTCGTGGTAGCTTTAGGGTGAGCCGGCATGACCATACATGTTGCATTGCCGTGACTTATAGCATTTTTGTATATTGCCAAATATATATATATATATATATATATATATATATATATATATATATATATATATATATATATATATATATATATATATATATATATATATATATATATATATATATATATAGATTGTGATTAGTATATATATATAGATGCAGTATATATATATATATATGTTTATTGTGATGTTGCATTTGATTGTACTATGCTTATTGCATTTGGTTGTACATCATCTTCATACATGCTACCCGCATCACTTGTATGGTTGTGTCGGATACCTATATACTTGTTGGACAAACCATTAGATACCTTTGACCTGTATCATGAGTATATTGTGAGTTAATATTACTCTTCATGTTATATATTTGGATATATGCTCAGGTTGGATCAGAGTAGCATAGCAGACTTTCAGGTATGTCTGCATTATACGTTGTTTATTTGGTTAGACGGTTTATACATGTATATGTTTATCATGCTAGTGTTTACCTGATGTACCTATAGATTTTTCTATTAAATTACATGTGATATTTGATATATACATGTTTTTCCTATTACCTGCTGAGTTTTACTCACCACCACGGACCATGAGTTTTTCTGTCGCCTAGGTAACAGGTAGCCGACTTCATGATGAACTTGGAGCACGACTGGCTGGCATCGTCTCATCTCAACTTTAAGAGTCTGGGTTTTTGGGTTATCGTTGGTGTTCCGATATGTCTTTGGTTTTTATGTGATGATTGTAGTCTGTGACTATTGTTGTTGTATCTTGCTTTTCTGGTTTTGTCATGGTGGTTATTAGTTTTGGTGTTAGTCATACCGGTATGCATGTGTGTGGGTTTGTATTGTTGTTGTGTTGTTTTCGCTGTGTTTCGATGTGTTATTATGGTTACATCTGTTATATGTTATGTCTATTGTGGGCCCAAGGGCATTGTATTAACACGAGATATTGTCACGTACAGGGGAGATGTTGTCTGTTTGCTTTTCGGCACAGCATGCTCTCAGAGCGTGACAAATACCCTGCCAACCCAAAAAAATTGTGAACCCCCTGAACCATCTTCGACAGCTCTCAACTGATAATTGCTTCAATTTTCTGAGGATCCAATGAAATGCCTCTACTAGAAACCACATGTCTAAGAAATCCTACTAAAGGTAACTAGAAGGCACATTTACTAAATTTTGCATAAAGATGCTCTCGTCCTAATGTCTCCAATATGAACAAAGATGTTTTTCATGCTCCTCTTCGAATCATGAATATATCAAAATATCATCTATGAAGACAATAACAAACCAATCTAAATACTCCAAAAACACCCGATTCATCAAATCCATTAATGCGGTCGGAGCATTAGTGAGTTCAAATGGCATCACTAGAAACTCGTAGTGTCCATACCGAGTAGGAAATGTCATTTTCTGCACATCCTTATCTCTCACTTTAAGTTGATGATAACCTGATCATAAATCAATCTTAAAGTATACACAAGTATCCTTAAGCTGATCAAATAAATCCTCGATTTATGGCAAAGGATATTTGTTCTTAACAGTTACTGCATTCAGTTGTCGATAATCAATGTATAACCTTAGAAAAGTATTGGAGCTCCTCAAAAGGAAACACTAGGATGAATAAACCCCATATCCAACGATTCCTGTAGTTGTTATTTAAGCTCCTTCAATTCTTTTGGTGTCATACGATATGGAGTCTTGGACACTGGTGTTGTTTTTGGAATTACCTCAATTAAAAATTCCACTTACCTATGTGGTGGCAAGCTCGGAAGTTCATTCGGAAACACATTTGGATAGTCTCAAACTATACAAATGCTTGTGGGGTGGGATGCATTCCCTTTCTTAGCTTGTATCAAAGATAACAAATACCCTTGACACCCAAAATCCAACAACCTTTGAGCCTGTACTGCTGAAATAATAGATACTATATTATCCTTAGTACCAATGAATTCCCATGCAGGTTGATCTGGAGGTCAAAATGTTGCTACTCTTGTTCGATAGTCAACGGTAGCATGATAAGTATCCAACCAGTCTATACTAAGAATAATATCAAATTCTACCATTTCTAATACTTGAAGATCGACAGTAAGGATATGGTCGTCAAAGTCCAACAGACACCCCTTGATCTCTTGGTGAGTAGTCAGCACCTCTCTCGAAGGTAGAGATACCCCTAATCCACTGTTGGTGCAATGGCTCAGGTCATGATTGACCGGACTCGAGTTTGACTCGAGCAGTATTTTGATGTTAGACAAAACATATGACATGCGATTGTCATGGGAAGACCAAGTGTGTAGCCTTGACCACGTAAATCCAAGTGTGTAGCCTTGGCGGTGAAAGTCCAAGCATTGGGCTTGACATTGGAAGTCCAATATGGAGTTGGCAAGGGAAGACCAAGTGTGTAGTCTTGGACACGTAAGTCCAAGTGTGTAGCCTTGGCGGTGAAAATCCAAGTTATAGGGACTTGGTATTTGAGAAGTCCAAGGGGTGGTTTGGCGGCATAAGGCCAAACGGTAGTTTTGGGAGTGCAAGTCAATATGTACCTTGGCGGTATTGACACTGAGAGCATGACAATAGCTGAAGGAAGTACCTGGAGACTAATATATGAATGAACAAGTCATGGATCACTTGGAGGGATCTGCACATGGATGAACAAGTCATGGACGACTTGGAGGGATTCAATAGGCGCGAAGCTAGTAGAGGTGGCTAGAAGGCTTAGGTCTAGACTAAGAGTGTATCGGATGCTCAAACATGTTATTTGAGGTTTTACCCGACGGTCGGATGCTCAAACAACTTGTGTTTGAGATTTTACCCGACAACAGTCAATTGGTGATATGTCCCAATCGACTGGTGGTAGCCGACGAGCGTTCGATTGTATTGCGATGCTTGGCAATCGATCATTTGCTAGGCGATCGATGGCGCGATCGCCGTGAAGGAGCAATCGACGCTGTTGGTCACGAGTACAGAGCGCCGATGAGTCGATCGATCACCGGCTACAAGGCCGCAATCAATCGATGGTAATCGTAGTCGACTGTCAGTGTATCCGTTGGCTGGATGCCAACATGGATTAGGTCGTTGTCTCACAATGGCTACAGGAATAGTCGACTGGGGCCTTATCGCAGTCGACTGCTAGGCGCGGAATCAACCCGAGATAAGCATAAAAGGAGGAGCTTAGGGAGGATTTCCACAGTGATTTTTGGGAAGATTTTGGAGGGGAATTGCTGCTGCATTCCAGGCCTTCAAGAGCAAACCAAAGCAAGCAATAAGCAAGAGTTCAAAGTCATTTGTTGTAAAGTGTTCTTTACGTATTTCATTTCGTCTTTGTATTTGCTTGTACGTTTTTGTATTACTTTGTAATTGTTTGTACGAGGTTTCTCCATCTCCGACGTGTTACCGAGAAGGAGTTTGAGTAGTGGTGTGGTCATCACTCGAGCTCGTTGAGCTCACCCCGTGGAGTAGAAACCTTAAGGTTCCGAACCACGTATATCCTTGCGTATTTTGCGTGATTATGTATTTGTCTTCATATTTGTACTGAATTTCGTATTTCCGCTGCACTAACAAGAATTGTAGAGACGAACGCGATCAAACTCCATCTAACATGGTTTAGGCTATTCAACCCCCCTTCTAGCCCGGTCACGATCCTCCAACAAGTGGTATCAAAGCGAGGAGATTGTCATCGGACTCACCGCCGCGACAATCAACCAAAATGGCCGGCATCAACATTCAACCACCAAAATTCAAAGGAGAATTCTTATGGTAGAAGAAACGGATGGAGGTATACTTCGAAACTGATTTCGATATGATGCTAACAATTGAAGATGATTTCGAAGTGCTTAGGGATGAAGAAGGGAAGCTAATCACAAAATTAAAATGGACCGAGGAGCAACGACAACAATTCAAGACAACGATTAAGGTAACGAAAATGTTAATAAAATTAATACCTTACGATATTTTATCCAAGCTAGGTGAATATCGGGACTCTAAGGAGTTATGGAATAAGTTGATCAAATTCCACGAGAATCCCGAACTGGCACAAGTAGAGAAGGATATCAAGGAAGAATTGCCATCAACATCGAAGAATATGGATGAATTGGAGGAAACCTTCACCTCTAGCATTGAGGGGGAGGAGAGATCTTCCATCCCGGAGAAAGAATAAAAAGAAACGTCTACATCCGGGAGAAGTGAAGAACAAGAAAAAAAATTTTCCTAGGTAACTCAAACATTGTAATTAAGAATAAAAATCACATTATATGTTTTGAGTGTAGAGAGAAAGGGCATTACAATTGCAAATGTCCAAAATTGGCCAAGAAGAAAGCACCGGCGCCAAAAGTTCAACAAAAATCTAAGGATGCCAGAGTTCTCGCTAGGAAAAGCAAAGAGCACATTGTGTGCTTCAAGTGCCATCAACCGGGACACTATCGAAGCCAATGCCCTAGGGGGAAGAAGAATGGGCAAGAAGGAGCTACACAAGTAGAAGGAGCTTCCAAAGCAAACCCTAAGGTATACTTTAATGCACCTTCTAGTTCTAGGATTATAAAGCATGCTAAGAATCATTTTAATTCACTTGCTATTACCCATGAACATAAGCATGTTAGTAGGAATAGATATGTTTGCTTAGGGGCTAAATCCTATGAACTTACAATTAAGGACAAATCTAGACATATTTTACCTAGGGAGAATATTAAGAAGGTAGAAGAAAATTTAATCATTAACCCTCAAAAGGGTAGACACATGTCTAAGAAGAAGGGTTATTCCCAAAAGATTAATGAAAAATCAAAATTGAAAAAATTAGAATTAGAAAATCAAGCCTTGAGGTCAAGACTTGAAAAATTGAAAAAGACCCTAGCAAAAATGACAAATTCATTTAAGGGGTCTAATGATCAAAATCTAAGACCTAGGAGACAAGAACAGTCCAAGGGCAAGAAAGGTTTGGGTCACAAACCTAAGTCCTACCACAATGTTCCATTTAATTATGGAACTAAATCTAGGTCTAGAAAAACCAAGGTTAATAGGGAAGCTATCCCTAAGGTTGACCTAGGAAAGACTCAAATGACTAAGGCTTCAAAGACAAAAAGGATCATTAGAAAGGTATCTAGGAAAGTTATCCCTAGTGAATACCTTATTAACCCAAGGAGCTCCAATAGATATTGAGTTCCTAGGAGCGTGATCGATTCACGCTAGATGGATTAGGTGTGTCAATCCTAAGTGGATAGGTAGTTAACCTAACAATGGTAGAGTTGATACTTTAGGATGTGTCAATGTGTTTTGAGAAGTTGAAAATTGATTAAATTAGCACAACTAGGTATTAGGAGTCATGGTGTATCATTTTGGGCTTTTGGCACGCTTAGGGGATAAATGAGTATTAAGGCAAAAATAGATTTAATTCTAATAATGACAATTTGAGCTTAACACTTAGGTATTTTTTATCTTAGTATTTTATACTTGTCATGCTTTATTTGCTTTGTCATGTCATGACATCATATTTATTTTTATCATATAAAATATCATGATAATACTTAGGGTTAGTTCTAATGTCATGTATGTTTAGTTTTTATATCACATGTTATGATATCATAATTATTGACACATGCTTTTATTATTGTTATCATTTATGTCATAATCATTATTCATGCATTAAATAAAATTGAGTTAAAGATTATGACATGATTTGAAGTCTCATGCATAATGGAATCAAATAGAGTTGTCTAGCATATGCATGAGACCCTAAATAATCAAAACTCACATCTCACTAGAACACTTGACTTGTATGTGTTTCATACACTTAGATACAAGTGAGATGTTAGAAATGAAATTAAGGTTTTAAAATCATTTCAAAACTATTTTGAAAAACCTTGGTGAAGTCTATCTTTTGATAGCAATCACCATTGAATGAGGTGATATAAAGTAGGGTCAAACATTGAAAATTTCAATAGTTTTGAACTTTGTGTCAATCTCACTAGTTTATGGGTATCTTATTTTTCCAATATTTTCCACTCATAATGTTTGTTATAAGTAATGTACGTATGAATTTTCAAGATTTTTCAAAATATATATTTTTACTTATAAATTTTCAAAATTCAGTTCTCAAGTCTGATTTCTACGCAGTGCAGAAATCAGTCGACTGTCATGGATGACAGTCGACTGGTGACCATAAGAGTCGACTGCCAGAGATGATTTCGGATAAACAAGGTTTGTTAGGCTCATGTTCAGCTACTTTTAGGTTCCCTAACTGCTCCTAACCTTAGGATATGCTTTGGAGAGCATTAGGAAGGGTGAAAATCTATTGAAAATGAATTAGAAGAATTATTTAGGGTGTGTATCGAATTAAGGGAGGCGAAAGTTCAATGTTAAATCTTTTCTCTTAATTTCGATTGTTTAGTGATCCTATTGGCTTAGGGACTCTCCAAGGACATTGTTGGTGCAATGGTCAAGGGGGAGCAAGCCTTTAGGAGGAGGTTATCCATCTTGGAATGATGAATGTAATTTTGGATCAAGGGGAAGATTATAAGATCTCATTAGGATGTGAGACATTGACACCCTTGGAGAGGACCTTTTTGATGTATGTCAAAAAGGGAGAGAAATGACCAATTGGAGTTACTTGGAATCAAAAGTGAGAATTGTCAATTGAGGATAATTGATAGACTAGAGTTAGGGCACCTAACTCAAAGGTGTTTGGAGTTTTGTCAAACATAAAAAGGGAGAGATTATTAGTGCAATCGACCCAGATCATGATTGATTGGACTCGAGTTTGACTTGAGCAGTATTTTGATGTTAGACAAAACATATGACATGTGATTGTCATGGAAAGACCAAGTGTGTAGCCTTGGCCACGTAAGTCCAAGTGTATAGCCTTGGCGGTGAAAGTCCAAGCATGAGGCTTGGCATTGGAAGTCCAACATGGAGTTGACAAGGAAATACCAAGTGTGTAGTCTTAGCCACGTAAGTCCAAGTGTGTAGTCTTGGCGGTGAAAGTCCAAGTTATGGGGACTTGGCTTTTGGGAAGTCCAAGAGGTGGTTTGGCGATGCAAGGCCAAGCGGTAGTCTTGGAAGCGTAAGTTCATATGTACCTTGGCGGTATTGACACCGAGAGCATGACAATAGCCGAAGGAAGCACCTGGAGGCTAACGTATGGATGAACAAGTCATTGATGACTTGGAGGGATCCGCACATGGATGAACAAGTCATGAACGACTTGGAGAGATCCGATAGGTGCGAAGCTAGTAGAGGTGGCTAGAAGGCTTAGGTCAGGATAAGGGTGTGTTGAATGCTCAAACATGTTGTTTGAGGTTTTACCCGACAGTCAAATGCTCAAATAACTTGTGTTTGAGGTTTTACTCGACAATAGTCGACTAGTGATATGTCCCAGTTGACTAGTGGTAGCCGATTGACATTCGACTGCATTGCGATGCTTAGCAGTCGACTGTCAGCCTTGGATAGTCGATTGATGGCAGTCGACCTCTAGTATTGATCGCGAGCACAGAATACTCGATAGCCGACTGATCAGTCAACTATGAGGCTGGCAATCGATTGATGGTAACTAGCAGTCGACTGCTAGTGTATCTGTTGGCTGGATGTCAATGTGGATTAGGTCATTGTCTCACAATGACTACAGGGGCAGTCGATTGGAGTCTTATGGCAGTCGACTGTTAGGCGCGGAATCAATCTGAGACAAGCATAAAAGGAGGAGCTTGGGGAGGATTTCCATAGTGATTTTTAGAGAGATTTTGGAGGGAAATTACTGTTGCATTCCAAATATGCAAGAGCAAACCAAAGCAAGCAACAAGCAAGAGTTCAAAGATATTTGTTGTAAAGTGTTCTTTACGTATTTCATTTCGTCTTTGTATTTACTTGTACATTTTTGTATTACTTTGTAATTGCTTCTACGAGGTTTTTCCACCTCCGATGTATTGTCGAGAAAGAGTTTGAGTAGTGGTGTGGTCATCACTCGAGCTCGTTGAGCTCACCCCATGGAGTAGGAACCATAAGGGTACAAACCATGTATATCCTTGTGTATTTGTGTGATTGTATATTCGTCTTCATATTTGTACTGTATTTCATATTTCCACTGCACTAACAAGAATTGTAGAGATGAACACAATCAAACTCCATCTAGCACGATTTAGGCTATTCAACTCCCTTCTAGTCGGACCACGATCCTCCAACAATCCACATGATTGAAATGTAGGGATTCTCTCAATTTTAACCAAAAATATTCTAGATATGAATGAATGTGAACTACTAATATCAATCAGAGTATCGACATATATAAAATAAACTGAAACCATATGTCGAATGACCGTTGCTTCGACCCGCTATGCCTCCTCTTAGGTAATAGCATACACATGTCCATCCTACGCACTAGGTGGTTGTGTCCCTAAATGAATAGTATAGTGCCTTCACTCTGGCTGAATCTGGTTTTGAGGTACTGATACTAGCTGTTGAATCTGCTATGAAGACAACATGTACGTCTGAGAGCCTACTGATAAATACTACTGTGTCAGAACCGATGAGTAATACGCCACCGGAGCTACAGGATATGGAAAAACCACTGGTATTGCTGTATGGTCCCTCTCTTGCAAGTGGTATAACTGCGTCTGAGGAGGTAACGACTGTTGCTGTCTAGACGACTGAGCCCTCTATGATGACTTCTGCTGGCGATGCTGAGTAGGTTGTTTCCCCTGGCCGGGAGTATCTGGAGACTCCAACTGTGTCCTTAACGTACACTCATGACTCGTGTGTCCTGAAAGCTTGCAATAAAAATAGATAAACTGTTTCGATGGGCACTTTGATTTTGTATGACTTCTAGATCCACAATGGAGACACTTAATCGTGCCTCGATTTTTCTACGAGCCACAGGAAGACCCTGCATACGATCGACTGACCCTCTAAGGTCTAGAAAAGACTCTAGCAGAATCCCGAGGGCCTAACTTTCGATCCTGTCCTTTCTGACCAACATTTGGTGCATTCTTGTTCTTAGACTTACTTTAAGAAAGTTATTTTTTTACTCTTTTTCTTGGGCCACTTGATGTTGAGTCATCTCTATAAATATAGTTCGATCTAGAGCCTCTCTATAGGTATCGATAAAAGATCTACACATCCTAACTTGGATATATACAACAAGCCTCTCTGTAGGTAACTGAAAAATTCTATCTTCATCTTGAACCACAAGGTGGGACAAAACTCCACTAGTCTGGTAAATTATGTATTATTCCATAACTGATCAATCACCCTGCTTTAGATTTAAGAATTCTGGATGACATGCCATAAAAACGTTGCAAAAAAAAATCTCTCGAAAATATCTTAAAATAAAGACCAAGATATATCCTGCTCTCTGACTATCATCTTCTGCATCTTCCACCAAGTAACAACTTGATCTCAAAGATTATATGCAGCTAAACCCACCTTTTCTGCATCTGTGTAGGTCATATACTCAAAAATGCCTTCCAGATTATCCAATCAGGCACGAGCAATCCACGAGTAAGATTCCCCATGGAATAAGGTAAACCAGTTCTTAACTAACTGCACCAACAAAGGTATGTGTGCTTTGTCCAAAACCCAGTTAGAATTTGTCAATACTGACACTGACGATGGTATTTCCTGATCCAAAGATCCCTGACCTCCCATAAGGAAGTGACTAGTCTATTTTCATCTATCAAACACATCCTCAACAAACTCAGGTTCAACGGACTCAACGAGCCATTTCGATAGACAACCCTTACCACAAGTGTGCACATGCACCATATTAATGGCCGATAATGCCTGATAAACAATTTACATAAGTATCTAGTCATAAATGCAATACATTATGAAACCTTACTTTCTAATGCTCGAAGATCATGTCACTGCCAATCCCATCACATAAACACCAAAATTGGATGAGTCGAGGTCTAAAAATACGATAGAAAACTCATAAACCATGCATGAGCTTCGCAATCATGACTTTGATACCAATAAAATTGCCATGCTCTGAAGGTATACTCTGTCCAACTACCGGATAACACCCCCAGACCATTTAGTCGCAATCAAACACATCATATAAGTATATATATGCAAAACAATAGCAGAAGACTATCACAATATGAGTTATAAAACTCAATATAATGCACAACGGTATGATTGACCACATGTAAAAGATATATTGCAATAAATCCGAAAAGGGAATGAAAACCCAAATGGAAGTCCAACAATATAGTTCACCAAATGAACTCAAGTCTGAGAATACAAAACATGGCATAACCAAAATAACTCTCAGGAATGAGATGAGAGGGGATCAACGAGTAGAGCTTTGAGCTTTACAATGTATCCTCTATCTGCTACTTGAGAGGATGAAGTAGACAAGGTAGTGAGTAAAATACTCAGCGGGTATAAGGGAAGATAGTACATGAATAACATATAAGAATCCCAAAAAATATACAATCTCAAAAGCAATATTACGAATCAACAAGTAAATAGTAATATAATGCGTGTACTAACCTAGTCCATCTAATGTCATAGTATGCACAACAAAAAGAAAATATCTTTAATCCATACTGGCAAATGCACGTGAGCAGGCAAATGATAACATATAAGTAACATACATACAAACACATACAAATAGATATCCAAGGCATGCCCATGCATGGTCGTCGTCTACACGCAACACCTGCTACCACCACCACAGTGTGGCTAGGTGAGCAAGACATGACAACTGCATACACTCTAGCTACCACTACTGTAGTGAGTGGTCGAATGGTCAAATCAAAATAATAGCTATCTAACTACGTCATCCTAAACGAGGCTCTAGCTATCATTACCACTGAGTGACTGAGTAGGCAGGTCGATATGTACCTAGATATCCAAAACTCCGGCAACGCTCTTCACCCTACAGGGGAAACAACTATCGCCCAGAGATACATGATACGATGTCACACAACCAATGAGTATGACTACACTACTGACCTTCTCAATGATCAATGTACTATGCGACGATAAATCATCCATGTCTGTAGACTTTCTAGCGACGTGCTCTACCTCACAAGGGATCCATAATCGATAGAAAATAAGAAGTGTGAGGACCTACCACCCTCAAATCTATCCTCATTGACGGCTCGCTCAACCTCACATGGGAGCCTTGCTCAAAATAATGCTCATCTCAACCTTTTCATTTTCTATGAAATAGTTTGCTATTTGGTCAAGGAAACTCTTGGCATCATTCTCCTTAGGGATTGCACTTCTTATGGTATCGGGAATGAAATGTTCCATTATCATCAAACTCGTACAATTTAATCATTCTCACTTTTTAAAGACACCCCTTTGATCAACAATGCTATTGTTAGTCAAAAACGCAGGACAATCAATCCTTAGTGCATAGTTCAAATTCATACACCTCAGCATATCATGATCTGCTCTTTCCATTTTTTTTTAAAAAAAGTTTGTGCTATTAAACACAAAATTGAAGATGTTATAGTATAAATAGAACAAAAGTTTACAATTAATTAAAATTTATTCATAAAATATATGCACATATACAAATAGTCTTATAATGAGATATCTAAAACAACATCAATATTTAGTCTTTGGACAAAAGTAACAATTTATAAGTGGTACTCTCAAATGATAGTGAATATTAATAATGAGTTTTGCCAATAATATATCTTTTTTTGGATGACATATTTCATATATGGATAACATAAAAGAAGAATATTACATATGTACTATACACAATTTGAGCCTAATTGACTGAAGAAAATCATCTTTTGGGCCGCTTATTTTCACATAGATCTAAGCACAATATTTACTAAGAATTTATTATCTGATGTATTTATTATTTGGACTAACTATTTTACATAGACTTGAACACAATGTTTATCATGTATTTGTTACCTTATATGGTTATAATCTACTTAAAATAATCTTCCTTTGGGCAGAGTAGTTTACATAGATTAAATGCAAACAATTGATTTTTTTTTAACAATATCCATATATTTCAAATATAAATAAATTTACGTAATAGATGACATAGTACTTTAATTTAATTTATTTTAAAATATTATATATTAAATAAAAATTAATCAAATTAAATTGCAAAATCAGTCAACACGGACCAATGGAAGCCAACACCATCAATGCTAGTCAACACTTAATCAACATTGGTCAATGAAAATCAATGTCAATCAACATTGGTCAATGATAGTCAATCATTAGTCAATGCAAATTAATAAAAGCCAACACTAAGTTAATACTATGGTAAATGTCCAATCAATGTTGGTCGTCAATGAACGCCGATGATGATTGAAGGTAATTCCCAATGGTAACCATTGATATTGGTTGTCGATGATAATTGATGATCGCTAAATGTGGTTGTTTGTGGTGGCGGTGATCGGATCAAGGTAAAAAAAAAATTGAATCCATAGAACCAATTAGAGCTAGAGCGAACTAGATCAATCACAATCGGATCCTATCAAGGTAAAAAAAATATTGAATCCATAGGACCAATTAGAGCTAAAGCGAACTAGATCAATCACAATCGGATCCTTATTTGCTTATTAAAATTTCAAAATTTGAACTAGCCAAATTTGAATAAGTCCTCACTTTCCCACTAAAGTCACCTTTATTACTTTATCCATTATTCCCATAAATCTCAATAAAGTCACCTTTAATTGTCACTTTATCCACTATCCCCATAAATAGTAAAACCATTGTCCATACCTTTTATTTATTCGAAACAAACAAATAAATTTCTATAATTTATCTTGATTTCAAAAAATATACATATAAATGAAAAAAATAATTTTTCATATGAATGGGTAAATAGCATGAATATTGATACAACATCAGAATTGATCCTAGTTAATTGAAGAATATTTGAAATTTTTAGGAGGGTTTGGTCTGAGCCTCAGCAACATCTCCTGAGCATTATACTCTCTGAGTCGATATTCTCAGCGTTCCTCGAGCCCTAGACAACATCAGACCATCATCTCCTCAAGCTCCCGAGGGCTGCCCAAGCACAACTTTCTGAGTGTCGCTCGAGCACTCGGCTTCCTGCGTCGCCCGAGCTCCCACATTTCCGCGTTGCTCGATCGACTGACTACTTGAGCACTCGACTTCTCGCGTCACCTGAGCTCCCACATTCCTGCGTCACCCGAGCGACCGACCGCTTGATCAAGTCGACCGAGCTCCTCTCCTAAGTCGCATCTCATCACTTCGTTCCTGAGTATCGCTCCCGAATGTCTGTTGCCCTCACATGCTTCTCTCGTGCACATGCTCATCCGAGTGCCAAGTACATGCATTGCTCGAGTCGTAGATTCCTTACCCGAGTGCTCAAGCATTCGCACGCGGCTGAGCACCACTTGTTCCTGATTGTCGGAGCTCTTCACGAGTATCTGTGTGTGCCAGAATGGCTTCTCTTGAGTCGCAAGCGGACTCTTCTCATCTCTTCTCAAGTTGCTCTTACCAAGACATATATATATATATATATATATGGTCCTTCCATAATGCCCCCATGTGACCCACATAGCAATTCCCAAGGACTATTTTTGCCTCATCCATGTGGCAAAGAGAAATATGTCAGAGTGGGGCTCCCTTGCAGGATTGGTCTCTTAACCACCACACAGCTAGTGATGAGTCGGTCGACAAGGTGAGGGGAGCTCCTACATAAGCAAAGAGGGAGGTAAAATGAAGGGGGGCTTCTTCTTCTTCGAGTTGGAGGGGGCTTCTTCGATTTCTTCTTCGACTCTAAGCATAATCTCATGGGAGGCAACTCAATGTAAGTTTCTTCTAAGACTTTTTCTTTCTCGCATGTTTCCGACTATACAAGAGATAACTCTTTTCCTTCTTCTCTACTTATTTTACTGCACTTTATACATTTTCTTTCTTCTATATCCTATCTGACTTAGGCATCAGAGGGTCATCACAAAAATCTCGACGATGCCCTTTGACGCATGTTCATTTTGACATGACTTATTGTCGTGGCTATGAAGGACCCATCTTTCTTTGATGCTCTGCAGATGGGGCTACAAAATGGAATCACATCAGTTAATGCCATCTACGAGAACATGATATGTCAATTCCACAAGCGCACGACCGTTGTTAAGTAATAAAATATCGATCCCACAGAGATTGGTCAAGTACCGGATACGAGCGATGAATGATTATCTAGAAGAATCAAAATGGACGAGTTGATAAAAGATAACAAACGGATTAAAAGATACAATAGAGGACTTCAGTTTCACTACAATGTCTAATGTCTTGGCAACTCTTGGTTAATATGAATTTTTGAAAGAAACCTATCTACGTATGAAATATCTTTTGGATCATTCATAGGTTGATGAACTTGTTGCAACGGCGAGCACCTGTCACATCCCCAGGCAGATCACTATAGTTAATGAAGATCTTAGAGATATACTTTAGGTTCTAGGATAGGTTATGAAATATCTTTTGGAGTATCATAGGTCAATGAACTTATTGCAACAACGAACATCTATCACATACCCAAGTAGATCACTATAGTTAATGAAAACCCTAGAGATAGATCATGAAAATCTCGAGAGATTCTAATTGCTTTTTAGAACATTCATAGGTCGATGAACTTGTTGCAACAGTGGACACCTGTCACATACCCAAGCAAATCACTACAGTCAACGAAAGCCCTAAATTACCATAGTTTCTCACGATTGATTATACAAATTCAGGAAAACCCAAAAAGCATGCGAATAGGTGAACAATAAACTCGGAAGACAATCCATATGCACTATAAAATAAATTCAAGAAATTTACAATAAATAAAAAAAGAGACATAAAATCCAAGACAAATAAACAACGAGCTACTCCCTAATCCTAAGATACAAGACTACTCCATAAAGGAGTTACAAAACATAGACGATAAAAAAAAGAAAGAATTAAAATGGCATCCTATGCTTTGAGCGTCTTGTCCTCGGTGGCTCCCTAGATGGATCACTGTCATTGACCCTTGGATCCTCGGTCATTGGTCTCCCCCTAGGGTTTTCTTTGGCTCCTCCTCTTGATAATGTATTTAATGATAATCCAATTCTATTCTTTGATGACATTTGATAGAGGCTTGAGGCCCTTTTTATAGACTTTCTTGGGAGAAAAATTCAGAAGTTGGTTATGGCCTTTTTTTTATAGCTTTTTCTAGGAGAAGAAATTTCAAATTAGTTGAGAGAAATTCGAGAATTGGTTAAAGCCTTTTTCTAGCTTTTTCTGGGAGAGAAATTTAGGAAAATCGGTTATGAAAATAGGTTAAAAAATCCACATGACACGATCGTGCCATTTGGCATAGCTTGAGTGTGCCAGGCAACATGAGCGTGCCAGGGGGCACACCCTGGGTGTGTTGGCCTCTGGGAAGTTGGGAAAATGAGTGTTGTGGCTCCATTTGCTCCCTGTTCATCGTGGTTTTCCTTCATGGTTCTATTATGTCTTCTTTTGTCCCTCATAAGAGTAAAAATATAGAAATAGCAATTATCTGAACTAAAAGTGCAATATGAAAGTAAATGCTATATTTTATGCATGATATATAAATTGTTGGAGTATTGGGAATGCAATCAAAGTCCCATGTTAAATACGGAAAATTTAAAATATAAATTTAATGGCCAAATTTTAGGAAAAATAATCCTGGGAATTATTTGGGGATTTTTGGAGAATTTTAGAAATTTTCCAGAATTTTTCTGGATTTAAAAACGGGGCTTGTATGAGATTTAAGGGGGTAATTAAAGTTATGGAATAACTAAACCTAATCTATGTTTAGTGGTTTTTAATTGAACCGACTCGTGATTAAAAATCAACCCAAGTTATATAAACATCTAAACCTAGGTTTCCTATTCCATTATCCGCCCGAGCCTTTCCCCCTTTCTCGCATTCGTCGCAACCGCAGCCATCGAACCTCCGCCACCGCTGTTTCCTTGTGCCGGTAGCCATAGGAACCAGCAGCCAATGGCCAGTCCACGGCCACCGGATCACTGCTTCTTCCTCGATCGCGAGCATCGACGCCGCCACACTTCCCTTTCCTCACAGCCACCACCGCCTGCGCCTTCCTCCGCATCGGCCTTTCCCACGGACGCCCGCACACAACGGCGGCCGCCGCGCGCTCTCTCTATTTCCCTCTCGTGTCAACCCGATGTCGCACCACGATCATATCGCCGCTGCTCGTCCGAGACGCACATGCCACCTCCAGTCGCTGCACACGGTCACATTGCGCGACTGTCGGTCGCGGTCGCCAGCCCCGCCCGCACGCACGCGGCTCCGACAGCACCCCTGGCCGCCGACTCTCGCTGTCAGCCTCTGCCCAGCCGCGATCAGAGTCCGACGACTCGTCGACCGCCAATTTGTTCCGACAATGAAGGAGGTAAGGGCAGAATCGATTGTTTGATTAATCGATGGTTGTTGCTTCATGTTAATTAGTCAGTTAGCTAATTAACTAATTTGGTTAATCAAAGTAAGGGATTAATCATTTAAAAATAATGGAGTTAATCTGATTAATCTGTTGAATTGGACAGTACCGGTGGAAAAGAGCAGCTCGTGGAAGGGAGCTGTTTTCTCCGATTTGTGCCGGAGGTTGGTGAGGGTTGTGCAGTGGGGGTGAACTGGCGGTGAGGAAGGAGTGTCGGCTGTGCCGACTGTGATGAGTGGATGAAGTTGGGTTGGTTGTGAGTTTATTGTTAGGTGAGCTGTGAATGACCGTACGATTGTGGGTAGGAGAATTAATGGCTGTAAACAGCTGTGATGGCTGTGAATGGGTTAGATCCCTAAATTAGTGAAATTGGGAGTTGATTGGGAAGGAATTATATTTTGATACGGCAGTGAGTGAGCGTTTAGGTGGATAGTTTAATCCATTAGGTTTTGGACTTGATATTAGGGTTGACAACATAATCTGAGTATATTATGTTTTATGCAGGTTTCGATCACGAGGCAGGTCTCCGGTCGTGACGATTTCATTCTTGCGGACATTTTTATTCAGGCGGGTATTTTGACTTATCTTTTAGATATAGTCAAGTTGATATGCTAGTTAGGATAGCTTACAATAATTTTCATATTTATATGTCTAGTATGTTTTTGTGCCTACTAGATACATGCATTTGATCAGTATGATTATATCTTCCCTGTTTTATTTGGATCATAGTTACTTGGATCATGGATATGCACTTATTGATTGTGTATATTATTCGGATAGGTATTTTTAGTTGGATTTACATGCTTTAGTATCATGCATCATCTTGCATGATTGCATGCTGGCTGGACGGGGTTCCTTTATAGTTGAGCCCGCAGCTAGTTACATGGCCTGCACACGCTGCCACTCATGGGTTAGTGGTACATCAGGAGGGTGTGTGCAGTTGCTCTGTTAGGCTCCGCTGGTCCGCTCATGGGTAGCGATGAGGCAACGTGGTAGAGGGCAGGGATCCCTCCTCTGGTCTATGACACCGGGAGATGAGAGCTTAGCTCCCCCACTCTGTTTGGGGCAGGAGGATAGGTGTACTGACAAAGATCCCGCCCACTCACTCGAGAGCGATGATGGAAGAGTGCACAGTTGTCATAGTCCTACCCACTCGATTTCACCATCGCGTGTGAGGCGGCTGACTGGCGTCAGGGGTGACCATGTCATTTGCACGACATGCATTTTGCATGGATCACATTTGTATTGTATTTGCTGCATTATTGTATTGATGCCTTGGATGTTGCATATGATTTCCATGCATACAGGATTCATATTCGTATATGGTGATGACTTTATCTCTTATAGTAGGGCACATGCTCCTATATCAGGGTAGGAGATTCAGGTGAGTACAGTCCTTTTGCATTTATTTCTTGCTTACCCTATATGTGAGACTGTACTGGCATGATTTTTATTGTTAGCTATATCTTACTTTGCATATCGACCATATCCGCTAAGTTCTTTGAACTTACCTCGTTGATTTTTATCTATTTCAGGATGAAGCTGTCAGGAGAGTCTAGCTGCCAAACCCCCTCGTCGCGAAAGTTTAATATTTATTTGTTTTATGGTTTTGGATATTTGGATTAGAAGATATGTTTAGGATTGAAGTTGGATTTATGTACTCATGGGTATTTGGTGTCCTTATGGACCTTTATTGGGATTTTATCTTGATTGGTTTTGGTTGGGTTATTCCTGCCCAGATGGCAGAAGGGGTAAGTTTAGTTAGTGTAGACTTTTGTTTACCTTGATTTGTTGGCTTGAGGCCTATTTTATTACATGCGTGTGATGTTTGTATTCTGGTCGTGTTGACCGATGTATAGTGGTCGTGTAGGCCTTGTATGAAAATTGGTATTGTCACCCGTACTGGGGAGGTGTTGCCGGATTTTTGTCTGGCGGGGACTCCCTCAGGGCGTGACAATTTATTTGGTATTAGAGCCAGGTTTTCAAGTTCCTTAGGGTCTTTGGGTTTTCGGAGTTTGCCACGTTTGGCAGGTTAACTGGGTATTTTCGGAGTTGTACGGATTTCCGACGATTTTTATGTTTCGGAAATTCGAGGTATTATTGACGAGGTCAATATGGGGTATTTGGCAGTGACAGGACATCTCCAGACGACTAAACGGTAAATAAATTCTTGAAAATTTTCTAGATTTAGTGCATATTTATATTGGTTATATTGGTTATGCGGTGATATCATGTTTTATCTAGTATTGTTTTAACTCTATATCTGTTAGACTGTTAGATTTTTAGATTGCTGGTTTATCGTTAGCATATGGTTATTAATTGCTATTATTTCTATACGTAGCTAGTTATCATTGTGATATAAATGATTAGATATTATTGGTAGATGTTTATCTATTACTATTTGGACTAGTATTAGGATTGGACTAGTATTGGGATTAGACTAGTTGAATGATATGGCTAAGATGGATAAATTCGTAGAAGGTATATATAGAGGTTCTTTGACTCTCTAGATCCTAGTGCATGATGACATGATTACATTGCTCATGTAGTTTAGGGTATATATAGGCACCTGATGCTTTATTTAGTATTGCCTTGACTTTGTTCTGGTATGACCCTTTAGTTATACCCTAATTAATTTCAGCCATTGATTGCCATTAGTATGACTATGCTGTCGTTTATTAGACAGTGTATTATGTGATTATATGGTTATGTGTTTTTGCGGTGGATACCATGATTAGGACTAGTAGAGGTAGAATAACTTAGATGAGGTTATTATGTAGGAGCGGATCTTAGGAATGAAACAACATTAGTAGAACCCTAGGTGTTGGAACCCTAGGCATAATAACCCGGATGTGCATATTGGTATATGTTCATCCATTTACTATATCAGTTGATATGATGATCGGACTAGTAGGGGTCATATGATTATGATGCGATTAATTCTTAGAGGGTATATAACATTGTTTCATGTCTCGTCTGCCAACTATATCTCCCATTCTTGGTTGAGAGAGAGAGTTTGCAGTAGAGTCTCTCTATAGGTAGGTACTTTGTATATTTGTGGTCAATCATTTCTCCTAATCATGGTTGAGATGACCTACTGTAAGGTTATATTCTTTCATTATTCATTCGGAGTTGGTGATAATCGGATTCGTATAACGTCTGTAGCTAGATAGCTACTTTATATCTTAAGTATCCACGAGATCTGTTCGTGATAGCATGTTATAACATGCATGATTGAACTGGTAGAATGATATAATTTAGGCTTAACCCTCTTGAAGGGCTTGATAGTTAACCCTCTTGAAGGGCTTGATAGTAGATTTGTGGTCCTTATTGGCCTTGATAGACGTTTCTTGTTAGCTGGGACGAAACCCTAGGATCAATCGTCTCGACGTGTTTATGAGTGGACTGGACTTATGATTTTTATCGATCATGATAACCGTTCATGTTAGAAGGGTTGGAACCCTAGACTTAAACCATCTCAACTTATTTATTTATAAGTCGATGATCTTTACCAGCTTTGGTAAACATTTCGTATTAGAGGTGTTGAAACCCTCGCTTGATCGCCTCAATGGGCTTAATTGTAGATCGATGATCCTTCTCGATTTTGATAGACGTTCTATGCTAGATGTATTGGATAACCCTAGGCTTAACAACCTAGGATAATCGACTGCTCATGCGACCTATTGGTGGTAGTACGCTAGTGCGTGCAGTCAATAATTAGATATTTATATACTGTCTGTCTATCCATGAGTCTCATTCGTGGTAACATATAATTGCGCATAGACCGTGCTATTAATTGTCGGCCCATGGGTTACGTTCGCGGTAGCTCATAGATAGTTTCCTTTTTGTGCGAGAGCCACGAGGCCTTGTCGTGGTATCTGGATGTGCATTGCTTGTTGCAGTGGTTGTGTATGTTGCGGGTATATTTGTTATACTGCTGATCAGGATAGTTGCAGACTGATATTGGTACTCTAAGGGTTGGGTTATTCTAGCTTGTTCCCTGTGACTTCCATTATGTGCATTATGATTATGCACTATTGTCTATACATCCACAGAGTGGTTGTACTCACCCCCTCCTCACTTATCCTCTAGGTTAACTGATGGAGGACGTGACCTGTTGACCTACCTTTGTGTTGCTCAGAGAGTTCCTTGTCGTGCTTGTCTCCCTGCATCGTCGGGATGCCGCTTTGTTTACTTTATCGATGTTGCATTTTGTTATGCACTTTGGATTTTGTCGCAGTTTGATTTGGTGTCACAAAACTATTTTACTTTAATTGATATATGTTTAGTCGTGCATGCATGCAGTTATTAACATACTTGTATTTCTATAATTATTTCGAGGTTTTTACCAGATCTGGTCCATGTATTTCGGAATATTGTCACTAAGGGGCTCCTCTGTCATTTGGATGACGAATATGCCCCCAGGATGTGACAATTTTATTGGTTTGCGGTTTTGGTTTAAGGATTTTGTGTTTCGAGGATTTTCTTTTCCTTGGATTTTTGGGAGTTCTCGTGTTTTGGGACTAGGCAAGCTGAAGGATATCTCTGAGCTATAGGAAAAGTGTTGTCTTTAGTGGTTACAGTACTTTAGTGGTTAGGAAAAGTATTGACCTAGTGAATTGCCCCTACTCATGGTCGGGGACGAGGTCGATGACGTATTGACCTTGCGGAACCTAACGATGATTTTAGAAGTATGGACTCTTTAGAGGTGACGACTGATGTTGAATTAGGAAGCTAGGGATTTGGCCTGCTAGCCACCAATTTGAAGGACAAGGAGTAAACCCTCAGAAAATATCAGTCCCTACTAAAAGTGATTTGGTTATGGATAAGGCGTGTATGTCTACACTGGTTAAGACGATGAAAGATCGTTTTATCTTATTATAGGAGGTGTTGGATGGGATATTTATCTGTCCCAATATTTTTTTTTAGAAAAGATCCGGAACTCTTTGTTAAAGGAGAGATGAACCTTTGAGGTTATGCATCGATTATCGATGATAGAATGCGGTAGTTGTGGAAGGAAATGAATATCCTTCATTGTGGATAGAGGATCTATTTAGATCAGCTATAGGACACCGGTGTATACTCTATGATTGATCTATGACTGGTGTGATGATATTGTAGTGACATGGTGTCATACAATTATCATTGTCGTTGTGATGGTTGTTATATCATCAGCCTAGAGTAAAGAGAATGTAGTTGTATAGCGACGACAATTTCATACGTGATATGAATTGTATGATCTTATGATTATTTTATTAGACTTATTGACGACTTAGTCGTCCAGGGATTTGGGAAGTCGTGTATTCTGGACACGATTGGATTAGTTGTGGTCGTTGGAGTTGCGTAACTTGGCCACTGTTGATGGTGGTAGTTGGAGTTGCGCACTCGGCCACCGTAGATGGTGGTTTTTCTGGTATTGATTTTAGTATTACCATAGATATGGATAGGATGCACTAGCGGTACTACATCGCAAACTAGTTGAACCAGGAAGGTGATGGAATTTACTTGGTCTGAAGCTTGTGAAACTAGTTTCAGGGCTCAGACGATGATTGACTTTTTACGCCGGTGTTGATTAATCATGCTGGTGTGAAAGGAAGGGTAGAGTACATGGATGCATCATTTCGGGGATCGGAGCGATTCCGATGCTATTGAATAAGACGTATCCTAAGCTTACGGCAGTTAAAGGACTGTGAGATAAGCCGTCATATATAATATGATGTGGACTTAGCAGTGATTATGTTGTTTTGTAGAGGTGAGGAGCAGGAATACTCATGGAGTTTTGGCTAGCTACTATAGAGTAGCTAGAACACGAACGATTGTAACAAGGAAGTTTGGTCGCGATAGCCTCCCATGCACTTACAGAGTGTGTGGTGGAGTGGATGTTGGACGGTAGGTGGACTACCGTCTCTGACTCCGAGGAGGATAATGGTTTCCGGAGTTGCATTAGTTTAAGGATCAGATGCTTCAGGAAATTCCGATTCCAGAATGGAAGTGGAAGCGTATTGTTATGGATTTTGGTGGTGGATTTGCTTAGGACACATCGAGGCCATGACGCGATTTGGGTAGTCGTTGACCGACTAACCAAATCTGTGCACTTCTTAGCGATTCGGAAGACCGACTCCTTGGATCGGTAGATGGAGTTATATTGTCAAGATATCATCAAATTGCATGGTGTTCTTTTGAGCATTATATCAGATAGAGATCCCCGATTCATGTCTCGGTTCTGGCAGAGTTTGCAGCAGGCCTTAGGCACGCAACTTCGTTTTAGTACTGCATTCCATCCGTAGATAGATGCACAGTCTGAACGGGTCATTTAGACACTAGAAGACTTGTTGAGGTCTTGTGTTATGGATTTCGGGGGCAATTGGGAGGACCACTTGCCATTAGTGGAATTCACCTACAGTAACAACCATCATTCGGCTATCCAAATGGCACCGTTTGAAGCATTGTGTAGTAGGTAGTGTTGTACACCCACCCTCTGAGAGGAGGTTGGGGAGGCTAGTGCTAGGACCTCAGTGAGCTCAGCATGAGGCAGAGTTGGTCCGTACTATCAGACGAAGGATGGTAGAGGCGCATGATCGTCAGGAGAGTTATGCAGATCGGAGACAGAGACCTCTGGAGTTCTCTATTGGTGATTATGAATTCCTGCGAGTCTCACCCATGAAAGGGGTGAAGAGATTTGGCCTCCGGGGTAAGCTAGCTCCTAGAAACATTGGTCCGTTTGAGATTTTGGAGAGGATCGGATCAGTCGCTTACCGTCTAGCGCTACCACCATCTTTGACGAGTATTCATGATGTGTTCCATGTGTCCATGCTGAGGAAGTATGTGTAAGACTCTACACATATTCTGTCAGATGTGTCAGGTTCCGTTCAACCTGATGCTACTTACGCAGAGGTTCCGATACGGATTTTAGATCACAAGGAACGACAGTTGCGGAATAAGATTGTGCGACTTGTCAAGATCGGGTGGAGTCACCACACCGATGAGGAGGCTACTTAGGAGCTTGAGGTAAAGATCAGAGCTCAATACCCCACTTAGTTACTTGGTGTGGTTTACCACAAGTACTTGAGTTGAGCAGTGTGATATTGTTTGTTGGTACTTGAGTAAGAAATTTGGGGACCAAATTTTTATTAGTGAGGGAGAATGTTAAATACGGAAAATTTAAAACATAAATTTAATGGCCAAAATTTAGGAAAAATAATCCTGGAAATTATTTTGGGATTTTTGGAGAATTTTAGAAATTTTCCAGAATTTTTCTGGATTTAAAAACGGGGCTTGTACGAGTTTTAAGGGGGTAATTAAAGATATGGAATAACTAAACCTAATCTAGGTTTAGTGGTTTTTAATTGAACCGGACCATGATTAAAAATCAACCCAAGTTATATAAAAATCTAAACCTAGGTTTCCTATTTCGTTATCCGCCCGAGCCTTTCCCCCTTTCTCGCGTCCGTCGCAACCGCAACCATTAAACCGCCGCCACTGCTGTTTCCTCGTGCCGGTAGCCATCGGAACCAGCAGCCAACGACCAGTCCGCGGCCACCGGATCACTGCTTCTTCCTCGATCGCGAGCACCGACGCCGCCGCACTTCCCTTTCCTCGCAGCCACCCTGCTCTGTCGGCCTTCCTCCGCCGCTGCGACTGGCACCACGGACGCCCCGCACACAACATCGACCAACCACCGTGCCGCTCTCTATTTCCCCTCTCTCGTGTCCAACCCGATGCCGCAACCCATAGTCATCGCCGTTGCTCGTCCGAGACGCACATGCCACCTCCAGACATTGTACACATCAAGGCGATCGTTTGTCATCGCGGCCGCCACCCGCCGCACACACGGCTCGGCGGCAAGACTTCGCCGCCGACTTTCACCTCACCGCCTGGCCGCGATCAGAGTCCGACGACTCATCGACCGCCAATTTGTTCCGACAATGAAGGAGGTAAGGGCAGAATTGATTGTTTGATTAATCGATGGTTGTTGCTTCATGTTAATTAGTCAGTTAGCTAATTAACTAATTTGGTTAATCAAAGTAAGGGATTAATCGTTTAAAAATAATGGAGTTAATCTGATTAATCTGTTGAATTGGACAGTACCGGTGGAAAAGAGCAGCTCGTGGAAGGGAGCTGTTTTCTCCGATTTGTGCCGGAGGTTGGTGAGGGTTGTGCAGTGGGGGTGAACTGGCGGTGAGGAAGGAGTGTCGGCTATGCCGACTGTGATGAGTGGATGAAGTTGGGTCGGTTGTGAGTTTATTGTTAGGTGAGCTGTGAATGACCGTACGATTGTGGGCAGGAGAATTAATGGCTGTAAACAGCTGTGATGGCTGTGAATGGGTTAGATCCCTAAATTAGTGAAATTGGGAGTTGATTGGGAAGGAATTATATTTTGATATGGCAGTGAGTGAGCGTTTAGGTGGATAGTTTAATCCATTAGGTTTTGGACTTTATATTAGGGTTGACAACATAATCTGAGTATATTATGTTTTATGCAGGTTTCGGTCACGAGACAGGTCCCCGGTCGTGACGATTTCATTCTTGCGGACATTTTTATTCAGGCGGGTATTTTGACTTATCTTTTAGATATAGTCAAGTTGATATGCTAGTTAGGATAACTTACAATAATTTTCATGTTTATATGCCTAGTATGTTTTTGTGCCTACTAGATACATGCATTTGATCAGTATGATTATATCTTCCCTGTTTTATTTGAATCATAGTTACTTGGATCATGGATATGCACTTATTGATTGTGCATATTATTCGGATAGGTATTTTTAGTTGGATTTACATGCTTTAGTATCATGCATCATCTTGCATGATTGCATGCTGGCTGGACGGGGTTCCTTTATAGTTGAGCCCGCAGCTAGTTACATGGCCTGCACACGCTGCCACTCATGGGTTAGTGGTACATCAGAAGGGTGTGTACAGTTTCTCTGTCAGGCTCCGCTGGTCCGCTCATGGGTAGCGATGAGGCAGCGTGGTAGCGGGCAGGGATCCCTCCTTTGGTCTATGACACCGGGAGATGAGAGCTTAGCTCCCCCACTCTGTTTGGGGCAGGAGGATAGGTGTACTCCGACAGCATCCTGTCCACTCGGTCACTCAGGAGCAGTGATGGCAGAGTGCACAGTTGTTATAGCCCTACCCACTCGGCTTCACCATCGCGTGTGAGGCGACTGACTGGCGTCAAGGGTGACCATGTCATTTGCACGACTTACATTTTGTACAGATCGCATTTGTATTGTGTTTGCTGCATTATTGTATTGATGCCTTGGATGTTGCATATGATTGCCATGCATACAGGATTCATATTCGTATATGGTGATGACTTTATCTCTTATAGTAGGGCACATGCTCCTATATCAGGGTAGGAGATTCAGGTGAGTACAATCCTTTTGCATTTATTTCTTGCTTACCCTATATGTGAGACTGTAATGGCATGATTTTTATTGTTAGCTATATCTTACTTTGCATATCGACCATATCCGCTAAGTTCTTTGAACTTACCCCGTTGATTTTTATCTATTTCAGGATGAAGTTGTCAGGAAAGTCCAGCTGCCAAACCCCCTCGTCGCGAAAGTTTAATATTTATTTGTTTTATGGTTTTGGATATTTGGATTAGAAGATATATTTAGGATTGGAGTTGGATTTATGTTCTCATGGGTATTTGGTGTCCTTATGGACCTTTATTGGGATTTTATCTTGATTGGTTTTGGTTGGGTTATTCCTGCCCAGATGGCAGAAGGGGTAAGTCTAGTTAGTGTAGACTTTTGTTTACCTTGATTTGTTGGCCGGAGGCCTATTTTATTACCTGCGTGTGATGTTTGGATTCCGGTCATGTTGACCGATGTATAGTGGTCGTGTAGACCTTGTATGAAAATTGGTATTGTCACCCGTACAGGGGAGGTGCTGCCGGATTTTTGTAGGATATTTGACGCCGCTAGAGGGGGGTGAATAGCGGAGAATTCGTTCGTAGATGGAATTTGTTCGCGTTTGTTTCTACAATTTCGTTAGCGCAGCGGAAATAGAAAAGTAATAACGATAATGAAATGCACAACACGCTAACATAACGATATAACATGGTTCGAATCGCACGCTTCCATTTCCACTGATCGGTTCAGATGAACCCTAGTGATGCCAATCACACACCACTATAATAAACACTCCTTCTCAGAAAAATCCAGAGGCGGAGAAACCTCGTACAATAATGATTACAACAATAATCAATTAGATACAAGCAAATACAATATGAAATACAAATGCAAGTAAAGGAAAAACACTTTACAAGAGCTTTGGATTGCTTGATCTTTGATTGCCTTGAACTAGCTTTGAAGGACTGGAAAGCACCAACTTCCCCCTTCAATTTCGCCTAAGAAAATCGCTGTCTTTTCTTCCATCACGAGCTCCTTATATAGCTTCAACCTGTGCTGGAAAAGGTCGATCAGTCGACTGATCGGGACCATCATTCGACTGATGCCACTGTTGTCGTGAGACAACAGCTAGATCCACGGTGGATAAGTCCAACGGATCTACCATCAGTCGACTGATCATACCCATCAGTCGACTGATGGAGTCCTCACTCGACCAGTCGAGTCTCGACTCCATTCTGTGGCTGATTTCGAGGCACCACGACCGATCACACGATCCCGATCGCTGAGCCATCGATCGACCGCCCACCTCGCAATGATCAGGCCATAACCCGCAGTCAAACCCTAGTTGACTTGGTCCAGTCGACTGCCACATGACACCAGTCGACTGGCACACCTTAAACATGAGGTTTTAACCCAAGTATGGTTCCCCCATACTTGCTAGACCACCCTTAGCCTAGACCTAAGCCTTCTAGCCACCTCCATCAGCCTTACGCCTCTCGGATCCCTCCAAGTCATCCATGACTTGTTCATCCATCGCGCTAGCCTTCAAGTGCTTCCATCGGCTATGTCATGCTAACGGTGTCTACACCGCCAAGGCATATTGGACTTACGCCGCCAAGACTCCGCTTGGACTTTACGCCGCCAACCATTGGACTTATGCTGCCAAGACTCCCGCTTGGACTTTACGCCGCCAATATCAAACCCCTTGGACTTCTCATGCAAATGCCAAGTGTTCAACTTGGACTTCCTTATGACAATTACATTGTCATATGTTTTTGTCGAACATCAAAACATCACTCGAGTCAAACTCGAGTCCTGGTCAATCGTGACCTGGGCCGATTGCACCAACAATCTCCCCATTTTTGATGTTTGACAAAAACCAAACAAATTATTGAGTTAGAACACTAACTCAAATCCCTTACCAATTATCCCAAATTGGTAAATACTCTCCAAATGTTCTCCCTCAAACATTCTCCCCCTTTTTGACTAACATCAAAAAGGTTTCCTCTCCAAGGAGGTCAATGTCTCATGTCCTAATGAAATCTTATAATCTTCCCTTGGTCCAAAAATACTTAGGATGCCTACCATCTTCCTAGTGATAAGTCCAATATCACTCAAGAGAGGCAATCCCATTTACTCTCCCAATTTCCAAATTAGGTCTCTCAAAAGTCCCATCAATTTCCCAATTGATGTCATATTCTCCCAATAACTTCTCCTCTTCAAGGAGAAAAACACATCCATCATCCCAAGATGGATACCTCCCCCTAAAGGCTTGCTCCCCCTTGACCATTGCACCAACAATGTCCTTGGAAAGTCCCTAAGCCAATGGAAACTCTAAACCATCAAAATTAAGGTTAGAAATTCAATATTGAACTTTCCAACACCTTAAAATTGATACAAACCCTAAACACTTCTCCTAATCCATATCCAATGGATTTTCACCCTTTATAATGCTACCCAAAACATATCCTAGGGTTAGGAGTGATTAGGGACCATAACCGTAGCTGAAATTGGGTTAAACAACCTTGTTTACCTCGAAATCAGGCTACCAGTCGAGTGATTCAGAAATCAGTCGACTGGCACCTCCATCAGTCGACTGCCACAAATGACAGTCGACTGATAACTGAAATTTCCGAATTTCAATTATCAGAGTTAAATTTCAGAAAATCATAAATAATTATCCTTATATCGAAAAATCACGAAATTTGGTACGTATAATACTTATGACCAATACAATAGGTGAAAAATTTTGGAAAAATATTTTTACCATTGAAATAGGAGATTGGTACAAAGTTCAAAACTATTAAAAACTTTAAAGTTTTTGATCCACTTTGTATCAACTTCTACAATGATGATGGCTATCAAAAGATAGATTTCACCAAGGTTTTCCAAATTTATTTTAAAATGTTTTTGAAAGCCTATTTTGAACCATAATTTATTGGTTAAATATACATAGCTTGTATATTAGCTTTCCTTATGATTCTTGGTGATAATTAAAATAAGTTTGAGTTCATCTAGATGCACTACCCATGCATTTTGAACCTAACTTATTATCCTAGCATCTCACATGTATCTAGGGTGTATAAATACTCATACATGTCAATGTGATGTGAGATGTGGGTTTTGATTCATTTTATCTAGGGTTTCATGCATTTCCTAGGCAACCTTACTTGATTCCCTTATAAGTGAGACTTCAAGTCATGCCATTTTTCTTAAATCAATGTTCAATCAAATTAATGCATGAAATGATCATGACATAGTGATGGAAAAATAAAAACATGACCAGTGATCATGATGTCATGACATATGATGAACTTTAAGAACACATGACATCTAAAATAATCCTAAACAATGACATGACATGGTATATGATAGGATGCAATTTCATGTCATGATATATCAACTTTCATAAGCAATACAATAATACAAATACTCATCCAAACACACAAGATTTTCACAAACAAAAATTTCATTTAACTTTAAAAAAAAATAGTCTTTTACATTCAAAATGGAGATTGACTATGCTCAATCTCACTACAAAAACTGACATCCACAGAAAATCTAACATCCTCAATATCTAATCGTCTGCAGGAGGTGGCGGTGGAGGAGGTCACGACTCAAGGTCGTGCCCGCATCATCTCTAACATATCGAAATGACATCGCCGATGCGGCTCTCGGACTCCTCCATCCGATCAAGACGCGTGTGACGAAGGATGCTTGGCTCGCCAATATCTCACGACAACCTAGAGTCAATCGACCATCGATAGTCTAAAATCTGGACTCCGCCACGATGATCGATGGACTGGCCATCGATGCATCTATCGACATCCGATCATCCTCATCGGCGCTCGCATCCTCATGGTCCTCTCGTCGCTCTCTAGGTACCGGAGGAGGCTCTGCGCTCGGTGGTGGTCGAGGCGCCAACTCCATCTGTCTGTGCCCCAATCCGTAGCTTTGCTAACGAGAAGTTACGAATCGATATACTGATCATACACCTCGAGATAGCACTCTCGAGAGAACCCTGTGGATGTTAACGCCATGGACTCTAGCCATGCCGTGATGATATGACCATATACATATGCACTTTCCCTTATGCAGGGAAATGAAATGCACAATGCAAAGAAACATATTTAATGCAAAGTTTATGTTATGACGCGATGGCGATAGAAGAAAAATATGGGGAGGCCGAATCTTGGCGGACTAGCGACGATGGAAGAAAACACCCAACAATGACCTTGTAAAGTACATTGTCAGGTGTAGATAACTCAGTGATAGGGAATAAATTCTGGGCCGGTGGACGAGGATAACCAAAGATATGCTCATGCATGGACTCCATAGAGATATGGTCAAAGGGCTCGGTGCAAAGGGAAATCCATGGTAGGGTAAAAATAAAGGTGTCATCCGAGGGCTTACGAGAAACTCCGCAAAGATCGCAGAGTGAACTCTAACTCGCATTTTGCAATGCGAGTAGTGTAGGTAGGGCCGTCGTCACCTTTTCGTTCGATAAAACTCCTTAAGGAGGTCATCATTAATGGGATGCGTGCATAAGACAATTTTCATGAGATTATAGTATGCAAATAATTCCATGACATCACTACAATGGCGATTGAAAAAGTCCCTATCGATGTACCTAACCAACATAGGTTGGTACAATCGAGATTCACCCTCGGGTGGATCATTCCTACGGGCTCTCCTATTATTAATGCAATGTAATGATATGACATGCAAGGACAATAATACATGATTAGATAAAACTAAATTATAATGGAAAGACAAATTAGGGCTTGGGTAAGAAGAATGTTACTTAGGCGCCATTTGGAGGTGTGGCGATGGGATGCTCAGATATCGTTGGAGGGGTCGCCGAAAAGTTCGCCGGAGGACTCAAACGCCGGAACCCTAATCGGAAACAAGGAACCAAACCCTAGAACGAGTGAACTAAGGCTTGAAATAAGTGAAAAACGCAAGAAAAAAAAAGCTTATCTATCAAACCTAAAAGCTTGGGCGGCTGGCACGTCCGGAAGGGTTGGTCGGAGAAGGAGATGGCGATTGGAGAGGAGAGAAAAAACCGAAGGCGCGTCGCGTGAAGACACCGAACCCTAGCGGTTCGGCGTTATAAAATCGCGATGCAGTCGACTGATGTGCAACATCAGTTGACTGATAGCGATTTATTACCGGGTTTACCGAGCCGTGATGATCGATCCGGCTCGGCAATCGATCTTGAACCTTACGCGACGTGCTACGGTGTTATCGATCATCGATGTTGCTCATCACGATCCGATCGATGTGCGCATCACTCGACTGCTCGTCGAGCACTCGACTGATGACCCTCAGCCTCGGTGAACAGTACCATCAGTCGACTGATGTTCAAGCAGTCGAGTCATGAAGCTAGCACTCGACTGATGACCGCATCGTATCGTGCTACAGTGTTATCAGTCGACTGATAACTGTATCAGTCGACTGATATCTGATTTCCAGTTCTGAAATTCTGAAAATCTCGATTTCTTCATCTAATTTATTCCATTTTATCATGTTTATTCTTGTATATCGAACATATTGATGTTATACTTACATTCATGTATTCGTTAATGTATTTTAATGTTTTATTTCATTTTTGCAAACATTAACATTCAATGATTTCCAAATCCTAACATCTCACCCTTTCTAAGTGTTGAAATACACAATCAAGGTAAAAGACTTGTTTTGTGAGATGCAATCCATCCTAGACATTCCTTCCATGCAAACATATGGTAAAACATATGAAGCATGGTGAGTACAAGACATCAAGTTGTGTGACACTTGAGTATCACTCTTGATGTTACTTTTACATGAACTTTTAAAGTGTGCCAACAATCAAAGTTACACACTATGACCTCTAAATCTAGATTGTGCCAATTTTATTGATTTTCATGTTTTTCAAAAACTATATTGGCACATCCTAAAATCCTTTAGGATTAAAGCTCAATTGTTTTTCCAAGGCACCAATAACCTTGAAAATGACCTAAAATGCCACATTTACCATGGTTGAGTTAACTACTCATCCAATAATGGTTGGCAAATTCTAATCCATTTAACGTGAATCAATCACGCTCTTTGGAACCCAAAATCTATTTGAGCTCATTGAATTAATTAGGTATTCCTTAGGGATAACCTCCCTAGATACCTTCCTAATGACCCTCCTAGGCTTGTTAGCCTTGGTCATTGCAGTCTTACGTAGGTTGACTCTAGAGGTAACTCCCCTTGCAACCTTGGTCTTCCTAGACCTAGTTTGTGTTCCATAGTCAAATGGAACACAATGATAAGTCACCTTAGGCTTGGGTTTGTGACCCAAACCTTTCTTTCCCTCGGTTGACTTTTGTCTTTTGGGTCCTAAATGTTGACTTCGAGACCTTGACCCTTGACTTTGACCATTAGACCCTTGAAGTTGATTTTGTAGCTTATTTAGGGTCCTTTCTAGTTTTTCAAGCTTTGACCTTAAAGCTTGGTTCTCTAATTCTAATTGCCCAAATGATTTTTGATTAGGTTTTTGGAAACTATCATTTGCCTTAGACATATGTTTACTCTTATTGGAATTGATACCTAAATGATTTTCGATTTTCTTAATTGCTTTCTTAGGAATGATATTTCTAGGGACATTAGTCCCAAATTTCTCCTTCTTTGAAATAGGCCTAGAGTTATCATTCCTAGCATGCTTCGATTCATGAGTAATAGCAATATTATTTGAATTAACTCTAGCATGCTTTTGCTTAGAATTTAAAGAATGAGCATTATGAAAATATACCTTAGGGTGCGTTTGGTTCAAGTAATCATACATAACCTTGGTTATGTGATTACCAGGGAATAAAACATAACCTTGGAATAAAGTATAACCTTAGATAAAAACCTTGTTTGGTTGGAGGTTTTAATATATAACTTAGTTTAACATTTTACTAAATTATGGCGCGGCGGCGGCGGCCGTGGCAAGCGGCAGCGGCGGCAGCAGTGTGGCGGCGCGGCGGCGGCGAGCGGGCGGCGATAAGCGATGGCGGTGGCGGCCGGCGGCGGCGATGGCGGGCGGCGTGCGGCAAGGCGGCGGCGAGGCGGTGGCGGCGGCAAGCGGCGGCGGTGGCGGCGGCGACGACAAAGACGGCGATGAGCAAAAGGATGACAAATCGATTGAGTTTTGACAAATTGACATTTAATATATTGCTTGGGGTAATATTGGAAAAAAGTTTCCTTAACCCCGGGAATCAACAAAAACCTTGGTTCTCTAAGGTTTTCCGATTCCCCCTAAAAAGGTTTTTGTTCATAACTTGGTAATGATCAATTACCAGGTAATTGTTTATAACCCAAACCAAACAAGGTTTTTGTTGATAACCTATCAAGGTTATCAACAAAAACCCCCAACCAAACGCACCCTTAGGGTTTGCCTTAGTAGCTCCCCCTACTTGTGATACTCCTTCTTGGATCTTCTTGCTCCCCCTAGGACATTGATTTCGGTAATGTCCTGGTTGCCGACATTTGAAGCAAATGATATGCTCATTATTTTTAGATGATGGGGAACCGGCATCCTTTGACTTTTGTTGACTTTTAGGCGCCGGAGGAGTCTTCTTAACCTTCTTTGGGCACTTGCTCTTGTAGTGCCCATACTCCCTACACTCAAAACACAATATATGGATTTTATTTGAAATTTGAGTGTTTAAGTTACCTAGTTCGGTGGTGAGGATCTCTTGAGCTTGTTCTTCCTCTTGACCGGATGTAGATGTTACTTCTTGTTGCTCCGGTGTTGAGGATGCTCTAATCTCCTCAATCCTAGAAGTGGATACTTCTTCCACTTCTTCCACCTCTTCTTTCTCCGATCCGGAGATTGACTCCTCACTTCCTTGTGAGAATGATGAATTAGCCTCTTCGGTCTCTTCCTCTTGGACCGATTGTGAGCCTTCATGATATTTTGCCACTTGACTCCAAAGCTCTTTGACATCCTTGTACTCACCTAGCTCACACATAATTTTATTAGGAATCAAATCAACCAAGAATTTTATTACCTTTGTATTCTTTTCAAACTCTTGGATTTGTTCCTCGGTCCACTTCTTCATCTTGAGAATTCCTGCTTTGGGCCCTTTTGGATATTGAAATCCCTCCATCAAAATGCCCCATTCATCAAAGTCCTTCATCATCAAGAATTCTTCAATCCTCACCTTCCATTGATTGAATCCTTCTTATCCATAGAAGGTATAAGGGATAGGTGTGTTGATATCCCATCCAAGCTTGTCTTGGAATTCCATCTTCACCCTCTAGCGTCTTGCTCCCGGTTGTTAATCCGTTGAAGAGCCAACAGGCTCTGATACCAATTGTAGGATATTTGACGCCGCTAGAGGGGGGTGAATAGCGGAGAATTCGTTCATAGATGGAATTTGTTCGTGTTTGTTTCTACAATTTCGTTAGCGCAGTGAAAATAGAAAAGTAATAACGATAACGAAATGCACAACACGCTAACACAACGATATAACGTGGTTCGGAACCGCACGGTTCCTACTCCACGGATCGAGCTCTACAAGCTCTAGTGATGCACATGCAACCACTAATAAACACTCCTCAGAAAAATCCGGAGGCAGAGAAACCTCGTACAATAATGATTACAACAATAATCAATTAGATACAAGAAAATACAATATGAAATACAAATGCAAGTAAAGGAAAAACACTTTACAAGAGCTTTGGATTGCTTGATCTTTGATTGCCTTGAACTAGCTTTGAAGGACTGGAAAGCACCAACTTCCCCCTTCAATTTCGCCCAAGAAAATCGCTGTCTTTTCTTCCATCACGAGCTCCTTATATAGCTTCAACCTGTGCTGGAAAAGGTCGATCAGTCGACTGATCGGGACCATCAGTCGACTGATGCCACTGTTGTCGTGAGACAATGGCTAGATCCACGTTGGATAAGTCCAACGGATCTACTATCAGTCGACTGATCATACCCATCAGTCGACTGATGGAGTCCTCACTCGACCAGTCGAGTCTCGACTCCATTCTGTGGCCGATTTCACGAGCACCAGTCGACTGATCACATGATCAGTCAATCGCCGAGCCATCGCCGACCGCCCACCTCGCAATGATCGCTAGGCCATAACCCGCAGTCAAACCCTAGTTGACTCGGTCCAGTCGACTGCCACATGGCACCAGTCGACTTGCACACCTTAAACATGAGGTTTTAACCCAAGTATGGTTCCCCCATACTTGCTAGACCACCCTTAGCCTAGACCTAAGCCTTCTAGCCACCTCCATCAGCCTCACGCCTCTGGGATCCCTCCAAGTCATCCATGACTTGTTCATCCATCGCGCTAGCCTTCAGGTGCTTCCATCGGCTATGTCATGCTAACGGTGTCTACACCGCCAAGGCACATTGGACTTACGCCGCCAAGACTCCGCTTGGTCTTTACGCCGCCAACCATTGGACTTATGCTGCCAAGACTCCCGCTTGGACTTTACGCTGCCAATATCAAACCCCTTGGACTTCTCATGCAAATGCCAAGTGTTCAACTTGGACTTCCTTATGACAATTACATTGTCATATGTTTTTGTCGAACATCAAAACATCACTCGAGTCAAACTCGAGTCCTGGTCAATCGTGACCTGGGCCGATTGCACCAACAATTTTTGTCTGGCGGGGACTCCCTCGGGGCGTGACATCCCATATTGGTAAGACATAGAAAAGATCATGTACTTATAAGATAAAAAGATATTTCCATTGGTCTGAGGTCTTTTGAGTAAAGACCAAAAATAAAACCATGAGGGCTTGGGCCCAAAGTGGACAATATCATACCATTGTGGAGATATGTGGATCTTATAGGCACTAACAATTGATATCAGAGCCATGGTCCTTGTTAAGCCATGAACCTCAAACGAAGGAAGTTGAGCTTCCATGTCTGGATCAAGAGGACCAGACACCAAGCAGAAAGTCCAGTTGGGTCGGGAGGACCGAACAACTGGCAAAAAGTCCAATTGGGCCAGAAAGGATGGACAAATAACAGGAAGTCCCACTGGGTCAGGAGGACCAGACAGTTGGCAGGAAGTCCTGGTGAGTTGAGGATCAGACATCAAGTAGAGGATGTCCTTCAAGGACGGATAGACTTGGGGAGGGGGGGGGTCAATGTGGTCCTTCGTTTGAGGGGAGGGATTGTTAGAGTATTGAGAATACAATCAAAGTCCCACATTGGTAAGACATGGAAAAGATCATGTGCTTATAAGATGAAAATATATCTCCATTGGTCTGAGACCTTTTGGGTAAAGCCTAAAAACAAAACCATGAGGGCTTAGGGCCAAAGTAGACAATATCATACCATTGTGGAGATATGTGGATCTTATAGGCATTAACATAAATAAAATGCTAAAAAAACATGGTAAATAAATCCTAAAATATGCATGTGATTCATACTCATCACACCCCCAAACTTAAACTTTTGCTTGTCCTCAAGCAAAGAAAAAGAAAAAACTATGAGTGAAAATCATCAAAAACTAAACTTTTGCTTGTTTACTTTGGTAAGCTTGTTGGGAACTCATCTTAAGGATTTAATCCCTGATTATAGTCTTATGGATCCCTTCCTAGTGGCTAAGCATGCAAGACCCCTGTGTAGTGCATGTGCAATGATCCTAAGCCTTTGAACACCAATCCAGACTTTCATCCCTTCCACCGTGTTACTCGCATCTCCAACACTTTCATCCCTGCCAATATGCTTGGATCATTCCCTTACTATCACACTTAGTCTCAAAGGAGCACTCAAGTTAAGGAGAAGAAAAGTAAGAAATAAATATCAAGCATTTTTCCAATAACTAGTTAGCCACAATGGGACACATTTATGGTGTTTCGCCAATAGCTACTTGATCTCAAAGGGGTGCTTTAATGATATTTCAACTTTTCTTTTTTTCTTCTTTTTTTTTTTATCTTATTTTCTCTTTTTTTTTAGAATTTTCTCTCTTTTTTTTTAGAATTTTTTTTACTCATCATTTTTTTATTCTCACTCTTTTTTTCAGACTTCTTTTTTTTTTCAAACTCCTGAGATGAGTGTTTCTCCAGTAACTAAGTGTTGTGAAAGTCTCCATAGAAATTTAAGTACTAGTACAGTATAGTGAACTTAGACCTTTTTGGATACCTCTACTTTAGAAATCGTGTTATAAGTGAAATAGAGTTCTTAACAAAGAAGCCAAAAAGAAATTCACCAATCTAATTAATTTTAGTTGATATCACCATAGATGAAAAAACAAATTACCATAAGGCTGAGTAGAAACCTAAATGCAAAAAAAAAAAAATTTAAAATATGATGAAACATGATATGAAATGTAGATAATATAAAATATATAGAATGCAAGATGTTTTTTTTTTAAATATGATGAAATATGAAATGAAGATAACATAAAACATATAGAATGCAAGATGGACGATGCAAAGCAACACATACTTTCACGCCTCGAGAGTATGCCGAGCCGAAAACAAACGGACAACATCTCCCTTGTATGTGACACCAATATCCTATACATACAAGCCTTTCGGCCACAACCACAACAATATTTACCAAAAGTATATATAAAAACACAACGGAAACATCACAACTGAGTGATAAACTCACAACCATGCATACCGGTATGACTGACACAAAAATAAGAAAAGTACCGACATAAATTTGAAACGACACAGGTGTACATCAACAACACAAGTACAACCACATAACATTGTATAACTCCAAGTGCATAACCAAAACAGGCGAAAACCAAAAACGACCACTAGAGCCTCAGAAAATGAGATGGGATGGATCAGCCAGTGATGCTCCAAGTCGTCACCAAGTCTTCTACCTGTTACTTGGGCGACAAGAAAATCCAGGGTCTGTGGTGGTGAGTATAAAACTCAGCGGTAATATAGAAGAACAAGTATATATCAAATATCACATGTAATTCAACAATATACAACCTACAGGTACAATAGGTATACATCGGTATACTCTCTATATATAGATGCATATACCAACTAAACAACAGAACAACAAAAGATGCTGACATACCTGACAGTCAGCTACTCTACTCTCATCCAACCTGAGCATATATCCACAATATACAACATGAAGAGTAATACTAACTCACACTATATCATGATATGGGTCAAAGGTATCAAATAGACCGACCAATAAGTATACAGATATCCGACATCTAACCATATAGAAAATGCAAGTATCATGTATGAAGATGTCCAAACAAATGCAACAAACTTAGCACAAACAAATGCAATATCACAATAAGCATACATATAGACTGCATCTGTATATATACTAATCACAATCATCCATATATATATAGCAATATGTAAAATGCCATAAGACAAGGCAATGCAGCATGCATGGTCATGCCGGCTCACCCTAAAGCTACCACGACCCCAGTGTGGCCTCGGTGGCTCGACATGACAACTATCCCAACTCAACACCAACCACTACTCTCGAGTGACTGAGTGGGCAGTATGGTCAAGTAGCATATAAGCATAAAGAGCTAGCTACACAACGGGAGTTCCTACTGTTGGCCACTCCGAAGTCACTACCTAGAGTGGTCGAGTGCCACACATGCAGGACAACTGCACACAACTCCAACTACCACCGTTTATAGTGGTCGAGTGCGGCGTAACAATGCTCTACCCTCACACCAATTACCCCTCCATGAGTAATCTGGGAGGCAGGATGACTGACGACCCTTCCAACCACAAGGGAGATTAAGTCGCCAGCATACATGTAAATGACATGAATGCATAGTCACACATACAAATATCCATCATAGACTCTCTATTCTACAGGGAGTCATACTAATTTGATCAACATACTCTTTATCCTACAGAGAGTCATCCTCAATTGCTCACAACCAAGCTAGGACCACTGGTCCGTAGAGATGTACTATCAACAATCCATATGACCATAAATAAACACATGATCAGAAATGGGTACGCAACATAAGGATTTAATGTACGATTCAATTCTATGTTCAGGACATTACTCACTCCCCAAGATGACCTTTTATCTCATTTACAACTTAAGTCTTCATCCGTACTCTATTAAATACACCTAACTGAACAACTATAAGCTTACATGCATCACATCTATAATCCATAATCATGATGAAAGAAAAATAAGATAACAACAATAGAGTATTTAAAAGGGTCATAGACTAAGTATCAAACATTAGAAAAATTAGAGTGGAGTCAAGGTCAAAGTGACAATAATATGAAGTTATATATTTCAGGGTTTAGTTGCTACCTGACCAGGGTAGGAAATTACCCACCTGATATGTTAATCGTATTAATAGTCTTCGTGTTCACATCTCTATCTCGAATCCAGGTCCTATAAATACAATATACATAAACAAATGCCAGCGTAATCAAACTGTAGGTATAGAAATCTAATCCAACCTAACTCTTTGGATGATTAGCTACTACCTGCAAGGGTAGTTCCATACACTTCCATTAGTTACTAACCAACAACCCAATAGTACCTAGTTAAACAAGTTCTACAATAGGGCAATCTCATTCACTTCCTTACCCACATATACATGTTGTACCAAAATCAAAGAAACCGACCCCGTATCAGATTAGCTACATAAGCAAATCTCATACCACCATTTCCTCAATCTACACTCACAATAGATCTATAGTCGCAACTTATCACTACCCACCACCCAACTTGTTCACCTGAAGGAACCTGTGATTCAACCAATAACATCGCAACCAGGAGCTACATAAGACACATACATCATAACAACACAACAATGAAAGATCACTAGCTTGAGAAGTGATTGTAATCCAAATCTAGAATCACAGCAGAATAATCCAGAATGCAGAATAGAAATCGGAAGGAACCTATAGGTTAATTCAAACCTTACCAGGAACTTGAAGTGAACAGAACCAACCCAAACTTCAATCTACAACTCACTCATAGAACAACCAATGCCTCCAAAAAGAGCAGCACAACCATATAGCCACTCTCACAACTCACCTTCCCCGCCTTTCACAGCCAACATCAACACATCCGACCCACAAACATTTACAACCCATAGAATACAACAACTAACAGACGAAGAGGAGAGTGTAGATCGAGCTTACCAGCCCTTGGGATCCACCGGCGGTATCCTCTTCTTATCCCCTATTCCTTGGAGAAATCGGCGCTCAAGATCACTGCCCAACACGAAGGGACACATTCATAGGAGAATTCCTTCTGAGATCGAGGGAAAACAAAGAAGAATGACTCCTTACCTTGCTCCAACAGAGATCGCACGGTTGATTTCAATTGGAGTGCTGCCCATCCAAGCTTCTAGCAACTCCTACCCTCCCGATTCTAGCCCATACGCAGGGACTGTCGGGGATGTCGGTCGCCGCTTGTAGAGGAGAGGGAGAAGAAAAGGCAGCCGTGGCAGTAACTTCGCTGTCCACTCGTGCAGAGAAGCCGACGAGATTTGGGATGATAGAGGTTGGAGAGGTCAATGATGCAGAGAAAATGCTCAGTGAGGGAGAGAAAAGCCGCCCGTGAGAAAAGGAGTGTCGCACGTGAAGAAAAGGAGAAGTCACGGTGAGGAGTTGGGGCGAGAATGAGAAGTTGCGGAAGGAAGAAACCGCTCTGAATTAAAGTGCGATGGCGAAACACAGAAATGGAAGAAAATGCTCAGCTAAACGAGTCGAGTTTGGGAAGAAATCGGGTCAAGTTTAAAGGAAAGAACCAGTTCACTTTAAGAGGATTAAACTTAGGTTATGTTTATTTAACTCCATAAGCTTTAACCTAGATTAGATTTAAATAAATCTCTAACCATCCAATATTAATTTAATTTACCCAATAATAAGATCTCTATCTAAATTATAATGGAGATATTATTCTATAGGAAATTTATTTGAGGTATTTTACATTATCCCACACTTAATAAAATTTGGCCCCCAAATTTCGTACTTGAATGCAAAAATTAATTCAAGTAAGTTTCCAGAATGACCACATACCTCAAATGAACATATGAGGGTACCAAGCTCGGATAGTATCTTCCAGCTCTCACATAGCCTCCTCATCAGTATGATGTTACTATCCAACTTTTATGAGTCAGATGATTTTGTTCCGCAACTGTCGCTCCTTGCAACCAAGAATTCGCACTGGAATCTTCTCATAAGTCGCATTAGGATGACATGGAATCAGAACCTCCTTCAGAACATGATCTGAATGCGGCACGAAACATGAAATACGTTATGAACACTCATAAGTATCGGAGGTAAAGCCAACCGATAAGCTACACCCCCAATCCGCTCTAATATCTCCACAAAAGAGAAAGAGAGGAATGATAACTGTTATTGTAGGCAAATTCCACTAAAGGAATGTGATCCTCCCAACTACCACCGAAATCCATGACATAAGATCTCAATAGATCCTCTAGAGTCTGAATGGTATGCTCAGACTATCCATCTATCTACAGATGAAATTTTGTATTGAGTCACAGCTCTATGCTCATGGCCTACTGAAGACTCTGCCAAAATCGTGAAGTAAATCATGGATCTCTATCAGATATGATACTCAAAGGTATTCCATGCAATCGGATAATCTCTCGACAGTATAACTCTGCCAGACGATCCAATGAGTCTGTCCCGTGAATAGGAAGGAAATGGATGGATTTGGTTAAGCGATCCACGATCACCCAAATCGCATCATGTCCTTTACGGGTTTTGGGCAATCCCGTAATGAAATCCATTGTGATATACTTCTACTTCCCTTTCGGAATCAGAAATTTTCTGAAGTAATCTAGCAGGTTTCTGATGTTCAGGCTTTACCTGCTGGCATACTAGACATCGAGCAACAAAATCTATAATATCTCTCTTTATACTGTTCCACCAGTATAATCGTTTTAAATCTCGGTACATCCGAGTACCACCAGGATGTATAGTAAATCTCGAATGATGTGCTTCCTATAACAACCCTTCCTTAATTGGATGCGTGTCTGGAACACACAATCATCCCCGGAAATGAAGTACCCCATTCTCGTCACTCGGGAAATCCATCTGTCGTTCAGAATCTATTGTGCTGCACAAAAACTGTAGATGCTGATCACTAACTTAAGATTCTTTGATCCTCTCAACAATAGTAGAGTGGGCAACCATAGAAACTAACACTCCCCGAGATGTTTGACCTTGTTCAGACAATCCCAACTTTGAGAACTATCGAACCAAATCCGTAACTACTATCCAATGACTGGCTAGAATCCCTCGGGACTTCCTGCTCAGTGCATCAGTTACTATATTAGTTTTTCTCGAATGATAATAGATTGTGCAGTCATAATCCTTCAGATATTCCATCCACCGCTTCTATCTCAGATTCAGTTCTTTCTGGGTGAACAGATATTTCAGACTTTTATGGTCTATGTCGATTTCAAAGACAATCCCGTACAGATAATGTCTCCATATTTTCAAGTGAAAATAATGGCTACCAATTCCAAATCATGCACTAGATAATTTTTTTCGTGATCATTTAGTTGACAGGAGGCATAAGATACTACATGGGCGCACTGTATCAGAACTGCTCCCAACCCTTGGATAGAAGCATCAATATACAATACCATCCCATCAACGCTAGGAGGAATCACTAACAGTGGTGCAGAAATTAGCCACTGCTTGAGCTCCTGAAAGCTAGCCTCACAAGCCTCTGGCCAGGTGAACTTGATCCCCTTCTGGGTCAAGCGAGTAAGTGGCATGGCAATCTTGGAGAATCCCTCCACAAATCTACGATAATATCTGGCCAAACCCAGGAAACTACGGACTTCCTGTACTGACTTTGGTTGCTCCCAACTGGTAACTATCTCGATTTTTTGAGGATCCACTGAAATACCTCTGCTAGACACCACATGTCCAAAAAAAACCCACAGAGGAAGCCATAATGCACATTTTCTAAACTTGGCATACTGCTGCTCCCGTCGCAACGTATTCAACACTATCCGAAGATGATGCTTATGCTCCTCCTCAGATCAGGGATATATCAAATATCATCTATAAAAAAAATAACAAACTGATCCCGATATCTCAAGAATACCCAATTTTTCAAATCCATAAATGTGGCTGGAGCATTAGTAAGCCCAAATAGTATCACCAGAAACTCGTAATGCCCATAATGAGTGCGGAATGCTATTTTCTGCACATTCTCATCTCTTACTCTAAGATGATGGTAGCCTGAATGCAGATCAATCTTAGAATACACACATGTATCCTTGAGCTGATCAAACAGATCCTCTATCCTTGGCAGTGGATATTTGTTCTTAATTGTGACCACATTCAGCTGCCGGTAGTCAATGCATAACTGCAATGATCCATCTTTCTTTTTGACAAAAAGTACCGGAGCTCCTCTGGTTCATCCAATAAGGAGGTTTTCGATACCGACGCGATACCTAGAATCACCTCTATCACAAATTCCACTTGCCTAGGATGTGGCAAGCCCGACAGTTCATCTGGAACCACATCCGGATACTCTCGGACTACCCGCACATCAGAGAGGGGTGGTAGTCCTATGTTCTCAACTTTAACTACAGGTAATAAATTATTAGTGAAAGCCCTAGAGCCGATCATGTGATGATTGTTGTATAGACTTGTTGTATCATATTTTTATATATATTTATAAAGGCATTTCTTTATGATTATTATACTTACTTGTATTAGTGCCAAATAACTAAGTATAATAGCGTCCTTGAGTAGAAGGTTCTTATCTATATCAATTGATTGGTTGAATCGATAATGAGATGATATAGAGAATACTACTCTTAATCATTCCTAGTCAAGTATTAATATTCAGGGACAATGTTAATGTGAAGAGACTAGCATGTAGGTCAACTCGATGACTTGATCTCACAAGTCATGGATATGAGATATCAAGTTGACACATGGGTATGCATTGGAGAATTTATACTGGATGACCCGCTATGAGAAAGTATCATGGATCGTTATATGAGTGTCATATACTTTCTCATGTGACTATTAGTATGACTATTAGTCCTTGGACCTGAAGTCATCATGGTTCCCTACATAAGGAGTTGCATACTTTGGCTTCGTCAAACGTCACCCGTAAATGGGTGGACTATAAAGGCGATTACTGGGTATGTAACAAATTATGCGGAGGGATGTGAGTGATGTAGATGGGATCTATCCCTCCTATATGAGGGAAGTGATATCATGATCATGATTCTTGATAGAGTGAGACCACTAAGTGCATGGCTATGCCCAAATGAGTCAATATGAGATATTGAGCTCATTTGATTAGAGTGAGTCTACTTGGAGGTCAAGATATAGATTGTATAGAGGATGACACAGTCTATGCCTCAATTGATCAATCTAGATGTCAAGGATAGAGGGACATTGTCACATATTGTGAGAGTCACAATGGTGATGTTGGATCTCAACATTCTTGTAACTTGGGTAGCAATGATATGTTGCTAGACACCGCTCATTGCTTATGTTTCTAAATCAGTTTAGGAGCATTGCCAACGTTACAAGAACTTATAGGGTCACACATAAAGGGAATTAGATGGAGATTAGGTTCATATGATGGATCAAGAGGATTAGGTTCATATGATGAACCAAATTGAATTAAGAGTAATCCAAATTAGACTAATTGAGTTGGACTCAATTTAATTCAAGTGTTGAATGAGTCTAATTTAGGTTTGATTCATTGAGTCAATTTAAACTAATGAATATAGATTCATTAAATTAAATTGACTTGAATCAAAGGTTAGATTTGATCAACCATTGGAGATAAGAGGTCAAGTTTGACTTGACTTGAGAGGGAAGATGAAGGGTCAAGTTTGACTTGACCAAATGCCACTTCATGGTGACTTGGCATAGGGCCGGCCAATGATGATGTTCCACATCATCATGGACACATCATGGTGTGCCACCTCATGAGGAAGTCCAAGATCCATGGCCCTTGGTATTACATGGATGTATTTAACCCTCCTTAAGTGGCCGGCCAAAGGAGTTAGTAGTGAATTGAATTCATCTTGTTCCTTCTCTTCTCTTCTTCTCTCCCTCTCCTCTATTGCCGAAACCTCCCAAGAGTGCTCGCACACTCTAAGTGGTTCTCTCCACCTTTTGTCTGTGTGGATACGTGTAGAGGAGTGTACACTTGACACTCTACGAGATCCGATAACCTTTTGGACGAGCGGGATAAGCGAAGGGCATCGCTACAAGGGTAACATTCTTCCCATGTAGATCTAAGGTAGATCTAGTGTAGATAAACATGTACATGAATTTTATTTATCTTTGCACGGATCCGTGGTTGGCTTCTGAGGTTTCCGCAACGTAAAAAGAGATTTTTGCAGCTCGGAGAGTCTAACATAAATACCCTTGACAACCATGGACTAATAACTTGTGAGCATGTAAAGAAGATATAATGGATAGTCCATCATCTCTGGTGCTAACAAATTTCCAAGCTGGTTGATCCGGTGGTCGAAAAGTCACCACCTTGCTCTATAACCCACTGTAGCATAATAAGTGGCCAATCAGTCCATACTGAGAATAATATCAAACTCTACCATCTCCAACATATGGAGGTCCACCGTAAGGATATGCTCATCGAAATCCAAGGGGCATCCTTTGATTTCTTGATGGCTAGTCAGCACTTCTCCTGATCGCAAAGATACTGCTAACCCACAAGAATGAACCATCGGAATCCTTCCGACTCTATCCAGAAATATTCTAGATACGAATGATTGGGAACTACCGGTATCAATCAAGGTGTCAACATATATAGAATAAACTGAAACCATACAAGAACCCATTTACAAATAAATCACCTACTCTAGTTGCATTAATAGCGTGCAGGTCTATAATGGCTTGGGCTTGCACAACCTCGTTTCTGTGCATTGCTATGCATCCTCTAGATCCAAGCATTGCAACAACCCATTCACAGTGTTTGCCCAAGAAAGACAGAGCAAACTCTGGATCCACTATGGGTTCTCCACTTATAAGCTCTCTGGCATCATCCCCATGGGCAAAACAACGATTAATGTCCTCACTCTCGAACAGGTCTATCAAGTGTGACCTGTAGTCTCGGACCATCTCAAAAACTTGTCAAATCCAGGGAGATCGAAACTCCCCTCTGCTTTAGCAATTCTAATAGCAGTTTTGATTTGCTCCTTTAAAATACTCTCTATTAAGTTCATCAGTCTGAAGATTCATAGCACCAAATAGGCATGGATGCATGGTTCGATTCCCATCAGCATCAACTAAGAAGGCGCACTGCTTAGTCTTATATCAACTAACCAGATATAAGACTTTATGCAAGTATAATAAAGTCTTATACCAATATCTAACTCGCAATGTCTACTTATTGATCTCCAACTCCTAAAGCACTTGCTACGGAGTCATTTCCATACACATAACTTGGTCTGATGCCTTTCGGTAGGATATGATAAAAGATCCAAACATCTTAATCCGAATGTGAGCCAATAAACCGTGGGTGGCTTACGACATTCATTCAGATTCTTGAGCTTTTAGGTGGGTGTAAACTCTGCAAGTCAATGACTCTGCATGGTACTCTCATTCCAAACCACCACCCTACTTAAAGCTCAAGTATTCCCTAACAAGTCAAAGGAAAGTGAGCGGGGGAAATACTCTCTCACAATATCACTACATCGTAACCAAGTGATGTTGTTTTCTGTCGAAGGCTATTTCCTACATCTTCCACCAAGTACCGGCTTGATTCCGATAATGGTATTCAACTAAGCCCACTTTCTCCTGGTCCGTACAATCCATGTACTCGAAAGTGTCTTCTAAAATTTCCTGCCAAGCACAGGCAATCCATGGATCAGACTCCTCTCGGAACAAGGTAAGTCTATCCTTAGCCGAATGCACCAATACAAATATTCGTGTTGTATCATTAAGCCAACCTAGAGTCTGCATGTACCGGCAATTTCTAACCTCTGATATGAGATTGACGAGGTTGTTCCAGACTAACTGGCTTAGTCATAGTAGTCTCGGGTTCCACAACTCTGGCTGGTCGCCTTGGTTGATGACCCCTACTACTAGTCTATACAGGTGGCATATCTCCGTCTGTCAACACCTGCTAAACAATCTTAGATAAATATCTAAGTAGAAATATAAAGTATCAAGAATTCTTACTTGGTGTTGCTCGGAGCTCATGCCGCTGTCCATCCATCTCACATAACCAAATCCAAACCAAAAACCAAAATGACTCCGAGGTCCAAAACTCAATAAAACAATTTTGTAGGAATCACAACCTAGGCTATGATACCAATAAAATTGTCATGCCCCGAGAGTATACCGAGCCAAAAATAAACGTACAACATTTCCCCTGTATGTGACACCAATATCCTGTACATACAAGCCTTTTGGCCATAACCACAACAACATATACCAAAAATATATATAAAAACACAACAGAAACATCACAACTGAGTGATAAACTCACAACCACGCATACCGGTATGACTGACACAAAAATAGGAAAAGTACCTACATAAATCTGAAATGACACAGGTGTACATCAACAACACAAGTACAACCACATAACATCATATAACTCCAAGTGCATAACCAAAACAAGTGAAAACCAAAAACAACCACCGGAGCCTCAGAAAATGAGATGGGATGGATCAACCAGCTATGCTCCAAGTCGTCACCAAGTCTTCTACCTGTTACCTGGGTGACAAGAAAACCCAGGGTTTGTAGTGGTGAGTATAAAACTCAGTGGTAATATAGAAGAACATGCATATATCAAATATCACATGTAAATCAACAATATACAACCTACAGGTACAACAGGTATGCATCGTTATACTCTATATATATACATACATATACCAGCTAAACAAAAGAATAACAAAAGATGCTGACATACATAACAGTGAGCTACTCTACACTCATCCAATGAAGTTCGACAAAGAATTGTCGTGAGCTCGCGTGAGCATCACGCGAGCACGCCACGCGCTCGCGGTATTCTTTGCCCGAGCACCGTGTGTGCATGTGCTCGCTGCTACTTCCAACGTGAGCACGCGATAGGGCCTAGCGTGAGCATGCGATAAGGGAACAAGCACACTGCAAGGGCAGGGGCGTCACCACTGCCACGTGCGTGCATTGTGATCGTCCTTCATGTGATCTGTGTGCGTGCATAGCGATCGTCTTTCAGGTGACCCTAGTCGTTCGTGCACCAATGGTTTGTCTAGGTCATTTGCCCAGCTGTTGTTTCAAGCTCCGTGCGTGGGCGGTTCATCACCGCCCCTGGATCATGCACAACTATTGTATCGACATCGATCCTCCACGGCATGTACTCGACCCACAGCAGAGTCAACATGTTATTCAAATTAAATCAGTAATGTGTAATATAAATACAAAATTAATGTTTTATTTTTCATAGGCTAGTCGTTCTTCGTCTTGTAGGTGATCTGCGTGTTCGTAAAGTCTTCTACTGTAAGCTCATCCGTTGCTTCCACCAAGACAGGTATATTGTATATTCAAAAATTTGTGGCATTATCAATCTATAATATATATAATTAATATTTGATTTTATGTATTTCTTTTACTATAAATATGCATTAATTGTTTGATATGTTATAGTTTGTAATTCAATATCATACAAAAAATAAGTAAGCACTAGAAGAATTTATTTTGAGTATAAATTTATTATTCAATTAATATGGATGGAACATAGAAAAAATAGAATTAATCCTTGATATAAATTTGGAAACATGACAAATGGAGAGAGAAAGAAGTTGGATGTATAAAAAGAATTTTCTAGAATGTCGAGGTTTAACCGATGAATTTATTATTGGGTTGGAACAATTTTTAAACTTTGCTGGTAGTAATGTTGAGTTTATGGATGGGAATAAATTAAGGTGTCCGTGCAAAAAGTATCATAATGGTAAATTTTTTCAGTGTGATAAAGTTTAAGAACATCTTTGTAGATTTGGTTTTACCCCAAATTATTATAATTAGACATGTCATGGTGAACCGTTCATATCCGATGAAAAGGTTGGACGAAACATACAAAGGACAGTTAATGGAGATCAAAGGTATTATGATCAATTTAATCCATATCAGAGGATGATAGTTGATGCGTTTGGTCATAATTTAAATACCGAATCGAATGCTGCAAGTTCTAGTTATCCTCAAACATTTGAACACATGTATACCAGTTATTCATCACCGTTGGAGGAGGTAGAAGTAACAGGTGTTCATGAAAATGTTTACAATGAACCATATCTCAAATTTTAAGAAGTGTTGAGAGCTGCAGATGAACCCATATGATCTAGTTGTGACAGTCACACTAAATTATCTTTAACCGCAAGATTGTTGAATGTTAAAGTTGAGCATAATGTGTCCGAAGATTATTTTAATGATTTCGTTCAAAGTTATTGGAGAAGTATTTCCGTGTGATCACTTAATACCCAATGATTTTTATAGTTTGAAAAAACTCGTGAAAGATTTAGGTTTTCGGTGCAAAAAATTAATGTTTGCAAAGATGGTTGTATGCTATATTGGGGAGATAATGCAGATGCAGAGATTTATAAATTCTGTAATCAATGTAGGTACAAGAGTACCACAAAATTGAATCGTAATAAGTGACGTAAATCATACAGACAAATGTTCTATTTGCCTTTAACTCCTAGATTGCAAAGGCTTTATACATCAAAGGTCACTGCTGAACACATGACTTGGCATGCAAATCATGAAACAGAGGAAGGGCTAATATGTCATCCATCAGATGCAGAGGCGTGGAAAATTTTTGATAGAACATATCCTGAGTTTGCGAATGAGACTCAAAACATCAGGTTGGGTCTATGTGCTGAAGGATTTGCTCCATTTGGCAAATCAGGAAGAACTTATTCTTGCTGGCCAATTATCTTAACTCCGTATAATCTTCCACCCGATATGTGTATGAAAATACCGCATATGTTTTTAACATTGATTGTTCTTAGCCCTTATAATCCCAAGAAGTTAATAGATGTTTGCATGCAACCACTGATTACCGAGCTAAAACAACTATGGGATGAGGGTGTTTCTACATATGATGTTCATACTAATCATATGTTCACAATGAGAGCTACACTTCTTTGGACCGTAAATGATTTTCTTGCTTATGGTATGTTATCGGGATGAAGTACCACTGAGATTTTAGGATGTCTAATATGTATGGAGAGATCAAAGTCATTTAGATTGAAACATGGAAAGAAACCGAGTTATTTTGATTGTCATAGACAATTTTTCCCGTCAAATCATAGAAATAAAGAAGAATTCACTAAGAATAGAATCGAAAGAACACCTCCACCTTTGAGATTAACCGATCAATTCTTATGATACAGAGTGCTTGACTTTCCATCTGTTATCGAAGAACCAAATGTTACAACATATGACTATGGAAGTACACATAAATGGACTAAACAGAGTATATTTTGGGATTTACCGTATTAGAAGAGTAATTTGATTCATCACAATCTTGATGTAATGCATATTGAGAAGAATATTTTTGATAATCTGATAAATATGGTGATGGATATTATTGGAAAAACAAAAGACAATTTGAATGCAAGAAAAGATATGTGTCTCGTATGTAAATAACCTTCCCTTGATGTTGATGAAAATAACAGGGGACCAAAATCAAAAACAGTTTATACCTTAAATAAGGATCAGAGATGGATTATTTGTGAATGGTTGAAATCAGTGACACTACAAAAATAAGAGTATTTAGCGACGAATTTTGCAATGAATTTTGGAAAAAAATTCGTTGCAAAAATTTTTTGCAACAAAATTTGCAACGAAAAAAATTTCGTTGCAAATAATTCGCTGCTAAATTTTGCAATGAAAAAAAAATTCGTCGCCAAATTGAAACGAATAAAATTTTCATTGAAAAATGTGTCTCTAAATTTGGCAATAAAAATAACTATTCATCGCCAAATTTAGCGACGAATAGTTTGGCAACGAATTTAATTTTCATTGCCAAATCTCCGACGAAAAAAAATCATTGCAAAATTTTCAAGATCAGTCGACTCAATATACGACCAGTTCGACTGATCGGTCAACTACCAAAGGTTCTGTAATATGCTACAGTAATGGCAGTCGACTGTGTTAGGGCAATCTCTTGTCGTAATATGGTTTTGATGGTGTGGCAAAGGGTTTAAGTTAGTTTGATATGTGATTTGATATGTGCGTTGAAGTCGTGCAGGACTTAGTAATTCGCACATGGAGCCTTGGCGGGTTCACCCTCACAACCTCGGTCCTTGAGTCGGTGAAGGATGACTTTGCGGAAGTCGTGCGCTTGGAGCATCCGAGGGACCGCCGGACGAGATGACTTGAAGTGAAGCCAAGGAAACAGACTTCGGAGGCAAGAGACGCGAAGGAGCATTGCAGAGCCGTGCGCCTGATGCTGCCGAGGGACATGGCCGCGAACGAAGAGAGCTTCGGCGAGGGACTTCGAGTGAGCTGAGAGAATGAGTGAAATGTAAGTAGCTCATTAGGTGAACTTGGCCGAATGGATGAGTGTCGGAGACTTGACCTCAAGGGTTAAGGTTTACCCGACCGCCGGAAGCTCAAACTTATGTTAAGTTTGAGTTTCACACGACACCGATCATTGCCATGGAATAGCCGATCGCTCTGAGTCAGTGAGTTTGGTGTATCCGATCGATGGGTTTATGCCCAGTGATCGCCATGGAATGGCAAATCGCGAAGAGGATATCGCGGGCACAGAACCGCTCGTAGCCGACTGGGCAGTCGACTACGGAGGCAGCAGTCGACTGCTGAGGTCCAGCAGTCGACTGCCAAGAGTTCCGTTGGACTACAACGGTCGGGATCCGACGTGTTCGGAGGCCGTTGTAGTGACGGCAGTCGACTGCCAAGGGCAGCAGTCGACTGGTGGCGGCCAACGGGAAGAAATCAGCCCTCTCTATAAAAAGAGAGGGTGTAAGCCTTTGAGAGGCTAATGCTTATGCTCTAAGTGATCTTCCTAGTGCCCCACAAGCTCTAAACTCTTCTTACTTGTTTTTACTTCATTCTATTTGTAAGAAGAGTGATCTTGATTGTAAAGGTTACCTCCACCTAGCTTGGTGCAAAGGAGAGACCAATAGTGATTGGATTTGGAGGAGTGATTCACCTCGGACGAATCGGGATCGTGGATTAGCGGCGTAGCCGTGAACCACGTTACATTCTTTGTTAGCACTTGTTTTCTCGTATTTCTATTTGCTTGTCTTTATTAGTCTTCCGCTTGCGTTAATTAGTATTGTAGATGAACAAATACCGACATCCAAACGAAAAGGGCTATTCACCCCCCTCTAGCCGGCCATACCGATCCCCTACAAGTGGTATCAGAGCCGAGGAAAGCTTGTCGAGGACTAACCGCCCCAACAAGCAACTTTCAAAATGGCCGGCTCTAACATCCATTCTCCGAAGTTTGAAGGAGAATTCGCTTGGTGGAAGAAGCGAATGGAGGTATTTTTCGAAATGGATTTTGACATTATGATTACAATGGAATCCGGTTTCGTTTTGCCTAGGGATGAAGAAGGGAAGCCAATAGAGAAATCTAGGTGGACCAAAAGGCAAAGGGAAGAGCACCTTGCAAATTCAAAAGCCAAGCATCATCTCTTCAATGTGCTCCCCCAACAAGAAATCAACCGAATAGGAGAATGCCTAAGCGCCAAGGAGATGTGGGAGAAGCTAATTGAGCTTCATGAAGGCACATCCGAGGCAAAGCTAGCAAGGAGAGATCTCCTCCGCTCCCAACTATCCAACATTAAATTAGAAAAGGGAGAAAAGGTAATTTCTTTGCATTCTAGATTCAAAGAAATTTTAAATGGACTAACAAGTGTAGGAGAAAGGCTCTCCAATCGCGACATGATAATGAAGGCCATAGATGCTTTCCCCCGATCATCCAAGTGGAGTTCAATGGTGGACTCATTTTACATTTCAAAGAATCTAGAGGTAAGTACTCTAGATGAATTTTTCTCCACTATGGAATTACTTGAATCTAGGCTTGAAGGAATACAAGAAGAGCCAAAAATACAACCTTCAAGGGGAGTAGAATTGTTGGCAAACAAGGGGAAGAAGAAGATAGAGATCCCCTCCTCCTCCGATGATGAAGCCTCTACCTCCTCCATGGATAGTACGGAAGAAGCCTACATGGTAAGGAAGGTAAGACGTGCATTTAAGAATTTTAGATTTGATAAATCTCATGATAGGAATAGAAGACCAAGGGGGAAGGTCATATGCTACAATTGCCAAGGAGAGGGGCACATAAGGGACAATTGTCCTCTCCTAAACAAGAGCAAGGAAGAGAGGAAAAAGAAAGAAGAAAAGAAGAAGAAAAAGGGGAGCAAGAAAAAAAAGGAAGAGGAGAAGAAGACAAAGGAAAAGGGAAAGGCTAAAGCTCTCAAGGCAAGGACTTGGGATGATCCATCCTCATCCTCCTCATCATCATCGGATGAGGAGAATGCCTTTGTCACCAATTTGGCCTTGATGACTTTTGATGACTTGGATTGTTCTTCATCTGATAATGAAGGATCAAGCTCAAGTGGGGAGAGCTCAAGTGAAGGGGGAGTTTCTACATCCTCATCATCCGAAGAAGAAGAAGACATGGAAACTATGGTAACGAAAGCCTCTCCTAAGAAAATAGTTTCCATAATTTCTAGTTTAACTAAGGACTTATTTGGAATGAAAAAGAAAAATAAAAGCATGCTTAATCAAATTAAGGCATTGGAAAATAAGCTAGAAAATGCATGCTTAAATGATAACATTTCTTCTAGCTTAAATGATGAATGCTCACATGACCTTTATGTGCCATTAGATGTTAGTGATGCATGTATAAATGAAAATAGGGCTTTAAGGGAAAAGGTAGATTATTTAACAAAAGCCCTAGAAAAATTCACAATTGGCTCCAACACATTGAACATGATCTTAGGGAGCCAAAGAGCTAGTTTCAACAAAAAGGGCCTAGGCTACAAGGAAAAGAAAAATGAGAAGGCCTACAAATGCCTAATAGCTAGGGGACAAGATAAGAAGAAAGTAATAGCTAGGAAATGGATCCCCAAGGAATACTTAGTGAACCCAATAGGGAAGAACTAATTTTGGGTTCCAAAATCCATCCTTAAGGGTTAGGATAACTCTAGGGTAGTCAACCATATGCAATTGACCTATATCATATTTTGGTTGACTTAGGATGGCGGGACAACATTTTTAGAATAGTGTTGGGTGATGATAACGTGCTCATAAATAGATAATAATGCTTAAATCATGATGATTAATGTAATTGCTATGTATGTTTGAAATCATGATTTATGATTTTAATATTTGGCACGTAATTATGAGAAATAGGATTGAATCATGCTTTAGGTGATACTTTGTTTATTATCATCTTATAATACCTAATGCATGACTATTATTTGATGAACACATGAGTTTCATGATCATAATGTAGAATTCATTCATATATGTCTTTATGATCATGAGGATTATTAGGTTGATACTTAACCTTGATAGAATTGCATGAATATATTGGTTAAGTATACACAAATACCCCCCTAGGATGCATCTCACACTCACTATAGGCTAACTTGATTGCAAACTTAGCATGGGTGAGATGTTAGGATGATACAAATGTCCACTAATGCCTATGACATTTAGATGGTCATTTAAAAGTATCAATATAGCAATAATAGACCAATCATGGGGAAGACTTATGTTTAATTCATAGACATATTGCCCAAAAATCATGGTTGGATATTTCATATGTTTTCAAAACAATTTCTTACTTTAAAATACATGTATTCATGTTTTGAAACAATTGGATGCAAGACTAGGTGTTAAAATGGATACTCTTATGATCAAAAACCTAGTAGTTTTTAAAGCTTTTGGATTTTTGGCAAATATGTGGAAATATAATGATTTTTCATGAAAACATATTTTTCACTGATAGATATACTTAAAAGAAATGTGTTCCCCAAATTTTATGATTTTTCGAATTTTCTGGAATTTTTAATGCATTTCTGAAATTCATCCAGAAAATCAGAATTTCGGAATCCATTGTGCGATCATTGCCATCTATATCGATAGTGATTTGCTAACTAAAAAAACAGCCCAATATTTTCTGATTTCAGATTTTAATCAAGTTTTTGGGTGTTCTCTTTCTACTATATTTGATGCCATGTGTTTATAAATTAGGATTAAACTTTTTGATGGTGTCAAAGGGGGAGAAATGTATGTTTAAGTAAAGGGGAACATATTTAGGGGGAGAAATGATTATGCTTATGATAGGGGGAGAACATTTTTATGGGAAGTTTCATGGATTTAGGGGGAGTTGCATGTTGCTATATCATGTTTATGTTTACATGCTTTCTTACATTAAAATTTATATCAAATGTTTTTACCTAACTTAAACGGATTGCCACACATCAAAAAGGGGGAGATTGTTAGGGCAATCTCTTGCCGTAATATGGTTTTGATGGTGTGGCAAAGGGTTTAAGTTAGTTTGATATGTGATTTGATATGTGCGTTGAAGTCGTGCAGGACTTAGTAATTCGCACATGGAGCCTTGGCGGGTTCACCCTCACAACCTCGGTCCTTGAGTCGGTGAAGGATGACTTTGCGGAAGCCGTGCGCTTGGAGCATCCGAGGGACCGCCGGACGAGATGACTTGAAGTGAAGCCAAGGAAGCAGACTTCAGAGGCAAGAGACGCGAAGGTGCATTGCAGTCGTGCGCTGATCTTTGTGAGGGACGTGGCCGCGAACGAAGAGAGCTTCGGCGAGGGACTTCGAGTGAGCTGAGAGAATGAGTGAAATGTAAGTAGCTCATTAGGTGAACTTGGCCGAATGGCTGAGTGTCGGAGACTTGACCGCAAGGGTTAAGGTTTACCCGACCGCCGGAAGCTCAAACTTATGTTAAGTTTGAGTTTCACACGGCACCAGTCGACTGCCATGGAATAGCAGTCGACTGCTCTGAGTCGAGTGAGTTCGACTGGTATCCGACTGATGGGTTTATGCCCGTGCATGCCGAAGGATATCACAGACGCAAGCCGCTCGTAGCCGATCGGGCGATCGACTACGGAGGCGCGATCGGCTGCCGAGGTCGCAATGATCATTGCCAAGAGTTCGGATTGGACTACACGGTCGAGATCTGATGTGTTCGAGGCCGTGTAGTGACGGCAATGATCGCTAAGGCGCGTGATCGTAGTGGCGGCCAACGGGAAGAAATCAGCCCTCTCTATAAAAAGAGAGGGTGTAAGCCTTTGAGAGGCTAATGCTTATGCTCTAAGTGATCTTCCTAGTGCCCCACAAGCTCTAAACTCTTCTTACTTGTTTTTACTTCATTCTATTTGTAAGAAGAGTGATCTTGATTGTAAAGGTTACCTCCACCTAGCTTGGTGCAAAGGAGAGACCAATAGTGATTGGATTTGGAGGAGTGATTCACCTCGGACGAATCGGGATCGTGGATTAGCGGCGTAGCCGTGAACCAGGTTACATTCTTTGTTAGCGCTTGTTTTCTCGTATTTCTATTTGCTTGTCTTTATTAGTCTTCCGCTTGCGCTAATTAGTATTGTAGACGAGCAAATACCGGCATCCAAACGAAAAGGGCTATTCACCCCCCTCTAGCCGGCCATACCGATCCCCTACAGACTGGTCATTTTCATCAGTCGACTGTCAAGTGAATAGTCGACTGCTTAGTCGGCTACGAAACGTTCTGTAAGATGCTACAATACCATCAGTCGACTGATCATATTGATCAATCGACTAATGATGAAAATCTATTTTGTCGATGCATTTTTTCATGTATCAGTTGACTGATGGTTTACATTAGTCGACTGATACATCAATTTTTGCAACGAAAATAATTTTTTCGTTGCAAATCTGGAAAAATAAAAAAATATTTTAATAGATTATACTTTTTTTCCTTTTTTACAACAAACACATACAACAATATAAACAAATTTAGACATCAAATTTTAATACTGAATTAATATATATATATAACAAACCTAAACAAACTTATAATACATAGATATTGTATGTGATAAGTCAAGTAACATTTAAATACAACTAATAAATTCAAAGGTAACCACCATCATCATCAAAAAATACATCATCATTGTCATTATGACAGGGATCAGGAGGAGGAGCAGATCAAGAAGGAGGAAGTTGACTTGAACTAGACGTTAATTGAAGATGTTGCATAATGAACATTTATTACCTTCGAAATTCGTTCATCTGTTCATTTAAGTCTTTTACTTGCTGAGCATTTTCTCTCGATTCAGTTTCCTTCTATGCTAGTAACTCCCTCAAATGATTAACCTCTTCCATTTATTGATTTACTTGTTCTTTTGATGCCGGGGAGGATGAAGAAGAAGCACCAGGGACTCTATAGGATCGGCTCAAAGAACTAAGTCCAATTATTCTTCCACTTTTCGACCCTCCAATTGCTTCGAGCCAAAAATTTATATTGCTAATAGAAGGCTCAGATTCGACTGCATCATCACTTGCACTCAAATTTCTCTGTGAAAATTCATCGTATTTCTCCTGTTGTGAAAGAAAATAATTTAAATACTAACATAAGAATTTAAATTTTTAAAATTACAAACCTTCATTATTCTAGCTCTTTCCCCACTCCACATCTTATCTTTCTTTTGAAATGTACGGGTGAAAGTGTCTATAAATAATGACTCAGTCCCCGTCTCCCGGGCCTAAACAAATAGTTAAAATTTATAAATTAGTAAGTATTAGATTACAAAATTATAATTTGAAAAAACTCACCAATCGATGTCTATGCTCATTAATATTTACTTATCCTCCTGCATACGTAGCTGACATAACGTCAGAATTACAATGCTGATTTTGCTTATTTTTCTCACTCCTTCGTTTGCTATCCTTAGATCCCTAATGTGCAACAATTTTATTCCAATTCTTCTCAATTATACAGTCTGATTTTTTATTTCTAGTTTTCGCATGATTGAGTATGTTTCTGATATGATCATTATACATTTTCTTAAAAATCCTCCTAATCTCTAGTGTTTCACTCTCCTCCCAAGTAAATACCCGCTGCAGTAGAGAAAAATTAAATTGATTATATTAATTGCAATTTTATATACAAAATGATTTAAATAAGTTACCTTGAACTCATTCCACCACAAAATTTTTAATTCTTCTGGCGTGCTCGTATAAGTCATAGAAGCTCCGCCCCAATGATTATTCACTATTTTATTCACCTCGTGAATAACATGTACAAAATTTGTATATCTAACATAAAATAAAAACAAACCTCGTTAGATACTTATAAAAATACATATCGTATTAAAAATTAAACACAGATAATCTAAAACTTGAATACTTACAAATCTCTGTGCGGAGATATCAACTCTCTCGTATCTTCTCTCTCAACGAGTGATTGTTGTACCGGGAAAGATACATTAGTAGGTATCTATTGAGAACCAGAAGATCCTGCAACTGGAGAAGAGGTGGAGGACACATTTTCTGCAAGAGCATCAGAATGTGTAGGGGCTGAAGTAGAGGAATACCGTGATCTTCCATCGCTACTCCGTCTATGACCGCCATATCGAAACTAACAATAATAATTATTAGAAGAATATGACAGTAAAAAAAAATTACATTTGCATATCGAATTTATAATATGAACAATATGAAAAAATTACCATATTCATAACAACTGGATGATCTAAAAAAAATAGTTCATTAATATATCAAATATATAAAATTTCGAATTAGACAGTAAATTAAAACATAATTAGTACTCAATAAAAGTTATCCACAATTAGAAATCGAAGTCCGCATTATAATTTTCATTCTAGTCATGTGTCTATTCATCATCGTCTTCATCTTCATATTGTCATCGTCATCGTCATCCTCATCCTCATCTTCATCCTCATTCAGTTCACTTGCATCAACGGCTACTACTACGCCGCTGGGATCTCATAACATTGAAATATTATATTCTTCAATATGAAATGTATTGACAACTTCATCTTGTTGATATGCTATGTCTTTCCAATGTTCCTCAATTTTATTACGTGCTTTTGTTTTACAAACAACCCACTAATCACTTTTGTCTCGTCTCAGACTAGAATATGAAGCATAAAATACTTGAATCACTTGTTGTGCTAACACAAATGGTTCATACCTCTTGTATATTTTTTGTAATTAATTTCAACCAAATTAAACTATGGATGCACCCTCATGCCTTTGATAGGGTCAAACCAACGACACATAAATAAAATAACTCGCAAATCTGAGCCTGGGTATGCTACCTCTAAAATTTCATCTAGCAAGCTGTAAAACTCATTCCTTGCACCTCCATCATTAGATGACTGAACACAAACTCCACTATTCATTGTAGTTTTTCCAATTCCATAATCCTGAGTATGAAAATTATATCCGTTTACTTGCTCAATGTGAGCGTTATTATCAAGAACCTAAAGTCAAATAAATATGTGTTAAAGTCAAGAATCATCAAATTTATTATCATAGACTACTTACATATTTTTTAAACCATTGTGCAAATTCTTCATCGCAAAAAAGATCAAACTCATGCTCCGGAAGCTCAGAATATAGAGTTTGGAAAATCCTACCATAAAATTAAATATAACACGAACAATAATTTACGATATATGAAATATATAATATAACATTTATATACTCACTCGAAATATGACATTACTTCTGGACAGTTCAGTAAAATATATGTGTGGGCTGCTCACCACTCTTGACCAGTTAAGTATCTACTTGTACAAGATCCACTTGATCGACCAAGGTAGTTAAAAATTGAGAATGCCCTTAAATTTGGATAATAGGACCCTCATCGTTTCTTCCTGCTTTCCGACTCTTGCATTGAATGTGAGGTTCAAAATAATATGATGCAAAAGTTGTAACTTCCTCCACAATATATGCATTAACAATAGAAGCTTCAACATGAGCCTTATTTTTCACTTTTTTTTTCAAGTGATAGAGAAATCTAAGAGTAATACAATAAAATGTATTAGAAAATAAATTATACTAAATTTGATCAAATGAAATAACAATGATAAAAAAAGCAAAAAATTCACCTTTAAAATGGATACATCTATTGAAATTGAACAGAACCTCCAACTTTAGCCTCATATGTCAAGTGAACCAAAAGATGTTCCATGAAATCAAAAAACACCAGTGGAAATATTCTTTCTAAGTTACACAAAATGATCGGAATGCCTCTCTCTAATGTCTCCATGTGTGAATGACTCAATACTATCGAGCAGAGATTTGTCACGTCCCGAGAGTATGCCGAGCCGAAAATCAAACGGATAGCATCTCCCCTGTATGTGACAACATATCCTGTTTATACAAGGTCATTCGGCCAAACTGTCACAACAACATATAAAAAAATGTACATACAATAAACCACAGCAGAAACTATACAACGACATATAACCTACACACAGTGCATACCGGTATGACTGATCACATCATAAGAAAAATACCGACAGAAAATCCGAAATAACACTTGTGTACACCACATAACTGTAGAGGAAATGTTGACCGCTAGAGGGGGTGAATAGCGTCGTGCTCGTAAGTTGATGGAATTCGTTCGCGCTTGTCTCTACAATCTTCGTTAGCGTAGCGGAAATAGAAATAAATCAATAACGAAATAGACAAACACGTAAACACAACTATGTAACGTGATTCGAAATCGAATGGTTCCTACTCCACGGATTGAGCTCTAAAGAGCTCTAGCGATGCCAATCACACACCACTAATAAGCACTCCTTCTCGACACAAGTCGGAGGCGGAGAAACCCCTTACAAGTGATCTTACAATAGTAAGAGATGAATACAAGCAATATACAATACAAATACGAAAGACAAGTAAAGAAAACTTTACAATACTTTGCTTTTGATTGCTTGAATGCTTGGTTGCTTGACTTGCACTTGGAGACCCTGATTTGTAGTAACAAATCGCCTCAAAAGCTCTCAAGAAACGCTATTGATTTCCTCCTCCACGAGCTCCATTTAAATCTGCTGCCTGGGCTAGAAATTACCGATCAGTCGACTGATGACACTGTTGCTGTGAGACAACGGTGTAATTCACGCTGGAAAAATCTAATGGATAGGACATCAGTCGACTGATCATGACCATTAGTCGACTGATCGAGCCTTCACTCGACTGCTAACCCCAGTAGTCGAGTCTCGACTCGATTTTGTGCTCGAGATTCTGAGCACCAGTCGACTGATCACAATATCAGTCGACTGCTCGGCCAATCAGTCGACTGCCAAAGGCTGACAGTCGACTGCTGGGATAATTCTCACAGTCAAACCCTAGTTGACTCACGCCAGTCGACTGCCACATGACACCAGTCGACTGATACACCTCAAACATGAGGTTTAACCCAAGTATGGTGCCTCCATACTTGCTAGACCACCCGTAGTCTAGACCTAAGCCTTCTAGCCACCTCCGTCAGCCTCGCGCCTATCGGATCCCTCCAAGTCATTCATGACTTGTTCATCCATACGCTAGCCTTCAGGTGCTTCTGATGTGAGCAAAACATATAGAGTTTTAGGAGTAGTTTTCGCTCACATCTCATTTCATTTTGTGTTAGTTTCATGCATATGTTACTCTATTTTGCAAGCATTTCCTATTTTCTGGTTCGGAGGTCTGCTCGTTGTACTTTTATGTGCAGGTTAGCATTTTGGGTGAAAAGATGCATTTTCGGAGCAAAAGAAGGACATTTCGTAGCTAGACACAGAGTGGGACACGACTAGGGGCATGTGGATTAACATGGCCGTGTCCAATGGGCGAGATCAGCACCGCAAGGCCGCACATGGCCTGGCCATGTGGAAACACACGACCGTGTGGCGCCCCGATAGATTTGTGTGACTAGGGATTTTTTCGGATTTTGCAGCGGTACGAGGCGATGTCTATTTAAGGATGGCTCCGCCCAAACCCTAGGGGAGGCACGATGGCTAGGACGACATGTCGAAGCCCTAAAAAGTGTCGGTAACTCGCAACGGGGAGGAGGAACGCCGCCGAAGGTCCACGCCTTGCACTTCAACGCCGAAGAGAAAACCACGAAAGCATTGTAATTCTTTGTTCCTGCATTTTATTCCTTATGTATTTGAACATAGACATGTTTTGTGATTCTTCCATCATATACATGGAGTAGTACTTTTGATTCTAGGATTAGGGAGTAGCTTGTGTATACATACAATGTTGGTTCATATTAAATTCTGCCTTTGAGTTTGATTTGACAATTGGTAGTTATTTTTACTATATCTATGCATGTTTGGTTTTCTATCTGCTGTGTTTAGGCGATACGAGGGGTGATAACCCTCGTAACTAAGATTTAGAGGATTTTATATAAGGAACCTAGGGGTAAACCTGATCTCCTGTAACAGTGGGTAGAAGGGTGCATGAAATCGGAAATAGTTCACCATAGGGATTGATTTGACATCCTCATACCGTCTATCCCGTCCTTTTAGGCGGAGGTAACTCCCGGTAGATGCGGTGGCTCTGCGGGAGAGTGTATGATGTCCCTTTCACAAAACCATAGCTAAACGTCTAGACAACGCCAATTGACAACATTGTTTTCTGATACACAAGCGAAACCGAAGTCCTAGAATCTACTTTGAATTCCTCGACACACTCCTTTCCTCCTTCGTGTTACACCATATAGAGTAAAGTCCACCGACAACCCTCACCAATCGAAACCTCTTAGAGTTACATCCGAATAATTACAACCACTGAAAATATTTGGTATTCGAATCCCAGTCCCTGTGGGATCGATAATCTTTATTACTTGACGACATCTGTGCACTTGCTGGTGTTGAGCGCGAGCGCACGCTTTGAGTCTTCGATGGTCTCCATCGTGAGATTTGAGGTTGCGTTCATGCGCATTAAGTTTTTGGTGCCGTTGCTGGGGACTGAGCGATTCGATATCGAATCGAACGGTGGTAAATTGGATCGGACTTAGGACTAAATTTATTTTCTTGCTTTATTTTCTTTCTAGTTTACTTTATTTTCTTTAGTCTTATATCTTTCATATTTAGCTTTAGTTTTTAATTTTCTGTTATTTTTATTTTATTTAATTTTAGCAGTAGTTTCCTATTTACTTATTGCATCTTAGATTTTGATTTATCAGGTTGTTTTATTTTATGCTCTTAGAATTAGATTAGCACTCCTAACTTTGTGGCTTGGTTCGTCGTATGCTTAGACGTTTAGGATCGGAAGGTCTAATTCCGATCGACTTAGAAATTAAGCGAACCTTTCACCATCGGAGAGCAGAGCAGCGAAGGATGGAGGATCAAGCTGCATCTGAGGTGAACATAGGTAGTTGACCTCTGCGGGACTACGTATCTCCTAGCGCTAGAGGATTCATACCAAGTATAACTGGACCATCTATTTCAGCCAATAACTTTGAGCTGAAGCCGACACTTATACATATGGTCCAGTAGAGCCAATTCGGGAGAGCTGCGACTGAAGACCCGAACCGGCACCTTAAGGCATTTCTTGAAATATGCTCGATGATGAAAATGAACGGAGTCCCTACTAACGCGATCCACCTGAGCCTGTTCTCGTTTTCACTGCGGGATAAGGCTAAGACATGGCTTCACTCCCTACCTTCTGGTAGCATCACTACATGGGAGCAATGTGAGTAGCAGTTTCTGAATAAATACTTTCCACCAAGTAAGACTGCTCACATGTGCCATCTCATCATGAGCTTTCACCAGAAGGAGGGGGAGTCCTTGTTCGAAGCTTGGGATCGCTACAAGGGGCTACTCTACCAATGCCCCCACCACAAACTGGAGAGGTGGTTGGTGATCCACATTTTCTATAATGGGATCGCTTACGCCATGAAGATGTCCCTAGATTCTGCCGCAGGAGGAGCACTGATGAACAAGACCATAGAGGAGGCAGAGGAGCTTATCGAAGAGGTGGCCCAGAACCACCATCAATGGGCTTCCGAACGTGGTCAACCCACGCCTGTAGCAGAACGATACACTATCAACTCCATGGACCACCTTGCAGCAAAGATGGACGCGCTCAGTAGACGATTCGAATCTATGAATCCTTCATCTGCCTACGCAACCATTGATTTTGGAGAAAAAGCGGCAGCGTATCAAGAGGACTACTATGGAGGGTCAGGGACCTCAAACGAGCAGATTGAGCACTATGATGCGGTTGGGGACTATGACCAAAGGCCCCACAACCCATACTCCAACACCTACAATCCTGGATGGAGGAATCACCCAAATTTCTCCTATAAAAATAACTCAGGAACCTCCCAACCATCAGGGGGTATGGGCAGCAGCAGGGCAATGGGCAGTGACCACAGAAGTCCAGACTGGAACTGATGATGGAGGACTTCATCGCTACCCAAACTAAGGCCAATGAGGAATTTCGTCGCCAACATCAGAAGTCTGAAGAATCACTCAAAGACTTGAAGGCCACCGTTGACGGCCTTGCAAGTCATACCAGGATGTTGGAGACACAAGTGGCCCAGATAGCCCAAACCGTGTCACAACCTGTGAAGAGCTCTCCGGTGAGTCAAGGAAAAGAGGAAGGAGTGGGGCAAAATAGCCAATTTGCCAAGGGGTGTGCAACCATGATTACCATCCTACCCGACCAAGCTAAGTTTGAAGAGAAGATTCCATTACAGCTTGAGGACCCTGGTGAATTTGTTCTTCCCTGCTCGATTTATGGGGAGAGTTTCGACGAAGCTCTATGCGACTTGGGGTCATCAATCAGTCTAATGCCCTACGCATACTATCTGAAGATGGGACTGAGCGGGCTCCAACCAGCGAATCTTGGTATTCGTATGAGGGATGATTCAGTCAAGGAGCTCGTTGGCCTGCTACCACACGTGCCTGTGATGATTGAGGATTTTGTGATACCCATGGACTTCATCATACTGGACACAGGACCAAATCCCCAGAATCCCATCATTCTGGGAAGGCCTTTTCTAGCGACTGTAGGGTCGTGCATAGACGTGAAAGCACACCAGATCTCCTTGGAGGTAGATGGGGAGATCATCCTCTTCAGCCTTTCGGAGCACAGAGCTCCCTACCTCGACGGCTTAACATTTAGCAGAATGAATCCAGAACCTCCAGATGAAGATCCCGAGATGGATGAATGGAGGTTCACTGAACCTCCAGAGCCGAGTTGATAGTGGAGTGCGATCGAGCTAAACGACCTTAAACAGAGCGCTTCTTGGGAGGCAACCCAAGTTTAGTTTTAGATTTCCCTTTTTGATTGCATTTCATGCATTTGTTTGGTTTTAGTTTTGGTATCAATCTCATTTAGAGTTAGGACTAGAAAAGAACTTTGCGAGGCAAAAATGAAATCCATATTAGCCTACACGGCAAAGTGTATGAGAAAATTCGGCCCGTGGTGCATAAATGGGCGAAAAAGGGGGACACATGGCCTGGCCGTATGTTTTCCCATGTCCATGCCCGACCGACCCGAGGCGCACACAGCCTGGTCGTGTGTTTTCACACGGCTATGGCACGCGAGGTTAAAAGGGGCAAGCCATGTGTTTTCATCCCATTTGCGTCGTGTGCTTCGAAAACTCTTGCCCTAGCCATGTGATTTCATCTTCCCCACCATCTAGAAGCACTTTGAACCTCTAAGGAAGCCAAAAGAAGCAAGGATGATAAGGACCAAGCAAGTAGTACCTCGATCCGATGACTCGGAGCGACGAACAAGGAGAGTCGACGCCCCTCAAGCTCCGGAGGATGGTAACGCCCTACCCACTCTTCTTTTCGCAATAATGAATAAAGAGATAGATATAATATGCTCTCTACTCGTAAACTTACTGCTACTAGGTACTTAGATGAAGATTTGCTAGAGTCCTTAGGGTTGTTGGGTGATATTCAAGCCCTATTTGCAAAAATGGGGTGGGAAGAGATAATGAGAATAAGACACCTAACCTACCCTAGAATAGTTCTAGAATTTTTGAGTTCATTAGAGGCGGAAATTTTAACGGGTAGAGAGAGCGAGGAGGGTAGGATAACTTTTAGGCCTTTTAACATTGAGCATGAGTGGACCCTTCACCAATGGAACTTATGCTTTGGCTTGCCGAGTGGGGGAGAGAGAAGAACCCCTATTGGGTTCAACTCTCAAGAATGTTGGACCGAGTTGACGGGGGAGCACACTTATAACCCATCTAGAGCCAAAGCGTCGCACCTCCAAAACCCCATCTTTCAATACCTCCACCACATCATGTCCAGTACTATATTTGGTCATGGGGAGAGTGATGGTGTAGTTAGAGCTAGCGAGCTACTTTGCCTATGAGATATGCTACAAGAAAGGAGTAGCATCGATGTAGGGTCCCACTTCATTAGACACTTAGTGAAGATGGGCAAAGCAGCACGAGGAGAGATTAATGTGGGAGGCTTACTTACCCACATTTTCCATAGGATGGGGTACGAATACACAACATTAGAGAGTATAGAGGGGAGCCTTAGGATCGACCTAGGAGTGTGCATGGCCATGAAAAAGATTGTGAGAGAAGGAGACTCCTTATGCTTTGTAAGGAAAAATCTTACGACCCTTAGGCTCCCCGACCCGGATCGTACCACCATCGCTATACGCGCCAACTGGCGCTTGGACCTAAAAGTGGAGTCTCCTCCACATGAGGGCCCATCTACATCGGCACCCGTCTCTCCACCTTTATATCACTCTCCCTCCAGTCCACATGTGCATAGGAGCCCACCTAGTCCACGCCGACATGAGTTTGTACCTGCACCACCACCTTTTTCTACTTTTGAGCAGGATGCAGGTACGTCGACCTATGATTTCTCAGAGTTCCGATCGTGCCTCAACGACATTTACACTGAGCAGCAGACGCAGAGGCAGCGATGGGAGGAGCAGAGCACCTACTAGTAGGTGGAGTTCTACGACGAGGCCCGCATATACTTCTAGAGGAGGCTGCTCGTCTCTAGGATGAGGCTGCCTACCATAGGGAGATGCGGTAGCACATGCACGCCCAATAGGCGCAGTGGGCTAGGGAGGAGGAGCACCGAGCAACCGCTGCATCCACCAGCTCCCAGATCGACCACATGTGCATGTGGCATCAGCGGCTCAGCAGTAGGTTCTCCCAGGATCTAGAGATGCCCAGGCTCCCAGATTTTCCACCTCGTCCACCATACTAGAGGTATATTTTCATTTAAGTCTCGGGGGGGGGGGGGGGAAGACCCCAGAGTTTATTTTTTTTTCTAGCAGTAGTTTCTTTTCTAGTATTTTCATTCATTTATTCATGCATGGGTTGTTGAACTTCTTTTAGTACTTAGTTTTTGTTATATGTAAAGCTGCCTCAGTAGTATTTATAAAAAAAAAAAGGTTGCTTACATGAGTTGTTCCCATAGGTAGCTTAACTTCATTTATCTCGTGGTATTTTATTTTATTCGCTCTATTGAATGTTCTAGACTTACACTGGTTAGCTTTATTTCTTTGCACTTACACATGTCGAACATTCTAAAAGGGAGAATCTAATACATACCTAGTTATGATTCACTTCAGTAGTCTAGTACTTTGGAATCCATAGGTAACTCTAGGTTTAGCAATTTAGTTACTGGAGATGCTCGGATTATGTAAGCACATTTGAAAAAATCAAAATCCCAGTGAGCCGAAAAAAATAAAAGAGAGAAAAGAAAAAGAAAAATAAAATAAAAAGAGAAAAAAGAAATGAAAAAAAAGAGAAGAGAAAAAAGATTATGAGGGATAAAAAAATAATTATCGTGGGTGGAAATGGCTAGGTGCCCCTTTGAGACCGAGTTAGGTTACTGGGGAAACACCTACCAATTTCTCTCAATACCGAGCACACTTTTGAGACTTTATGCTAGATCTAGGGAACGACCCTCGCTTTGGGCAGGTAAGTACCTAAGAGCCAGAAACCTTAGGAAAGCTATGGGGTGACGACTTAACTCACCATTGAACGGGCATCCCCTAAGAATGGTTCGCTTAGCACGAGCACGAGGAGCTAACTTAATGAATTTCTAGAACATATTTATTTTACTTTGATTGCAAATACCACTCGATAAATTTAGTTAACATGCTAATTATGTAACAATATCTTAAAAAAAAAAATTTCATGGCGCTGAGGTTTGCTTGAGGACAAGCAAAGATTTAAGTCTAGGGGAAGTGATGTGAGCAAAACATATAGGGTTTTAGGAGTAGTTTTTGCTCACATCTCATTTCATTTTGTGTTAGTTTCATACATATGTTACTCTATTTTGCAAGCATTTCCTATTTTCTGGTTCGGAGGTCTACTCGTTTTCTGAGCAAAAGAACATTTCGCAGCTAGACGCAGAGTGGGACAAGGCCAGGGCATGTGGATTCACATGGTCGTGTCTAATGGGAGAGATCAGCACTCCAAGGTCGCACACGGCCTGGCCGTGTGGAAACACACGGCCGTGTGGCGGCCCAACAGATTTGCGCCACTAGGGCTTTTTCCGAATTTTACAGCGGGCCGAGGCGATGTCTATATAAGGATGGCTCCGCCCAAACCCTAGGGGAGGCACGACGGCTAGGACGACACGCCGAAGCCCTAAAAGCTTCGATAACTCGTAACGGGGAGGAGGAACACCGCCGGAAGTCAATGCCTTGCACTTCAACACCGGAGAGAAGACCACGAAAGCATTGTAATTCTTTGTTCCTGCATTTTATTCTTTATGTATTCGAACATAGACATGCTTTGTGATTCTTCCTTCATATACATGGAGTAGTACTTTCGATTCTAGGATTAGGGAGTAGCTTGTGTACACATACAATGTTGGTTCATGTTAAATTCTGCCTTTGAGTTTGATTTGACAATTGGTAGTTGTTTTTACTATATCTATGCGTGTTTGGTTTTCTATCTGCTGTGTTTAGGCGATACGAGGGGTGACAACCCTCGTATCTAAGATTTAGGAGATTTTATATAAGGAACCTAGGGGTAAACCTGATCTCCTGTAACTGTGGGTAGAAGGGTGCGGTGAAATTGGAAACGGTTCACCGTATGGATTGATTTAGCATCCTCGTACCATCTATCCCGTGCTTTTAGGCAGAGGTAGCTCCCGGTAGATGCGGCGGCTCTGCGGGAGAGTGTATGATGTCCCTTCCACAAAACCATAGCTAAACGTCTAGACAACGCCAATTGACAACATTGTTTTGTGATACACAAGCGAAACCAAAGTCCTAGAATCTCCTTTGAACACCTCGGCACACTCCTTTCATCCTCCGTGTGACACTGTATAGAGTAAAGTCCACCGATAGTCCTCACCAATCAAAACCTCTTAGAGTTACGTCTGAACAATTACAACCACTGAAAATATTTGGTATTCGAATCTCAGTTTTTGTGGGATCGATATTCTTTATTATTTGACGATATCCCTGCACTTGCGGGAGTTGAGCACGAGCGCACACTTTGAGTCTTCGACGGTCTCCGTCACGAGATTTGAGGTCGCGTTCGTGCGCATCAACTTCCATCGGCTATGTCATGCTAACGGTGTCTACACCGCCAAGGCACATTGGACTTATGCTGCCAAGACTCCACTTGGACTTTACACCACCAACCATTGGACTTATGCTGCCAAGACTCCCGCTTGGACTTTACGCTGCCAATATCAAACCCCTTGGACTTCTCAAATGCCAAGACTCATGCTTGGACTTTCCAATAATCACATGGTCAACCCTAGTCAACCATCAAAGTCTCCCTCGAGTCAAACTCGAGTCCGGTCGATCATGACCCGGGTCGATTGCTCTAACAATCTCCCCAAAAATATTGTCAGACATCAATGTCAAACATCAATGTCAAACTTCCATGTCAAACATCAAAACATCACTCGAGTCAAACTCGAGTCTGGTCAATCGTGACTTGGGCCAATTGCACCAACAATCTCCCCCTTTTTGATGTTTGACAAAAACACATACCTTTGAGTTAGAGCACTAACTCAATTTCCCTTACCAATTATCCCAAATTGGTAATTTCAAACATTCTCCCCAATTCTCTGAATTGACAATTGATAACTCTCTCCATAACATTCTCCCCCAAAACATTCTCCCCCTTTTTGACTAACATCAAAAAGGTTATCTTTTCAAGGAGGTCAATGTCTCATGTCCCAATGAGATCTTATAATCTTCCCCTTGGTTCAAAAATACCTAGGATGCCTACCATCTTCCCAGTGATAAGTCCCATATCACTCAAGAGAGACAATCCTATACACTCTCCCAATTTTCCAAATTGGGTATCTCAAAATCCCTTTTTCCCCCTCATGAGGAAAAATATCATCCATCATCCCATGATGGATACCTCCCCCTAAAGGCTTGCTCCCCCTTGACCATTGCACCAACAATGTCCTTGGAAAGTCCTTAAGCCAATAGGAACTCTAAACCATCAAAGATAAGTCTAAAGTTTAACATTGAACTTTCCCATCCTTAAATTTGATACATTACCCTAACACCTTTCCTAATCCATATTCAATGGATTTTCACCCTTTATAATGCTTCCCAAAGCATATCATAGGGTTAAAAGTGGTTAGGGAACTTTACCGTAGCTAAAAATGGGGTAAACAACCTTATTTTTCCAAATCACTGACTTGAGTCCTTCAAAATCACGATCGTTTATCATGATCGCCACCAAGGGCAAGATCGATAATTGAAAATCTCGATTTTCAATTATCAAAAATGATATTTGAAAATTCATAAATAATTATACGTATATCGAAAAATCATGAAAATTCATACGTATAATGTAACGACCCGACCTCTATTGGCGGAATTCGGCGACCCCTATTGGTCGACGACCATCGCCCCTGTTGTCTTGTCGTTACTCATCTGGTCTTCCCACCCCTGGAAGTGGGTTTTTGCCTTCCCCAAGATTCGAACTCTAGACCTCCAGGCTAAGTACTAAATTTATGAATCCTGGTCACGCCCCCGAGAGTATGCCGTGCCGAAAATCAAACGAGCGGCATCTCCCCTGTACGTGGCAACATCTCGGGTTAATACAAGACCCGTAGGCCCCCAACAACAACATAATAAAAAGATACATATATATATATCAACACACAGCGAAAATAGAAAACACATAACCACAACAAAATATACCAAAACATATGGGTGTACACCCCCTGACAAGACCACAGTACTAAAATCCGTACATAAAACATCGACACAAAGTGACATCCACAACATAAAGACGAAGTCCATACATAGAACAAAATCCATAACACCAATACAAATCACAAATCCTCGGGAGACTCAAAATGTGGAGATGGGATGGATCACGGCCAGCCTCAAGTCGCCACGAAGATCTCTACCTACAGGCGGCGAAAAACCCAGGGTCCGTGGGAGTGAGTAAAACTCAGCAGGTAATAGATAAATATGTACATTAATATCACATGTATTTCGACAGTAAAATCTACAGGTATCACTAGCATGATAATATATATCCATGTATATACCATCTAACCAAAAGTCAATATGAATCATGCAGACATACACAACGTCTCACTACGCTATATCTATCCAACCAGAGCACATATACACATCATATGGTATAAAGAATAGAACTAACTCATACTACATCCTGCTATGGGTCAAGGGTATCACAGTGAATAACTAACCAGTATACAAGTGATGGCCTACTACCATACAAAAGAATGTAATAACATGTATGAATATATGCAAACAAATGCAACAAACATAGTACATACAAATGCAGCATCACAATAAGCATATCTATATATAGACTGCATATATATACGTATGCTAATCACAATCATCCATATATATATATATACATGCATATATGTATATATATGGTAATATGCAAAAATGTCATAAGTCGGCAATGCAGTATGCATGGTCATGTCGGCTCACCCTAAAGCTACCACGACCCCAGTGTTGCCTCGGTGGCTCGAGCATGACAACTGTCCCAACTCAACACCAACCACTACTCTCGAGTGGTCGAGTGGGCAGTATGATCGAGTAGCATATAAGCGTAAAGAGCAAGTTACACGATGGGGGTCCCTGCTGTTGGCCACTCCGACAGTCACTACCCATGAGTGGTCGAGTGCCACACACGCAAGACTATGGCATGCAAATCCAACTATCACCGTCTGTAGTGATAGAGTGCGGCACTATAATGCTCTGCCTTCACACCGGTTACTCCTCCTATGAGTAACCGTGGAGGCAGGATGACTGGCGACACTCTCGACCACAAGGGAGACATCGTCGCCAGCGTGCATGCAAATGACATGAATGTAAGGTCTCACAAATAGACATCCACCATAGACTCTCTATTCTACAGAGGGTCATGCTAACCAGATCAATACACTCTCTATCCTATAGAGAGTCATACTCCACTGATCGTATCAGCCTAGGACCACCGGTCCGTAGCGACACCCTAAATATCATTCACCCGACCATTTACATAATGCATGGTCGGTAGAAACATGCAATCTAAGGGGTACTAGAATTAACTCTAGGTTCAAGACATCATCTACCTACGGATGACCTTTTGCCCAATTTACAATTAGGTTGTCATCCGTACTTTACTACTTGTATCTAACTTAAACAAATTCTAAGTTATTTACATCATCTATATGTATAACTCCTAATCATGGTAACATAACATGATAGCATCAAGGAGTTAATGGCCAACGAATAAAGTATCAAGCATAAGATAAATAGAACAGGATCAAGGTAACATGATCATTTAAGATGATCATGCATCTAAATCTATATGCATTAACTACCTTACCAGGGTAGGAATCACCCACCTGATAAGAAGCTCGTGACAATAAAAATCCTCACGGCCGCAGTCCTGCCTCGTATCCACGTCCTGCACAAACCATAATATGCCTTAAGTTCAAGCACATGACAACATATTATTTACTACTATCGTGCTCCTATAGTCGCATCCTTTTTATCGAATATGAATTAGAAACACCCCCAAATCACTCATGGTCAATTCACACAAACTTAATTCCTTCTCTTGGACTCCCAACTTATTCACACGAACATAAACATCCCGCTCTTCGCAACACCCAATTTTTACAACCTACAATATTAGAAAACCCAAATAGACAACTTAACCCCTTGATCCATCGTCCACAGCTCTATCACAACCCTTACAGTTCAATCCATCAACCATCGTTTCCTCCCCACACAATAACAACAATTAACAATCAACAACAGTCGAAAAGAAGTTAAATCATGCTTACCTGCTGTTGTAATTCCACCGATAGCTCAAACCCCCAAAATCGACAGCCAACCCCTTCCCAATTCCTCAATCTGCCGAAGGGAATCTCTGCCCTAAATCGAAATTGTCTCAGCCAAGGCAAGTAACAACACAGTAACTAAAGAGAATCCACCTTACCGATAGTAGGAACTCCGTCGGCCAAGCAATTCCTCCAAGATCCTCATTCGGTTGGAAACAAACACTGCCCACATTAGGTTTCGCGTTTAGCCACACCAAAATCCACAGAGCATCTTATTCTTGTTCAAGGTAAGCAGAATCCAAGATCGATGCTTACCTTTCCTCGACTCCAACGGCAGTGGACTGATCGGTTTGCTGGAAACTTCCAGAATAGCGCCCAAATCGGCGCTTCCAGCCGTCCCGGGAAGGCTGTCGAGGTCGCCGGCTACTTCTTGCGGAGAGGAGAGTCGTGAGGCGAGATGACCAGTGCAGAGAGGGCGTCCGACGGCCGGCGTTCCGTGGTGGAGAGATCGCTCGGAGCAGGGAAATCGTCGCGTGTGCGAAGTCAAGAAAATGAAGTCGCGGCGGTGATCGAAGGAAACGCTCGATTTTAAGGAGATGGTGTCGGCGAAAAACGGAAGGAAACGGCGGTGGTTTTAATGAGTTAACAGGTCGGGTTTGAGGGTTAGTGGGTTTGGGTTTAATCCTACAATCCATCAACCCAAAAATTCAATTAAGCCTAGGTTAATTTAACCCTAAGCTCTATTAATTAAACCCAAACCATTTAGATCTAGGTTAGGTCTAAGTGTATCCCTAACCAGGTATCGCCAAACATACCTACATATATATATATATATATATATATATATATATATATATATATATATATATTTCTGGTATTTTACATTCTCCCCCACTTATTAAAATTTGGTCCCCAAATTTCGTACTTTGATGCAACAAGTAATTCAAGCATATTCCAAAATAACCACATACCTCAAACAAACAGATGAGGGTATCGAGCTCGAATAGTATCTTCCAGCTCCCATGTAGCCTCCTCATCCGTATGATGCTGCCATCCCACTTTTACGAGTCGGATGGTTTTGTTCCGCAACTGCCGCTCCTTGCGATCAAGAATCCGTACTGGAGTCTCCTCATAAGTCGCATTCGCCTGCAGGGGTATCGGAACCTCTTTCAGAACATGGTCAGATCGCGACACGTATTTCCTCAACATGGAAACATGGAATACGTTGTGAACACCCGCAAGTGTCGGAGGTAAAGCCAACCGATAAGCTACACCTCCAATCCGCTCTAATATCTCAAATGGACCAATATAGCGTGGAGCTAATTTTCCTTTTAGCCCAAATCTCTTGACTCCTTTGGTGGGTGACACTCGTAGGAATACATGGTCCCCGACTGAGAATTCCAAAGGCCTTCGCCTCCGGTCCGCATAACTTTTCTGCCGATCCTGTGCCTCAGATAACCGTCGTCTGATAACTCGTACTAACTCTGCATCCTGCTGGATACTCTGAGGCCCCAATATCTGTCGTTCCCCAACTTCCTCCCATAACACAGGAGATCTGCAGGGTCTGCCGTATAATGCCTCGAATGGAGCCATCTGAATAGAAGAGTGGTAGCTGTTGTTGTAGGCAAACTCCACTAAAGGAATGTGATCCTCCCAACTGCCACCGAAATCCATGACGCAAGATCTCAATAGATCCTCCAGAGTCTGAATGGTACGTTCAGACTGTCCGTCTGTCTGCGGATGAAAGGCTGTACTGAGTCGAAGCTCTGTGCCCATGGCCTGCTGCAGACTCTGCCAGAATCGGGAAGTAAAGCGCGGATCTCTATCAGATATGATACTCAATGGTACACCATGCAATCTGATGATCTCTCGGCAGTACAATTCCGCTAGATGATCCAATGAATCTGTCTCACGTATCGGAAGGAAGTGAGATGATTTGGTTAATCGATCCACGATCACCCAAATCGTAGTATGTCCTCTACGGGTTCTAGGTAATCCCGTAATGAAGTCCATCATGATATGCTCCCACTTCCATTCCGGGATCGGGATTTCCTGAAGTAACCCCGCAGGCTTCTGATGTTCGGCCTTCACTTGCTGGCATACTAGGCATCGTGCGACAAAGTTCGCAATATCTCGTTTCATACCGTTCCACCAGTATAAGCACTTCAAATCTCGGTACATCCGAGTACCACCATGATGTATAGCAAATCTCGACTGATGTGCTTCCTGTAGCAGTTCTTCCTTAACTGGGTGTGTGTTCGGAACACATAGTCATCCTCGGAAATGAAGTACACCATTCTCGTCACTCGAGAAATCCGTCTGACGTTCTAAGACTATCGTGCTGCTCAGGAACTGCAGATGCTGATCACTGACTTGTGCTTCCTTGATCCTCTCGGCAATGGCGGACTGGGCAACCATAGAAACTAATATCCCCCGGGGTGTTTGACCGTGTTCGGACAATCCCAACTCTGAGAACTGTCGAACTAGATCAAGAATCGCCGCCGATGACCGCCGTAACTCCACGAGACTTCCTGCTCAGCGCATCTGCTACCACATTAGCTTTTCCCGGATGATACCGATGGTGCAAATCGTAATCCTTCGATACTCCATCCATCGCCTCTGCCTCGTATTCACTCTTTCGTGTGAATGTATACTTAAACGTAATCCCATACAAGTAGTGCCTCCATATCTTCAATGCGAAAATAATGGCGGCTAACTCCAGATCGTGCACTGGGTAATTTCTCTCGTGATCTTTTAGTTGACGGGAGGCATAAGATACCACACGGTTGGACTGCATCAGAACTGCTCCCAACCCTTGGATAGAAGCATCCGTATAGAGAACCATCCCATCAACACCAAAAGGAATCACTAAGATAGGTGCAGAAACTAGCCGTCGCTTAAGCTCCTGGAAGCTAGTCTCACAGGCCTCTGACCAGGTGAACTTGACCCCTTTTTGAGTCAGACGAGTGAGTGGCATGGCGATACTCGAGAATCCCTCCACGAATCTCCGATAATACCCGGCCAGACCAAGGAAACTACGAACCTCCTGTACTGATTTTGGCTGCTCCCAACTGGTAATCGCCTCAATCTTCTGGGGATCTACAGAAATACCTCTGTTGGACACCACATGTCCAAGAAAACCCACTGACGATAACCAGAACGCACACTTGCTAAATTTGGCATACAATAGCTCCTGTCGCAAAATTTCCAATACTATCCGCAGATGTTGTTCATGCTCTTCCTCGGATCGAGAATAAATCAATATATCGTCGATGAACACTATTACGAACTGATCTATATACCTCAGGAATACCCGGTTCATTAAGTCCATAAATGCAGCTGGGGCATTCGTGAGACCAAACGACATCACTAGAAACTCGTAATGTCCATAACGGGTGCGGAAAGCTGTTTTCTGAACATCCTCATCTCTTATCCGAAGCTGATGATATCCTGAGCGCAGATCAATTTTAGAATACACACATGTATCCTTAAGCTGATCGAACAAATCTTCTATCCTCGGCAGTGGATATTTGTTCTTAATCGCGGATCGCATTGATTCCGGTAGTCAATACATAACCGCAAGGATCCATCCTTCTTCTTGACAAAGAGTACCGGTGCTCCCCATGGTGAAACACTAGGTCGGATGAATCCATTATCCAAAGAACTCCGCAGCTTGAACTTTAAGTTCATTCACCCTTCGTGCCATCCGATAAGGAGGTTTCAATATAGGCGCGATTCCCGAATCACCTCTATCGCAAATTCAACTTGCCTAGGAGGTGGCAAGCCCGAAGTTCATCGAAATACATCAATACTCTGACCATCGCACATCGTAGAGGGGTGGTAGTCCTTCGCTCTCAACTTTGACTAGAGATACAGATAACCTTGACAACCCCGAGCCAAGAGCTTCGAGCCTGTAGAGTGATATAATGGATAATCCATCGCCTCTAGTACCAACAAATTCCTGTCGGTTGATCCGTGGCCGGAATGTCACCACCCTTGCTCTACAATCCATCAGAAGCGTGATAAGCGCCAACCACCCATACCGAGAATAATATCAAACTCTACCATTTCCACACGGAGGTCCATCAGGATATGCCCGTCAAAATCTAATGGGCAACCCTTGATTTCTTGGTGGCTAGTTAGCACCTCTCCTGATGGCAAGGATACTGCTAACCCACAAGAACGAACCCTGGGGATTCTTCCAACTCTACTCAGAAATAATCTAGATACAAATGAATGGGAACTACCGGTATCTATCAACGTATCAGCATATATAGAATAAACTGAAACCATACCGCAGATGATCGATCCATCACCACAGGCCTCCTCTCTAGTGATGGCAAAAACTCGTCCAGTCTCGGTATTTGTCGGCTGCATCCCCGACGAAGTAGTGTGCCTCCACTCGGGCTGAGTCTGACTCTGAGGTGCTGAAGACTGAGTCACTGGCGCAGGCATAAGGTAACTCTGAGAGCTAGCTGGTAACGACGGCGGTGCAGATACCCCTGGGTAGTAGATCATCGGAGATGCAGGATACTGGATCGCTGTCGGCATCACTGTAGGAGCGCCTCCTTGCATCTGATACAAGTGTGCTGGTGGAGGTACTGGGCCGCTTCGTGCCCATAAGATCGCATACGCGGTTGCCCTTCTGCCGCCGCCGGTTGATCGCTTCCCTTGTTAGAGTTATCAGAAAACTCCAACTGTGCTCTCAACGTACACTCTCGGCTAGTATGTCTGGGTTGCTTGCAATAGTAGCAAACCGGCTGCTCCAAAGGACACTCTGGAGCTCTATGACTTCCGGATCCGCATTTATAACATCCACTTCTGCTCTGACTTTTACGGTTCTTCTGAGACCCTCCAAAGAATTATGATGCTGGACGCTTCCCCTTCTGCGATCTAGATGACCCTTCTGTCGCACCTCACGTAGTTCCTTTTTGCTCCCCTTTCTTCTCGAGTCCTCCCTGAACCACCTCGTTCTGCTGCTTGCCCTTAGTCATCTGTTTCTCGATATCCTTCTCCTTGGAGATTTGCTGGGAAGTCATCTTGATAAACAGGGCACGGTCCAATGCCTCCCTGTAGGAGGTAATGCTAGATCCTGACATCCTCGCTCTGATATAAGCTGCTAGGCCCTGGGTGAACTGGTACATCCGGTCTGAATCCTGTGCTACCAGATGAGAGCAGAACTTTGATAGTCTGGTAAACTCTGCGTTGTACTCCATAACAGAATGGTCACCTTGCTTCAGGCTTAGAAACTCGATGACGCGGTCAGAGAAAACGCCAAGGAAAGTATCGCCTCGAAGTGTCTCAAAGTCGGACCAAGTAATCCCACGCCCCAAATAGAGTCTTCAGTAATTTCCACCAAGTGACACCGATCTCGAGATGATATGCAGCAAGGCCCACCTTCTCCACATCCGTGCAGTTCATATACTCGAAGGTGTCTTCCATATTTTCCAACCAAGATCGGGCAATCCATGGGTCGGACTCCCCTCGGAACAAGGTGAACTTCTCCTTGGCTGATCGTGCTAACATGAGTATCCGTGACTTATCATTGAGCCTAATGGACTCTGTGGGCTCTGGCGTAGTCAGTGGTACATCCGAATTCTGAGGCTCCGAATCACCAATAGGGGTTTGCTGAGGTGGTACTAGAGTAGTAGGCTCAGTCGCAACGGTATCTCGTCCCCGCCCTCTGGCTGCTCGCCTGGTGGACGACCTCGACCTCGAGTCTGAACAGGTGGCATAACTCTGACAGTATTCACCTATTGAACAAGTCTAGATAAGCATCTAACAAAAGTATAAATTATCAGGAATACTTACTTCGTGTTGCTCGGAGCTTATGCCGCTGTCAATCCCATCTCACAAAAACCAAAACCGAAAAATATACCGACTCCCGAGAATCCAAGACTCAAAAACAAAATCACAATATGGCATCGCAGAACCTTCGGCTCTGATACCAATAAAGTTGTCACGCCCCCGGGAGTATGCCGTGCCGAAAATCAAACGGGCGGCATCTCCCCTGTACGTGGCAACATCTCGGGTTAATACAAGGCCCGTAGGCCCCCAACAACAACATAATAAACAGATACATATATATATATATCAACACACAGCGGAAATAGAAAACACATACCCACAACAAAATATACCAAAACATACGAGTGTACACCCCCTGACAAGACCACAGTACTAAAATCCGTATATAAAACATCGACACAAAGTGACATCCACAACATAAAGACGAAGTCCATACATAGAACAAAATCCATAACACCAATACAAATCACAAATCCTCGGGAGACTCAAAATGTGGAGATGGGATGGATCATGTACTCCAAGTCGCCACGAAGATCTCTACCGTTATCCGGCGTGTAAAAACCTGTGGTCCGTGGGAGTGAGTAAAACACAGCAGGTAATAGATAAACATGTACATTAATATCACATGTATTTCGACAGTAAAATCTACAGGTATCACTAGCATGATAATATATATCCATGTATATACCATCTAACTAAAAGTCAATATGAACTGCAGACATACCTGAACGTCTGCTACGCTATATCTATCCAACCTGAGCACATATACACATTATATGGTATAAAGAATAGAACTAACTCATACTACATCCTGCTATGGGTCAAGGGTATCATAGTGAATAACTAACCAGTATACAAGTGATGGCCTATTACCATACAGAAGAATGTAATAACATGTATGAATATATGCAAACAAATGCAACAAACATAGTACATACAAATGCAGCATCACAATAAGCATATCTATATACGTATGCTAATCACAATCATCCATATATATATATACATGCATATATGTATATATATGGTAATATGCAAAAATGCCATAAGTCGGCAATGCAGTATGCATGGTCATGTCGGCTCACCCTAAAGCTACCACGACCCCAGTGTGGCCTCGGTGGCTCGAGCATGACAACTGTCCCAACTCAACACCAACCACTACTCTCGAGTGGTCGAGTGAGCAATATGATCGAGTAGCATATAAGCGTAAAGAGCAAGCTACACGATGGTGGTCCCTGCTGTTGGCCACTCCGACAGTCACTACCCATGAGTGGTCGAGTGCCACACACGCAGGACTATGGCACGCAAATCCAACTATCACCGTCTGTAGTGATAGAGTGCGGCACTACAATGCTCTGCCCTCACACCGGTTACTCCTCCTATGAGTAACCGTGGAGGCAGGATGACTGGCGACACTCTCGACCACAAGGGAGACATCGTCGCCAGCGTGCATGCAAATGACATGAATGTAAGGTCTCACAAATAGACATCCACCATAGACTCTCTATTCTACAGAGGGTCATGCTAACCAGATCAACGCACTCTCTATCCTGTAGAGAGTCGCATTGATCGATCAGACGACTAGGACCACCTGTCCGTAGCGACACCCTAAATATCATTCACCCGACCATTTACATAATGCATGGTCGGTAGAAACATGCAATCTAAGGGGTACTAGAATTAACTCTAGGTTCAAGACATCATCTACCTATGGATGACCTTTTGCCCAATTTACAATCAGGTTGTCATCCGTACTTTACTACTTGTATCTAACTTAAACAAATTCTAAGTTATTTACATCATCTATATGTATAACTCCTAATCATGGTAACATAACATGATAGCAGCAAGGAGTTAATGGCCAACGAATAAAGTATCAAGCATAAGATAAATAGAACAGGATCAAGGTAACATGATCATTTAAGATGATCATGCATCTAAATCTGTATGCATTAACTACCTGACCAGGGTAGGAATCACCCACCTGATATGAAGCTCGTGACAATAAAAATCCTCACGACCGCGGTCCTGCCTCGTATCCACGTCCTGCACAAACCATAATATGCATTAAGTTCAAGCACATGACAACATATTATTTACTACTATCTCGCTCCTATAGTCGCATCCTTTTTATCGAATATGAATTAGGAACACCCCCAAATCACTCATGGTCAATTCACACCAACTTAATTCCTTCTCTTGGACTCCCAACTTATTCACACGAACATAAACATCCCGCTCTTCGCAACACCCAATTTTTACAACCTACAATATTAGAAAACCCAAATAGACAACTTAACCCCTTGATCCGTCGTCCACAGCTCTATCACAACCCTTACAGTTCAATCCATCAACCATCGTTTCCTCCCCACACAATAACAACAATTAACAATCAACAACAGTCGGACAGAAGTTAAATCATGCTTACCTGCTGTTGTAATTCCACCGGCAGCTCAAACCCCCAAAATCGACAGCCAACCCCTTCCCAATTCCTCAATCTGCCGAAGGGAATCTCTGCCCTAAATCGAAATTGTCTCAGCCAAGGCGAGTAACAACACAGTAACTAAAGAGAATCCAGCTTACCGATAGTAGGAACTCCGTCGGCCAAGCAATTCCTCCAAGATCCTCAGTCGGTCGGAAACAAACACTGCCCACATTAGGTTTCGCGTTTAGCCACACCAAAATCCACAGAGCATCTTATTCTTGTTCAAGGTAAGCAGAATCCAAGATCGATGCTTACCTTTCCTCGACTCCAACGGCAGTGGACTGCTCGGTTTGCCGGAAACTTCCAGAACAGCGCCCAAATCGGCGCTTCCAGCCGTCCCGGGAAGGCTGTCGAGGTCGCCGGCTACTTCTTGCGGAGAGGAGAGTCGTGAGGCGAGAAGACCGGTGCGGAGAGGGCGTCCGGCGGCCGGCGTTCCGTGGTGGCGAGATCGCTCGGAGCAGGGAAATCGTCGCGCGTGCGAAGGCAAGAAAATGAAGTCGCGGCGGTGATCGAAGGAAACGCTCGATTTTAAGGAGATGGTGTCGGCGAAAAACGGAAGGAAACGGCGGTGGTTTTAATGAGTTAACGGGTCGGGTTTGAGGGTTAGTGGGTTTGGGTTTAATCCTACAATCCATCAACCCAAAAATTCAATTAAGCCTAGGTTAATTTAACCCTAAGCTCTATTAATTAAACCCAAACCATTTAGATCTAGGTTAGGTCTAAGTGTATCCCTAACCAGGTATCGCCAAACATACCTACATATATATATATATATATATATATATATATATATATATATATATATATATATATATATATATATATATATATATATATTTCTGGTATTTTACATATAATACTTATGACCAATACAATGGATGAAAAATATTTGAAAATCATTTTACCCATAAAATAGTGAAATTGACACAAAGTTCAAAACCATTGAAATTTTCAATGTTTTGGTCCTACTTTGTATCAACTTCATCAATGGTGATTGCTATCAGAAGATAGACTTCACCAAGGTTTTCTAAAATAATTTTAAAATGTTTTTGAAAACCTATATTGGATCATGCTCCTTGGGTTCAATGTGCATGACTTGTACAAAAGTTTTCCCAATGATCCACCATTAAGATAAGATGAGTTTAGGTTCATCTAGATGCAAAAACTATGCACTTTGAACTTAACTCATATCCTAGCAACTCCCATATATCTAGGGTGTATGAAAACACATACAAGTCAATGTGATGTGAGATGTGGGTTTTGTTCATCCTAATCTAGGGTTTCATGCATTTTTTAAGGCAACCCTACTTGATTCCCTTATAAATTGGACTTCAAGTCATGTCATTGTCCTTAAATCAATTTTAAACAAATTAAATACATGAATGATCATGACATAAATGATAACATAAGTAAACATGTCCAATGATCATGATGTCATGACATATGATACAATTTAAGCATACATGACATTTAACCTAACCCTAAACATGATCATGACATATTAAATGATTGAAAATATATATGATGTCATGGCATGTAATATGACAAATCAAGCATGGCATATAAATTGTATAGGTATAATAAAACCTAAATTTTAATATTAATTTCCATTTGTTATTATTAAGTATATTTTGTCATATTGCTACTAATCCCCCAAGTGTGCCAAAAACCCAAATTGGCACACTAAGACTCCTAAACCTAAATTGTGTCAATTTGATTGAATTATAAAACTTCTTAAATGTTATTAGCACATCCTAAAATCTTTTAGGATTAAGAATCAAACCTATTTCCAAAGTATCCATAACCTTGAAAATAACCTAGAGTGCTACCTTTGCCATGGTTAGGTTAACTACCTATCCATTTAAGGTTGGCACACCTAAACCTATCTAGCGTGAATCAATCACGCTCTTAGGAACCCAAAACCTATTTGAGCTCCTAGGGTTTACTAGGTATTCCTTAGGGATGACCTCCCTAGATACCTTCCTAATGACCCTTCTAGGCTTGTTAGCCTTGGTCATTGTGGTCTTACTTAGGTTGACTCTAGGGGTAACTCCCCATGCAATCTTCTTAGTGGTCACCCTAGGTTTCTTCGAAACCCTAGCCACTAGGCACACACCTTGGTTATCTTTAGGGATGACTTCCCTAGTAACCTTGGTCTTCCTAGACCTAGTTTGTGTTCCATAATCAAATGGAACACTATGATAAGTCACCTTAGGCTTAGGTTTGTGACTCAAACCTTTCTTGCCCTTGGTTGACTCTTGTCTCTTAGACCCTAGGTGTTGACTTTGACTTCTAGACTCTTGACTTTGACCATTTGACCCTTTTATTTGATTTTGTATGTTCCTAAGGGTCTTCTCCATCTTCTCAAGCCTTGATCTCAAGACTTGATTTTCCTTTTCTAATATCTCAATTTTTGATTTTTCATTAATTCTTGAGATATTTTTGTTTCTAGACATATGTCTAATCCATTTAGGGTTGATGCCTAGATGTTTTCCTATTTTCCTAATGGTTTCCTTAGGTAGAATATTTTTAGGGACATTAGTCCTAAATTTCTCCTTATTCCTAAGGTTTACATTCTTAGTTCCTAGACAATAATATCTATTATTTCTAGCATGCTCTTTATGATAAATAGCAAGATTGCTAACATTATTTCTAGCATGTTTTTTTTTAACATAAACTGAAGGTGCATTATTAGAATATACCTTAGGGTTAGCCTTAGCTCCCCCTACATGTGATGCTCCTTCCTTATCCTTGATTTCCTTCTTCCTAGGGCATTGACTTCTATAGTGCCCCTTTTGATGACACTTGAAACATACTACAAGCTCCTTGCCCTTCCTAATTGAGGCACCGACATCCTTTGAATTTGTGTTGACTTTTGGTGCCGGAGGAGTCTTCTTAACTCTTTTCGGGCACTTACTCTTGTAATGCCCATTTTCCCTACACTGAAAGCAAATTATATGATTTTTATTTAAAATTACATTGCTTGAGTTACCTAGGTCCGTGGTGGAAGCCAGAATTTCTTCTTCACTTCTTCTGGAGGTTGAAGTGACTTCTTGCTCGTGCTCCGGCGTGGGAATTCTCTCCTCCCCCTCAAACCTAGAGGTGGAGGCTTCTTCCTCCTTTTTTACTTCTTCTCCCACCGATCTGAAAGTTGACTCCTCCGAATCCTCACTTGCTTTTGAGGATGAGGATTCATCTTCAGCCTCCTCTTCTTGAGCCGGTGATGGGTCTTCATGGAGCTTAGCCACTTGGCTCCATAGCTCCTTGGCATCTATATAATTACCTAACATACACAAGATACTGTTAGGTATTAAATCAACCAAGAACTTTATTACCTTGGTGTTTTTCTTGTATCTTTCAAGTTGTTCCTCACTCCATCTCTTTTTCTTGAGGAATCCTTCCTTTGGTCATCTTGGATATTCGAATCCTTCCATTAAAATGGACCACTCCTCAAAATCTCTCATCATCAAGAAATCTTTGATCCTTGCCTTCCATTGGTTGAAACCCTCTCGTTCATAGAAAGAATAAGGGATTGGTGTGTTGATGTCCCATCCCAAATTCTCTTGAATTTCCATCTTCACCCTCTAGCATTTGCTCCCGACGGTTAGTCCGTAGAAGAGCACCGGGCTCTGATACCAATTGTAAAGGAAATGTTAACCCCTAGAGGGGGGGGTGAATAGCGTTGTGCTCGTAAGTTGATGGAATTCATTCGTGCTTGTCTCTACAATCTTCGTTAGCGTAGCAAAAATAGAAATAAAGCAATAACGAAATAGACAAACACGCAAACACAACTATGTAATGTGGTTCAGAACCGAATGGTTCATACTCCACGGATTGAGCTCTAAAGAGCTCTAGCGATGCCAATCACACACCACTAATAAACACTCCTTCTCGACACAAGTCGGAGGCGGAGAAACCCCTTACAAGTGATCTTACAAAAGTAAGAGATGAATACAAGCAATATACAATACAAATACAAAAGACAAGTAAAGAAAACTTTACAACACTTTGCTTTTGATTGCTTGAATGCTTGGTTGCTTGACTTGCACTTAGAGACCCTGATTTATAGCAACAAATCACCCCAAAAGCTCTCAAGAAATGCTGTTGATTTCCTCCTCCACGAGCTCCATTTAAAGCTGCTTCCTAGGCTGGAAATCGCCGATTAATCGACTGGTCGGGACCATCAGTCGACCAATGACACTGTTGCTATGAGACAACGGTGTAATCCACGCTGAAAAAATTCAATGGATAAGACATCAGTCGACTGATCATGACCATCAGTCGACTGAAGAGCCTTCACTCGACTACTAACCCCAGCAGTCGAGTCTTGACTCAATTCTGTGCCCGAGATTCCGAGCACCCGATTGGTGATCACAATATCGGGCCGATCGCTGCACCAATCGATCGCCAAAGGCCGATCATTCGCTAATTCAGTCAAACCCTAGTTGACTCACGCCAGTCGATTGCCACATGACACCAGTTGACTGATACACCTCAAACATGAGGTTTAACCCAAGTATGGTGCCCCTATACTTGCTAGACCACCCATAGCCTAAACCTAAGCCTTCTAGCCACCTCCGTCAGCCTCGTGCCTATCGGATCCCTTCAAGTCATCTATGACTTGTTCATCCATACGCTAGCCTTCAAGTGCTTCCATCGGCTATGTCATGCTAATGGTGTCTACACCGCCAAGGCACATTGGACTTATGCTGCCAAGACTCCCGCTTGGACTTTACGCCGCTAATATCAAACCCCTTGGACTTCTCAAATGTCAAGACTCATGCTTGGACTTTCCAATAATCACATGGTCAACCCTAGTCAACCATCAAAGTCTCCCTCGAGTCAAACTCAAGTCCGGTTAATCATGACCCGGGTCGATTGCTCCCACAATCTCCCCAAAAACATTATCAGACATCGATGTCAAACATCGATGTCAAACTTCCATGTCAAACATCAAAACATCACTCGAGTCAAACTCGAGTCTGGTCAATCGTGACTTGGGCCAATTGCACCAACAATAACCAATCCATAACGCATAGCACTACGTAAAACTCCAAGTACATAACATAACATATGGAAAGCCCAAAACGACCACAGGAGCCTCGGAGGTTAGATGAGATGTTGCCAGCCAGCGATGCTCCAAGCCGTCACGAAGACTTCTACCTGTTACCTTGGCGACAGAAAAACCCAGGGTCCGTGGTGGTGAGTATAACTCAGCGGTAATAAGAATAAAAGTGCATGAATAATTTATATATCACATGCGAATCAACAATATGCTATCTAAAAATATAACAGATATACACCAGCATAATATAACAACTATATAATGAAACAAATCAACAATAACTCAAGTTACTGACATACCTGAAGATCGGCAACGATGTAACTCATACGACCTGAGTATAAATATCATACTACATCACCTACAACATGGTAGAGTAAATACTAACTCTAAAAACCATAACATCGATATCCTACCGATCTATGTCCAATACGCAAAGAACCGGGTTCATCCCGTATCACCTTAAGGTACTGGTCAAAGGTATACAACCGTCTGACTAACTCAATACTGGTAATCCATACACAACCATACAGAATATGCAAGTAGAATGCCAGATGATGTACAATCAAATGCAGCAAGCATAGTACAAACAAATGCAACAATCAACGATCATATATATATAGACTCTAGCTATATATATTCTCATCACACTCGACTATATATATATACATGTATACAGATATATATATGTATATGCAAATGCCATCTACCATGGCAATGCAAATGCATGGTCATGCCTGCGCACCCCTACTCGCTACCACAACCCCAATGTGCCCTAGGTGGCACGACATGACAACTATCCCAACTCAACACCAACCACTGCTCTCGAGTGGGCAGTATGAACAAGTATCACATAAGTGTAAAGAGCTAGCTACACAACGAGGGTCCCTACTGTTGGCCACTCCGAATGACACTACCCATGAGTGGTCAAGTGCCATGCACCCAGGAGAACTGCACGTAAGTCCAACTACCACCGTCAATAGTGGTAGAGTGTGGCACAACAAATGCTCTGCCCTCACACCAGTTACTCCTCCATGAGTAACCTGGGAGGCAGGATGACTGACGACCCTCTCAACCACAAGGGAGACCATGTCGCTAGCATGCATGCAAATGACATGAATGCACAGTCACACATACAAACATCTACCACAGACACTCTATTCTACACAAAGTCATACCAATCTGATTAATACACTCTCTATCCTGCAGAGAGTCGTACTCAACTGATCATAACAAGCTAGGACCACCGGTCCATAGTGACACACTATCCATAATTCACATGACCATACATATGTCTACAACACACTCTCTATTCTATAGAGAGGCATACTCAACTGATCAACACACTCTCTTCCCTGTAGAGAGTCATACTCAACTGATCAAAATGCTCTCTATCCTGCATAGAGTCATACTCAACTGATCAACACACTCTCTATTCTATAGAGAGGCATATAAAATTGACAACACCAAGCTAGGACATCTAGTCCGTAGCGACGCTATATCGACAAATCACACGTCTATACACGACTACATGATCCATAGTGGATACATACACAACATCAGGATATAACCTGGAAACTCAACTTTACTTCTAGAATCATCCACCCCCGGATGATTTATCTAAATTGCACAATTCAGTTTTACAACCAAATTTAGCTACTTACACATAGGTAACCCACTACAGGTCCACTTACCATAATATCTATAATTCATAACAAAGATGAATGAATAGATAACAACAATAATAGAGTATTTAAGTGCAAAGGCAAGTATCAAGCACCAGAAAAACTAGAGTGGAATTAAGGTCAACTTGATAATAATATGAAATTATATATTTCAGGGTTTAGCTACTACCTGACCAGGGTAGGAATATTACCCACCTACTATGTAGTTTATGTCGATAGTTGTCATGTCCAAGATTGTCTCGAATCAAAATCCTACAACATGCAATATATATATCAATAGATCTCTAGCATAACCCTAAGCTCTGATTAGTTAACCCCTACTAATCATTTCCCTTTATGGATTCATATAATTCCCAGTCATCTCTAAGATGACAGTTATTCATCCTACCTTTTGATCTCACTAATCATACAAGTAATTAGTTATGAATCCCTTTATTCTGAATCAATTCCATGTCAAAATACAACATGCAAATCCACCATCCACCCACTATAACAAGGATCATAGAACGATATTACTACTGCACTCTTTAGCATGATCAGGTCAAAACTTACCTAATCTCCAATTCAATTACAATATCAATTGCACATTATAGTAGCATCCATCACACTTAGATTAACTAATAACCTATCAATGATAAGCATTTGCAACCATTCAAATATGAACTTACCTCAATCTCAACTTCCACAGCCCCATCTGAAATATTCCTCCCCTTCACAAACATCCAAATTAGATTTCACCAATTCCCACTCCAATCACAGTGACAAATCCATGATCACAGCTTATATCTTGCTTCCTTAGAACATACCCAACAGCTAGGTTTTTTGCTAAATCGAACACCAATTATCACCTTGGATAGCAAAGAAAAGGAAGCAACCGAGAGGTATACCTGAGGTTGCAGCTTCACCGGCGACACTCGCCCCCCCCCCCCCGAAATGCTCCGTTCGTAGAAAAATCCAACGCCAACAACACTTCCCATATCGACTGATCAAGCTCAGAACGAGAAATAACCACATCTAGGTATGGATCTCGTCCAGGATTGAGGAAAAGAGCAGTCTTACCTTCCTTCGGTGACACTGTGAGACCCGTGGTAGTAGATCTCTGTCGCGATGATCATGCCGTCGATTGACTCACGCGAAGAGGTCGACAAGACGAGAGCTCGAAGAAGAGGGATCGAGCTGCCCTCCCGCCGGATCTTTCACCGAGAGAGGGAGAGCTTCGGCCACTGGTCGCTTCCTTGCACCACGCCCGATGACACTTATCGGCATCCTCTCCTCCAGTCGGATCTCCCACCGGCAAGACATCGGCAACGGCTGGAGCACGTGGAGATGATGGGTAGAGAAATCACAGATGGGAGGAGTCAAAGAGGCATCGGCTGTGAGAAGAGAACGATGAGGCGGGGAGGGAGAAGTCGCGACGGGGAAGTAATGTAGAAAGCGGCTGGAAATGGCCGTCGGAGAAATCGCTTCCGGTGAGGAAACACCAAACAGAAGGGAAAAATAGAAAGGAGTTAAGGACTAATACTGGTCAGGTTTATGCAATAAATGGGTTTTTACCCTATAAGACCAAACCTAGGTCCAATTATCTCCTATCCATTAAACCTAGGTTAGGCTTTAATTAAAGTCCTAACCATGCAAATTTTTTTTTTCGCCGTAGTTTATATTCTCCCCCACTAATAAAAATTTGGTCCCCAAATTTCTGACTCATGTATGAGTATGAGATGTCACAACAACCATCTCAAGTATCTTTGGTGGGTGAAACTCGTAAGAACACATGATCCCCAACTGGGAATTCCAAAGGTCTTCGCCTCCAGTCTGCGTAACTCTTCTGTCGATCCTATGCCTCTAATAACCATCATCTGATGACACACACCAACTCTGCATCATGTTGGATACTCTGTGGCCCCAATAGCTGTCATTCCCCAACCTTCTCCCACAACACAGGAGATCTGCAGGTTCTGCCATATAAGGCCTCGGAAGGAGCCATCTGAATGGAGGAGTGATAATTGTTCTTATAGTCAAATTCCACTAAAGGAATGTGATCCTTCCAACTACCTCCATAATCCATGACACAAGATCTTAATAGATCCTCCAGAGTCTAGATGTTACCCTCAAACTATCCATCTGTCTCCGAATGAAACATTGTACTGAGTCAAAGCTCTATGCCCATGGTCTGATGCAGACTCTACTAGAATCGCGAGGTAAATCGCGGATCTCTATCAAATATAATACTCAAAGGTACGTCATGCAATCTGATAATCTCTCGGCAATACAACTCTGCCAGATGATCCAACAGATCCGACACACGAATAGACATAAAGTTAGGTGATTCGGTTAGTCGATCCATGATCACCCAAATCGCATCATGCCCTTTACGGGTTTTGGGAAATCCCGTAATGAAATCAATAGTGATATGCTCCCACTTCCATTCCAGAAATCAGAATTTTCTGAAACAATCCAGTGGGTTTTTGACGTTCAGCCTTCACCTGCTGGCATACTAAACATCAAGCAACGAAGTCTGTAATATCTCTCTTTATATCGTTCCACCAGTATAAACATTTCAACTCTCGGTACATCCGAGTACCACCAAGATGTATAACAAATCTTGAATGATGTGTTTCATGTAGCAACTCTTCCTTAATTGGATGCGTGTCGGAACACACTATCCTTATCAGAGAGGGGAATTATCTTTTCACAAGAGAAGTCCATCTACTATCCAAAATCCACTCCACCACACACTGTGTAAGTGTATGAGAGACTATAGCGACCAATCTCCCTTGTTGCAACTGTCCGTGCTCCAACAACTCTCAGGTAGCTACCCAGTAGCTAGCCAAAACACCACGAGCATTCCTGCTCCATACGTCCACAAATCAAGATAATAACTACTAAAGTCACGTCATGTATATGACAACTTATCTTGTAGTTCCTCAATTGGCATAAGCATGAGATACGTCTCATTCAATAACATCGGAATCACTCCATTCACTGAAGCGATGCATCTGCGTACAATACCCTTCCATCCACATTGGAAGGATTAACTAACACTGATGCAAAAGTCAACCATCAACTGAGCCCTGAAAACTAGTTTCACTAGCTTTCGACCAAGTAAATTCCATCACCTTCCTGATCAAACAAGTCAGTGATATACTAACGCTAAAAAGTATCCTATCCACATCTGCGGTAACAACCAAATCCATACAAGGAAACCACCATATATGGTGGCCGAGTGCACAACTCCAACTATCACCATCAACAGTGGCCAAGTTACGCAACTCCAACAACCACAACCTGATCCAATCGTGTCCAGAATACACAATTCTCAAATCCATGGGCGACTAAATCGCTAATTATGTCTAATATCATTAACAACAACTCATAAATTCATACTAAGTATGAAATGTTGTCTCTACACACCTGCATCCTCTTTTACTCTAAACTGATGATATATCAATCATCACAACGACAATGATAATTGTATGACACCATGTCACTACAATATCAACACTCCAGTCATAAACCAACCCTAGAGTATACCCAGGTGTCCTTAGTTGATTTAAACAAATCATCTTTCCAAAATGAAGGATATTCATTTTCAACAACTATCGCATTCCATCATCGATAATCGATGCATAATCTCAAAGGTCCATCTCTCTTTTAACAAATAGTTCTGAATCCTCTCTAGAAGAAATACTAGAACAGATCAATATCTCATCCAGCATCTCCTATAATCGCAACTTACGTTCTCCTAATTCCCATAGTATTTAGCAACACTGATACCAACAAGATTATCACTCGTAGGAGGTATTCAATATCGACACTATCTTCGAAATCACTCTGATCGCCTACTCCACTTGTCTATGCAGTGGAAAGCCTAGGAGTTCATCCAAAATTACATCCGAATACTCTCGGATTATATGCACATCCGAGAGACATATCATACCATAATTTCAACAATTTAACTATCCATAAGGATATATCTACAGTAAAGATATGTCTATCAAAGTCTAAGGGTATCCCTTGACTTCTTAATTGTCGGTCAACATCTCACCTAATGGTAGAGATACCACCGACCCACAAGTCGATGTATAGTAACCCTTCTAATTCGAACTAAAAATGTTCTAGACATGGATACCTGTAAACTACAAGTATCTCTCAATATATTAACCCAGAGGGTAAACTAAAGTAATACCCTGAATGATCAATTATCTGTCGATATGATCCAAAGGCTCCATGTAGGTCTCGACCTTTCCCCGAAGAGAACGAGATCAGATCCAACAGTCCACGACAAAGCAGTCGCATTTCAGCGACGAATGACTCGGAGATTTTCCTAGATCATCTGATCTCATCACTTAATCCTATGAGCTGTAACTGTAGAATACATAATAGATATGACCATCATCGTATACTCTCTCATCTGTACAAAGCCAATCCACGTCTGGGGGTAACGGTTGTTGTTTGCATGAGTCTTCTAAGATGTCTTCTGCTGATACTGCTGAGTAAATCACTTCCCTTGAAGGGAAGTATCAAGGAACTCCAACCACGCCTGAGATAGTAGGTCGCTGCTGGTGAGATAACCCAATCTTTTGTAATTATCTCTACTGTCGAGACGGTGCATCATCCTCCCGGAACACCCTTGAGAGTCTTCAACTGAGTCTTCAAAGTACACCTACTCAAATGTACTAGTTGCTTACAATAGCAACAGATGAACTGATCCAACGGATAATCTGAGTTCGCATGTCGTCGTGTCCTGCACTGCACGCACATAATCCCTTTAGAGTCTTTCTTCTACTTTCGCTGATAATATGAGAAAGTTCTGACGATCAGCAGTTAGTCCTCTATGATCGAAAAAAAACTCTCCCATAGTAGCTCGTGGCCTATGCCTCCAATCTTGCTCCTTTTGTCCAGCATTCGAAGACTTTTCATTCCAACATCTGACTTGCAATATATGCTCGTCGGTCTACAACTCTTAAACACTTGTATAGAGTCATTTCTAAACTTCTGACTCAATCCAATGTCTTCCAGCAAGATCTGGTAGAAGATCCAAACATCCTAATCCAAATGTAAGCCAATAACTCTGGGTGTCTTAAGACATCCATTTACACTCTTGAGCTATTAAGTGAGCAAAAACTCTACAAGTTTAACGACTCTGCATGGTATTCCTGTTACCGATGATCACCCTACTTGAAGCTCAAGAATTTGCTAACAATAAGTCAAAGGAATAACACGGGGAAAATACCCTCTCACAACATCACTAAACCATGATCAGTGATATATTATTACTCGAAGGTAAATTCTTGCATCTTCCACCAAATACCGGCTTGATCCCAATAATGGTATGCAACTAACTCTACTTCTTTTGTATAACACAAGTTAAGTACTCAAAAGTACCTTCAAAGTTATACAACCCAACACGACAAACTCATGGATCAAAATCCCTATGAAACACCGCAAACTAACCTTATGCTATCTACAACAACACACTCTCTATTCTATAGAGAGGCATATATAGTTGACAATACCAAGCTAGGACCTCTAGTCCGTAGTGACGCTGTATCGACAAATCGCACATCCGTACATGACTACATGATCCATAGTGGATATGTACACAACATCAGGATATAACTTAAAAACTCAACTTTACTTCTAGAATCATCCACCCCCGGATGATTTATCTAAATTGTACAATTCAATTTTACAACCGAATTTAGCTACGTACACATAAGTAACCCACTACAGGTCCACTTACCATAATATCTATAATTCATAACAAAGATGAATGAATAGATAACAACAATAATAGAGTATTTAAGTGCAAAGGCAAGTATCAAGCACCAGAAAAACTAGAGTAGATTTAAGGTCAACTTGATAATAATATGAAGTTATATACTTTAGGGTTTAGCTACTCTGTTGTACTTCGTTCAGTTACGTATTGCTCAACATTACACATGAAATGTCGAAGTAATAAACAATAGATTGCCATCAGGTATATACCAACTATTCTACTTGCTTGAACCAATGATAACCCTAAGCTCTAATTAGTTAACCCCTACTAATCATTTCCCTTTATGGATTTATATAATTCCCAGTCATCTCTAAGATGACAGTTATTCATCCTACCTTTTGATCTCACTAATCATACAAGTAATTAGTTATGAATCCCTTTATTCTGAATCAATTCCTTGTCAAAATACAACATGCAAATCCACCATCCACCCACTATAACAAGGATCATAGAACGATATTACTACTGCACTCTTTAGCATGATCAGATCAAAACTTACCTAATCTCCAATTCAATTACACATCAATTGCACATTATAGTAGCATCCATCACACTTAGATTAACTAATAACCTATCAACGATAAGCATTTGCAACCATTCAAATATGAACTTACCTCAATCTCAACTTCCACAACCCCATCTGAAATATTCCTCCCCTTCACAAACATTCAAATTAGATTTCATCAATTCCCACTCCAATCACAGTGACAAATCCATGATCACAACTTATATCTTGCTTCCTCAGAACATACCGAACAGCTAGTTTTTTTTCCAAATCGAACACCAATTATCACCTTGGATAGCAAAGAAAAGGAAGCAACCGAGAGGTATACCTGAGGTTGCAGCTTCATCGGTGACACTCCCCCCCCCCCCCCAAATGCTCTGTTCGCTGGAAAATCCAATGCCAACAGCGTTGCCCATATCGACTGATCAAGCTAAGAATGAGAAATAACCACATCTAGGTATGGATCTCATCCAGGATTGAGGAAAAGAGCAGCTCTTACCTTGCTTCAGCGACCATCGTGAGACCCGTGGCAGTAGTTCTCTGTCGCGACGATCACGTCGCCGATCAGCTCATGCGAAGAGGTCGACGAGACATGAGCCCGGAGAAGAGGGATCAAGCTGCCCTCTTGCTGGATCTTCCACCGAGAGAGGGAGAGCTTCATCCATGGGTCGTTTCCTTGGACCATGTCGGACGACACTTATCGGCATCCTCTCCTCCAGCCGGATCTCCCATCGGTAAGACGTCGGCAGCGGCTAAAGCGCGGTGGAGATGATGGGCAGAGAAATCACGGATGGGAGGAGGCAAAGAGGTCTCGACTGCGAGAAGAGAACGATGATGCAGGGAGGGAGAAGTCACGACGGGGAAGTAATGTAGAAAGCGCCTGGAAACGCCTGCACGGAGAAATCACGTGCGGTGAGGAAACGCCGAATGGAAGGGTAAAATAGAAAGGAGTTAAGGACTAATATGGGTCAGGTTTTCGCAACAAATGGTGTTTTTGTTGGCAATCATGCTATTTCTCAGAATGCTCATTGGCTCCCATGTCCCCGGATTAAAATTTTCACTAATGAAAACTAATCCGGATGGGATGAGTTTCCTAAGCACAACCAATTCGTCGTCGTGCTAACGACTTGAGCGATCGCTTGAACAAACTAGTTGTTCAAGCAACCCAACTCTTCTAGTCGGTTAGCCGCGGAAGAGACGACGGACGGATCGCCAGTTTTTGTGTTTCTTATCGGGGTCCATGATTATACAAATACATGCAAATGCAAACTAGTATAATCAACATATACTAACATAATGAACATAAGCTAGCATATCAAATAAGAACATGAAAAGAACAATAATAAAAGTTGTGAAACTTTTATACCTCTTGATCTTCTATCGTATGTCCTAACCTCCTTGTAGACTTTGTGTGGGCGAAGATCCTCCACAAGTTGAAGCTTCCTAGATCTTCTTCAATCCAAAGAATGAAGAACTCTCTTTCCCTTCTTGCTTGAGCCAACCACCAATCCACAAAGGATTGATGCCGCCGTCCCCAAGAATAGTGAGAACCTAATGGAAACAACCAAGCAAGAACTAGGGACAAACCCTAGCTCCTAGTGCCACTGCCAAGAGGAAAACAAAAGGAAAAGAGGAATAGGTTGGGCACCACCAAAGGTATAGGAAAAAGGATAGGAACCGGCCAACACCCTAGGAAGAAGAAGAACACTTCCCCTATAGTTACCACCTACCTTACCTTCCAAACCCTAGCCGCCCAACCAAGCTTCCTTTGGATTTCTTGCCCAAGGTAGAGGAAGAGAAGGTAGTGGCCCAACCCTTAGAAGGAAGAAGATGAGCCCTTCCCTATAGTTGCCGCCCAACCATAACTTCCAAACCTAGCCGCCTAATCCAAAGAGCCAAACCCTAATCTAATTAGGGTTTCCTCCATAGGTTTCTTGCCGCCTAAGCATGGTGGAGAGGAGAGATCTAGGAGCTAGCCACCTCCAAGGAAGAAGACAAGCTCCTCCATAGGTTGCCGCCCCCTCTTGCTCCACCACCTTGGCCGCCCAACCTAAGGAGCCAAAACCCTAATTAGGGTTTCCTCCTTGAGGTTGCTTGCCGCCCAAGTAATGCTAGGCAAAACCCTAATTTCCTTAGCATCCATCATGAACCATTAAACTTAGTTGCCGCCCAACCCAATCTCCCATATATATAGAGTTAGGTTTAGGCCTTGGTTTAATCTTCACCGTCGGTTCTAGGGTTTTAATCTCAACCGTCGGATTTAGAGATTTAATCTCAACCGTCGGTTCTAGGAAATAATCCCAACCGTCGGATCTAGAGATTTAATCTCAACCGTCGGTTCTAGGAATTAATCCCAACCGTCGGATCTAGAGATTTAATCTCAACCGTCGGTTCTAGGAATTTAATCCCAACCGACGGATCTAGAGATTTAATCTCCACCGTCGGTTCTAGGGATTCAATCCTAACCGTCGGATCTAGAGATTTAATCTCTACCATCGGTTCTAGGGATTCAATCCTAACCGTCGGATCTAGAGATTTGTTTTCCATCATTTGATCTAGACTTCATGAGGTTTATATAAGGCTACGATAGGGACCATGAGGAGGAGTTGGGTCTTGGCCACCCGATGGATCGGAACCACACAAACTTGATCCATCAATGATGTTCCATTCCACTAGAGGATCATCATCGAACTACCTCACCAACCCCCATAAATTAATATGGGCTCCATATATTATTTGTACATTTATCTCCCCGTGTTTAAGATATCGAATGTCCGTCAATTAATTGATTTACTGACCATCAATTAATTAACATCTAATTCCTCGAGTAGTACCACTCAACCTTATCATCATGTTGACTAAGTCAACCTACAGGGTTTACATGATGAACCTTATGAGCTCCTCAAGGGGACATCATCAACCTAATATATAGGACACGGATTCCTCCTATAATCAACGACACACCATGTAAATAATATCACTTCCCAACTTACCGGGCATATTGATTTAATCCATAGAAATCTCACCCTCTGGTAAATCAAAGAAATAAATACTAAGTACATGTGCCCGTTATTATATCGGGATTAAGAGCATGTACAACATAATATCCGAGGTCAGATTCAATTATGTAGTCAGCAATAAATTGAATCACCTCTATGTCGGTCCTGCTCAATACACCTAAGTGTACTAGTGTAACTCTATGTTCAAGATAAAACAATACCAAGCTACACTACAACCATGCCAATGGTTTGTCCAAAACCATCTTGGTTGTGAGCCTCTACTTATATTCTACAAGGGACTGATAACATGATCTTCTGTGCCGCACCCAGGCACCATGTTATCTACAATGTAAAATATTAGACAATATGCACAACATATAATAAATATAAAAGTGCAAACAATGATCATGTGATTTTTATTTCAAAATAAAGATGTTCATACTAAAGAGCTAGGCTTTCAGTATACATCCCAACAATCTCCCACTTATACTAAAAGACTATCTTTGTCATTATCTTGCCATACATCGATTCCCCTTCCTCTCCACATGCCTATCAAAGCTCTCGCCGGAAAGGCCTTAGTGAAAGGGTCTACTAGGTCATCCTCGATGCAATCTTGGCGGCGGCAACTTCTACCTCCTTCGATTTCTCGGTGGTACTTGCACTCTATGTGTTTACTAGCCTTATGGGCTCGTGGTTCCTTCGAGTTTGCAACTGCACCATTATTATCACAATAAATTGTGATAGTTCTGGGCAAACCAGGAATCATATCCAAGTCCATGAGGAAGTTCCTGAGCCACTCAGCTTCTTTGGCCGCCTAAGAGGCTGCCATACAGTTAGCTTCCATGGTAGAGTCCACCACGCATTTCTGCTTGACACTCTTCCATACTATGGCTCCACCTCCCAAAGTAAACACAAAACCTGAGGTAGACTTACTGTTATCCCTATCAGATTGGAAATCACAATCCATGCAACCCACAGGGAGTAATTGGTCTGCCCGGTAAACTTGCATATAATCCCTAGTCCCTCTCAGGCACTACAATATATGCTTTACCGCAGTCCAATGTCCCTGTCCTGGATTACTTTGATATCTGCTGACCATGCCCACGACATAGCAGATATCGGGTCTCGTACATAGCATACATTAGGCTTCCTACCGCCGAAGCATAAGGAACTGCCTATATCTCCTATATCTTTTCAGATGATCTAGGACACATCTCCTTAGATAAAGGAACTCCATGCCTGAAAAGTAGAAAACCCTTCTTGGAGTTTTGCATGCTAAACCGATCCAAAATCATGTCTATGTATGAAGCTTGGGATAAGTACAACATCCTTTTCCAGCGATCCCTCGATCCCAAGGATGTGTCTCACCTCTCCCAAGTCCTTCATATCAAACTCATTGGACAACCATACCCTTACGTCTGATAAAACTTCGATGTTGTCGCCAACCACCAAAATGTCATCTACGTATAGTATAAAAATACCACTACGTTTCCGTCACATCTCTTGTATACACAAGACTCATCCGCACTTTGAATAAATCCATAAGACTGGATTTACCTCCTCAAAGCGGATGTTCCAAGACCTCGAAGCTTGCTCCAATCCATAAATGGACCGATTAAGCTTACATACAAGATGCTCTTTTCCCTTAACAATGAATCCCTCTGGTTGCTTCATATAGATGGATTCCTCAAGACTTCCACTAAGGAAATCTGTCTTGACATCCATCTGTCACACCTCATAAATTCATATGAGCTGCTATGCATAAAAGCTCCCAGACCTGATTTGAATCTATAGATTCAATCTCAGTATTCATTGTACTTTGCAAAGATGCTGCATCTTTATCTTGGATTGCCTCGTCATATGTCCAGGGATCAGGTTCATGTTCGCCAGGGACCAAATCAGAAGATTCTCCCAAGAACATGAATCTCACAGGCTGTCTAACAACCCTCCCACTACGACGAGGTATCACCTGTGTATCTTCTGTGACACGTGGTGCAGTGACATGTGGTATATCCTCTTGTGTCGGTATGCAAGTGACTTCCTATCAACTCCTCAAGAACAATCCTACTCCTGGGCTTGTGGTTCATCACATAGTCCTCCTCTAGAAATCTGGCATTCGTACTAACGATCACCCTCTGATCTCTAGGACTATAAAACAAACCACCCTTCGTTCCCATGGGATAGTCAACGAACATGCGTACTTCTGTACGAGGTTCCAACTTACCAGTATCTGCCTTCAGCACATGTGCTGGACTCCCATATCTGAATATGTCTTAGACTAGGCTTTCGCCCAGTCCACACAACTCTGTGGGAGTAAAAGGTACTGATTTAGATGGAACCAAGTTCAGAATGTACACCGCCGTATCTTGAGCATATCCCCAGAACGAATCTGGCAAGTCAGAATAACTCATCATCGATCTAACCATCTCCATAAGAGTCCTCTTCCTTCGCTACGCTACACCATTCTGCTGGGGTGTGCCAGGTGCAGACAATTGGGATTGAATCCCAGCCTCTGATAAGTAATTCCTAAACTCTCCCAAGAGGTATTCACCACTACGATCAAATCGTAGTGTCATCTTGAATAATTGTCTATGAAAAAGATGAAATATTCAAAACTACCTCTTGCCTGGATAGACATAGGACCATACGAATCAGAATGAACCAATTCCAACACATCTTTGGATCTATACCCCTTGGCCTTGAAAGGCCTCTTGGTCATCTTACCCTTCAAGCAAGATTCGCAGGTTGGGAGATCCTCCACCACTAATGAACCCAAAGGTCCATCAGCTTTCAACCTTTGAATTCTGCTCAGGTTAATATGACCAAGTCTAAGATCCCAAAGATATGTTTGGTTCATCTTCGAAGGTTCTTTTCTCTTATCGGAATTAGAAGATGAGTTATTAACTTCAATTTGCATCGTGGGAGCTTGTGGTTCAAATTATTAATTTCCTATCTATGTACCTGAATAGATAATGTCCCTATTCCTTTTATAACAAATCTGTCATTAAAAGGAATAGATTATCCATCCATAATTTAGAAACCGAAATCAATTCTTTCTAAATAAAGGTACATAAAGAAAATTCTTAAGAACCAAAAACTTTATTTTCTCAAAAGATAAATAAAACATCTCCCACTGCAATAGCCGCCATCTTCATGGCATTGCCCAAGTAAATGGTAATATCCCCTTTGGCTAGTTGTCAGGTTTCCTGGAACCCCTGCAAAGTGTTGCAGACATGATTAGTGGCTCTCGTATCTACACACCAGGTGCCGGTAGATAACACCGCTAACCATGTTACAACGACTAGACCAAAAGATCTACTTTTGTTCTTGCTTGGTTGGATTGGGATAATCCTTCTTCTCATGTCCGGTCTGCTAGTAAGTGAAGTACTTGCCTTTCGGCTTCTTCACTCCTCCCTGAGATCCTCCCACCACTTTTGCTCCACTTTGTTTCTCCTTCTTCTAGCCTTTTGGCTTAGAAGTTGAAACCTTTTGAGCAACCATGGCTTGAGGACACTCTTTGAAGAGTGTATACATGTACTTCCTAGCAGATAAGACAACATCTAGATTCTTTTCCAATCAACATTAATTGGGTACAGTAAGTTTATTTCATTTAGTATCATTATAAGTGGACTGAAAATCATTTTGAAAATCCTAAGAATCACAATGATCAAAGTTTCAGATTTCAAATATTATTGATTCCTCAAAACAATAAAATCCCGAAATCAACCAACACCTCAAAACACCGAGAATGTCGCATGCCACGATAGTGTGGACGTATACGAATTCTACATTTGTAAGAGGAGGTTTTACCCATTAATTTTATTATCTTGTCAACCTTACTTTTTGACAAATAAAATTAATAGTTGGTTCCTCTTTGGCCCTACAAATAAAAGCAGTGACTCCGATGGGGAGGATACTTTTTATTTGCATCTAAGTGTTCACCATTACACGATACTAAGGGAATTATCTCGGATTATATGCCTTACCGATGGGGAAGTACATACGCTCCTAAATAATTTCCTATAACCATTATTTGACCTAGTGATCCGCAAACAAACTCATCCGATGGGGAGGAAGGCACTCAGAGCCGACGCGCAAGTTTGTTGCATCACATGTCAAATTGTAATGGAGGCCGCGGGAATTAATTAAAATATCCCTCTCCCACTTAGTAAATTGAAAATGAGAAATTTTCAAGCACACACAACATGCATATAAAACAAATCAGCAATAAATATGGAAAAATCAAAATTTTTCCAACTATTATGGCATTGTTCTCCAATATGCGTCCCGTCGTGTCGCCACCTGCTTCGCTCCTCCTCGCCATGTCACGAGCCATCCGAGCCGAGTATAAAACCTATTTTATTTTACATCCATCGATCCTATACTCCACGAGGGAGTGTACATGAAATCTAGATCGAAAGTAAAATAAAATAAAGAGTGGCTAAACAATGCCGTATTTAATTACAAAAATTAAATACTAATCTAGCCTCGTCAACCCCGAGGATTCAAATAATATACAATCATACACAAACAATCACATACACAGATATAGCCATAATAGTCGGATCTTATTCCTGCAACCAAAAAGTTAGCCTACGCACATCCTACTATTATCCGGCATACTAAATATATGATATGTGCATGAAAGTAACCGAATCCAAAACACACAAAATCGGAAACCGTGGCTCTGATACCAGTTGTTGGCATTGCCCAGAAGCTCTGATACCAATTGTTGGCAATCATGCTATTTCTCAGAATGCTCATTGGCTCCCATGTCCCCGGATTAAAATTTTCACTAATGAAAACTAATCCGGATGGGATGAGTTTCCTAAGCACAACCAATTCGTCATCGTGCTAACGACTTGAGCGATCGCTTGAACAAACTAGTTGTTCAAGCAACCCAACTCTTCTAGTCGGTTAGCCGCGGAAGAGACGACGGACGGATCGCCGATTTTTGTGTTTCTTATCGGGGTCCATGATTATACAAATACATGCAAATGCAAACTAGTATAATCAACATATACTAACATAATGAACATAAGCTAGCATATCAAATAAGAACATAAAAAGAACAATAATAAGAGTTGTGAAACTTTTATACCTCTTGATCTTCTATCATATGTCCTAACCTCCTTGTAGACTTCGTGTGGGCGAAGATCCTCCACAAGTTGAAGCTTCCTAGATCTTCTTCAATCCAAAGAATGAAGAACTCTCTTTCCCTTCTTGCTTGAGCCAACCACCAATCCACAAAGGATTGATGCCGCCGGCCCCAAGAATAGAGAGAACATAATGGAAACAACCAAGCAACCGAACTAGGGACAAACCCTAGCTCCTAGTGCCGCCGGCCAAGAGGAAAACAAAAGGAAAAGAGGAATAGGTTGGGCACCACCAAAGGTATAGGAAAAAGGATAGGAACCGACCAACACCCTAGGAAGAAGAAGAACACTTCCCCTATAGTTGCCACCTACCTTACCTTCCAAACCCTAGCTGCCCAACCAAGCTTCCTTTGGATTTCTTGCCGCCCAAGGTAGAGGAAGAGAAGGTAGTGGCCGGCCAACCCTTAGAAGGAAGAAGATGAGCCCTTCCCTATAGTTGCCACCAACCATAACTTCCAAACCTAGCCGCCTAATCCAAAGAGCCAAACCCTAATCTAATTAGGGTTTCCTCCATAGGTTTCTTGCCGCCTAAGCATGGTGGAGAGGAGAGATCTAGGAGCTAGCCACCTCCAAGGAAGAAGACAAGCTCCTCCATAGGTTGCCGCCCCCTCTTGCTCCACCACCTTGGCCGCCCAACCTAAGGAGCCAAAACCCTAATTAGGGTTTCCTCCTTGAGGTTGCTTGCCGCCCAAGTAATGCTAGGCAAAACCCTAATTTCCTTAGCATCCATCATGAACCATTAAACTTAGTTGCCGCCCAACCCAATCTCCCATATATATAGAGTTAGGTTTAGGCCTTGGTTTAATCTCCACCGTCGGTTCTAGGGTTTTAATCTCAACCGTCGGATTTAGAGATTTAATCTCAACCGTCGGTTCTAGGAAATAATCCCAACCGTCGGATCTAGAGATTTAATCTCAACCGTCGGTTCTAGGAATTAATCCCAACCGTCGGATCTAGAGATTTAATCTCAACCATCGGTTCTAGGAATTTAATCCCAACTGGCGGATCTAGAGATTTAATCTCCACCGTCGGTTCTAGGGATTCAATCCTAACCGTCGGATCTAGAGATTTAATCTCCACCGTCGGTTCTAGGGATTCAATCCTAACCGTCGGATCTAGAGATTTGTTTTCCATCATTTGATCTAGACTTCATGAGGTTTATATAAGGCTACGATAGGGACCATGAGGAGGAGTTGGGTCTTGGCCACCCGATGGATCGAAACCACACAAACTTGATCCATCAATGATGTTCCATTCCACTAGAGGATCATCATCGAACTACCTCACCAACCCCCATAAATTAATATGGGCTCCATATATTATTTGTACATTTATCTCCCCGTGTTTAAGATATCGAATATCCATCAATTAATTAACATCTAATTCCTCGAGTAGTACCACTCAACCTTATCATCATGTTGACTAAGTCAACCTACAGTGTTTACATGATGAACCTTATGAGCTCCTCAAGGGGACATCATCAACCTAATATATAGGACACGGATTCCTCCTATAATCAACGGCACACCATGTAAATAATATCACTTCCCAACTTACCGGGCATATTGATTTAATCCATAGAAATCTCACCCTCTGGTAAATCAAAGAAATAAATACTAAGTACATGTGCCCGTTATTATATCGGGATTAAGAGCATGTACAACATAATATCCGAGGTCTGATTCAATTATGTAGTCAGCAATAAATTGAATCACCTCTATGTCGGTCCTGCTCAATACACCTAAGTGTACTAGTGTAACTCTATGTTCAAGACAAAACAATACCAAGCTACACTACAACCATGCCAATGGTTTGTCCAAAACCATCTTGGTTGTGAGCCTCTACTTATATTCTACAAGGGACTGATAACATGATCTTCTGTGCCGCACCCAGGCACCATGTTATCTACAATGTAAAATATTAGACAATATACATAACATATAATAAATATAAAAGTGCAAACAATGATCATGTGATTCTTATTTCAAAATAAAGATGTTCATACTAAAGAGCTAGGCTTTCAGTATACATCCCAACAGTTTTACCCTATAAGACCAAACCTTGGTCCAATTATCTCCTATCCATTAAACCTAGGTTTGGCTTTAATTAAAGCCCTAACCATGCAAAAAAAAATTTCGTCGTATTTTACAGATATCATGAAGGAAAATGTTTAATTCCTTAATTGCACCCCAGACAAAATTTGGTAACAGTTCCTTCAAAGCAATATGAATTAGTCTTTCCATGAATATATGACAGTCATGACTTTTCAAACCAATCAATTTACATTCCTTTAAATCAACGCATCTGCCAAGATTAGAGACATAACCATGAGGAAATCTCAATGATTTCAACCATTCACAAACAATCCGTCTCTGATCCTTATTCAATGTATAAATTGCTTTCGGTTTTGGTCCCCTACTATTTTCATCAACATCAAGGGCGGGCCGTTTATAGACAAGACACATATCTTTTCTTGCATTCAGATTGTCTTTTGTTTTTCCAGTAATATCCATCACCGTATTTATTAGATTATCAAAAACATTCTTCTCAATAGGCATTAAATCAAGATTGTGATGAATCAAATTACTCTTCCAATACAGTAAATCCCAAAATATACTCCGTTTAGTCCATTTATGCGTAATTCCATAGTCATATGTTGTAACATTTGGTTCTTCAATAACAAATGGAAAGTTAAACACTCTATGCAATAAAAATTGACCGGTGAATATCAATGGTGGAGGTGTTCTTTCAATTCTATTATTAGTGAATTCTTCTTTATTTATTCTGAATTTATAATTTAGCGGTAAAAATTATCTATGACAATCAAAATAACTCAGTTTCTTTCAGTGTTTCAATCTGAATGACTTTGATCTCTCTATACATATTGGACATCCTAAAATCCCTGCGGTACTCCAGCCTAATAACATCCCATAAGCAGGAAAATCATTTATGGTCCAAAGAAGCACAACTCTCATTGTGAACATCTGATTAGTATGAACATCATATTTAGAAACACCCTCATCCCATAGTTGGTTCAGCTTGACAATCAACGGTTGCATGTAAACATCTATTAACTTCTTCAGATTATGAGGGTCAGGCACAATCAATGTTAAAAACATATAAGGTGTTTTCATACACATACTGGGTGGAAGATTATACGGAGTTACGATAATTAGTCAGCAAGAATAAGTTCTTCCTGATTTGCTAAATGGAGCAAACCCATCAGCACATAGACCCAACCTGATATTTCGAGTCTCATTCGCAAACTCAGGATATGTTCTATCAAACATTTTCCACGCCTCTACATCTGATGGATAACACATTATTCCATCCTCTGTTTCATGATTTGCATGCCAAGTCATGTGTTCAGCAGTGACCTTTGATGCATAAAGCCTTTAAAATCTAGGAGTTAAAGGCAAATAGAACATTTGTCTGAATGATTTAAATCGCTTATTACGATTCGATCTCATGGTATTCTTGTACCTGCATTGACTACAGAATTTACAAGTCTCTAAATCTGCATTATCTCCCTAATATAACATACAATCATCTCTGCAAATATCAATTCTATGCACCGGAAGACCTAAATCTTTCACAAGTTTTTTCATACTATAAAAATCATTAGGCATTATGTGATCACGCGGCAATACTTCTCCAATAACTTGAACAAAATCATTAAAATAATCTTCGGACACATCATGCTCAACTTTAACATTCAACAATCTTACGGTGAGAGATAATTTAGTGTGACTGTCATAACCAGACCACACATATTCATCTACAACTCTCAACACTTCTTGAAATTTGAGATATGACTCATTGTATACATTTTCATGAACACTAGTTGCTTCTACCTCCTCCAACGACGTTGAATAACAAGTATACATGTGTTCAAATGTTTGAGGATAACTAGAACTTGCAACATTTGGTTCATTATTCAAATTATTGTTGGTGTAGGGGCACCAGATAATCGAACCTGTATTTTGATTATGGCAAAGACACAAAGTTAAGTTTACATCGTTGTCTCACAAGCTAAATCAAGTGTGCAGAAAGGCTAAGCTAAGACGAAGGTCAGCGACACCCAGAGGGAGCTGTGGTGGTCGGGCAACATCGAGGGAACTTCGTGGGAGTCGAAGAACCTAGGTGGAAGACCGAAAGCAGAGCGACAGATCTTAAAGGACCAGAGGTAAGCTCGTGTGAGTGAGAGATGGTAAGGTCGTGTCCTCTATACGGGGACGACCATAGGTGGCGATCTGACTAAGACTTCCTGTGAAAGGTCTAGGTCGAGATCGGACGGTAAGAAACCGTCGCATTTACTATTTTTAGTGCTAACCTCTTATTGCAGGAAAGTGGCGGTGGCGATCAGCTAGTCATTAGCGATCGACTAATGCTCATCGATCGTGATGCTCATCGATCGATGATGGGACATCGATCGATGGCAACGAATCAACCTTTTGCACTAGGTCAAAATGGATAATATTTGATGAGGCCACTTCGCGATAAAATATGGTACCACCTCGTGATCTATTCCGAAAGATGAGGAGACTTATTCTGAGGCCAAACTCTATAAAAGGTGTAAAATACCGAAAAAAATCCCTTTCTAATTAAGAATTTATCTTGTGAAATTTTTCAGAATTTTTTTTCTGAAATTAAATGGAGTTTCTACAGTATTTTTAGGGAAAGATTTATTAGGCTTTTACAAAGCCTGTTTAAATTACCCGTTATTGGGAAGTCAATTGGTTTAATAAACCTAAGTTTGAATGAAACTTTATATTGTCATTTTTCCTATTTCCTCACGATTTGGTTTTCTTCTCCCGATCTTTCAAGCGTCGATCGCTCCTCCTTTATTACTCCCGATCGACAGTTTCTTCCCAATCGTGACCTTTCTCTTCCAGCCGACACACACAACTTTTTCTCTTCCAGCCGACGCGCATGACTTCGTCTCTTCCAACCGACGCGCGTGACCTTTTCTCCTCCAGCCACCGCTGATGGCTGCCTCCTCGAGCCGTTCGTCGTGCACCCCTCTTCACATCGTCGTCGCCCAGCGACCCACTGCCACTCGCGATCCTCGAGAATAGTATCTCGTGATCCCCTTCTTCTCGCGATCTTTCTCCCTACGGTAAGCGACGATGACCTGCCTTGACGATGCCACGGACGCACCGGCAGTGAAGGGGCGCGTAGTTGGGAGTCTGCGTCAGCAGCGGTTCAATTGGAAGTCATTCTTCACGGTGATCGCCGAAGCAAGGTGAGAGCTGTTTTTCTCCTCAATCCTAGATGAGATCTAAGTTCTAGCTGTGGTTATTTCTCGTTCGGAGTTTGATCAGTAGATATGGGCAGTGGCTTGTTCCGGTGAGCAGAACAGGGTATAGGAGGGAGTGCTGCCGGTGGAGGTTCCAACCGCTGGTAAGTCGATCTGTTTCGATTTTTCTTTCGTTGATGTTGTTAAACCTGGTTGTCTGTGGCTGGGATTTGATCTGTAATGTGCATATGTTGTGCGTGTTCTACGATTATGGGTTGCTGGTGGCTGTGAGAGTGATTGTGTGAGGTTCTATTTTGAAATTACCGGTTGTACGACTGTAATTGGGGGTAAGTCCTATATTAATCTATAGTTCAGTCAGATTTTGAGTTTCCACCATGAATTGGTTGTGGCGATTCTTGATCTATGTTACAATCATTCTTTAAGCTTGTGATATGTTGAATGTTATGTTTGTTGCGCTATTGAGGGTGGTGAAGTAAGGATTCTAGTTGTGTAATGGTGTTACGGATTTAAGATAGTTGCATGAATGTGGATCCGTTGTGGATGAGCTGTGGGTTCAATAGAGAGAGCTCAATTAGTGTGAATCAGCTATGGATGTATGGGTAGAAGCTGAATTGATTTTGAACAGTAAGGTACTTGAATTTGGGTGTGTTTAGGGTGTTATAGTTGGAATCTTGAATTATTGTTATGATGATTATGTTAAGGGTGGAACTACATGACATATGGGTGAATTTAATTTAAGGGTTGGGATTTCCCTTTTAATCTTGTTGATGTTAATGATGTAGTCGGGGTATGGGGATACGAAGTCGATGTACGATTCGATTCGACTATTCTTTGTATATTTGCACTTAATCATAATGTTTGATATGTGTAGGACGTGGATACGAGATAGGACCTCCGCCGTGAAGATATTATTATTACGAGCATTACAGTAGGTGGGTAATTTTCTACTTGGTCCGGTAGATGTAATTGCATTCAGATTTAGTCATAAATATGAGCATGTTAGGTGTTCATATTATCTTGACCCTGCTCTTATTATCTTATGCTTGAACTTATCATTGGCTATTAACTCCATTGCTGCTATCATGTTTATTTTACCATGATTAGGAGTTATACATATAGGTGATGTAAGCAACTTAGAATTTGTTTAAGTTAAGTGAAAATAGTAAAGTCCGGATGACAACCTGATTGTACATTGGGCAAAAAGGTCATCTGTATTTAGATGATGTCTTGAACCTAGGGTTAGTTCTAGTACCCTTAGGTTGCATATTACCATCGATCATGTATTGTGTAAATGGTCAGGGGAATGATACTTAGTGTGTCGCTACGGACGGGTGGTCCTACCTTGTTATAATCAGATGAGTATGACTCTCTACATGATAGAGAGTGCGTCCATCAGTTGAGTACGACTCTCTACATGATAGAGAGTACGTCGATTAGATTAGTATGACTCTCTACATGATAGAGAGTGTTATGATCAGTTTAGTATGACTCTCTGCAGGATAGAGAGTGCGTGATCTGACTAGTATGACTTTCTGTAGAATAGAGAGTCTATGGTGGATGTCTGTATGTGAGACATTGCATTCATGTCATTTGCATGCACGCTGGTGACCATGTCTCCCTTGTGGTTGAGAGGGTCGCCAGTCATCCTGCCTTCACAGTTACTCATAGGAGGTGTAACCAGTGTGAGGGCAGAGCATTGTGGTGCCGCACTCTTCCTCTATAGACGGTGGTAGTTAGATTTGCGTGCCATAGTCCTGCGTGTGTGACACTCGACCACTCATGGGTAGTGACTGTCGGAGTGGCCAACAGCAGGGACCCCCATCGTGTAGCTTGCTCTTTACGCTTATATGCTACTATATCATACTGCCCACTCGGCCACTCGAGAGTAGTGGTTGGTGTTGAGTTGGAACAGTTGTCATGCTCGAGCCACCGAGGCCACACTGAGGTCGTGGTAGCTTTAGGGTGAGCCGACATGACCATGCATGCTGCATTGCCGACTTATGATATTTTTGCATATTGCCATATATATATACATATATGCATGTATATATATATATATATATATGGATGATTGTGATTAGTATACATATATAGATGCAGTCTATATATATATGCTTATTGTGATGTTGCATTTGATTGTACATCATATTCATGCATGTTTCTTGCATATGTTATACAGTTGTGTCAGATACTGGTATGTGTTGGACAGACCATTAGATACCTTGACCGGTAGCATGAGTAGATTATGAGTTAGTATTATTCTTCCTGTTATATATATATGTTGGATATATGTTCAGGTTGGATCAGAGTAGCGTAGCAGACTTTAGGTATGTCTGCATTTTATGTTGTTCATTTGGTTAGACGGTATATGCTTGTATTTATATACTATGCTGATATACCTGTTGTACCTCTAGATTATGTTGTTGAAATACATGTGATATTACATATATACATGTTTTCTATTACCTGCTGAGTTTTACTCACCCCCCCAATGGACCCTGGGTTTTTCTGTCACCCAGGTAACAGGTAGCTGACTTCGTGATGGACTTGGAGCACCGCTGGCTGGAATCATCTCATCTCAACTCCGAGAGTCCAGATTTTTGGTGTTCTCATTTGTATTCCGTTATGGATTTATTTTATGTGATGATTGTAGTTGTGACTATTGATGTTGTACCCCTTTTCTTCCTTTCTGGTTTTATTATGGTGTCCTGAGTCGGTGTTAGTCATACCGGTATGCATGTGTGTTGTCGTTTGTGAGATTGTAGTGTGTTTCTGCTGTGTTTTGTGTAGTTGTTGTTTTCATATATATGTATTGTTGTTATAGTGGGCCTACGGGCCTTGTATTAACCCGAAATGTTGCCATGTACAGGGGAGATGCTGTCTGTTTGATTTTCGGCTCGGCATGCTCTCGGGGCATGACAACTTTAGTGGTATCAGAGCCCAAGGTTCTTCGATGCCATACAATGTTGTTTTTGTGTCGAGTCTTGTATTCTCGGGAGTCGATTTATTTGGTTTTGATTTTCTGAGATGAGATGGACAGCGGCCTGAGCTCCAAGCAGCACGAGGTAAAAATTCCTGAAAACTTATGGTTTAGTAGATATTTATCTAAACTTGATCAGTAGGTTATACAGTATAGTTATGACACCTATACAGACTTGTAGTAGGGGTCGTCCACTGAGACGACCAACCGGAGTTATCTTAGTGTTTATACTCTCATTTTTAGTTGACTATGCTTTTAATGTATATAGCAGGGAATAATCTGTAGTGTGTTGGTTATTGTTCGTAGCCGTGGTATGAGTTGACCCCGAAAATGACCTGTTGAGTCTGTGAGTCTTGAACCCGTGTCAAAAAGGTGATTTACCTTTGAGAGCCGACTGATACCGAGTCGGACAACAGGGGGCCAAGTCGTCTCATTTATTATGGAAATTAGAGACTACATTCTTAGAGATTTCCACTAACTGTGTTGGTCAGATCATTACCTGTGGGTAATGAACAGACTTGTAGACTATTGTTAATGCAGATAGCGGAAGGCTAGGTTACGGTGTTTCATAAGGATTTTTATCCCTGAGTTGTTCGTACTGAGTTGTATAACTTTGAGAGTACTTTTGAGTACTTAACTCATGTTATACCGAGAAAGAAGAATTGTTTGCATACCATTATCGGGATCAAGTTGATATTTGGTGTTAAATGCAGAAAATAATCTTCGAGAAATAATATATCACTTGGTCATTGTTTAGTGATGTTGAAAGAGTGTATTTCCCCGTGTCACTTTTAGTGACACATTGTAAAGAATTCTTGAGCTTCAAAAAGGGTGATCGGTTAGTGATAGTGTACTGTGCAGAGTCATGAGACTTGTAGAGTTTATGCTCACCTAATAGCTCAAGAAGATGAATGAATGTTTTAAGCCAACCACGATTATTGGCTTAGTTTTTGAGTAAGATCACTGGATCTTCTACCAGATCCTATCGAAAGACGTTGGATTGAGACATGAGTTTAGAAATGACTCCGTACAAGGGTTTAAGAGTTGGAGACCGATAAGAAAATATTGCAGGTCAACTTATTAGAGTCAGAAGTCTCCGACTATTGAATAAAAGGAGCAAGATTGGAGTCATAGGCTTTGAGCTACTCTCCGATTATGGAAGACCAACCACAGATCATCAGGATATTCTCGTGGATATCAGCAAAAATCAGAACAAAGACTTCAAAGGGATGGTGTGCGTGCAGTGTAGATCATGAAGACACGTGAAGTCAGATTATTTGTTGAATCAGTTCATCTGTTGCTATTGTGAGTAACCAGTACAGTGGAGGAGGTGTACTTTGAAGACTCAGTTGAAGACTATCGATGGTGTTCCGGGAGGAAGATGCATCGTCTCAACAGCATAGATCAGCACAGAGGATTGGGTTATCTCATCAGCAGCAACCTACTACCTCAGGCGTGGTTGGAGTTCTTTGATACTTCCCTCCAGGGGAAGTGACTTATGCAGGAGTATCAGCAGAAGACATCGTGGAAGACTTATGCAGACAACAACAGTTACCTCTAGATGTGATTTGAATTGTACAGAGGAGAGAGTATACGACGGTGGTCGTATCTATTTTGTATTCTACAGTTGTAGCTCGTAGATTTAAGTGATAGGATCAGATGATCTAGGAAAAATCCTTGGATCATTCATCACAGAAATGCGACCGTTTTGTCGCAAACTGTTGGATCTGATCTGGTTCTCTTCGGAGAAAAGCCGAGACTTGCGAGGAGCCTTTGGATCAGATCGACAGATAATGGATTGTTCAGGGTATTATTTTAGTTACCCTCAAGATTAATATATTGAGAGATACTTGTAGTTTACGGGTATCTTGGTCTAGAACATTCTTTGTCTGGATTAGAAGGGTTCCTATACATTGACTTGTAGGTCGGTGGTATCTCTGCTGTCAGGTGAGAAGAGGACCAATAATTAAGAAGTCAAGGGATGCCCTTAGAATTTGATAGACATACTTTTACTGTAGACATATCCTTACGGATGGTCAAATTGTTGGAAGTATGGTATGATATGTCTCTCGGATGTGCGTATAATCTGAGAGTATTCGGATGTAATTTTGGATGAACTCTTAGGCTTGTCGTTGCATAGGCAAGTGGAGTAGGCGATCGAAATGATTGCGAAAATAGTTCTGGTATCGAAGATCACATACCGAGTGATAGATTTGTTGGTATCAATGTTGTTAAACACTATAAAAAAATTGGAAGAACGTGAGTTGCGATTATAGTAGATGTTGGAGGGGATATTTATCTATCCCAGTATTCCTCCTTAAGAAGATCCGGAACTCTTTGATAAAAGAGGGATAAACCTTTGAAATTATGCATCGATTATCGATGATGGAATGCGATAATTGCTGAAAGTAAAGATCCTACGTTGAGGGTAAATGATCTGTTTAGATCAGCTAAGGACACCTGTGCATGCTCTAGGGTTGGCTTACGACTGGTGTGTTGATATTGTAGTTACATGGTGTCATACAATTATCATTGTTGTTGTGATGATTAATGTATATCATCATCTTAGAGTAAAGAGAATGGAGGTGTGTAAAGACGACAATTTCATACTTGGTATGAATTGTTGTGAGTTGTGATTAAGTTGTTAGACTAATTAACGATTTAGTCACCACTGGATTTGAGAATCGTGTATCCTAGACACGATTGGATTAGTTCATGGTTGTTGGAGTTGCGTAACTTGGCCACTGTTGATTGTGGTAGATGGAGTTACGCATTCGACCACTGTAGATGGTGGTTTTCCCTTGTATGGTTTAGATATTACTGTAGATGTGGATAGAATGTTTTAGCATTACTATACCACAGACTTGTTTGACAAAGGTGATGATGGAAATCATTTAGTCAAAAACTGGTGAAATTGGTTACAAGACCTAGACGACGGTTAACTTTTACACGAGTATTAGTTAATCCTTTCGGTGTGGATAAAAGGATGATGTACGCAGATGCGTCGTTTCAAGGATCAGAATGATTTCGATGCAGTTGAATGAGGTGTACCTTATGCTTATGACAGTTAAGAAACTACGAGATAGGCTATCATATACATGATGTGGCTTTAGTAGTTATTATTTGAATTTGTAGTGATATAGAGCAGAAGTGCTCATGGAGTTTTGACTAGCTACTGGGTAGCTACTATAGAGATTCTTGATGACATAGCAGTGAGATTGATCGCTATAGTCTTCCATGCGCTTACAGAGTGTGTGGTAGAGTGGATTTTGAATGGTTGATGGACTTCTCTTTTGAGAAGATAATTCCCTGTCTCTGATAAGGATAGTGGGTTTCGGAGTTACAGTGTTTAAGGAAGAGTTGCTACAGAAAGCACATCATTCGGGATGGGCTATATACCTTGGTGGTACTCAGATGTACCGAGAGTTGAAACATTTATACTGGTGGAATGGTATAAAGAGAGTTATAGCAAATTTTGTTGCTCGATGTTTAGTATGCCAGTAGGTGAAGGTTGAACATCAGAAACTCGCTGTATTGCTCTAGAAAATTCCGATTCCGGAATGTAAGTGGGAGCATATCACGATTGATTGCATTACGGGATTGCCTAGAACCCGTAAAGGACGTGATGCGATTTGGGTGATTGTGGATCGACTGACCAAATCATCTCATTTCCTTCCTATTCGTGGGTCGTACTCGTTGGACCATCCGGCAGCATTGTATTACCAAAAGATTATCAGATTGCGTGGGGTACTTTTAAGTACCATATCGGATAGAGATTCGCGATTTACCTCACGATTTTGGCAGAGTTTGCACCAGACTATAGGCACAGAGCTTCGGCTTAGTGCAACATTTCATCCGTAGATAGGTGAACAGTCTAAGTGTATCATTTAGACGTTGGAGGATCTATTCAGATCTTGTGTCATGGATTATGGAGGTGTAGCTTATCGGTTGGCTTTACCTCCAACACTTGCGGGTGCTCACAACGTATTTCCTATTTTTATACTGAGAAAATACATGTCGAATGTTGATCATGCTCTGAAAGAGGTTTCGAATTCTATCTCAGTCTAATGCGACTTACGAGGAGATTTCAGTGCGTATTCCTGGTCGCAATGAGCATCAGTTGCAGAACAAAACCATCTAACTCATAAAGGTTGGATGGCAGCATCATAGTGATGAGGAGGCTACTTAGGAGCTGGAAGATACTATCCGAGCTCGATATCCTCATTTGTTCACTTGAGGAATGTATGTGGTCCTTTCGGAAACTTGCTTGAAGTAATTTTTGCATGTTAGTACGAAATTTAGGGACCAAATTTTTATTAGTGGGGGAGAATATAAAATACCGAAAAAAAATCCCTTGCTAATTAAGAATTTAACATGTGAAATTTTTCAGATTTTTTTTTCTGAAATTAAATAGAGTTTCTACAGTATTTTTAGGGAAAGATTTATTAGGCTTTTACAAAGCCTGTTTAAATTACCCGTTATTGGGAAGTCAATAGGTTTAATAAACCTAAGTTTGAATGAAACTTTATATTGTCATTTTTCCTATTTCCTCACAATTTGGTTTTCTTCTCCCGATCTTTCAAGCGTCGATCGCTCCTCCTTTATTACTACCGATCAGTCGTTTCTTCCCAATCGCGACCTTTCTCTTCCAGCCGATGCGCACAACTTTTTCTCTTCCAGCCGACGCGCACGACTTTGTCTCTTCCAACCGATGCGCATGACCTTTTCTCCTCCAACCGCCGCTGATGGCTGCCTCCTCGAGTCGTTCGTCGCGCGCCCCTCTTCACCTTGCCGTCGCCCTACGACCCACTGCCACTCGCGATCCTCGAGCATAGCATCTCGCGATCCCCTTCTTCTCGCGATCTTTCTCCCTGCGGCAAGCGGCGATGACTGCCTTGATGATGCCACGGATGCGCCGGCGGTGAAGGGGCGCGTAGCTGGGAGTCTACGTCGGCAACGGTTCAATTGGAAGCCGTTCTTCACGGTGATCGCCGAAGCAAGGTAAGAGCTATTTTTCTCCTCAATCCTGGACGAGATCTAGGTTCTAGCTGTGGTTATTTCTCGTTCTGAGTTTGATCAGTAGATATGGGCAGTGGCTTGTTCCGGCGAGCAGAACAGGGGATAGGAGGGAGTGCTGCCGGTGGAGGTTCCAACCGCTAGTAAGTCGATCTGTTTCGAATTTTCTTTCGTTGATGTTGTTAATCCTGGTTGTCTGTGGCTGGGATTTGATCTGTGATGTGTATATGTTGTGCGTGTTCTACGATTATGGGTTGTTGGTGGCTGTGAGAGTGATTGTGTGAGGTTCTATTTGGAAATTACCGACTGTACGACTGTAATTGGGGGTAAGTCCTATATTAATCTATAGTTCAGTCAGATTTTGAGTTTCCACCGTGAATTGGTTGTGGCGATTCTTGATCTATGTTACAATCATTCTTTAAGCTTGTGATATGTTGAATGTTATGTTTGTTGCACTGTTGAGGGTGGTGAAGTAAGGATTCTAGTTGAGTAATGGTGTTACGAATTTAAGATAGTTGCATGAATGTGGATCCGTTGTGGATGAGCTGTGGGTTCAATAGAGAGAGATCAATTAGTGTGAATCAGCTATGGATGTATGGGTAGAAGCTGAATTGATTTTGAACAGTAAGGTACTTGAATTTGGGTGTGTTTAGGGTGTTATAGTTGGAATCTTGAATTATTGTTATGATGATTGTGTTAAGGGTGGAACTACATGACATATGGGTGAATTTAATTTAAGGGTTGGGATTTCCCTTTTAATCTTGTTGATAATGATGTAGTCGGGGTATGGGGATACGAAGTCGAGGTACGATTCGATTTGATTATTCGTCGTATATTTGCACTTAATCATAATGTTTGATATGTGCAGGACGTGGATACGAGACAGGACCTCCGCCGTGAAGATATTGTTATTACGAGCATTACAACAGGTGGGTAATTTCCTACCTGGTCTGGTAGATGTAATTGCATTCAGATTTAGTCATAAATATGAGTATGTTAGGTGTTCATATTATCTTGACCCTGCTCTTATTATCTTATGCTTGAACTTATCGTTGGCTATTAACTCCATTGCTACTATCATGTTTATTTTACCATGATTAGGAGTTATACATATAGGTGATGTAAGTAACTTAGAATTTATTTATGTTAAGTGAAAATAGTAAAGTCCGGATGACAACCTGATTGTACATTGGGCAAAAAGGTCATCCGTATTTAGATGATGTCTTGAACCTAGGGTTAGTTCTAGTACCCTTAGGTTGCATATTACCACCGACCATGTATTGTGTAAATGGTCAGGGGAATGATACTTAGTGTGTCGCTATGGACCGGTGGTCCTAGCTTGTTATAATCAGATGAGTACGACTCTCTACAGGATAGAGAGTGCGTCCATCAGTTGAGTACGACTCTCTACATGATAGAGAGTGCGTCGATTAGATTAGTATGACTCTCTACAGGATAGAGAGTGTTATGATCAGTTGAGTACGACTCTCTGCAGGATAGAGAGTGCGTTGATCTGACTAGTATGACTATCTGTAGAATAGAGAGTCTATGGTGGATGTCTGTATGTGAGACATTGCATTCATGTCATTTGCATGCACGCTGGTGACCATGTCTCCCTTGTGGTTGAGAGGGTCGTCAGTCATCCTACCTCCACAGTTACTCATAGGAGGAGTAACCAGTGTGAGGGCAGAGCATTGTGGTGCCGCACTCTACCACTATAGACGGTGGTAGTTTGATTTGCGTGTCGTAGTCCTGCGTGTGTGACACTCGACCACTCATGGGTAGTGACTGTCGGAGTGGCCAACAGCAGGGACCCCCATCGTGTAGCTTGCTCTTTACGCTTATATGCTACTCGATCATACTGCCCACTCGGCCACTCGAGAGTAGTGGTTGGTGTTGAGTTGGGACAGTTGTCATGCTTGAGCCACCGAGGCCACACTGGGGTCGTGGTAGCTTTAGGATGAGCCGACATGACCATGCATGCTGCATTGCCGACTTATGACATTTTTGCATATTGCCATATATATATATATATATATATGCATGTATATATATATATATGGATGATTGTGATTAGTATACATATATAGATGCAGTCTATATATATATGCTTATTGTGATATTGTATTTGATTGTATTATGCTTGCTGTATTTGATTGTACATCATATTCATGCATGTTTCTTGCATATGTTATACAGTTGTATCAGATACTGGTATGTGTTGGACAGACCATTAGATACCTTGACCGGTAGCATGAGTAGATTATGAGTTAGTATTATTCTTCCTGTTATATATATATGTTGGATATATGTTCAGGTTGGATCAGAGTAGCGTAGGAGACTTCAGGTATGTCTACATTTTATGTTGTTCATTTGGTTAGACGATATATGCTTGTATTTATATACTATGCTGATATACCTATTGTACCTCTAGATTATGTTGTTGAAATACATGTGATATTACATATATATATGTTTTCTATTACCTGCTGAGTTTTACTCACCCCCCCCCCCAACGGACCCTGGGTTTTTCTGTCGCCCAGGTAACAGGTAGCTGACTTCGTGATGGACTTGGAGCAACACTGGCTGGCATCATCTCATCTCAACTCCGAGAGTCCGGATTTTTGGTGTTCTCATTTGTATTCAGTTATGGATTTGTTTTATGTGATGATTGTAGTTGTGACTATTGATGTTGTACGCCTTTTCTTCCTTTCTGGTTTTATTATGGTGTCCTGAGTCGGTGTTAGTCATACCGGTATGCATGTGTGTTGTCGTTTGTGAGATTGTAGTGTGTTTCTGCTGTGTTTTGTGTAGTTGTTATTTTCATATATATGTATTGTTGTTATAGTGGGCCTACGGGCCTTGTATTAACCCGAAATGTTGCCACATACAGGGTAAATGCTGTCCGTTTGATTTTCGGCTCGCCATGCTCTCGGGGCGTGACAAAAGGAGGGGAGGATTCTAACCCTCAAAATTATTCTTAAGTGCTCCTACAACGCCAAAGCTCCAACACCATCATAACGCCGACGCGATGCCAAGCTTTCATCTTCTTCGTCGGCAACAGCAGCAAGTAATATCTTTTGTTATTGTATTCTTTGTTTTAATCATAACGAGGTGAGGTAGGCTTGTTGCCTCATCCTCGTACTTTCAGTTTTGTGATCGTTGTCTCCTACCTCCAACGAGGAGGAGACGTTATAGTGCTTTGCCCTCCGTATGCGGTCTAGAACTGTTAGGGCCTTGGAGTAGCAACCGTTGGATTATGAACCAAGTAAAAATAAACTTGTCTTTTTATTTTTCTGCTGTGCTTGCTTGTATATCGAACGAACAAAATGAAAAATTTTACGCTCGCTATTCACCCCCCTCTAGCGACGCTTCTCGATCCAACAATTATGATCAACTGCATCAACTATCATTCTCTGGTATGGATTGAATTGATCGTAATATATTTGCTCTCCTTTAACTGTCCTTTATATGTTTCATCCAACCTCTTCATCGGATATAAACGGTTCACCATGACAAGTCCAATTATAATAATTTGATGTAAAACCAAATCTACAAAGATGTTCTCGAACTTTATCACACTGGAAAAATTTATCATTATAACATTTTTTGCATGGACACCTTAATTTATTCCCATCCATAAACTCAACATTGCTATTAGCAAAAGTAAAAAATTGTTCCAACCCAATAATAAATTCATCGGTTAAACCACGACGTTCTAGTAAATTCTTTTTTATACATCCAACTTCGTTCTCTCTCCATTTATCCTATTTTCAAATTTATATCAAGGATTAATTTTTTTTTTTTCCATATTTGATCCACAAATATTAATCTAACAATAAATTTATACTCAAAATAAATTCTTTTAGTACTAAATGCGATTTTGTGTGATATTTAATTACAAACTATAATATTATTTCAAACAAATATTATATATTTACAGTAATAAAATTACTTAAAATCAAATATTAATTATATATAATATAAAATAATAATACTATAAATTTATGAATATATAATATTTATACTTGTCCTGATGGAAACAACGGATAAGCTCACAGCTGAAGACTTCACGAACACACCGAACACTTTAATGTCGAAGTACGACAAACCTATGAAAAATAAAAATTTTGTATTTATATTACATATTATACTGATTTATATAATTTGAATAACATTTTAACTCTATTATTACGGCGATGAACGACCCAATTTGATTGTGCATGCGGTGTCTGGATCAAATGCTCCAGTTGGGACGACGATTAACCACCCATGTCGCGCTCCCATGCCAAATTACGCGGCAATTGCCCGCAAAGTGCGGCAGGGGCTGCCCCGACCTAGCGGCAGCTACCACGAGGTGCGGCAGTTGGCCGCAAGGTGCGGCAGTTGCTGTTAGCTCACAACCGTCGCGAGGTCGCGAGCTCGTTAAATCGTACCGGATCGGGATCGGGGGAAGCGTCGTCGTGAGATTCGATTGAGGAAAGGAAGGAGGGAATAATTAGGTGAAAATTGATGACGAATCCTATTTTGTTGCTAAATTTGTCAAAAAATTGGCGATGAATACAAGATTCATCGCCAAATTGGCGACGAAATTTATTATTCATTGCCAAATTGGAGACGAATTTATTTTTCGTCGCCAATTTTCCGACAAAATTTATTTTTTATCATAAAATTGGAGACCAATTTATTTTTCGTCGCAAAAATTATGATTCCCACCCTGGCAAAATAATTGAAATTTTTCGTCGAAAATTTTTTGTCGCCAAATTTGATGGGAAATTTCCAACGAATTCATGAATTCGTTGATAATTTTGGGAACGAATTTTAGATTCGTTGCTAATTTGCAACGAAAAAAATTTTGTTGCAAAATTTGCAATGAAATCATGAATTCGTTGCAAAATTTTTCAACGAATTAAATTTTCGTTGCAAAAATTTTCAACGAAAATGTTGTTTTGTCACAAATTGGCGACGAAAAATCATTTTCGTCTCAAATTTGCAATGAATTTTTCGTCGAAAATTAATTGTTGGAAATTTAAATAATTTTGCAATAAAAAAATTTTGTTGGAAATTTTGTTACTAATTTGTGACAAAATTTAAAATTCGTAGCAAATTTTGTTGCAGATTTGCAACAAATTTTTTTTGTTGCCAAATTTTGTCGCCAATTTGATATTTTTTTGTAGTGTGAGATTTCTTGATAGTTATGTCTCCAATCTTGGCAGATGCGTCGATTTTAATGAATGCAAATTGATTGGTTTGAAAAATCATGATTGTCATATATTCATGGAAAGATTATTTCCTATTGCTTTTAAGGAAATGTTACCAAATTTTGTATGGGGTGTAATTACGGAATTAAGAATTTTTCTTCATGATATTTGCTCGACAGTATTGAGTCATTCACACATGGAGATATTAGAGAGAGGTATTCTAATCATTTTGTGTAACTTAGAAAGAATATTTCCATCGATATTTTTTGATTCCATGAAATATCTTTTTGTTGACTTGCCATATGAAGCCAAAGTTGGAGGTCTTGTTCAATTTCCATGGATGTATCTATTTGAAAGATGATCTTTTTCCTTTTTTAATCATTGTTAGTGCATTTGATTAATTTTAGTATAATTTAATTTCTAATACATTTAGTTTTATTACTATTAGATTCCTCTATCACTTGAAAAAAAGGGTGAAAAATAAGGCTCATGTTGAGGCTTTAATTGTTAATGCATATATTGTGGAGGAAGTTACAACTTTTACATTAAATTATTTTGAATCTCACATTCAATGCAAACGTCAGAGAGCAATAAGAAATGATGAGGGTCATGTTGATCCCAATTTGAAGTCATTCTTAATTTTTAACTACCTTGGTTGACCGAGTGGATCTTGTACACGTAGATACTTAACTGGTCAAGAGTGGCGAGCAACCCACACATATATTTTACTGAATTGTCTAGAAGTAACGTCGTATTTCGAGTGAGTATATACATGTTAATTATATATTTCATATATCATAAATTATTATCCATGTTATATTTATTTTTATGGTAGGATTTTCCAAACCCTATATTCTGAGCTTCCGGAGCATGAGTTTGATCGTTTCTACGATGAATAATTTGCACTATGGTTAAAAAAATATATAAGTAGTTTGTGATAATAAATTAGTTAAATTTTGACTTTAACACATACTTATTTGACTTTAGGTTCTTGATAATCATGCTCACATTGAGCAAGAATTATTAAACCATCTGTCATGGGGTCCAAACTCAATGGTGAAAACTTGGTCGACATGTTTCATAAACATATATAATTTTCATACTCAAGAATATGGAATGGGTAAAGCTACAATGAATAGTGGGATTTTTATTCAGTCATCTAATGATGGAGGTGTAAGAAATGATTTTTATGGTTTGTTAGATGAAAATTTAAAGGTAGAGTACCCAGGCTCAGATTTGCGAGTTGTTTTATTTATGTGTCATTTGTTTGACCCTATCAAAGGCATGAGGGTGTATCCACAATTTAATTTGGTTGAAATAAATTATAAAAAATTATACAAGAGGTATGAACCATTTATGTTAGCAAAACAAGCGATTCAAGTATTTTATGCTTCATATCCTAGTTTTAAAGGAGACAAAAGTGATTGGTGGGTTGTTTGTAAAACAAAAGAACATAAAAAAAATGAGGAACATTGGAAAGACAAAGCATATCAACAAGATGAAGTTGTCAATATATTTCATATCGAAGAATATAATATTTCAATGTTGCGAGATCCCAACGGCGTAGTAATAGATGATGTAAGTGAAATGAATGAGAATGAAGATGAGGGATTTAATTTAGAGGATGATGATGATGGTGATGATGACGACGATGATGATGAGATCGAAGAGACGTATGACCAGGATGAAATTCACAATGAGGACTTCTGTAAAATACGGTAAAAAAAATGGATTAACTCCTTTCATTAATTAGGATTAATTAGTGGGCTAATGGGGTTAATTATCTAGTTGGGCTGAGTCCATTAGGCTGACCTAGTTGGGCTGAAATTGGGCTTTGGGCTGATTGGGCTTGGGCTGATTAGGTAGAATCAATGTGAACCCAAATCAGTCGAGTTTGGATTTGGTCAAGTTAACGAATCACACGAATCTATTAAAAGCGTAACGAATCGATCTCTCGCGATTTCCGCTTCATCGCTGCTGCCGGTGATTTCCTCCTCTCCTCTCGCGGCGATTTCGGCTCCTCTTCTTCCTTCGCGAGCCGGCGATTGCTGCTGTCGACGGTGGAGGATCCGGCCATCACCGATTTTCTTTCTCATCTGTTCCGATTTGAGCTATAACTTGTCGAGAGCTTTCCGCCACTCTTCCTCTCAAGCATCACCGGAGTGGTCGCCAGCTCCGTCGAACACCTACGGCAGCCACGGCCGATTCCTTCCTTCCTTGGTTCTACTTCGTCGCTGCAATAGGTATTGTCCGACGTCGATTTCGATTTGCAGTGTCTCTTGGATTGCAGCCAACTCGCGATTACTCAAATCGGTCGTTGGTCGATTTCTTTCTTCTTTGTAGATGTTCTTACGATCATTGAGAGCTTAACCTCGCCGGGGCAACACATCGACTGCTAGGTTCTTGCGTGTGCATCACAACTGTTGGATCTCTTCACACACCCAATTAGTTTCGCCGCCGCCTTCTTCCACACCTCCACGATAGCTTGATTCCAGAGCTCCAAGATGCTAAAGCTGCCACGGTGAAAGAGGGAAACACAGTGGTGAGTGGTGGTAAGGATTTTGGATTATTGTTGGTTTATGCCATGGATTTACTGGATTCAATTTAGAGTTAATTGTTTCATATTGATCTGTTTGAAGTCGATGGATCTATGTGGTTGTGCCGACGGTGTGTTGAAGGAGAGGTTGCAGCTGGTGATTAGCTTAGATTGGTGATGTTGTTTATGTTGATTGTGCGTGTGTGTGGAAGATTGGAGGTGGTGGATTATTGGTTTCTTTGGTTGTTTGGGTGAATGCAGTATTGAGTGTAGTTCCGATATAAACTTTGTTTTTCCCCTTCTTATTTTGTTCTGTGCAGGGTATTTCAGACATGTAGTATGTTAATGGATTGGTTATGTGATTTGGATATTGGGATAAGCTTAGATTATTCTAAGCGTTGATAATCTTGTGGGTTTTGGAGATGATAGGTTTAGGGTTACGAGAGGTGTGTGTTCGAGGTAATAACTCGTAGGTGAGGAAAGGATGCGAGTATAGGAACGATGTAGTATTTAGTTCCTATGTTTGTTGGATACTTGTACTTAATCATTGTTGCTATTATGTGCAGGTTTGGATATGAAGCAGGGCCGCGGCTGTGACGATTATTCGAGCTTTGTATCAAGTGGATAATATCTACCTGGTCCGGTAGTTTTGATCAAATTCTAGTGCATGAATTTGGATATATGTTTATACCTGTTTACCTTAAATCCACTCTTATTTAATCATATACTTGTACTGCCTTGACCTTTGAGATATATACTCACATTTCATTGATTATCTAGCTCGGATAGGAACTATAAACCCTATTATGTATTAGCTGATGGATGTTCAGTAAGTACAGGTGGTTAGGGTTATATTTGTGACCTCAGATTGGGTTACTGTGTTACATCACTAGGGTTAGGTGATGAATTGGGTTATGGAGTCGATCGTTGCATCGTACACATATTAGTTGTGCATCTATGGTGGATTTAGTTGTCTGTGCATAGATAAATGTGTGTGGTTGTCAGTATGTGGTTACGGACTAGAGGTCCTAGCATGATTGTATATCCATTATGGATCGTACATCTGTGTATGGTTATATGGATGGTCGACAGTATCTCGCTACTGACTAGAGGTCTTAGCGTGGTTGACTGTCAGATGAGTATGACTCTTTGTACGATAGAGAGAGTCTTATGGATTGTAGTCCTTGCATAGTTGACTTTTGGTTGACCAGGACTCCCCGTGAGATAGGGAGTGTTACGAGGATACTTGTGTGGATCTATGCATCATTACATTTGCATGCATGCTGACGACTGGGTCTCCATTATGGATGAGATGGGTCGTCAGTCATCCTGCCTCCTCGGCCACTCGGGGTAGTGGTAGCAGGGTTGAGAGCAGAGCATTGGATGTGCTGCGCTCGGCCACTATGGATGGTGGTAGCTGGAGATGCGCACCTGGCCACTATGCAGAGTGGTGTTAGCACTCGCCCACTATAGACATTGGTTGTGGGAGGTGCAGTTGTCCTGTGTGCGGCATTTGTCTACTCATGGGTAGGGACAGCGTGGCTTGTAGCAGGGGCCCCTAGGAGTAGTTAGCTTTTTACGCTTATACGCTACTCAGTAATACTACCCAACTCGTTCACTCGAGAGTGGTGGCAGCTGGAGTCGGGCTAGTTGTCATTGTCATGCCACCCTGGCCACTCTGGGGTCGTGGTTGGACGGGTCCGTAGACAGTGACCATGCATATGCATTGCTGATATATATGTATGCATGTATTTGATATATGTTTTACATATGCCTATGAGATGCTGCATTTGATTGAGCTATGATTGCTGCATATGGTTGTTCATCATGATACATGTCATTTGCATTATATATACTGCTATGTGTTGAGCATGATACGTGCATTTATTTCAGACTGTTGTATGCATTTGATTAGATGCATGTCATAGTGTGGTATGGATCGGGTTGTTATCACAGGTGATCATATACTGTTCATATGTCTGAGTATTGGTCAGGTATGGGATTGACCTGGTACGTTATATGGTTATGTTATTGTATACCTGTTCAGGATGATCTAGCATATGGCGTTACAGACCGCCAGGTACGTTGGTATATTACTTCATGTTCAGTTGATCAGTTTAGTATATACATTGAGTATGACTTTACTGTAGTTACTTGCTATTATAGTCGGATAGGACTGTATGTCTATTGGCCTCATGCTGTATACCTGTAGATCTTCACATGTATACTTGTAGATCTCTTTTCCCTATATGTTCATGCACTTTCTATATATTACCCCTGAGTTTATACTCACCACCTCTGGACCCTGGGTTTTCCTGTCGCCCAGATAACAGGTAGAAGTTTCCTTGGACATTCGGAGCTCCGCCAGCTGATCCCATCTCACACCCGACGAATGGATATGTTTTCCGTGTTGTTGTATCCTTACGGATTGTTGGTTTGGGTTTTTACCCTGTATTGTTTCCGTATTTGTGATATACGGACGTATTGTATGTATTTGGTCTTCGATTTGATTTTTGTTATGATTCTTGTCGTGTCAAGTCACTCCGGAGTGCACAGTTGGTCTTTGTATCTTGTTTATCTGTTTGTATTGTTTCCGCTGTGTTTAGTATAATTAGATATATTGTGTTTGTTGTGGGCCTACGGGCCTTGTGTTAACCCGATATGTTGCCACGTACAGGGAAGATGTCGTCCGTTTACTTTTCGGCACGGCATACTCTCGGGGCATGACAATTTTATTGGTATCAGAGCCCTAGGTTGCGAAGTCCATTTTTGGATTTTATTTCGTTCGGACATCGAGTTTTGCTTTACTCGGTTTTGATTTTGTGAGTTCTGGGATCTGGCTGTTGCGGACATCTCCGAGCTACAAGGTTTAAGGTATGTTAATTGTTATTACATATCCTTCTATTGGTTATGCATTTAATTGCTTATAACTGGGATGACTTGTAGGATATTGGTTAGTATTCGCAACCGTGGTTTGAGTTGACCACGGGAACGATATATTGAGGTTATTAGACATGTACCTGCTATCGAAGAGGTAATTACCTTTGAGAGCCGATTGATACCGAGTCAGAAGCAGGGGTTAAGTAGTCACATCTCTTGTGGAGATCAAAGATTACAGTCCTAGGGATTTTCACTAATTATACTCGCCAGATTGTTATCTGCGAGGTATTGGACTAAGCGAGTATACTATTGTTGATGCAGATATTAGAAAATTAGGGGATGATATTCATAGGAATGTTGATCCCTGAGTTGGTTATTCTAGGTTGTATAACATTGGGAGTACTTGACTCGGGTTATACGAAGATAGTAGTGTTAGTTGAATACCATTATCCGGATTTTAGCCGGTACTTGGTGGAAGAGATGGAAAGTAACCTATGGGAAATAATGTATCACTTGGTCACAGTTCAGTGATGTTGTGAGATAGTATTTCCCCACGTCATTTTCTTTGACTCATTGTCAGAGAATTCTTGGGCATCGAGTAGGGTGATCGTTTGGTAATGAAGGTACCATGCACAGTCATTAGACTTGCGAGGGTTACGACCACCTAATAGCTCAAGAATGTGATTGGGTTGGTTTCGGCCACCTACGGTTTATTGGCTGACATCTTGATCATGATGTTTGGATCTCCTACTAGATCCTACCGGAAGTCCTTAGACCGAGTCATGTGGATAGAAATGACTCCGTAGTAAGTGTTTTAAGAGTTGAAGATTTGATAAGCAGATATTGCAAGTCAAATTATTGGAATTAGAAGTCTCCAAATGTTGGATAAAAAGGAGCAAGATTAAAGTCATGAGTCACGAGCGACTATTGGAGAGTTTTCCGATCATAGAAGACCGATTGCAGATTGTCAGTAGCTTCTCATGTTTATCAGTGAACTCAGTGGAAAGACTCCGAAGGGAGATTATGTGTGTGCAGTGCGGGTCACGACGACACTAGAGTCAGATTATCCGATGGACCATTGTATCTGTTTCCACTATAAGCAGTCGGTATCTACGAGGAGAGTATGTACTTTGAAGACCCAGTTGAAGACTATGGATGATGCTTTCGAGCGGACGATCCACAACCTCGAAAGTCGAGATTATGACAGAAGAATGGAATATCACATCAGCAATGATCTACTACCTCAGATATAGTTGGAGCTCTTTGATACTTTCATCCGAAAGAAGTAAGTTACTCAGCAGTATCAGCCGAAGACATCTTAGAAGACTCAGACGATCAGACAGCAACAGTTACCTTCCCAGACATGGTTATGCTTTATCCAGAGGAGAGATTTTACGACGATAGTCGTATCTATGCAGTATTCTCCAGTGGCAGCTGTTGGAATGTATACTGAAAGCCTAGCTCTTTTCTGTATGAACATTTTATTTTGAAATAAGAATCACATGATCATTGTTTGCATTTTATATATTCATTATATTTGTGTGCATATTGTCTAATATTCTACATTGTAGATAACATGGTGCTTGGTGTGGCACAGAAGATCATGTTATCAGTCCCTTGTAAAATATAAGTAGAGGCTCACAACCAAGATGGTTTTGGACAAACCATTGGCATGGTTGTAGTGTAGCTTGGTATTGTTTTATCTTGAAGATAGAGTTACACTAGTACACTTAGGTGTATTGAGTAGGACCGACATAGAGGTGATTCAATTTAGTACTGACTACATAATTGAATTGGACCTCGGATATTATGTTGTACATGCTCTTAATCCCGATATAATAACGGGCACATGTACTTGGTACTTATTTCTTTGATTTACCAGTGGGTGAGATTTAGATGGATTAAATCAATATGCCCGGTAAGTTGGGAAATAATATTATTTACATGGTGTGTCGTTGATTATAGGAGGAAACTGTGTCCTATATATTAGGTTGATGATGTCCCCTTGAGGAGCTCATAAGGTTCATCATGTAAACCCAGCTGGTTGACTTAGTCAACATGATGATAAGGTTGAGTGGTACTACTCGAGGAATTAGATGTTAATTAATTGATGGTCAGTAAATCAATTAATTGACGGACATTCGATATCTTAAACACGGGAAGATTAATGTACAAATAATATATGGAGCCCATATTGATTTATGGGGGTTGGTGAGGTAGTTCGATGATGATCCTCTAGTGGAATGGAACATCATTGATGGATCAAGTTTGTGTGGTTCCGATCCATTGGGTGGCCAAGATCCAACTCCTCCTTATGGTCCCTATCGTAGCCTAATATAATCCTTGTGAAGTCTAGATCCAAGAAAACAAAACCTAGAACCAACGGTTGGGATTAGATCCCTAGATCCGATGGTTAGGATGAAACCCTAGAACCAACGGTTGGGATTAAATCCCTAAGATCTGATGGTTAGGATGAAACCCTAGAATCGACGGTTAGGATTAAATCCCTAGATCCGACGGTTGGGATAAAACCCTAGATCCGACGGTGGAGATTAAATCCCTAGATCTGACGGTGGAGATTAAAGGAGGTTTAGGCCCTACTCTATATATAGATGGCTTAGGGTTGGGCGGCAACTAAGTGATTTGAATTGGAATTAGGGTTTGGAAAGAAGTTGGGCGGCTAGGGTTTGGAGCTAGGGTGGGCGGCAATCATCTTCATCCAAGGTTGTTGTCGGCGCCCACTTCCTTCATTCTTCCCTTGGCCGGCGCCCATCATCTAAGCCGCTACCTTCTTCCTTGGCCGGCGGTTCTCCTTCCATAGGTGGCCGGTTATCTCCTCCTCCCTATTCTCCAAGTGGCCGGCGGCTACTCTTCTTGAAGTTGGCCGGCGCATCATCCATTGCTCCTTGGATGGTTGCACCAAATTCTCCAATTTGGTGGTCGGTTCTAGATAGGAGAGGTATTTGTTCATTTTTCTCTTTGTTCACAGTGACAAGGTAGAGGAGAACTCGATCTAGAAGGCTTCTACTCGTGGAGGATCTTCGTCCACACGTCGTCCACGAGAAGGATAGGACATACGGTAGAAGATCGTGAGGTATAAAGTTATTTTAACTTTATGTACAGATCTGAGCATGTTCTTATTTGTTTTGATTATGCATGTGTGTGTGTGCAAATATATTGTATAATCATGGACCCGAAGACAAACACAAAAACCGTGATCCGTCTCGTCTCTTCCGCGTCTAATCAACTAGAAGTGTAGAGTTGCTTGTACAACTAGTTTGTTCGAGAGACCACTCTAGTTGTTAGAACGACGTCGAATTGGTGTTGCTAAGGAAGCTCATACCATCCGGATTAATCATTTCATTAGTGAAAATTTTAATCCGGGGACATGGGAGCCAATGAGCCTCGAGCATCCACCTACAATTGAGTATCGAGCCACGGTTTCGGTTTTGTGTGTTTTGGATTCGTTAATTTTTTATGCATTTTTCATATATTATATGTGCGGATAATAGTAGGATATCGTAGTTTAACTCTTTGGTTGCAGCATAAGATCCGACTATTATGGCCATGTGTGTTGTGTGAATGGATGTGTGTAAAATTTATTATTTGAATCCTCGGGGTTGTGAGGCAAGATTAGTATTTAATTTTTGTAATTAAATACGGCATTGTTTAGCCGCTCATTTTAGTTTACTTTCGATCTAGATTATTTGTACACTCCTTCGTGGAGTATAGGATCGATGGATGTAAATTAAAATGATTTATCTCGGCTCGGATATCTTTGGTGACTTGCGCATGGGAAAAGGTGGAGGCGGACGAGGTGGCGACCGACGGGATGCATATTGGAGGACAATGCCATAATAGTTGGAAAAAAATTCTGTTTTTTCCATATTTATTGCTTATTTGTTTTATATGCATGTTGTGTATGTTTAAAATTCCTCGATTGCAATTTACTAAGTGGGAGAGGGATATTTTAATTAATTCCTTGACCTCCATTACAATTTGACATGTGATGCAACAAACTTGCGCATTGGCTCTGAGTGCCTTCCTCCCCATCGGATGGGTTTGTTTGCGGATCACTAGGTCAAATAATGGTTATAGGAAATTATTAAGGAGCGTGTGTACTTCCCCATCGGTAAGGCACATAATCCGAAATAATTCCCTTAGTATCGTGTAATGGTGCACACTTAGATATGCAAATAAAGGTATCCTCCCCATCAGTCCTTTGCTTTTATTTGTAGGGCTAAAGAGGAACCAACTATTAATTTTATTTGTCAAAAAGTAAGGTTGACAAGATAATAAAATTAATGGGTAAAACCTCCTCTTACAAATGTGGAATTCTTATACGTCCACACTATCGTGGCATGCGATATTCTCGGTGTTTTGAGGTGTTGGTTGATTTCGGGATTTTATTGTTTTGAGGAATCAATAATATTTGAAATATAATATTTTGATCATTGTGATTTTTAGGATTTTCAAATGGCTTTCAACCCACTTGCTTTGTGATTTTAAAAGAAAACAAACTTCTTGGTCCAAACTACATTGATTGGAAAGAAACTGGATATTGTCTTAAGCTGCGGAAGAGTACAAATTTGTACTCTTGAGTCTATCCTCCTAAGCCTCTCATGACTCGATGAAAGGAGATAGAACGTTATAAGAAATGGGTTAAAGCGGATGAGATGGCGCGGTGTTACATTTTGGCATCTATGTCAAATGTCTTTCGCAACATCGACATCGAGCCATAGCCACACTTATGACATGATGTTCAATCTCAAGGAACTTTTTCGGACATCGAGTAGGCGGCTAGCGAGGAGGCTATGAGAAACTTGATGGCGACCTCCATGATCGAGGAACACCGTTAGGGATCATGTTCTCAAGATGATGGCTCATCTTAATGAGATGGAAGTCCTAGGAGCCTGAGATCGATGGGGAAACCAGTCGATATCATTCTCCGATCTTTGCCTAGGAGTTTTGGCGATTCGCCTCAACTACAACATGAACAAAAGGTTGTATTCGTTGGCGGAGCTTCTGACAGAACTCCAGGCGGCAGAGGGGCTTTTTCGTCAGAGTTCTCAAGCCATGGTCGCTCAGAAGGTTTCTTCCTCTAAACCGAAAGGTAAGAAGAAGAAGAAGCAAGGTGGAGCGAAGAAGGTGGCAGCAGGACCTCAGGCAGGAGTGAAGAAGCCTAAAGGCAAATGCTTCACTTGCAAGCAGACTGGACATTGGAAGGCAGACTGTCCTCGCCGAAAGAACAAAGGTATATCTTCTTGTTTAGTTGTTGAAACATGTTTAGCGGTGTTATCTACCAAACGGTGTGTAGATCTGAGAGCCTTGATCATGTCTGCAATACTTTGCAGGGGTTCCAGGAAACCCGACGACTAGCTGAGGGAGAAATTACCGTCTTCATGGGCAATGCTTCAAAGGTGGCGGCTATTGCAGTGGGAGACGTTTATTTATCTTTTGATAGGAATAAATTTTTGATTTTAAGAAATTGTCTTTATGTACCTACTTTTAGAAAGAATTTAATTTCAGTTTCTAAATTGTTTATGGATGGATATTCTGTTTCTTTTAATGACAAGGTGGTTATAAAAAGGAATAGGGAGATTATCTGTTCTGGTACATTGGTTGGCAATTTATATACTCTTGAACAAAAAACTCCCACGATGCAAATAGAAGTAAATAGCTCATCTTCTAAATCTAATAAGAGAAAAGAACCTTCGCAAATGAACCAAACATATCTTTGGCATCTAAGGCTTGGTCATATTAACCTAAGTAGAATTCAAAGGTTGATAGCTGATGGACCTTTGGGTTCATTAGTGGTGGAGGATCTCCCAACCTGCGAATCTTGCTTGGAAGGTAAAATGACCAAGAGGCCTTTCAAGGCCAAGGGGTATAGAGCCAAAGATGTGTTAGAATTGGTTCATTCTGATTTATGCGGTCCTATGTCTATCCAAGCAAGAGGTGGCTTTGAATACTTCGTCTCATTTATAGACGATTATTCAAGGTATGGATACATTTACTTGATGCGCCGCAAGTCTGAATGCTTTGACAAGTTCAAAGAATTCAAGGCTGATGTGGAGAACCGTCAAGGTAAAAGTATCAAGACATTACAATCTGATCGTGGTGGCGAGTACCTCTTGGGAGAGTTTAGGAGTTACTTATCAGAGGCTGGGATTCAATCCCAATTATGCACTTTGCACACCCAGTGAGAATGGTGTAGCGGAGCGAAGGAATAGGACTCTTATGGAGATGGTCGATCGATGATGAGTTATTCGAGTTACCCGATTCGCTCGGGGTTTGCTCGAAAGCAAAGACACATTCCGAACTTGGTTCCATCTAAGTCGTACCCTCTACTCCCAGAGTTGTGGATGGCGAAGCCTAGTCTAAGACATATTCGGATTTGGGGTAGTCCGGCACATGTCTTTGAAGGGAGATCTTGGTAAGTTGGAATCTCTGCATGTGCGCTTTGTTTGTTGGCTACCCTAAGGAACGAAGGGTGGTTTATTCTATAGTCCTAGAGATCGGAAGGTGATCGTGAGTCTGAATGCCGATTTCTAGAGGAAGACTATGTGATGAACCACAAGCCCACGAGTAGGATTGTTCTTGAGGAGATGGCGAAGTCCCGACTTGTACCACCGTACAAGAGGAGACACCACAAGTCAACGCACTGCGCGCGTCACAGAGCATACACATGAGGCACCTCGTCGTAGTGGGAGGGTTGTTAGACAACCCGACAGATTCATGTTTTTGGGAGAGTCTTCGGACTTAGTCCCTGGTGAACATGAACCTGATCCCTGGACATATGACGAGGCAATCCAAGATAGAGATGCAATATCTTGCCAAAAAGCGATGAATTCAGAGATAGAATCTATGGATTCTAATCAGGTCTAGGAGCTAGTAGAGCCACCCGATGGTGTAAAAACCATTGGATGCAAGTGGATCTACAAGAGAAAGAGAGGAGTAGACGGGAAGGTTGAAACCTTCAAAGCTAGGCTTGTTGCGAAAGGGTATACTCAGAAAGAGGGTATCGATTATGAGGAGACCTTTTCGTCGGTAGCTATGCTTAAGTCTATCCGGATTCTCTTATCTATAGCTGCTCATATGGATTATGAGATTTGGCAGATGGATGTCAAGACAGCTTTCCTTAACGGAAGTCTTGAGGAGAACATCTATATGCGCCAACCAGAGGGATTCATTGCTAAAGGCAAAGAGCATCTTGTATGTAAGCTTAATCGGTCCATTTATGGATTAAAGCAAGCTTCTAGATCTTGGAACATCCGCTTTGATGAGGTAATCCAGTCATATGGATTTATTCAAAATCCGGATGAGCCTTGTGTATACAAGAGATGTGACGGAAACGTAGTGGTGTTTCTTGTACTATACGTAGATGACATTTTGTTAGTTGGCAACAATATCAAAGTGTTATCAGACGTAAGGGTATGGTTGTCCAAACAGTTTGATATGAAGGACTTGGGAGAAGTAGGACACATCCTTGGGATCAAAGTTATAAGGGATCGCAAGAAAAGGATGTTGTGCTTATCTCAAGCTTCATACATTGACACTATCCTTGCTCGTTTTAGCATGCAGAACTCCAAGAAAGGTTTTCTACCTTTTAGACATGGAGTTCCTTTATGTCGGTGATCGGATGGCCGGCTAGAGGGGGGTGAATAGCCCTCGTACGTTGGTCTTCGTAAATTGCTCGTCTACAAAACTAATTAGCGCAAGCGGAATATACAAATACAAAGCAAAAGACAAACAATAAAACAAACGCTAACACGATGGTATAACGTGGTTCACGGCTACGCCGCTAATCCACGGTCCCCGATTCGTCCTCGGTGAATCACTCCGTTAAACCAATCCACTAAATGGTCTCTCCTTTGCACCAAGCTAGGTGGAGGTAACCTTTACAACCAAGATCACTCTTCTTACAATAGAATGGAGTAAAAGCGAGTAAGAAGAGTTTAGAGCTTGTGGGGCACTAGGAAGATCACTTGAGTATGAGCATTAGCCTCTCAAAGGCTTACACCTCTCTTTATAGAGAGGGCTGTTTTCTTCCCGTTACCATCACGATCGCCGCCATGGCAGCCGATCGTGCCACTACAACCGCCTCCAACACGCCGGATCCCGACCGCCAGAGTCCAACGGAACTCTTGGCGCGATCGATGGACTCATCACGACATCGCCGCCTCAGTTGATCGCCTACGGCCTATTTAACGGTTCTCAGCGTCAAACCCTATTGATCACCGATCGGCCGCCTTGAATCGATGGTCTTGGGCCGATCGCCTATAGGCGGGCCGATCGCCGCCACAATCCACCAGATACCGCCGAACTCACTGATTAGCAGCGATCGCCATGACATGGCAATGTGTCGAAACCCATCCGACACTTGGCCAAATGGCCAAGTTTCACCTAAGAGCTACCCTTCCTGTGTTACAATCGCCACTCATTTCGGAGTCCTCGCCGGTTCTTCGTTCTCGCCACGCCCTCGGCAAAGATCAGCACGGCTCTGCAATGCTCCTTCGCGCCTCTTGCCTCAAGTCTACTTCCTCCGGCTTCACTCTTCTCGTCGCGGTCCCTCGGATGCTCCAAGCGCCGGCTTCAGCTATCCTTCACCGACTCAAGGCACGAGTCATGAGATGTGAAACTCGCCACGCTCCATGTGCGAATTACTAAGTCTGCCGCGACATATCATCAACATATCAAACTAACTTAAACCCTTTGCCACACCATCAAAACCATATCACGGCAAGAGATTGCCCTAACAATCTCCCCCTTTTTGATGTGTGGCAATCCATTTAAGTTAGGTAAAAACATTTGATATAAATTCTAAGGTAAGAAAGCATGTAAAGATAAACATGATATAGCAACATGCAACTCCCCCTTAATCCATGAAACTCTCTATGCAAATTTTCTCCCCTATCATATATTTCTCCCTAAAATAATTAACTTAAACATAATTATTTCTCCCCTTTGACACCATCAAAAGATTAACACTAAGTTATAAGCTCATGGCATCAAGTATAATGGAGAAAATATGACAAGTTGATTTAAAATTGGGTACCACTTGTTGATGGCATCAAGTATATGTCTACCACTTGTTGTGAGGTTTATAAACTGAATTCGCCTTCAATGTTCTGATTCTGAGCCACGATCATTGCTATCGATATGGCGATCGGGAATCAATTTTGATTTTAATTTGAAATGCATTATAAATTCAAAATTCGAAAAATCATGAAATTTGGGAACATATTTCTTTTAAGTATATCTATCAATGAAAAATAGTTTTCATGAAAACTCATTATATTTTCTTGTTTTTGCCAAAATCCAAAAGCTCTAAAAACCACTAGGTTTTTGATCATTCTAGTATCAAGTTAGCTACCTAGTTTTGCATCCAATTGTTTCAAAACATGAATACATGTATTTTAAGGTAAGAAATTGTTTTGAAAACATATGAAATATCCAACCATGATCTTTGGGCAATATGTCTATGAATTAAACATAAGCCTTCCCCATGATTGATCTATTATTGCTATGTTGATACTTTAAATGACCATCTAAATGCCATAGGCATTAGTGGACATTTGTATCATCCTAATATCTCACCCATGCTAAGTTTTCAATCAAGTTAGCCTATAGTGAGTGTGAGATGCATCCTAGGGGGTATTTGTATATACTTAACCAATATATTCATGCAATTCTATCATGGTTAAGTATCAACCTAACAACCTACATGATCATAATGACATATATGACTTAATTTCTCATTATGATCATGAAACTCATGTATCCATCAAATAATAGTCATGCATTAGGTATTATACGATGATAATAAACAAATTACCACCTAAAGCATGATTTAAACCTATTTCTTATGATAACGTGCCAAATTTCAAAAACATAAATCATGATTGTAAATATACATAGGAATTACATCAATCATCATGATTTAAGCATTATTACCTATTTATGGGCACGTTATCATCACCCAACACTATCTAAAAAATGTTGTCCCGTCATCCTAAGTCAACCAAAATATGATATAGGTTAGGACCATGTGGTTGACTACCCTAGGGGTTTTCTAACCCTTAAGGATGGATTTTGGAACCCAAAATAGATTCTTTCCTATTGGGTTCACTAAATACTCCTTGGGGATCCATTTCCTAGCAATTACCTTCTTCTTATCTTGTCCCCTAGCTATTAGGCATTTATAGGCCTTTTCATTTTTCTTTTCTTTGTATCCTAGGCCTTTCTTGTTGAAGCTAGCTCTTTGGCTCCCTAAGATCATATTTAAGGTGTTGGAGCCAATAGTGAATTTTTCTAGGGCTTTGGTTAAATAATCTACCTTTTCCCTTAATGCCCTATTTTCCTCTATGCATGCATCATTAACATCTAAAGGCATATAATCATGTGAGCATGCATCATTTAAGCTAGAAGAAATATTATCATTTAAGCATGCATTTTCTAGTTTATTTTCTAGGTCCTTAATTTGATCTAGCATGCTTTTGTTTTTCTTCTTAGCTCTAAATAAATCTCTAGTTAAGCTAGAAACCATGGAAACTATTTTCTTAGGAGTTAGATTTGTTACCATTGTTTCCATGTCCTCTTCTTCTTGGATGATGAGGATGTAGAAGCTCCCCTTCACTTGAGCTCTCCTCTTGAGCTTGATCCTTCATTTTCGGAGGAAGAGCAATCCAAGTCATCAAAGGCCATCAAGGCCAAATTGGTGACAAAAGCATTCTCCTCTTCCGATGATGAGGAGGAGGATGAGGAAGGATCATCCCATGTCTTGGCCTTGAATGCTTTGGCCTTCCCCTTTTCTTTTGCCTTCTTTTCTTCTTCCTTTCTCTTGCTCCCTTCTTCTTCTTCTCTTTCTTCTTTCTTTTCTTCTCTTCTTTGCTTTTGTTTAGGAGGACAATTATCCCTTATGTGTCCCTCTCCTTGGCAATTATAGCATATGACCTTCCCCCTTGGTCTTCTATTCCTATCATTAGATTTATCAAATCTAAAATTCTTAAATGCACGTCTTACCCTCCTTACCATATAGGCTTCTTCGGTGCTATCCATGGAGGAGGAGGAAGACGCTTCGTCATCGGATGAGGAGGAGGGGACTTCCATCTTCTTCTTCCCCTTGTTTGCCATCAAAGCCACTCCTCTTGAGGTTGAATTCTAGGCTCTTCTTGTATTCCTTCAAGCCTAGTTTCGTGGAGTTCCATTGTTGAGAAGAACTCCTCCAAGATGCTCACTTCTAAATTCTTTGAGATATAGAATGAGTCCACCATGGAGCTCCACTTTGAGGACCGGGGAAAAGCATCTATGGCCTTCATTACCATATCCCGGTTTGATAGCTTCTCACCTACACTTGTTAGTCCATTTAAAATTTCTTTGAATCTAGAATGCAAAGAAATTACCTTTTCTCCCTTTTCTAATTTGATGTTGGATAGTTGGGAGCGGAGGAGATCTCTCCTTGCTAGCTTTGCCTCGGATGTGCCTTCATGAAGCTCAATTAGCTTCTCCCACATCTCCTTGGCGGCATTCTCCTGTCGGTTGATTTCTTGTTGGGGGAGCACATTGAAGAGATGATGCTTGGCTTTTGAATTTGCAAGGTGCTCTTCCCTTTGCCTTTTGGTCCACCTAGATTTCTCTATTGGCTTCCCTTCTTCATCCCTAGGCAAAACGAAACCGGATTCCATTGTAATCATTATATCAAAATCCGTTTCGAAAAATACCTCCATTCGCTTCTTCCACCAAGCGAATTCTCCTTCAAACTTCGGAGGATGGATGTTGGAGCCGGCCATTTTGAAAGTTGCTTGTTGTGGCGGTTAGTCCTCGATAAGCTTTCCTCCGCTCTGATACCACTTGTAGGTGATCGGATGGCCGGCTAGAGGGGGGTGAATAGCCCTCGTACGTTGGTCTTCGTAAATTGCTCGTCTACAAAACTAATTAGCGCAAGCGGAATATACAAATACAAAGCAAAAGACAAACAATAAAACAAACGCTAACACAATGGTATAACGTGGTTCACGGCTACGCCGCTAATCCACGGTCCCCGATTCATCCTCGGTGAATCACTCCGTTAAACCAATCCACTAAATGGTCTCTCCTTTGCACCAAGCTAGGTGGAGGTAACCTTTACAACCAAGATCACTCTTCTTACAATAGAATGGAGTAAAAGCGAGTAAGAAGAGTTTAGAGCTTGTGGGGCACTAGGAAGATCACTTGGAGTATGAGCATTAGCCTCTCAAAGGCTTACACCCTCTCTTTTTATAGAGAGGGCTGTTTTCTTCCGTTGCCGCCATCGATTATGCCGCCCATGGCGATCATTGCCGTCACTAGCGGCCTCCGAACACGTCGGATCCCGACCGTTGTAGTCCAACGGAACTCTTGGCAGTCGACTGATGGACCTCATCGTCGATCGGCCGCCCCTCGTAATCGTGCGCCGGTCGGCTATCGGCCGATCTGAACGGTTCAGCCGATCGATAACCCTATCGATTGCCGATCATTGCCGCTTTCGCAGCGATGGCGATCGAGTTCTAAACTACCCTTCCCGGGTTACAATCGCTCCTCTCATTTCTCGGAGTCCCTCACCTTCGAAGTTCTCTTCGTTCTCGGCCACGTCCCTCGGCAGCATCAGGCGCACGGCTCTGCAATGCTCCTTCGCGTCTCTTGCCTCGAAGACTACTTCCTCCGGCTTCACTCCAAGCTTCTCGTCCGGCGGTCCCTCGGATGCTCCAAGCGCACGGCTTCCGCAAAGCTATCCTTCACCGACTCAAGGCACGAGTCATGAGATGTGAAACTCGCCACGGCTCCATGTGCGAATTACTAAGTCCTGCACGACTTCAACGCACATATCACATCAACATATCAAACTAACTTAAACCCTTTGCCACACCATCAAAACCATATTACGGCAAGAGATTGCCCTAACAATCTCCCCCTTTTTGATGTGTGGCAATCCGTTTAAGTTAGGTAAAAATTTGATATAAATTCTAAGGTAAGAAAGCATGTAAAGATAAACATGATATAACAACATGCAACTCCCCCTTAATCCATGAAACTCTCTATGCAAATTTTCTCCCCCTAAAATATATTTCTCCCCCCTAAAATAATTAACTTAAACATAATTATTTCTCCCCCTTTGACACCATCAAAAAAGATTAACACTAAGTTATAAGCTCATGGCATCAAGTATAATGGAGGGAAAATATGACAAGTTGATTTAAAATTGGGTACCACTTGTTGATGGCATCAAGTATATGTCTACCACTTGTTGTAGGTTTACAAACTGAATTCGGCCTTCAATGTTCTGATTTACAGGCCACCAAATCACTATCAAGATGGCAATGACCGCACAAAGAATCAATTTTTGATTTTCCGAATTTGAAATGCATTATAAATTCCGAAAATTCAAAATCATGAAATTTGGGGAAAATATTTCTTTTAAGTATATCTATCAATGAAAAATAGTTTTTCATGAAAACTCATTATATTTTCTTGTTTTTGCCAAAAATCCAAAAGCTCTAAAAACCACTAGGTTTTTGATCATTCTAGTATCAAGTTAGCTACCTAGTTTTGCATCCAATTGTTTCAAAACATGAATACATGTATTTTAAGGTAAGAAATTGTTTTGAAAACATATGAGATATCCAACCATGATCTTTGGGCAATATGTCTATGAATTAGACATAAGCCTTCCCCATGATTGATCTATTATTGCTATGTTGATACTTTAAATGACCATCTAAATGCCATAGGCATTAGTGGACATTTGTATCATCCTAATATCTCACCCATGCTAAGTTTTCAATCAAGTTAGCCTATAGTGAGTGTGAGATGCATCCTAGGGGGTATTTGTATATACTTAACCAATATATTCATGCAATTCTATCATGGTTAAGTATCAACCTAACAACCTACATGATCATAATGACATATATGACTTAATTTCTCATTATGATCATGAAACTCATGTATCCATCAAATAATAGTCATGCATTAGGTATTATACGATGATAATAAACAAATTACCACTTAAAGCATGATTTAAACCTATTTCTTATGATAACGTGCCAAATTTCAAAAACATAAATCATGATTGTAAATATACATAGGAATTACATCAATCATCATGATTTAAGTATTATTACCTATTTATGGGTACGTTATCATCACCCAACACTATCTAAAAAATGTTGTCCCGTCATCCTAAGTCAACCAAAATATGATATAGGTTAGGACCATGTGGTTGACTACCCTAGGGGTTTTCTAACCCTTAAGGATGGATTTTGGAACCCAAAATAGATTCTTTCCTATTGGGTTCACTAAATACTCCTTGGGGATCCATTTCCTAGCAATTACCTTCTTCTTATCTTGTCCCCTAGCTATTAGGCATTTATAGGCCTTTTCATTTTTCTTTTCTTTGTATCCTAGGCCTTTCTTGTTGAAGCTAGCTCTTTGGCTCCCTAAGATCATATTTAAGGTGTTGGAGCCAATAGTGAATTTTTCTAGGGCTTTGGTTAAATAATCTACCTTTTCCCTTAATGCCCTATTTTCCTCTATGCATGCATCATTAACATCTAAAGGCATATAATCATGTGAGCATGCATCATTTAAGCTAGAAGAAATATTATCATTTAAGCATGCATTTTCTAGTTTATTTTCTAGGTCCTTAATTTGATCTAGCATGCTTTTGTTTTTCTTCTTAGCTCTAAATAAATCTCTAGTTAAGCTAGAAACCATGGAAACTATTTTCTTAGGGGTTAGATTTGTTACCATAGTTTCCATGTCCTCTTCTTCTTCGGATGAGGAGGATGTAGAAGCTCCCCCTTCACTTGAGCTCTCTCCTCTTGAGCTTGATCCTTCATTTTCGGAGGAAGAGCAATCCAAGTCATCAAAGGCCATCAAGGCCAAATTGGTGACAAAAGCATTCTCCTCTTCCGATGATGAGGAGGAGGATGAGGAAGGATCATCCCATGTCTTGGCCTTGAATGCTTTGGCCTTCCCCTTTTCTTTTGCCTTCTTTTCTTCTTCCTTTCTCTTGCTCCCCTTCTTCTTCTTCCTCTTCTCTTCTTTCTTTTTCTTCTCTTCTTTGCTTTTGTTTAGGAGGGGACAATTGTCCCTTATGTGTCCCTCTCCTTGGCAATTATAGCATATGACCTTCCCCCTTGGTCTTCTATTCCTATCATTAGATTTATCAAATCTAAAATTCTTAAATGCACGTCTTACCCTCCTTACCATATAGGCTTCTTCGGTGCTATCCATGGAGGAGGAGGAGGCTTCATCGGATGAGGAGGAGGGGACTTCCATCTTCTTCTTCCCCTTGTTTGCCATCAAAGCCACTCCTCTTGAGGGTTGAATTCTAGGCTCCTCTAGTATTCCTTCAAGCCTAGTTTCGTGGAGTTCCATTGTTGAGAAGAACTCCTCCAAGGTGCTCACTTCTAAATTCTTTGAGATATAGAATGAGTCCACCATGGAGCTCCACTTTGAGGACCGGGGAAAAGCATCTATGGCCTTCATTACCATATCCCGGTTTGATAGCTTCTCACCTACACTTGTTAGTCCATTTAAAATTTCTTTGAATCTAGAATGCAAAGAAATTACCTTTTCTCCCTTTTCTAATTTGATGTTGGATAGTTGGGAGCGGAGGAGATCTCTCCTTGCTAGCTTTGCCTCGGATGTGCCTTCATGAAGCTCAATTAGCTTCTCCCACATCTCCTTGGCGCTTAGGCATTCTCCTATTCGGTTGATTTCTTGTTGGGAGAGCACATTGAAGAGATGATGCTTGGCTTTTGAATTTGCAAGGTGCTCTTCCCTTTGCCTTTTGGTCCACCTAGATTTCTCTATTGGCTTCCCTTCTTCATCCCTAGGCAAAACGAAACCGGATTCCATTGTAATCATTATATCAAAATCCGTTTCGAAAAATACCTCCATTCGCTTCTTCCACCAAGCGAATTCTCCTTCAAACTTCGGAGGATGGATGTTGGAGCCGGCCATTTTGAAAGTTGCTTGTTGTGGCGGTTAGTCCTCGACAAGCTTTCCTCGGCTCTGATACCACTTGTAGGTGATCGGATGGCCGGCTAGAGGGGGGTGAATAGCCCTCGTACGTTGGACGTCGTAAATTGCTCGTCTACAAAACTAATTAGCGCAAGCGGAATATACAAATACAAAGCAAAAGACAAACAATAAAACAAACGCTAACACGATGGTATAACGTGGTTCACGGCTACGCCGCTAATCCACGGTCCCCGATTCGTCCTCGGTGAATCACTCCGTTAAACCAATCCACTAAATGGTCTCTCCTTTGCACCAAGCTAGGTGGAGGTAACCTTTACAACCAAGATCACTCTTCTTACAATAGAATGGAGTAAAAGCGAGTAAGAAGAGTTTAGAGCTTGTGGGGCACTAGGAAGATCACTTGGAGTATGAGCATTAGCCTCTCAAAGGCTTACACCCTCTCTTTTTATAGAGAGGGCTGTTTTCTTCCCGTTGGCCACCATCGATCATGCCGCCCTTGGCGATCATTGCCCGTCCTAGCGACCTCCGAACACGTCGGATCCGACCCGGGTGTAGTCAGCGGAACTCTTAGCGGTCGTGATGGACCTCATCATTCGCTCTCGTAATCGGTGCCCGATCGGCTACGAGCGGTCGCCAATGGCCGAAACCCTATTGATCGATCGGTGCTGCGCCTTGATCGGTGATATCTTTCTTGATCGGCCGATAGCGATCGGCTGAATCCGATCGATCGTATACCGTCGAACTCACTCGACTCGGAAGCGATCAAAATGGCCAAGTTTCACCTAAGAGCTACCCTTCCCGGGTTACAATCGCTCACTCTCATTTCGAGTCCCTCGCCTTGAAGTTCTCTCTTCGTTCGCCACGTCCCTCGGCGATCGGACGGCTCGCAATGCTCCTTCGCATCTCTTGCCTCAAGTCTACTTCCTCCGGCTTCACTCCAAGCTTCGTCTGCGCGGTCCCTCGGATGCTCCAAGCGCCGCGGCTGCAAAGCTATCCTTCACCGACTCAAGGCACGAGTCATGAGATGTGAAACTCGCCACGGCTCCATGTGCGAATTACTAAGTCCTGCACGACTTCAACGCACATATCACATCAACATATCAAACTAACTTAAACCCTTTGCCACACCATCAAAACCATATTACGGCAAGAGATTGCCCTTATAATCTCCCCCTTTTTGATGTGTGGCAATCCGTTTAAGTTAGGTAAAAACATTTGATATAAATTCTAAGGTAAGAAAGCATGTAAAGATAAACATGATATAACAACATGCAACTCCCCCTTAATCCATGAAACTCTCTATGCAAATTTTCTCCCCCTAAAATATATTTCTCCCCCCTAAAATAATTAACTTAAACATAATTATTTCTCCCCCTTTGACACCATCAAAAAAAGATTAACACTAAGTTATAAGCTCATGGCATCAAGTATAATGGAGGGAAAATATGACAAGTTGATTTAAAATTGGGTACCACTTGTTGATGGCATCAAGTATATGTCTACCACTTGTTGTAGGTTTACAAACTGAATTCGGCCTTCAATGTTCTGATTTATAGCCACCACGATCATGCTATCGGTATGGCGGTGATCGCACAAAGGAATCCGAATTTTTGATTTTCTGGACGAATTTCAGAAATGCATTATAAATTCCAGAAAATTCGAAAAATCATGAAATTTGGGGAAAATATTTCTTTTAAGTATATCTATCAATGAAAAATAGTTTTTCATGAAAACTCATTATATTTTCTTGTTTTTGCCAAAAATCCAAAAGCTCTAAAAACCACTAGGTTTTTGATCATTCTAGTATCAAGTTAGCTACCTAGTTTTGCATCCAATTGTTTCAAAACATGAATACATGTATTTTAAGGTAAGAAATTGTTTTGAAAACATATGAGATATCCAACCATGATCTTTGGGCAATATGTCTATGAATTAGACATAAGCCTTCCCCATGATTGATCTATTATTGCTATGTTGATACTTTAAATGACCATCTAAATGCCATAGGCATTAGTGGACATTTGTATCATCCTAATATCTCACCCATGCTAAGTTTTCAATCAAGTTAGCCTATAGTGAGTGTGAGATGCATCCTAGGGGGTATTTGTATATACTTAACCAATATATTCATGCAATTCTATCATGGTTAAGTATCAACCTAACAACCTACATGATCATAATGACATATATGACTTAATTTCTCATTATGATCATGAAACTCATGTATCCATCAAATAATAGTCATGCATTAGGTATTATACGATGATAATAAACAAATTACCACCTAAAGCATGATTTAAACCTATTTCTTATGATAACGTGCCAAATTTCAAAAACATAAATCATGATTGTAAATATACATAGGAATTACATCAATCATCATGATTTAAGTATTATTACCTATTTATGGGTACGTTATCATCACCCAACACTATCTAAAAAATGTTGTCCCGTCATCCTAAGTCAACCAAAATATGATATAGGTTAGGACCATGTGGTTGACTACCCTAGGGGTTTTCTAACCCTTAAGGATGGATTTTGGAACCCAAAATAGATTCTTTCCTATTGGGTTCACTAAATACTCCTTGGGGATCCATTTCCTAGCAATTACCTTCTTCTTATCTTGTCCCCTAGCTATTAGGCATTTATAGGCCTTTTCATTTTTCTTTTCTTTGTATCCTAGGCCTTTCTTGTTGAAGCTAGCTCTTTGGCTCCCTAAGATCATATTTAAGGTGTTGGAGCCAATAGTGAATTTTTCTAGGGCTTTGGTTAAATAATCTACCTTTTCCCTTAATGCCCTATTTTCCTCTATGCATGCATCATTAACATCTAAAGGCATATAATCATGTGAGCATGCATCATTTAAGCTAGAAGAAATATTATCATTTAAGCATGCATTTTCTAGTTTATTTTCTAGGTCCTTAATTTGATCTAGCATGCTTTTGTTTTTCTTCTTAGCTCTAAATAAATCTCTAGTTAAGCTAGAAACCATGGAAACTATTTTCTTAGGGGTTAGATTTGTTACCATAGTTTCCATGTCCTCTTCTTCTTCGGATGAGGAGGATGTAGAAGCTCCCCCTTCACTTGAGCTCTCTCCTCTTGAGCTTGATCCTTCATTTTCGGAGGAAGAGCAATCCAAGTCATCAAAGGCCATCAAGGCCAAATTGGTGACAAAAGCATTCTCCTCTTCCGATGATGAGGAGGAGGATGAGGAAGGATCATCCCATGTCTTGGCCTTGAATGCTTTGGCCTTCCCCTTTTCTTTTGCCTTCTTTTCTTCTTCATTTCTCTTGCTCCCCTTCTTCTTCTTCCTCTTCTCTTATTTCTTTTTCTTCTCTTCTTTGCTTTTGTTTAGGAGGGGACAATTGTCCCTTATGTGTCCCTCTCCTTGGCAATTATAGCATATGACCTTCCCCCTTGGTCTTCTATTCCTATCATTAGATTTATCAAATCTAAAATTCTTAAATGCACGTCTTACCCTCCTTACCATATAGGCTTCTTCGGTGCTATCCATGGAGGAGGAGGAAGACGCTTCGTCATCGGATGAGGAGGAGGGGACTTCCATCTTCTTCTTCCCCTTGTTTGCCATCAAAGCCACTCCTCTTGAGGGTTGAATTCTAGGCTCCTCTAGTATTCCTTCAAGCCTAGTTTCGTGGAGTTCCATTGTTGAGAAGAACTCCTCCAAGGTGCTCACTTCTAAATTCTTTGAGATATAGAATGAGTCCACCATGGAGCTCCACTTTGAGGACCGGGGAAAAGCATCTATGGCCTTCATTATCATATCCCGGTTTGATAGCTTCTCACCTACACTTGTTAGTCCATTTAAAATTTCTTTGAATCTAGAATGCAAAGAAATTACCTTTTCTCCCTTTTCTAATTTGATGTTGGATAGTTGGGAGCGGAGGAGATCTCTCCTTGCTAGCTTTGCCTCGGATGTGCCTTCATGAAGCTCAATTAGCTTCTCCCACATCTCCTTGGCGCTTAGGCATTCTCCTATTCGGTTGATTTCTTGTTGGGGGAGCACATTGAAGAGATGATGCTTGGCTTTTGAATTTGCAAGGTGCTCTTCCCTTTGCCTTTTGGTCCACCTAGATTTCTCTATTGGCTTCCCTTCTTCATCCCTAGGCAAAACGAAACCGGATTCCATTGTAATCATTATATCAAAATCCGTTTCGAAAAATACCTCCATTCGCTTCTTCCACCAAGCGAATTCTCCTTCAAACTTCGGAGGATGGATGTTGGAGCCGGCCATTTTGAAAGTTGCTTGTTGTGGCGGTTAGTCCTCGACAAGCTTTCCTCCGCTCTGATACCACTTGTAGGTGATCGGATGGCCGGCTAGAGGGGGGTGAATAGCCCTCGTACGTTGGTCTTCGTAAATTGCTCGTCTACAAAACTAATTAGCGCAAGCGGAATATACAAATACAAAGCAAAAGACAAACAATAAAACAAACGCTAACACGATGGTATAACGTGGTTCACGGCTACGCCGCTAATCCACGGTCCCCGATTCATCCTCGGTGAATCACTCCGTTAAACCAATCCACTAAATGGTCTCTCCTTTGCACCAAGCTAGGTGGAGGTAACCTTTACAACCAAGATCACTCTTCTTACAATAGAATGGAGTAAAAGCGAGTAAGAAGAGTTTAGAGCTTTAGGGCACTAGGAAGATCACTTGAGTATGAGCATTAGCCTCTCAAAGGCTTACACCTCTCTTTTTATAGAGAGGGTCGCTTTCTTCCGTTGGCGCCATCATTGCCGATCGCGCCATGGCGCCCGTCCTGCGGCCTCCGAACACGTCGGATCCCGACCGCTGTAGTCCAACTCTTGGTCGATGGACCTCATCGATGGCTCATCCATCGTCGCCCGTAGTGCGATCGGCTACGGAACGGCCGCGGTCGAAACCCTATTGATCGATCGATCGCGCCGGTGATCGATGGTCTTGGCGATCGATTGCCCATGAGCGATCACTGGCCTAATCCGATCGGTCGATACGATCGAACTCACTCTCGAAGCGATCGCGCATGACATGGCGGTCGTGATGTCGGGAAAACCCATCCGACACTTGGCCAAATGGCCAAGTTTCACCTAAGAGCTACCCTTCCCCGGGTTACAATCGCTCACTCTCATTTCTCGGAGTCCCTCGCCTTCGAAGTTCTCTTCATTCTCGGCCACGTCCCTCGGCAGCATCAGGCGCACGGCTCTGCAATGCTCCTTCGCATCTCTTGCCTCGAAGTCTACTTCCTCCGGCTTCACTCCAAGCTTCTCGTCTGGCGGTCCCTCGGATGCTCCAAGCGCACGGCTTTCGCAAAGCTATCCTTCACCGACTCAAGGCACGAGTCATGAGATGTGAAACTCGCCACGGCTCCATGTGCGAATTACTAAGTCCTGCACGACTTCAACGCACATATCACATCAACATATCAAACTAACTTAAACCCTTTGCCACACCATCAAAACCATATTACGGCAAGAGATTGCCCTTACACTTTATCTAAAGAGATGTGTCCCAAAACATCAAAGCAGATAGAGGACATGAAGGCGGTTCCTTATGCTTCGGCAATAGGAAGCCTTATGTATGCTATGCTATGTACGAGACCGGATATCTGCTTTGCCGTGGGCATGGTTAGCAGATATCAGAGTAATCCTGGACAGGGACATTGGACTGCGGTAAAGCATATATTGAAGTACCTGAGAAGGACTAGGGATTATATGCTGGTTTACCGGGCAGATCAATTAGTCCCTGTGGGTTACACGGATTCGGATTTCCAATCAGATAGGGACAAGAGTAAGTCTACCTCGGGGTTTGTGTTTACTTTTGGAGGTGGAGCCATAGTATGGAGGAGTGTCAAGCAGAAATGCGTGGCGGACTCTACCATGGAAGCTGAGTATGTGGCAGCCTCTGAGGCAGCCAAGGAAGCTGTATGGCTCAGGAACTTCTTGATGGACTTAGATTTGATTCCTGGTTTGCCCAGAACTATCACAATTTATTGTGATAATAGTGGTGCAGTTGCAAACTCGAAGGAACCACGAACCCATAAGGCGAGTAAACACATAGAGCGCAAGTACCACCTCATACGAGAAATCGTAAAGCGAGGAGAAGTTGTTGTCGCCAAGATTGCATCAGAGGATAACCTGGCGGATCCATTCACTAAGGCCCTTCCAGCGAAAGCGTTTGATAGGCATGTGGAGGACATGGGGATCAGATGTATGGCAGAGTGATGACGGCATAGTCTTTTAGTATAAGTGGGAGATTGTTGGAATGTATACTGAAAGCCTAGCTCTTTTCTGTATGAACATTTTATTTTGAAATAAGAATCACATGATCATTGTTTGCATTTTATATATTCATTATATATGTGTGCATATTGTCTAATATTCTACATTATAGATAACATGGTGCTTGGTGTGGCACAGAAGATCATGTTATCAGTCCCTTGTAAAATATAAGTAGAGGCTCACAACCAAGATGGTTTTGGACAAACCATTGGCATGGTTGTAGTGTAGCTTGGTATTGTTTTATCTTGAACATAGAGTTACACTAGTACACTTAGGTGTATTGAGTAGGACCGACATAGAGGTGATTCAATTTAGTACTGACTACATAATTGAATCGGACCTCGGATATTATGTTGTACATGCTCTTAATCCCGATATAATAACGGGCACATGTACTTGGTACTTATTTCTTTGATTTACCAGTGGGTGAGATTTAGATGGATTAAATCAATATGCCCGGTAAGTTGGGAAATAATATTATTTACATGGTGTGCCGTTGATTATAGGAGGAAACCGTGTCATATATATTAGGTTGATGATGTCCCCTTGAGGAGCTCATAAGGTTCATCATGTAAACCCAGCTGGTTGACTTAGTCAACATGATGATAAGGTTGAGTGGTACTACTCGAGGAATTAGATGTTAATTAATTGATGGTCAGTAAATCAATTAATTGACGGACATTCGATATCTTAAACACGGGGAGATTAATGTACAAATAATATATGGAGCCCATATTGATTTATGGGGGTTGGTGAGGTAGTTCGATGATGATCCTCTAGTGGAATGGAACATCATTGATGGATCAAGTTTGTGTGGTTCCGATCCATCGGGTGGCCAAGATCCAACTCCTCCTTATGGTCCCTATCGTAGCCTAATATAATCCTTGTGAAGTATAGATCCAAGAAAACAAAACCTAGAACCAACGGTTGGGATTAGATCCCTAGATCCGATGGTTAGGATGAAACCCTAGAACCAACAGTTGGGATTAAATCCCTAAGATCCGATGGTTAGGATGAAACCCTAGAATCGACGGTTAGGATTAAATCCCTAGATCCGACGGTTGGGATAAAACCCTAGATCCGACGGTGGAGATTAAATCCCTAGATCCGACGGTGGAGATTAAAGGAGGTTTAGGCCCTACTCTATATATAGATGGCTTAGGGTTGGGCGGCAACTAAGTGATTTGAATTGGAATTAGGGTTTGGAAAGAAGTTGGGCGGCTAGGGTTTGGAGCTAGGGTGGGCGGCAATCATCTTCATCCAAGGTTGTTGCCGGCGCCCACTTCCTTCATTCTTCCCTTGGCCGGCGCCCATCATCTAAGCCGCTACCTTCTTCCTTGGCCGGTGGTTCTCCTTCCATAGGTGGCCGGTTATCTCCTCCTCCCTATTCTCCAAGTGGCCGGCGGCAACTCTTCTTGAAGTTGGCCGGCGCATCATCCATTGCTCCTTGACCGGCGGTTGCACCAAATTCTCCAATTTGGTGGTCGGTTCTAGATAGGAGAGGTATTTGTTCATTTTTCTCTTTGTTCACAGCGGACAAGGTAGAGGAGAACTCGATCTAGAAGGCTTCTACTCGTGGAGGATCTTCGTCCACACGTCGTCCACGAGAAGGATATGACATACGGTAGAAGATCATGAGGTATAAAGTTATTTTAACTTTATGTACAGATCTGAGCATGTTCTTATTTGTTTTGATTATGCATGTGTGTGTGTGCAAATATATTGTATAATCATGGACCCCGAAGACAAACACAAAAACCGGCGATCCGTCCGTCGTCTCTTCCGCGGCTAATCAACTAGAAGAGTAGAGTTGCTTGAACAACTAGTTTGTTCGAGTGACCACTCAAGTTGTTAGCACGACGACGAAATGGTGTTGCTAAGGAAGCTCATCTCATCCGGATTAATCCTTTCATCAGTGAAAATTTTAATCCGGGGACATGGGAGCCAATGAGCCTCCCGAAGCGACACCCACCTACAGCAGCTATACCTTTCACAGAGATGGAGCGTGCTTTGATGTTGACAGTTCTTCAGTATTTTTCAGCCGGATGTGTACCCTTTGCTAGTACAACAGTGTTTATCATCTCCATTGCGGTTGTTTCAGTTTGTATCTCAGTTCAACAGTTGACTTCAGTTCTCCATGATAGTCTTTGCATCTACATGAGCTCAGCCGTCCAGAACAGATGTTGGACAAGTTTACATGATTACTCGAGAAGAAGTATAGAAGACCGAAGGATCAGTCCTTCAGGGTATTACTTTAGGTTATCCTATTTGCGGATATATCGAGAGATACTGGTAGGTTACAGGTATCTTTGTCTAGAACATTCTTGGATAGGGTTCGAAGGGTTCCTATCGACTGGTGGTTGGTGAATTTCTCTACCGTTTGGTGAGATGTTGATCAACAACCAAGAAGGCAAGGGATACCCTTAGCCTTTGCTAGACATACCTCCACTATAGACATATCCTTACATATAGTTGGATTGTTGGAGCGTTGGTATACTAGGACTCTAGGATGTACGTATAATCTGAGAGTATTCGGATATAGTTTCGGATGAACTCCTGGGCTTGCCACTGCATGGGCAAGTAGGAATATGCGATTGGAGGGTGATTTCGGGAATAGTTCCGATATTGAGACCTCATACCGGGAGATGATTTTACGGGTATCAGTGTTGCCAAACACTATGGGAGATTTATCTGCCTCAGTGTTTCTTCTTGAGAAGACTTGTAACTCATTGTTAGAAGAGAGTCAGACTTTGAGGTTATGCATCGATTATCGATGATTGGAATGCAGTAATTGGGAATGAGTATCCTTCGTGGTGGATAGAGGATCTGTTTAGATCAGCTAAATGACACCTGTGTATATCCTAGGGTTGGCCTACGACTAGAGGTTTGATATTGTAGTGACTTAGTGTCATACAATTATCATTGTCGGTGTGATGATTGAGCTATCGGTAGCTTAGAGTAAAAGGGATACAGGTGTGTAGAAGACGATATTTCATACTTGGTATGAATTTTAGGAGATGTTGATAATGTTGTTAGACTTATCGACGATTTAGTCGTTCATGAATTTGAGGAATCAAGTACTCTTGGAGTATTTGAGACCGATTGTCATAATATCTGTGGAGGATATATTTATGGATATATTCCCAATCTTGAGGAAAGTTGTGGTTTCCCTAGATTGATTTGGTATTTACCATAGATGAGGATAGGATGTTCTAGTGATACTATACCGTTGACTTATTGGACCAAGAAGGTGATGGAAATCACCTGGTCGAAAGATTGGAAAGTTAGGTTTCAGGGCCTAGACGGTGGCTGACTTTTGTGTCAGTGTTAGTTAATCCGTCCGATATGGACGGAAGGGTATTGTATGTAGATGCATCATTTCAAGGATTAGGAGCGATCCCGATGCAGTTGAATGAGACGTATATTATGTGTATGCTAGTTGAGAAACTAGCGAGATTAGTTATTACTGTCTTCCAGTCACTTATAGTGCTGTGTGACAGAGTGAATTTTGGACATTGGATTAATTTCTCTTGTGAGAATAAATCTCCGTCTTTGGGAAGGATAGTGGTTCCCAGAGTTGCATTCGATATAGGAAGAGTTGGTTCAAGAGACTCTTCATTCGAGAGTGATGATTTATTCGGAGTGTATCCGAAAATAGTGAGTATTGAGACGTTCCGGTTGGTGGAACGATATATGGGACACGGTTGATTGCGTAGTTTTGATGTTGGGTATGCCAACAAGCAAAGGTGGAATATTGTGATCGGTAGGGTTACGTACCGTGATGGAAGTGGTAGCCTAGTACGTTAGACTGTGTTGGGAGGTTATCTAGAATTCAGAAAGGACTTGATCGGAGTTGGGTAGTCGATGATCGATTAGCTAGGTCCGCTCATTTTCTTCCAAGCTGTAAGATGGACTCTGTTGGATCGCTTGATGGAATTATATCCATGGAGTAACCTTGAGTATCATTTCTAATAGTGATTCATGATTCACCTTACGATTCTGGCAAAGTTTCCCATCGGTTACAGGTATAGAGCTCCACTCTGGTACAGTTATTGACCACTTAATAGGTTGGCTGAGAGCGTATAAGAGCTGGAATATAATATTCGAGCTCAGTACTCCACTTAGTCACTTGAGGTGACTTTTCTTCGGATACTTGAGATGGTTATTTTGACACACCGTACAAGTATATAAGTCGGAAATTTGGGGACCAAATTTTTATAAGTGGGGGAGAATGTAAAATACGGTAAAAAAAAATGGATTAACTCCTTTAATTAATTAGGATTAATTAGTGGGCTAATGGGGTTAATTATCTAGTTGGACTGAGTCCATTAGCCTGACCTAGTTGGGCTGAAATTGAGCTTTAGGCTGAATTGGGCTTGGGCTGATTGGGCCGAATCAGCTGAGCTGAACCCAAATCAGGTCAGGTTTGGATTTGGCTGGGTTAACCGAATCACACGAACTGCTGTTAAAAGCAGCCGAACGAATCGATCTCTCGCGATTTCTGCTTCATCGCTGCTGCCGGCGATTTCCTCCTCCCCTCTCGCGGTGATTTCGACTCCTCTTCTTCCTTCGTGAGCCGTGGATTGGAGATCCGTCGTCGCCATTTTCTTTCTCATCTGTTCCGATTTGAGCTATAACTCGCTGAGAGCTTTCCGCCACTCCTCCTCTCAAGCATCGCCGGAGTGGTCGCCAGCTCCGTTGAAAGCCTACGGCAGCCACGGCCGATTCCTTCCTTCCTTGGTTCTACTTCGTCGCTGCAATAGGTATTGTCCGACGTCGATTTCGATCTGCAGTTTCTCTTGGATTGCAGCCAACTCGCGATTACTCAAATCGGTCGTCGGTCGATTTCTTTCTTCTTTGTAGATGTTCTTATGATCGTTGAGAGCTTAACCTCGCCGGGGCAACACATCGACTGCTAGGTTCTTGCGTGTGCATCACAGCTGCTGGATCTCTTCACACACCCAATTAGTTTCGCCGCCGCCTTCTTCCACACCTCCACGATAGCTTGATTCCAGAGCTCCAAGATGCTAAAGCTGCCACGGTGAAAGAGGGAAACAAAGTGGTGAGTGGTGGTAAGGATTTTGGATTATTGTTGGTTTATGCCATGGATTTACTGGATTCAATTTAGAGTTAATTGTTTCATATTGATCTGTTTGAAGTTGATGGATCTATGTGGTTGTGCCGACGGTGTGTTGAAGGAGAGGTTGCAGCTGGTGATTAGCTTAGATTGGTGATGTTGTTTATGCTGATTGTGCGTGTGTGTGGATGATTGGAGGTGGTGGATTATTGGTTTCTTTGGTTGTTTGGGTGAATGCAGTATTGAGTGTAGTTCCGATATAAACTCTGTTTTTTCCCCTTCTTATTTTGTTCTGTGCAGGGTATTTCGGACATGTAGTATGTTAATGGATTGGTTATGTGATTTGGATATTGGGATAAGCTTAGATTATTCTAAGCGTTGATAATCTTGTGGGTTTTGGAGATGATAGGTTTAGGGTTACGAGAGGTGTGTGTTCGAGGTAATAACTCGTAGGTGAGGAAAGGATGCGAGTATAGGAACGATGTAGTGTTTAGTTCCTACGTTTGTTGGATACTTGTACTTAATCATTGTTGCTATTATGTGCAGGTTTGGATATGAAGCAGGTCCGCGGCTGTGACGATTATTCGAGCTTCGTATCAAGTGGGTAATATCTACCTGGTCCGGTAGTTTTGATCAAATTCTAGTGCATGAATTTGGATATATGTTTATACCTGTTTACCTTAAATCCACTCTTATTTAATCATATGCTTGTACTGCCTTGACCTTTGAGATATATACTCTGGTACTTCATTGATTATCTAGCTCGGATAGGAACTATAAACCCTATTATGTATTAGCTGATGGATGTTCAGTAAGTACAGGTGGTTAGGGTTATATTTGTGACCTCAGATTGGGTTACTGTGTTACATCACTAGGGTTAGGTGATGAATTGGGTTATGGAGTCGATCGTTGCATCGTACACATATTAGTTGTGCATCTATGGTGGATTTAGTTGTTTGTGCATAGATAAATGTGTGTAGTTGTCAGTATATGGTTACGGACTAGAGGTCCTAGCATGATTGTATATCCATTATGGATCGTACATCTGTGTATGGTTATATAGATGTTCGACAGTATCTCGCTACTGACTAGAGGTCTTAGCGTGGTTGACTGTCAGATGAGTATGACTCTTTGTACGATAGAGAGAGTCTTGTGGATTGTAGTCCTTGCATAGTTGACTTTTGGTTGACCAGGACTCCCCGTGAGATAGGGAGTGTTGCGAGGATACTTGTGTGGATCTATGCATCATTACATTTGCATGCATGCTGACGACTGGGTCTGCCTTATGGATGAGACGGGTCGTCAGTCATCCTGCCTCCCCGGCCACTCGGGGTAGTGGTAGCAGGGTTGAGGGCAGAGCATTGGATGTGCCGCGCTCGGCCACTATGGATGGTGGTAGCTGGAGATGCGCACCTGGCCACTGTGCAGAGTGGTGTTAGCACTCGCCCACTATAGATGGTGGTTGTGTGAGGTGCAGTTGTCCTGTGTGCGGCGTTTGTCTACTCATGGGTAGGGACAGCGTGGCTTGCAGCAGGGGCCCCTAGGAGTAGTTAGCTTTTTACGCTTATACGCTACTCAGTCATACTACCCAACTCGGTCACTCGAGAGTGGTGGCAGCTGGAGTCGGGCTAGTTGTCATTTGTCGTGCCACCCTGGCCACTCTGGGGTCGTGGTTGGACGGGTCCGCAGACAGTGACCATGCATATGCATTGCTGATATATATGTATGCATGTATTTGATATATGTTTTACATATGCCTGTGAGATGCTGCATTTGATTGAGCTATGATTGCTGCATATGGTTGTTCATCATGATACATGTCATTTGCATTATATATACTGCTATGTGTTGAGCATGATACGTGCATTTATTTCAGACTGTTGTATGCATTTGATTAGCGTCATGTCATAGTGTGGTATGGATCGGGTTGTTATCACAGGTGATCATATACTGTTCATATGTCTGAGTATTGGTCAGTTATGAGATTGACCTGGTACGTTATATGGTTATGTTATTGTATACCTGTTCAGGATGATCTAGCATATGGCGTTACAGACCGCCAGGTACGTTGGTATATTACTTCATGTTCAGTTGATCAGTTTAGTATATACATTGAGTATGACTTTACTGTAGTTACTTGCTATTATAGTCGGATAGGACTGTATGTCTATTGGACTCATGCTGTATACCTGTAGATCTTCACATGTATACTTGTAGATCTCTTTTCCCTATATGTTCATGCACTTTCTATATATTACCCCTGAGTTTATACTCACCACCCCTGGACCCTGGGTTTTCCTATCGCCCAGATAACAGGTAGAAGATTCCTTGGACATTCGGAGCTCCGCCAGCTGATCCCATCTCACACCTGACGAATGGATATGTTTTCCGTGTTGTTGTATCCTTACGGATTATTGGTTATGTTTTTACCCTGTATTGTTTTCGTATTTGTGATATACGGACGTATTGTATGTATTTGGCCTTCGATTTGATTTTTGTTATGATTCTTGTCGTGTTAAGTCACTCCGGAGTGCACAGTTGGTCTTTGTATCTTGTTTATCTGTTTGTATTGTTTCCGCTGTGTTTAGTATAATTAGATATATCGATATCTTTATATATTGTGTTTGTTGTGGGCCTACGGGCCTTGTATTAACCCGATATGTTGCCACGTACATGGGAGATGTCGTTCGTTTGCTTTTCGACACGGTATACTCTCGGGGCGTGACAACTTCGATTTATAATTATGGGTAACTTTTATTCAGTATCAATTATGTTTTTATTTACTATCTAATTCTAAATTTTATATATTTGATACATTAATAAACTGTCTTTTTTTTATAGGTTATCAGTTGCTTCACATATGGAATTTTTTCCTATTGTTCATATTATAAATTTGATATGCAAATGTAATTCTTTTTTACTTTCATATTCTTCTAATAATTATGATTGTTAGTTTTGACGTAGCGGTCATAGATGGAGTAGCAATAGAAGATCACAGTCTTCCTCTACTTCAGCCCTTGCACAGTCTATTGATGCAGTGAGCATCACTCCTTAGTTTTGATGTATGATGTCACGCTCCGAGAGTATACCGTGCCAAAAATCAAACGGATGGCATCTCCCCTGTACATGGCAACATTTCGGGTTAATACAAGGCCCGTAGGCCCACAACAACAATATAATATAACATAATAACAGCAGCGGAAATAAAAACAACATACCCACAACATACATACCAAAAATATACAGGTGTACACCACCTGACAAGTCCACAATCATAAAACTGTAAATAAAACAACGACTACATAAATAGAGTCCACGACATCATGAAAAAATCCATAATAACAACAAGTCCATACATATCAAAGTCCAAGACATAACCAAAAATGAACTCCTCGGGAGACTCGGAAAACGAAGATGGGATAGATCAGTCGGCGCAGCTCCAAGTCGTCACAAAGGCGTCTACCTATTACCTGGGCGACAAAAAAACTCAGGGTCTGTGGTGGTGAGTAAAACTCAGCAGGTAATCAGAGAAAACATATAAATATATGTATCAATATTACATGTCATTCAACAGTTTAAATCTACTCGAACAACGGGTATACATCAGCATAACAGGTATATATGCATGCATACACTAAATAAACTGAACAACAACGATGCTGACATACCTGACAGTCAACTACTCTATCCTGATCCAACCTGGGCATATAACCACATCATAGGGTATAAAAGAATAGTACTAACTCACACAATATCCTGAATATGATCCAAGGGTATCACCGTGAATAACCAAAAGGTATACAAGTACCAACCTACTACCATACAGGAAATGCAGTAGCATGTATGAATATGTACAAACAAATGCAACAAGCATAGCACATACAAATGCATCATCAAAGTGAGTATACATATAGACCGTATCTGTATGTATACTAATCACCATCATCCATGTATATATATATATATATATAACCATATGCAAAGCACCGTATGATACGACAATGCAGCATGCATAGTCATGCCTGCTCACCCCTACTCGCTACCACGACCCCAGTGTGGCCTAGGTGGCACGACATGACAACTGTCTCAACTCACACCAACCACTACTATAGAGTGGCCGAGTGGGCAGCATGATCAAGTAGCATATGAGCGTAAAGAGCTCGCTACGCAACGGGGGTCCCTGCTGCTGGCTACTCCGACTGTCACTACAAATGAGTGGTCGAGTGCCACGCACCCAGGACATCTGCACGCAACTCCAACTACCATCGTCTATAATGGTAGAGTGTGGCACAACAAATGCTATGCCCTCACACCAATTACTCCTCTGAGAGTAACCTGGGAACGATCTACTTCTAGACATAGAAGCACAACTTTTATAGTAAACAAGGGATCAGAACAAAAGCGTGGTCAGTCAAGAATGGTGTTTAATTATAAATGCCTAAATGACAATTGTAATGAAGATGGTTATAAAATTCTTGACAAAGAACAATTAATTAATAAAATACAAGATTCACAATGGTATTCAAAATTTGATCTTAAATCTGGTTTCTAGAAAGTCCGGATGCACACAGAATCCATAACCTGGACAGCATTTTCTTGCCCTGAAGGACACTTTGAATGGTTAGTTATGCCTTTTGGCCTAAAAATAGCACCACAAATATTCCAAAGAAAGATGGATACAATTTTTAAAGACACAACAAATTTTACATGTATATATATTGATGACATTTTAGTTTTCTCTAAAACTAAATCAGAACATACAACTCATCTACATATGATTTTTAACTTAATTGAAAAGCACGGATTAATAATTTCCAGAAAGAAGATGCAGCTTATGAAAAAACATATTGAATTCTTAGGAGCTGAAATAGGCCAAGGAAAAATAACTTTGCAACCACATATTGCTAGTAAGATACTTGAATTTCCCGACAAAATTGAAAATACTAGATCTTTGAGAGCTTTTCTAGGACTTTTAAACTATGCAAGACCATATTTAAAAGATATAGGAAAAATAAGTGGAAATCTATACAATAAAACATCAACAAAAGGACAAAAACACTTTAATCAACAAGATGTTTTAATAGTCAAACAAATTGAAGAAGATCAGTCTCTAGTACTTCTTGGTTGGAAAACATATAGACACTTCCTAGTATAAGCCAAACATTAGAAGAGGTGCATAGTTTCACTCAATAAGTTCGCAGAAACATAGAGAATATTTAGTCGTTCATGGCTTAAATAACGATGATATTAAGATGATATAATGTACAAAGGACTTGCACAATAAGACTCTTTTTTTTTTTTAGAACTTATAGAAAATAAAAACTTACAGAGGGACTAGACTCTTGACTATGGATAGCAAACACTCAATCTCTCAAACTAGTAAAAGAAACTTCTCAAAGGATAGATAGGATGCATTTGGCGGAGAGACTGGGGGTCCCTTTATAGGAGGGAAAGAAGCTGGTATCCCGCGGGTGCTAGGACACATTAAGCGTTAGTGGAGATATGACGGGTATAAAGTGGTGTCACGAGTTGGTGTTGTAGATGTCCTTTTTGTCTGGTGTGGGTACTATTAAATTCCCATCATATTATTGAGGTTGACTTCTTCTGCTGATCCTTCGATAGAGCCCATGGATGCAACTCTGGATGGGCCTTCTGCTGGGCTATTTTGACGGGCTGCTGCAATCTCAGCTTGTCTTAATTCCATCCTGTACTGTCGCACCATTTGGCGTGTTTTTTGTTGGATCCATTTTTCGTTTATTTTCTAGTAATGACTTAGTAAGGCTGTGTGTTGGGTAGTAGTTTTGAAAGGGAAGAAAGCAGTACCATAGCTTGTCGGCCAGTAAATTTTTTCTGTGAATGTTTCTGCTGCCAGTATGTAATGGCGAGAGTCTACAGAATCATCCCAAAGCCAGTCAGAGCCTTGGATAGAGACTCTCCAGTGTTTTACCTACTGTTCTGGACTAGAAGAGCCCTCCCAGTCTAGTTCTTCGTCTGAGGGGACAAAATCTTCAATCTTATATTTTTCTGGATTGACTATTTTGTGGACGCCCAGCTTAATCAGATGCCTTGCTGGTTCAACTTTTAGGTTTATCCATTCGAGAGGAGAACTTTCAAAAGTACATACTATTATGTTTCTGAAATGTTCTTCTACTAACAAGTGTCTTATGCACTGTCCGAGTTTCCACGGGAACTCCTATGTTAGCTCAATGTCTCTTATCCATAGCTTATATAATAACCCATAATCCATCAAGAGAAAAGGGGTTATTAGCTTGCCTCTATATCTGTGTGGCGCGAATGTTTTCATGTCAATACTTGCTTTTCTGAAACTGTATATTACTTGACATTTACATCCACATTTTGCTTCACCGTCTCTGCATGTAGGGAAATTATCTTGACATTTAAGTTTATAATTGAACTCAGCCTCATAGCTGATTGTAATGCCTGTATAAGAGGGTGCCAAGTTATGAAGCCATTTAAGAGCTTCCTGAATCTTTTGGAAATCTATCCAGTTTGATTTATCGGCCAGAGTTCTGATGTATGTAGTAAGATCTATTGGTAGGTCTGAACTCGTTGTAGTGTCATCTTTTCCATTTGTTTTACTGGCTCGTTGGTAATTATGTCTAAGTAAGTCATATCTTTTGGGAGCCATGAAGAGTCTGGGGTTGTTTTTGTTACTGGTCCTTTTCCTTTTAGTGAGGCACTTACAAAATAACTTGGGCCTGCCTTTGTTCTGACAGTTGTTAATGCTTCTTCAAGGTCTTTAAATTCTCTATAAGTAACTTGGATTTCACTTCCAACAGCAGCCAGAGCTGCTTCATGTTGTGTGGCGTAGACTCTTGCTTGTGATCCTATTAGAATGGTGTAATAAATATTTTCTTGACCACCATGTTTTACTTTTGCTGTATTTGCTGTATGGTGGAAATGTTGTATCAGGGCTTTTATAACGGCCACCTTTTGCTTGGTTGATCTTGGTGTACTGGGAATACGCCACAGATTGTCTATAAGGCAGTTTTGTACCTGTGTCAACATGTGTCTAGTGTCAAAATGGAATTGTTCTTCATGTTTGTTGTACTGTGGAATCTCTACTTCCCCGAAAGTCATTAGTCTTCTGTTGACAACTAGTTCTGATATGTGATTTCTGAATTTATCCGTCATGTTAGCAACCTGGAAAGAGTGTCGGCTAACGAATTATTAATTCCTTTAATATGTTCCCAATTAATTTTTAGTCCTTTATTAATAATAGTGTCAGCAAATTTTATCCATCTTCTGCTGCTCCGAGATTTTCTAGTTCCCTTAGTCTGTTGATTATTTTTTATTATGGCTTCACAGTCTGTTCGTATGGTAATCTCCTTTTTGTCACAAATAAATAGCATAAATGAGTCAAGGCAGTAAATAACGGCTAATATTTCAAAATCCAAGGAAGTCAAATGACCTTTTTCTCTATATTTTTCTGAGGCATATCTACACAATGTCTCTGCAGATTTTGTGTCATATTTTGTGGGTTTTTTATATAAAGCTCCTCCCCATCCTGTCTCACATCCGTCGCTTTCTATCACTAGATAATTGTTATCTAATGGTAGTGTTAGTTTGGGCAATGTTTCTACTAATTCTTTAATTTGTTTGACTATTAAAACATCTTGTTGATTAAAGTGTTTTTGTCCTTTTGTTGATGTTTTATTGTATAGATTTCCACTTATTTTTCCTATATCTTTTAAATATGGTCTTGCATAGTTTAAAAGTCCTAGAAAAGCTCTCAAAGATCTAGTATTTTCAATTTTGTTAGGAAATTCAAGTATCTTACTAGTAAACAAGGGATCAAAACAAAAGCGTGGTCAGTCAAGAATGATGTTTAATTATAAACGCCTAAATGAAGATGGTTATAAAATTCCTGACAAAGAACAATTAATTAATAAAATACAAGATTCACAATGGTATTCAAAATTTGATCTTAAATCTGGTTTATGGCAAGTCCGGACGCACCCAGAATCCATAATCTGGACAACATTCTCTTGCCCTGAAGGACAATTTGAATGGTTAGTTATGCCTTTTGGCCTAAAAATAGCACCACAAATATTCCAAAGAAAGATGAATACAATTTTTAAAGACACAACAAATTTTACATGTATATATATTGATGACATTTTAGTTTTCTCTAAAACTAAATCAGAACATACAACTCATCTACATATGATTTTTAATTTATTTGAAAAGCACGGATTAATAATTTTCAGAAAGAAGATGCAGCTTATGAAAAAACATATTGAATTCTTAGGAGCTGAAATAGGCCAAGGAAAAATAACTTTGCAAGCACATATTTCTAGTAAGATACTTGAATTTCCCGACAAAATTGAAAATACTAGATCTTTGAGAGCTTTTCTAGGACTTTTAAACTATGCAAGACCATATTTAAAAGATATAGGAAAAATAAGTGGAAATCTATACAATAAAACATCAACAAAAGGACAAAAACACTTTAATCAACAAGATGTTTTAATAGTCAAACAAATTAAAGAATTAGTAAAAACATTGCCCAAACTAACACTACCATTAGATAACGATTATCTAGTCATAGAAAGTGACGGATGTGAGACAGGATGGGGAGGAGCTTTATATAAAAAACCCACAAAATATGACACAAAATCTGCAGAGACATTTTGTAGATATGCCTCAGGAACATATAGAGAAAAAGGTCATTTGACTTCCTTGGATTTTGAAATATTAGCCGTTATTTACTGCCTTGACTCATTTATACTATTTATTTGTGACAAAAAGGAGATTACCATACGAACAGACTGTGAAGCCATAATAAAATATAATCAACAGACTAAGGGAACTAGAAAATCTCTGAGCAGCAGAAGATGGATAAAATTTGCTGACAGTATTATTAATAAAGGACTAAAAATTAATTGAGAACATATTAAAGGAATTAATAATTCGTTAGCAGACACTCTTTCCAGGTTGCTAACATGACGGATAAATTCAAAAATCACAGATCAGAACCAGTTGTCAATAGAAGACTAATGACTTTCGGGGAAGTAGAGATTCCACAGTACAACAAACATGAAGAACAATTCTATTTTGACACTAGACACATGTTGACACAGGTACAAAACTGCCTTATAGACAATCTGTGGCATATTCCCAGTAAACCAGGAACAACCAAGCAAAAGGTGGCCGTTATAAAAGCCCTGATACAACATTTCCACCATACAACAAATACAGCAAAAGTAAAACATGGTGGTCAAGACAATATTTATTACACCATTCTAATAGGATCACAAGCATGAGTCTACGCCACACAACATGAAGCAGCTCTGGCTGCTGTTGGAAGTGAAATCCAAGTTACTTACAGAGAATTTAAAGACCTTGGAGAAGCATTAACAGCTGTCAGGACAAAGGTAGGCCCAAATTATTTTGTAAGTGCCTCATTAAAAGGGAAAGGACCAATAACAAAAACAACCACAGACTCTTCATGGCTCCCAAAAGATATGACTTACTTAGACATAATTACCAGCGAACCAGTAAAACAAAAAGAAAAGAATGCCACTACAACAAGTTCAGACCTACCAACAGATCTGACTACATACATCAGAACCCTGGCTGATAAATCAAACTGGATAGATTTCCAGCAGATTCAGGAAGATCTTAAATGGCTTCATAACTTGGCACCCTCTTATACATGCATTACAATTAGCTATGAGGCTGAGTTCAATTATAAACTTAAATGTCAAGATAATTTCCCTACATGCAGAGACGGTGAAGCAAAATGTGGCTGTAAACGTCAAGTAATATACAGTTTCAGAAAAGCAAGTATTGACATGAAAACAATCGCGCCACACAGATACAGAGACAAGCTAATAACCCCTTTTCTCTTGATGGATTATGGGTTATTATATAAGCTATGGATAAGAGACATTGAGCTAATACAGGAGTTCTAGTGGAAACTCGGACAGTGCATAAGACACCTGTTAGTAGAAGAACATTTCAGAAACATGATAGTATGTACTTTTGAAAGTTCTCCTCCCGAATGGATAAACCTAAAAGTTGAACCAGCAAGGCATCTGATTAAGCTGGACGTCCACAAAACAGTCAATCCAGAAAAAGATAAGATTGAAGATTTTGTCCCCTCAGATGAAGAACTAGACTAGGAGGGCTCTTCTAGTCCGGAACAGCAGGTAAAACACTGGAGAGCCTCTATCCAAGGCTCTGACTGGCTTTGGGATGATTCTGTAGACTCTCGCCATTACATACTGGCAGCAGAAATATTCACAGAAAAATTTACTGGCCGACAATCTATGGTATTGCTTTCTTCCCTTTCAAAACTACTACCCAACACACAGCCTTACTAAGTCATTACCAGAAAATAAACGAAAAATGGATCCAATAGAAAACACGCCAAATGGCGTGACAGTACAGGATGGAATTAAGACAGACTGAGATTGCAGCAGCCCGTCAAAATAGCCCACCAGAAGGCCCATCCAGAGTTGCATCCATGGGCTCTATCGGAGGATCATCAGAAGAATCCAACCTCAATAATATGATGGAAATTTAACAGTACCCACACCAGACAAGAAGGACATCCACAGTACCAACCCATGACACAAAGTCCACCATAAAGACAGGAAGGACATCTACAACACCAACTCGTGACACCACTTTACACCCGTCATATCTCCACTAACGCTTAATGTGTCCTAGCACCCGCGGGATACCAGCTTCTTTCCCTCCTATAAAGAGACCCCCAGTCTCTCTGCTAAATGCATCCTATCTATCCTTTGATAAGTTTCTTTTACTAGTTTGAGAGCTTGAGTGTTTGCTGTCCAGAGTCAAGAGTCTAGTTCCTCTGTAAGTTTTTATTTTCTGTACTATTTTCTGTAAGTTCTAAAAAAAAAAGAGTCTTATTGTGTAAGTCCTTTGTACATTATATCATCTTAATATCATCGTTATTTAAGCCATGAACGGCTAAATATTCTCTATGTTTCTGAGAACTTATTGAGTGAAACTATGCACCTCTTCTCCTGATCTCTTTCGATACTTCAGTCCTTTTCCTTCCCCTGGGAAGGTAACTGTTGCCATAAGCCTGGTAAGACCTGTGCAGACAGAGGCAACGGATAAGACCTCTAAAAGTCAGAGCAAGATAATATGGCACCAGGTGAGGCTCACTAGGAAGAAAGAATTCAGACAAGCAGCAAAGTCTCTCTCTCTCTCTATGTTCCCAGAAACATTTATTAACTAAGTTTTTACCCCTCAAAATTCTGTGCTTTATGTATGAAATTTTCTTGTTTATGAATATGTACCACTGTAGCAAAACACTGTAGCAAATTACTGTAGCAAAACACTGTAGCACCCGAAAAAAAAACAGAAAGAAATTTTAATTTAAAAAAAGAAAGAAATTTTGGTATCAGAGCCTTAAGACCTAGGACTTTGAAAAAATGTATGCAGTCTCTAGCTAAATTTGATTATCTTGATTTATCTATCCCTCTGCCACGAACTACAAAAACATTAGACAAAAGACAACATAGCTGCTATATACATGCTAAGGACTCCACTCACTCCTTGCATTCTGATAACCCACACCTGAACTCCATAACAGACATACTACTAGGACAGAGTTTTTCATCAGAAACTAAGTTTAGAGACATACATCACGTCCTGGAAATTGTACTACCGTTCCAGTTACGTATTGCTTCAAAGCAACACGGGGTCGAACTGGCTCAGCGCGAGATGACTCTATGCTTGGCCAAAGATGACGATGGCGGAAGCCACTGGAAATTTGCAAGCTCTTTTCTTGACAACCGTCGGCCTCGCCCATACACGCCACCATTCAGCGAGGAAAAAGTTGGAGTTTCATTAAGCTCCCGACAAGGGAAGAAATCTACCGATGGTAGCGATGAAGTTGCTCTTTATGAACTTCGATCTACAAGAACAAATAAATGCACTACTCATTAAATGAGCCGACATATTTATGAAAATACCCATTATGATGAAGCCTTAGACTATGTACAAAAATATACAAAAACTAAGGAAGACGGTTAATATTCCTCTACAGATCTAACAGGAAAAAATGATCAAATTCAGGTACAACAAAATAATACTATAATAGCCTTATTAACATCCCTACATTTTAGGATAACCAAATTGGAAGGAAAATTATTTGATTTAGAACAAAAGTTGTCTAAAGTACCAATAGAAGATAACTGGAAATCAGCTCTGGAAAATATAAATATAGGTTTGGGGAAACTATCTACGGGAAAAATAATAAGAAATCATCCTACTACATATACATTTTTAACATACAAACCTGAAGAGTCGAAATGAGTCAAACAAGGACAGAAAGTTTTATTGGAACATCTAGAACACTGAGTGGAAGAAGATCAGTCTCTAGTACTTCTTGGTTGGACAACATACGGACACTTCCTAGTATAAGCCAACCATTAGAAGAGGTAATAAATATAGATCGAGATTTAGAAATATTTTCTAATGAACAATTAAATATGTTACAACCGCGACTCCTATACGGGAGAAATAGATTTTCATATTTCACATCAGCAACTTCTATATACAGGCAATGAAAAATAGAAGCTTTACATCTCCCAGACGGTGAGGAACAACATTTAGATTTAATAACTAACTGTAAGGAATCGATACGGCCGGCTAGAGGGGGTGAATAGCCCTTTGTCGTTGGATGTCGTAATTCGCTCGTTCTCGTTGTGTTGCTTGTCTACGATTGTTGTTAGCGCAGCGGAATAACAATAATAATGAAACTAACAACAATACACAATCACACAACACAAGATATACGTGGTTCGAAACCGAATGGTTCCTACTCCACGGGCGAGCTCACCGAGCTCTAGTTATGCGCATGTCACTAACTATAACACTCCTTCTCGACAACACGTCGGAGGTGGAGAAACCTCTCACAAGCAATTACAATGTAATATAGAAATACAAGCAAATACACAAATACAATACACAAGAAAACTTTCACCGATTGCTTTGATCGCTTTGCTTGTTGCTTGCTTTGATTGGCTCTTGAAGGACTGGAATGCAGCAGCAATTCCCCTCCAATAGCTCCACAAAAACCATTGCAAAAACCTCCATCTCGAGCTCCTTTTATAACCTGCATCGAGCTGTTTTCGCGCCTAGCAGTCGACTGCCAAAAGGCCCCAGTCGACTGCCCCTGTAGCCGTTGTCTCACAATGGCCAGATCCACGTCAGACAAGTTCCAACGGATCACCTACCAGTCGACTGATGATGCCCATCACCGATCGGTGACCTAGTAGTCGGCCTTGATCGGATCGGGCGTTACTGCTCGCGACACTCCCATCGATCATTGCCATCCCTCGTGATCGGTTTATCGACATCGATCGACTATTGCCGACATCGATCACCCGATCCATGGCAGTCGACTGACAAGCACAAAACCCTAGCCTTACACCAGTCGAACCCTAGTCGACTTGGACCAGTCGAACCGGCACCTATGCGGTCTGTTGTTTGAGCATCCAACCGTCGGGTAAACCCTCAAACATCAAGTTTGAGCCTCCGACACTCAGTCTTAGCCACTTGGCCAAGTCCACCTTATCCCTCATGGAGTTCCCCACCGAAGCTCTCTTCCCTCGGCCTACGTCCCTCGGATACGCCAAGCGCACGACATCGCAACGCCATCCTTCGTGTCTCATACCCTAGAAGTATGCTTCCCCTTGGGCTCACTCCATTCTCTCCCCTTCCGGCGGTCCCTCGGATGCACCAAGCGCACGGCTTCGCAATGCCATCCTTCACCGACTCAAGGAGCCCGAGCCTAGTGAACTTACCAAGTCTTCAAGACTTCCAAAATGCACCAAGCGTACGGCTTCGCAATGCATTTCTCACCAAGCACCAAGCGCACGACTTCGCAATGCTTTGGACTTTCCCATGCCAAGCACCAAGCGCACGACTTCGCAATGCTTTGGACTTTCCCATGGCAAGGCTTCCCCCTTGGACTTCCACACCAAGCTCCATGCTTGGATTTTCCATGCCAAGCCCATGTTTGACTTTCCCATGACAATCCCATATCATGAGTTTTGTCCATCATCAAAATACTATCAAGGTACTGCTCGAGTCAAACTCGAGTCAACCTGGGCCGATTGCACCAATAATCTCCCTCTTTTTGATGATTGACAAAACTACCATCTCAAGTCTACCAATTCTCCCATATTGGCAATTCTCATATCCCAATGAGAATTCCAATGAACCCTAATTGGTAACTTGGTAACTTCTCCTCCTTTTTGACACTACATCAAAAAGGTCCTCCCCAAGGGTATGAATGTCTCATATCCCAATGAGATCTTATAATCTCTCCCTTGGAGGAACACATGCCTACAATCTTTCTAGTGATCCCATATCACTTAAAGAGAGGCAACCCAATTTTCCTCCCATGAGGAAATACACATCCATCTTTTCATGATGGATACCTCCCCCTAGAGGCTTGCTCCCCCTTGATCATTGCACCAACAATGTCCGTGGAGAGTCCCTAAGCCAATAGGAATATTAAACCAAAACAAAATTAAGGCAAAGTTCAACAATGAACTCTCATCCACCTTAAAATTGATACTCACCCTCAACCCAACTCCTAATCCATATCCAATGGATTTCCACCCTCTCTAATGCTCTCCCAAGCATATCCTAGGGTTAGGAGTGTTTAGGGGACCTTAACCTAGCTTAACATGGGCCTAACCAACAAGATTTACAAATCAAATCACATTTCATCATCGATCCATCCATGGCAATGATCGATAATCATTTGCGCAACATTTCTAAATGGATTTCTAAAATCCATAAGTAAATATACATAAGTTTAAAATTCTTGAAATTTGGTATGTATATTACTTATCATAAACACTATGGGTGAAAAATATTGGAAAATTATTTTACCCATTAAATTAGGAGATTGATACAAAGTCCAAAATTTAAGAAAAGCTTCAATAAAGAGCCCTCTTTGTATCATCCCATTCAATGGTGATAGCTATCAAAAGATAGGCTTCACCAATGTTTTTCAAAATGTTTTCAAAATATTTTTCAAACCTTTATTTTCTTTTTCCTAAACATCTCACCAATATCTAGATGTGTAAAATCACATACAAGTCAAATTTTTGTGAGATGTGGGTTTTGTTTTGTTTATGTTCTCATGCATATTTATAGGCAATATTATTTGATTCCCATCAAATCATGCCATAGTCCTTAATTTCATTTTAATTTATGCATGATGATGATTATGGCATAGATATGATATAAGTAAAACCATATGCCAATATCATGATGTCATGGCATGTGAATGAGATCTAGGCATACATGACATCTAAATATAAATCTAAACATGATCATGACATTTTTATAGATAAGAATGAAGATGATGTCATGACATGACAAGGCAAACAAATCATGGCAACTAAAATATACTAAGGTATAGAATACCTAAGTGTTAAAATCAATTTGCCATTTCTAGAGATTAAACCAATTTTGCCTTAATGCCATTCATCTCCCTAGTGTGCCAAAAACCCAAAATGGCACACCATGACTTCTATGACCTAATTGTGCCAATTTAAATCATTTTTAACTTCTCAAACCATATTGGCACACCCTAATGTGTCAACTCACAATGGCTAGGTTAACCACCCATCCACTTAGGGTTGACACACCCTAACCCATTTAGCGTGAATCAATCACGCTCTTAGGAACCCAATATCTATTGGAGCTCCTTGGGTTAACAAGGTATTCCCTAGGGATAACTTCCCTAGATACCTTTCTAATGACCCTTTTTGGCTTTGAAGCCTTAGTCAAATGGGTCTTACTTGGGTCAACTCTAGAGGTGACTCCTCCATTGACCTTCTTAGTGGCTTTCTTGGTTTTCCTTAAGTTCTTAGCCACTAAGCACACACCATGACTAGTCTTAGGGATGACTTCCCTATTAGCCTTGGTTTTCCTAGACCTAGAAATAGTTCCATAATTAAATGGAACATTATGATAAGTCTTCTTGGGCTTAGGTTTGTGACCCAAACCTTCCTTGCCCTTAGACCGTTTTTGAACCTTAGGTCTTGACTTTTGGGCATTAGACCCTAGAATTGAATTTTCTATGATTCTAAGGGCTTTCTCCATTCTCTCAAGTCTTGACCTCAAGACTTAGTTCTCTAGCTCTAATTTTCCCATTTTTGAATTTTCATTAGGTTTTTGGGAAGGCCTCTTCTTCTTAGGCATGTACCTAGACTTTTTGGGATTAATACCCTAATTTTCTTCTACTCTCCTAATTGACTCCCTAGGCAAGATATTTCTAGAATTATGAGTCCTAGGTTTGTCTTTAGTCATATGAACATGCTTGGCACCTAAGCAATAAACCTTATTGTTTCTCCTAGCATGCTTTTCATTAACAATAGCAAGAGAGCTAAAATAATTCTTAGCATGCTTTTTAACTCTAGGAATTAAAGGTGCATTAAATAAATTTACCTTAGGGTTAGCTTTAGGAGCTCCCCCTACATGAGTTGCACCTTCTTGCCCTTTCTTCCTCCCCCTAGGGCATTGGCTTCGGTAGTGTCCCTTTTGATTGCATTTGAAGCACACAATGTGCTCTTTGCTCTTGATTTTGGGAACACCGACATCCTTTGACTTTGGGTTGACTTTTGGTGTTGATGCCTTTTCCTTAGCCAATTTTGGGCATTTACTCTTGTAGTGCCCTTTCTCCCTACACTCAAAGCATATTATGTGATTTTTATTTAAAATAACAACACTTGAGTTACCTAGGGAGTTGGTGGAGGCCTCTTCACTTCTTCCGGAGGTAGAAGCTTCATTTTGATCTTGCTCCGGAATTGAAATCCTTTCCTCCCCCTCAACGCTAGAGGTGGAGGTCTCCACCAAGTCATCCACATCTTCAAAAGTGGATGGTGATTCTTCTTCGGCATTCTCCTCTACTTGTGCCGATTGGGAACTTTCTTAAAATTTCATTATCTTCTCCCATAATTCCCTTGCATCCCTATAATCACCCAATCTAGACCAAATAGTGTTAGGTAACAAATCACTAATCAATTTAATTACCTCGAGATTTGTCTTGAAGTTCTTGATTTGGTCTTGGGTCCACTTTGATTTTTCAATGGGCTTGTTGTGTTTGTCCCTAGGCATCTCAAAACCATTTTCTATAATAATCATATAATCAAAATCGGTTTCGAGATATACCTCCATCCGTTTCTTCCACCAAGCAAAATCTCCATCGAATTTCGGTGGATGGATGAAGTCGGCCATTTGTAGTGCTCTCGTGGCGGTTAGTCCTTGAAGAGCGACCTCGGCTCTGATACCACTTGTAGGGAATCGATACGGCCGGCTAGAGGGGGGTGAATAGCCCTTTGTCATTGGATGTCGTAATTCGCTCGTTCTCATTGCGTTTCTTGTCTACGATTGTTGTTAGCGCAGCGGAATAACAATAATAATGAAACTAACAACAATACACAATCACACAACACAAGATATACGTGGTTCGAAACCGAATGGTTCCTACTCCACGGGCGCTCACCGAGCTCTAGTTATGCGCATGTCACTAACTATAACACTCCTTCTCGACAACACGTCGGAGGTGGAGAAACCTCTCACAAGCAATTACAATGTAATATAGAAATACAAGCAAATACACAAATACAATACACAAGAAAAATTTCACTGATTGCTTTGATCGCTTTGCTTGTTGCTTGCTTTGATTGGCTCTTGAAGGACTGGAATGCAGTAGCAATTTCCCTCCAATAGCTCCACAAAAACCATTGCAAAAATCTCCATCTCGAGCTCCTTTTATAACCTGCATCGTTGTTCGCGCCATGATCGCCAAAAAGGCCCCAAATGATCGCCTGTAGCCATTGTCTCACAACGGCCAGATCCACGTCATACAAGTTCCAACGGATCACCTACCAGTCGACTGATGATGCCCATCAGTCGACTAGTGACCTAGTAGTCGATCGCCTACCGCCACGGAGCGTCTGCTCGCGACACTCCCATCACCGATCGCCATCCTCGACAATGCCGTTCCGACATCTGCCGATCGCTACCCATGGCAATGATCGCCAAGCACAAAACCCTAGCCTTACACCAGTTGAACCCTAGTCGACATGGACTACCGAACCGACCTATGCTGGGCCGACTGACGTCGGGCAAAACCTCAAACACCAAGTTGTTTGAGCATCCAACCGTCGGGTAAACCCTCAAACATCAAGTTTGAGCCTCCGACACTCAGTCTTAGCCACTTAGCCAAGTCCACCTTATCCCTCATGGAGTTTCCCACCGAAGCTCTCTTCCCTCGACCTACGTCCCTCGGATGCGTCAAGCGTACGGCTTCGCAACGCCATCCTTCGCGTCTCATACCCTAGAAGTATGCTTCCCCTTGGACTCACTCCATTCGCTCCCCGTCCGGCGGTCCCTCAGATGCACCAAGCGCACGACTTCGCAATGCCATCCTTCACCGACTCAAGGACCCCGAGCCTAGTGAACTTACCAAGTCCTCAAGACTTCCCAAATGCACCAAGCGCACGGCTTCGCAATGCATTTCTCACCAAGCACCAAGCGCACAGCTTCGCAATGCTTTGGACTTTCCCATACCAAGGCTTCCCCCTTGGACTTCCACACCAAGCTCCATGCTTGGATTTTCCATGACAACCCCATGTTGGACTTTCCCATGACAATCCCATGTCATGAGTTTTTTTCATCATCAAAATACTATCAAGGTACTGCTCGAGTCAAACTCGAGTCAACTTGGGTCGATTGCACCAACACTAACCAGTCAGGAAGATAATTAGCAACCTTGAAACACCACTATATACATCTAGGCTTAATAGTCTTTTGATTAAGAGGAATGACAAGACAAAAAATAGGAGGAAAGGTCCTTATAGTCTTATATGACTCTAGATTTTCGGATAAAGAAAAAGCCATTATTGGCTTGGCCGAAGTAGACATGAATGATAATTTAGGAATAACCTACATTTGTCCTAATTTCAACATGACTATTAAAGACTTTACTAACCATATTAAAATAGTAATATAGGCGAAAGGATATGGAAATTACCATAGACTCTCTATTCAACAGAGAGTCACACCCAATTGATCAGTACACTCTCTATCCTGTAGAAAGTCATACTCATCTGATCATGACAAGCTAGGACCATCGATCCGTAGTGACACACTGTCCACGACATCACCTGAGCATTTACAAAACCCTTGGTTGGTAAATAAATGTGCAACATACAGATATGAAATGAGTCCTACATTTAGGGCCTTACTTATCCACAGAGGACCTTTTTGCCAAATTTACAATTTAGGTCATCCTCCGTACTCTAACATCTACACCCTACTAAACAGTTAGACCTACTTACATCACATCTGTAACTCCTAGATCATGATAGGGATATATATGATATCAACAACTGAGCACACATATATATCAACGATAAGTTCAAGCATACAATAAACAGAGCAGGGTCAAGATAATATGAACACCTAACATGCTCATATCTATGTCTAAATCTGAAAGTCATTACATCTACCCGACCGGTAGGAAATTACCTACCTGCTGTCAATGCTTGTAGTAATAAACTCCTCACGGTCGCGAACCCGTCTCGTATCCACGTCCTGCAAATATCATCAATTATCATTCAGTGAAAGCATACAACAATAATATGATTAGCTACTACGTTATCTACATATCTGTATCCCTTATCGAATACGATTTAGAAACCCCAATGAGCCAGACTTGACCATTTATTTTTAAATCTATCTGTTTCAATTAGCAAAAGTGCTAACTCCCTCATCCAATTATATATCCGACTTAACAAAGTCAATCTCATGATGATTTAATCTTTTTATACTTAATTTGATGTAATAGGATCACCAACAAATTAAGTATTAATCTAACCTATATTCACACCGATACACATCTCTATTCGTAGCCCAAACACAGCTACTGTTTCACAACTGGTCAAACACCCAACAAAACCTCACCATCGACTAACCCTTATTATTAATTCAAACCCAGTTCCACCAATTAGATACCTAACTATTTAACCATTGTTAACTAGCTAAATCAAGGGCAATAATGAATTGACCTACACTGTCAAAACCAAAACGGAAAATGGCTTGCTTACCGGCAAGTTTTGGAACCTCCACCGGCAGTATAACCTTTCCCAAATTTCACCATTTCCAGAAACAACCACTGCCCAAAATCTATCGATCAATTCAGAAGGAGAAATAGCCACACCACATCATTCCATTCAACCGAATGGAATTCGCAGCACAAATAGGAAATCAATCATGCTTACTCGAAGTTGATCCTCGTCGACAGCAAAATCCCCAACAACCGGTAGCCCTGTTCACCAGACCACCTACTACCCAAATCGCTAGGTCAAGCTTTGTGAAGGGAAATCATAGTCGGAATTCATTCACAAGTAGATCCCTTCTGAGATCAAGGAAAAATGAGATCGAACAGCGCCTTACCTAGCACTCACAGCGATCGTCGGCGCAGCCTCCACTTCGATCGGGAAGAATGACTTCCAATTTGGAACCGCCACTGACTCGTATTCCCGGCCTTTGCTTGTCAACACCAGTCAGCCTCTTCTCCTACAGCTGAATCTCCCATCGGAAATGTGTCGACAGTGCCTGAGATGCGATGGAGACGACGGCATAGAGAGATCGCGGGGGAGGCGAGGGAGATCAAGAGTTGGGAACAAGGAGATCGCGAGGAGGATGTGCATAGAGGAGAAGAAAAGAAGGGATTTTTCAACTAGGAACAACACTCGGTGAAGTCGGTGAGAAGTTGGCGAAGTCGGCGAAGTCGACGAATGAAGAAAATCGCCGTCGGGGTTAATGAGGTGCGACTGAAATGTTTGCGCGAAGAAATCGCGTGCGGCAGAAAGCGCCGAACGAACCACAAACGGGTCGGATTTCACTTTGGGTTTTAACGGGTTATTGAGTTGGGTTTCAAATCCAATAAGCCATTAACCCTAGATTTAATTAAATCTAGGTTAATTAAACTATTAAAATTCCTTAAGCTAGGTTAGATGTAATTAACTCCTAACCATACTTTTTTTTCCGGGTATTTTACATTCTCCCCCACTTATAAAAATTTGGTCCCCAAATTTTGTACTTAAATGCAAAAATTAATTCAAGCATATTCTGAAATAACCACATACCTCAAACAAACAGATGAGGGTATCGAGCTCGGATAGTATCTTCTAGCTCCCATGTAGCCTCCTCATCCGTATGATGCTGTCATCCCACCTTTACGAGTCAGATGGTTTTGTTCCGCAACTGTCGCTCCTTGCGACCTAGAATATTCACCGGAGTCTCTTCATAAGTCGCATTCGCCTGGAGTGGTATCGAAACCTCTTTTAGAACAGGGTCAGATCGCGACACGTATTTCCTCAGCATAGATATATGGAATACATTGTGAACACCCGCAAGTGTCGGAGGTAAAGCCAACCGATAAGCTACACCTCCAATCTGCTCTAATATCTCAAATGGACCAATGTAACGTGGAGCTAATTTCCCTTTTATCCCAAATCTCTTGACTCCTTTGGTGGGTGACACTCGTAAGAATACATGGTCCCCGACTGAAAATTCCAAAGGTCATCGCCTCCGGTCCGCATAACTCTTTTGCCGATCCTGTGCCTCAGATAACCGTCGTCTGATCACTCGTACCAACTCTGCATCATGCTGGATACTCTTAGGCCCCAATATCTGTCGTTCCCCAACTTCCTCCCATAACACAGGAGATCTACAGGGTCTACCGTATAATGCCTCGAAAGGAGCCATCTAGATAGAAGAGTGGTAGCTGTTGTTGTAGGAAAACTCCACTAAAGGAATGTGATCCTCCCAACTGCCACCGAAATCCAAGACGCATGATCTCAATAGATCCTCCAGAGTCTGAATGGTACGTTCAGACTGTCCGTCTGTCTGCAGATGAAAGGCTATACTAAGTCGAAGCTCTATGCCCATGGCCTGCTGCAGACTCTACCAAAATCGCAAAGTAAATCACGGATCTCTATCAGATATGATACTCAATGGTACACCATGTAATCTGATGATCTCTCGGCAGTACAATTCCGCTAGACAATCCAATGAGTCCGTCTCACGAATCGGAAGGAAGTGAGTGGATTTGGTTAATCGATCCACGATCACCCAAATCGCAGTATGTCCTTTACGGGTTTTGGGTAATCCCGTAATGAAGTCCATCGTAATATTTTCCCACTTCCATTCCGGGATCGGAATCTCCTGAAGTAAGCCAGCAGGTTTCTGATGTTCAACATTCACTTGCTGGCATACTAGACATCGTGCAACAAAATCTGCAATATCCCGTTTCATACCGTTCCACCAGTATAATTGCTTCAAATCTCAGTACATCTGAGTACCACCAGGATGTATAGCAAATCTCGACTGATGTGCTTCCTGTAGCAATTCTTCCTTAACTGGGTGTGTGTCCGGAACACATAGTTGTCCTCAGAAACGAAGTACACCATTCTCGTCACTCGAGAAATCCGTCTGACGTTCTGAGTCTATCGTGCTGCTCAAGAACTGCAGATGTTGATCACTGACTTGTGCTTCCTTGATCCTCTCAGCAATAGCGGACTGGGCAACCATAGAAACTAATATCCCCCGGGATGTTTGACCGTGTTCCGACAATCCCAACTCTGAGAACTGTCGAACTAGATCGGTAACCGCTGTCAGATGACTGGCTAGAACTCCACGAGACTTCCTGCTCAGCGCATCTGCTACCACATTAGCTTTTCCCGGATGATACTGGATTGTGCAGTCGTAATCTTTAAGATATTCCATCCACCGTCTCTATCTCAGATTCAGCTCTTTCTGTGTGAACAGATACTTCAGACTTTTATGGTCTGTGTAGATCTCAAAGATAATCCCATATAAGTAGTGCCTCCATATCTTCAATGCAAAAATAATGGCGGCTAACTCCAGATCGTTCACTGGGTAATTTCTCTCGTGATCTTTTAGTTGACGGGAGGCATAAGATACCACACGGTTGGACTGCATCAGAACTGCTCCCAACCCTTGGATAGAAGCATCCGTATAGAGAACCATCCCATCAACACCAGAAGGAATCACTAAGATAGGTGCAGAAACTAGTCGTCGCTTAAGCTCCTGGAAGCTAGTTTCACAGGCCTTTGACCAGGTGAACTTGACCCCTTTCCGAGTCAGGCGAGTGAGTGGCATGGTGATACTTGAGAATCCCTCGATGAATCTCCGATAATACCCGGCCAGACCAAGGAAACTACGAACCTCCTGCATTGATTTTGGCTGATCCCAACTGGTAATCGCCTCGATCTTCTGGGGATCTACAGAAATACCTCTATTGGACACTACATGTCCAAGAAAACCCACTGAGGATAACCAAAATGCACACTTGCTAAATTTTGCATACAACTACTCCTATCGCAACATCTCTAATACTATCCGCAGATGTTGTTCATGCTCCTCCTCTGATCGAGAATAAATCAATATATCATCGATGAACACTATCACGAACTGATCTATATACCTCAGGAATACCCGATTCATTAAGTCCATAAATGCAGCTGGGGCATTCGTCAGACCGAAAGGCATCACTAGAAACTCGTAATGCCCATAACGGGTGCGAAAAACTGTTTTCTGAACATCCTCATCTCTTATCCGAAGCTGATGATATCCTGAGCGCAGATCAATTTTAGAATACACATATGTATCCTTAAGCTGATCGAACAAATCTTCTATCCTCGGCAGTGGATATTTGTTCTTAACTGTGACTGCATTCAGTTGCCGATAGTTAATACATAGCCGCAATGATCCATCCTTCTTTTTGAAAAAGAGTACCGGTGCTCCCCATGGTGAAACACTAGGGAGGATGAATCCATTATCCAGCAACTCCTGCAGTTGAACTTTAAGTTCATTCAGCTCCTTTGGCGCCATCCGATAAGGAGGTTTCGATATAGGTGCAGTTCCTGGAATCACCTCTATCGCAAATTCCACTTGCCTAGGAGGTGGCAAGCCTGGAAGTTCATCTGGAAATACATCTGGATACTCCTGGACTACTCGCACATCAGAGAGAGGTGGTAGTCCTTCGTTCTCAACTTTGACTAGAGATAATAAATAACCCTGACAACCCTGGGCCAATAGCTTCTGAGCCTGTAAAGTCGATATAATAGATAATCCATCATACAAATTCCCAAGCTGGTTGATCTGGTGGTCGGAAAGTCACCACTCTTTCTCTACAATCCACTGTAGCGTGATAAGCGGCCAACCAGTCCATACCGAGAATAATATTGAACTCTATCATTTCCAACACTTGGAGGTCCACTGTAAGGATATGCCCATCAAAATCTAATGGGCAACCCTTGATTTCTTGGTGGCTAGTTAGCACCTCTCCTGATGGCAAGGATACTGCTAACCCACAAGAACGAACCATTGGGATTCTTCCAACTCTACCCAAAAATACTCTAGATATGAATGAATGAGAACTACCAGTATCAATCAACGTATCAGCATATATAGAATAAACTAAAACCATACCGCGTATGACTGATCCCTTAGCCCGCTGTGCCTCATCTCTAGTGATGGAAAAAACTCGTCCAGTCTCGATATTCGTCGGCTGCATCCCTGACGAAGTAGTAGTGTGCCTCCTCCGGATCTGGATCCGCTCTATGGTACCGAGGCCGAGTCCTGTGTAGGCATAAGATATCCCTAAGAGTTGGCTGGTAAGAACTGCTGCGGTGCGGATACTCCTGGATAGTAGATCACCGGAGATGCGAGGATCTTTGGATCGTCATTCGGCATCATCGTATGGGCACCCCTGATCCGTACAATCGGCCGGTGGAGGTCTTGGCGGCCTTTGTCCATATCCGAGTCCGCGGTGTTGTCCTCTCGCCATTCTGGGTAGACTTCTTCCCTTGTTGGAGCCGGAAACTCAATCGTGCTTTCTGTACAATCACGACTAGTATGACCGGTTGTTTGCAATAATAGCAAACCGGGCCGCTCCAAAGGACACTCGATACTGTGGCTTTCGGATCCACATTTATAGCATCCATTCTCGCTTCGCCCTTACGGCTACCAGACCCTCAAATACTCGATGCTTTGGGCGCTTCCCCTTCTGCGATCTAGCTGACCCTTCTGCAGTACCTCGCGTAGTTCCTTTATGCTCCCCTTTCTTCTGTGTCCCTTGAGCTGAACCCTAGTTCTGCTGCTTTCCCTTAGTCATCTTCTTCTCGATATCTTTCTCCTTGGAAATTTGCTGGGAAGTCATCTCGACGAAGAGGGCGCGGTCCAATGCCTCCCTGTATGAGGTAATGATAGATCCTGACATCCAGCTCCGTATATAGGTAGCAAGACCACAGTGGGTACATCCGATGCATCTGTGCTACTAGGTGAGAGCAGAACTCTAATCAGTAAACTCTGCGTTGTACTCCATAGCAGGATCACCTTGCTTGAGCTCGAAATTCTGACGATGTCTGTAAGCGCCGAAGGAAATCTGTCTCGAGCGTCTCGAAAGGCGCCCAAGTAATCCCATGCTCCCCAAGTAGAGTCTTCTGCAATTTCCACCAAGTGATAGCCTGATCTCTGAGATGATATGCAGCAAGGCCCACCTTCTCCACATCTGTACAGTTCATGTACTCGAAGGTGTCTTTGATATTTTCCAGCCAATATTGGGCAATCCATGGGTCGGACTCCCCTCGGAACAAGGTGAACTTTTCCTTGGCCGATCATGCTAACACGAGTATCCGTGCCTTATCATTGAGCCAATCGGACTCTGCAGGCTCTGGCATAGTTTGTGGTACATCCGGATTCTGAGGCTCTGAATCACCAATAGGGGAAAGCTGAGGTTGTTCCCGAATAATGGGCTCAGTAGTAGCAGCCTCCTGTCCCTCAGCTCCGATAGATCGACTTGATGGACGACCTCTACTACGAGTCCGCATAGGTGCCATAACCTTTGACGATATACACCTGTTGAACAAATTTAGATAAGTAACTATCTAAAATATGAGTTATCAGAAATACTCACTTCGTGCTGCCTGGAGCTTATGCCGCTATCAATCCCATCTCACAAAAACCCAAATATGAAAAATATACCGACTCCCGAGAATCCAAGACTCAAAACAAAAAAATCATTGTATGGCATCACAGAACCTTCGGCTCTGATACCAATAAAGTTGTCACGCCCCGAGAGTATACCGTGCCGAAAATCAAACGGACGGCATCTACCCTGTACGTGGCAACATTTTGGGTTAATACAAGGCCCGTAGGCCCACAACAACAACATAATATAACATAATAACAACAACGGAAATAAAAACCACATACCCACAACATACATACCAAAAACATACAGGTGTACACCACCTGACAAGTCCACAATCATAAAATCGTAAATAAAACAACGACTACAGAAATAGAGTCCATGACATCACGACAAAATCCATAATAGCAACAAGTCCATACATATCAAAGTCCAAGACATAACCAAAAACGAACTCCTCGGGAGACTCGAAAAACGGAAGATGGGATGGATCGGTCGGCGCAGCTCCAAGTCGTCACAAAGGCTCACATTGCAGGCGATAGAAAAACCCGAGTGGTCGGTGGTGAGTAAAACTCGTAGTGTCGAGAAAACATGTAAATATATGTATCAATATTACATGTCATTCAACAATTTAAATCTACTCGAACAACGGGTATACATCAGCATAACAGGTATATATGCATGCATACACTAAATAAACTGAACAACAACGATGCTGACATACCTGACAGTCAGCTACTCTATCCTGATCCAACCTGGGCATATAACCACATCATAGGGTATAAAAGAATAGTATTAACTCACACAATATCTTGAATATGATCCAAGGGTATCACCGTGAATAACCAACAGGTAAACAAGTACCAGCCTACTACCATACAGGAAATGCAGTAGCATGTATGAATATGTACAAACAAATGCAACAAGCATAGCACATACAAATGCATCATCAAAGTGAGTATACATATAGACTGTATCTGTATGTATACTAATCACCATCATCCATGTATATATATATATATATACAAGCAGGTATGTATATATATATATATAACCATATGCAAAGCACCATATGATACGGCAATGCAGCATGCATGGTCATGCCTACTCACCCCTACTCGCTACCACGACCCCAGTGTGGCCTAGGTGGCACGACATGACAAGCTAACTCCCAACTACCAACCACTACTATAGAGTGGTAGGTGGGCGATGATCAAGTAGCATATGAGCGTAAAGAGCTCGCTACGCAACGGGGGTCCCTGCTGCTGGCTACTCCGACTGACACTACAAATGAGTGGTCGAGTGCCATGCACCCAGGACATCTGCACGCAACTCCAACTACCATCGTCTATAATGGTAGAGTGTGGCACAACAAATGTTATGCCCTCACACTAGTTACTCCTCTGGGAGTAACCTGGGAGGCAGGATGACTGACGACTCTCTCTCAACCCCGAGGGGAGACGATGTCGTCAGTATGCATGCAATGACATGAGGGTACTATCTCACATACAGACATCTACCATAGACTCTCTGTTCAACAGAGAGTCACACCCAATTGATCAGTACACTCTCTATCCTGTAGAGAGTCATACTCATCTGATCATGACAAGCTAGGACCATCGGTCCGTAGCGACACACTGTCCACGACATTACCTGACCATTTACACAACCCGTGGTTGGTAAATAAATGTGCAACATATAGGTATGGAATGAGTCCTACATTTAGGGTCTTACTTATCCACAGAAGACCTTTTTGCCAAATTTACAATTTAGGTCATCCTCCGTACTCTAACATCTACACCCTACTAAACAGTTAGACCTACTTACATCACATCTATAACTCCTAGATCATGATAGGGAATATGTGATATCAACAACTGAGCACACATATATATCAACGATAAGTTCAAGCATACGATAAACAGAGTAGGGTCAAGATAATATGAACACCTAACATGCTCATATCTATGTCTAAATCTGAAAGTCATTACATCTACCCGACCGGTAGGAAATTACCTACCCGCTGTCAATGCTCGTAGTAATAAACTCCTCAGGGTCGCGGACCCATCTCGTATCCACATCCTGCAAATATCATCAATTATCATTCAGTGAAAGCATACAACAATAATATGATTAGCTACTACGTTATCCACATATCTGTATCCCTTATCGAATACGATTTAGAAACCCCAATGAGCCAGACTTGACCAATTATTTTTAAATCCATCGGTTTCAATTAGCAAAAGTGCTAACTCCCTCATCCAATTCTATATCCGACTTAACAAAGTCAATCTCATGAAAGATTTAATCTTTTTATACTTAATTTGATGTAATAGGATCACCAACAAATTAAGTATTAATCTAACCTATATTCACACCGATACACATCTCTATTCGTAGCCCAAACATAGCTACTGTTTCACAACTGGTCAAACACCCAACAAAACCTCACCATCGACCAACCCTTATTATTAATTCAAACTCAGTTCCACCAATTAGATACCTAACTATTTAACCATTGTTAACTAGCTAAATAAAGGGCAACAATGAATTGGCCTACACTATCAAAACCAAAATGGAAAATGGCTTGCTTACCGACAAGTTTTGGAACCTCCACTGGCAGTATAACCTTTCCCAAATTCCATCGTTTCTAGAAACAACCACTGCCCAAAATCTATCGATCAATTCAGAAGGAGAAATAGCCACAGCACATCATTCCATTCGACCGAATGGAATTCGCAGCACAAATAGGAAATCAATCGTGCTTACCCGAAGTTGATCCTCGTCGGCAGCAAAATCTCCAACAACCGGCAGCCCTGTTCACCAGACCACCTACTGCCCAAATCGCTAGGTCAAGCTTCGTGAAGGGAAATCACAGCCAGAATTCATTCACAAGTAGATCCCTTCTGAGATCAAGGAAAAATGAGATCGGACAGCGCCTTACCTAGCACTCACAGTGATCGTCGGCGCAGCCTCCACTTCGATCGGGAAGAATGACTTTCGATTTGGGACCGCCACTGACTCGTATTCCCGGCCTTTGCTTGTCAACGCCTGTCGTCCATTTCTCCTACAGCTGAATATCTCACCGGAAATGCGTCGACATCGCCTGAGATGTGGTGGAGATGACGACACAGAGAGATCGTGGGGGAGGCGAAGGAGATCAAGAGTCGGGAAGAAGGAGATCACAAGGAGGTTGTGCGCAGTGGAGAAGAAAAGAAGGGATTTTTTGACTGGGAACAACACTTGGCGAAGTCGGCGAAGTTGACGAATGAAGAAAATCGCCGTCGGGGTTAATGAGGTGCGGCTGAAACGTTTGCGCGGAGAAATCACGTGCGACAGAAAGCGTCGAACGAACCACAAATGGGTCGGATTTCTCTTTGGGTTTTAATGGGTTATTGAGTTGGGTTTCAAATCTAATAAGCCATTAACCCTAGATTTAATTAAATCTAGGTTAATTAAACTATTAAAATTCCTTAAGCTAGGTTAGATGTAATTAACTCCTAACCATACTTTTTTTCTGGGTATTTTACATATGAACCATAGTTAAATGTTAGGATTCACTTAAATTCTTATATCAGTGTTAAGTGTGCAGGATTAACAGGAAGTCCTAGTAAGTCGTGTTGATCGGATACTAGGCATGTATCTTGATAGATCAAGAGGATCAGACACTAGGCATTAGTCCAGATGGGTCACGTGGACTGGACATTTGGCATGAAGACCAGTTGGGTCAGAAGACCGGACAATCGGTAAAAAGTCCAGCTGGGTCAGGCAGACCAGACAACTGGTGGAAGCCCTGGTGGGTCAGATCGAATGTCAAGAGTGGTAAGTCCGACAAGTAGCCGACAGGTAAGCCTCGAGTGAAGAGGTGAGGCCGAGTCCTCTGTAGGGGGACAAAGCTAGGAGACGATTCGACGAAAAGTCCGCGTGGGACTTAGTAGTCGAGATTGAACAATATTACTACTGCTATCACACTTCATATAATCTATTTGTGTTAATTCTGTTTTGCAGGGATCAGTCGACTGGATGGATTCAAGTCGACTGAAGTTCAGTCGACTAGATACCTATTTGGTAGGATCATTTGGTGATCGATGGGAGATCGTGCGACACAGATGGAAAGGGTTTCAGTCGACTAAAGGGTTTGAGTCGACTGAAGAGGCAAATTTCTCGATGCAAAGCCGAGTGACGAGGAGTCGACTGGAAAACCATGAATTCCATATCGACGGGCTGATGTGGAGTCAACTGGAAGGCATTCCAGTCGACTGGAAAAGGTTTATAAAATATGTGCTCGATCGGATCCTAGTAGAACATCCAATTTACATCAAAGTGCTGTCAAAATATATTCTCGTCCACCAAAGCTAAACTTCCACAACAAGGCGACCTTTCGACACTCCGAGCATACTTCTACCATCTACTTAGTGTCGATATACATCTTGTATTTGCTCATTTACTTTTTCTCTTCTGTACTTAAATTCAAGAGTAGGTAGTGTGTTACCCATCTCTATTATTTGTAAAAAGTGAAACCCTTCGAAGTCGAGAATTCTTAAGTCGGAGGGCATTTAGTGATTGTCCATTGAGGTAGCTCTCGGAAGAGCTACGGGCCTTGGAGTAGCAACCTAGTTAGGATTGTGAACCAAGTAAAATAAATTGTCTTATTTTCATTTTCGCTGCATACTCACAATAGTTTTCAAATATTCTAAATTGTTTTAAACAAATAAAATAAATTTCTTAAACTCCGAGATTCACCCCCTCCCTCAAAGAAACACAGTCCTACAATTGAAATCAGAGCGGGGGCACTCCGAATCGATGAAACTACCATCGTGAGCTTTAAAATAATTTAGATTAATTTTTATTGCTTTAAAATAATTTAGATTATTTTTTTATTATTTTAGATTCATTAAAAATAATTTTTTGCATTTTAGATTTATTAAGAATAATTTTTTGCATTTTAGATTTATTAAAAATAGTTTTCTACATTTTAGATTTATTAAAAAATAATTTTTTGCATTTTATATAATTTAATTAATTTTCTACAATTTAGATAATTTAATTAATTTCCTACAATTTAGATAATTTAATTAATTTTTTTCAATTTAGATAATTAAATTAATTTTCTGCAATTTATATAATTTAATTAATTTTCTACAATTTAGATAATTTGATTAATTTTCTGCATATTTAGATAATTAAATTAATTTTCTGCATATTTAGATAATTTAATTAATTTTCTACCATTTAGATAATTTAATTAATTTAAGTAATTTTCTACATATTTAGATAATTTAATTAATTTTCTGCATACTTAGATAATTTAATTAATTGTCTATATATTTAAATATTAGATTTAATTTTTCTTGCCTTAGAAAATATTAGATTTAATTTTCTTGCCTAAGAAAATATTAGATTTAATTTTTCTTATCTTAGAAAATATTTAATTTAATTTTCTATGCTTAGAGAATATTTCGTTAATAATGTTACACTTAGAGGAATATAACACCATTCACCCTCCTCTCTTTAACGGAGAGGATTTTCCTTCTTGGAAGAGGCGAATGGAGTGCTTTCTGAAAACCGATCTCGATGTTTGGTTTTCAATTAGAAAAGGGTTCGTAACTCCGGTAGACGACTCGGGTGAGTTGTTAGAACCAGAGAAATGGACCATCGATATTAGAAAGAGAGCCCAAGTTGATTACAAGGCTTTAAACACCTTGCAATGCGGACTTACAAATGATGGGCTAAATTGAGTCGGCTCGGTTCAAAATTCTAAAGAATTGTGGGACAATTTAATTAAATTGCATGAACAAGCTAACTTGAGTCCACCCGAGGATGGTTTAGTTTTGATGGCAGGAACGAACAAAAAAGGAAAGAAATCTAAATCGAGAAGAAGGAAAAGGAAGGAAGCAACTAAGGTAAACTTGGACAAGTCATCATCAGAAGAGTCGGATGCAGAAATATCAACAACATGCTTCGTAGCACTCACGGCGGTCAACGAGTCAAAGTTGAGTCAAGACAAGAGTCCGAGTCTGAGTCCGAGACAGAGAGAAGCCACGGATCCACATTTGTTTCCGAAGGTTCTGATGAGGTAACTTCTCCCCTAGAAGATAAATTGTATAATATAATTGCATGCTTAGGTAGGAAACTAGCCAAGTCCGAGAATCGAGTCGACTCGCTTCTTGAGGAAGTCCAAGTACTTAAGGAGCAAGTCAACTCGAAGACTTCGACTTGCCAAATTAAGGATAGAGACTTAACTCAAGTTACAAAGCTTGAGGAAGAGAACTCAATCCTAAAAAGACAATTAGAAGATCTAATTGGATCATTGGAAAGGTTCACTTCGGGCTCCAAGTATCTCAACATGATGCTTGGGTCTCAACAAGCCGTGTACAACAAGTCCGGACTCGGATACAAGGTTAAGGACACAAATAGGTCATATATGTCCTTATTTAATAGAAATGCTAAGGGTCGAGTCCAAGTTTGGGTTCCTAAGGCTAGCTTAGGCAATCAAGTTGGACCGAACCAATTTTGGACTTAGTAAACAAGACCCAACAGAGCTATTATGCAGGGGGAGATAACTCGTTGATTATTTCCTTAATTAGATAAGACTCTTGCATGCTTTAGTTTACTTTACTTGCTTAATTTAGAATGGACTAGATATGAAACAAAGTAGTTTAAACTTGAACAACCTAGTACTAAGACAAGTGAACTGATAGTAAGTTAGGAAAGCTCTTTGAAGTGCATGTCTAGGAAGTGGTCGTTGCTCCGATAACCAAGAAGGTCATGTGCCTCGCCATGACCTGATGCACTAAGTCAAGTGGAACTGACCGAAGCTAACTCATTAAGTCTTTAACTAGTTAGACTAAGGCTTAGTCCAAAGTGAATCAAGTACTTGATTCCTTTATTGACTTTGTCTAGGAAGTGGTTGTTGCTCCGATAACCAAGAAGGTCATGTGCCTCGCCACGACCTGGAAGTCAATGCTAGAAGAACCTACTTGACTAACTCAAACCAACCTTGAATCTAATACAAGTTTAAACACTTTGAAATTGCTCATTAAATTTAATTAAGATTAAAATAAATCTTCATCTCACAAAACTCATAGGAATAAGTGTATTGAAAACCTAATTTGGGTGAGATGATTTAGAACTTAATTAAGATTAATTAGTTTAATTTAGCTTAACTCAACCTAATATACTTAAATCAAACTTAATAAATTTACCTTAACAACCTACCTTAACAAAACTTAAGTTAATTCAACTCAACTTAATTTATTAAACTAAACAAACATATCTAAATAACAAATTTACATAAACCTAATTAAACTTAACAACAACTTAATTCAACTTAATTAAACTTAACAACAACCTAATTAAACTTAAAAACAACTTAATTAAACTTAACAATTAAAATTAACTTAACCTAACTAATCTTAACTAAACAACTTAACCTAACTAAAACTTAACTTAACCTAACTGAAACTTAACTTAACCTAACTAGACAACCTAACCTAACCAACTTAATCGATTCAACTTTAATCAACTCAATTGATTCAACCCTAATCAACTCAATCAATTTAACCCTAATCAACTAATTCAACCCCAATCAACATATTCAACTCAATTCTAATCAACTCAACTTTAATTCTAAGAGAATCAACATAATTAAGGAGGAGTTAAGATATATTATAATTCAAGGGGGAATTAAATATTTAAAATTTTATTTTGAAAAGAAATTAAGTATAAATATAACAATGTTACCTTAAGGGGAGATCAAGAGTCTAGGCGGAACCTAAAATATTTTGTTAAATTTTGATATGTTTAATATCTTCTCTAAAATTATGTTGGAATTAGATAAGCAATATTCTTAAGGGGGAAATAGAAAAATTTAAAACTAGCTAAGAATCTATGAGAAACTATCTTTTTGAAAACATAAAGCTTTAATTAAAGAGAAGTTTCAAAATTTTAATGAAGTGAGAATATTGAAAATTTAAAACCTAAATTAAAGGGGAGAAAAACTTAAGCTTAAAAAGTTTCAAGTTTAAATACGTAAAAATTCTACTTAGGTTTTGATGTATGGAAAGAAAACAATTAAACATTGTAAATCTTTAATTGAGGGGGAGCCTCAAAAGTGTTCTAATGTTATGAAAAAGTTCTTAGTTTTGAAAATTTATAATATAAAGGGGGAGTCTTGAAATTTTTTTAAAAAGTTTGAAAATTTTGAAAATAAATTTTTGTTCAGGGGGAGTTTGAAAATTTAATTGAGATTGAAAAGTTTTGAAAAGGTTGAAAATTTTTGAAAAGTTAGAAAAATATTTAAAAACTTTAAAATATTAAGGGGGAGTTAGACAAATTGTTGAAAGCTTAAATTTAGTTTTTGAAATCAAATTCACGGGAGAAATATTTAGCTTGAAAAATTTTCATTTAAACTCTCCACTATATCATTTTTGCATTTTTAAATTTAATTTTTATTTTGATGTATGCCAAAGGGGGAGAAAGAGATATAAAGTTAGAGATTTATTAAAAAGAAAAAATTACTTATTGAAAGAAATGTTAGGACTTGTGCGCCCGCTAGAGGTGAGTGAATAGCGTCGTTCGTCATATGATGATGAAATTCGATTGCGCTTGTTACACAATGTCAGTATGCAGCGAAAATATGAAATATACAATCAAAATAAACACAAGCACAATCAATACACGAGGATATAATGTGGTTCGAAATCGTATGGTTCATACTCCACGTATTGGGCTCGAACGAGCCCTAGCGATGCAAACACACACCACTACTCAAATATACTCCTTCTCGACAACAAGTCGAAGGCAGAGAAACCTCGTACAAGTGTTCTTACAATAATAAGAAACAAATACAAGAAAATACAAGACGAATATACAAAACAACGTAAAAAAAACTTTACAACTATTGCTTTTGAATGCTTGCTTGTTGATTGCTTGAACTGTGCTTGAAGACCCTGATTTGCAGTAGTAAATCACCTTAAAGATGCTCAAGAAATCGCTGCCAAATTTCTCCTTTTGTGCTCCTTTTAAACCTGCAACTCGGGCTGAATTTCGCCTAGCAGTCGACTTCCATAAAGCCCCAGTCAACTGCCAACACTGTTGTTGTGAGACAACGACTCGATCCATGTTGAAAAAGTTCTAATGGAACTCTCATCAATTGATTGCCAATATTGGCAGTCGACTGCCAGCGCCTGTAGCCGACTGTCCAGTCGACTACCGAGTATTCTGTTCTCGCAATCAAAAAATCATTAGTCGATTGCCATCCATGTCAGTCGATTGCCAAGGCTTTTTCGACCTTAAACCGTAGTCGAGCACTAGTCGACTCACAACAGTCGAACTGGTCATAATGTCAGTCTACTGATAACCTCAACCATGAGGTTTAACCCTACGTATGGTGCCCCTATACTGGATAGACCACTCTTACCCTAGACCTAAGACTTCTAGCCATCTCCATCAGCCTCACACCTATCGAATCCCTCCAAGTCATCCATGGCTTGTTCATCTATACGCTAACCTTCAGGTGCTTCCATCGGCTATTTTCATGCTAACGGTGTCTACAACACCAAGGCACATTGGACTTATGCTGTCAAGACCACGCTTGGAATTTACACCACCAACCATTGGACTTATGCTGCCAAGACTCTACCCTTAGACTTTATGCCGCCAATATTCCCCTTGGACTTCTCAATTTCTAAGTACCCATGACTTGGACTTTCACCTCCAAGATCGACTACACCCTTGGACTTACATGGCCAAGACTACACCCTTGGACTTTCCATGCCAACTCTATGTTAGACATTCCAATTGCCAAGACTCAAGCTTGGACTTTCCCTAGTCAAGACCCATTCTTGGACTTTTCATGGTAAGTACACAAGACTTGGACTTTCCCAAATGCCAAGTGTCCCACTTGGACTTCTCCATTATATGGTCAACCCCAAGTCAACCATATATAGAGTCAAACAATGGTCAAACCATCGTCAAATAGTCAATCATGACCTGGATTGATTGCACCAACAATCTCCCCAAAATATTGTCAAACATCAATGTCAAACATCAAAACACTACTCAAGTCTGGTCAATCGTGACCTGGGCCGATTGCACCAACAATCTCCCCCTTTTTGATGTTTGACAAAAATCAAACACCTTTGAGTTAGGCCTAAACCCTAACTTAACTCTCCTTAACAATTATCCCAAATTGGTAGTTTTACTTTCTCCCCCTTTTTGACATACATCAAAAAAGGTTCTCTCTAAGGAGGTCAATGTTTCATATCCCAATGAGATCTTACAATCTCCTCCTTGGTCCAAAAACACCTAAGATGTCTTCACTCTTCCTAGTGATAAGTCTCATATCACTTAAGAGAGACTTCCTATAAACTCTCCCAATTTTCAAATTGGGCATCTCACATTCCCATTTCTCTCCCTCATGAGGAAGAACACATCCATCATCCCATGATGGATAACCTCCCCCTAAAGGCTTGCTCCCCCTTGACCATTGCACCGACAATGTCCTTGGTCTAGGAGATCGTTAGAAGCTAGTGTAAGATATCAGAAAAAATAAATAAAATAAAATAAAATAAATAAATAACTAGGTATATCGATTAAATACCTAAGTAGCTATTTGGGGGTTTAAATAGGTGGTTTGATCAAGTTGAGCTAGCTTGAATTTAACCTAGGTTAGCTTAACCACAAGTGAATGACTTATATAAGACTTAAATCCAACCCGCTATTTAGAACCCAACCCATTTAGCTGAGCATTTTCGTCCGTTTCTCATCGCGATTTCAGTTTTTCCTTTTCCTCTCCCCGATCGGGTTTCTTCTCCCAATTTCTACCGTCGCACGCCCATTTCTCTCGGTCCATCTCCCATGCCCTAGCTTCCCTTCCATCACCACCATCTCGTTTCCTCTCCCGATCACATTCTTTTCTTTCTCCTCTTCACCGCCGCCCTGTCGGCGTTGTTTCTTCACCTCACCTCGTCACGCCAGATCGCCTGATGTCACCGCGACGATTGCACCCTTTTCTCTTCTGCAAGAGTCGACCGTCCCATTGCCTTCAGAGCATCTCACTGCACGCCTCCACCTCCCAATCTCAGCAAGCACATGGCATCTTCGATTGACTCCACACCCCAAGCAGCGGTGTCGGTCGCCACTCACTATGTGGCTGCCCCTCGACTCCCTTATTCACGTGAGTTTAGATCGACGAGGGCATCACTGTGCTCGATCGACATTGCTATTCCCCATTTCATCATCGTCTTCCAAGTTGACCTCAAGTACAGGTGTAAAGCTGTGAATGGGGGGGCAAGGCTAGGGGGAGAATGTTTTGATGTCACGGAAGCCGAAAGTCAATAAATGAAGAAGGGGGAGATCACGAGAGATCATAAGATAGGTAACAGATTTATACTTTTGATGCTTTTTTTTTGTTCTGTTCTTGAATTATCGATGCAAGGAGTAGGTTTCATGAAGGTTTGTAATGGGTTTTAGGCGATGTGAGCAAGGTTTGTTTTCCTGCTCAAAATGATTGGAACAAGTTGATATCTTAAACGTGATTGAAGGGGCTAAGTGATTGAGGTTAAGGTGGTAGGTTTTTCTTCCTACCGTAGCATGCAAGAGAATGGAGGTAAAGTTATGGATTTACTGTGAGTTAATTTGATTGGTTCCATATCATGATTAGATTAACAAATTCTTATAGATGAGAAAATCTATTTATGAATTAAAGATTTGGGGAATTGATCATAGGAAGCTTATGTTCTTTTTGATTACAGGTGATCACTAGTGAATGGTTTTCTGGATATGTTGTGGGCCATGAAAACTGTGTTTATTCAACAGATAATTCAAACCGGATAACTTTAAGTGATCAAAAACTATACAGGCGAGGCTAAGCTTGGGTAAGTCCGATTTGGGATTAGAGTTGGATGTATTTTAGTTGTGCCACCATATCCAATCTAATTTATAAGTCTGATTTCGTAATTAATGAATGATATGAGATTGTACGACTGTGGGATTTAGTTGATCAATCAGGGATTAAGATTGAATTAGATTCTTATTCCTACAATTTGATTATGCTAGCATGTGGTGATATTGGATTCTACCGTTTCAGATATTTGATTCGAGGTAGAGATCTTGGATGCGAAGACCATTAACACGAGCTTCTCAACAGGTGGGTAATTCCTACCCTAGTCAGGTAGTTTTAATGCATACAGATTTAGATGCATGATCATCTTATATGATCATGTTACCTTGACTCTGTTCTTATTTACTCTTGCGCTTGATACTTTACCGTTGGTTGTTAACTCCATTGCTGCTATCATGTTTGATTTTATCATGATTAGGAGTTATATATATAGGTGATGTAAGTAACCTAGAATTTGTTTAGATAAGTGTAAATAGTAAAGTTCGGATGACAACCTGATTGTAAAATTGGGGAAAAAGGTCATCCGTAGGTAAATAATGTCTTGAACCAAGGGTTAATTCTAGTACCCTTAGGTTGCATGTTTACCACCGACCATGTATTGTGTAAATGGTCAGGTGAATGATACTTAGTGTGTCACTACGGACCGGTGGTCCTAGCTTGATATAATCAGTTTGAGTATGACTCTCTTCAGGATAGAGAGTGCGTCGATCAGTTAAGTATGACTCTCTATAAGATAGAGAGTGCATCCATCAGTCGAGTACGACTCTTTGTAGGATAGAGAGTGTGTCGATTAGATTGGTATGACTCTCTACAGAATAGAGAGTGTTATGATCAGTTTAGTACGACTCTCTGCAGGATATAGAGTGTGTTGATCTGATTAGTATGATTTTCTGTAGAATAGAGAGTCTATGGTGGATGTCTGTATGTGAGACAATGCATTCATGTCATTTACATGCACGCTGGCGACGTGGTCTCCCTTGTGGTTGAGAGGGTCTCCAGTCATCCCGCCTCCACGGTTACTCATAGGAGGGGTAACCGGTGTGAGGGCAGAGCATTGTGGTGCCACACTCTACCACGATAGACGGTGGTAGTGAGATTTGCGTGTCGTAGTCCTGCGTGTGTGGCACTCGACCACTCATGGGTAGTGACTGTCGGAGTGGCCAACAGCAGAGACCCCCATCGTGTAGCTTGCTCTTCACGCTTATATGCTACTCGATCATACTGCCCACTCGGCCACTCGAGAGTAGTGGTTGGTGTTGAGTTGGGATAGTTGTCATGCTCGAGTCATCGAGGCCACATTAGGGTCGTGGTAGCTTTAGGGTGAGCCGACATGACCATGCATGCTGCATTGCCATGACTTATGACATTTTTGCATATTGCCATATATATACATATATGCATGCATATATATATATATATATATGGATGATTGTGATTAGTATACATATATAGATGCAGTATATATATATATATATATATATATATATATATATATATATATATATATATATATATATATATATATATATATATATATATATATATATATATATGCTTATTGTGATGCTGCATTTGATTGTACTATGCTTGTTGCATTTGGTTGTACATCATCTTCATACATGCTACCCGCATTGCTTACATAGTTGTGTAGGATACCTGTATAGTTGTTGGATTGTCTATTGCATTCTTTGACCTGTATTTATGTCATTATATGGTTTAGAGTAGACTTCCTATATATGTATATATTGTGGATCAGTTGGATAGGTGTAGCGAGAGCGCACGCCTGCATGTCTGCATTTTATATTGGCTTTTGTTTAGAAGGTATATACATGGATATGTTATCATGCTAGTGATACCTGTAGATTTTTCTATCGAAATACATGTGATATTGATATATACATATTTTTCTATTACCTGCTGAGTTTTACTCACCACCACGGACTCGGTTTTTCACGCCTGTGTAATGTAGCAATTCGTGATGGACTTGGAGCAACACTGGCTGGCATCGTCTCATCTCAACTCCGAGAGTCCGAATTTTTGTGTTTTCATTGGTGTTCCTATATAAATTTGGTTTATGTGATGTTTTGTAGTGATTGGACACTGTAAATGTTGTACCTTTCTTTTTCTGGTTTTGTTATGGTGTTCTGAGTCGGTGTTAGTCATATCGGTATGCATGTGGGATTATATCGATGTTGTGTTTTAGTTTCCGCTGTGTTTATATATATATATATATATATGTTGTTGTTGTTGTTGTCGCCTACGGGCCTTGTATTAACACGAGATATTGCCACGTACAGGGGAGATGCTGTCCGTTTGCTTTTCGGCATGACATACTCTCGGGGCGTGACAACTTTAGTGGTATCAGAGCCCTAGGTTCTACGATGCCATACAATGTTGTTTTGTGTCGAGTCTTGGATTCTCGGAAGTCGATTTATTTGGTTTTGGTTTTCTGAGATGAGATGGACAACGACCTGAGCTCCAAGCAACATGAGGTAAGAATTCCTAATGACTTATAGTTTAGTAGATATTTATCTAAACTTAATCAATAAGTGTATACAATTAGAGTTATTATACCTATATAGACTCGTAATAGAAGTCGCCCACCGAGGCGACCAACCGGAGTTGTCGTTAGGGTTTATACTCCCAGTTTTGTTGGTTATGCATTTAGATGCTTATAACAGGGAATAACCTGTAGTATGTTGGTTATTATTTGTAACCGTGGTATGAGTTAACCACGGGAATGACCTATTAGGTTTGTGAGTCTTGAACATGTGTCGAAAAGGTGATTTACCTTTGAGAACCGACTGATACCGAGTCAAAAAACAGGGGTCAAGTTGTCACATTTCTTGTGAAAGAAAAAAAAATCAAAGACTATAGTCTTAGGGATTTTCACTAACGGTACTAGTCAGATCATTACCTGATGGGTAATGGATAAGGCAAGTAGGCTATTGTTGATGCAGATAGCAGAAGGCTAGTTTACGATGTTTCATAGGGATTTTTATCCCTGAATTATGCGTACTGGGTTGTATAACTTTGAAGGTACTTTTGAGTACTTAACTCGGGTTATACAAAAAAGGTAGAGTTATTTGCATACCATTATCGGGATCAAATCGGTATTTAGTGATAAATGCAGAAAATAATCTTCGGGGAATAATATATCACTTGATCATGGTTTAGTGATGTTGAAAGAGAGTATTTCCCCGTGTCACTTTTAGTGACACATTGTAAGGAATTCTTGAGCTTCAAGTAGGGTGATCGTCGGTAACGGGATTACCATGTAAGGTCGTTAGACTTGCAGAGGTTACGACCACCTAATAGCTCCAGAAGGTGAATGGACGTTTTAAGCCACCCACGGTTGTTGGCTTACTATTGAATTAAGATGACAGGATCTTCTATCAGATCCTGCTGGAAAGACGTTGGATTGAGTCAGAAGCTTAGAAATGATTCCGTACAAGTGTTTCAGAGTTGGAGACTGGTAAGCAAATATTGTAGGTCAACTTATTAGAGTCAGAAGCCTCCGACTGTTGGATAAAAGGAGCAAGATCGGAGTCATAGGCCTTGAGCTATTTTCCGATCATAGAAGACCCACTACAAATTCGTAATCATTCGATGTTATCCAAATCGTAACAAAGACTCAAAGGATTGTGTGTGCAGTGCGTATCACGAAGACACGTGAAGTCGATTATCCGTTGATCAGCTCAATCTGCTATTGTGAGCAACTAGTACAAAGTGGAGGAGGTGTACTTTCAAGACTCAAAAGACTATCAATGGTATTCTGGGAGGATGATGCACCATCTCGACAGCAGAAATCAGCACAGAAGATTGGGTTATCTCATCAGCAGCAACCTACTATCTCAGGCATGGTTGGAGTTCCTGGATACTACCCTTCAACACAGAAGCAGCATCAGTAGAAGACATTGTAGAAGACTCATGCAAACAACAAACAGTTACCCCCAGATGTGATTTTCTTAGTACAGAGGAGAGTATACGATGATGGTCATATTTATTCAGGATTAAGTGATGGATGGGATCGGATGATCTAGGAAAAATCCTTGGATCATTCATCGCAGAAATGTGATCGCTTTGTCGTGGACTGTTGGATCTGATCTTGTTCTCTTCGGAGAAAGGCTGAGACCTACGGAGAGCCTTTGGATCGGATCGATAGATAATTGATCGTTCAGGGTATTACTTTAGTTTACCCTCTGGGTTAATATGTTGAGATGCTTGTATTTACAGGTATCTTTGTCTAGAACATTTTTAGTTTGGATTAGAAGGGTTCCTATACATCGACTTGTGGGTCGGTGGTATCTCTTCTGTTAGGTGAGATGTGGACCAACAATTAAGAAGTTAAGGGATGCCCTTAGACTTGGATAGACATATCTTTATCAGAGACATATCCTGCTGCATGGTCAAGTTGTTGAGATTATAGTATGATTATGTCTCTCAGATGTGCGTATAATCCGAGAGCATTCGGATGTAGTTTCGGATGAACTCCTAGCCTTGCTGTTGCATAAGCAAGTGGAGTAGGCGATCAAAATGATTGCGGAAATAGTTCTGTCAAGATCCCATACGGATGATAATTTGACTAGTATAAGTGTTACTAAACACTATGGGAATTGGAAGAATGTAAGTTGTGATTATAGGAGATGTTGGAAGGATATTTATCCGTCCCCAAAGATTTCTCCTTGAGAAGGATCCGTAACTCTTGTTAAAAGAGGGATGAACCTTGAGATTATGCATCGATTATCGATGATGGAATGCGATAGTTGTTAAAATTAAATATCTTTCGTTGAGGATGAATGATCTATTTAGATCAGCCAATAACACCTATGTATACTCTAGAAATTGATTTACGACTGGAGTGTTGATATTGTAGTGACATGGTGTCATACAATTATCAGTGTCGTTGTGATGATTAATATATATCATCAGCATAGAGTAAAGGGGATGCAGGTGTGTGGAGACGACAATTTCATACTTAGTATGAATTGTATGAGTTTTGATTAAGTTGGTCGACAAATTCAAGATGTAGTCGCCACTAGAAATTGAGAATCATGTATCCTGGACACGATTGGATCAGTTTGTAGTTGTTGGAGTTGCGTAATTTGACCACTGTTGATTGTGGTAGTTGGAGTTGCACACTTGACCACCGTAGATGGTGGTTTGCCTTGTATGATTTAGTTATTACTGTAGATGTGGATAGAATGTTTTGGCATTACTATACCACGGACTTGTTTGACAAGGGTGATGATGGAAATCATTTAGTCGAAAGCTGGTGAAACCAGTTTACAGGACTTAGATGGTGGTTAACTTTTACACGAGTATTAGTTAATCCTTCCGAAGTGGATAAAAAGGAGGGTGTACGCAGATTCATCGTTCCAAGGAACAGAGCGATCCCGACGTAGTTGAATGAGGCGTATCTCGAGCTTACGATAGTTGTGGAACTGCGAGGCAAGTTGTCATATACATGACATGACTTTATTGGTCATTATCTTGATTTGTAGATGTATGGAGCAGGAATGCTCATGGGATTTTGACTAGCTACCGGGTAGCTACTATAGAGTTGCTGGAACATGAACAGTTGCAATAAGTAAGATTGGACGCTATAATCTCCCATGACCTTATAGAGTGTGTGGTGGAGTGGATTTTGAACAGTAGATAGACTTCTCTTGTGAGTAAATAATTTTCTGTCTCTAATATAGATATGTGTTCCAAACACGCATCCACTTAAGAAAGTGTTGCTACCAGAGGCACCTCATTCGGGATTTGCTATGCATCCTGGTGGTACTCGGATGTACCGAGATTTGAGATGTTTATACTGGTGGGAACGGTATGAAGAGAGATACCGCAGACTTTGTTGTTGGGTATTTAGTATACCAGCAGGTGAAGGTTGAACAACAGAAACCCGTTGGATTGCTCCAGGAAATTCCAATTTCGGAATAGAAGTGAGAGCGTATCACTATGGATTTCGTTATGGGATTGCCTAGAACCCGAAAAAGGTATGATGCGATTTGGGTGATCGTGGATCGACTAACCAAATCAGCTCACTTTCTGCCTATTCGTGGAATGGACTTGTTGGATCATCTGGCAGAATTGTACTGCTGAGAGATTATCTAGAATTCGGAAAAGACTTGATGCGATTTAGGAAAATCGGTGAACGATTAGCTAAGTTTGCTCATTTTTTTTTATCCGTAAGATGAATTTGTTGAATTGCTTGATATATATATACTGTGAGGAGATTTCCAATTTCATGGAGTATCTTTGAGTATCATGTTTGATAGTGATTCAAGATTTACCTTACGAATCTGATAAAGTCTCTAACAGGTCATGGATATAGAGCTCCACTCTGGTATGATTAGTCACTTTTAAAATAGATGGTTATTATGAAGGGATTATTCATGCTTTAGAATTTATGTTGAGAGTATATGTGTGAGAGATTTTGGGAGATTATATGAGAGCTGGAAAATAATATTCGAGCTCTATACTATGAGGTTACTTTAGGTGCCATACTTTTCTCGAAGTACTTGAGTTGATTAGCATGATAGTGCTTACTCGTGGTGCTTAAGTATGAAATTTGGGGACCAAATTTGTATTAGTGGGGGAGAATGTAAGATACCGGAAAATAAATAAATAAAATAAAATAAAATAAATAAATAAATAACTAGGTATATGGATTAAATACCTAAGTAGCTATTTGGGGGTTTAAATAGGTGGTTGGATCAAGTTGAGCTAGCTTGAATTTAACCTAGGTTAGCTTAACCACAAGTGAATGACTTATATAAGACTGAAATCCAACCCGCTATTTAGAACCCAACCCATTTAGCCGAGCGTTTTCGTCTATTTCTCATCGCGATTTCAGTTTTTCCTTTTCCTCTCCCCGATCAGGTTTCTTCACCCAATTTCTACCGCCGCACGCCCATTTCTCTCGGTCCATCTCCCATGCCCTAGCTTCCCTTCCATCGCCACCATCTCGTTTCCTCTCTCGATCACATTCTTCTCTTTCTCCTCTTCACTGCCACCCTGTCAGCGTTGTTTCTTCACCTCACCTCATCGCGCCAGATCGCCTGATGTCGCCGCGATAATTGTGCCCTTTTCTCTACTGCAAGAGTCGACCGTCCCATTGCCTTCGGTGCGTCTCGCTGCACACCACCACCTCCTGATCTTATCAAGCACAGGGCATCTTCGGCTGACTCCGAACCCCAAGCAGCGGCGTCGGTCGCCACTCACTATGTGGCTTCCCCTCGACTCCCTTATTCGCGTGAGTTTAGATCGACGAGGGCATCACTGTGCTCGATCGACATCGCTATTCCCCATTTCATCATCGTCTTCCAAATTGACCTCAAGTGTAGATGTAAAGCTGTGAATGGGGAGGCAAGGCTAGGGGGAGAATGTTTTGGATGTCATGTGAAGCCGAAGTCAATAATTGAGGAAGGGAGACTGCCGAGAGACTTCTAAGATAGGTAAGCTGTATTTACAGCTTTGATATTTTTTTTTGTTATGTTCTTGAATTATCGATGCAAGGAGTAGGTTTCATGAAGGTTTGTAATGGGTTTTAGGCGATGTGAGCAAGGTTTGTTTTCCTGCTCAAAATGATTGGAACAAGTTGATATCTTAAACGTGATTGAAGGGGCTAAGTGATTGAGGTTAAGCTGCCAGGTTTTTCTTCCTACCGTAGCATGCAAGAGAATGGAGGTAAGGTTATGGATTTACTGTGGGTTAATTTGATTAGTTCCATATCATGATTAGATTAACAAATTCTTATAGATGAGCAAATTTATTTATGAATTAAAGATTTGGGGAATTGATCATAGGAAGCTTATGTTCTTTTTTATTACAGATGATCACTAGTGAATGGTTTTCTGGATATGTTGTGGGCCATGAAAAGGTTTATTCAATGTATAATTCAAACCTGATAACTTTAAGTGATCAAAACTATACAAAGTAGGCTAAGCTTGGGTAAGTCTGATTTGGGATTAGAGTTGGATGTATTTTAGTTGTGCCACCATATCCAATCTAATTTATAAGTCTGATTTGGTAATTAATGAATGATATGAGATTGTACGACCGTGGGATTTAGTTGATCAATCAGGGATTAAGATTGAATTAGATTCTTATTCCTACAATTTGATTATGCTAGCATGTGGTGATATTGGATTCTACCGTTTCAGATATTTGATTCGAGGTAGAGATCTTGGATGCGAAGACCATTAACACGAGCTTCTCAACAGGTGGGTAATTCCTACCCTAGTCAGGTAGTTTTAATGCATACAGATTTAGATGCATGATCATCTTATATGATCATGTTACCTTGACTCTGTTCTTATTTACTCTTGCGCTTGATACTTTACCGTTGGTTGTTAACTCCATTGCTGCTATCATGTTTGATTTTATCATGATTAGGAGTTATATATATAGGTGATGTAAGTAACCTAGAATTTGTTTAGATAAGTGTAAATAGTAAAGTTCGGATGATAACCTGATTGTAAAATTGGGGAAAAAGGTCATCCGTAGGTAGATAATGTCTTAAACCTAGGGTTAATTCTAGTACCCTTAGGTTGCATGTTTACCACCGACCATGTATTGTGTAAATGGTCAGGTGAATGATACTTAGTGTGTCGCTACGGACCAGTGGTCCTAGCTTGATATAATCAGTTTGAGTATGACTCTCTACAGGATAGAGAGTGCGTCGATCAGTTAAGTACGACTCTCTATAAGATAGAGAGTGCATCCATCAGTCGAGTATGACTCTTTGCAGGATAGAGAGTGTGTCGATTAGATTGGTATGACTCTCTACAGAATAGAGAGTGTTATGATTAGTTTAGTACGACTCTCTGCAGGATATAGAGTGCGTTGATCTGATTAGTATGATTTTCTGTAGAATAGAGAGTCTATGGTGGATGTCTGTATGTGAGACAATGCATTCATGTCATTTACATGCACGCTGGCGACGTGGTCTCCCTTGTGGTTGAGAGGGTCTCCAGTCATCCCGCCTCCACGGTTACTCATAGGAGGAGTAACCGGTGTGAGGGCAGAGCATTGTGGTGCCACACTCTACCACGATAGACGGTGGTAGTGAGATTTGCGTGTCGTAGTCCTGCGTGTGTGGCACTCGACCACTCATGGGTAGTGATCGCTGAGTGGCTAACAATGCCAGAGACCCCCATCGTGTAGCTTGCTCTTCACACTTATATGCTACTCGATCATACTGTCCACTCGGCCACTCGAGTGTAGTGGGTGATGTTGAGTTGGCCAGTTATCATGCTCGAGCCACCGAGGCCACATTAGGGTCGTGGTAGCTTTAGGGTGAGCCGACATGACCATGCATGCTACATGGCTGACTTATGACATTTTTGTATATTGCCATATATATACATATATGCATATATATATATATATATATATATATATATATATAGATATATATATATATATATATATATATATATATATATATATATATATATATATATATATATATGCTTATGATGATCTTGATTTGATTGTACTATGCTTGTTGCATTTGGTTGTACATCATCTTCATACATGCTACCCGCATTGCTTACACTGTTGTGTAGGATACCTGTATAGTTGTTGGATTGTCTATTGCATTCTTTGACCTGTATTTATATCATTATATGGTTTAGAGTAGACTTCCTGTATATGTATATATTGTGGATAGGTGTAGCGATGAGCGACGCCTGCATGTCCGCATTTTATATTGGCTTTTGTTTAGAAGGTATATACATGGATATGTTATCATGCTAGTGATAATGTAGATTTTTCTATCGAAATACATGTGATATTGATATATACATATTTTTCTATTACCTGCTGAGTTTTACTCACCACCACGGACCCTGGGTTTTTCTGTCGCCCAGGTAACAGGTAGCCGACTTCGTGATGGACTTGGAGCAACACTGGCTGGCATCGTCTCATCTCAACTCCGAGAGTCCGAATTTTTGTGTTTTCATTGGTGTTCCGATATAAATTTGGTTTATGTGATGTTTTGTAGTGATTGGACACTGTAAATGTTGTACCTTTCTTTTTCTGGTTTTGTTATGGTTTTCTGAGTCGGTGTTAGTCATATCGGTATGCATGTGGGATTATATCGATGTTGTGTTTTAGTTTCCGCTGTGTTTATATATATATATATATATATATATATATATATATATATATATATATATGTTGTTGTTGTTGTTGTTGTCGCCTACGGGCCTTGTATTAACACGAGATGTTGCCACGTACAGGGGAGATGCTGTCCGTTTGCTTTTCGACATGACATACTCTCGGGGCGTGACAACTTTAGTGGTATCAAAGCCCTAGGTTCTACGATGCCATACAATGTTGTTTTGTGTCGAGTCTTGGATTCTCGGAAGTCGATTTATTTGGTTTTGGTTTTCTGAGATGAGATGGACAACGACCTGAGCTCCAAGCAACATGAGGTAAGAATTCCTAATGACTTATAGTTTAGTAGATATTTATCTAAACTTAATCAATAAGTGTATACAGTTAGAGTTATTATACCTATATAGACTCGTAATAGAAGTCGCCCACCGAGGCGACCAACCGGAGTTGTCGTTAGGGTTTATACTCCCAGTTTTGTTGGTTATGCATTTAGATGCTTATAACTGGGAATAACATGTAGTATGTTGGTTATTATTCGTAACCGTGGTATGAGTTAACCACGGGAATGACCTATTAGGTTTGTGAGTCTTGAACATGTGTCGAAAAGGTGATTTACCTTTGAGAACCGACTGATACCGAGTCAAAAAACAGGGGTCAAGTTGTCACATTTCTTGTGAAAGAAAAAAAAATCAAAGACTATAGTCTTAGGGATTTTCACTAACGGTACTAGTCAGATCATTACCTGATGGGTAATGGATAAGGCAAGTAGGCTATTGTTGATGCAGATAGCGGAAGGCTAGTTTACGGTGTTTCATAGGGATTTTTATCCCTGAATTATGCGTACTGGGTTGTATAACTTTGAAGGTACTTTTGAGTACTTAACTCGGGTTATACAAAAAAGGTAGAGTTATTTGCATTCCATTATCGGGATCAAATCGGTATTTGGTGATAAATGCAGAAAATAATCTTCGGGGAATAATATATCACTTGATCATGGTTTAGTGATGTTGAAAGAGAGTATTTCCCCGTGTCACTTTTAGTGACACATTGTAAGGAATTCTTGAGCTTCAAGTAGGGTGATCGTCGGTAACGGGATTACCATGTAAGTTCGTTAGACTTGCAGAGGTTACGACCACCTAATAGCTCCAGAAGGTGAATGGACGTTTTAAGCCACCCACGGTTGTTGGCTTACTATTGAATTAAGATGACAGGATCTTCTATCAGATCCTGCTGGAAGACGTTGGATTGAGTCAGAAGCTTAGAAATGATTCCGTACAAGTGTTTCAGAGTTGGAGACTGGTAAGCAAATATTGTAGGTCAACTTATTAGAGTCAGAAGCCTCCGACTGTTGGATAAAAGGAGCAAGATTGGAGTCATAGGCCTTGAGCTATTTTCTGATCATAGAAGACCCACTACAAATTCAGAACTGTCTGATGTTATCAGCGAAATCAGAACAAAGACTCCGAAAGGATTGTGTGTGTACAGTGCAGATCACGAAGACACGTGAAGTCAGATTATCCGTTGGATCAGTTCAACTGTTGCTATTGTGAGCAACTAGTACAGTGGAGGAGGTGTACTTTGAAGACTCAGTTGAAGACTATCAATGGTATTCTGGGAGGATGATGCACCATCTCGACAGCAGAAATCAGCACAGAAGATTGGGTTATCTCATCAGCAGCAACCTACTACCTCAGGCATGGTTGGAGTTCCTGGATACTACCCTTCAACACAGAAGCAGCATCAGTAGAAGACATTGTAGAAGACTCATGCAAACAACAAACAGTTACCCCCAGATGTGATTTTCTTAGTACAGAGGAGAGAGTATACGATGATGGTCATATTTATTCGATATTCTACAGTTGCAGCTCGTAGGATTAAGTGATGGGATCGGATGATCTAGGAAAAATCTTTGGATCATTCATCGCAGAAATGTGATCGCTTTGTCGCAGACTGTTGGATCTGATCTTGTTCTCTTCGGAGAAAGGCTGAGACCTACGGAGAGCCTTTGGATCGGATCGATAGATAATTGATCGTTCAGGGTATTACTTTAGTTTACCCTCTGGGTTAATATGTTGAGATGCTTGTATTTACAGGTATCTTTGTCTAGAACATTTTTAGTTTGGATTAGAAGGGTTCCTATACATCGACTTGTGGGTCGGTGGTATCTCTACCGTTAGGTGAGATGTGGACCAACAATTAAGAAGTTAAGGGATGCCCTTAGACTTGGATAGACATATCTTTACTGTAGACATATCCTTACAGATGGTCAAGTTGTTGAGATTATAGTATGATTATGTCTCTCAGATGTGCGTATAATCCGAGAGCATTCGGATGTAGTTTCGGATGAACTCCTAGCCTTGCTGTTGCATAAGCAAGTGGAGTAGGCGATCAAAATGATTGCGAAAATAGTTCCGGTGTCGAAGATCCCATACCGGATGATAATTTGACTAGTATAAGTGTTACTAAACACTATGGGAATTGGAAGAATGTAAGTTGTGATTATAGGAGATGTTGGAAGGGATATTTATCTGTCCCAGTATTTCTCCTTGAGAAGGATCCAGAACTCTTTGTTAAAAGAGGGATGAACCTTTGAGATTATGCATCGATTATCGATGATGGAATGCGATAGTTGTTAAAATTAAATATCTTTCGTTGAGGATGAATGATCTATTTAGATCAGCCAATAACACCTATGTATACTCTAGAAATTGATTTACGACTGGAGTGTTGATATTGTAGTGACATGGTGTCATACAATTATCAGTGTCGTTGTGATGATTAATATATATCATCAGCATAGAGTAAAGGGGATGCAGGTGTGTGGAGACGACAATTTCATACTTAGTATGAATTGTATGAGTTTTGATTAAGTTGTTAGACTAATTAACGATGTAGTCGCCACTAGAAATTGAGAATCATGTATCCTGGACACGATTGGATCAGTTTGTAGTTGTTGGAGCTGCGTAATTTGACCACTGTTGATTGTGGTAGTTGGAGTTGCACACTTGACCACCTTAGATGGTGGTTTGCCTTGTATGATTTAGTTATTACTGTAGATGTGGATAGAATGTTTTGGCATTACTATACCACGGACTTGTTTGACAAGGGTGATGATGGAAATCATTTAGTCGAAAGCTGGTGAAACCAGTTTACAGGACTTAGATGGTGGTTAACTTTTACACGAGTATTAGTTAATCCTTCCGAAGTGGATAAAAAGGAGGGTGTACGCAGATTCATCGTTCCAAGGAACAGAGCGATCCCGACGTAGTTGAATGAGGCGTATCTCGAGCTTACGATAGTTGTGGAACTGCGAGGCAAGTTGTCATATACATGACATGGCTTTATTGGTCATTATCTTGATTTGTAGATGTATGGAGCAGGAATGCTCATGGGATTTTGACTAGCTACCGGGTAGCTACTATAGAGTTGCTGGAACATGAACAGTTGCAATAAGTAAGATTGGACACTATAATCTCCCATGACCTTATAGAGTGTGTGGTGGAGTGGATTTTGAACGGTAGATAGACTTCTCTTGTGAGTAAATAATTTTCTGTCTCTAATATAGATATGTGTTCCAAACACGCATCCACTTAAGAAAGTATTGCTACCGGAGGCACCTCATTCGGGATTTGCTATGCATCCTGGTGGTACTCGGATGTACCGAGATTTGAGATGTTTATACTGGTGGGAACGGTATGAAGAGAGATACCGCAGACTTTGTTGTTGGGTATTTAGTATACCAGCAGGTGAAGGTTGAACAATAGAAACCCGCTGGATTGCTCCAGGAAATTCCGATTTCGGAATAGAAGTGAGAGCATATCACTATGGATTTCGTTATGGGATTGCCTAGAACCCGAAAAAGGTATGTTGCGATTTGGGTGATCGTGGATCGACTAACCAAATCAGCTCACTTTCTGCCTATTCGTGGAATGGACTTGTTGGATCATCTGGCAGAATTGTACTGCTGAGAGATTATCTAGAATTCGGAAAAGACTTGATGCGATTTAGGAAAATCGGTGAACGATTAGCTAAGTTTGCTCATTTTTTTTTATCCGTAAGATGAATTTGTTGAATTGCTTGATATATATATACTGTGAGGAGATTTCCAATTTCATGGAGTATCTTTGAGTATCATGTTTGATAGTGATTCAAGATTTACCTTACGAATCTGATAAAGTCTCTAACAGGTCATGGATATAGAGCTCCACTCTGGTATGATTAGTCACTTTTAAAATAGATGGTTATTATGAAGGGATTATTCATGCTTTAGAAGTTATGTTGAGAGTATATGTGTGAGAGATTTTGGGAGATTATATGAGAGCTGGAAAATAATATTCGAGCTCTATACCCCACAGGGTTACTTTAGGTGCCATACTTTTCTCGAAGTACTTGAGTTGATTAGCATGATAGTGCTTACTCGTGGTGCTTAAGTATGAAATTTGGGGACCAAATTTGTATTAGTGGGGGAGAATGTAAGATATCGGAAAATAAATAAATAAAATAAAATAAAATAAATAAATAAATAACTAGGTATATGGATTAAATACCTAAGTAGCTATTTGGGGGTTTAAATAGGTGGTTGGATCAAGTTGAGCTAGCTTGAATTTAACCTAGGTTAGCTTAACCACAAGTGAATGACTTATATAAGACTGAAATCCATCCCGCTATTTAGAACCCAACCCATTTAGCCGAGCGTTTTCGTCTGTTTCTCATCGCGATTTCAGTTTTTCCTTTTCCTCTCCCCGATCAGGTTTCTTCACCCAATTTCTACCGCCGCATGCCCATTTCTCTCGGTCCATCTCCCATGCCCTAGCTTCCCTTCCATCGCCACCATCTTGTTTCCTCTCTCGATCGCATTCTTCTCTTTCTCCTCTTCACCGCAACCCTGTCAGCGTTGTTTCTTCACCTCACCTCATCGCGCCAGATCGCCTGATGTCGCCGCAATAATTGTGCCCTTTTCTCTACTGCAAGAGTCGACCGTCCCATTGCCTTCGGTGCGTCTCGCTGCACACCGCCACCTCCTGATCTTATCAAGCACAGGGCATCTTCGGCTGACTCCGAACCCCAAGCAGCGGCGTCGGTCACCACTCACTATGTGGCTTCCCCTCGACTCCCTTATTCGCGTGAGTTTAGATCGACGAGGGCATCACTGTGCTTGATCGACATCGCTATTCCCCATTTCATCATCGTCTTCCAAATTGACCTCAAGTGTAGATGTAAAGCTGTGAATGGGGAGGCAAGGCTAGGGGGAGAATGTTTTGGATGCTGTTGTGGAAGCTGAAAGCTGAATAATTGAGGAAGGGGGGGAGACTGCCGAGAGACTTCTAAGATAGGTAAGCTATATTTACAACTTTGATGTTTTTTTTTTGTTATGTTCTTGAATTATCGATGCAAGGAGTAGGTTTCATGAAGGTTTGTAATGGGTTTTAGGCGATGTGAGCAAGGTTTGTTTTCCTGCTCAAAATGATTGGAACAAGTTGATATCTTAAACGTGATTGAAGGGGCTAAGTGATTGAGGTTAAGCTGCCAGGTTTTTCTTCCTACCGTAGCATGCAAGAGAATGGAGGTAAGGTTATGGATTTACTGTGGGTTAATTTGATTGGTTCCATATCATGATTAGATTAACAAATTCTTATAGATGAGCAAATTTATTTATGAATTAAAGATTTGGGGAATTGATCATAGGAAGCTTATGTTCTTTTTTATTACAGATGATCACTAGTGAATTGTTTTCTGGATATGTTGTGGGCCATGAAAACTGTGTTTATTCAACAGATGATTCAAATCGGATAACTTTAAGTGATCAAAATCTATGCAGGCGAGGCTAAGCTTGGGTAAGTCTGATTTGGGATTAGAGTTGGATGTATTTTAGTTGTGCCACCATATCCAATCTAATTTATAAGTCTGATTTCGTAATTAATGAATGATATGAGATTGTACGACCGTGGGATTTAGTTGATCAATCAGGGATTAAGATTGAATTAGATTCTTATTCCTACAATTTGATTATGCTAGCATGTGGTGATATTGGATTCTACCGTTTCAGATATTTGATTCGAGGTAGAGATCTTGGATGCGAAGACCATTAACATGAGCTTCTCAACAGGTGGGTATTTCCTACCCTGGTCAGGTAGTTTTAATGCATACACATTTAGATGCATGATCATCTTATATGATAATGTTACCATGACTCTGTTCTTATTTACTCTTGCGCTCGATACTTTACCATTGGATTTTAACTCCATTGCTGCTATCATGTTTGATTTTATCATGATTAGGAGTTATATATATAGGTGATGTAAGTAACCTAGAATTTGTTTAGATAAGTGCAAATAGTAAAGTCCGGATGACAACCTGACTGTAAAATTGGGTAAAAAGGTCATCTGTAGGTAGATAATGTCTTGAACCTAGGGTTAATTCTAGTACCCTTAGGTTGCATGTTTACCACCGACCATGTATTGTGTAAATGGTCAGGTGAATGGTACTTAGTGTGTTGCTACGGACCGGTGGTCCTAGCTTGATATAATCAGTTTGAGTACGACTCTCTATAGGATAGAGAGTGTGTCGATCAGTTAAGTATGACTCTCTACAGGATAGAGAGTGTGTCCATCAGTTGAGTACGACTCTCTATAGGATAGAGAGTGCGTCGATTAGATTGGTATGACTTTCTATAAGATAGAGAGTGTTATGATCAGTTTAGTATGACTCTCTGCAGGATAGAGAGTGCGTTGATCTGATTAGTATGATTTTCTGTAGAATAGAGAGTCTATGGTGGATGTCTGTATGTGAGACATTGCATTCATGTCATTTGCATGCACGCTGGCGACGTGGTTTCCCTTGTGGTTGAGAGGGTCGCCAGTCATCATGCCTCCACGGTTACTCATAGGAGGGGTAACCGGTGTGAGGGCAGAGCATTGTGGTGCCGCACTCTACCACTATAGACGGTCGTAGTGGGATTTACGTGTCGTAGTCCTGTGTGTGTGGCACTCGACCACTCATGGGTAGTAACTGTCGGAGTGGTCAACAACAGGGACCCCCATCGTGTAGCTTGCTCTTCACGCTTATATGCTACTCGATCATACTGCCCACTCGGCCACTCGAGAGTAGTGATTGGCGTTGAGTTGGGACAGTTGTCATGCTCGAGCCACCGAGGCCACACTGGGGTCGTGGTAGCTTTAGGGTGAGCGGACATGACCATGCATGCTACATTGTCGTGACTTATGACATTTTTGCATATTGCCATATATATACATTTATGCATATATATATATATATATATATATATATATATATATATATATATGGATGATTGTTATTAGTATACATATATAGATAAAGTGTATATATATATGCTTATTGTGATGCTGCATTTGATTGTACTTTGTTTGTTGCATTTGGTTGTACATCATCTTCATACATGCTACCCGCATTGCTTATACGGTCGTGTAGGATACCTGTATAGTTGTTGGATTGTCTATTGCATTCTTTGACCTGTATTTATGTCGTTATATGGTTTAGAGCAGACTTCCTGTATATGTATATATTGTGGATATGTGCTCAGGTTGGATAGGTGTAGCGTAGCAGACATTCAAGTATGTCTGCATTTTATATTGGTTTTTGGTTAGAAGGTATATACATGGATATGTTATCATGCTAGTGATACCTGTAGATTTTTCTATCGAAATACATGTGATATTGATATATACATATTTTTCTATTACCTACTGAGTCTTACTCACCACCACGGACCCTGAGTTTCTCTGTCGCCCAGGTAACAAGTAGCCGACTTCGTGATGGACTTAGAGCACCGCTGGCTGGCATTGTCTCATCTCAACTCCGAGAGTCCGAATTTTTGTGTTTTCATTGGTGTTCCGATATGGATTTGGTTTATGTAATGTTTTGTAGTGATTGGACACTGTAAATGTTGTACCTTTCTTTTTCTGGTTTTGTTATGGTGTTCTGAGTCGGTGTTAGTCATACCGGTATGCATGTGGGATTGTATCGATGTTGTGTTTTAGTTTTTGCTGTGTTTTGTTTATATATATATATATATATGTTGTTGTTGTTGTTGTGGCCTACGGGCCTTATATTAACACGAGATGTTGCCACGTACAGGGGAGATGTTGTCCGTTTGCTTTTTGGCACGCCATACTCTCGGGGCGTGATAGCTAGAGGGGGGTGAATAACTCGTTTCGTTCGTCGATGGAATTCAATTGCGTTCGCTTGCCTATGATTATTAGTACACAGTGGAATATAAAGATAATACAACAATCACAATAACAAGCACACAAACACAAGGATATAATGTGGTTCGGAACTGAACGGTTCCTACTCCACGGATCGAGCTCTAAAGAGCTCTAGCGATGCTACAAACACACCACTATGCAAACACTCCTTCTCGACACAAGTCGGAGGTGGAGAAATCTCGTACAATTGATTACAACACTAATACAAAAGACAAACAAGCAAATACAATGCAAATACGAAAACAAGTAAAGAGAACTTTACAACACTTTGCTTTTGATTGCTTGAATGCTTGGTAGCTTGGATTGCACTTGGAGACCCTGATTTGCAACAGAAAATCGCCCCAAAAGCCCTCAAGAAATCGTTGCATTTTCCTCCTTCAAGAGCTCCATTTAAAGCCTCAACCTATGCTAGAAATCGCCGATCAGTCGACTGCTCAGGACCATCTGTCGACTGATGCCACTGTTGTCGTGAGACAACGGCTAGATCCATGCTGAAAAAATCCAATGGATCCATCATTAGTCGACTGATTTTGACCATCAGTCGACTGTTCGAGCCTCCACTCGACTGCTAACCCCAGCAGTCGAGTTAGACTCTATTCTATGCCTGAAAAGCTGAGCACCAGTCGACTAATCACATGATCAGTCGACTGCTAGGCCAATTCCCGTAGTCAAACCCTAGTTGACTCACGTCAGTTGACTGTCACATGACACTAGTCTACTGGCACACCTCAAACATGAGGTTTTAACCCAAGTATAGTTCCCCCATACTTGCTAGACCACCCTTAGCCTAGACCTATGCCTTCTAGCCACCTCCGTCAGCCTCACGCCTCTCGGATCCCTCCAAGTCATCCATGACTTGTTCATCCATTGCGCTAGCCTTCAGATGCTTCCATCGGCTATGTCATGCTAACGATGTCTACACCGCCAAAGCACATTGGACTTACGCTGCCAAGACTCCGCTTGGACTTTACGCCGCCAACCATTGGACTTCAAATGCCAAGACTCAATCTTGGACTTTCCCTTGCCAACCCATGTTGGACTTTCCATGCCAAGACCCATGCTTGGACTTTCCCAAATGCCAAGTGTCCCACTTGGACTTTCCATGCCATGTACCCATGACTTGGACTTTCCATTGCCAAGACCCATGCTTGGACTTCTCATGCCAAGTACTCAAGACTTGGACTTTCCCATGACAATCACATTTTCATATGTTTTTGTTGAACATCAAAACATCTCTCGAGTCAAGCTCGAGTCCTGATCAATCGTGACCTGAGCCGATTGCACCAACACTTGGAGAGTCCCTAAGTCAATAGGAACACTAAACCATCAAAATTAAGGGCAAAAGTTCAAACTTGAACTTTCACTCACCTTAAATTGATACACACCCTAAACAACTTTCCTAATCAATATCCAATGGATTTTCACCCATTCTAATGCTTTCCAAAGCATATCCTAGGGTTAGGAGTGGTTAGGGAACCTTACCATAGCTGAAATTGGGCTAAACAAACCTTGTTTACTTGAAATCAGACTTGGCAATTGATTCTTGACAGTTACCAGTCGATTGCCATTGACTCCAGTCGACTGCCAACAATGGCAGTCGATTGATAACTGCAAAATGCAGTTTTCAGCTTTCAGAAACCAATTTTCGAAAATCATAAGCAATTATATGTAATTTGAAAAATAGTGAAGCTTCATACGTATAATACTTATACCAAATGCAATGGGTGAAAAACAATTTACCCATAAAATAGTGAGTTTGATACAAAGTTCAAAAATGAGAAAAACTTTATTGTTTTAAGCTCACTTTGTATCAACATTATCAATGGTGACCTCTATCAAAAGATAGACTACACCAAAGTTTTTCAAAATGATTTTGAAATAGTTTTAAAACCTTATATTGAACCATGGTCTATGGGCTTGATGCACATGACTTGTACACAAGCTTTCCTTATGATTCATACATGGTATAAGTTTAGTTTAAGTTCATCTAGATGCAAAAACTATGTACCTTGAACTTAACTCATTTCCTAACATTTCACATGTGTTTAGGGTGTATAAATACACAAACATGTCAATGTAATGTGAGATGTGGGTTTTGTTCATCCTAAACAAGGATTTCATGCATTTTCTAGGGCAACACTACTTGATTCCCTTATACATGGGACTTCAAGTCATGCCATAGTCCTTAAATTAATTTTAATTACTTTAATTGCATGAATGACCATGGCATTGTTGGTGCAATCGGCCCAGGTCACGATTGACCAGAACTCGAGCTTGGCTCGAGAGATGTTTTGATGTTAGACAAAAACATATGACAATGTAATTATCATGGTAAAGTCCAAGTCATGAGTACTTGGCATGGAAAGTCCAAGTGGGACACATGGCATTTGGGAAAGTCCAAGCATGGGTACATGGCATGGAAAGTCCAAGTGGGACACTTGGCAATTTAGGAAAGTCCAAGTCTTGAGTACTTGACACAAGGGAAAGTCCAAGCATGGGTCTTGGCATGGAAAGTCCAACATGGGTTGGCAAGGGAAAGTCCAAGCATGGGTCTTGGCATGGAAAGTCCAACATGGGTTGGCAAGGGAAAGTCCAAACTTGAGTCTTGGCATTTGAGAAGTCCAAGGGGTTTGATATTGGCGGCGTAAAGTCCAAGGGTGGAGTCTTGGCAGCATAAGTCCAATGGTTGGCGGCGTAAAGTCCAAGCGGAGTCTTGGCGGCGTAAGTCCAATGTGCCTTGGTGGTGTAGACACCGTTAGCATGACATAGCCGATGGAAGCACCTGAAGGCTAGCGCGATGGATGAACAAGTCATGGATGACTTGGAGGGATCCGAGAGGCGTGAGGCTGATGGAGGTGGCTAGAAGGCTTAGGTCTAGGCTAAGGGCGTGGTCTAGCAAGTATGGGGACACCATACTTGGGTTAAAACCTCATCCTTGAGGTTGGCAGTCAACTGGCATTATGGTTGGTTCGACTGCCGAGCGTCGACTAAAGCTCGACTGCCACTTAGGGCTGAAATTGCCTTGGTAGTCGACTGCCCATTGGAGCAGTTGACCCCTAGCAGTCGACTGCCATGGATGGCGATCGCCGCTGAGTCTGCGAACACGAATGCGCCGTAGCCGATCGGGCGTACATTACGCGGCAATCCGCCAATGTTGGCGATCGGTGAGAGTCCCGTTAGAACTTGTCCAACGTGGATTGAGTCGTTGTCTCACAGCTACAGTGTTGGCAGTCGACTGGGGACTTATGGCAGTCGACTGCCAGGCGGAAATCTAGCCCGACGCAGGTTAAAAAGGGGAGCTCGTGGAGGATTTCGGCATTGGTTCGTTGGGAGCTTTCTTGGGGCGATTTGAAGGCGATTTGCAGGTGCATTTCAGGGCCCTTCAACCTCATCCAAGTAACCAACAAGCAAAGTGCTCAAACCCTAGTTTTGTAAAGTGTTCTTTACATTTCCTTGTATTTTGCTTGTATTTTCGTGTATTACTTTTGTAATCTGTTGTAAGAGGTTTCTCCGCCTCTGACGTGTTGTCGAGAAGGAGTTTATTGTGCTTAGTGGTGTTTGTGGCATCGCTAGGGTTCGTACGAACCCAATCCGTGGAGTAGGAACCGTTCGGTTCCGAACCACGTTATATCTCGTGTTATGCTTGTGTTCTTGTTGTATTTTCATTATTGTTTATTCCGCTGCGTACTAACAAGAATTATAGCAAGCAAACGCGAACGAATTCCATCTACGTATGAGCACGACGCTATTCACCCCCCCCTCTAGCGGCCTCAAATCTCCTACAATTGGTATCAGGGCCCGGGGATCTTCTACGGACTAACCGCCGAGAGCTAAAGAAGCTAGGGGGTGAAGATAGAAGTCCAAGAACAACTAGGATGGGATATCAACACACCGATCCCTTACACCTTTTATGGACAAGAAGGGTTTAGGCAATGGAGTGCACGGACCGAAGACTTCTTAATGATGAGGGACTTTGAAGAGTGGTCCGTTTTGATGGAAGGGTTCCAATTTCCAAGAGGGCCTAAAGGAGTGTTCCTCAAAATGAAGGAGTGGACTGAAGAACAACTCCGAGAATTCGAGAGGAGTAATAAGGTAATCAAATTTTTGAGTGATTTGATCCCTAATGATATCTTGTGTAGCCTAGGTGAATACAAGGATGCCAAGGAATTTTGGAATGAATTGGCAAAATATCATGAAAACCCTCAACCGGTCCAAGAAGAAGAAGAAGATGTAGAATGCTAATCGGTTCAATCGGAAGAGGCCGAAGAAGCAAGCTCTTCCTCACAAGCAAGTGAGGATTCGGAAGTTGAAGAAGAATCAACATCCGAATCAGAAAAGGTGGAAGAAGTGGAAGAAGCATCCACTTCTAGGATTGAGGAGGAGAGACCATCCTCAACATCAGAGCAAGAGCAAAATCAAGAAGAAGCTTCTACTTCCTGTCAAGAAGAAGAGCAAGTTCAAGCTTCCACCACGACCTTAGGTAACTCAAACATATCAATTTGTAATAAAAAATCATATCATATGTTTTGAGTGTAGGGAAGCCGGGCACTACAAGAGCAAGTGCCCAAAGAGAGTAAAGAAAGTTCCTCCGGCGCCAAAAGTCAATGAAGTCGGTGTTCCCGCCAAGAAAAGCAAGGAGCAAGTCATTTGCTTCAAATGCAGGCAACCGGGATACTACCGGAATCAATGTCTAAAGGGGAAAAAGAAAGGGAAAAATGGAGCATCACATGTAGGGGGAGCTAAGGCTAACCCTAAGGTATATTTTAGTAATGCTCTTTCTAATTCTTATAGTCAAAAGCATGCTAGAAATAATTTTAGCAATCTTGCTATTTATCAAAAAGAGCATGCTAGAAATAGAGAATATTGCTTAGGAGCTAAGAAAGTCAACCTTAGGAAGAAGGAGAAATTTGGGACTAATGTCCCTAAAAACAATTTACCTAAGGACAAACCTAGGTCAAATAACTCAAGATCAATTTTACCTAGGCAGACCATTTGAAAGGTACAAGAGCATCTAGGTCTCAAACCTAAATGGACTAGGCATATGCCTAGGAAGACTCATGCCCAAGGATTTACTAAAAATTTAAAAATTGGGCAATTAGAAAAGGAAAATCAAGTCTTGAGGTCAAGGTTTGAAATGATGGAGAAGACCCTTGCAAAAATGCAAAATCAATTTCAAGGGTCAAGAGGTCAACATTTAGGGTCTAGAAGTCAAAGCCTAGGGTCAAATGGTCAAAAATTAAGACCTAGGAAACTAGATTCATTCAAGGGCAAACCTAAGCCCAAGGAAACCTATCACAATGTTTCATTTGATTATGGAACTAAACCTAGGAAAACCAAGGTTACTAGGGAAGTTATCCCTAAGAGTAACCATGGTAAGTGCCTAGTGGCTAGGGTTTCTAGGAAACCTAGGGTGGCCACTAAGAAGGTTGCAAGGGGAGTTACCCCTAGAGTCAACCTAGGTAAGACCCAAATGACCAAGGCTAACAAGCCTAGGAGGGTCATTAGGAGGGTATCTAGGGAGGTCATCCCTAAGGAATACCTAATTAACCCAATGAGCTCAAATAGATTTTGGGTTCCTAGGAGCGTGATAGATTCACGCTAGAAGGGTTTAGGGTGTGCCAAACTTGATTGGATGGGTAGTTAACTCAACCATGGTAAAGGTGACATTTTAGGATATTTTCAAGGTTATGGTTACCTTGGAAATACATTTGAGCTTTGATCCTAAAAGATTTTAGGATGTGCCAATTTATTTTTGGAATTATGAAAAATCAATTAAATTGGCACGATTTAGGTTTAGAGGTTAGTGTGTCATTTTGGGTTTTTGGCACACTAGGGAGATTAGTAGTAATATGACAAAATATACTTAATTATATCAAATGGAAACTAATATTAAATTTTAGGTATTATTATACCTATATATTTTATATGTCATGCTTTGTTTGTCATATGTCATGTCATGACATCATGTTTATTTTCATTATTTATATGTCATGATCATGTTTAGGATTAAGGATTTAAATGTCATGTGCTTTAGTTTTATATCATATGCCATGACATCATGATCATTGGCCATGTTTTATTTTTTCTATTATTATGCCATGATCATTTCATGCATTTAATTGATTAAAATTGATTTAAGGACAATGACATGACTTGGAGTCCCATTTATAAGGGAATCGAGTAGAGTTGCCTTAGAAAAATGCATGAAACCCTAGTTTAGGGAGAACAAAACTCACATCTCACATCACATTGACATGTATGTATATTTATACACCCTAGATACATGTAAGATGCTAGGATATGAGTTGAGTTCAAGGTGCATAATTTTTGCATCTAGATGAACTAAAACTCATCTAATTTCAATGGTGGATCATTGGGAAAGCTTGTGTACAAGTCATGTACATTGAGCCCAAGGAATATGATCCAAAATAAGGTTTTGAAAATGTTTTAAAATCATTTTAGAAAACCTTGGTGAAGCCTATCTTTTGATAGCAATCACCATTGATGAGATTTATACAAAGTGAGCTAAAACATTGAAGTTTTTCTTCACTTTTGAATTTTGTATCAATTTCGATATTTTATGGGTAAAATAATTTTCAAATATTTTTCACCCATTGTATTGACTATAAGTAATATACGTATCAAATTTCGTGATTTTTCGATATACGTAGAATTACTTATGACTTTTCAAAATTCGATTCTGATAGTTGAAATTGAAATTTGATTATCGATCGATCATTGTTACTTGTCGATCAATGATCGATGAAATGGTAGGGTTGTTTAGCTCGTGTTCAGCTATGGTAAAGGTCCCTAACCACTCCTAACCCTAGGATATGCTTTGGGAAGCATTAGAAAGGGTGAAAATCTATTGGATATGGATTAGGAGAGTTGTTTAGGGTTTGTGTCAAATTTAAGGGTGGAAGAGTTCATGTTTGAACTTAGAACCTTAATTTTGATGGTTTAGAATTCCTATTGGCTTAGGGCCTTCCCAAGGACATTGTTGGTGCAATGGTCAAGGGGGAGCAAACCTTTAGGGGGAGTTATCCATCTTGGGATGATGGATGTATTTCTCCTCTTGAAGGGGGAGAAGTTATTCGGAGAGTATCATCAATTGGGAAAATTGATGGGTTTTTGATACCCAATTTGGAAATTGGGAGAGTGAATAGGATTGCCTCTCTTGAGTGATATGGGACTTATCACTAGGAAGATGGTAGACATCCTAGGTTTTTTTGGACCAAGGGGGAGATTGTAAGATCTCATTGGAACATGAGACTTTGACCTCCTTGGAGAGATAACCTTTTTGATGTTAGTAAAAAAGGGGGAGAATATTTGGGGAAGAATATTTTGGAGAAGGTTAAATTACCAATTTGGGATAATTTATAAGGAGTTTTTGAGTTAGATGGTCTAACTCAAATGGTTTGTTTTATTTGGTTTTTGTCAAACATCAAAAAGGGGGAGATTGTTGGTGCAATCGGCCCAGGTCACGATTGACCAGGACTCGAGCTTGGCTCGAGAGATGTTTTGATGTTAGACAAAAACATATGACAATGTAATTGTCATGGTAAAGTCCAAGTCATGAGTACTTGGCATGGAAAGTCCAAGTGGGACACTTGGCATTTGGGAAAGTCCAACATGGGTTGGCAAGGGAAAGTCCAAGCATGGGTACTTGGCATGGAAAGTCCAAGTGGGACACTTGGAAATTTAGGAAAGTCCAAGTCTTGAGTACTTGGCACAAGGGAAAGTCCAAGCATGGGTCTTGGCATGGAAAGTCCAACATGGGTTGGCAAGGGAAAGTCCAAGCATGGGTCTTGGCATGAAAAGTCCAACATGGGTTGGCAAGGGAAAGTCCAAGCTTGAGTCTTGGCATTTGAGAAGTCCAAGGGGTTTGATATTGGCGGCGTAAAGTTCAAGGGTGGAGTCTTGGCAGCATAAGTCCAATGGTTGGCAGTGTAAAGTCCAAGCTGAGTCTTGGCGGTGTAAGTCCAATGTGCCTTGGCGATGTAGACACCGTTAGCATGACATAGCCGATGGAAGCACCTAAAGGGTAGCGCGATGGATGAACAAGTCATGGATGACTTGGAGGGATCCGAGAGGTGTGAGGCTGATGGAGGTAGCTAGAAGGCTTAGGTCTAGGCTAAAGGTGGTCTAGCAAGTATGGGGACACAATACTTGGGTTAAAACCTCATCCTTGAGGTTGGCAGTCGACTGACATTATGGCCGGTTCGACTGCCAAGAGTCGACTAGAGCTTGACTGCCACTTAGGGGTGAAATTGCCTTGGCGGATCGCTCATTGGAAGCGACCGGCGATGATCGACATCCTTTGATGGCGCATCGGCCGATTGTTTGAGTTGCGAAGCTGTATCGTAGCGATCGGGCCGGATATGACGTGCGGCGACCGCCAATGTCAGCGTGGATTGAGCCGTTGTCTCTCACAGCTCTGATGTTGGTAGTCCTTTGAGGACTTATGGAAGTCGACTACGGTGAAATCTAGCCGCCTTGAGTTAAAAAGGGGAGCTCATGGAGGATTTCGGCATTGGTTCTTTGGGAGCTTTCTTGGGACGATTTGAAGGCAATTTGCAGGTGCATTTCAGGGCCCTTCAACCTCATCCAAGCAACCAACAAGAAAAGTGCTCAAACCCTAGTTTTGTAAAGTGTTCTTTACATTTCCTTGTATTTTTCTTGTATTTTCGTGTATTACTTTTGTAATCTGTTGTAAGACATTTCTCCGCCTCCGACGTATTGTCGAGAAGGAGTTTATTGTGCTTAGTGGTGTTTGTGGCATCGCTAGGATTCGTACGAACCCAATCCATGGAGTAGGAACCGTTCGGTTCCGAACCACGTTATATCTCGTGTTGTGCTTGTGTTCTTATTGTATTTTCATTATTGTTTATTCCACTGTGTACTAACAAGAATTGTAGCAAGCAAATGCGAACGAATTCCATCTACGTACGAGCACGATGCTATTCACCTCCCCCTCTAGCGGTCTCAAATCTCCTACAGGCATAACTGATAGCATAAATAAACATTAGCAATGATCATGATGTCATGGCATAAAGATGAAATCTAAGCATACATGACATTTAGGGATGAAATAGACTATAGGGATGTACCCAAAAAAAATTTCATTTCATTAATCAGGAAGTTAAAAGGTAGCGCCTTACATATGTAAAGGAAAAAAAACAAAAGAAAATCAAAATACATTGGACGACTATCTAAGATGTAAGGTCATCAGTGTCCATGGTCATCGACTGTGAATCGCCAGCAGCAGGAGGATGTCCAGGTGCAGGAGGGTGGAGAAGCTCTAGGAGCTCCTACTACTACCAATCCAATGTCCCCAGCTGGGAGATGACCAAAGATTGGAACTCCCAGTGCTCCTAGCAAAACGCTTGGTGCTCCAAACGAATCTCCTCGTACTCTAGATGAAGCTCCACAAAATGGGTATCTATCACCTCCACAAATGCATCGAGGCGCACTACGAAGGTCGAGTCTAGCACAGCGTCACCCTCTGCATCAGCACCCTCTGCAGCGTCACCCTCTGCAACATCACCGTCAAGTGCTGGAGCAGTGCTTGCCTGCTGTCGTCTAGCGGCCTAGGTCATGGATCCCTCGAAGGGCTTCAAGCCCACTAAAGAAAAACTCTGTGCATTCATACGGTCATACTTGGTGGATATTGTAGGGGATCGATCGGCCGGCTAGAGGGGGGTGAATAGCCCTCAATCGTTGGATAACAGAATTTGCTCATCTACAAACAAGATTAGCGCAACGGAAACAACAAGACAAGAAAATCAAGCAAAGAAAGACAAAGCAAAGGAAACAAACAATGCTAACACAAAGTCGTAACGTGGTTCACAGCTACGCCACTAATCCACGATCCCGATTCGTCCAAGGTGAATCACTCCTTTGTCAAATCCACTAAATCTCTCCTTTGCACCAAGCTAGGTGGAGGTAACCTCTTTTACACAAGGATCACTCTTCTACAATAGAATGAAGATTAGAACAAGTAGAAGAGTCGAAAAACCCTTAGAGCACTTTGGGAGATGTTATGAGTTGAAGCATTAGGTTCCCAAAGCCCCACACCCTTCCTCTTTATAGAGGAAGAGGGTTTCTTCCCGTTGACACAGGAGCAGTCGACTGATGTCCCTATCAGTTGACTGGTCATGTAGCCGTTGCCCAATAACGGCTGCTTTCCACGTTGGATTTCATCCAACGGTACCGACATCAGTCGACTGATATTGCCATCAGTCGACTGATGCTCGATCAGTCGACTGCTCTGCGAGCTCGACTCCATTCTGTGCTCGAAACACTTGCAACCAGTCGACTGATGCCTTCATTAGTCGACTGTTGGCACTTGAACCAAACTCGAACACTAGTCGAGTCACCGTCGACTTAGAGTAGTCGACTACCATAACATGGTAGTCAACTGATGTCGGGAAATCCCATCCGACACTTAGCCAAATGGCCAAGTTTCACCTAAGAGCGCTACCCGTTTCCCGGGATACATTTGCTCACTCTCATCCCTCGGAGTCCCTCGCCTTTGAAGTTATCTTCGTCCGGCCACGTTCCTCGGATGCTCCAAGTGCACGGCTCTACAGCGCCATCCTTCGCATCTCACCCTGAAGTCTACTTCCTCCGGCTTCACTCCAAGCTCCTCGTCCGGCGGTCCCTCGGATGCTCCAAGTGCATGGCTTCCGCAAAGCCATCCTTCTCCGACTCAAGGACCGAGTCATGAGAGGTAAAACTCGCCAAGGCTCCATGTGCGAATTACTAAGCCCTGTAAGACTCCAACGCACATATCAAATCATAATAACAATCTAACTTAAACTCTTTGCCACACACATCAAAACCTTATCATGGAAAGAGATTGCCCTAATAGATATGGGCTTAATGACCCCTTTGGTTATGTCGATGCCGACGGAACCAAGCCACTCAGTGAGCACGTGACCAAAGGGCATGTGGACTTTGCCATTGTTTGGCTTAATGAAATGAATGATGCAATGGAATGTGTTCAGACTAATATTCACATCTAAACTTTAGTGGAATTCATGCATAAGAAACAGATGTGGGGGCCGAACCAAAGCCAACCCACAGGTGGCTATGGGAAGGATGCAATGAGCAATGACCTTATAAAGGACATTGTTAGGAGCATAAAGATTGTTCGAGGGGAAAAGATTAACATTTAATGGACAAGGACTGTGATAGAATTGATCATGAAGGGAGTCTAGGGAAATGTCCTCAAAAGGGGACGGAAGAGGCTCACCCAAAAAAGGATAGAAAAGAAACTCCCTCTCGGATGGGCGACATCCGAGAAAGTCGACCCAGATCTGGGGAGTGAAGTCCAGATCATGTTGAGCAACGCGAGTCTGGTACCTCCCCTCTCCAATCGATTGCAAGTTATTGAAAAATTCTGAAAGCAAAGTAGAATTGACTGAGTGTTCACAAAACACCAAAGACTCAAGGTTGTAGAAACGAATGATCTAGATAATGTTAAAGCAGTGGTCTTGAAAGAATTTGGGGTCCAATGCTCGAGGAGGAATGAGTTGAATTTGTTTTTGTGAAATGCAAGCTCATGGCCCGGAGTGGGAAAATGATCATCAGTAGACAGTTGAGGGTTCGACGAGCCCTTAACGACAGGTGGTGGACCGGTACGTTTAGATGCAAAATGCTTAGTTCTAAGTATGTATATTGAAAGAAAGGAAGAATACAGGTTAAAAATGTATGATGATGATGAATGCATCACAAAAACAAATAAAGACAACAGTGATTAGTGAATCAAGAGTAGATAAACAAAAAAATCCAAGAGTAGGGGTGAGGGTTTACCTAGGAGGCATGGTGGAAAGCTGCTAATGACCAAAAACGGTGCCGGAGTTGAGGTTCCACTAAGCCCTAACTGAAGGGGTAGGCTGTGGTGGAGACGGGGGCTTAAAACGGTGAGAGGAGAGGGTCCTTGAGCCGAAAGAGACTTCGAGCATGAGAACCAACTAGTGAGATCGTCAAAAAAAGAGAGAAGGGCGAGAAGAACTCGGTGGAGGAATGTGGAGGAGGAAATAGGACGGGCTTCGGGTTTTTCGCAAGTTGAATCAGACCGATTTACCCTAATATTTGTGACATCAATTGAACTGACAAACTACACTAGTCGGTGATAGAAGCGGTCAGGCGCGATTAGCTATGAAGCATTCGTAGGCGCGTGATCGGTACGAATATCGACAGTCGATTGATGTAGATCAGTCGAACTGGGTGATCGACTATGGAGTATTCTGTGAGTGCGGCAGTCGACTACCACAAGTGGCAGTAGACTGCTCAGTGAACCGGGATGACCTGGTCTGGGACACACTTATCAGTCGAACTAGTGACAAACGTCAGCCGACTGATATTAGACTAATAGGTTTTTCAGCTAGGTTGGTAAATGCGTAACTAATTCAAGAAAGGTAAAAAATTCACGATATTTTATGGACACCCTTTTGAAGTCATTTACTATCAAGGAAAAATAAGTTGAAAAATATATCTTTTTCAGATTTTAATATTGACACTAACTTGAAATCTAGCAAAAACTTTAAGGGTTTTCACAAATTTATACCACTTTTGCTGATCAAGTAAAAACTGTTTTTCAAAGTATGTTTAAAATAAACATGATGTCATGACATGACAAGACAAACAAAGCATGACAAGTATAAATATTAAGGTATTAAATACCTATATTTTAATATTAATTGTCATTTGTTATTATTTAGTCCATTTTGCCATATTATTACTTATCTCCCAAGTGTGCCAAAAACCTAAAATGACACACTATGACTTCTAACCCTAATTGTGCCAATTTGATTGATTTTTCAACTTCCATAAATTATATTGGCACATCCTAAAAACCTTTAGGATATAAAAATCATCCTTATTTCCAAAGTACCCAATTACCTTGGAAATGACCTAAAATGTCACCTTTACTATGGTTAGGTTAACTACCTATCCATTTAAGGTTGGCACACCTGAACCCATTTAGCGTGAATCGATCATGCTCTTAGGAACCCAATACCTATTGGAGCTCTTTGTATTTACTAGGTATTTCTTAGGGATAACTTCCCTAGATACCCTCCTAATGACCCTCCTAGGCTTAGAAGCTTTGGTCATTTGGGTCTTACTTAGGTTAACTCTAGGGGTAACTCCCCTTGTAACCTTCTTAATGGCTTCCCTAGGTTTCCTTAAAACCTTAGCCACTAAGCACCTACCTTGGTCAACCTTAGGGATGACTTCCCTATTGACCTTGTGTTGGATCGAAGCGGATCGCTAGAGGGGGGGTGAATAGCGATAAAACCTTGTTTTTCTTTTCTTTTCGTTCGTTCGTTAAAACCCGAGTACACAATGAATTGCAGTGGAAAGATAAGCGATAAATAAAAGAAGACGAATATTTTTTACTTGGTTTGTAGCCTTCGGCTACTACTCCAATGCCCTAGTGGTCCTTGACCACGTACGGAGGGCAAAAACACTAAAGAACTCCTCCTCGTTAGAGGTAGGAGTTAATCGATACAAATAGAACACAAAACTTGAGGTAGAGGGACACTCCCCCTCTCCTCGTTACGATAAAAGCTCCGAGAAAGTACAGTAATGAAATGAAATAAAAACTTAAACCGACGTAACAAAATGAAAGCAATTAAAACCTAGACGTTGGAGAAGAAGCACTTCGTTGTCGGAAAGTTGTAGCTTGGCGGAGGCTTTTGGAAGCTTAGAATTGATGATGAAACCCTAGAATAGGCTCTCCTTTTATAGCCTTTGAGCCCCTTTTCGAGAGGAACTTTAGCCAATCACAATTGAGCACCAATCCCCTTGAAATGAGGTAATAGCCTTGACTCCTCAAAGCTGATCCTTGACCATCACCGATCGATAACCATCATCACGATCGGCAAGATCACCGAATGTCCACCGACAAGTCGATACGACCGATTGACAAAGAATGAGTCCTCCAAGCTAGCAGTCGATTGATGCTAGATGAAATGATAAGTTAGCTAAACAATAACATTATTTCAACGCCCTCCGACCGTCCGATCTCGACCTAGACCACCTATGGGATGTCTTGGGTCGGATCTACGCTTAAGTCTATCCCCGTAAAGAGGATACGACCTCACTTACACTCGCACACACATGAGCTTACCTCGATACTTACTGTGTCGCTTTCGCTTCCGGCCTTCCACTCGATTCCTTCGGCTCCCTCCGAAGTCACTCGAGTGTCGCCCGACCACCGCGGCTTCCTCTAGGTGTCGCTAGCCTTCAGCTCCAGCTATAGCAATTTTCTGCACACTCGATTCATCTCGTGAGATAATGACATGAGCTTAACTTTGTATCGTTTTCTATAATCAAAACTCATGTTCGACTTAGGTACCTACTGCACCAACAATCTCCCCCTTTTTGATTTATGGCAAACCCACATACAAAGTTAAGAAAATAACATGCATGAAGAATAATAATGTGCATGAGAAACAAACAATAATAATAAAGATTAGTAGGAGTAGTAAGGATTTTCTTCAAGTACTCCCCCTTGAGGAACTTGATCGAGGGTGAGTTCTGAAAGAAGACCTTAATCCTCCTCCTTGAGGGTTGCTATCTAGGAAGAGTTTAAGTAATTAACATTACTTAAAGTTTGCCTTAGTAAAATGTTTAAGTTAAGAGGTCTTCTTAACTTGGCCCTTTCTCCCCCTTTAAGTAAAACATTAACGTCATAGTGTTTAAAAATAAGTTTGAGTTAAGATTTCTCTTAACTTTGCCTTTACTTATTTTTGATAAAAAGTTAAGTAAGTTTTCAAAACTTAAAGTTAACTTTTGGTCATGTAAATAAATATGAAGTAAGAGTTAAGTTATCAAAAATTAAAATTTTGACCCCTTAACTTTGGCCTTTTTCACCCCCTTTTGCCATATATCGAAAAGAGTAAAGGTCTGTGGAAAACAAAAATAAGTATTAAATTTAAAGTCCAAGCATGTTCCACATTATTTTGAAAATAATATACTGAAAATAAGCTTATCTATAAAATGTTCGACTCATATTTGACTTGATTGATATGAAAGATCAACCAGTCCTGGTCAGAGTCCGTTTATATGTATGATTATACTCCGTGGTTCATGGCGATGCACTAGCTCTACATCTGGAACCAGGAGTAAGGTCCTAACATCTCACGCCATCTACATGGCTAAGTACACAAGCACATTAGTCCTATGTGTTGTGAGATGTATTGGTTCCTTAAATCTATAGGTGCATGATATCTAAGGTATGTCCTATGCTAGTTCCATGAAAATGAAAAGTAAGAAATAGTAGTAAAAAAATATAATTTGTAAGTTCCTATTTGTTAGTGAAAGCGCTAGAGCCAATCATGTGATGATTATTGTATGGACTTTATTGTATCATATTCTTATTTATAAAGGCATGGTTATTATATTTACTTGTATTGGTGCCAAATAACTAAGTATAATAACGTCCTTGAGTAGAAGGTTCTTATCTATATCAATCGATTGGTTGAATCGATAATGAGATGATATAGAGAACACTACTCTTAATCATTCCTAGTCAAGTCTTAACATTCAGGGACAATGTTAATGCGTAGAGACTAGCATGTAGGTCAACTTGATGACTTAATCTCACAAGTCATGGATATGAGATATCAAGTTGACACATGGGTATGCATTGGAGAATGTATACTGAGTGGCCCGCCATGAGAAAGTATCATGTATCATTATATGAGTGTCATATACTTTCTCATGTGGCTATTAGTATGACTATTAGTCCTTAGACCCGAAGTCACCATGGTTCTCTACATAAGGAGTTCCATACTTTGGCTTCGTCAAACGTCACCCGTAAATGGGTGGACTATAAAGGTGATTACTGGATATGTAACAAATTATGCGGAGGGATGTGAGTGATGTAGATGGGATCTATCCCTCCTATATGACGGGGGTGACATCGATATTCTTGATAGAGTGAGACCACGAAGTGCATGACCATGCCCAAATGAGTCAATATGAGATATTGAGCTCATTTGATTAAAGTGAGTCTACTTGGAGTTCAAGATATAGATTGTACCGAGGATGACACGGTCTATGCCTCAATTGGTCAATCTAGACATCAAGGATAGAGGGGCATTGTCACATATTGTGAGAGTCACAATTAGTAGTCACAAAGGTGATGTTGGAGCTCAATATTCTTGTAACTTGGGTAGCAATGATGTGTTGCTAGATACCACTCATTGTTTATGTTCCTAAATCGGTTTAGGGACATTGCCAAGGTTACAAGAACTTATAGGGTCACACACTAAGGGCAATTAGATGAAGATTAGGTTCATATGATGAACCATGAGGATTAGGTTCATGGGATGAACCAAATTGGATTAAGAGTAATCCTAATTAGACTAATTGAGTTTGACTCAATTTGATTCAAGTGTTGAATAAGTCTAATTTAGATTTGATTCATCAAATCAATTTAAATTAATGAATAGAGATTCATTAAATTAAATTTACTTGAATCAAATGGTTGGATTTGATCAACCATGGGAGATAAGAGGTCAAGTTTGACTTGACTTGAGAGGGAAGATGAAAGGTCAAGTTTGACTTGACCAAATGTCATGTCATGATGATGACTTGGCATGGCCGGCCAATGATGATGCTCCACATCATCATTGACTTAGCATGTGGTGCCACCTCATGAGGGAGACCGAGAGCCATTGGCTCTTGGAGGAGTTACATGCATGCATGTAACCCCCGCGCCCCCCCCCCCCTAAGAAAAGTGGCCGACCACTATTACCATTAGATGGGAATTCATTTTGTGAGTTACACAACTTCATCTTCTTCCTTGGATCACCCTCTCAAGCTCACCCAACCTCCTTGGCCGAAATTTCTAAACGGTGCTAGCACACTCTAAGGTATTTTTCTCCACCTATTGCTTGTGTGGATACCAATAGAGGAGTGTGCACTTGACACTCTCGAGTTCCGGCGAACCTTTTGGACGAGCGGGATTTGCGAAGGGCGTCGCATCGAAGGTAACTTCTTATCATGTAGATCTAGAGTAGATCTAAAGGTATTAAACACATACATGTTAGTTTTATATTGTATACTTCGCATGGATCCATGGCCGGGGCTTCCGAGGTTTCCGCAACGCAAAAAGCGGTTTTTGCGGCTCGGAAAGTCCAACAGTGGTATCAGAGCCACATGCGAAGCATGTTTGTGTTTCATTTTTATGGTTTTTATATTAGATATAAAAATTACAGAATTTTATGTTTCTGGAAATTTCCTACTTTTATAGAATTTTTGGGTATTTTTCTCGAAGAGTCGAAGCAACGAGTGTTGGGACACTTGTCGGCTTCAACCACCGAGAAAAACTCTCCGAAACGGCGAGTTCTTGCTTTAGGTTTTTGAGATAGTGACTTAAGTCATTGTAAGATCGTAGTAGAGACACTCGCAAAGTTTATTTTGTGAGTAGGGGCGCTGCCCCTATCCCCGAAAGGGGCCTTGTCCCGCGATCGCGCCCGAAAAACCGCTTAGCGGGACCGTTACGGAGAGGTGACTCATAAAATTGAAAAAAAAAGGAAAAATTATAGAAATTTTCTGTAAAAATATATAATTTAGAATTATGTATAATTCTGTGATTGTCATGGCCCATTGAACCCAATTTTATTGGATTATGATGTGTTGTAATTCATAATACGGCCTGCGTGTCATTTTTGTGGTTGTGTGTGTTGTATAGTGTATGCGACCTGCGCGTCGTACCTCTTCTTTTGAAATTCTAGTTGTAAATAGTTTTAGACTCGAATGTAACTCGAGTTTCATATTTGTAATGTACAAAATGGAGCGATGGAAAGTCCACTTGTAGACGAAGTTACGAGAAGGGTGCCGACGACACATGGTGGTCAAAGGAAGCGCTTGGAGAAGCCGCTAGCCTTAGGTTGACTGTCCAATCTTCTCATTGACTTGAGAAGATCGTAGTAGGGCCATGACTACATCACAGTTAATTATATATACATATATATATATATATATATATATATATATATATATATATATATATATATATATATATATATATATATTGATTTTGCTTGTATGTATGTGATGCATGCTAGTAGAATAATACTTGTATGTATATGATGCATGCTAGGATAATTTTCTTGTATGTATATGATGCATGCTAGAATAATGTATGTATGTATGTGATGCATGCTAATATAGGATAATAAAGGCCTTAATGCGTATATGATACACATTACGATTAGATTAGATCTTAATCGAATCAACTCGTAAATGCCTACCAGGTCCTTGATACCCATCACTACCTCGATCATTTGTAGTTGTTGAATCTGCCAAAGCAGAGCAACGCATATTATCTTGGTAGGGTGTGGAGGGACAATCTTGGTCCACCTATCACGGCTTGGGTTAGAGTAAGCTCAATTAGATTGAGTAAAACTAGTTAACTCAATTGGATCGAGTAGAACTATAGATATATTCCAACCGTTGGAAAGATAGGATAAGATCGCATTTACACTAAATCTTGGGCGATTTAGCCAAATCTAACTCAAGGTCTTTTGTAAATGTGGGTCTTGATCCTATAAACAAGAGTTGCATAGAGATGTAATCGGTAATGTGTTACCCACCAATCATACTAAGTCTTGGGCGATTTAGCCAAAGCTAACTCAAGGCTTAGTATGATGTGGATCTTGTCCCGCAAGAATTATAGCTAGTTTGTATGAATCTAGTAAATGTGGTTTGACCACATCCATAACTCGATTCTATAAAATTCCTATAATTCAGTGGGAGCATCATTTGATTAAAGGCCTAATTAAATGATAAAAGGAATATGATATTAATTCTCTGCATTGTATGTTGTAGATTACTATGTCGACAAACACAAACACTCTCTCTCTGCATTCTGTCCTTAAGAAGGACAAGCTCAATGGAGCAAATTTCCTAGACTGGTACAGGAACCTGAGAATTGTTCTCACCCAAGAAAGGAAGTTGTACGTCCTGGAGCAGCCCATTCTGGAGGCACCTCCTACCACTGCCTCGCGAGCTGACAAAGATGCTTACAAGAAGCATCAAGATGATGCATTAGATGTGTCATGTCTAATGCTTGCGACCATGAACTCTGAGCTTCAGAAGCAACACGAGTTCATGAATGCTTATGATATGGTTGGACATCTTCATCAACTATATCAAGGACAAGCAAGGCATGAGAGATATGAAGTCTCTAAGGCATTGTTTGGGTCCAAAATGCAAGATGGGACTCCCGTAGGTCCATATGTACTCAAGATGATTGGGTACGTAGAAAACCTATAAAGGCTGGGATTCCCACTTGGCCAAGAGCTGGCCACTGACCTGATCTTGCAATCTTTGCCACAAGCCTACAATCAATTTGTCATAAATTATAACATGAATGAAATTGATAAGCCACTGCCTGAGATGCTCAGCATGTTGAGAACTGCTGAGCTTAACCTTAAGAAGGGAAAATTTGACACCATTTTGATGGTGCACAAAAATAAAGGCAAGGGAAAGCCTAAAGGTAAGGGAAAGTCCCAAGCCATGGGAAAAGGCAAAGAACTTAAACCCAAAGGAGGGGTAGCCAAGGAAGGGGCTTTCTTCCACTGCAAGGAAGCTGGACACTGGAAGCGTAACTGCAAAGCTTACCTGGAAGATCTTAAGAAGAAAAGAAGTGAGACTTTTACTTCAGGTATAAATGTTATAGAAGTCAATCTATCTATTTCTTCATCATGGGTATTAAATACCGGATGTGCAGGCGCTGAGAAATAGCAGGGCATTGACAAAGGGCGAGGTGGACCTACGAGTAGGCAATGGAGCAAGGGTTGCTGCTATTGCTGTAGGAACTTATGATCTATCTCTGCCCTCTAGGCTTGTACTAGAATTAGATGAATGTTGTTATGTGTCTGCTTTGACTAAGAACATAATTTCGGTTTCTTGTTTGGACAAGAAAGGATTTACATTTATAATAAAGAACAAATGTTGTTCAGTTTATTTAAATGATATGTTCTATTGTAGTGCACCTCTAATGAACGGACTCTACTTTCTAGACTTAGAGAGCCCTATCTATAACATAAGTACTAAGAGGTTCAAGTCAAATGAGTTGAACCAAACCTATCTCTGGCATTGTCGCTTAGGTCACATAAATGAGAGTCGCTTATCTCAACTCCATAAGGATGGGCTGCTAGACTCATTTGATTTTGAATCATATGAGACATGCGAGTCTTGCCTTTTAGGCAAGATGACCAAGACTCCCTTTAGTGGACACAGCGAAAGAGCAACAGTTTTGTTAGAACTTATACATAGTGATGTATGTGGTCCTTTCAATGTTGTTGCTAGAGGTGGTTACAGGTACTTCATTACATTTACTGATGACTTCAGTAGATATGGTTATGTGTATCTTATGACACATAAATCAGAATCCTTTGAAAAGTTCAAAGAATTCAAGAATGAAGTACAAAACTAGCAGCAATAAGTATTAAGATACTTGATCGGATCGAGTGGTGAATACCTTAGCCATGAGTTTCGTGACTATCTAGTGAGTGTGGGATTCTATCCCAACTCACTCCTCTGGAACACCACGGTGGAATGGTGTATCGAAAGGAGGAATCGTACCCTATTAGATATGAGTACGATCTATGATGAAGTCACAGATCTTCCTATATCCTTTTGGGGATATGCTCTAGACACAATGACCTTTACCCTTAGCAGTGTACCATCCAAGGTTGTGATAAAGACACCATATCTGATATGGGACGGGGAGAAATCCCAAGATGTCTTTCATGAGGATTTGGGGTTGTGAGGCTTCGTTCGACGTCGAGTCTCGGACAAGCTGGGACCCAAATCCGATAGGTGCTATTTTGTTGGATATCCCAAGGATACAAAGGGATATTACTTCTACATTCCCGATCGGCTACAAAGTGTTTGTGGCAAAGGCTGGGGTTTTTCTAGAAAGGATTTTGTTTCTAGAAAAACTAGTGGGAATACGTTCGATCTTGAAGAAATTCAAGATAAGGACCATATGCTTGAGGCCTTGATGGAGGTTGAGCAGGAACCACAAAGTGTTGTGGGTGATGAGATTGTTGCACAAGAGTTGTGGAATAACCACACTGTTCATGTAGACCTACCTCTTGCGAGTCGATAGAGCGTCGTCGGACTGAGAGATACTCATTTCTCTTGTCTGACCATGATGACGTTATGCTCATTGAGAATGAGCCTGCCTCCTATCAGGAAGCTGTGATGAGCCCAGATTATGAGAAATGGCTAGAGGCCATGAGATCCGAGATGGAATCCATGTACACCAACCAAGTATGGACTTTGGTTGATCCACTTAAAGGGGTCAAACCCATTGGGTGTAAGTGGGTCTTTAGGAGAAAGACTGACATGGATGGACTTACGCATACCTATAAGGGACGATTGGTGGCTAAAGGTTTCAAGCAAATTCATGGTATTGACTATGATGAAACCTTTTCTCCAGTGGCGATGTTTAAGTCCATTCGGATCTTGCTTGCTATTGCAGCATACCACAATTATGAGATCTGGCAAATGGATGTCAAAATCGCATTTCTGAATGGAAACTTACTCTAGGATGTGTACATGACACAACCTAAGGGTTTTGAAGATCCACAACATACTGAGAAAGTATGCAAGCTGCAAAGGCTCATTTATGGGCTAAAGCAAGCCTCTCGGAGCTGGAATCTTCGATTCGATGATGCAATCAAACAGTTTGGTTTCATCAAGAATGAAGATGAACCATGTGTCTACAAAAGGGTTAATGGGAATACAGTTGTCTTCCTTGTATTGTATGTGGATGACATACTGCTCATTGGGAATGACATCCCTTCGCTACAGTCTGTGAAGACTTGGCTGGGGACGTGCTTCTCAATGAAGGACTTAGGTGAAGCAGCCTGTATTCTAGGTATCAAGATCTATAGAGATAGATCTAATAGATTGCTTAGCCTAAGTCAGAGTACATACATTGACACGGTATTACTACAGTTTGTCATACAGAATTCCAAGAAGAGACTTCTGTCGATGTCACATGATGTGAGTCTTTCGAAGACTCAAAGTCCCTCTTCTAGAGAGGAGAGAGACCACATGGATAAGATCCCTTACGCATCTGCTATAGGATCTATCATGTACGGCATGCTGTGTACTCGTCCTGATGTCTCGTATGCTTTGAGCATGACGAGTAGATATCAGTCAGATCTAGATGAGCGTCACTGGATAGCAGTCAAGAATATTCTTAAGTACTTGAGAAGGACTAAAGAATATTTCTTGATATTTGGAGGCGATGAGGAGCTAGCTGTCAAGGGTTACAGTGATGCCAGCTTTCAAACTGACCAGGATGATTATAGATCGCAGTCAGGATTCGTGTTTTGCTTGAATAGTGGCGATGTGAGCTGGAAGAGTTCAAAGCAGGACACAATTGTTGATTCTACAACGAGAGTATATTGCGCATCACGAGGTAGAAGGAAGCGATTTGGATCCGCAAGTTCATTACTGAGCTTGGGGTGGTTCTTAGCATAGCAAATCCCATAGAGCTCTATTGTGACAACAATGGAGCGATTGCACAGGCTAAGTAACCTCGCTCACACTAGCGGACCAAATACATACTACGACGCTTCCATCTCATTCGAGAGATTATCGATAGAGGAGATGTGAAGATTTGCAGAGTACCCACAGAGGCTAACATCGTAGATCCCTTGACCAAGGCTTTGGCACAGGAAAAGCATGATGGTCACACTAGGTCATTGGGTATTAGATACTACGGTGATTGGCACTAGTGCTAGTGGGAGATTGTTAGTGAAAGCGCTAGACTCAATCATGTGATGATTGTTGTATGGACTTTATTGTATCATATTCTTATTTATAAAGGCATGGTTATTATATTTACTTGTATTGGTGCCAAATAACTAAGTATAATAACGTCCTTGAGTAGAAGGTTCTTATCTATATGAATCGATTGGTTGAATCGATAATGAGATGATATAGAGAACACTACTCTTAATCATTTGTAGTCAAGTCTTAACATTCAGGGACAATGTTAATGCGTAGAGACTAGCATGTAGGTCAACTTGATGACTTGATCTCACAAGTCATGGATATGAGATTGTGCTTCGTTCAGTTACGTATTGCTCATGCCTCAAGTTGTGATTGTGATCTGAGTCAGTATCATGGATCATTATATGAGTGTCATATACTTTCTCATGTGGCTATTAGTATGACTATTAGTCCTTAGACCTGAAGTCACCATGGTTCCCTACATAAGAAGTTCCATACTTTGGCTTCGTCAAACGTCACCCGTAAATGGGTGGACTATAAAGGCGATTACTGGATATGTAACAAATTATGCGGAGGGATGTGAGTGATGTAGATGGGATCTATCCCTCCTATATGATGGGGGTGACATCGATATTCTTGATAGAGTGAGACCACGAAGTGCATGGCCATGCCCAAATGAGTCAATATGAGATATTGAGCTCATTTGATTAGAGTGAGTCTACTTGGAGTTCAAGATATAGATTGTACCGAGGATGACACGGTCTATGCCTCAATTGGTCAATCTAGACATCAAGGATAGAGGGGCATTGTCACATATTGTGAGAGTCACAAAGGTGATGTTGGAGCTCAACATTCTTGTAACTTGGGTAGCAATGATGTGTTGTTAGATACCGCTCATTGCTTATGTTCCTAAATCGGTTTAGGGACATTGCCAACATTACAAGAACCTATAGGGTCACACACTAAGGGCAATTAGATGGAGATTAGGTTCATATGATGAACCATGAGGATTAGGTTCATGGGATGAACCAAATTGGATTAAGAGTAATCCTAATTAGACTAATTGAGTTGGACTCAATTTGATTCAAGTGTTGAATGAGTCTAATTTAGATTTGATTAATCAAATAAATTTAAATTAATGAATAGAGATTCATTAAATTAATTTTGCTTGAATCAAATGGTTGGATTTGATCAACCATGGGAGATAAGAGGTCAAGTTTGACTTGACTTGAGAGGGAAGATGAAAGGTCAAGTTTGACTTGACCAAATGTCATGTCATGATGATGACTTGGCATGACCGGCCAATGATGATGTTCCACATCATCATTGACTTAGCATGTGGTGCCACCTCATGAGGGAGACCGAGAGCCATTGGCTCTTGGAGGAGTTACATGCATGCATGTAACCCCCGCCCCCCTAAGAAAAGTGGCCGACCACTATTACCATTAGATGGGAATTCATTTTGTGAGTTACACAACTTCATCTTCTTCCTTGGATCACCCTCTCAAGCTCTCCCAACCTCCTTGGCCTAAATTCCTAAAGGGTGCTAGCACACTCTAAGGTATTTTTCTCCACCTATTGCTTGTGTGGATACCAATAGAGGAGTGTGCACTTGACACTCTCGAGTTCCGGCAAACCTTTTGGACGAGCGGGATTTGCGATGGGAGTCGCACCGAGGGTAACTTCTTATCATGTAGATCTAGAGTAGATCTAAAGGTATTAAACACATACATGTTAGTTTTATATTTTATACTTCGCACGAATCCGTGGCCGGGGCTTCCGAGGTTTCCGCAACGCAAAAAGTGGTTTTTGCGGCTCGGAAAGTCCAACACTATTCTACTACGCACATGCCTAATTTTCATCTTAATAGACTAAATTCGGCTTCGGGTAGGGGTTTAGTAAATAGGTCTGCCAAGTCAGACTTCGATTCGATGTATTCGAGTTGTATGGCTCCGTTGGCCACATGTTCTCGAATGAAATGATGTTTGACCTCTATATGTTTGGTCCTAGAGTGACATATCGGATTCTTAGTAAGGTTAATTGAACTAATGTTATCTACGTGAAGTTTAGTATTTGTAAAGTCTAACTTAAAGTCGCGGAGAGTGTGCTTCATCAAAAGAAGCTGAGTAACACACTCACCCATCGTGATGTTTTCGGCTTCGGTGGTAGATAAGGCAACATAGTGTTGCTTCCTACTGCACCAACTTACTAGACTCGAGCTGAGAAGTTGACAACAACCACTCGTACTCTTTCTATCGAGCTTACTAATAGCATAGTCTGAATCGGAGTAGCCGGTTAGTTCGAACTCGGTAGATCTAGGGTACCAAATACCGACATTAAGTATACCCTTTAGATATCTAAGGATACGTTTGACTAGAGTTAGGTGAGACTCCTTGGCACAGGTTTGGAACCTTGCGCACATACTTACTGCAAATAAGATATCAGGTCGGCTTGCAGTTAAGTAAAGGAGACTCCCTATTACGCTCCTATAGCATTTTAAGTCAATTGAGTTTATGATTAAATCTTCTTCTATATTCACATTAGTTGCCATTGGGGTATTAATAATTTTAGCATCTTGCATTCCAAAGCGTTTAATTAATTCCCTAGTATATTTGCGTTGATGTAGATATATTCCATCTTTAGTTTGTTTAATTTGTAGACCTAAGAAGAAACTTAACTCGCCTACTAAATTCATTTCAAATTCACTTTCCATAAGTGAAATGAACTCATTCAATAGGATCGAGTTGGTGGTTCCGAAAATAATATCATCTACGTAGATTTGGGGTATTAATATATCTTTACCTAAGGTTTTTACGAAAAGAGGTGGGTCAACTACACCTTGGTTAAATCCTTTGGACTTAAGATACACCGAAAGTCTCTCGTACCAAGCTCGAGGAGCTTGTTTAAGTCCATAGAGAGCTTTCTTTAACCTAAGGACATGATCGAGTTTATCTAGGCTTTCGAAACGGGGGGGTTGACTAATATAAATCTCTTCTTTAATGTATCCATTCAAGAATGCTGATTTCACATCCATTTGAAACAACTTAAATCCTTGATGTGCAACATACGCTAATAGAATTCGAATGGACTCTAATATAGCTACTGGGGCATAGGTCTCGTCGTAATCTAAACCTTCGACTTGACTAAACCCTTTAGCGACTAGTCTAGATTTATTTCTAACTACTTCACTTTTATCATCAAGTTTATTTCTAAACACCCACCTTGTTCCAATGATTGTTTTATCTTTAGGTGGTGGTACTAATTCCCATACTTCATTCCTAGTGAATTGAGCCAGCTCTTCTTGTATTGCAATAATCCAATCGGGATCAAGAAGAGCTTGGTCAATAGTTTTGGGTTCAATTTTGGAAATCAGGGAGATTTGACTAAGGTTTCTGTATGAGGCTCTAGTTCGAACTCCTAGACTTGGATCACCTATCACTTGGTCAATAGGATGATTCGTTTGAGTCCTAGTTGGATTTGGGTTTGATTCAACCACTTGGTCAATAGGATGACTCATTTGAGTTCTAGTTTGGTTAGAGTCATCTATCACTTGGTCAATAGGCTGACTTGGTTGACTTAGGTTAGGATTAATACTAGACCTGATCTCCGGATCAGATTTAGGTCTAGTATGAATCGGCTCGATAATTGAGGTTGCCGGGGGTTTTGTAGGTTCGTGTCCTTCATCAAATACTACATTGATAGTCTCCTCTGTAACGCCCGTAAAATTCCTAGCAATTTTACAAGAATTTTTGTATGATTATAATGGGCTTTATGTGGGATATTTAAAAAATAAAAGAAATAGAGCCAAAAAGGATGCATGACCCAGGATTGAACCCCAAACCTCTAAGTATATAGCTAAACCTTAAGATGCATCCAATAACCAGAAGCCCAGCAGGGTTGTGCAATTAGAAGGGTATGGGAAATGATAGATAAGGGTAAGGGAGGCTAAGGGACACCTTCAAATGAATAAATAGGGGAATGAAGAGACATGAGGAACCAAATTTTCCATTCTCCACTTCTTGTTGGTGATCGTTTGGAAGCTAGAAGGGGGGTGAATAGCGCTTTTCGTTTCTACAAGAGTAATTAGCGGAAGCAAGCACAAATAATATATGTAAAAACACAAAAACAATGCTAACAAAGCCTTTACGTGGTTCGGAGATAACGCTCCTACTCCACGGCGATCCTTAAGGTGGATCAACCCAAGAAATTTCACTAAGAAACTTTCTCTTTACAAAGACCTCCTCTTCTTACAAAAGATGACAATGAAGATTTGAGAGGAGGAGAGAGATTAATATACTTAGAAAGCTTGGAAAACTTGTGGGGGCTTAGAAGAATGATCAGAATATAAGCATTAACCCCTTCTTGCTCCCCTTGGGCTCTTTTTATAGGAAAGAGCCTCTTTTTCCCGTTGAGTCTATCGATCGTGATGACTTACATCGATCGGCTGCGATTCTAACGACCGAGCAATCGGATTCGCGGGATTCTGATCGTCATCGCCAGCGGGAAGACTATCGATCGGCCTTAGCGATGGCGATTAATCTTGCTAAATAGCCGCCCGGCGATCGGCTCTGAATCGTCATTTATGGCTGATCGTTGCTAGCTTGTATGCGCGGTTCGAGTCGATTCTCACCCGATTCGTAGGATAACTGATCGATTGCTATGATCTTCAACCTCTAATGCATTTTAAGGGCGATTCGATCGACACCATGTTCGATCGGCACACCCAAGTATGACTAATTCATACTTGAAAACATAACCTAAGCCTAGACTTAACCTTCTAGCTTCTCCATCAGCCTTGCGCCTCCAGGATTTCTTTGAGTCCACGACTCCATCCATGCACTTGCCTTCAAAAGCTTCCTTTGGTTTCGTCATGCTTTGGTTTTCTTCTTTGCCAAAGTACGCTTGGACTTTACACCGCCAAGACTACATGCTTGGACTTATGCCGCCAAGACTTTCCTTTGGTCTTTCTTTTCCAAGGACTGCTTGGACTTTACGCCGCCAAGACTACATGCTTGGACTTACGCTGCCAAGACCAAGACCTTTCCTTTGACTTCTCTTTGCCAAGATCACACTTGGACTTGTCTTTTACCAAGTATTCATACTTGGATTTTCCTGTCACTTAAACATGTTTACAATTAGATCACAAAACATTGCCTAACTTAGATGATTATCCAAACATCAAAATATATAAATGCTTGGGGCATTGTTGCACCAACAATCTCCCCCTTTTTGATGTTTGGCAATCATTTAAGTTAGGTCTTTAACACATACATATAAACATATTTCAATATGAATTCTAACTTAAATATCCCTTCTCCCCCTTTGACATACAACAAAAAGAGAAGAGTTTATCCAATAAGTGCAGGAAGAATTGACATATCTTGAACAAAGGTATAAAATTGATATGAAGCTCCCCCTAAATCCAAGACATGTTTCATGATGGGGAAATAACATGTGAAGCAAGGCATAAGCAATAGAATAAGCAAATATGTCCTAGCCTTGCACCAACAATTATAGAAATTAAGGATGTAGCTCCCCCTAAACCAGTGCACCAAGAAAATCCGCCTTTTCATACAAGTTATCATGTATATACTGTGGAAATCATATAATGTCCAAAATTGAACCTTTTAACCGATGAAAAAACCGTTTTCTATTCCAAGCAGTGTCACCGTTCATGACCGAATAGGCATCAATCAATCGCTGGAAGCCTTGGCGATCGCCAATAACACGATCGACTGATATCAGACAAATCTGAAAATTGAATTTTTCAGTCAAGGTTTGAAAATGCGTAGAAAATTCCGTGGGTGTCCAAAAATCACGAAACTCGTCATACACATTTTATTCGAATAATATAACATATGAAAAATATTAGACGAAAAATATGCTCATCAGATTAATGGATTGATACGATATTTAAAATAACAAAATTATGACAAAAAGTGTAATTGTATCGTATCAATATTCATAACTTCGTACTATATGCTCAACTTCTAAACTTGACAAATAACAAGTTGTAGACACTAATAGAAATGAATTAAAACAAAGACACAATTTCATTTCATTAATCAAAAGTTATGACACAAGTAGGAGTTTATGTCATACATACGGGCAAAGAGAAAAAAAAAAGTGAGCTAACGATCGTCGTCCTCAGCATCCATCGGTGCAGATGATGATCCATCGTGAGGTGGGTGTCCAGGTGCAGTAGGGCGGAGAATCGCCAAGATGTCCTGCTGCTGCCGATGCACCCCTCTCACGAGGGAGAGGAGCTCCTGATGCTCCCGGCGAAACTTTTGATGCTCTAAGCGCATCTCCTCAAAACGTGTGTCTACCCGCACCACAGAAGCATCGAAGCGGGCAATGAAGGATGTATCTGGCATAACAGTATCGCCTGCAGCAGTCTCCCCCGCATCTGCTCCCTCAGCAACACCCTCAGCAACTCCTTCCGCAGCGGCATCCTCTGGTGCCGGAGCGCCACCTGCTAGCCGTCGTGCTGGGTCCCAGAAAATGGATCCTCTGTCGGCCTTCAGGCCCGCCAAGGAGAAGCTCCGTCGAGTCATCTGATCATATTTTCTATTCATGACTTTAATGACTCCTATATTGACATCAATGCCTACGGAGCTGAGCCATTGAGTAAGGACATTTCCAAAAGGAATATGAACCTTCCCATTGTTTGGCCTTATGAAATGAGTGATGCAATGGAAGGTATTGAGGCCAATATTGATGTCTAAGTATTGACGAAAGATATGCATGAGAAGTAAGTGTGGAGGGCGAACCAAGGCCAAACCACGGGTAACTATAGGGAGAAGACAATGAGCAATGACCTTATAAAGGACATTGTCAGAGGCAGAAAGTTCTTGTGATTGAAATAGATTGGTGTTCAAAGGTCGAGGAGAATGATAGAAAGTAGTGTGAAGGAAATCCAAAGAAATCTCCTCAAAAGGAGGTGGAAGAGGTTCACTCCAAGATGGATATAAAATGAAATCATTCTCGGAAGAGAGACAACCGAGAAAATCGGTCCAGATCTGGGGACTGAAATCCAGATCGCGCTGAGCAACGCGAGTCCGGTATCTCATCCCATCTCCAGCCGGTCGCAGGTTGTTGAAAAATTCAGAGAGAAGAGTGATATTAACATGATGTTCACAAAAGACTAAAGACTCGAGTTTGTAATGTTGAATGATTTGAACAACGTCAAAACAGTAGTCTTTAAGAAAATTGGGATCCATTGATCTAGGTGGAATAAGTTGGAATTTGTTTTTATTGAAAGCACTTTCTAGTGCGGAGTTTGGAAATCGAGGATCGACAGAGGATCGAGGGTTTGACGGGCCCTCGTTGGTCGGAGGTGCCCGGGTACGCTTAGTAGCAAAGTGCTTAAGTCTAAATGTGTGAAAAGACAACAAAAAAAAAGTATACACAATGTAGGTTAAGGATGATGCATGGACAAAGACAACAAAACAAGCACGGATTAGTGAAATACAATCATAGGAACAAACAAACATTGATCAGGAATGAGAATTTACCTAGGCGGCATGGTGAACAAAGAACAGTGCCGGACCATGGAACCCTAGCCGAGTGATTGGAAACTAGGGCGCGAACGGAGTGACAAGAGGAGGTCCTCGAGTCGGAGAGCACTCCAAATGGGAGCACCGATCGGTGAAGTCGCCGGAAAAGCGAGGGAGAACAGCTAAACGGCGCGGTGGAGGTTCGTCAGAAGAGGAAGAGGAGAGAAAATCGGGATGGTTTGGCGAGTCGAACCGGTGGAAAGCCCTAAAAAATGTGACATCAGTCGACTGCCATTAGTCGGCAGTCGAACTGATGGGGATCGATCGCAAATGATATGAACGATTCTCAGATGTATCGGCATTGATCGCCATAAATGGCAATGAACCGATCATCGATACGAACGATTTTATAAGGGTGCCGATCGCCATAAATGGCGGCTGACCGATAACGAACCGGGTAAGCCCGGTTCGATATCGTCATATCAGTCGAATCAAGGCTGTCGGTACAATGATCGATATCACCGATAATTTTTTTCCGGCCAGATTAAAAAATTCATAATTAATTCAATAAAGATCAAAAAATCATGAAATTTTATGGGTAATATTGTTAGATCATTTCCTATCAAGGAAAAATTATTTTAAAATTATATCACCTCTAGATTTTGATATTGACACAATCTTGAGATTTTGCAAAAGTTATGATATTTTTGCAAAACTTTGTATCACTTTGGTTTATCAATAGGAAATTGTTTCTCAAGGTTTGATAGACATAGTTTAAATTTTATTTTATTTGACATTTTCAATCATATTCTTGGAGCTATATTCACATTAATTGTACATAGGTCTTCCCAACGATTGGTCCAATGAAGGATTAATGTCTCTAGATGACACTTTGGTTCATAGTAATGCATCATAACAAGCATGATGATCCAAGTGCATCTTCCTAACATCTCACATGTTGTCTAGGTGGCTCAATACAAAAATCATGGTTTCCTAAGTATTTTTGTGAGATGGTTAAAGGTATAAATCCTAGTATTTCTATAGGATCATTTGAGCCTACATTCTACAAAGCACATTCAAGTTCTCTCTAAGTGATGAAAATTCTATTTGGAGAGGCTTGGTAAAGATATTAGGTTGGACTTAGATTCAATGTAATTAAGCTCAATGTCCCCCTTAGCCACATGGTCTCTAATGAAGTGATGTTTCACTTCAATGTGTAGTCCTAGAGTGATGCAGATTCTTGGTCAAGTTAATGGTGCTCACATTATCACAAAATACTTTCATGTTGGAGTAAGATAACTCATAATCTTCTAAGGTATGTTTCATCCATAATAATTGAGCTACACAACCACCCATAGCCACATATTCGGCCTCGATGGTGGATAAAGCAACACAAGGTTGCTTCCTACTACTCCAACTCACTAGGGAGGACCCAAGGAATTGACATCCACCACTAGTACTCTTCCGATCCAATTTGCAACCGGCATAATCGGAATCGGTGTACCCAATCAAATCAAAGGACCTAGTCCTAGGGTACCATAGACCTACATTTAGTGTGCCTTTAACATATCTTAAAATTCTCTTAACGGCAACTAAATGAGATTCCTTAGCACATGATTGATACCTAGCACACATACCAACCGCAAATAATATGTCGGGTCTACTAGCGGTTAAATACAAGAGGCTACCAATCATGCTCCTATAAAGGGTAAGATCTATTTGTTTTCCTTCACTATCACTATCTATTTTAGTATTGGTTGCCATTGGAGTTGACACTACCTTAGCATTTTCCAAACCAAATTTCTTAATCATTTCCTTAGCATATTTTGGTTTGATGTAAATTCCTTCACTTGTTTGTTTAACTTGCAATCCTAGAAAGAAATTTAATTCTCCAACTAGACTCATCTCAAACTCTTTTTCCATATTTTGAATGAAGTCTTGAAGAAGTTCATCATTTGTTGACCCAAAGATAATGTCATCAACATACACTTGGGCTACAAAGATGTCCTTAGATATTGACTTTATAAAGAGAGTTTGATCTATACTACCCCTTTTGAAATCCTTAGAGATTAGGAAAGATGACAATCTTTCATACCAAGCCCGGGGAGCTTGTTTCAAACCATATAAGGCTTTCCTAAGCTTGTATACATGGTTTGGGTAGTCCATATTTTCAAACCCGGGAGGTTGTTCTACATACACCTCTTCCTTAATAAACCCATTTAGGAATGCCGATTTGACATCCATTTGATGGAGTTTGAAACCCATATAGGAGGCATATGCTAAAAGTATTCTAATGGACTCTAACCTAGCAACCGGGGCATATGTTTCATCATAATCAAGTCCTTCAACTTGATTAAAACCCCTTGCAACTAATCGTGATTTATTTCTAGTGATATTCCCTTGGTCATCTAGTTTGTTCCTAAAGACCCATCTTGTAGTAATAATAGTGTTTTCACTTGGTCTAGGAACTAACTCCCATACTTGACTCCTTTCAAATTGAGCTAATTCATCTTGCATTGCTAAGATCCAATCCGGATCAAGTAATGCATCTTTAATTGTTTTGGGCTCAATTTGAGAGATTAGAGCAATATGACTAGTAGGATCCCTATGGAATGACCTAGTCCTAACTCCTTGAGATAATTCACCCACAATTTGATCTAAGGGTTGACTTTGATGAAATCTTATGGTTCTAGGAGGTGTGTTAGATGGAGTTTGATCATGATCAACCTCAATCCTATGCTCATCATCGGAATCATCCCTTACTCCCCTTGATTCAATCCTCCCCTTGATCATTACCCCAAGTTTAAGTCTTGAAATTGTTTGGTAATTTCTTGATTTTCAATATTTATATCATCATCAATAGGGGATTTCCTAGGGTATGTATTTGAAGTTTCATCAAATTGAACATTTGAAGATTCTTCAATCTTTTGAGTCCTTTTATTGTAAACTCTATATCCTACACTAGTGGATGAGTATCCAACTAGGATTCCTTCATCCGCTTTGGACTCAAACTTACTTAGGTTGTCTTTGGTATTTAAGATATAAACTTTACATCCAAAGACCTTAAAATAATGAATCGTTGGAATTGTACCATTCCACAATTCAAATGGAGTTTTTCCTAAAACCTATGAATCAATACCCTATTTTGGATATAGCAAGCGGTATTAACGCTCGCCTCACAAGTAGCTAGGTAAGGAATATGCATTAAGCATTGTCCTAGCCGCTTCTTGTAGGGCACGATTTTTTCTTTCCACAACCCCATTTTGTTGGGGTGTTCTAGGACAAGAAAATTCATGCTTGTACCCTTGTTCTAAGCAAAAATTTGAAAAATTAGAATTCTCAAATTCTCCACCATGATCACTATGGATCCGGTTGATTTTGAGTTTTCTTTCATTTTCTACTCTTTTGCTAAATCCTATGATTATTCCTAAGGTTTCATCTTTATTTTTCAAGAAAAACACCCAAGTAAATCTAGAAAAATCATCTACTATTACCAAGCAATATTTACTACCAATTATAGATGGGGTACTATGGCAATCAAATAAATCCATATGTAGTAATTCTAACGGTAAAGCGGTTCTAAGTAAATTTTTACCTTTGTGTGATGTTTTTGATTGTTTCCCTTCTTGGCAAGCATCACACATCTTGTCCTTGAGAAATTTGACTCTAGGCAATCCTTTGACTAGCTTCAATTTTGCTATTTTGGCTATATTCTTCATGTTTATATGTCCTAGCCTCCTATGCCAAAGCCAACTTTCTTCCTCTTTTGCAATAAGACACTTAGTGGAAGGATTAGTAGCATAGGATAAATCAACATAATATATATTTGATTTCCTAAAGCCTACTAACATGTAATCATTTATAATTTTGTGTCTTATAAAACATTTTGAGGAATCAAATTTAACATCAAAGTTTGCATCACATAATTGACTTACACTAAGTAAATTAAATTTCATATTTTTAACTAATAGAACTTTATGAATGGCAAGATTGGGAGATACCTCAATGGTGCCCTTTCCTAAAATTTTAAGTTTGCCGCTATTACCAAATGACACTTTTCCTTTGCTAGTGTGGTTAATAGTGGAGAATTTTCTCTCATCCCCGGTCATATGCTTTGAGCACCCACTATCAACTATCCACAAGCTTGGTTCTTCTACCTATGTCACATGAAAAACACAATCCTTAGGTACCCAAATTTTAGGACCACTAGCATCAATTATAAATTTCTTTGGTACCCATGCCTTTCTCCCCTTGCTTTTAATCATTGTTTTTCTACTAACAAGGGATGCAAATGCTACCTCTTTCTCCTTAGGTCTATATCCTAATCCGGCCTTATTGTAAATTGCCCTTTGATTTTTAATAATCATATCTAGATATTTAGAACCATTAGTGAATTTTTCTAGGCATGCTCTTAATTTACCTATTTCTTTTCTTAACTCATCATTTTCATCACTAAGAGTACATTCATCAATATCACTAGATTGTTTGTAGCATGATGAATCTACACTTTTGAGTGATTTGATTTCTAATTTTAGATCCTTAACCCTAATTTTTTATCTATTTAAAGCATTTTGTAAACATGCAATAGTCTTATAAAGTAAATCTATTTTAGGTGAGTTGTTTACCTCATCATCATCACTTGATGATGATTCATCACTGAAGAGGAGGAGGACTCTCGCAGCTCATGATTCTTCCTCTAATGCCATAAGAGCTAGGTTCCGGGTGGCATGGCATACTTCCTCATCGTCGGAAGACTCCTCCATACTTAGAGTGTCCCATGTTTGTGCCACCATTGCTTCTTTCTTCTTCTTTTCCTTCTTTTCCTTCTTCTCCTTATGCTTCTTTTCTTTCTCCTCTTTTTTCTTTAGTTCCGGGCAATTTGGCTTGATGTGCCCTTTCTTATTGCAACCATAACAAGTTACATTAGATGAAGAATTTGAATTATTTGAAGATTTACCTCTTGAGGATTGGAACATCCTCTTCACATCTTTCTTGGTGAGTCTCCTTGACTTCCCACCAAACTTCTTGACGTAATGTGCCACCTCGCTTGCCGATAACTCATCTTCACTACTTGATGAGTCTTCCTCGGATTCGGATGAGGAGGACACTTCCTTCTTCTTCTTCTCCTTCTTTCCTACAAAAAGAGCTATACCCTTCTCTTTGGATGAAGTGTTAGCTTGTTCATGTAATTGAAATTCACAAAAAAGTTCATCTAGCTTGACTAATGAAAGATCCCTAGAGACCTTATAGGCATCTACCATTGAGGCCCATAAGGTGGTCCTAGGGAAAGCTTGTAATACATACCTTACAAGGTCACGATTGTCGACCTTTTCACCTATAACGTGTAGTCCGTTGACTACTTCCTTGAAACGCCCGTGCATTTGGCTCACGGTCTCGTTTGTCTTCATAGTGAAGCTTTGGAGTTGGCCAATCAAAAGATCCCTCTTGGCTCTTCTTGTCTCTTTGGATCCTTCGTTGAGTTCGATGAGCTTCTCCCAAAGCTCTTTTGCGGAGTTGAAGGGCCCGACCTTAGAGAGTTGCTCCTTGGATAGACCACATTGAAGTGTCATTGCTTGCTACATTTGCTTGTGCTTTCTTGGTCATCTCTCTTGTCCAATCTTTTGTCGGTAGTGGTGCTCCGAATTCGTCGACCGGCTTTTCGAATCCATCTACAATACTAAACCAATTTTCTATGTCATTCATGAGATAGTATTCCATCCTACCTTTCCAATAACCGAAGTCGTTGCCATCGAAAAATGGAGGCCTCGCCGTGCTATATCCCTCTTGAAATGCCATGCTCCGGTTGATGGTTAGATCTTCCGATGCGATCCGGGCTCTGATACCACTTGTTGGTGATCGTTTGGAAGCTAGAGGGGGGGTGAATAGTGCTTTTCGTTTCTACAAGAGTAATTAGCGGAAGCAAGCACAAATAATATATGTAAAAACACAAAAACAATGCTAACAAGGCCTTTACGTGGTTCGGAGATAACGCTCCTACTCCACGGCGATCCTTAAGGTGGATCAACCCAAGCAATTCCACTAAGAAGCTTTCTCTTTACAAAGACCTCCTCTTCTTACAAAAGATGACAATGAATATTTGAGAGGAGGAGGGAGATTAATACACTTAGCTTGGAAAACTTGTGGAGCTTAGAAGAATGATCGAATATAAGCATTAACCCCTTCTTGCTCCCTTGGGCTCTTTTTATAGGAAAGAGCCTCTTTTTCCGTTGGAGGTCTATCGATCGATGACTTACATCGATCAGACGCCGCGATTCTAACGCCGAGCGGATTCGCGGGATTTGCGATCGTCGCTAACGGAAGACTATCGATCGCCCCGATGGCGATTCGACATCGCTCTAGCCCGTGGCGATCGACTATGAGCCATTTCATTTATGGCGATCGCGCCAATAATGGCGATCATTGCCCGGCTTGTATCGCGGCGATCAGTGCAGTCGACTCTCACCGATTCGACTAGGATAACCCCGATCGCTAATAGTCTTCCAACCTCTAATCTGCATTTTAAGGGCGATTCGGCCCGACACCATGTTCGATCGATTGAACCCCAAGTATGACTAATTCATACTTGAAAACATAACCTAATCCTAGACTTAACCTTCTAGCTTCTCCATCAGCCTTGCGCCTCCAGGATTTCTTTGAGTCCACGACTCCATCCATGCGCTTGCCTTCAAAAGCTTCCTTCGGTTTCGTCATGCTTTGGTTTTCTTCTTTGCCAAAGTATGCTTGGACTTTACGCCGCCAAGACTACATGCTTGGACTTATGCTTCCAAGACTTTCCTTTGGTCTTTCTTTTCCAAGGACTGCTTAGACTTTACGCCGCCAAGACTACATGCTTGGACTTACGCTGCCAAGACCAAGACCTTTCCTTTGACTTCTCTTTGCCAAGATCACACTTGGACTTGTCTTTTACCAAGTCTTCATACTTGGATTTTCCTGTCACTTAAACATGTTTACAATTAGATCACAAAACATTGCCTAACTTAGATGATTATCCAAACATCAAAATATATAAATGCTTGGGGCATTGTTGCACCAACACTTCTCTTCTTCTTCCTCACCGAAACCCTAAGCTTCCCCTCTCCCATTTTCCGAAAACCAAGCAAGCTAGGAGAAGGCTCTAGTCTTGGCACAACCTAGGGTTTTTCCAACTATTAAACAAAGCGAAGGATGTAAGTATCCCCTCACATGCATACAAGTTGTTTCGATTGATGTTATTAAGAAAAAAAAAACCTTACATGAAACTTTCGGCCAAGACCATTCCTTATGTTTTCCATGATGATCCATGCTATACTTTCTATGAATATGATGATAATAGGTTTCTAAATAGGTTTGGTTAAGTGTTTGATCTTAAAAGCTTCATGAACTTTCGGCCAAAACCATTCCTTATGCTTTCCATGATGATCCATGCTATACCTTGTATGAATATGACGATAATAGGTTTCTAAATAGGTTTGGTTGAGTGTTTGATCTTAAAAGCTTCATGAACTTTCAGCCAAGACCATTCCTTATGTTTTTCCATGATGATCCATGCTATACTTTGTATGAATATGATGATAATAGGTTTCTAGATAGGTTTGGTTAAGTGTAGGATCTTAAAAGCTTCATGAACTTTCGGCCAAGACCATTCCTTATGCTTTCCATGATGATCCATGCTATACTTTGTATGAATATGATGGTAATAGGTTTCTAAATTGGTTTGGTTAAGTGCTTGATCTCCAACCTTCATGAAACTCTCGGCCAAATCCCCTTTTTGACCCCTAATGGTTTTCTATGCTATGCTCTAGATGAGTTCATGCTATGTTTTGATGTTAGATGAAGATAACATGTTGTAGCTAAACTAAATTTAAGTGGTTGATCTTTAAAGCTCCTTGAAACATTCGGCCAAGACCCATTTAGGTCTATCATTCCATGATATATAAGTTGTCATGCTATGTTTGAATGTAGATGAAGGTAACATGTTGATAGCTAAGCTAGATTTAAGAAATGGATCTTAGGATTCCTTGAAGATCTCGGCCAAGGCTCAATTAAACTCCTAAGGGCCTTCCATGCCATGATTTATATGTGATAGAATTAATATGTGGTTAGTTAGATCATGTACAAGTTGTTTAGGGTTTAAAATTTTGGTAGAACTCCATGAAGTTTAGATCACACCATGTTATGCTTGTTCATGATGTTTAAGCCATGCCCTATATGTGTGTGATGTTAGTATGATGTTAAGTAGACCTTACACAAGTTGTTTAGCATGTAAACTCCTAAGAACCCTCCCTTAGGGTTTCGGCCATCCCATGTACATGCCCTCTACTAAGTCCTCCATGCCATGCTACATTTAGAAAAAGATGCAAATATGATGTTAGTTAGATTTTATGATAGCTTGATTGGTTGATGTCACTACCTTATGTCCATGTTAATTGTATGAATGTATGATTAGGTTATACTCATTGTTCATGTTAATTGTATGAATGTATGATTAGGTTATGCTCCTTGCCATGTTAATTGTATGAATGTATGATTATGTTATGCTCATTGCCATGTTAATTGTATGAGTATATGATAGGTAATAAAGAAGGAACATGATATGATATGAAAAGAAGTATGATATGTTATGAAGAAGGAAACATGATATGTTATAAAGAAGGAACATGCTATGTTATGAAAAGAAATATGATATGTTATGAAGAAGGAACACGATATGCTAAGAAGAAGAAACATGATATGCCATGATAAGGAACATGATATGTTTATGAAAAGAAATATGATATGTTATGATAAGGAACATGATATGCTATTTTACTTTCTGCATGACTTGTACCAGGACCCTAATAAGGTCCAAGGGATGGGCTCCTACGTGCCCCTGGGTCGACGGTCATAGTACGGACTTAGTACGGGATGGGCTCCCAGATGCCCTAGGCCGACGATCATAAGTACGGGCTTAGGATGGGCTTCTATGTTATGTTGCCCCTAGGCTGACGGACATAGTACGGGCCTAGTACTCTAGTGGGTTCGGGATTAGCTACCTCGGGTCTATTAGGGATGCACGCTATGATGATAATGTATGTGGTACAATGTCGGGCTCAATATGTTGAGATTATGTTTAAGTACCTATAATATATATGTTTTCAAAGAGCATCTTGCATATACCTTTATTTCATGACTATATCATTATGATGTTATTATGGTTGTTATGCTTATGTTCTGATATGTTTATATGCATGTTATGCTTGCTTATGTTCTTGAATGTTTATATGAATGTTATGCTTATGTTCTAGTACGTTTATATGCATGTTATGCTTGATTATGTTCTTGAATGTTTATATGAATGCTATGCTTATGTTCTGGTATGTTTATATGCATGTTATGCTTGCTTATGTTCTTGAATGTTTATATGAATGCTATGCTTATGTTCTGGTATGTTTATATGCATGTTATGCTTGCTTATGTTCTTGAATGTTTATATGAATGCTATGCTTATGTTCTGGTATGTTTATATGCATGTTATGCTTGCTTATGTTCTCGAATGTTTATATGAATGCTATGCTTATGTTCTGGTATGTTTATATGCATGCTATGCTTGCTTATATGTTCGTGTACGTTTATATGGATGTTATGCTTATATGAGCATATATGATCATGTCACTACTCTATGCTTAATGCTTGATGTATGGTTTTTGTGAGTAGGACAGGATCTTACTAAGCCTATGTGCTTATAGTTTTATGTTCCCTTCTACTGCAGATAAGGGTAAAGAATGGCTAAACTAAAGGGAGCAATAGGAGGGGTAAAGTGTGTGTGGTAGTGGCATGGTGGAAGAGATCTATTATGTTTCCCATACTTATGCAAGTTTTCTTTAAGTTGAATGTCATGAACTGGAACTAAGTATTTATGAAATGATGATGCATGCTTATGTTTAAAAGAAAGAAAAAAAAGTTTAAAGTCTTCCGCTGTAAGAAGTATATGTAGTCTTCCGCTATAATGCATGTATGTACGATCGCATCACGCCGCCCTCCAAACCCTGGAAAGGGCGGGCGTGATAGGTTGGTATCAGAGCAGATCTGCCTTTCCACTACACACACATCAAGTTCCAATCCTGCTGCTCCAAGTAAGAAATTTTATGCCTACTCTATTTCTGTTCATGTATGATAAGAAATACTTTTAGCTTAAATATGCATGAAAATATGTATGATAACCTTATGCTAGCCTTTAGTTTAAATAATGCATAAATAAATGAATGATAATCTTATACTAGCCTTATTCTAATATATGAAGATAAACATGGCTGGGAGACGTAGTAGTAGGGTCGATGAGATAGCATCCTCAGCTGACCTTACGCATGTGGTTACTGAACTCCAGCGTCAAGTCACAGAGCAACAACAAGTGATAAATGCCTTAATGAATCAGCGAGGAAACCCTACCGCCCCACCAGCAGGCCCTAGCCCGATAGTTCGACGGGAAACTTACCTAATCCAGTGGCAAAGACTGAAGCCGGAAAATTTCTCTAGTACTGGTGAACCATGGGATGCCCAGGCCTAGTTCAAGACTGTGGAAAGCATCGTAGAGCTACTGGACTGGCCCGAATGCGAGAAGATTAAGTGCGTGTCATTTTTCCTTTCGGGAGATGCCCGAATGTGGTGGGAAAGGGTTAAAGCAAAGAGGCATGTGAATCAGATGAGATGGATGAACTTCGAGCATGAATTTTTCGAAGAATTCTTCCATATGCGGGTGACAAACAAGCATTACGATGAGTTCACTGGGTTCCGGCAAGGTGACCTATCAGTCAGTGAAGGCATGAAGAGATTCAACCGACTCACACGCCTATGCCCAGAGTTGGTCAGTACAGAAAGAGAAAGGGTTAGACTTATGCTGAAGATGCTCCGACCCGAGATAGCTCTGAACGTGGCCGGCGGAGTTCATAGACCGTAGACCGCAGAGGAGCTATTCAGTAGTGCCTTGATTACCGAACATTACCTGAACAACATTAACTAGAAAAGGAGTGCACTGAATGAAGGCAGGAGTCAAGCCCAGTCAGGAGGTCAGAGAACCCAGAGTACTTGGAAAGGAACCACACTGGCAAGAGAAAGCAATGGGATGACTCTAAAGGTGGTCCAGCGAACAAGCAACCCAAGATCCCTTTGTGTGCTACATGCGGGAAGATACATCTTGGAGTATGCTACCGGGGCACAAATAGATGCTACAACTGTGGACAGGAAGGGCATAGAGTCAAGGATCGCCTATTCGTTCGTGCACCCAAGAAGATGCCCGAGACAGTGCTCCTCCACAGCTACACCAGATGCAGGCTGCAATCGAAAGTACCCCGATCAGTCAAGGGAGATTGGAAGCCCCGCCAGTTATGACGAATGCCAGGGTATTCTCTCTCACCCAAGAAGATGTGGCGAACGCTTCTATGATTGTCACAGGTTAGATATTTATTTTTTGTCAGCATGCTACTGCATTATTTGATATTGGGGCAACACATTCATTTGACACCTTCACTTTAAAAAAGACATGCCACCACAAGCTTTGGATCGCAAGTTCTTAACTACTCTGCCCTCGGGAGAAGTAATGCCCTCTACTCATATGCTGCGAGCCGCACCCATCAGAATCGCAGACAGAGATCTCTACTGTGATCTGATAGTGCTCGACATGCAGGATTATGATATTATATTGGGCATGGATTTCTTAAGCAAGTACGGTGCTTCGATCGAGTGCCGCAAAAGAAAAGTGGTCTTCCAGCCGGAGGCAGAACCTGTGTTTGAATTTATTGGAGAGACAAGGAAAAGAATAGATAAATTTCTATCAGCTCTACAGGCACGCAAGATGTTAGACAGTGGATGCACTGGGTTTCTAGCACATGTGGTTGATACCAGTCAAGCCGAGGACCAGAAGCTAGAAGATGTCAGAGTTGTATGCAATTACCCAGAGATATTCCCAGATGAACTAACAGGGTTTGCCCCAGATAGAGAAATTGAATTTGAGATCGAATTGATTCCTGGTACTAATCCGATCTCTAAAGCACCTTACCGTATGGCACCGGCTGAATTGAAGGAACTTCAGGGACAGCTACAGGAGTTACTCGACAAGGGACTCATACGCCCAAGTCGCTCTCCATGGGGAGCTCCAGTACTATTGGTGAAGAAGAAAGATGGGTCTATGCGAATGTGCATAGACTACCGAGCGCTAAATAATGTGACGATCAAGAATAGGTACCCTTTACCATGGATTGACGACCTATTCGACCAGCTAAAGGGTGCCACCATCTTCTCTAAGATTGACCTGAGGTCTGGCTATCATCAAGTGAAAGTGAAAACAGATGATATACCAAAGACGACTTCCCGGACAAGATATGGACATTATGAGTTCGTAGTTATGCCCTTCGGAGTGACGAATGCACCTGCTATGTTAATGGATCTAATGAATCGGGTATTCTCGGCATTCCTCGACAAATTTGTAATCGTTTTCATCGACGATATACTGATATATTCGAGAACCCAAGAAGAGAACACAGAACACCTGAACATGGTATTACAGATTCTTTGGGAAAAGCAGCTGTATGTAAAGTTCTCCAAATGTGAGTTCTGGCTCGATCAAGTATCATTTTTGGGTCACGTTATATCCAAGCATGGAGTGATGGTAGACCCAATAAAGATTGAAGCTGTGAGTAACTGGAACAGGCTAAAGAATGCCAGCGAGATTAAAAGCTTTCTTGGGCTAGCAAGCTACTACAGGAAGTTTGTAGAGAACTTCTCCAGAATTGCAGCCCCTATGATAGTCCTCACCAGAAAGAACAAAAAGTATGATTGGATGGACGCCTGCGAGAAGAGTTTCACAGAATTGAAAAAGAGACTGACCAGCGCTCCAATCCTTGCTCTGCCGGACAGTAACGAAGGCTTCGACCTGTACAGCGACGCTTCCAAGTTGGGACTCAGAGTTGTACTCATGCAGAATGACAAGGTCATTGCCTACGCCTCTAGGCAACTCAAGGAACATGAAAGGAATTATCCCACTCACGATCTAGAGCTAGCGGCCATGGTCTTTGATCTCAAAACATGGAAGCATTATCTATATGGAGCTCAGTGTAGGATTTATACAAACCACCAGAGTCTAAAATATTTCTTCACACAGAAGGACCTGAACATGAGACAATGCAGATGGCTCGAGCTCGTCAAGGATTATGACTACGAGATCTTCTACCATCCAGGAAAAGCAAACAAGGTGACCGATGCACTCAGTAGGAAGTCCTGTGCCACCTTGATGTCTCTATCGGTATTATCTCAGCCCTTAGAAAAGGAAATTATGTGTTACGGGATTAAAATCATTTCCGGACAGCTCTCGACCATGACGATAGCACCGACGTTGTTCGACGATATATTAGAAAAGCAAGCCCGTGACCCGAGCATTCAAAGGATTAAGCAAGAGGTCCTAGAAGGAAAGGATGATGGGTTTCGTATCTCTGACAGTGGAGTACTCTACCTCAGGGATCGCTTGTGTATTTCCGATGATCCAGAATTACGGAAGAAGATATTTGAGGAAGCTCATGGAACCCCTTATGTGATGCATCTTGGAACCACCAAAATGTACCAAGATCTAAAAAGGAAATTCTGGTGGTTCGGTATGAAAAGAGATGTGGCTCAGTATGTCAAGACACCGACCGCCAGAGGGTTAAAGCGAACACGAGACTGAGAAACACTCGCGTGATCCAAATTCCAAAATGGAAATGAGAAGATATTTCTATGGATTTCATCTCAGGACTGCCCAAGACGACGAACGGATATGACACTATATGGGTAATTGTGGACAGATTGACGAAGTCTGCCCACTTCTTAGCAATCAAGATGACCTATTCAACTGAGCAACTGGCTCAATTATATGCTAAGAAAATTATCAGATTACATGGGAGTCCTAAGACCATCATTTCTGACAGAGATGGTCGCTTTATTTCTCATTTCTGGGAATGTGTTCAGAAGGCCCTCGCACGGTTATTATTCAAGATCGCCTTTCATCCTCAGACTGACGGACAGACTGAAAGGGTGAATCAAGTATTGGAGGATATGTTACGAGCATGCATCTTGGATTTCAAAGGGAACTGGTGCTGATACTTATGCTTGGCAGAATTCGCCTACAATAATAGCTACCAAGCTACTATTGGAATGGCGCCCTACGAGGCTCTATACGGGAGGAAATGTAGATCTCCTATATGCTGGTATGAGGGTGGTGAAAAGAAGGGGATGGGACTTCAAACAGATTTCATTGACGACACCACTCAAGCTATACAGAATATCCGCCAAAGAATTGAAACTGCTCAGAGCCGGCAAAAGAGCTATGCATATATGTGGCGCAGACCATTAGAATTCGAAGTCGGGGATCTAGTATTCCTCAAAGTGGCCCCTATGAAGGGAGTGATGAGATTCGGAAGGAAGGGTAAGCTGAGTCCGCGCTATGTGGGACCATATCCGATATTGAAGAGAGTCGGCAAGGTAGCTTACGAGCTAGAGCTGCCTCAAGAGATGTCGGTTATTCACAACGTGTTCCACGTTTCAATGCTCAAGAAGTGCATTTCCAGTACGGACCAAGTGATCGAGCCACAAACAGTGCAAGTTCAAGAGGACCTGAGTTATGAAAGTCGGCCTATCCAGATATTAGACCGAGAAGTCAAAAGGCTAAGGAATAAAGAGGACCCTTAGTTAAGGTCCTGTGGCAAAATCAACGGTACGAAGAAGCCACCTGGGAACTCGAGGAGGACATGAAGCACAAGTACCCAGAGTTATTCTAAGTTTCGAGGATGAAACTTTTAAAAGGTTTGAAGGATTGTAACGCCCATAAAATTCCTAGCAATTTTACAAGAATTTTTGCATGATTATAATGAGCTTTATGTGGGCTCTTTCAAAAATAAAAGAAATAGAGCCAAAAAGGATGCATGACCCAGGGATTGAACCCCAAACTTCTAAGTAGATAGCTAAACCTTAAGATGCATCCAATAACCAGAAGCCTAGCAGGGTTGTGCTATTAGAAGGGTATGGGAAATGATAGATAAGGGTAAGGGAGGCTAAGGGACACCTTCAAATGAATAAATAGGGGAATGAGGAGACATGAGGAACCAAATTTGCCATTCTCCACTTCTCTTCTTCTTTCTCACTGAAACCCTAAGCTTCCCCTCTCCCATTTTCCGAAAACCAAGAAAGCTAGGAGAAGGCTCTAGTCTTGGCACAACCTAGGGTTTTTCCAACTATTAAACAAAGCGAAGGATGTAAGTATCCTTTCACCTGCATACAAGTTGTTTCGATTGATGTTATTAAGAAAAAAAAACCTTACATGAAACTTTTGGCCAAGACCATTCCTTATGTTTTCCATGATGATCCATGCTATACTTTGTATGAATATGATGATAATAGGTTTCTAAATAGGTTTGGTTAAGTGTTTGATCTTAAAAGCTTGATGAACTTTCAGCCAAAACCATTCCTTATGCTTTCCATGATAATCCATGTTATACCTTGTATGAATATGATGATAATATGTTTCTAAATAGGTTTGGTTGAGTGTTTGATCTTAAAAGCTTCATGAACTTTTGGCCAAGACCATTCCTTATATTTTTCCATGATGATCCATGCTATACTTTGTATGAATATGATGATAATAGGTTTCTAGATAGGTTTGGTTAAGTGTTGGATCTTAAAAGCTTTATGAACTTTCGGCCAAGACCATTCCTTATGCTTTCCATGATGATCCATGCTATACTTTGTATGAATATGATGGTAATAGGTTTCTAAATGGGTATGGTTAAGTGCTTGATCTCCAACCTTCATGAAACTCTTGGCCAAGTCCCCTTTTTGACCCCTAATGGTTTTCTATGCTATGCTCTAGATGTGTTCATGCTATGTTTTGATGTTAGATGAAGATACACTACAACAAATTTGACTTTCCGCAGCGCGCATCGCATGATGCACAAGGCTAAGCTGTTGAAAGTCATCACGCTTAGTGCGCATTCGCAGCGCGCGATGACACGCTACAGTTAAATACATTCGTAGCGCGCAATCGCATGCTGCGGTTAAGTACATTCGCAGCGCACGATCACGCGCTGCGGTTAAGTGCATTCGTAGTGCGTGATCACGCGCTGAGCTTAAGTGCATTCGCAGCGCGCTCTCGCGCGCTGTAGTTAAGTGCATTCGCAGTGCACGATCGCACGCTGCGATTAGGTGCATTCGCACGCTGTGGTTAAGTGCATTCGCAGCGCGCGATCGCACGCTGCGGTTAAGTGAAGTATTGTAATATAAAAACTCAAATAATTATAATCCAACCCACAAAGACCACACAATTATAATATCACATACAAATATTATACTCATTTTTAACATCACATACACACGATTATAAAATCAAAACTAAAACAATTATGATACCATAAATAATCATCACCACCACACTTAAATAGCTAGTGTACTAATTATTCACTTAGTCACCGAAAAAAATTCAAACTAATAACATAAATTCACTTACATAATTTCTTTTCTACAAAATAAATACTCACTTAGTCGCATTAACAATTCAACCAACAACACAATCTATATCTGTTAAATATGGACAATTTAAAATACTAAATTAAATGGCTAAAGAGTTAAGGAAAGTAATCCTGGAAATTTTTCGGGATTTTTAGGAATTTTTCTGAAATTTTTCTGGATTTAAACGGAGCTCGTACGAAATAATTACGGAGATAGGGAAAACAGGCTTTTAAAGGGCCTGTTTAGATGAGTAAATAGGATAAATTTAACCTAGGTTATTAATATAGGTTTTTCTATTACTATTTCCTTTTTCTTTTCCCTCGTCGTGCCCGATGCCTCTTCTCTCTCGCAATCTTGAGGTTGCTCTCTCGCGGAAGTCCTTCTTCCCATCGCAATCAGTAGCCAACGCCGCCCTCCTCGCCATTGACCGCCATCCTTCCCGGTGCCCAGGTCGTCGGTTTCCCCTTCCACACGTCGTAGCCACCGCAAGCAGCAGCAGCGATTTTCGATCGCCGCTGCTTGTCGTCCGACACCGAGGTCACGCCGCCGTTGCCGTCTCACGCGAACTGTCGTCGCCTCCTCTTCGCCGTTCAACTCATCGTTGTGCACGCTTGAAGCCGACGGTCGCTGTCCTCGCCCTTGCAGCCACCGACGACCAGGCTGTCGTTCTCCTCTTCCTCGCCGACCACAGTCGCGCGTGCCGACCGCCGCGGCCATAGGAATGCCGCGAGCCTTCTGTTCCCCTTCGCCCGAGCCCCCACACACGACGGCCAGGTCACTGGCCGCGCTGCAGCCAGCAACCGCCGTCGTGCCCTTCCGCCGCCGCCCCGACAGCCCCCTGTGTGCTCGCCGACCTTCTCTGCCACAGTCGCAGACGCCGATTTCTCTGCCTTCTGGCCGAGCGTCGCTGGAGGATTTTGAGCACCGGTTGCAGCCGGTGAACGGGATTGTTGGTTATGTGGATATCACGGCCAATTGTCATCAGAAAGAGGTAAGTGTCGATTTCCTTCTTACCTTGGACAGGATCTAGGTTATAGCTGAGCATCTTCCCTTCATTGAGTTTGATCGAGGAATTTGGCAGTGGTATGGTGTCGGTGAACAGGGTTTCCAGCGGGAGCTAGAGCAGCGGTGTTGGGGTTAGGGTTCTGGTGTATGACTCAGATTGTCATCTAAATGAGCTCAACCAATTTAGTAATACCGAATCCCCCTAACTAAAGTAGTATAGGATGACTCGAGTCGTCTCCCAATGATTGAAGATGGTGTATGATAATTCAAGTGGTTATTGCAGTTTTGATTCTTTTTTTTTAAGATTGAATAGAGAGGGGGGGGTTGTGTATTGATTCCTAAATCATCTAATCTCAAAGGAAAACAAGAAAGAACACTAATCATAACGAATTATGTGCATTCTTGAAGTAAAGAACATTCGATGAGTAAATCAGTGCAACAACTGAATAAACGGAGAAAAACGAAAACCAAACAACATCTAATCTACGATGGGGAAATTCAATCAAACACTCAACAAGCCAAACAAATCTAATTAATGCTCAAGAAGGTAAAAGAAATTAGATCTAGTAATCTCCCTGTGTCTCTTGCTACCGGTAGAAGTGAAGCGATGCGAACTCCACGTTTTGTGCTCCTCTGCTCCGATGGATGCGTGAAGTGGCTTCGGATCGAAGATGAACGGAACGAAGAGGAATCCCTTGCCTCCGCTCCGGATGATGCGTGAAGTGGCTTTGGATCGAAGATGAACGAAACGAAGAGGAATCCCTTGCCTCCGCTCCGGATGATGCGTAAAGTGGCTTTAGATTGAAAATGAACCGAACGAAGAGGAATCCCTTGCCTCCGCTCCGATGATGCATGAAGTGGCTGCAGATCCGAATGAATTGAACGAAGAGGACTCCCCTCTTTTTACCGCCTTCACTTCTTTTCATTTTAGCCCAAAATCTTCGCTGAATTATCGCCAAGACGCATATGCCCGTGTCGGTTTGATATTGCCGACAGAGAGCAACACATGCGGTGTGTGTGCAAAGCCCGTGTCGTGCGGGAAAAAAAGAGCGACACGCCTGTGCTCAGCTGTGTCCAAAGCCCGTGTCATTTTGGTACTGCCCGTGTCGTGATGGACAGAGAGCAACACGCCTGCAACACGCCTGTGCTCGGTTGTATCCTACAAGAAGACATCGAAAATGTTAAAAATCAATCCAAATTATGTAGGAATGATCATTATAGTCCAAAACAAGTCCTGCTCATAAAACGTGCTAATTCTCCACAATTAAACAATAAGAGGATAGAATCATCAATTATTAAAGCCAATATAAACTACCAAAACGAGTGTTATCAATTCCCCCACACTTATTCTTGCACGTCCCGGGCAAGCAAAAGGGAACAACCTCCCTCTAAGTAACTCATATCGTTGCTTCAAAAGAAAGTAAAAAGTAGTTACTTAGGCTTATCATATTTATTTAGACCAAGGCACATAGATCCGATTCAAACACAAGTCACTAAGCATGGTGATTTCAACACATGATTAACTAAAACTTGATGCAATCCTCACAAGATATATGGTGCATAAGGTGGTGCTCTCACTCTCAATAGCATGTAAGTAAATGGGGTTCCACTCAATGCAACTAATGATGTTTCACTACCATATGCTTGCATATTTTCTACTCTCCATCACTAGATCATAAGTTTCCGTGACTCCAAAAGCTTATCTTCATGAAGTAGAACTCGTGGGAAATCATAATAAAACATAAGAAAGCAAGAGGGTGTGGAAAGATGATATGACAATGTAATAAGGAAGGCAATAAATACTATCTGGGGGTTGAGGAATTTAGAAATTTCCGTTCAGTTTCAAACTTCCAAATTGCTTCCAATTGAATTTTCCTAATTATACGACTTGCAATTCCTGCATTTCAAACTCCTTCTACACAAATTCCCTAGCCGTGCCAATTTCTACAGACTATGTAGCTTCTTTTCCGAAATTACAAATCCCCTAGCCGTGCCAATTTCTACAGACTATGTAGCTTCTTTTCCGAAATTACAAATCCCTTTTCTGCCGATTTGAATGTTGCAACATTCCAGAATTTCTAATTCATTATTAAACTTTTATTTCCAGTTTCTGGAAATTAAGTTTCAACACTTCCAATTGGCTCAAATTCCAGATTCTTGAGATGATTTTCTAAATCATGTTTAACTCCTGTAATTTTAACTTAATAATCAGCAGCTCAAATTTATTTTTATGTTTTTTTAAATCACTTCCTTTCGTAATTTCAAGTCGCTCAAAATTCAGGGTCAAGTGGCCCATCAATCCTCTTAATTTAGTTTAAATTCCAACTTTACTCAACCTAGGTAACCGCCGGTCCAAGGTCCAAGGTCTGAAATGCCAAATGTGTGACGACAAAATTTCAAATTTAGTTATGCAAAAAAAATTCAGAATTCTGCAGCTTCCTCCAATTACAGACAATTGGATTTCATTAGCCTTACAGACTATCTAGTGCCAATGTGCTGACCTTTTCCATGATACCGAATACTCCAGTAAACCAGAACACCAGGGAATCCCATATTAATCGGCTACAACTCTTTTTTTTTATGGTTAATCTGATTCTGCATAGATGTTATCATCCGATGTGTCAATAAAACCAGTGCACTTAATACTCTATAATCTTTGTGTGTGCACATTTCTTCCCAGCTGGTATACAGTTTCCCTTTCCTTAGTCCAAATCTCTCAACAAAGAAAATAGGACCTCAAAGGCAATAAAGGTTAGTCCAACCCTGGTGATCAAGTGCTCATGCTAACCATTATATCTCACCTTACATTCAACAAGACAACAAGACAACCATAACCTCACATCCTCTCAAGATCCCCCACACTTAAAATTTGACCGTCTCGGCCAAGAAATCCAACAAGATAAATTTTTTGAGTCAATAAGAAGAAGGCATTTATACAAAGAGGATAGCGCAAGAGAAATTCCAAGGGTATAGAGAAGATAGCCTTTATCATTATCACAACTTTATGAAATTGTATCCTTGAGAAGAAACATAGCAAGTTCTAGAGCTCCACAACAAGAGTGCATATCACACACAAGGAGAAAATGGCTAGATCCTTACTAGGTGTGTAAAATCATCAAGTACAATCAACTAATTAGCATCCATCACCACACTAATGAGCATATGCATGTAAAGTATCTAATCATGCCCTAAAATCCAGAAAACATGATAATCAAACTTAACTAACTTTCACATTCCCTAAACTGATACGAGCACTCAAGGATTCTATTCAAAGATTTTATTCACTAACACATTTATGCAAACAAAAATAACAAAAGTATTAAAACAAAAAGAACAACTGAACTCCCCTTTTAAATTGGATAGATGGGGTTGTCTAGTGCTTCACATTCCAACACCGCATGCATAACTCCATCATGAAATTTCTTCAAGCGGTGCTCATTCACTTTGAAGGTCTGCCCATCTTCCTTGTCCTGCAACTCAATCACTCCATAGGGAAAGATATTAATAATGTAGAAAGGCCCATCCCACTTAGATCTCAACTTACCTGGAAACCATTTGAGTCTAGAGTTGTACAATAAAACTTTTTCACCTATTTGAAACTCTTTCCTCAGTATGTCCTTATCATGATATGCTTTGGTCTTTTCCTTGTAAATTCGAGAGTTCTCATAGGCTTCAAGTCTTAACTCTTCCAATTCCTGTAATTGCATTTTCCTCCCAACTCCAGCTTGATCCATGTCCAGGTTACATGACTTGACAGCCCAGAATGCTTTATGTGCTATCTCAACTGGTAAGTGACATGCTTTTCCAAACACAATCCTAAATGGTGACATTCCAATTGGTGTTTTGAAGGCGGTTCTGTAAGCCCACAAGGCGTCATCCAACCTTTTGCTCCAATCTTTCCTGTCAGGTTTTACCATTTTTTCCAAAATCTGCTTAATCTCTCTATTTGATACCTCTGCTTGCCCGTTTGTCTGAGGATGGTAAGCAGTAGCAACTTTGTGCAAAACGCCATATTTGTTAAGCAGCATCTTCATGTGTCTATTACAGAAATGGGACCCTTGATCACTAATGATCACCCTGGGCCACCCAAACCTGCAAAAGATGTTTGACCTGACAAAACTAACAACCACAGATGCATCATCAGTCCTAGTAGGAATAACTTCCACCCACTTGGAAACATAGTCCACCGCCAATAAGATGTATGTGAAACCATAAGAAACAGGAAATGGACCCATAAAGTTGATTCCCCATACATCAAACACTTCACAAAACAAAATAGACTGTTGGGGCATCTCATTTCTACGTCCAATACTCCCGACTTTTTGACATTGTTCACATGTTCTAGTAAACTCATATGCGTGACGGAACAGACTAGGCCAATATAAACCTGAATCTAAAATTTTCCTAGCTGTTCTTTGTGGTCCAAAATGTCCTCCACAAGATAAATAATGGCAAAATGTAAGAACAGATTGAAACTCGCCGTTAGGAACACATCGCCTAATTACCTGATCGCTGCACCACTTCCACAAGTAAGGTTCATCCCAAACATAGTATTTAGCATCACATCTTAATTTGTTAACCTGTACTTGAGAGAAATTTGCAGGTATAACACGTGCAACCAAATAATTAACGATGTCAGCATACCATGGTACTTCCCTTGCGGTCGGAGTTGTTCATCTGGAAAACAATCTGGAATGGGTGTAAGCTCCCTATATTGCATGATTCTGCTCAAATGATCAGCCACCATATTTTCCTTACCACTCCTATCGCGTATTTCCACGACGAATTCTTGGAGTAGAAGTATCCATCTGATTAATCTGGGCTTTGCATCTGACTTCTTTAAAAGGAATTTGAGAGCTGCATGATCTGAAAAGACAACCACATGAGAGCACAATAAATATGAACGAAACTTATTCAATGCAAACACAATGGCCAGAAGCTCTTTTTCCGTGGTTGTATAATTTGCTTGAGCAGGATCTAACGTCTTGGATGCACAATAGATAACATGTGAAGCTCCATCAACCCATTGAGCCAACACTGCACCCACTGCAAAATTAGAAGCATCACACATTAATTCAAAAGGCAATTCCCAATTAGGAGAACTCATAATAGGAGCTGAGATGAGAGCATCCCTGAGTTGGTTGAAAGCGTCCTTGCATCTTTCATCAAATCCAAATTCCACATCCTTTTGCAGTAAGCGTGAGAGGGGAAGGGCTATAGCACTAAAATTTTGAATGAATCTTCTGTAGAAACCTGCATGACCAAGGAAAGCTCGAACCTCCCGCACGCATGTGGGATAAGACAAAGAAGAAATAACCTTGACCTTAGCAGGATCTACCTCTATGCCCCTACTCGAAACAATATGTCCTAAAACAATACCATGTTCAACCATGAAATGGCACTTCTCAAAGTTTAAAACCAGGTCAGTTTCCACACATCTCTGCAAAACTTGAGAAAGACTATCTAAACATTCATCAAATGATGAGCCATACACGGTAAAATCATCCATAAATACTTCCATACAATGCTCTAATAAATCTGCAAAAATGCTTACCATGCATCGCTGAAATGTACCTGGGGCGTTGCAGAGCCCAAAGGGCATGCGTCGGAATGCAAATGTCCCGTAGGGGCATGTGAATGTAGTCTTCTCCTGGTCCTCGGGTGCTATGCAAATCTGATAATATCCAGAAAATCCATCCAAGAAGCAGTAATGAGTCTTTCCCGCTAATCTCTCCAACATTTGATCAATAAAAGGTAGTGGGAAATGATCCTTCCTTGTAGCCTGGTTAAGCTTCCGATAATCTATGCACACCCTCCATGAATTTTTCACTCTTGTGGAAATCATCTCACTGTCCTCATTGACAATCACTGTCATCCCCGATTTCTTTGGTACCACATGTATTGGGCTCACCCACTGACTATCTGAAATGGGATAAATGATACCTGCTTGCAACAATTTTTGAATCTCTGTCTTTACCACTTCGGTAAGCAATGGGTTCAATCTTCTCTGTGGTTGCCTGACTGGGTTCTTGTTCTCCTCCAGAAAAATCCTATGCATGCAAAAGGAAGGGTTGATGCCGTGAATATCTGCAATGGTCCATCCTATGGCCTTCTGATAAAGCCTTAGCAGATTCAACAACCTTATCTCCTGATCTGCTCCTAAATTCTTAGCAATAATGACCGGTAATTCCTTCTCTTTCCCCAGGTAAGCATACTTCAAGTGCTCCGGCAGAAGTTTCAATTCCAGTTTTGGAGGTTGATCATGGGAAGGAAACAATTTTTCAGGACCTGCTTCTATTAATGAATTCCCTGCAAAAGCATCCTCAATGTTATCAATGATGCTAATAGAGTCATCTTCTATTACCTCAGAGTCGGTATCCCTATCAATCCACGAAGTCTCTGCACTACCTTTCAACTCGTCAAGAATATCAATGTTAAGTAGTGAGTGATCTTCTTCAGGATACCTCATTGCTTCAAGAATGCCAAACTGTACCACTGTGTCTCCAAACTCCATAGTCAATGTTCCTGCATGTACATCAATCTTTGTCCTTGCAGTCTTGAGGAACGGCCTACCTAAAATCAGAGGAGTCTGGCTTGAAGTCATATCTCCTTCCATATCAAGAATGTAGAAATCAGCTGGAAAAATCAGATCCTTCACCTTAACTAAGACATCTTCAATAACTCCATCTGGATGAGCTAAACTTTGGTTGTCTAATTGAATAATTACCATAGTCGGTTGTAATGGTCCAATACCTAGGGATAGGAAAACAGACTTAGGCATGACATTAATGGATGAACCCAGATCCAACATTGCATTTGAGAATCTGCATTCTCCAATCACACATGGTATGGTAAACATTCCTGGATCTTTACATTTCGTGGGCATTGACTGAATCAAAGCTGATACATTCTTTCCCATGCTTACCAGTTCATTACCTTTCAGTTTCCTCTTATGAACACAAAGATCCTTCAAAAACTTAGCATATCTTGGTATATGTTTGATAACCTTCAATAATGGTATGTTTACTTCCACCTTACTGAAAATGTCCACCAATTCTTCAAGATCATTAGTCCTTCCTGCAGTAACATTTTTCTTAGAAATTCCTGCTCTTTGAGGGAAGGGAATCTGCACTACCTCTTGCGATTTAACACCTGATTGTAATTTTTGTTCCTTTTCTTCGTCAGAAACTGCTATAGGCACAGGTGCATGAACTGTGGCAGGTCTCGGAAGGCTGGGATATATCATAGTTTTCCCACTCCTTAGTGACATAGCACTCACATTCCCTCTGGGGTTTGGAACAGACTGAGTTGGTAATTGACTGGACCCTTGGGACTGAAACTGGCTGAGTGTAGTAGCCATCTGACTCATTTGCCTTTCTAAATTCTGAATGGCAATATCACTCCTTTGTTGTTGTTGTTGAAATTGTGCTTGTTGTTGTAACAAAAGTTGCTGCATCATGTCTTTCAAATCTTGTGTGGATGAGTCTAAATGACTTGGTCCAGAAATAAGCTGTGATTGTGAAATCTGGGAAGGTTTGTACTGCGTGGAACTATTATGAAATCCTAGAGGCTTCTGCAAGTTTGTTGCAGCAGGCTGGAATGATGGTTGTTGTACCCGATTGGTCTGCTGCTGTGCAGAATTATTTCCATACCTCAGATTTGGATGATCCCTCCATCCAGGATTGTATGTAGTTGACATAGGATCATACTGTGATCTTTGTGTTTGCTGATATTGCGATCTATTCTGAAACATATTTGCTGCTGCCACCTGATCCGAGACAAACCCTCCTTCTTCTGACTGCAAGGTTAAGCAGGTATCAGCCGAGTGTGCTGCACTGGCACAAATGCTGCAAACTCGTGTTGGTTGAGCAGACTGAGTATATGCCTGTTGAGTCTGACTAATAGCTATCTGCCTTAACATTGTTTCAATCCCATCCAACCGACTCTCGATTCTAGGTTGTTCAGTATCAGAGTCCTGAACATGATGCACACTCTTGATGGGTACAGTCCGACTCCCAAATTGCTGATAGTTAGCTGCCATAATCTCAATAAGTTCCTTGGCTTGAAAAGGTGTTTTGTTTACAAGCGCTCCTCCACTAGCAGCATCTATCATATTCCTATCCATAGGCAACAATCCTTCGTAGAAGTATTGAATCAACAATTGCTCACTAATTTGGTGTTGGGGGCAGCTCGCACAGAGTCTCTTGAAACGCTCCCAATACTCATATAATGTTTCCCCAATCAGTTGTTGAACTCCACATATATTTTTTCTGATTGCTACAATCCTTGATGCAGGAAAGAATTTTTCCAGAAATATTTTGCTCATATCATTCCAACTAGTAATGGATCCTGGGGGAAGATAGTAATATCAATCCTTAGCCTTGTCTGTCAATAAGAATGGAAATGCCCTGAGCTTCATGTCATCCTCTGATATGGTTTGAGGCTTCATGGTTGAGCACACCATATGGAATTCCTGGAGGTGTCTGTTTGGATCCTCACCAGCTAAGCCATGAAACTTTGGTAGCAGATGAATTACCCCTGATCTTAGCTCAAAATCCCCTTCCAGTCCCTGATACTTGATACACGAAGGCTGATAAGCTACATTTGGCTCTGCTAATTCTCTGAGTGTTCTATCACTGCTTTTTGTGTTATTGTCTTCCATGTTAATCACTGAAGTCCTCTGAGCTCTCTGTAAAGCATGGAATGTTCTGTCAATCTCTGGATCGTATGCTGGTATTTGCTCTGTAGATGTCCAGTCATGCACTATAGTCTCACTGCAAGCAAGAAAACAAGACACAACTGGTGTAGAACAGGTATAACAACGACAAGTATAATGAGGTATTGAAATGTCAAATTGTTTTCTTTAAAAAATTTTATATTACCTCCTCAGCAATAAAAGTAAATGGAAATAGAATTGGAAATTGAGAAGTAAAATTATTTTTAAAGCAAACACATTAGAACTACCTATGCACCTCTATCAAATCCCCGGCAACGGCGCCAAAAATTGGTGTATGACTCATATTGTCGTCTAAATGAGCTCAACCAATTTAGTAATATCGAATCCCCCTAACTAAAGTAGGATAGGATGACTCGAGTCATCTCCCAACGATTGAAGATGGTGTATGATAATTCAAGTGGTTATTGCAGTTTTGATTCTTTTTTTTTTAGATTGAATAGAGAGGGGGGTTGTGTATTGATTTCTAAATCATCTAATCTCAAGGGAAAACAAGAAAGAACACTAATCATAACGAATTATGTGCATTCTTGAAGTAAAGAACATTCGATGAGTAAATCAGTGCAATAACTGAATAAACGGAGAAAAATGAAAACCAAACAACATCTAATCTATGATGGGGAAATTCAATCAAACACTCAACAAGCCAAACAAATCTAATTAATGCTCAAGAAGGTAAAAGAAATTAGATCTAGTAATCTCCCTGTGTCTCTTGCCACCGGTAGAAGTGAAGCGATGCGAACTCCACGTTTTGTGCTCCTCTGCTCCGATGGATGCGTGAAGTGGCTTCGGATCGAAGATGAACGGAACGAAGAGGAATCCCTTGCCTCCGCTCCGGATGATGCGTGAAGTGGCTTTGGATCAAAGATGAACGGAACAAAGAGGAATCCCTTGCCTCCGCTCCGGATGATGCGTAAAGTGGCTTTAGATCGAAAATGAACGGAACGAAGAGGAATCCCTTGCCTCCGCTCCGATGATGCGTGAAGTGGCTGCAGATCCGAATGAATTGAACGAAGAGGACTCCCCTCTTTTTACCGCCTTCGCTTCTTTTCATTTTAGCCCAAAATCTTCGCTGAATTACTGCCAAGACGACATGCCCGTGTCGGTTTGATATTGCCCGTGTCGTGTAACGGAAAAAGAGCGACACGCCTGTGCTTGGCTGTATGCAAAGCCCGTGTCATTTTGGTACTGCCCGTGTCGTGACGGACAGAGAGCAACACGCCTGTGCTCGGCTGTGTGCAAAGCCCGTGTCGTGTAACGGGAAAAGAGCGACACGCCTGTGCTCGGCTGTGTCCAAAGCCCGTGTCATTTTGGTACTGCCCGTGTCGTGATGGACAGAGAGCAACACGCCTGCAACACGCCTGTGCTCGGTTGTATCCTACAAGAAGACATCGAAAATGTTAAAAATCAATCCAAATTATGTAGGAATGATCATTATAGTCCAAAACAAGTCCTGCTCATAAAACGTGCTAATTCTCCACAATTAAATAATAAGAGGATAGAATCATCAATTATTAAATCCAATATAAACTACTAAAACGAGTGTTATCAGGTTCCGGTGGACTGGGCTATTGGCAAGGAGGGCTGTCGAGGGAAAATTCTGTTGCAGGTATATATATATCTTGAATTTACTCTATTTTCTTGCAGTCCATTTCAACTCTATTTAATGAGTGTTGTTGGCTGTGAGTTTATCATTAGGTGAGTTGTTAACGACTGTAAATGGATTGTGGGTGACAAGTTGTGGGATCCAAGTGTTGGATCGTGTTTGAGGTAAGGATTGGTTGAGTCGTATGTATGTCACCTAGAGTTAGGTTGGATTCATATTTATGATCAGTTCTGTAATTATGTATGGAGGATGGATTAGGTTGAAGAGGATAATTAAATCAAACTAGTGGATCGGATATGAGGTCAATGTAGGATTCGATTTGATTAATTGCAAGGATATGTTCTGGGATTGAAGAGTTAATCACAATTTGTGACCTAGGGGTTGAGGGTCTACTTGGGGATACATAGTAGTAATTTAGCACGTTGTTGTGTGCTGGGATTTGATGGATTTACTTTGGATTAATTGGTTATGGAAGGAATCAATTAAGTATTCTTGGTTATGGAAGGAATCGATTAAGTATTCGATTTGTCGGTGAATGGTATTTTGTACTTAACAATAGTTATGCATTATGCAGGTTTCGATCATGAGGCAGGTTCACGGTCGTGACGATCTGATTCTTTTTGTGGACATTTTATCAGGCGGGTATTTTGACTTATCTTTTAGATATAGTCAAGTTGATATGCTAGTTAGGTTAGCTTGCAATAATTTTCATGTTTATATGCCTAGTATGTTTTTGGTGCCTACTTGATACATGCATGTGATAGGTTATGATTATACCTTCCCTGTTTTATTTGGATCATAGTTACTTGGATTATGGATATGTACATATTGATTGTGTATATTATTCGGATAGGTGTATTTAGTTGGATTTACATGCTTTAGTATCATGCACCATCTTGCATGATTGCATGCTGGCTGGATGGGGTTCCTTTATAGTTGAGCCCGCAGCCAGTTACATGGCCTGCACACACTACCACTCATGGGTTAGTGGTACATTAGGAGGGTGTGTGCAGTTGCTCTGTCAGGCTCCGCTGGTATGCTCCTGGGTAGCGATGAGGCAACGTGGTAGCGGGCAGGGATCCCTCCTCTGGTCTATGACACCGGGAGATGAGAGCTTAGCTCCCCCACTCTGTTTGGGGCAAGAGGATAGGTGTACTCCGACAGCATCCTGTTCACTCGGTCACTCAGGAGCAGTAATGGCAGAGTGCACAGTTGTCATAGCCCTACCCACTCGGCTTCACCATCGCTGGCTACCGACCGGGCATCAGGCATGGATAGCATTTGTATTGTGTTTGTTGTATTTTTATTGATGCCTTGGATGTTGCATATAATTGCCATGCATACAGGATTCATATTTATATATATGATGATGACTTTGTTGCCTCTAGTCAGGCACATGCTCCTATATCAGGGTAGGAGATTCAGGTGAGTACAGTCCTTTTGCATTTATTTCTTGCTTACCCTATATGTGAGACTGTACTAGCATGAGTTTTATTGTTAGCTATATCTTACTTTGCATATTGACTATACCCGCTGAGTTCTTTGAACTTACCCCGTTGATTTATATCTATTTCAGGATGAAGCTGTCAGGAGAGTCCAGCTGTCAAACTCCACTCGTCGTGAAAGTTTTTATTTGTTATTTGTTTCTATGGTTTGGATATTTTGATTAGAGGACATGTTAGGATTGGAGTTGGATATTTGTATTCGTGGATTTTTGGCGTCCTTATGGACCTTATTCGGATTTTGTTTAGATTGGTTTTGGTTGAGTATTCCTACCCAGATGGCAGAAGGGGTAAGTCTAGTTGTGATAGATGTTACCTATCTATTTTGGTTGATGGCCAGAGGCCTATTTTATTATCTGCATGTGTGTTTGGATTACAGTCGTGTTGACCGATGTATAGTGGTCGTGTAGGCCTTGTATGAAAATTGGCATTGTCACCCGTATAGGGGAGATGCTGTCAGATTTTTGTCTGGCGGAGACTCCATCGGGGCGTGACAATATCAATCACACAAAACTATACACTTAGAGAACCAAGCGACTGTGCTTCCTATTGCATCCTCAAGAAAATACATTTCATCATTGGGTCGAATTAGATCCACCTTCTCCATCAAAACTCTATCAATCCAAACTTTCCAACAAGATCCACCAGAGGAACGTGATGCACTTTTTCTTTTGGATCTGTGGATGCAATTCGACCTTCTGCAACAACTCCATCACCAGACCAATGAAGCAGCTTACATTTAGTATTAACGCTGACATCTCCACAATTCACGTTCTTCAATTTTCCCTGTATAATAATAAAAAATTATTAATGTTCCCAAATATATTTTTATAACAAAACAAGTTATTAGTAATAGGAGAGAGATTCTATCATGTAAAAGAAAACACAATATTCCTCATATCAATATGGTTACCTGAGTTGCAATATTGTCATTCTTTTTTGCTCCATTGATATCACTATCGCCACTAACATAATTCCTAATATCGTCATCAATGTCACCACTAGCAACCTAATTTTTTTAATAAATATTGTCAAATAATATTATCATAATTGCACATTCACTAACAAGAACAAAAAAAAGATAAATAGAGACATAATAAAATGCTAGATGGTGATTGCACATTCACTAACAAGAACAAAAAAAGTTTTAACAGTAAAGTCTGTAATATAGCATTGCCCAATATTTGGCCATACTATTATAACCATGCATGAATTTAGGTGAACATACTGCTTTTCAATTGACCAGGGTATAGCTACCAAAATAGCTTGATCTATTTGCCCGAAAGAGATAAAAACCCAAAAGATATCATACAGGAAGGCACAACCAAGAAGCATTGTTCCTACCTGAATTTCCAACTCCAGAACATAAGTATGAGGTCATATACAAACTAGTATGCAACAAAAACAAAATAGTTATGAGAAGCAACAATCTGAACTTCCACTAACACAAGTAACTTGATTCGATAGAGGATTGCACATGTACTAGATGAGGAACTTTGAAGAAATTTCAATAACTTGGATGAGAACTATATCTCAGAGTACTAGAATAAAATTTGAAAAAGCATCAGATTATATGATATGAAGCTTATCATATCATATCCAGGAGCATATATATCAGATAAATTGGATATGTGTAGGACACCTCATGTATCGTTTTTGCAACAGCACCATTTACAAGGTGGGAAAAAAGAGTTGAAGAGGGTTCGACAATTAGCAATATTTAAAAATTCTTGGAGATACAGAAACTGGTAATGTCATGTCTTGGAGCACGATAGATGTTAAGATTTGTATAAGATTGTGGTCGCTGGGGTTAAAACTTCGTGATTTCTTTGATGGATATGAGTTTAGAATCCTCAATCACGTTCGTCTGAGAACTAAATCATCGGGTTACTTCTGTTTCATTATTACAGATCCCTTTGCTTATGAGTGGAATATACTTTACGATATTTTTCTTGAATAACTAAATAAGTTTCTTTGCTCAAAGAGATTTTGTTCCTCAAAGGAACTTGCCATTATTGGGCCAATAACCAAGTTGTAGCCTTTACAGGTTCCGCTGCCTATGGTAATTGCAAGGTTTTTTTCCTTTTAAGATTTTAAAAGATTTTTGGTCTTGCCTCATAATTTTTTATATGATTGGTGGATAGTTCCCTCTTTTTCTTGTTTAGTCAAAGCATGTACCACTATATATTAGTCAATAATGACAATGTGGACATTTAGTTTGAATTATCTCATTTAAAATCCATGCAAAGACATAAAGATTCATTTTTCTTAGATGGTTTGTTTGACTTCTGTTATTTTCTGTTGCTTGGTTTCTGTAGCATGCAGATATGTGATTGCGGGCAAATGTTGCATCTTCCGAGTGATAATTTGATTAAAAACCACTAACATCACTGCTTTTTGTCACGCCCCGGGAGTATGTTGTGCCGAAAAGCAAACGGACGGCATCTCCCCTGTACGTGGCAACATATCGGGTTAATACAAGGCCCGTAGGCCCACAACAACAATATGATATACACAGATATCAACATATCAAACATACTAAACACAGCGGAAACAATACAAACAGATCAACAAGATACAAAGACCAACTGTGCACTCCGGAGTGACTTGACACGACAAGAATCATAACAGAAATCGAATCAAAGACCAAATACATACAATATGTCCGTATATCACAAATACGGAAACAATACAGGGAAAAACCCAAACCAACAATCCGTAAGGATACAACAACACAGAAAACATATCCATTCGTCCGGTGTGAGATGGGATCACCGGCTGAGTCTCGAACGCCCAAGGAATCTTTCTATTCGTTATCTGGGCATGTGAAGCCCGTGGTCTCGGTGGTGAGTATAAACTCAGGGATAATATATAGAAAATGCATGAACAACATATAAGGATAGATCTACAAGTATACATGTGAAGATCTACAGGTATACAGCATGAGTCCAATAGACATACAGTCATATCCAAATCTAATAACAAGTAACTATAGTAAAGTCATACTCAGTGTATATACTAAACTAATCAACTGAACATAAAGTAATGTACCAACGTACCTGACGGTCTGCTACACCATACGCTATATCATCCTGAACAGATTTACAATAACATAATCCATATAACATACTAAGTCAATCCCATACCTGACCAATACGCCAACATATGAACAGTATATGATCACCTGTAATAACAACCCGGTCCATACTACACTATGACATGACGCTAATCAAATGCATACATCAGTCAGGACAAACACATATATCATGCTCAACACATAACAGTATATAAAATAAAAATGACATGTATCATGATGTACAAGCATGTGCAACAATCATAGCTCAATCAAATGCAGCATCTCACAGGCATATGTAAAACATATATCAAATACATGCATACATATATATCAGCAATGCATATGCATGGTCATGTCTGCGCACCCAACTCGCTACCACGACCCCAGTGTGGCCTAGGTGGCACGACATGACAACTATCCCGACTCCAGCCGCCACCACTCTCGAGTGACCGAGTTGGGTAGTATGAAACAGTAGCTAGCCCGCTATAGAGCTATATGCTACCCACACGGGGTCCCTGCTGCTAGTTGCTCCGTCCCTACCCATGAGTAGACGAGCACCGCACCCAGGACAACTGCACATCACACGACCACTGTCTATAGTGGGTGAGTGCGCTAACTACCACTCCGCACAGTGGCCAAGTGCGCATCTCCAGCTACCACCATCCATAGTGGCCGAGAACGGCACGCACAACAATGCTCTGCCCTCAACCCTGCAACCACTACCCTGAGTGGCCGAGGAGGCAGGATGACTGACGACTCATCTCAACCACAAGGCAGACCCAGTCGTCAGCATGCATGAAATGTAATGATGCATAGCTCACACACAAATCCTCGCAACACTCCCTAACTCACGGGGAGACCTAGTCAACCAAAAGTCAACCATGCAAGGACGACTAATCTGTAATCACAACCTATTTACCTATGTACAGATAAATAGATCCGTCAAACTAACACACTGATATGTATACGATACAACGACCGACCTCATAATTTGGACTCATCACTTAAAACCTAGTGATGCAACCCAGTAACCCAATCTGAGGTCATAAAAATAACCCTAACCACATGTACTTACTAAACATCTATCAGCTAACACATAATAGGGTTTTATAGTTCCTATCCGTGCTAGATAATCAATGAAGTAACAGAGTATATATCTCAAAGGTCAAAGGCAGTACAAGCATACGATTAAATAAGAGTGGATTTAAGGTAAACAGGTATAAACATAAATCCAAGATCATGCACTGGAATTGATCAAACTACCGGACCAGGTAGATATTACCCACCTGATACAAAGCTCGAACTATCCTCACGACCGTGGACGCGCTTCGTATCTCAAACCTACACATAATAACAAATAATGATTAAGTACAAGTATCCAACAAACGTAGGAACTAAACACTACATCGTTCCTATACTCGCATCCTTTCCTCGTCTACGAGTTAGATACTCGACTATCCCAATCTGATACACCTTAACCCAACTCACAACTGTGCCCAATACACTTCACAATTTCCTCAATAGCCAGGAATAAATCATCGCCATCCTTAAGATCCATTAACAGAAACAACACCCAAAGAGTTATCTGACCAACTAAGCCAAATGTCAATACAAACACCATAAACCCACCTACATCCTACTCAGACCAACAACTCCACAGCGTTGAAAACAGAACAAAGCTTACCCTTGCTGCTTCAACTAGATAGCAGCACCACACAACATCCATAAACAGGAATACTCAGATTCCCCCTTTAGCTCAAGCACAAACCACTGCTATATACAAATGAAATCGATCCACCGAAACACCGTAGGCGACAAAAAGAAACCAATCGAACCTACCCCACAACCGGCTCCACCCACGATGCGTAACAACCTCCCTCTACACCACTCTTGATTGATTGCTCAACATCACAGATTCAACTGCTTATCTATTGCTACATGAAGGTGAACGCAGCACCCATCAGCTCGATCTCAATAATCGACTGTAACCACAATAACTAGGAGGAACAGACTCTAAATCATGCTAGCAATTGATCAACAATCCATCGAATCGCAACAACACCCGAATCAAACGAATACCACTCAAATCATAGATTTATTTCCATATCACAACTGCGATTCCTAAACATCCACCCACACAAATTGAATCCCCGATTCATGGCATCAATCAACCAATTCACACGGCACCGGGAAAGAACAAAGAATTGAGACTTACCAACCTCAGATCTTCTCTGACAGCCTACTCCCGCTCACCTTCTGCTCACCGAAGGAACTCTAAATCAACACATCGACAAACATTCGCAATTACAGGATACCAACCACACCCATTTATCTAACAATTACCGTAATCACCACCAAACAGATTTAAATTCCAAATCACAGCTTCAATTTCTAAAAATCCAATACAACCGATGACAATAATAGGATTGATCCATCTTACCGGCCCTAACCTTCACCGGCACGAACCTCTCCCGATCCCAGCTATTTGTCACGCACAGTTTAGCCCCCCAACTGTTGGGTTTCCGGCACCGCAGCGTGTGTGTGTTCGATCATGTTTCGTAAACATGGGCACAGCGGAAGCAATTAAAATTAATAAATCTATATTTATTACAACACACACAACACACGCATGCATATTACAACAAGTGTAGACATAACCGTAAATTAAAATTTGTAATAAAAGAAATTTATCTACGTTATACCTTTCGTATGACGTGTAGCGGGAACGGCATCAACCGGAACGATCCTCGTAAGAATCGTCTCTATCCGTATCCACGCCGAGCTCCTCGGGATGACTTCGCTAAGTCATGAGCTTCGTCTTCGTACGGGTTACTAGCCTCGTGTTGAAGACGACGTGATCGAGAGATGATCACGATCCGAATCCAAATTCGGATCCTAAAACGAGTTCTCAAAACTCGCTTCTTCGGAGAGGTATTCGTCAACCGTTTGACGAATCCTTCGTCCCCCACCTCAGAGGATTACCGGAGATCAAATCCCCGGTAAGTTAGCCGCTGTCGGAGCACTAACCGTCGTCCAAACGACGCTCCGACAACAAAGAAACAAGCTGTCCAGAAAAACTGGACAGCTTTTGGTGGAGGAATAGAGGCCGGCTAAGGAAAGATGGAAGCTCACCTTATCACCGAACCCAAAGGAGATCGCCGGAGGGTCGCCGGAGGTTCTCCGGCTGAAGCTTGAACACCGGCAAAGACTTGGACGGCTGCACACAAGCTGGGCGGCGGCAGCTTTAGGGTTGGCGCCAATTAACTCCAAGGTGGAGGTGGGCGGCAACTCAAGGGGGCTAGGGTTTGGATTAGTTAGGGTTTAACAATCCCTTAAGCCCTCTTTTATAGAGAACTAATTTTCTTAATGGTTAATGGATCATATCCATAAAGCCCATTAACCCGCTCCATTAGGATAAGTTAAAATAAACCAAACCATGATGGTTTATTTTAAGTTAAAACGAACCGAACCAACTTTTGGTTCATTCATTTAAAATAAACCAAACCCTTTGGTTTATTCTCATCCATTGGATTAGAACCAAACCATTTTGGTCCATCCATTATGTCTTCATAAGACACGGCCCATCCACGCTTCCATTGCGACTGAAATAATTTCATGCTCGCTTTATGTTTGGTCCAACCAAACATAGTTTCTCTCGGTCTGAGAATCCCATTCTCAAGCTCGTTTTAAATCCTTTGGATTACACTCGTTGTGCGTGTGACCAAATAGGTTCTCGGTTTATGTTGGTCTATAATTAACCATTAATTATAGAACGATCATGAGTGGCACCTAGTAGTACATCATGATCCCCAATTAACCAAAAGATCAACGGTTGATCCGTAACTATTTACAAACCCTTGATGGCTCGAATGAATCGTGTCACATTCCCTTCACTCATCTTATACCCACTTGGTTCAGGACATGGTCTATAGTGTCAGTCCCCACTAGGCTGACTACGTCACACCTAGCCCAAGTATCATTTCCTCGTCCTACGGATTCTAGTTACTGCACATGTATCGAAGAGTACCTTACTCTAAACATGTAATGCTTTGGCCAAAGACTTTAGTAACAATCACGAGAGGCCATGGGTATACATCTCCTCGCAGGAGTGGTGAATCCTTTATAGGCTATTCAAACACCTTCGATCACTTCGACTTATACCCAATCATCCCGGGTCCACATCTCCTTAGAGATGTTTGCTTAAGATGTCAAAGCATAAGTCTCCATGATCAAGATGACTTGAATACCGCAAGTCAAAGGAACCTCGCACTTAAGCCACAGTAAGAACTTCATTGACATATCTATATATGCAGAGAACCATTTGAAGTCTTAGGGCTGGTCACTCCAATGAACTAGTTACCATAACTAGCATCCACGATTAACTCCGGACATCACTATGTCTCCAGCCAGTGAGAATCAGCTGCTTGGATACACTAAGGAGTATACCTCGTGCTAGTATCGATAGAACTGATGGTGTCCAAATCCATCAATTCATCGACTAGGGATAATTCCGATACATCACAATTATACATGTAGAGATACTCACTAGTTGTGATCCAATCACAAATTCTCTCATGCTGTGAATCGTATCGTGGGCATTCAGTAAATGAGTTTAAGATCCAATCAAATACATAAAACATGTATACTCAAATAGTGAATCTTCATTTATCATATAAATGGTTCATACATAAGGCGATTGCCTTAGGACATCTCTCATATATTACTAACAGACTCCCACTTGGCCTAATGCCAATCGCTACGGTATCCAATACCATAAGCTCGAACATGACCCTCAAACTTATTTTGAGGTAATGCCTTAGTCAAGGGATCCGCTAAGTTCCTTTCAGTGGGAATTTTCTCGATTTGTATTTCGTTTCTACTGATGATCTCTCTGATAAGATGATAGCGGCGAAGCACATATTTGGATCATTGATGAGACCACATCAAGTTCAAAGATGAACTTCTTGATCCAAACCGCTTCCTTTACTGCTTCCAAAGCTGCAATGTATTCTGCCTTTGTGGCAGAATCTGCTATAATGTCAAGCTTGGAACCTTTCCAACTTATTGCGCCTCCATTCCAGGTGAATACATACCCAGACTAAGACATGGAATCATCCTTGTCTGTCTGGATCTGGCATCCGTATACCCACGTATCACCATGTACCCTTCTCCATATATTAGGAACGCATCCTTAGTTCTTCTTAAGTACTTAAGGATCGTCTTAACAGTCACCCAATGATCCATTCTGGATCGGTCGTATCTGCTCGTGACACTCAGAGCATACGATACATCGGGCCTCGTACATAACATAGCATACATGATAGATCCTATTGCGGATGCATAGGGAATCTTACTCATGCAAATCCTCTCGTCTTCTGTGCGCGGACACATAGACTTCGAACGGTGTACCCCATGCCTGATGGGTAGGAAACCTTTCTTGGATTCCGACATGCTAAACCTCTTTAGCACTCGGTCTATATATATAGACTGCGAAAGACCAAGCAACCGTTTCGATCTATCTCTATAGATCTTAATCCCAAGGATGTAGGTTGCTTCTCCCAGGTCTTTCATGGAGAATGTCTTGGATAACCAAACCTTAACTGACTGTAAGATTGACACATCGTTTCCTCTAAGTAATATGTCATCGACATACAATACTAGGAACACGACTGCACTCCCACTAACCTTCTTGTACACACAAGGTTCGTCTGGATTTTGCGAGAAATCAAACTTTTTGATCGTCTCATCAAAACGGATATTCCAGCTCCTGGATGCTTGCTTCAATCCATAAATGGACCGTCGCAATTTGCATACCTTGGTTTTATCAACCGATGTGAAACCCTCAGGCTGTATCATATACACGTCCTCGAGTAGGTTTCCATTAAGGAAAGCTATTTTCACATCCATCTGCCATATCTCATAATCATAATGAGCCGCTATGGCCAGGAGCATCCGAATGGATTTAAGCATAGCTACAGGCGAATAGGTTTCGTCATAATCAACACCTTGTTTTTGACGATATCCTTTCGCCACCAATCTAGCCTTATAGGTAATCACATTACCATCCATGTCGGTTTTCTTCTTGAAAACCCACTTGCACCCTATAGGCTTTATGCCTTCAGGTGGGTCAACCAAGTTCCAAACTTGGTTTTTATACATGGAATCCATTTCCAACTTCATGGCACCAAGCCACTTATCCCTTTCTTAACTTGTCAGCACTTCTTCATAACTGGTAGGCTCCTCATCATCAATGAGTAACACGTCGTTCGATTCACTTACGAGAAATCCATATCTCTCAGGAATATTGCGTGTTCTACCATATCTACGAAGATGTGGTGTTACAATAGGTCCAGCCGATTGCTCATCACTATGAGTTGTCGGCTGTTGTGCTTCACCAGGTATCTCATCAATGTCTATTTAAGTCTCTCGAGCCTCCTCAAGCTCGACGACACTCCCACTGTTTTCTTGCAAGAGAAACTCTTTCTCTAGAAACACAGCATGCCTTGAAACAAACACCTTTTGTTCCACAGGATGATAGAATTGGTAACCCCTTGTTTCCTTAGGGTATCCAATAAATAGACATTTATCAGACTTAGCATCCAATTTGTCCGACATCGTCGCTTCACATAAGCAGACAACCCCATATCTTCAAGTAAGATACATGAGGTTTCTTACTATTCCATATCTCATATGGAGTAGTTGAGACTACCTTGGTAGGCATTCTTTAACAAGTAAACAAATTGCTCAAGTGCATAGCCCCAAAAGGACTTGGGAAGAGTCGCATGATTCATCATTGACCTGACCATGTCCAACAAGGTCCGATTACGCCTCTTAGATACACCATTATGCTGTGGTGTATATGGCAGAGTCCATTGAGACAATATGCCATTGTCTCTTAGATAATCAAGAAACTCTTGACTTAAGTATTCACCACCTCGATCCGATCGAAGTATTTTTAATATTTTTGTCATGTTGTTTCTCTACTTCATTTCTGAATTCTTTGAACCTTTCAAAGGCTTCAGACTTGTGTTTCATCAAGAACACATACCCAAACCATGAGTGATCATCGGTGAAGGTAATGAAGTAGCTATAGCCTCCTAAAGATTGAGTTGACTTAGGTCCATATACATCACTATGTATTAGGCCTAGCAACTCTCCCACTCGTTCGCCTTTTCCCGTAAAAGGTAACTTAGTCATCTTGCCTTTTAAGCATGATTCGCATGTATCGTATGAATCCAATTCAAACGATTCCAGAATTCCACATCGGTGTAATTCGGACATGCGTTTCTTGCTTACATGGCCAAGATGACAATGCAACATGTAGGAGTCTATTTGATTATCCTTTCGAGCACGCTTGTTGCTCGCTTCGATATTGCAAATGTCACTGGATACGTCCAACGTATAAACACCATTGCTTAAAATTCCAGTCCCATAAAGAACCCCATTTAAAGTTATGTAACAACAATTGTTACTAAACGTCAAATGGAAACCATTTCTATTTAAACAAGAAATAGAAATGATGTTCTTTATCAACGAAGGAATATAAAAGCAATTGTCCAGTTCTAAGACAAGTCCTACAGGGAGTTTCAACAAATACGTTCCGATGGCGAGTGCAGCAACCTTTACTCCATTCCCAACACGCAAATTTGACTCTCCCTTGACGAGTCTTCTTCTATTCCTTATCCCATGTATGTCATTACATATATGTGAGCCACACCCAGTATCCAATACCCAAGTGTTTGAGGAAATAGAATGACAATCAATAACGAAGATATCTGAAGAAGATGGGGCATCCGATGCCTTATTCTTCTTCACGGACTCAAGATAAATCTTGCACTTTCTTCGCAAATGGCTCTCCTTGCCATAATGATGGCAAGTTTCCTTTTGTGCTAGTTCTACCTTCTTAGCCCTTCTCTTCTTTCCCTTCTGCTGTTCCTTTGACTTCCTCTTAGAACCTTTCTTCGAGGAATCAACTAACAACACTGTCCCCTGCTCATGCTTCTCAGAAGACTCCACAGTCTTCAGCATATTGAGCAGTACCACAGATGAACCTCCTAGCATCTCAGAGGTGAAGAGGAGCTTTGAGACTTCGAACCTTTCGAATCTCACTTGCTCATCAACCAACTCACAAAGATGAAGGACTACGATATGAGCATCCATATGCTCATGCTGCTGTCGTAGCTTGGGTTCCATCGTGGCTAGCATGATGCAACTCATTTGTTCAGAATCACTTACATGTTTCTGATAGGCCAACAATTGGTCCAGAGTTGCATTGTCACTAGGATGGGCGGGAAGAGGCGCTTCGAGGACATACGCAAGCTTTTCCACCTTGAGAACAATTCTCAAGTTTCTAAGCTAGTCCAAGAAGTTCGGCCCAGTCAATTTATTTGAATCCAAAATGGAACGCAAATTCAAACACATCATGATCAATATATTAACTTAGAAATACAAAACGAGCATATATGAGAAAGATGATTTTAAAATGCATCAATATACATTTATAAATCCCATTCATTTTTCGAATTTCAAAAAACCCCAAAATCACTTCGGGAGATCGTAGGTCCATCTCCGAATGGGCTGATATCCATCATAGTTATGAACAACCTTGGAGAGAGTCCAACAAGCCATTCATAACTACGACGGTAGGTATCAACTATACCGATTGCATATCACGTATATGCAACTATCACAATGTGATATCAACTAATTGAATGTTCACACATACATCGGGTTGTTAACACATTAACAAGTATGCATCATATGCATAGCACCCAACTTCACCTCCCTTTACATCGACCTTGGAGAGAGTCCAACAAGCCGATGCTCCAGGTTAAAGCCAACCCATTAATCGGGACATAGTTTTAATATGGTTAGAGCGCATTCAACCAATTAGCCCAGCTTGGAGAGAGTCCAACAACCAAAGCTAACGATTGACCTCTTACTCTTACCATATTAGTATTAAACTATTCCATGGTTTGAACATATTCAGGTTCGAGCCGGGCTTGGAGAGAGTCCAACAACCCAAACAAGAAACAGAACTCTGGTTCTAACCATATTAATGGAAGGTGTAGGCTTTAATATTGATTAAGGGTTTTTATGTCTCATCCTCTTTGCATGCAAATAACTATTATCTACATGGCATGGCATACATGGCATACATCTACATGTCACGACATGCATGGCATAATGTTATGCATCTAATGCAATTACATGACATACAATTATGTCATGTATATAATTTTCTTATATGTCATAACTATTTATGGAAATAAAATATGTTTAAGATTTGATTCTCCAAATCAAATCATAATTAAATTAGGAAACAAATTTCCAAATCTAATCACATATTTTATTCATGGAATTATTTGATTAAGGAAAATCTATTTAGAAAACCAATTTCCTAAATCATTAAAACTACTTATGGAAATAAAATATTTTAAGATTTGATTTCCCAAATCAAATCATGATTAAATTAGGAAACAAATTTCCAGAATCTAATCAAATATTTTATTTATGGAAAATATCAATTTCCATAAATACTTCCAACTTTCCAAAAGTGGAAGATTTCCATAAATACTTCAAGACTTTCCAAAATTGAAAAATTTCCATAAATACTTCTAAATTTCCAAAATTTAGAAAATTTCCAGAAATACATTATGACTATCGCAAAACCATTTTTACGATTATGTCGAAACACAACCTGGGCTCTGATACCACTGTTGGGTTTCCGGCACCGCGGCGTGTGTGTGTTCGATCATGTTTCGTAAACATGAGCACAGCGGAAGCAATTAAAATTAATAAATCTATATTTATTACACCACACACAACACACGCATGCATATTACAACAAGTGTAGACATAACCGTAAATTAAAATTTGCAATAAAAGAAATTTATCTACGTTATACCTTTCGTATGACGTGTAGCGGGAACGACATCAACCGGAACGATCCTCGTAAGAATCATCTCTATCCGTATCCACGCCGAGCTCCTCAGGATGACTTCGCTAAGTCACGAGCTTCGTCTTCGTACGGGTTACTAGCCTCGTGTTGAAGACGACGTGATCGAGAGATGATCACGATCCGAATCCAAATTCGGATCTTAAAACGAGTTCTCAAAACTCGCTTCTCCGGAGAGGTATTCGTCAACCGTTTGACGAATCCTTCGTCCCCCACCTCAGAGGATTACCGGAGATCAAATCCCCGGTAAGTTAGCCGCTGTCGGAGCACTAACCGTCGTCCAAACGACGCTCCGACAACAAAGAAACAAGCTGTCCAGAAAAACTGGACAGCTTTTGGTGGAGGAATAGAGGCCGGCTAAGGAAAGATGGAAGCTCACCTTATCACCGAACCCAAAGGAGATCGCCGGAGGGTCGCCGGAGGGTCGCCGGAGGTTCTCCGGCTGAAGCTTGGACGCCGGCAAAGACTTGGACGGCTGCACACAAGCTGGGCGCAGCCTTTAGGGTTGGCGCCAATTAACTCCAAGGTGGAGGTGGGCGGCAACTCAAGGGGGCTAGGGTTTGGATTAGTTAGGGTTTAACAATCCCTTAAGCCCTCTTTTATAGAGAACTAATTCTCTTAATGGTTAATGGATCATATCCATAAAGCCCGTTAACCCGCTCCATTAGGATAAGTTAAAATAAACCAAACCATGATGGTTTATTTTAAGTTAAAACGAACCGAACCAACTTTTGGTTCATTCGTTTAAAATAAACCAAACCCTTTGGTTTATTCTCATCCATTGGATTAGAACCAAACCATTTTGGTCCATCCATTATGTCTTCATAAGACACGGCCCATCCACGCTTCCATTGCGACTGAAACAATTTCATGCTCGCTTTATGTTTGGTCCAACCAAACATAGTTTCTCTCGGTCTGAGAATCCCATTCTCAAGCTCATTTTAAATCCTTTGGATTACACTCGTTGTACGTGTGACCAAATAGGTTCTCGGTTTATGTTGGTCGTCTATAATTAACCATTAATTATAGAACGATCATGAGTGGCACCTAGTAGTACATCATGATCCCCAATTAACCAAAAAAATCAACGGTTGATCCAGAACTATTTCTGAAACCCTTCACTCAGAAATAGATATAATTCAATATAATTCAATAATTATATAATTCAAAAAATCAACGGTTGATCCAGAATTATATATATATAATTCAATAATAAAATATTAACAGCGGTGGCATGTTCAACAAGCTACAAGAATTTAACGATATAGATGTAATGAACATTGTAAATCAGAATTTATATCCTAGCAAATCAGAATTAAATGCTTGCAAAGATTCTCCATCAAGATATATCCAATTTTAAAGATATATATTAATTTGAACACTGAATGCACTGTGTCACTAAAATTTATTATTTCCATCCATGGGAAAACAAGAAAAAAATCTCACAAGTCTTGATTTTGATGCTAAATATTCATACCTGATAATGAAAGAAGACATGTTAACTTTAGTGATTTGTTTTTCCTAGTTGTTGCTCTGTTGAATATTAAGTAACTCAGTTTTACTTAAAATTCAATATTTTCGGTTCACAACCATTCTTTAACTTTGGTGTGGAGAAGTGTGGTTTAGTTCATTATCAAAATGAAGGAATACGAATCTAACATAAATATTCATGAAACTGGATAAAATACAGCAAGATATATGTTATAGGATCTAGTTTCGTCATATTTTTATAGCATACACAATAAAACCAATAGACTGTAAAGACACTGCCTAACCTGAAGGATGGAGACGGAAGGCGGCGAGCGTGAGAAGAGCGTGCAGTGAGGAAGGTGAAGAAAATCGCGGGAGAAAGCTACGGCGGCAAGTGTGAGAAATTGTCACATGAGAAACCTACGGCGGCGAGCGTGAGAAGAGCGTGCAGAAAGCGATGACGAAGGTGAAGAAAGTCGCCGGAGAAAGCTACGACGACGATCGTGAGAAATCGCTGCGCGAAAAGGCTACGACGGCGAGCGTGAGCAATTGGCGCATGAGAAAGCTGCGGTAGGTTTGGGAAACTTTTAACCTAAAACAAAAGTATAATTAATTAATAATATACTTAATAAAAATGGCAATGAATAGATAAGTTTATTCGTGAATAATTATTCTGTGCGCTTTTTTTTTAGTTATAATATAAATGCATTGTTATTCTTTTTTTAAAAAAAATATTTTCATATTAAAAAATAATTTAATTTTATAATGATATTTTTAACTGCATACAAAATATACGCTGCAGATAATATTAACAAATTTAATTATTAGCTATAGTGTACTTGATTGGCACACTGTGAATAGTTTATTTTTATATAATGAAACTTTTAATGGCGTGTAAATTGTGCGCTATTATTATTTCATATTAACAAGTTTAGTATTATTCGCAGCACACTGGATTGGCATGCTGTGAAAAATTTTATTTTTTATAATGATACTTTTAACGGCGTGCAAATTGTACGCCGTTATAATTTTATATTAACGAACATTGTAATATCCGCAGTGCACTTGATTGGCGCACTGTGAAAAATTTAATTTTCTATTGAGGGACTTCTAACAACATGCAAAATGTACGCTGTCAATATTATCTGCAACACACATGATTGACGCGCTGTGAAAAATTTAATTTTTTATAATAAAATTTTTAACATCACGCAAAATGCATGTTGTTATTATTTATAATGATACTTTATTATAAAAACTTTATTAGTGATTTTGTCCACCTTCATTATTAAAATTTAAGTTTTTATTATGATATTTTTAACGGCGTGCAAATTGTACGCCGTTATTATTTCATATTAACAAACATTGTATCCGCAGCGCACTTGATTGGCACGCTGCGAAAAATTTAGTTTTTTATAGTGAGACTTTGAATAACGTGCAATTTGCACGCTGTTAAAAGTCTCATATTAATAAATCTAATATTATCCACAGCGCACATCATTGGTGCGCTGCGAAAAGTTTAATTTTTTATAATAAAATTTTTAACAGTGCGTAGAATGCACGCTGTTATTATTTAACATTAATAGCGTGCACTGCTTGCTGTTAAAATGAGTATTGACAGCGTATTATTTTTTCATGCTGTTGTTTGTAAAAATATAATATTATCCACAGCGTATAAAATTGGGCACGCTATAAAAACTATTATTAACAGCATGCTAAAATTGTGCGTTGTTGATAGCATGCTGTGGAAAGTCAAATTTGTTGTAGTGATAACATGTTGTAGCTAAACTAAATTTAAGTGGTTGATCTTTAAAGCTCCTTGAAACATTCAGCCAAGACCCATTTAGGTCTATCATGCCATGATATATAAGTTGTCATTCTATGTTTGAATGTAGATGAAGGTAACATGTTGATAGCTAAGCTAGATTTAAGAAATGGATCTTAGGATTCCTTGAAGCTCTCGGCCAAGGCTCAATTAAACTCCTAAGGGCCTTCCATGCCATGATTTATATGTGATAGAATTAATATGTGGTTAGTTAGATCATGTACAAGTTGTTTAGGGTTTAAAATTTTGGTAGAACTCCATGAAGTTTAGATCACACCATGTTATGCTTGTTCATGATGTTTATGCCATGCCCTATATGTGTGTGATGTTAGTATGATGTTAAGTAGACCTTACACAAGTTGTTTAGCATGTAAACTCCTAAGAACCCTCCCTTAGGGTTTCGGCCAGCCCATGTACATGCCCTCTACTAAGTCCTCCATGCCATGCTACATGTAGAAAAAGATGCAAATATGATGTTAGTTAGATTTTATGATAGCATGATTGGTTGATGTCACTACCTTATGTCCATGTTAATTGTATGAATGTATGATTAGGTTATGCTCGTTGTCCATGTTAATTGTATGAATGTATGATTAGGTTATGCTCCTTGCCATGTTAATTGTATGAATGTATGATTATGTTATGCTCATTGCCATGTTAATTGTATGAGTATATGATAGGTCATAAAGAAGGAACATGATATGATATGAAAAGAAGTATGATATGTTATGAAGAAGGAAACATGATATGTTATAAAGAAGGAACATGCTATGTTATGAAAAGAAATATGATATGTTATGAAGAAGGAACACGATATGCTAAGAAGAAGAAATATGATATGCCATGATAAGGAACATGATATGTTTATGAAAAGAAATATGATATGTTATGATAAGGAACATGATATGCTATTTTACTTTCTGCATGGCTTGTACCAGGACCCTAATAAGGTCCAAGGGATGGGCTCCTATGTGCCCCTGGGTCGACGGTTGTAGTATAGGATGGGCTCCCAGATGCCCTATGTCGACGGTCATAAGTACGGGCTTAGGATGGGCTTCTATGTTATGTTGCCCCTAGGCCGACGGACATAGTACGGGCCTAGTACTCTAGTGGGTTAAGAATTAGCTACCTCGGGTCTATTAGGGATGCGCGCTATGATGATGATGTATGTAGTACAATGTCGGACCCAATATGTTGAGATTATGTTTAAGTACCTATAATATATATGTTTTCAAAGAGCATCTTGCATATACCTTTATTTCATGACTAGATCATTATGATGTTATTATGGTTGTTATGCTTATGTTCTGGTATGTTTATATGCATGTTATGCTTGCTTATGTTCTTGAATGTTTATATGAATGCTATGCTTATGTTCTGGTATGTTTATATGCATGTTATGCTTGCTTATGTTCTTGAATGTTTATATGAATGCTATGCTTATGTTCTGGTTTGTTTATATGCATGTTATGCTTGCTTATGTTCTCGAATGTTTATATGAATGCTATGCTTATGTTCTGGTATGTTTATATGCATGTTGTTAAATACTGAAAAATTTAAAATATTAAATTAAATGGCCAAAGAGTTAAGGAAAATAATCCTGGAAATTTTTTCGGGATTTTTAGGAATTTATTCGGAATTTTTCTGGATTTAAACGGAGGTCGTACGAGATAATTACGGGGATAGGGAAAATAGGCTTTTAAAGGGCCTGTTTAGATGAGTAAATAGGATAAATTATAAGTCTAGGTTTTTTTTATTTATCTTTTTCTATTTTTCCCCGCCGCGACCTTTTCCTCGGCAGTTTCTCTCGCGCGACGGTTCCTTCGCCGGCGACCTCTTCTCCGTCGGTTTCTCTGCGCGCTCGTTGTCCAGACGACACGCGCCGGCAGATGGCTCGTCGTCCTCGCCTCGGAACGCCGTGCGACGCCCCTCTTCTTCCCCGAGCGCCGACGCTCACCTTCCCGGTGCCCAGGCCGCCGGCTCCTCGCCTCTGAGCCTCCACAAGCTCTTCTCCGCCGACGACCAAGCCACCGCCACCCACAGCGACGTCCGACGCCGAGGGCGCGCCGTCGTCGCTGCTCACCAGCAGCGCTCGCCTTCTTCCTCGCGTCATCTGACTCACACACGCACCGGCCTCCTCGCGTGCAAAGATCCCAACGCGCTGTGGCCGTGCGCGGATCAACAAGCAGGGTCGGCCAGACGTGTGTCATCGCCTCACACCACCGAGCTGTCGCCGCCTCCATTGAGGGTTGTGGTCTCTCCGGTGGTTGTCGGAGCAGGTGATTAGGGCAAATCTAGTGGAGATTTCTGTCGGTGGGGAAGTTGCCCTTCTTGCCGAGCATCGCCGGAGCAAAGTAAGGGGTAGACTGGTGTTTTGTCTAGCCCCTGTGATATTTTCCACAATTTGACAGTGGATTGTGTTTGGACAGCGATTTAGGGCAGCGGTTTGGAGCGTGCATCAGTAGTATTCCATTCTGAACTGTTCAGGAGCGGTGAGTCTCAATCGGAGCAAGGTAAGGGTTTACTTTTGTCTTAATTTGGAAAGGATTTTTAGGGCTATTGTGGATCATATTTATTGGTTGAGTACAGCTGAAAATGGAATGTTGCTCGGCTATGAGAGGTTTTCCTTCGGTGGAACAAGCGGGACAATGTTCTGTAAGGTTATGGTAAGCTGTGAACGGTTGCACCGGCTATTCATGACTAGGTGTTTGGAGGTTAGTTAGGCTGTGGATGTTTATAATGAGATTGATGCTTGAGGTTTGATGTGTTGTGATTGGTAATGCAGCTATTTAGATTTGGATACGGCATGTGGATGGTTATAACTTGTAAATGATCAGGTGTTGAAGGAAATCTGATTACGAGGTGTTGTAGTTCGATTGATACAGATTTGATACCCAAAAACTTGGATCAAGGAGTCGTGTGATTGAAGCAATTGTTCGGTAAGCTTAGATATGGATATGTTATGGATGCACACTATTATATAGTTGGTCTAATGTTTGTTATGATTATGTGTTAGATCTAAAGGTAATCAAGATTTAGGCTCGATTTGGGGGTGAATCTACTTTGTGTTGTGATGAGATTTCAATTAGGGTTGGCTAGAGCCCTAAATCGGTGTAATTATGGGCTGTTAATAGTTGTAAATGGATTGTGGGTGCCAAGTTGTGGGATCCAAGTGTTGGATCGTGTTTGAGGTAAGGATTGGTTGAGTCGTGTGTATGTCACCTAGGGTTAGGTTGGATTCATAATTATGATCGGTTCTCAGAATTCAATTGATATGGAGGATTGATTATGTTGAATAGGATAATTAAATCAATCTAGTGGATCGGATATGAGATCGATGTAGGATTCGATTCGATCATTTGTTGTGAGATGGATAATATTTTCATATGATGAGTATTGATCATGGTGAGATTAATTGCAAGGATATGTTCTTGGATTGAGGAGTTAATCACAATTTATGACCTACGGGTTGAGGGTCTACTTGGAGATACATAGTAGTATTTAGCACGTTGTCGTGTGCTTGGATTTGATGGATTTACTTTGGATTAATTGGTTATGGAAGGAATCGATTTAGTATTTGCTTTGTCGATGAATGGTATTTTGTGCTTAACAATAGTTATGCATTATGCAGGTTTCGGTCACGAGGCAGGTTCACGGTCGTGACGATTTGGTTCTTTTTGCGGACATTTTGGCAGGCGGGTATTTTGACTTAACTTTTAGATATAGTCAAGTTGATATGCTAGTTAGGATAGCTTGCAATAATATTCATGTTTATATGCCTAGTATGTTTTTGGTGCCTACTTGATTCATGCATGGGATAGGTTATAATTATATCTTCCCTATTTTATTTGGATCATAGTTACTTGGATTATGGATATGTACATATTGATTGTGCATATTATTCGGATAGGTGTATTTAGTTGGATTTACATGCTTTAGTATCATGCACCATCTTGCATGATTGCATGCTGGCTGGACGGGGTTCCATTATTGTTGAGCCCGCAGCCAATTACATGGCCTGCACACACTATCACTCATGGGTTAGTGGTACATCAGGAGGGTGTGTGCAGTTGCTCTGTCAGGCTCCGTTGGTCCGCTCATGGGTAGCGATGAGACAGCGTGGTAGCGGGCAGGGATCCCTCCTCTGGTCTATGACACTGGGAGATGAGAGCTTAGCTCCCCCACTCTGTTTGGGGCAGGAGGATAGGTGTACTCCGACAGCATCCTGTCCACTCGGTCACTCAGGAACAGTGATGGAAGAGTGCACAGTTGTCATAGCCCTACCCACTCGGCTTCACCATCGCGTGTGAGGCTGCTAACTGGCGTCAGGGGTGACCATGTCATTGGCACGACATGCATTTTGCATGGATATCATTTGTATTGTGTTTGCTGCATTTTTATTGCTGCCTTGGATGTGCATATGATTGTCATGCATATAGGATACATATTTATATATATGGTGAGGACTTTATTACTTCTAGTCAGGCACATGCTCCTATATCAGGGTAGGAGATTCAGGTTAGTACAGTCCTGTTGTATTTATTTCTTGCATACCCTATATGTGAGACTGTACTGGCATGATTTTTATTGTTAGCTATATCTTACTTGCATATCGACTATATCCTCTGAGTTCTTTGAACTTACCCCGTTGATCTATATCTATTTCAGGATGAAGCTGTCAGGGGAGTGCAACTGCCAAACCCCACTCGTCGTAAAAGTTTTTATTTGTTATTTGTTTCTATGGTTTGGATATTTTGATTAGGAGATATGTTTAGGAATGGAGTTGGATAATTGTATTCGTGGATTTTTGGTGTCCTTATGGACTTTTATTCGGATTTTGTTTGGATTGGTTTTGGTTGAGTATTCCTGCCCAGATGGCAGAAGGGGTAAGTCTAGTTGTGATAGATGTTACTTATTTATTTTGGTTGATGGCCTGAGGCCTATTTTATTACCTACGTGTGTGTTTGGATTTCGGTCGTGTTGACCGATGTATAGTGGTCGTGTAGGCCTTGTATAAAATTGGTATTGTCACCCGTACAGGGGAGATGCTATCGGATTTTCGTCTAGCGGGGACTCCATCAGGACGTGACAATTTATTTGGTATCAAAGCCCTAGGTTTTCGAGTTCCTAGGGGTTTTTGGATTTTTTGGAGTTCGCCACGTTTGGCAGGTTTTGCGAGGCAATCTGGAAATTTTGGATTAGTATGGATTTCCGACGATTTTTATGTTTCGAAAATTTGAGGATTTTTGACGAGGTTAATATAGGGTTTTGGCGGCGACGGGACCTCTCCTGCGGCAAAATAGGTATGATGATTAATTTTATATATTATTACTTCTAGTAATATCTGTTCTAGTAACATATGTAATAATTTAACAGATATGAGACGAGGTGGGCGTGCTCCTGCACCGAGACGTGGTGCAGGGTAACCACGCAAGAGAACAGTGAGATCTCTGGCTAAGGAGTTGCCAGAAGGGTCTATAGAGTTTTGACTAATGTGCAAACTCGTAGTAGGGGTCGCCCACTAAGGTGACCAACCGGAGTTGCCGTAGTGTTTATACTCCAGGTTAGATTAGCTATGTGTTTAGTGGATAGCAAGAAATAACATTTAGTGTATTGGTCATTATTCGTAATCGTGGATGGAGTTGACCACGTGAACAACCTGTTTAGTCTGTGAGTCTTGAACCTGTGTTGAAAAGGCGAATTTTCTTTGAGAGCTAACTGATACCGAGTCAGAAAGCAGGGGTCAAGTCATCACATTTGTTGTGGAAATCAAGGACTATAGTGTTAGGGATTTTCACTAATTATGCTAGTCAGATTATTACCCTGGTGGATAAGGGACAAGGAATGTATACTATTGTTGATGCAGAAAATGGAGGTTTAAGTTACGGAGTTCCATAGGGGATTTTGATCCGTGAGCAGCTTGAGTCTTAGATTGATAACATTGAAGGTACTGTTAAGTACCTAACTGGTATTTATATAGGGGGGAGTGGAGTTAGTTTCTTACTATTGCAATAATCAAGTTGTTACTTGGTGGAATATGTAGAGGAATTTTGGGGGAAATAACCCATTACGGGATCATGGGTTCAGGATGTTTTCGAGAGACAGTATTTCCCCATGTTATTTTGTATGACTCATTGTTGGAGAATTCTTGAGTCTTAAGTTGAGTGATCAATAGTTAATGGAGTTTCATTATAGAGTTTGTTAGACTTGCAGAGTTTACCCCCCCCCCCTCCCCCATTTAAGGGCTCAAGATAGTGATTGAGTTGTTTTCGATCACCCACGATTTATTGGCTTACATTTGGATTAGAATAGTTGGATCTTCCATCAGTTCCTATCGGGAGGCATTAGGGTGAGTCATATTTATGAAAATGACACTGCAGCAAGTGTCTCAAGATAATGGTGTAGTCGATCTAGTGTTAATAACATACACTTCTGATAAGGCAACCGTAGAAGTCGTGAACATGATCTTCTAGCTAAATTCACGTGGCATTATTTCGTTCCCATGTTGTTGCTCAATATTGATTATGTCGGTTGCTAGAGATGGTAACTTGATGTTGATGGTGGAGGTTTACAACCTCTTGAGTGATTGAGGGTTTAGTTGGAATTTTAGTTTATTTTGGTGGTGATCAAGGCTCTGTCCCGGGAATGAAAGATTGATGAAACACCTCATTTTCCAGCGAAAAACAGGAATATGGATTAAAGCTTTCTCCTCAGATTTGTGTGGCTATCAGAAGTGGTTTGTGCACTTGTGGAGATATGAGGCTGGTTATATGATTCTTGAAGAAAATGATAGGAAGAGGTGTATACACCTAGATTCATACAGTTACCGAATTCTTATTCTAGGTCACGTAAAATAGGGAATCCGTTAAGAGCAGAACTTGGATGAGTTTGCATCTTTACTCGAAAGGAATTGTAGATGGTTGAAGGATTGATCATTGAGGTATTACTATAGTTTACCTTACTTGATGATATATTGAGAGATACAGGTGTTTACAGATATCTGTGGTTAAAACATGTACAGATAGGATTAAAAGGATTTCTATATTTGGATCATGTGGATTAATAGTGTTTCCACCGACAGGTGAGATGTTGAGATGATTACTGTGATGATTATCAGAGGGGTATGTAATTGATTTTTGGATGTTTAGAGGATGATTGATGGAAATGTTATAGTATGGTGAGAGAGTTGACTTAATTGAGTTATAGTTAACTTGGTTGATATGATGTGGATATCTGGAGATTATCTTGGAGGATATGATTGTGACATGATAGTATAAAAATGTCTCTCGGATGCGGGTATAATTCGAGAGTAATCAGATGTAGTGTTGGAGGAACTTCTAGGCTTGCCGCTGTATAAGCAAGTAGGGTAGGCGATCGGAGTGATTTCGGAAATAGTTTCGATATCAAAGATTCCCTACTGGGTGATAGTTTATTGGCACTGAGGTAATGATATTTTACGAGCCAAATGTTTTTACTTATGGTGCATTAGCTGAGGGCTAGTATAAAGCGCACAAGGTTGTTGAAGCTCGTGATATACTCAAGGCAATGTCATCCAATTGGCTGAGTGCCAAATCGAGTTGCTTAGATACCGTCATCGATCGGTCTTTCAAAGTTGACAAGGTTGATGGTGCTGAGAGGTATTTGTTAGAATGACGATTTTTCTGGGGGATAAATTAGTTGGTAGCAACGTTGCTTAACACTATGGGAATTGGAAGAATCTAAGTTCCAATTAAAGGAGGTGTTGGATGGGATATTTGTTGTCCCAGTATTTTATTTCTTGAGGAGCTCTGGAACTCGTTGTTCAAAAAGAGATGAACCTTTGAGGTTATACACCGATTTCGATGATGGAATGCGGTAGTGGTAGAAGGAAATGATTATCCTTCATGGTGGATCGAGGATCTATTTAGATCAACTATAGGACACCTATGTATACTCTAGGATTGATTTATGATTGGTGTGTTGATATTGTAGTGATAGGATGTCATACAATTATCAAAGTCGTAGGGATGATTGATATATCATCAGCCTAGAGTAAAGAGGATGCAGGTGTATAGTGGTGACAATTTCATACTTGGTATGAATTGTATGAGGGTTGATTATCTTGTTAGATTTATGACAACGTAGTCGTCCAAGGATTTGGGAAATCGTGTATTCTGGACACGATTGGATCATTTGTGATGGTGGCAGTTGGAGTTGAGCACTCGGCCACCGTAGATGATGGTTTTCTGGTATTGATTTGATTATTACCATATATATGGATAGGATTCTCTAGCGGTATTACACCGCTGATTGGTGATGGAATTTACTTGGTCTGAAACTTGTGAAACTAGTTTCAAGGCTCAGACGATGGTTGACTTTTACACCAGTGTTGTGTGATCATTCTCGGGTGAAAGGAAGGTTAATTTATATGCGGATGCGATGTTTCAGAGAATGGAGTGTTTCTAATTTAGTTGATCGAGACGTATCCCATGTTTACGTCAAATGAGGAACTACGAGATGGGTTGTCATATATATATATGACGTGGACTTAGCAGATATGATGTTGCTTTGTAGAGGTGAGGAGCAGAAATGCTCATGGGGTTTTAGTTAGCTACTGAGTAGTTGCCTGGAGTTGTTAGAACAAGGAAAGTTGCAACTAGGGATCCCTGTTGGGATGATAGAGAGAATCTACCATAGAGTTATACTCTTGCTCTACTTGTTCGGAATTAGTGACAGTGGAATTTGTATGTCGTATGTGGCTAGATAGCTACCTGACATCTGGGCTGGCTACGAGTGTCGATCATGGTAGCATGTCATTGCCTGCAGATAGTGCCTTTTGCATTACCCTGAGAGCCACAAGGCTTGGTCACGATATTTTGATAAGTATTGCTTGATGATTGCAATAGGTTGTATATGTTGCAGATGTATTCGGATTGTATCCGGGAAATCATAAGTATTGAAATGTTCTTCGTGGTGGAACGACATGCAGAACATAGTTGATTTGGTAGTCTGGTGTTCAGTGTGTCAACTGGTAAAGGTGGTATATAAATAATCAGCAAGGTTCTGTATCGAGATGGAAGTGATAGCCTAGTATGATGGACAGTGTGGGGAGATTATTTAGAATTCGGAAAGGACTTAGTATGATTAGCTAAGTCCACTCATTTTCGTTCGATCCATACGATGAGTTTGTTGGATCGCTGGATAGGTTATACTGTGGAGATTTTCAGTTCATGGAGTATCTTTGAGTATCATATGCGATAGCGATTCAGGATTTACCTTAGGATTATGGTAAAGTCTTTAACAGGTCACGGATATCGAGCTCCACTCTGGTACAGTTAGGTACTTATTATAGGTGGTCGAAATGAAGATACTATTCATACTTTGGAAGGGCTACTAGAAGCAAGTATGATTTGATGTTAAGGGATATCAGTAACCCCACTTAGTCACTTGAGGTGTGACTTGTCTCCAGATGCTTGAGATGGTTGTTGGGACATCTCGTACTAATATACGAGTAGGAAATTTGGGGACCAAATTTTTATTAGTGGGGGAGAATGTTAAATACTGAAAAATTTAAAATATTAAATTAAATGGCCAAAGAGTTAAGGAAAATAATTTTGGAAATTTTTCGAGATTTTTAGGAATTTTTTCGGAATTTTTCTGGATTTAAACGAAGGTCGTACGAGATAATTACGGGGATAGGGAAAACAGACTTTTAAAGGGCCTGTTTAGATGAGTAAATAGGATAAATTATAAGTCTAGGTTTTTTTTATTTATCTTTTTCTATTTTTCCCCGCCGCGACCTTTTCCTCGGCAGTTTCTCTCGCGCGACGGTTCCTTCGCCGGCGACCTCTTCTCCGTCGATTTCTCTGCACGCTCATTGTCCAGACGACGCGCGCCGACAGATGGCTCGCCGTCCTCGCCTCGAACCGCCGCGCGACACCCCTCTTCTTCCCCGAGCGCCGACGCTTGCCTTCTCGGTGCCCAGGTCGCCGACTCCTCGCCTCTGAGCCGCTGCAAGCTCTTCTCCGTCGATGACCAGGCCGCCGCCACCCACAGTGCCATCTGACACCGAGGGCGCGCCGTCGTCGTTGCTCACCAGCAGCGCTCGCCTTCTTCCTCGCGTCGCCCGACTCGCACACGCGCCGGCCTCGCATTCGCAGCCAGCAGCCCAACGCTGCCGCCCGTGCATCGGCACCACAAGCAGGGGTCAGCGCCATGCGTGTCACTGTCTCACACCACCGAGCTGTCTTCGCCTCCGTTGGGGGCTGTGGTCTCTCCGGTGGTTGTCGGAGCAGGTGATTAGGGCAAATCGAGTGGAGATTTCTGCCGGTGGGGGAGCTGCCCTTCTGGCCGAGCATCGCCAGAGAAAGGTAAGGGGTCGACTGGTGTTTTGTCTAACCCCTGTGATATTTTCCATGATTTAACAGTGGATTGTGTTTGACAAATGATTTAGGTAGCCGCTTGGAGCGTCGTCGAGTGTTCCGTTCAATCGCTCAGAGCGGTGAGTCTCAATCGGAGCAAGGTAAGGGTTTACTTTTGTCTTAATTTGGATAGGATTTTTAGGGCTGTTGTGGATCATATTTATTGGTTGAGTACGGCTGAAAATGGAATGTTGCTCGGCTATGAGAGGTTTTCCTTCGGTGGAACAAGCGGGACAATGTTCTATAAGGTTATGGTAAGCTGTGAACGGTTGCACCGGCTATACACGACTAGGTGTTTGGAGGTTAGTTAGGCTGTGGATGTTTGTAATGAGATTGATGCTTGAGGTTTGATGTGTTGTGATTGGTAATGCAGCTATTTAGATTTGGATTCGGCATGTGGATGGTTATAACTTGCAAATGATCAGGTGTTGAAGGAAATCTGATTATGAGGTGTTGCAGTTTGATTGATACAGATTTGATACCCAAAAACTTGGATCAAGGAGTCGTGTGATTGAAGCAATTGTTCGGTATGCTTAGATATAGATATGTTATGGATGCACACTATTATATAGTTGGTCTAATGTTTGTTATGATTATGATGTTAGATCTAAAGCTAATCAAGATTTAGGCTCGATTTGGGGGTGAATCTACTTTGTGTTGTGATGAGATTTCAATTAGGGTTGGTTAGAGCCCTAAATCGGTGTAATTATGGGCTATTAATAGTTTTAAATGGATTGTGGGTGCCAAGTTGTGAGATCCAAGTGTTGGATCGTGTTTGAGGTAAGGATTGGTTGGGTCGTGTGTATGTCACCTAGGGTTAGGTTGGATTCATAATTATGATCGGTTATGTAATTCAGTATGAAGGATTGATTAGGTTGAATAGGATAATTAAATCAATCTAGTGGATTGGATATGAGGTCGATGTAGGATTCGATTCGATCATTTGTTGTGAGATGGATAATATTTTTATATGATGAGTATTGATCATGGTGAGATTAATTGCAAGGATATGTTCTTGGATTGAGGAGTTAATCACAATTTATGACCTACGGGTTGAGGGTCTACTTGGAGATACATAGTAGTATTTAGCACATTGTCGTGTGCTTGGATTTGATGGATTTACTTTGGATTAATTGGTTATGGAAGGAATCGATTTAGTATTTGATTTGTCGGTGAATGGTATTTTGTGCTTAACAATAGTTATGCATTATGCAGGTTTCGGTCACGAGGCAGGTTCACGGTCGTGACGATCTGATTCTTTTTGCGGACATTTTGGTAGGCGGGTATTTTGACTTATCTTTTAGATATAGTCAAGTTGATATGCTAGTTAGAATAGCTTGCAATAATATTCATGTTTATATGCCTAGTATGTTTTTGGTGCCTACTTGATACATGCATGGGATAGGTTATAATTATATCTTCCCTGTTTTATTTGGATCATAGTTACTTGGATTATGGATATGTACATATTGATTGTGCATATTATTTGGATAGGTGTATTTAGTTGGATTTACATGCTTTAGTATCATGCACCATATTGCTTGATTGCATGCTAGCTAGATGGGGTTCCATTATTGTTGAGCCCGCAGCCAACATGGCCTTCACACACTGCCACTCATGGGTTAGTGGTACATCAGGAGGGTGTGTGCAGTTGCTCTGTCAGGCTCCGCTGGTCCGCTCATGGGTAGCGATGAGGCAGCGTGGTAGCGGGCAGGGATCCCTCCTCTGGTCTATGACACTGGGAGATGAGAGCTTAGCTCCCCCACTCTGTTTGGGGCAGGAGGATAGGTGTACTCCGACAGCATCCTGTCCACTCGGTCACTCAGGAGAAGTGATGGCAGAGTGCACAGTTGTCATAGCCCTACCCACTCGGCTTCACCATCGCGTGTGAGGCGGCTGACTAGCGTCAGGGGTGACCATGTCATTGGCACGCCATGCATTTTGCATAGATAGCATTTTTATTGCTGCCTTGGATGTGCATATGATTGTCATGCATACAGGATACATATTTATATATATGGTGAGGGCTTTATTACTTCTTGTCAGGCACATGCTCCTATATCAAGGTAGGAGATTCAGGTTAGTACAGTCCTGTTGTATTTATTTCTTGCATACCCTATATGTGAGACTGTACTGGCATGATTTTTATTGTTAGCTATATCTTACTTGCATATCGACTATATCCGCTGAGTTCTTTGAACTTACCCCGTTGATCTATATCTATTTCAGGATGAAGTTGTCAGGAGAGTGCAGCTGCCAAACCCCACTCATCGTAAAAGTTTTTATTTGTTATTTGTTTCTATGGTTTGGATATTTTGATTAGGAGATATGTTTAGGAATGGAGTTGGATAATTGTATTCGTGGATTTTTGGTGTCCTTATGGACTTTTATTCGGATTTTGTTTGGATTGATTTTGGTTGAGTATTCCTACCCAGATGGCAGAAGGGGTAAGTCTAGTTGTGATAGATGTTACTTATTTATTTTGGTTGATAGCCTGAGGCCTATTTTATTACCTGCGTGTGTGTTTGGACTCCGATCGTGTTGACCCGATGTATAGTGGTTATGTAAGCCTTGTATAAAATTGGTATTGTCACCCGTACAGGGGAGATGCTGCCGGATTTTCGTCTGGCGGGGACTCCATCGGGGCGTGACACATGTTATGCTTGCTTATGTTCTTTAATATTTATATGAATGTTATGCTTATGTTCTGGTATGTTTATATGCATATTATGCTTGCTTATGTTCTCGAATGTTTATATGAATGCTATGCTTATGTTCTGGTATGTTTATATGCATGCTATGCTTGCTTATATGTTCATGTACGTTTATATGGATGTTATGCTTATATGAGCTTATATGATCATGTCACTACTCTATGCTTAATGCTTGACGTATGGTTTTTGTGAGTAGGACAGGATCTTACTAAGCCTATGTGCTTATAGTTTTATATTCCCTTGTACTGCAGATAAGGGTAAAGAATGGTTAAACTAAAGGGAGCAACAGGAGGGGCAAAGTGTGTGTGGTAGTGGCATGGTGGAGGAGATCTGTTATGTTTCCCATACTTATGCACGTTTTCTTTAAGTTGAATGTCATGAACTGGAACTAAGTATTTATGAAATGATGATGCATGCTTATATTTAGAAGAAAGAAAAAAAAAGTTTAAAGTCTTCCGCTGCAAGAAGTATATGTAGTCTTCCGCTGTAATGCATGTATGTACGATCGCGTCGCGCCGCCCTCCAATCCCTAGAAAGGGAAGGCATGACATCCTCGACTCTAAGGGTGTCATGGTTATATACTCTATGAGCTCTACTTGTAGTCGAGTATCCTAGAAAGATCCCGTTCGAGGTTTTGGATGTAAATTTCCCTAGATGATCCTTAGGGTGCGTTTGGTTGGGGGTTTTTGTTGATAACCTTGTTAGGTTATCTACAAAAACCTTGTTTGGTTTAGGTAATAAACAATTACCTGGTAATTGTTCATTACCTGGTTATGAACAAAAACCTTTTTAGGGGGAATTGGAAAACCTTGGAGAACCAAGGTTTTTGTTGATTCCTGGGGTTAAGGAAACTTTTTTTCCAATATTACCCCTAGCAATATATTAAATCTCAATTTGTCAAAACTCCATCGATTTGTCGTCTGGCCGTCCGTCGCTGGCCGCCGGGCGCCGCTGTGCCGGCGCTCCACGCTGCCTGGCCGCCGCTCGCTTCTCGCCGCCGCCGGCCGCAACTATCACGGCCGCGCCGCTGCCGCCGTCTGCCGCTGATCGCCAGCTCGCCCGCCGCCGCTGTCGCTGCCGCTTATCGTCGCCGCTTGCCGCCGCCACGCTGCCGCCGCTGCCTCGCCGCAGTCGCCGCGTCGCCGCCGTTCGCCGCTTCGCCGGCTGCCGCTTCGCTTGCCGCCGGCCACGCCACGCTGCTACCGCCCGCTGCCGCTAGTCACCTGCGCCGCTGCCGCAGCCGCGCTGCCGCGCTGCCGACGTCGTTGCCGCCGCCGCCGCCGTTTATCGCCGTCGGCCGCCGCCGTCGCTGCCATCGACCACCTGCCGCCGCCGCCGTCGCCAACCACCGCCGCCACCTGTCGCCGCCATCGCCGTCGTTGCCGGCCACCGCCGCTGCGCCACGGCCACCGCCGCCACCGCTGCCACCGCTTATCGCTACCGGGCCGCCGCATCGCCATCGCCGCCGCTACCACCGCTACCGCCGCGCCACCTGCCGCCGCCACCGCCGCCGCTGACCGATCACGCCGCCATCCGCCCGCGCGGCCGATCGCTACCACCGGCAGCTCGCCGCCCGGCCGCCATCAGCTATCGCTAATCGACGCCATCGTTGTTGCCGTCGATCGACCGATCGTTGTTGTCGCCGCCGATCGGTTGACCACCATCGTCGCCCCCAGTCGGTCGACCGTCGTCGTCGGCGATCGGTCACCACTGTCGCCGGTCGATCGTTGGTCGGTCACCGCCACCGCCAATCGGTCGGACACTGCTGATGGCAGATCACTGCCGTCGTCATTAATATTTCTGTCGTCGTCATTGAATTGATTGAGCAAAGACAAAGGATAATTTAGTAAAATGTTAAACTAAGTTATATATTAAAACCTCCAACCAAACAAGGTTTTTATCTAAGGTTATACTTTATTCCAAGGTTATGTTTTATTCCCTGGTAATCACATAACCAAGGTTATGTATGATTACTTGAACCAAACGCACCCTTAGTGTTTAGAATATGTACCTTACACCCAAATACCCTAAAGTACTTGATGTTAGGTATTTTATCATAATAAATTTTGTATTGGGTCTTAAGGTGCCTCTTTACTATAAGGATCTTATTTTGGACATAACATGTCGTACTCACGGCTTCTACCCAAAACCTATCGGGTAGGTTATACTCGTTTAAGATTGTCCTAGCGGCTTCTTGTAGGGTTCTATTCTTACATTCTACTAGGCCATTTTGTTTTGGGGTTCTAGGGCAAGAGAACTCATGGTGGTATCCATTTAGGTTACAAAATTCTGTAAACCTGTGATTCTCGAATTCACCACCATGATCAGTCATAAGTCTTTTGATTTTAAGGTTTTGTTGATTTTCTATTAACTTAAATAGGTTGATTAATTGATCTAGGGTATCACTTTTGTGTTTGATGAACCTAACCCAAGTAAATCTAGAATAGTCATCAATTAAGACTAAGAAAAATTTACTCCCATTAAGTGACTTAACTCCGTGTGAATCAAATAGATCCATGTGTAGGAGCTCAAGAACACTTTTAGTTCGTTCTTGATTAGTTAGTTGATGTTGTGTCCTAGATTGTTTACCTTGTTGACAAATATTACATATTTTATTATTCAAGTTATTGAGGTTAGGCAAACCTCTGACTAAGTCACTCTGACTCATCTTGTGGATGAGTCTTAGGTGTGAGTGACCGAGTCGTCGGTGCCACAACCATGATTCCTCTTGCCGTGTCATAAAACACTTGATTGAGGAGTTAGTTAAATTAATAGTGTAAATATTGTTATTTCTAGTTCCCTTAAGGATTTTTTTAGAAGTTTCATTTGTATTAATTACGCATTTATTTTCTAGAAATATGACCTTATAGTTATTATCACACAATTGGCTTAGACTAAGTAAATTATATTGAAAATTTTCTACCAATAAGACATTTTGAATAATGAAGTTAGAGTTGAGCTCAATATCACCTGATCCGATGATTTTGAGCTTGCCGTTGTTTTCGAAGGCTACCGATCCTTGTCGTTTGAATCGAAGCTTCGAAAACTTGAGTTGATCCCCGGTCATGTGTCGGGAGCAACCACTGTCCAACATCCATTGATCCTACACGCAAGGTAGTTGGATCGGATATTGGATTTATTAAAGATTTGTTGAAAATTATTAACCTAAATCATCTCACCCATGTCTACATGATCAAACATGTTAACCCTATATGTTCTTGTGAGATGACTTCCAATTTTACTTGAATTAAATTTAATGATTTGAACACTTGTCAACCTTGCGTTAGATTCAGATTTGACCTTAGGCTCATCAAGTCACCTTTGCAAGATCATGGCTTCCAAGTCGTGGCGAGGCACAGAGGCCTTCTTTGATCGGAACAACGACCACTTTCTTAGACAAAGCCATTTTCAAGAAAATAGAGACTTGACTCACCTAAGACCACTTCTTGGTCTAACTAGTCTAGGATACGGCGAGGTAGCTTCAGCTAGTTCCACTCAGTCAAGTGCACCGAACTAGATACGCCTTATCTAGCCCGAATACATAAGACTCCACTTTCCTAGCGTACTATCATCTCGCCGCGTCCTGGTACTATGTTATCAAGTATTGACGAGTTATAGTCCTATCTAGCCATTCTAAAAAGAAAAATCAAACTAAATAAAGAACCTAAGCATGCAATTTTCTAAGTTAAAATACACACAAGTTTCGTACTAGCTCCCCCTGGACCGTTGAATCGGTTCAGTCTCTCCACATAGTGGATTTGGTCCTTGGGAACCCAGTACTGGTTCGATCCTAAGTTTGAAATCAAGGTGGTCTTAGGGACCCATGCTTGGATACGTTTTTTATGTCGACTTACAATCGACATGACTTGTTGGTCGTGTTTGGGCTAAACCCTAGTCCGACCTTGTTGTACACGACCCTTTGCAATCCAAGTAGGAGGTCAAGTCCTTTGGATCCCAAAGTAAACCTTTCCAACGTGTTCCTAAGATCTTCGACTTGACTCTTCAAGAGTGAGTTCTCAACTTCGAGTTTTTCAACCCGAGTTGAGTCCTCCTCTTGAACTCGACTAGTCGAAGAGGTTAGGGAGACCTCGTGTTTGAGGAGTTTAACTTCCTCAACCAGGGTCTCGACCTTGGAGTCGGACTTAGCTAATTTTCTAGTTAAAAACTTAATTGCATTATAAAGTGTACTAATGAGGGATTAACTTACCTTGAGTGTATCTTTTGAACCGGATGTGTATCTGTGGCTTGTCTTGAATAGTGCTTCGCAGTCCGACTCATTGATCGAACGATTTTTAATGTCGCAATACCGTTCCCAAATTATTTACCGAACCCCCTAACTACACTAATGCAGTATAGGACTGACTCGGGTCATCTCCCAACGAACCTAATGGCTGAACGTTTGTTTTTAAACAGAAGTAAACACTGGGGGTTTTTACAATTCATCAAAACAATTATTCAAAGCTAACCTATTGCAAGAACGATTCAACCTTGCACCGCACTGTCACTATACGATGCAATGGTCAAACAATTCGTAAAAGACATGGAAATTAAATCAGAGGAAGTAAATCTAACTAATGCGAAAAAGTAAGTAATCACGCACCGCGACCGCCACTACTATACTGCATAATGATCACGAAACAAAGGTGAATAATTTAACTATGTACCGCGATCATTACTATAATGACACAAGAGTCAAACAATACTACTAAAATTGCAATAAATGAAATGCAATAACGAAAAGCAATTACTGCATAATCGTGACCGCTACTATACTAAGAATCGGTCGAATGTAAATGAAATCTAATCTAATAATGAAAGCACTCCAACCAAACACCGTGACCGCTACTATACGATGCCTGAATTGGACAATTTTAATTGATGGGGTTAGTATATCAACAACAAGAAATTAACCTACCCTATGAATGCACGACGAACAAAATTAAACAACTAAGCTACAATTAACCTATAGAAATAACATTGCACGTAAACAAACAAACACTTAACAGAAACAAATCTAATCAGCTACTACCAAATGCATAATCTAACAGGAATAATTAACAGAACGTAACTAACACAAAATCTCAACTAATCAGGTGTTCCAACACACAATCAAACATGCTTAGACACCCATATTAATCCAAATAAACAACGACCGGTAACCACACGGCGGTCGCAACAAACCGAACAGCCCTCTCCGGCGTGAATGCGAAGCTGCCCAACCAGCGCAGCAGGGAGGACGGACAGACGGAGGAACGCGATCACCGCTCCGGCAGCTGTGGAGTCACCGGACAGTGAGGTGGAACTTCACCGGTGGAGATGGCGCTGTCCTAACTGGCGCAGCGTGTGGGTGGCTCCGGCGAGGAAGGGAAGGCCTATCCCAGCCGCCGGGATGGAGTGAACGCCGGTGAAGGTTGTACTCGCCGGAATCCCGCGCTCGCCCCTCTTCCGATTAGCTGTCCGAACCACGGCATCTAATCGTCCGCCGAGGCTCGCCTGGGATCATCGCCGGCTGTCGGAGGGAAGGTCGCCGGAGTGGAGTGCCGGACTGTCGCCGCCGCGCGTGTAGTCGCCGGTCGCCCGCGCTCGCGAGGGGAAGAAGACGGCCGCTCGCTCGAAAAAAGGGATTGCGCGATCTGTTGGAGCTTGAGGAGCATCTTCCTGCTTCGCCGCCGGCGAGCCCTGTGCAATCCCGCCGCCGCTTGGGCGGCAACGGAAGAGGCCACCGGCGTCGCTCGCGAGGAAGAAGACCGCCGCCGTGCGATTTCTGTCGAGCGCCGATTCTGCCGATCTCTGATTTGGGAAAAAGGTAAGGTTTAATTAAATGAAATTTGTGAACCGTCCGATCTGAGCTTCCTCTGATCCCAGCCGTCCAAAATAAGCTAGGGTTGATGGATCTCATTAACTGCTTAATTAGGCTGCTCCATCCAACGGCTGAAATCAGTCTGATTTGCAATGGACGGATCTGATCCGTCTGAAGGTATAATCACGATCCAACGGTCCGGATGAACGGCCAAGACGTGTAGATCTTAATGTACGGGCCGGATCGCTCCAGATCCAGATGGATGGCTCAGAATCAATCACTTTCCTCAGACGGTCCATAATACTCAGATCTGAACCCTTGATTTAATTTGTCTTCTGATCTAGATGAAGGGCTCAGATTAAATCATCTTGAAATGTCCATTATGACCTCAGATGAAGCCATATTTGATCTAACTTGAGTCTAGTCCAGTGGCTCATCTCGATCTCCTACAAATAAAGATAACATTCGCAAATAAGTCCAAAATATAGGAGAATTTATAAAAAGGTCCAAAATGAATCCAAACTCATAAAACATACAAATAATCAATAATAAATCACTCGAGAGGATAAAAACAGTGATATTAAGGACCAAAATAATACAACAAAATGGCGCTTATCAATTCACACTTATTTTCAAGGCCCCGAGCAATAATGAAAATCAAGAAACACTAACACCCTAACTCATTCCCCTAACAATACCTAGATCAATAATTCAGAGACAGAAAAAATAAGTTACTTAGGATCACCAAATTCATCAGGATCTAGGGTATTCAAAAGATCCAACTCCTACAACAATCAACATGTATGATGATTTACAGTCAAATCAAATAGACTAAGCCTAATACAAAACCTCCCAAAATGGATATACGACCGATGCTCACATAATAACATAGAGTGTGCCTCAAAACAACATGCAATTTTGTACTACCATATGCTTGCTTATCATCTACTTCTATCTTTATCAATACATCCCATACATGAATCAAAAGGATTTATCAAGAATCGAATAAGAGATCAAAAGTAGATAAAGATAAAGTATGCAAAGAGTAGTACAAGACAAAGGTACAAATGAATAGGAAACAAGAGAAGAATCGAGAAATAAATCTGATGAGTTGCTCGTGAAATACTCAAGAACTCAAAGAATATGGGAAGAGGCTAGGATAATTGGAAACTTTAGAATTGATTCAGCTCAAATGGCTCTATCCAACACATCGTAATTCAATGCATTACAACAATTTTTTTTTTTTTTTTTTTTTTTTTTTTTATTTTTTTGTTATTTAAATTTTTTATTTTTTTTATTATTTTTTTGTGCGTAAACTCAAGTACTAATCACGCATAAATATATCTCGTAACCAATGACCTCTCAAAACTATATCTTCCATATCATATTTCCAAAAAAAATAATATAACTCCTCCCCCACACTTAAAATTTTGTCCGTCTCGGACAATACAACCCATCAAACTATTCCTCCAACATGGAAAGCAATAGATATGAAAAAGATAATCCACAAAGATACAAAGACAATGGATAGCAAATGAAGACTTCCCGTTCAGTTACGTATTTGCTACATCGCGAGTTGGCAAGGTGAAGTCGTGTGCTAAGATGACATTGGCGTGATGTGTTTCCAATTTATTTTTAGTCCTTTGTTGATGATAATATCCGTGAATTTGATCGGCATACTCTAAGTCTATTTAATTGGGCCCCAGATTCAAAGCGGTAGTACTAAATGCTTGTTGTCGCCAATGTAGCTTTGATGTAGGTGAATAAACATCAAGCTTAGACTATCAATAAAAGTTCACCATCATAACAAGTGCATGCATGCAAGTCTCCTATCACACAAAAATCCATAATTTGATGGTTAAACTTAACTAATTTTTACCACCTCTGAAATGATACTAAGGCATGCATAGAATATTTGACTCAATTGACAAACAAACCAACGGAGTGCAAACACACAACACACAACTCAATTTATTGAACATGAAAGAAAATAAATGAAATAAAAGAACACACTCCCTTTCATGTGGAGAAGAAGAAGATCATCGTCATACAGTATTCTCCAAGATAGACTTAATCTTTTTGCTCGACACTTCATGAGTCTTGCGTGTGAGACCCTTGATCGCTAATGAACTCAAGAACTCAAAATGCAAAATATGTGAGACCTAACAAAACTAGAGAATCAGTCTGTGGGGATGGCCTCCACCCATTTAGAAACATAATCATATGCAAAAGAATATAAATGAAAGATCCAAAGATACAATGGACCATCAAAATCAAAAATCGAAAATCTCACAGAATAACAAAAGTTATTGAGGCATTTCATTCTCTACCATGTTCCTGCCTGATCTCACAAGACTAAAATTGAGGCATCATGAAATAAGGTGGGTAATAGCTAAACTCTAAAACATTTCCTAGCGAGTTCTTTTGAAAGTACCCCCCAAGTCAGGAATAGAGAATAAAAAAGTAAATACATATGGATGAAACTCATAATCAAGTAATCAATAAAATCGATTTACAAAATTTTCAATGATAAAGATCATCCCATACATAATATACTTATCACTTTTTTGGACTGAGTAAAATGTGAAGGTACAACACGGCACTAAATAAATAGCAAGATCTGCATACCATGGTGTCTTACCCTACAGTGAAAAAGTTGCTCAAAAGAAAGAATGCGCTATGGGGTGGCTCGATCTCTTAGAATCAAATATATCATGCAAAACAATTGGTCAAGGGTGAGTAGATCATCAAGTCTCGATAAAATGTAGAAACACGCATGACCTAGAAAGCACAACTTCCCGCGAGCGGTAAGATAAAGAATATATAGCATGAATTTTAGCAGGATCTACTTGATATCACGAGAGATAATATAATGATAAGACATATTCTACCATCATTTCATTCTACAAACATCTAATGGAAGTGATCCTTGGGCAAGAAGGCGCTAGTCCCTACACAATCCATATCCTGTCTACTAAAAAAAAAGGGCCCATCATATCAACAACCGTCATTATCAACAATCAATAAATCAATAAACAAAATATAGAAGGTGCGAGAGATATCCAAATGAAAAATAGACTAAGAAATAAAATTCATGCGATCCAACTCATATTATAACCACGCTAAGAATAGAATGATCCTCCATTGGTACCTCATAGCGTCAAAAAAACTGAACCAAAACCACAGTATCTCCTACCTCCATAGAAAGAGTACAACTTCTGTGAAACAAAACCTCGGCATACTTGGGAATCTAGCCTTCCTAGCCTTTTCTTCAACCACCTTCAATTTGGGCCTCACGAGGGAAGAAAAGCTATTGCAAAATTCAAGTAGACCTAGTCATCCACACAAACCTAGTCATCCACAAATATAAATGATATAAATGATAAGAAACAAATATAATAAATGAAGAAAAGAATAACAAACAAACAAACTACGGTTTAAAGACAAACAAACCCATTAGATTTGATCGAACGATTTTTAGCGATGTTTTAATGTAAGCTTCCCAAATTATTCTAACCCTAACTACACTAATGCGATATAATGGCTCGGGTCTCTCCCACTTGAACCTAATGGTAATATGAGCGTTTTTTTTAAGCGAATTAAAAAAATTTGAGGTTTTACAACCTAAATTATTCAAAGCTAACCTTGCAAGAACGATTCAACCTTGCACTTGTCACTATACGATGCAATGGTCAAACAATTCGATGAAAAGACATGGAAATTAAATGCAGGAAGTAAATCTAACTAATGCGCAAAAGTAAGTAATCACCTCTTATTTATATAATAATGATCACAAACAGGTGAACAATTTAACCATGTACCTTTGTCACTATACATGACATGCGATCACTAAAAATTGCAATAAATGATGCAATAAGATAAAGCGCACAGCGAGACGCCACTCGTCACTATCAATTGAATGTAAATGAAATCTAATCTAATAATGAAAGCACTCGATCAAACCGCGATCGTCACTATGCATGACAATTTTAATTGATGGGGTTAGTTTAACAACGAAATTAACTAACCTAACAAATTAACATAAATACAACAATAAACAACTAAGCTACAATTAACCTATAGAAATAACATTGCAACTAAACAAACACTTAAACAAATCTAATCGTAACTACCAATGCATAATCTGAATGGGAATTAATTAGCAGGTAACTAACACAAAATCATCAACTAATCTGTGTTCCCACATAAACATGACACCCATATTAATCCAAATAAACAGCGGGTAACCACATGCAACAAACCGAACAGCCCTCTCGGCAGTGAATGCGAATGCCCGAAGTGAGGGCAGATATACGATCATAATTCGATGAGTCACGAATGGAGGTGGAACTCCGGTGGAGATGGCGCTAGATCGGCGCAGCGTGTGTGGCGCTCAGGAAGGAAGGCCTATCCCGGCCCGCGGATGGAGCCTGGTGAAGGTTGTACTCGCGAATCCGCGCCTCTAATTCCGGTCACACAACCACGGCATCTAATCGTCCGAGAGGCTACTGGGATCATCGCCGCGGAGGAAGGTCGGAGTGGAGTGCCTAGGAGTCACAGCCGTGGCGATGATCGCCGTCGCGCTCGCGAAAGAAGACGACGCTCGAATGGATTTCGCGATCTGGGCTCGGAGCATCTTCCCCGCCTCGTGCGGCCCCAGCGATCCAAGGCAGCCGCCTGCGGAAGAAGGCCCGTCGCTGCGAGAAGAAGGATGCCGCCCTGAATGATTCATTAGATCTCTCATTGGGAAAAGGTAAGGTTTAATTAAATTTGAAATTGTGAACCGTCCGTATGAGCTTCCTCGATCCCAGACCATCCAAAATAAGCTAGGGTTGATGGATCATTAAGGTATTCAAGAATCTATCCCATTAAATCACCGATTTGATCCAGAATCGATCCATCGAGGTATAATCACGATCCAAAGGCGAACGCCCAAGATGAGAGGCGTGAATAGATCTTAATATGGATCGCCGCATCAGATGGATAGCAGAATCAATCACTTTCCTCGACGGTCCATAATGCTCGATCGAACCCTTTGATTCTAGATAGTAATGAAGGGCTCAGTTAAATCATCTTGAAATGTCCATTATGACTCGGTTAAGCCTATTTGATCCAACTTAAGTCTAGTCCGGTCATCTCATCTCATAAACGAGATAAAGTTTGCATATAAGTCCAAAAATTATGAGAATTTACAATAAGGTCCAAAAATATATCCAACTCATAAAACATGTAAATAATCAATAATAAATCACTCGAGAGGATAAAAACAGTGATATTAAGGACCAAAATAATACAACAAAATGACAGTTATCACTCATCTTCGGTTTTTTATTCATGTTCTGGTTTCGACTCCGTCTTCGATTCCACCGGTTTAGCCATGAGAACACGATCACTATCTTCTTCCTTGGATGCTTCTTCCCAAGTAGCGTTGAGTGCCTTTTTGTGTTTTGGTGCTTTGCTCTTGAGTTTTGGGCATTCGGACTTGATATGTCCAAACCTATTGCATTCGTATCATCTAATATTTGAACTTTTAGGCTTACCTTCGTTGGGTCGAGTGACGGTTCGTTTCGGGCCCTTGACTATCCTCTGAACTAGGTTGACTAGTTCGGCCTCCATTTTTGAGTCGACCTCCAAATCGGACTCATCCTCTTCTTCCTTCGGGGGTGGCTTGCTTGCGGTTTTCTTCCTCGAACCTGCAAAAAGTGTTATACCCTTCTCGGGTTCCGAGTTAGACTGCTCATGAAGTTCAAAATCAGAAAATAATTCATCTAACCTAAGTTTTGAAAGATCCTTGGAAACCTTGTAGGCATCGACCATGGATGCCCACAAGGTAGTCCTCGGAAAGGAGTTAAGAACATACCTTATAAGGTCGCGGTTTTTGACCTTTTGCGATAGCGTGTGTATTGACTATGTCTTGAGCGTGGATGAAGTTAGTCACCGTCGTGTTCCTGCATTTTTAGATTATACAATTTATTAAACAAAAGATCACACTTCATTGGCTTCATCGGTCCCGTAGCTCCACTAGCATTGTCAGGTCATTTGCGATGAAAGGGGCCGCGATTAAGCTCCTCCTTGGGACAGCGTTGGAGGATTTGAGTTGCCTTTGGCATTGGCTAACTTATCTTTATCGCATTGGTCCAGCATTGGTCATAATCCAACTTATTGGTAATCCTGTTGGATCATGATCCACATCTCGATTTTTAAGAAAGTTTTCACCTAAATTCTCTTAACGAAGTAATCTCTTTAAGCGGAGGTCGACGGTGTTAAAACCTCGAGATGGGCCATTGAAAAAAAAGAAACAAGAGACGAAAAACCCGCGAAAAACATACAATCGAAAAGTACCAAGACTCACGCCTTGGATTAGTGTGAAGAAAAATTAAACGAATGAAATAAATTTGTGAAAAAAGAAAAATCTGTAAAAATGCTAGATTTTCACCAGATCTTAGCACCTACCATTAAATTGTTGGATCGACGGTTGTACAGATACAGAAACTTTAAACCTTTTTCTTTTTTTTTTGTTCAATGAGTAGACAATGAATTGCAAAAAATAGCGATATGTATAAAAGGTGAAACATAATGTTTGGTTGATGTGAGCCTTGGCTACTACTTTAGCCCTAGTGATCCTTGCATTTTCGAGGAGGGAAAAAACACTAAAGAACTCCTCCTCGTTAGAGGTAGGAGTTAATCGATACAAATAAAACACAAAACTTGAGGTAGAGGACACTCTCCTCCTGACGATAAAAGCTACGAGAAAATGATGTAATGGAAAATAAAACTTAAACCGACAAAATGAAAGCAATTAAAACCTAAACGACTGGAGAAGAAGCACTATGTTGTCGGCTAGACAGCGGAGGCTTTTGGAAAAAATTGATGATGAAACCCTAGAATAGGCCCTCCTTTTATAACCAGCCCTTTTCGAGAGGAACTTTAGCCAATCACAAGAGCACCAATCCTTGAAAAGTAAGCGTGGCCGATCCTTGACCATCGGTAGCCATCATGATTGATGGCATTGATCGAATCGCAAATGATTGATGTTCCAAGCTAGCAATGAAATGACAAGTTCTTGGTTGGATCTTACTTACTAAAACCTAGGTTTTGACTCTTAGACCTAGATTTTTGATCCTTTGACCCTTGTATTTGATTTTGCATTTTTGCAAGGATCTTTTCTAGTTTCTCAAGCCTTGACCTCAAGGCTTAATTTTCTAATTCTAATCTTCCCAATTTTGAATTTTCATATGTCCTTTGGGAATTGTTTTTCCTAGGTATATGCTTAGTCCATTTAGGGTTAAAACCTAGGTGATCCTCTATCTTCCTAATGGTCTCCCTAGGAAGGATTTTTCTTGGGACATTAGTCTCAAATTTCTCCTTAGTTCTAAAGTTAACATGTTTAGCTTCTAAACAATATAACTTATTATTTCTAGCATGCTTTGATTCATGAGCCATAGGAATAGCATTAAAAAATTTCTTAGCATGCTTTTGACTATTAATTGAAGAAAATGTATTATTGAATTTTACCTTAGGGTTAGCTTTTAAAGCTCCCCTTACTTGTGATGCTTCTTCTTGGACCTTCTTCTTCTTCCTAGGGCATTGACTCCTATAATGCCCCAGTTGTTGGCACTTGAAGCATACCACGTGCTTCTTGCTCTTAATGGTTGAGGCACCGGGTTCCTTGGTCTTTTTTTGAGGTTTCGGTGCTGGTTGACTTTTCTTGACTTTCTTAAGGTACTTGCTCTTATAGTGCCCATATTCCCTACACTCAAAATATATAATATGATTTGTTTATTAATTAAAGTGTTTGAGTTACCTAGGTCAATGGTGGCTGAATTTTAAGCTTCCTCTTCTCCTTGACCGGAAGTAGAAGCTTCCTCTTGCTCTTCACCTTGCTCCGGTGACCTAATCTCCTCCCCCTCAGTCCTAGAGGTGGAGGCTTCCTCTTCTACCGATCTTGAAGTTGACTCCTCTTCAATTTCCGAATTCTCACTTTTTTTGTGAGAGAGAACTTGTTTCTTCATCCTCCTCCTCTTCTTGAGCCGATGAACATTCTTCGGCTTCTTGTGATTGTTCTTCACTTAAAGCCAGTGATGGTCCTTCATGGTATTTTTCCAACTCGCTCCAAAGCTCCTTGGCATCCTTGTACTCACCTAACTTGGATAAGACATTATTAAGAATTAAATCACTTAACGTTTTGATTACCTTAATATTTGTTTTAAACTCTTTGAGTTGTTCCTTGGTCCATTTTTCAACCTTGAGGATTCCACCCTTTTTGCCTCTTTGAAATTCGTAACCTTCTATCAAGGTGGACCAAAGCTTGATATCTACCATCATTAGAAAGTTCTCAATTCCTATTTTCCATGAGTTGAAGCCTTCAAATCCATAGTTCTTATAAGATGGTGGTGTGTTGATGACTCGACCTAGTCTTTCTTCAAATTTTATCTTCTTCCTCTAGCGGTGCTCTCTTGGTTGTTAATCCTTGAAGAGCGGCCGCGCTCTGATACCACTTGTTAGGACCTGTGCGCCCGCTAGAGGGGGGTGAATAGCGTCATTCATCGTATGATAATGGAATTTGATTGCGCTTGCTACACAATATTAGTACGTAACGGAAATATGAAATATACAATCAAAATAAGCACAAGCACAATTAATACACGAGGATATAACGTGGTTCGGAACCGTATGGTTTCTACTCCACGGATTGGGCTCGAACAAGCCCTAGCAATGCAAACACACACCACTACTCAAATATACTCCTTCTCGACAACAAGTCGAAGGTGGAGAAACCTCGTACAAGTGTTCTTACAACAATAAAAAATAAATACAATCAAATACAAGATGAATATACAAAATAATATAAAGAAAACTTTACAATTATTGCTTTGGAATGCTTGTTTGTTGATTGCTTGAACCGTACTTGAAGACCCTGATTTGCAGCACCAAATCGCCTAAAAGATGCTCAAGAAATCACTGCCAAATCCCTCCCTTCATGCTCCTTTTAAACTTGTAACTCGGGCTGAATTCTACCTAGCAATCAACTGCCATAAGACCCCAGTCGACTGCCAACACTGTTGTTGTGAGACAACGACTCGATCCATGCTGGAAAAGTTCCAACGAAACTCTCATCAGTTGACTATGAACATTGACAATCGACTGCCAACACCCATAGCCGACTGCCCAGTTGACTACCGAGCATTCTGTGATTGCGACCAAAAAACCATCAGTCGACTACCATCCATGTTAGTCGACTGCTCCAATGAGCAATCCACTGCCAAGGCTTTTTCGGCCTTAAACTGTAGTCGAGCACTAGTCGACTCACAGCAGTCGAACTGGTCATAATGTCAGTCAACTGATAACCTTAACCATGAGATTTAACCCCAAGTATGGTGCCCCCATACTTGATAGACCACCCTTAGCCTAGACCTAAGCCTTCTAGCCACCTCTATCAGCCTCACGTCTATCGGATCCCTCCAAGTCATCCATGACTTGTTCATCCATATACTAGCCTTCAGGTGCTTTCATCGGCTATTGTCATGCTAATGGTGTTGGGTTTCCGGCACCGCGGCGTGTGTGTGTTCGATCATGTTTCGTAAACATGAACACAGCGGAAGCAATAAAATTAATAAATACTTCTATTTATTACAACACACACAACACACGCATGTATATTACAACAAGTGTAGACATAACCGTAAATTTAAATTTGCAATAAAAGGAAATTTAACTACGTTATACCTTTCGTATGACGTGTAGCGGGAACGGCATCAACCGGAACGATCCTCGCTAGAATCGTCTCTATCCGTATCCACGCCGAGTTCCTCGGGATGACTTCGCTAAGCCACGAGCTTCGTCTTCATACGGGTTACTAGGCTCGTGTTGAAGACGACGTGATCGAGAGATGATCACGATCCGAATCCAAATTCGGATCCTAATACGAGTTCTCAAAACTCGCTTCTACGGAGAGGTATTCGTCAACCAATTGACGAATCCTTCGTCCTCCACCTCAGAGGATTACCGGAGATCGAATCCCCGGTAAGTTATCCGCTGTCGGAGCTCTAACCGTCGTCCAAACGACGCTCCGACGAGAGGAGAAGAAGCTGTCCAGAAAACTGGACAGCTTGGTGGAGGAGTAGGCGCCGGCCAAAATAAGGAAGCCAAGTGCTCACCTTTTCACCGAGGCCTAGGAAGATCACCGGAGGGTCGCCGGAGGATCACCGGCTGAAGCTTGGTCGTCGGCAAGGAGCTGGACGCCGGCACAAGGGGCTGGGCGGCAACTTTTGCTAGGGCTTGGATTAGGGCTTAATTATCCATTAAGCCCTCTTTTATAGAGAACTAATTCTCTTAATGGTTATTGGATCATAACCATTAGGCCCGTTAATCCGCTCCATTAAGATAAGTTAAAATAAACCAAACCATGATGGTTTATTTTAAGTTAAAACGAACCGAACCAACTTTTGGTTCATTCGTTTAAAATAAATCAAACCCTTTGGTTTATTCTCCTCCATTGGATTAGAACCAAACCATTTTGGTTCATCCATTATGTCTTCATAAGACACGGCCCATCCACGCTTCCATTGCGACTGAAACGATTTCATGCTCACTTCATGTTTGGTCCAACCAAACCTAGTTTCTCTCGGTCTGAGAATCCCATTCTCAAGCTCGTTTTAAATCCTTTGGATTACGCTCGTTGTGCGTGTGACCAAATAGGTTCTCGATTTATGTTGGTCGTATATAATTAACCATTAATTATAGAACGATCATGAGTGGCACCTAGTAGTACATCATGATCCCCAATTAACCGAAAAGATCAACGGTTGATCCAGAACTATTTCTGAAACCCTTGATGCTCGAATGATTCGTGCCCCATTCCCTTCACTCATCTTATACCCACTTGGTTCAGGACATGGTCTATAGTGTCAGTCCCCACTAGGCTGACTACGTCACACCTAGCCCAAGTATCATTTCCTCGTCCTACGGATTCTAGTTACTCCACATGTATCGAAGAGTACCTTACTCTAAACATGTAATGCTTTGGCCCAAGACTTTAGTAACAATCCGACGAGAGGCCATGGGTATACATCTCCTCGCAAGGAGTGGTGAATCCTTTATAGGCTATTCAAACACCTTCGATCACTTCGACTTATACCCAATCATCCCGGGTCCACATCTCCTTAGAGATGTTTGCTTAAGATGTCAAAGCATAAGTCTCCATGATCAAGATGACTTGAATACCGCAAGTCAAAGGAACATCGCACTTAAGCCATAGTAAGAACTTCATTGACATATCTATATATGCAGAGAACCATATGAAGTCTTACGGCTGGTCACTCCAATGAACTAGTTACCATAACTAGCATCCACGATTAACTCCGGACATCACTATGTCTCGCCCGGTGAGAATAAGGCTTGGATACACCAAGGAGTATACCTCGTGCTAGTCTCGACAGAATTGATGGTGTCCAAATCCATCAATTCATCGACTAGGGATAATTCCGATACATCACAATTACACATGTAGAGATACTCACTAGTTGTGATCCAATCACAAATTCTCTCATGCTGTGAATCGTATCGTGGACATTCAGTAAATGAGTTTAAGATCCAATCAAATACATAAAATATGTATACTCAAATAGTGAATCTTCATTTATCATATAAATGGTTCATACATAAGGCGATTGCCTTAGGACATCTCTCATATATTACTAACAGACTCCCACTTGGCCTAATGCCAATCGCTACGGTATCCAATACCATAAGCTCGAACATGACCCTCAAACTTACTTTGAGGTAATGTCTTAGTCAAAGGATCCGCTAAGTTCCTTTCAGTGGGAATTTTCTCGATTTGTATTTCGTTCCTACTGATGATCTCTCTGATAAGATGATAGCGGCGAAGCACATGTTTGGATCGCTGATGAGACCTTGGCTCTTTCGCCTGTGCAATTGCTCCATTGTTGTCGCAGTAGACCGGTATTGCTTCAATAATGGTCGAAATCACACCAAGTTCATGAACGAACTTTTGATCCAAACCGCTTCCTTTCTTTGCTCGCTACAATGTATTCTCCTCGTGGTAGAATCCGCTCTGATCTCTTGTTTGGAACTTTTCCAACTCATCGCACCCCATTCAAGGTGAACACGATTATCGGTGAGACACGGAATCATCCTTATCTGCTCGGAAGGCGCATCCGTATACCCGTATCACCATGTCCCTTCTCCATATATTAGGAACACATCCTTAGTTCTTCTCAAGTACTTAAGGATCGTCTTAAATCGCCAATGATCCATTCTGGATCGGATGTATCTGCTCGTGACACTCGGAGCATACGATACATCGGGCCTCGTACATAACATAGCATACATGATAGATCCTATTGCGGATGCATAGGGAATCTTACTCATGCAAATCCTCTCGTCTTCTGTGCGCGGACACATAGACTTCGAAAGGTGTACCCCATGCCTGATGGGCAGGAAACCTTTCTTGGATTCCGACATGCTAAACCTCTTTAGCACTCGGTCTATATATGTAGACTGCGAAAGACCAAGCAACCGTTTCGATCTATCTCTATAGATCTTAATCCCGAGGATGTAGGTTGCTTCTCCCAGGTCTTTCATGGAGAATGTCTTGGATAACCAAACCTTCACTGACTGTAAGATTGAAACATTGTTTCCTATAAGTAGTATGTCATCGACATACAATACTAGGAATACGATTGCACTCCCACTAACCTTTTTGTACACACAAGGTTTGTCTAGATTTTGTGAGAAATCAAACTTTTTGATTGTCTAATCCATAATGATCATCGCAATTGTGATACCTGTTTTATCAATCGATGTGAAACCTCAGTTGTATCATATACACGCCCTCGAGTGTTTCCATTAAGGAAAGTTGTTTTCACATCCATCCGCCATATCTCATAATCATAATGAGCCGCTATGGCCAGAGCATCCGAATGGATTTAAGCATAGCTACAAAGTAATAGGTTTCGCCATAATCAACACCTTGCTTTTGACGATATCCTTTCGCCACCAATCTAGCCTTATAGGTAATCACATTACCATCCATGTCGGTTTTCTTCTTGAAAACCCACTTGCACCCTATAGGCTTTATCCTTCAGTGGGTCAACCAAGTTCCAAACTTGGTTTTCATACATGGAATCCATTTCCACTTCATGGCACCAAGCCACTTATCCCTTTCTCAACTTGTCAAGACTTCTTCATAACTGTAGGCTCTCATCATCAATGAGTAACACGCCGCTCGATTCACTTACGAGAATCCATATCTCTCGTGAAATATTGCATGGTTCTACCAGATCTACGAAGATGTGGTGTTACAATAGGTCCAAATGATTGCTCATCACTATGAGTTCTGCTGCTGTGCTTCACTGTATCTCATCAATGTCTATTTGAGTCTCTCGAGCCTCCTCAAGCTCGACGACACTCCCACTGCTTTCTTGCAAGAGAAACTCTTTCTAGAAACACAAAGATGCCTTGAAACAAACACCTTTTGTTCCACAGATGATAGAATTGGTAACCCCTTGTTTCCTTAGGGTATCCAATAAATAGACATTTATCGACTTAGCATCCAATTTGTCCGATACCGCTTCATAAGCAGGTGACAACCCCATATCTTCAAGTAAGATACATGAGGTTTCTTACTATTCCATATCTCATATGGAGTAGTTGAGACTACCTTGGTAGGCATTCTCGCTTAACAAGTAAACAATGTCAAGTGCATAGCCCCAAAAGGACTTGGGAAGAGTTGCATGATTCATCATTGACTGACCATGTCCAACAAGGTCGATTCGCCTCTCGGATACACCATTATTATGTGGTGTATAGGGCGGATGAGTCCATTGAGACAATATACCATTGTCTCTTAGATAATCAAGAAACTCTTGACTTAAGTATTCACCACCTCGATCCGATCAAGTATTTTAATACTCTTGTCATGTTGTTTCTCTACTTCATTTCAATTCTTTAAACCTTTCAAAGGCTTCGACTTGTGTTTCATCAAGAACACATACCCAAACCGTGAGTGATCATCTGAAGGTAATGAAGTAGCTATAGCCTCCTAATGCTTGAGTTGACATAGGTCCACATACATCAAGATGTATTAGACCTAGTAACTCTCCCACTGCTCACCTTTTCCAAGAAAGGTAACTTAGTCATCTTGCCTTTTAAGCATGATTCGCATGTATCGTATGAATCCAATTCAAACGATTCCGAATTCCACATCGGTGTAATTCGACATGCTTTCTTGCTTATATGGCCAAGACGACAATGCCACATATAGAGTCTATTTGATTATCCTTTCGAGCACGCTGTTGCTCGCTCGATATTGAAAATGTCATCCGGATACGCCCAACGATAAATGCCATTACTCAAGGTTCGTTCCATAAAGTACGCCATTTAAAGTTATATAACAACAATTGTTACTAAACGTCAAATGGAAACCATTTCTATTTAAACAGAAATAGAAACAATGTTCTTTATTAGAGAAGGAACATAATAGCAATTGTCCCTTCTAAGACTAGTCCACTAGGAGCTTCAACAATAAGTTCCGATGGCGATGCAGAAGCAACCTTTGCTCCATTGCCAACTCGCAAATTTGACTCTCCTCGACAAGTCTTCTTCTATTCCTTAGCCCATGTATGTCATTACATATATGTGAGCTACACCCAAAGATCCAATACCCAAGTGTCCAAGGAAATAGAATGACAATCAATAACGAAGATACAAGAGGATGGGGCATCGATGCCTTCTTCTTCTTCATGGACTCAAGATAAATCTTGCTTTCTTCGCTGGCCTTCCTTGCCACAAGTGATGGCAAGTGCCCTTTGCCGGGTTCCGCCTTCTTTGCCTTTTTGTTCTTTCCTTTCTTCTGTTCTTTTGCCTTCCTCTTAGAACCCTTCTTTGAGGAATCAACTAACAGAACCGCCTTCTCCTCATGCTTCACAGAAGGCTCCACAGTCTTCAGCATATTGAGGAGCTCGGGAATGGTGGATTCCAATTTGTTCATCCGATAGTTCATCACAAATTGCGAGAAACTCTTGGGCAAACAATGCAGAATTAAGTCAATACTTAACTCATGATCCATCACAAAACCGAGGGTAGCTAGCCGCTCGATGTACCCGTTCATCTTTAGCACAAACTGCACTACAGATGAACCTTCTTGCATCTTCGTGGTGAAGAGGAGCCTAGAGACCTCGAACCTTTCGGATCTCGCTTGCTCATCGAACAACTCATGAAGATGGAAGACAATAGTATTAGCATCCATAGCATGATGCAACTCGCCCATCGACCGCACATACTTCGATAGACCAACATTTGGTCTGAGTTGCATCGCCCTTAGACGATCGGGAAGAGGCTCTTCAAGGACATATGCAAGCTTTTCCGCCTTTGAGAACAATTCTCGGTTTCTAAGCCACCCAGAAGTTAGGCTACTAATTGTTCGAATCCAAAAGAGTGCGCAAATTCAAAGACGTCATGATCAATTTATTGACCTAGAAATACAAAACGAGCATATATGAGAAAGATGATTTTAAAATGCATCAATATACATTTATAAATCCCATTCATTTTTCGAATTTCAAAAACCCCAAAATCACTGGAGATCGAGGTCCATCTCGAATGGTGATATCCATCATAGTTATGAACAACCTTGGAGAGAGTCCAACAAGCCATTCATGACTACGATGGTAGGTATCAACTATACCGATTGCATATCACGTATATGCAACTATCACAATGTGCTATCAACTAATTGAATGTTCACACATACATCGGGTTGTTAACACATTAACAAGTATGCATCATATGCATAGCACCCAACTTCACCTCCCTTTACATCGACCTTGAGAGAGTCCAACAAGCCGATGCTCCGTTAAAGCCAACCCATTAATCGAAATAGTTTTAATATGGTTAGAGCGCATTCAACCAATTAGCCCAGCTTGGAGAGAGTCCAACAACCAAAGCTAACGATTGACCTCGACTCTTACCATATTAGTATTAAACTATTCCATGGTTTGAACATGTTCGGTTCGAGTGGCTTGGAGAGAGTCCAACAACCCAAACAAGAAACGGAACTCTGGTTCTAACCATATTAATGGAAGGTGTAGGCTTTAATATTGTTTAAGGGTTTTTATGTCTCATCCTCTTTGCATGCAAATAACTATTATCTACATGGCATGGCATACATGGCATACATCTACATGTCACGACACGCATGGCATAATGTTATGCATCTAATGCAATTACATGGCATACAATTATGTCATGTATATATTTTATATGTCATAACTATTTATGGAAATAAAATATGTTTAAGATTTGATTCTCCAAATCAAATCATAATTAAATTAGGAAACAAATTTCCAAATCTAATCACATATTTTATTCATGGAATTATTTGATTAAGGAAAATCTATTTAGGAAACCAATTTCCTAAATCATTAAAACTACTTATGGAAATCAAATATTTTAAGATTTGATTTCCCAAATCAAATCATGATTAAATTAGGAAACAAATTTCCAAAATCTAATCAAATATTTTATTTATGGAAAATATCAATTTCCATAAATACTTCCAACTTTCCAAAAGTGGAAGATTTCCATAAATACTTCTAGACTTTCCAAAATTAAAAAATTTCCATAAATACTTCTAAATTTCCAAAATTAGAAAATTTCCAGAAATACATTATGACTATCGCAAAACCATTTTTACGATTATGTCGAAACACAACCTGGGCTCTGATACCACTGTTGGGTTTCCGGCACCGCGGCGTGTGTGTGTTCGATCATGTTTCGTAAACATGAACACAGCGGAAGCAATAAAAATAATAAATACTTCTATTTATTACAACACACACAACACACGCATGCATATTACAACAAGTGTAGACATAACCGTAAATTTAAATTTGCAATAAAAGGAAATTTAACTACGTTATACCTGTCGTATGGCGTGTAGCGGGAACGGCATCAACCGGAACGATCCTCGCTAGAATCGTCTCTATCCGTATCCACGCCGAGTTCCTCGGGATGACTTCGCTAAGCCACGAGCTTCATCTTCGTACGGGTTACTAGCCTCGTGTTGAAGACGACGTGATCGAGAGATGATCACGATCCGAATCCAAATTCGGATCCTAATACGAGTTCTCAAAACTCGCTTCTCCGGAGAGGTATTCGTCAACCAATTGACAAATCCTTCGTCCTCCACCTCAGAGGATTACCGGAGATCAAATCCCCGGTAAGTTAGCCACTGTCGGAGCTCTAACCGTCGTCCAAACGACACTCCGACTAGACGAGAAGAAGCTGTCCAGAAAACTGGACATCTTGGTGGAGGAGTAGGCGCCGGCCAAAACAAGGAAGCCAAGTGCTCACCTTTTCACCGAGGCCTAGGAAGATCACCGGAGGGTCGCCGGAGGATCACCGGCTGAAGCTTGGTCGCCGGCAAGGAGGAGCGTGCGCAGGGGCTGGGCGGCCAAGGAGCTTGGGCGGCAACCCCTTCAATGGGGTTGGGCGGCAACTTTTGCTAGGGCTTGGATTAGGGCTTAATTATCCATTAAGCCCTCTTTTATAGAGAACTAATTCTCTTAATGGTTATTGGATCATAACCATTAGGCCCGTTAACCCGCTCCATTAAGATAAGTTAAAATAAACCAAACCATGATGGTTTATTTTAAGTTAAAATGAACCGAACCAACTTTTGGTTCATTCGTTTAAAATAAACCAAACCCTTTGGTTTATTCTCCTCCATTGGATTAGAACCAAACCATTTTGGTTCATCCATTATGTCTTCATAAGACACGACCCATCCACGCTTCCATTGCGACTGAAACAATTTCATGCTCGCTTTATGTTTGGTCCAACCAAACCTAGTTTCTCTCGGTCTGAGAATCCCATTCTCAAGCTCGTTTTAAATCCTTTGGATTACGCTCGTTCTGCGTGTGACCAAATAGGTTCTCGGTTTATGTTGGCCGTCTATAATTAACCATTAATTATAGAACGATCATGAGTGGCACCTAGTAGTACATCATGATCCCCAATTAACCGAAAAGATCAACGGTTGATCCAGAACTATTTCTGAAACCCTTCAGTAGCTCGAATGATTCGTGCCCCATTCCCTTCACTCATCTTATACCCACTTGGTTCAGGACATGGTCTATTGTGTCAGTCCCCACTAGGCTGACTACGTCACACCTAGCCCAAGTATTATTTCCTCGTCCTACGGATTCTAGTTACTCCACATGTATCGAAGAGTACCTTACTCTAAACATGTAATGCTTTGGCCAAAGACTTTAGTAACAATCCGACGAGAGGCCATGGGTATACATCTCCTCGCAAGGAGTGGTGAATCCTTTATAGGCTATTCAAACACCTTCGATCACTTCGACTTATACCCAATCATCTCGGGTCCACATCTCCTTAGAGATGTTTGCTTAAGATGTCAAAGCATAAGTCTCCATGATCAAGATGACTTGAATACCGCAAGTCAAAGGAACATCGCACTTAAGCCACAATAAGAACTTCATTGACATATCTATATATGCAGAGAACCATATGAAGTCTTACTACTGGTCACTCCAATGAACTAGTTACCATAACTAGCATCCACGATTAACTCCGACATCACTATGTCTCCACCCGGTGAGAATCACCGCTTGGATACACCAAGGAGTATACCTCGTGCTAGTCTCGAATTGATGGTGTCCAAATCCATCAATTCATCGACTAGGGATAATTCCGATACATCACAATTACACATGTAGAGATACTCACTAGTTGTGATCCAATCACAAATTCTCTCATGCTGTGAATCGTATCGTGGAGATTCAGTAAATGAGTTTAAGATCCAATCAAATACATAAAACATGTATACTCAAATAGTGAATCTTCATTTATCATATAAATGGTTCATACATAAGGTGATTGCCTTAGGACATCTCTCATATATTACTAACAAATGGTGTCTACACCGACAAGACACATTGGACTTACGCTGCCAAGACCACGCTTGGACTTTACGCCACCAACCATTGGACTTATGCTGCAAAGACTCTACCCTTGGACTTTACACCGCCAATATTCTCCTTGGACTTCTCAATTGTCAAGTACCCATGACTTAGACTTTCACCGCCAAGACTACACCCTTGGACTTACGTCGCCAAGACTACACCCTTGGACTTTCCATGCCAACTTCATGTTAGACTTTCCAATTGCCAAGACTCAAGCTTGGACTTTCCCTTGCCAAGACCCATGCTTGGACTTTTCATGCCAAGTACACAAGACTTGGACTTTCCCAAATGCCAAGTGTCCCACTTGGACTTCTCCATCATATGGTTAACCCCAAGTCAACCATATAGTCAAACAATGGTCAAACCATCGTCAAACAGTCAATCATGACCTGGGTCGATTGCACCAATAATCTCTCCAAAATATTGTCAAACATCAAAACACTACTCGAGTCCAACTCGAGTCTGGTCAATCGTGACCTGGGCCGATTGCACCAATAAGAAAGATGCAAAAATTTGATAAGGCTTTATGCATCTCATACATGGTTTATTTTATGCATCTATTATACATGTCAAAATTTGTAAATTCATATCTTATACATGTCAATATTTGGATATTGGTATATGATACTCCTAACTTTAACTGATGTGTTGTCATATGTCAAAAAGGGGGAGATTGTTGATGTAGTGAGCATCACTCCTTAGTTTTGATGTATGAACCATAGTTAAATGTTAGGATTCACTTGTATTCTTATATCACTGTTAAGTGTGCAGGCTTAACAGGAAGTCCTAGTAGGTCGTGTTGATCAGATACTAGGCATGTATCTTTACAGATCAGGAGGATCGGACACCAGGCATGAAATCCAGATGGGTTGCGTGGATCGGACATTTGGCATGAAGATCGGTTGGGTCAGGAGACCGGACAATCAGTAAAAAGTCCAGCTGGGTCAGGCAGACCAGACAGTTGGTGGAAGCCCTGGTGGGTCAGATCGGATGTCAAGAGTGGTAAGTCCGACAGGTAGCCAACAGGTAAGCCTAGAGTGAAGAGGTGAGGGTGAGTCCTCTATAAGGGGACAAAGCTAGGCATTGATCCGACAAAAAGTCCGCGTGGGATTTAGTAGTCGAGATTGAACAGTATTACTACTGCTATCACACTTTATATCATCTATTTGTATTAATCCTGTTTTGCAGGGATCAGTCGACTGGATACCTATTTGGCAGGATCAGCTGGTGATCGATTAGAGATCGTGCAACGCAGATGAAAAGGGTTTTAGTCGATTGAAGGGTTTGAGTTGAATGAAGAGGCAAATTTCCCAATGCGGAGCCGAATGACGAGGAGTCGATTGGAGAGGTTTCAGTCGACTGGAAAACCACGAATTCCATATTGACAGGCTGATGTGGAGTGGACTGGAAGGCATTCCAGTCGACTGGAAAAGGTTTATAAAATATGTGCTCGATCGGATCCGAGTAGAACATCCAATTTATGTCGAAGTGTTGTCAAAATCCATTCTCGTCCACCAAAGCTAAGCTTCCACAACAAGGCAACCCTTTGACACTCCGATTATATTTCTACCATCTACTTAGTGTCGGTATACGTCTTGTATTTTCTCATTTACTTTTTCACTTATGTACTTAAATTCAAGAGTGGATAGTGTATTATCCATCTCTATTATTTGTAAAAAGCGAAACCCTTCGAAGTCGAGAGTTCTCGAGTCGGAGGACATTTAGCGATTGCCCATCGAGGTAGCTCTCGGAAGAGCTACGGGCCTTGGAGTAGCAACATAGTTAGGATTATGAACCAAGTAAAATAAATTGTCTTATTTTCATTTCCGCTGCACACTCACAATAGTTTTCAAATATTCTAAATTGTTTTAAAAAATTAAAATAAATTTTTTAAACTCTGAGATTCACCCCCTCTCTCGGAGAAATACGGTCCTACACAGTCTGATGCTCTTGCAGAAAATGTGCTTTCGACCTCTTCTCCAGTTGTAGGATCTTCTGGTCATTAACAGATCCCTGCTAATTTATCTTCCCCAGTACAACAATCACTGGTTGAGAGGGAAGATACGCGAGAGTTGATATCTCCGCACGGAGATTCGTAAGTATTCAAGTTTTAAATTATCTATGTTTTTAATAAGATATATATTTTTATAAATATCTAACATGGTTTGTTTTTGTTTTATGATAGATTTACAAATTCTATACATGTTATTCATGAGGTGAATAAAATAGTGAATAACCATTGGGGTGGAGCTTCTATGACTTATACGAGCACACCAGAAGAAATAAAAAGTTTGTAGTTGAATGAGTTTAAGGTAAGTTATTTAAATCATTTTGTATATAAAATTGCAATTAATATAATCGATTCATTTTTTTCTCTACTGCAGCAGTTATTTACTTGGGAGAAGAGCAAAACACTAGAGATAAGGAGGATTTTCAAGAAAAAGTATGGCGACTATATCAGAAATATATTCAGTCATGTGAAAATCAGAAGTAAAAAGGTCATACTGCATAACCGAGGAGAATTGAAATAAGATTGTTGCATATTGGAAATCTGAGGATAGCAAACGAAGGAGTGAGCAAAATAAGAAAAATCAACATTGTAATTCTGGCACTATGTCTGCCATGTATGCGGGAGGCTCAATCAATATCGATGAACATAGACATCGATTAGTGAGTTTTTTCAAATCCTAATTTTGTAATCTAATACTCACTGATTTATAAATTATAATGATATTTGTTTAGGCCCAGGAGACGGGGACTGAGCCATTATTTATATACACTTTCACCCGTATATTCCAAAAGAAAGATAAGATGTGGAGTAGGGAAAGAGCTAGAACAATGAAGGTTTATAATTTTAAAATTTTTATGGTATTTTGTTATTATTTAACCTTTTTTTTTCAAAACAGAAGAAATATGATGAACTTTCATAGATAAACTCAGGTGGAAGTGATGATGCAGTCGAATCTGAGCCTTCTGTTAGTAATATCAATTTATGGCTCGAAGCAACTGGAGGGGCGAAAAGTGTGAGAATAATTGGACTCGGTTCTTTAAGTCGAACCTATAAAACCCCTGGTGCTTCTTCTTCATCCTAACCTACAGTAAAAGCAGAAATAAATCAATTGACCGAAGAGGTTACTCATTTGAGGGAGTTACTAGCACAAAAAGAAAATGAATCGAGACAAAGAGAGCAGAAAGTAAATGAATAGATGAACGAATTCCGGAGACAGCAGATGCTAATTATGGATCATCTTCAATTAACGTCTAGTTCAAGTCAACTTTCTCCTTCTCGATTTGGTCTTCCTGCTAATCCTGTCGATCCCTATAATAATGACAATGATGATGATGGCAACGATGGTGGTTGCATTTGAATTTGTTGTATTTTGTTACTTGACTTATCACATTCGATATCCATGTATTATAAGTTACGTTTATGTTTGTTATGTATATATCGATTAGGTATTGAATTATTTTCATTTATTAGATGATTATGAAGTTTGATATATGAATTAGTTTATATTGTTATATGTGTTTGTTGTAAAATAGGAAAAAATAGTAGAATTTATTGTCACGCCCCGAGAGAGTCCTCGCCAGATAAAAATCCGACAACATCTTCCCTGTACGGGTGACAATATGGAACATGCATACAAGGCCTACACGACCACTATAAATCGGTCAACACGACCAGAATATACCACAACACATATACATAATATGCGGCCTCAGGCTATCAACCAAAATAAATAAAAGATCTAAAAACATCGAGACCTACCCCTTCTGCCATCTGAGCAGGAACATACAACTAAACCAATCGAATAGTCCATAAGGACACAACAAATATCTCCAAACTTCCACAAGTACATAACCAAAACATTAGGACCCAAACATATCTCCTATACAAAATCCAAAATCATAACTCAAATAACTAATAAACTATCATGACGAGGGGGGAGGAGTATGGCAACTGGACTCTCCTGATAGCTTCATCCTGAAATAAATATAAAACCACGGGGTAAGTTCAAAGAACTCAGCGGATATAGTCGATATGCAAAGTAAGATATAGCTAACAATAACTATCATGCCAGTACAGTCTCATATATAGGGTATGCAAGAAAGAAATACAAAAGGATTGTACTTACCTGAATCTCCTACCCTGATATAGGAGCATATGCCATACTAGAAGAAATAAAGTCACCAGACCATATACAAATATGTATCCTGTATGCATGGCAATCATATGCAACATCCAAGGCAGCAATAAAAATACAGCAAACACAATACAAATGCTATCCATGCATAATGCATGTCGTGCAAATGACATGGTCACCCCTGACGCCAGTCAGCCGCCTCACATGCGATGGTGAAGCCGAGTGGGTAAGGCTATGACAACTGTGCACTCTACAATCACTGCTCCTGAGTGACCGAGTGGACAGGATACTATTAGAGTACACCTATCCTCCTGCCCCAAACAGAGTGGGGGAGCTAAGCTCTCATCTCCCGGTGTCATAGACCAGAGGAGGGATCCCTGCCCGCTACCACGCTGCCTCATCGCTACCCATGAGCGAACCAGCGGAGCCTGACAGAGCAACTACACACACCCTTTTGATGTACCACTAACCCATGAGTGGAAGCGTGTGTAGGCTATGTAACTGGCTGCGGACTCAACTACAAAGTAACCCCGTCCAGCCAGCATGCAATCAAGCAAGATGGTGCTGTTAGAATGTATACTGAAAGCCTAGCTCTTTTCTGTATGAACATTTTATTTTGAAATAAGAATCACATGATCATTGTTTGCATTTTATATATTCATTATATATGTATGCATATTGTCTAATATTCTACATTGTAGATAACATGGTGCTTGGTGTGGCACAGAAGATCATGTTATCAATACCTTGTAAAATATAAGTAGAGGCTCACAACCAAGATGGTTTTGGACAAACCATTGGCATGGTTGTAGTGTGGCTTGGTATTGTTTTATCTTGAACATAGAGTTACACTAGTACACTTAGGTGTATTGAGTAGGACCGACAGAGAGGTGATTCAATTTAGTACTGACTACATAATTGAATCGGACCTCGGATATTATGTTGTACATGCTTTTAATCCCGATATAATAACGGGCACATGTACTTAGTATTTATTTCTTTAATTTACGGTGGGTGAGATTTAGATGGATTAAATCAATATGCCCGGTAAGTTGGGAAATAATATTATTTACATGGTGTGCCATTGATTATAGGAGGAAACCGTGTCCTATATATTAGGTTGATGATGTCCCCTTGAGGAGCTCATAAGGTTCATCATGTAAACCCAGCTGGTTGACTTAGTCAACATGATGATAAGGTTGAGTGGTACTACTCGAGGAATTAGATGTTAATTAATTGATGGTCGATAGAATCAATTAATTGCGGACATTCGATATCTTAAACACGGGGAGATTAATGTACAAATAATATATGGAGCCCATATTGATTTATGGGGGTTGGTGAGGTAGTTCAATGATGATCCTCTAGTGGAATGGAACATCATTGATGGATCAAGTATGTGTGGTTCCGATCCATCGGGTGGCCAAGACCCAACTCCTCCTTATGGTCCCTATCGTAGCCTAATATAATCCTTGTGAAGTCTAGATCCAAGAATGTAAAACAAAACCTAGAACCAACGGTTGGGATTAAATCCCTAGATCCGATGGTTGGATGAAACCCTAGAACCAACGGTTGGGATTAAATCCCTAAGATCCGATGGTTAGGATGAAACCCTAGAATCGACGGTTGAGATTAAATCCCTAGATCCGACGGTTGGGATAAAACCCTAGATCCAACGGTTGGGATGAAATCCTAGATCCGACGATTAGGATGAAATCCTAGATCCGACGGTTGAGATGAAACCCTAGATCCGACGGTTGGGATAAAACCCTAGATCCGACGGTGGAGGTTAAATCCCTAGATCCGACGGATGAGATTAAAGGAGGCTTAAGCCCTATTCTATAAATAGGTGCTTAGGGTTGGGCGGCAAGGATAAGATAAGGAGATTGGTTTTCGAACTAGGGTTAGGGTTTGGCTCATCTTCCATTGGGCGGCTAGGGTTTGGGCGGCTACAAGCTTGGGCGGCAAGCTAGGGTTTGGCCGGTCATCCCTCTCTTCTCCTCCTTGGTTTTGGGCGGCACTCTTCCCTTTTCCTTGCTCCTTGGCCGGTGGTTCTCCATCCATTGGTGGCCGGCAATCATCTTCCTCCAATCTCTCCAAGGTGGCCGGCGGTTTCCATTCATTTGGTGGCCGGCGCATCATCCACTTGCTCCTTGGCCGGCGGTTGCACCAAATTCCCTAATTTGGTGGTCGGTTCTAGATAGGAAAGGTATTTGTGATTGCTTCTCTTTGTTCGCAGCGGACAAGGTAGAGAAAGTGATCAAGAAGGCTTCAACTCGTGGAGGATCTTCGTCCACACGTCGTCCACGAGAAGGATAGGACATACGATAGAAGATCGTAAGGTATAAAGTTGTTTTTAACTTTATTTACAGATCTGAATATGTTCTTTAATATTTTGATTATGCATGTGTATGAATGGATATATATTGTATAATCATGGACCCCGGAGACAAACACAAAAACCGGCGATCCATCCGTCGTCTTTTCCGCGGCTAACAAACTAGAAGAGTTGTGTTGCTTGAACAACTAGTTTGTTCAAGCGACCACTCAAGTTGTTAGCACGACGACGAATAGGTTGTACCAAGGAAGCTCATCCCATCCGGATTAAGTCTTTCATTAGTGAAAATTTTAATCCGGGGACATGGGAGCCAATGAGCCTCCGAAGCATTTAATCCCAACAATTGGTATCAGAGCCACGGTTTCCGGTTTTGTGTGTTTTGGATTCGGTTAATTTTTTATGCATTTTTCATATATTATATGTGCCGGATAATAGTAGGATATGCGTAGTTTAACTTTTTGGTTGCAGGCATAAGATCCGACTATTATGGCCATGTGTGTGTATGTGAATGGATGTGTGTAAAAATTTATTATTTGAATCCTCGGGGTTGACGAGGCTAGATTAGTATTTAATTTTTGTAATTAAATACGGAATTGTTTAGCCGCTCATTTTAGTTTACTTTCGATCTAGATTATTTGTACACTCCTTCGTGGAGTATAGGATCGATGGATGTAAATAAAATGATTTATCTCGGCTCGGATATCTTTGGTGACTTGTGCACGGGAAAAGGTGGAGCGGACGAGGTGGCGACTGGGATGCATATCGGAGGACAATGCCATAATAGTTGGAAAAATTCTGTTTTTCCATATTTATTGCTTATTTGTTTTATATGCATGTTGTGTATGTTTAAAATTCCTCGATTGCAATTTACTAAGTGGGAGAGGGATATTTTAATTAATTCCGCATGACCTCCATTACAATTTGGCGTGTGATGCAACAAACTTGCGTTGGCTTTGAGTGCCTTCCTCCCCATCGGATGGGTTTGTTTGCGGATCACTAGGTCAAATAATGGTTATAGAAATTATTTAGGAGCGTGTGTACTTCCCCATCAGTAAGGCACATAATCCAAATAATTCCTTAGTATCGTGTAATGGTGCACACTTAGATACAAATAAAGTATCCTCCCCATCGAGTCACTTTGCTTTTATTTGTAGGGCTAAAGAGGAACCAACTATTAATTTTATTTGTCAAAAAGTAAGGTTGACAAGATAATAAAATTAATGGGTAAAACCTCCTCTTACAAATGTGGAATTCGTATCGTCCACACTATCGTGGCATGCGATATTCTCGGTGTTTTGAGGTGTTGGTTGATTTGGGATTTTATTGTTTTGAGGAATCAATAATATTTGAAATCTAATATTTTGATCATTGTGATTTTTAGGATTTTCAAATGGCTTTCAACCCACTTTCTTGTGATTTTAAAAGAAACAAACTTCTTGGTCCAAACTACATTGATTGGAAAAGAAACGGATATTGTCTTAAGCTGCGGAAGAGTACAAATTTGTACTCTTGAGGTCTGTCCTCCTAAGCCCTCGGATGACTCACGATGAAAAGGAGAAAAGCGTTATAAGAAATGGGTTAAGGCGGATGAGATGGTAGCGGTGTTACATTTTGGCATCTATGTCGAATGTCTTTGCAACATCGACATCGAGCCATAGCCACTTATGACATGATGTTCAATCTCAAGGAACTTTCGGACATCGAGTAGAGGCGGCTAGGCGAGAGGCTATGAGAAACTTGATGGCGACCTCCATGATCGAGGAACACCGTTAGGGATCATGTTCTCAAGATGATGGCTCATCTTAATGAGATGGAAGTCCTAGGAGCTGAGATCGATGAAACCGGTCGATATCATTCTCGATCTTTGCCTAGGAGTTTTGGCGGTTCCACCTCAACTACAACATGAACAAAAGGTTGTATTCGTTGGCGGAGCTTGAGAACTCGAGGCGACGAGGGCTTTTTCAAGCCATGGTCGCTCGGAAGGTTTCTTCCTCTAAACCGAAAGGTAAGAAGAAGAAGAAGCAAGGTGGAGCGAAGAAGGTGGCGATGGGACCTCGAGCGAGTGAAGAAGCCGAAAGGCAAGTGCTTCACTTGCAAGCAGACTGGACATAGGAAGGCGGACAGTCCTCGCCGAAAGAACAAAGGTATATCTACTTGTTTAGATGTTGAAACAAGTTTAGAGGTGTTATCTACCGATGCACGGTGTGTAGATCTGAGAGCCTTGATCATGTCTGCAATACTTTGCGGGGTTCGAGAAACCCGACGACTAGTGAGGAGAGATTACAGTCTTCATGGGCAATGCTTGAGGTGGCGGCTATTGCGGTGGGAGGCGTTTATTTATCTTTTGATAGGAATAAATTTTGGTTTTAAGAAATTGTCTTTATGTACCTACTTTTAGAAAGAATTTAATTTGAGTTTCTAAATTGTTTTTGGATGGATATTCTTTCTTTTAATGACAAGGTGGTTATAAAAGGAATAGGGAGATTATCTGCTCGTACATTGGTTGGCAATTTATATTCTATTGAACCAAAAACTCCACGATGCAGAATATAGTAAATAATAACTCATCTTCTAAGTCTAATAAGAGAAAAGAACCTTCATGAATGAACCAAACATATCTTTGGCATCTAAGGCTTGGTCATATTAACCTAAGCAGAATTCAAAGGTTGATAGCTGATGGACCTTTGGGTTCATTAGTGGTGGAGGATCTCCCAACCTGCGAATCTTGCTTGGAAGGTAAAATGAACAAGAGGCCTTTTAAGGCCAAGGGGTATAGAGCCAAAGATGTGTTAGAATTGGTTCATTCTGATTTATGCGGTCCTATGTCTATCCAGGCAAGAGGTGGCTTTGAATACTTCGTCTCATTTATAGACGATTATTCAAGGTATGGATACATTTACTTGATGCACCGCAAGTCTGAATGCTTTGACAAGTTCAAAGAATTCAAGGCTGATGTGGAGAACCGTCAAGGTAAAAGTATCAAGACATTACGATCTGATCGTGGTGGCGAGTACCTCTTGGGAGAGTTTAGGAGTTACTTATCAGAGGCTGGGATTCAATCCCAATTGCACTTTGGCACACCCAGTGAGAATGGTGTAGCGGAGCGAAGGAATAGGACTCTTATGGAGATGGTCAGATCTATGATGAGTTATTCTGAGTTACCTGATTCGTTCTGGGGGTTTGCTCTGGAAACAGCAGCACACATTCTGAACTTGGTTCCATCTAAGTCAGTACCCTCTACTCCCACAGAGTTGTGGACTGGGCGAAAGCCTAGTCTAAGACATATTCGGATTTGGGGTAGTCCAGCACATGTGCTGAAGGGAGATGCTGGTAAGTTGGAATCTCGTACAGAAGTGCGCTTGTTTGTTGGCTACCCTAAGGGAACGAAGGGTGGTTTATTCTATAGTCCTAGAGATCAGAAGGTGATCGTGAGTACGAATGCCAGATTTCTAGAGGAAGACTATGTGATGAATCACAAGCCGCGAGGATTGTTCTTGAGGAGATGACAGGGGAAGTCCCGACTTCAGTACCACCGGTACAAGAGGAGACACCACAAGTCACTGCACCGCGTGTCACAGAGCATACACAGGAGGCACCTCGTCGTAGTGGGAGGGTTGTTAGACAACCCGAGAGATTCATGTTTTTGGGAGAGTCTTTGGACTTAGTCTCACAGTGAACATGAACTGATCCTGGACATATGGACGAGGCAATCCAGATAGAGATCTATCTTGGCAAAGTGCGATGAATTCGGAGATAGAATCTATGGATTCTAATCAGTCACAGGAGCTAGTAGAACCACCCAATGGTGTAAAAACCATTGGATGCAAGAGGATCTACAAGAGAACGAGCGGAGTAGATGGGAAGCTTGAGACCTTCAAAGCTAGTCTTGTTGCGAAAGGGTATACTCAGAAAGAGGGTATCGATTATGAGGAGACCTTTTCGCCGGTAGCTATGCTTAAGTCTATCCGGATTCTCTTATCTATAGCTGCTCATATGGATTATGAGATTTGGCAGATGGATGTCAAGACAGCTTTCCTTAACTTGAAGTCTTGAGGAAGAACATCTATATGCGCCAACAGAGGATTCATTGCTAAAGGCAAAGAGCATCTTGTATGTAAGCTTAATCGGTCCATTTATGGATTGAAGCAAGCTTCTAGATCTTGGAACATCCGCTTTGATGAGGTAATCCAGTCGTATGGATTTATTCAAAGTCCGGATGAGCCTTGTGTATACAAGAGATGTGACGGAAACGTAGTGGTGTTTCTTGTACTATACGTAGATGACATTTTGTTAGTTGGCAACAATATCAAAGTGTTATCGGATGTAAGGGTATGGTTGTCCAAACAGTTTGATATGAAGGACTTGGGAGAAGTGGGACACATCCTTGGGATCAAAGTTATAAGGGATCGCAAGAAAAGGATGTTGTGCTTGTCTCAAGCTTCATACATTGACACTATCCTTGCTCGTTTTAGCATGCAGAACTCCAAGAAAGGTTTTCTACCTTTTAGACATGGAGTTCCTTTATCTAAAGAGATGTGTCCCAAAACATCAAAGGAGATAGAGGACATGAAGGTGGTTCCTTATGCTTGTGATGGGAAGCCTTATGTATGCTATGCTATATGCGAGGCCAGGATATCTGCTTTGCCGTGGGCATGGTTAGCGAATATCGAGTAATCCTGGACAGGGACATTGGACTATGGTAAAGCATATATTGAAGTACCTGAGAAGGACTAGGGATTATATGCTGGTTTACCGGGCAGATCAATTAGTCCCTGTGGGTTACACGGATTCAGATTTCCAATCAGATAGGGACAAGAGTAAGTCTACCTCGGGGTTTGTGTTTACTTTTGGAGGTGGAGCCATAGCATGGAGGAGTGTCAAGCAGAAATGCGTGGCGGACTCTACCATGGAAGCTGAGTATGTGGCAGCCTCTGAGGCAGCCAAGGAAGCTGTATGGCTCAGGAACTTCTTGATGGACTTGGATGTGATTCCTGGTTTGCCCAGAACTATCACAATTTATTGTGATAATAGTGGTGCAGTTGCAAACTCGAAGGAACCACGAGCCCATAAGGCGAGTAAACACATAGAGCGCAAGTACCACCTCATACGAGAGATCGTAAAGCGAGGAGAAGTTGCTGTCGCCAAGATTGCATCAGAGGATAACCTGGCGGATCCATTCACTAAGGCCCTTCCAGCGAAAGCATTTGATAGGCATGTGGAGGACATGGGGATCAGATGTATGGCAGAGTGATGACAGCATAGTCTTTTAGTATAAGTGGGAGATTGTTAGAATGTATACTGAAAGCCTAGCTCTTTTCTGTATGAACATTTTATTTTGAAATAAGAATCACATGATCATTGTTTGCATTTTATATATTCATTATATATGTGTGCATATTGTCTAATATTCTACATTGTAGATAACATGGTGCTTGGTGTGGCACAGAAGATCATGTTATCAGTACCTTGTAAAATATAAGTAGAGGCTCACAACCAAGATGGTTTTGGACAAACCATTGGCATGGTTGTAGTGTAGCTTGGTATTGTTTTATCTTGAACATAGAGTTACACTAGTACACTTAGGTGTATTGAGTAGGACCGACATAGAGGTGATTGATTTAGTCAATCTTGACTACATAATTGAATCGGACCTCGGATATTATGTTGTACATGCTCTTAATCCCGATATAATAGGCACATGTACTTAGTATTTATTTCTTTGATTTACCAAAGGGTGAGATTTAGATGGATTAAATCAATATGGCCGGTAAGTTGGGAAATAATATTATTTACATGGTGTGCCATTGATTATAGGGGAGAACCGTGTCCTATATACTAGGTTGATGATGTCCCCTTGAGGAGCTCATAAGGTTCATCATGTAAACCCAGCTGGTTGACTTAGTCAACATGATGATAAGGTTGAGTGGTACTACTCGAGGAATTAGATGTTAATTAATTGATGGTCAGTAAATCAATTAATTGACGGACATTCGATATCTTAAACACAGGGAGATTAATGTACAAATAATATATGGAGCCCATATTGATTTATGGGGGTTGGTGAGGTAGATCAATGATGATCCTCTAGTGGAATGGAACATCATTGATGGATCAAGTATGTGTGGTTCCGATCCATCTGGCCAAGACCCAACTCCTCCTTATGGTCCCTATCGTAGCCTAATATAATCCTTGTGAAGTCTAGATCCAAGAATGTAAAACAAAACCTAGAACCAACGGTTGGGATTAAATCCCTAGATCCGATGGTTGGGATAAAACCCTAGATCCGACGGTTGGGATGAAACCTTAGATCCGACGGTTGGGATGAAATCCTAGATCCGACGGTTGAGATTAAACCCTAGATCCGACGGTTGGGATAAAACCCTAGATCCGGTTGGGATGAAATCCTAGATCCGGATTAGGATGAAATCCTAGATCCGGCCAGTTGAGATGAAACCCTAGATCCGTTGGGATAAAACCCTAGATCCGACGGTGGAGGTTAAATCCTAGATCCGACGGATGAGATTAAAGGAGGCTTAAGCCCTATTCTATAAATAGGTGCTTAGGGTTGGGCGGCAAGGATAAGATAAGGAGATTGGTTTTGAACTAGGGTTAGGGTTTGGCTCATCTTCCATTAGGCGGCTAGGGTTTGGGCTCAAGCTTGAAGCAAGCTAGGGTTTGGCCTCATCCCTCTCTTCTCCTCCTTGGTTTTGGGTGGCACTCTTCCCTTTTCCTTGCTCCTTGGCAGGCGGTTCTCCATTCCATTGGTGGCGGCAATCATCTTCCTCCAATCTCTCTAAGGTGGCGGCGGTTTCCATTCATTCATTTGGTGGCCGGTAGCATCATCCACTTGCTCCTTGGGTTGCACCAAATTCCCTAATTTTGTGGTCGGTTCTAGATAGGAAAGGTATTTGTGATTGCTTCTCTTTGTTCGCAGCGGACAAGGTAGAGAAGAAAGTGATCAAGAAGGCTTCAACTCGTGGAGGATCTTCGTCCACACGTCGTCCACGAGAAGGATAGGACATACGATAGAAGATCGTAAGGTATAAAGTTGTTTTTAACTTTATTTACAGATCTGAATATGTTCTTTAATATTTTGATTATGCATGTGTATGAATGGATATATATTGTATAATCATGGACCCCGGAGACAAACACAAAAACCGGCGATCCATCCGTCGTCTTTTCCGCGGCTAACCAACTAGAAGAGTTGTGTTGCTTGAACAACTAGTTTGTTCAAGCGACCACTCAAGTTGTTAGCACGACGACGAATAGGTTGTGCCAAGGAAGCTCATCCCATCCGGATTAAGTCTTTCATTAGTGAAAATTTTAATCCGGGGACATGGGAGCCAATGAGCCTCCGAAGCATCCACCCAACAGGTGCATGATACTAAAGCATGTAAATCCAATTGAAAATACCTATCCGAATGATACGCACAACTAATAAGTACATATCTATGATCCGAGTAAAACAGGGAAAGTATAACCATAACCGATCAAATGCATGTATCAAGTAGGTACAAAAAATACTAGGCATATAAACATGAAAATTATTGCAAGCTATCCTAACTAGCATATCAACATGACTATATCTAAAAGATAAGTCAAAATACCCGCCTGATAAAATGTCTGTAAAAGAACCAAATCGTCACGACCGTGATCCTGCCTCGTGACCGAAACCTGCATACAGCATAACTATTGTTAATCCCAAAATGCAATTCACCGATAAATCGAATACTTAATCGATTTTGTTCATAACCCAAATAAACTTCCAATTTCACTAATTTATCTAACCCTTTAACAGCCCTCACAACTCCCAATTACACCAATTTAGGGATCTAACCACCCTAGTTGAAATCTCATCACAACCCAACTCCATTCACAGCCGGCTCAACCATTGTTCACAGCCGACCACAACCACCCAAATAGAGCACCTCAACCCTCACAGTCGATATCACCCAAATGGACTCATATAGCCCTCTAAACCCACAATAAACTCCAATCACAACCGCACAACAACACACACACTACCACGCCCTCGTTACAGCCCCCGTACAGATCACAAACAGCCCTGCACAGCATTCACAGCCGTTCACAGTCAACAATTCCATCGACAGAACCCTCCATTCACAACCCCTCTAATTCACACTGTCGCCACCACCATTTACAACCCATACAAGTTTCCTCCTCTCACTCATAGCCGTGTAAAACTCATAACAAACTCATAGCTAAACCCCACAGCCAACCTTACATGACCAAACCTCCAACATCAGCCGCACGACACCCCCAATTCCTCACGACAGCAATCGACCCACAAAAAAATAATGGACAGAAAGCAAACACAACGAATCAAATCTTATACCAGCAATAGGAGCTATGCTAGAAATCCTGCTGCTCTAGTTCACTGGCTCCCGCGACCACCAGCATAGATCACAACCCCCACGAAGGCGGTGGTGTGAGATGGCGACACGCATGGAGAGGGGAAGAGTGTGGCGCGCAGAGAAAGGGGTCGGGCGAGAGAAATGACGGCGAGGTGGGCGAGTAGAGAGGAGAATCGGGGAAGAAGGCGTCGCCTGTGGCAGAGGAGGTCGGCGCGTGCGACTGTGGACGGTGAGCACGCGACGTCGTGGGGTTGAGGACTACTGCGGCGCAGGGGAAGGAAAGAGAGAGGGTCGCACGGTGGTCCTGGGCTCAGGGAAGGGCGGCGGCCTGGTCATCGGTGAGGGCGGCAACGGAAGCGGCCGCCGACAATCTGGTCGGGTAGCGGTGAAGAAATGGCAGACCGAGCTTCTCCTTATTCTTGGCCGCGAATGCTTGAAGCAATGGCCGGCAGATGCTTTCTATTGCCGAATCGAAAGATGAGGCGATGGAAATCGGCGTTATGATGACGGCGAGGAAATGGGCGGCGGACGCGCAAGGCATTGTAGGCGAGCAGCGTCGGCGATGGGGCTGGCAGATGTCGGAGAGATCACGAGGAGGATCCAGTCGCCGCCATCGCTTGCCGCGAGGAGGATCCAGCCGCTGCCGCCGCTTGCCGCGAGGAGGATCCAAACGTCGACAGTGTTTCGGCAAAGAAGGGGAAAGTGGAACTCGCGAGAGGAAAACAGAGAGGGAGAGGAAATCCGGCACTAGGAGAAAAACAAGAGTTATCGCGAAGGGAGAAACCGACGGAGCGACGTGTCGGGGAATAACTGGGATCGGTCCCAAATAATCCAAATTACCCCGTTATATAAGAGTTAACCTAGGTTAGGTTTCCATTAATCCCCCCAGTAATTTAATTTAACTCCCTAAATCTCGTACAGGCTCCGTTTAAATTCAGAAAAATTCTGGAAAAAATCCTAAAATTCTCCAAAAATCCCAAAATAATAATTTCTATTATTATTTTTCCTAAATTTTGGTCATTTAATTTAGTATTAAATTTCAATATTTAATATTCTCCCCCACTAATAAAAATTTGGTCCTCAAATTTCCTACTCAAGTGCATAATGAGTAAGAGATACCACAAGTACGAAAAATATATCTCACGCACTTTAAGTAAACAGGTGGGGGTATTGAGCCATGATATTTTTCCTCAAGCTCCCAAGTAGCCTCCTCATCTGTGAGGTGACTCTACCCGACCTTGACAAATCACACAATCTTGTTCTGCAATTATCGTTCTTAGTGATCCAGAATCCGTGCCGGAACCTCTGCGTAAGTAGCATCAGGTTGAATGGAACCTGACACATCTGATAGAATATGTGTAGAGTTTGACACATACTTCCTCATCATGACACATGGAACACATTATGGATACTCGACAAAGATGGTGGTAGCGCTAGACGGTAAGCGACTACTCCGATCCTCTCCAAAATCTCGAAAGGACCCATATACCTTGGAGCTAGCTTACCACGGAGGTCAAATCTCTTCACCCCTTTCATGGGTGAGACTCGCAAGAATACATGATCACCAATAGAGAACTCTAGAGGTCTATGTCTCCGATCTACATAACTCTTCTGACGATCCCGCGCCTCTGCCATCCTACGTCTGATAGTACGGACCAACTCTGCCTCATGCTGAGCTCTCTGGGGTCCTAGTAACTGGGCCTCCCCAACCTCCTCCCAGAGGGTGGGTGTATGACACTGTCTACCCTACGATGCTTCAAACAGGGCCATTTGGATAGCCGAATGATGGTTGTTCTTGTAGGCGAATTCCACTAATGGCAAGTGGAGATGGTCCTCCCAGTTGTCCCCGAAATCCATAACACAGGATCTCAGCAAGTCCTCTAGTGTTTGAATGGTCCGCTCAAACTGTCCATCTATATGCAGATGGAATGCAATACCAAAACGGAGCTGTGTGCCTAAGTCCTGCTGCAAACTCTGCCAGAACCGGGATGTGAACTGGGGATCTCTATCTGATATAATGCTCAAAGGAACACCATGAAATCTGATGATCTCCTGACAATATAACTCTGCCAAATGATCCAGAGAGTCGGTCTTCCGACTCACTAAGAAGTGCGCGGATTTGGTTAGTCGGTCTACAACTACCTAAATCGCGTCATGGCTTTGACGTGTCCTAGGCAAACCTACCACAAAATCTATAATAATATGCTTCCACTGCCATTCCGGAATCGGAATTTCCTGAAGCATCTATTCCCTAAACTAAGGCAACTCCGAAAACCATTATCCTCCTCGGAGTCAGAGACAGTAGTCCATCTACCGTCCAAAATCCACTCCACCACACACTCTGTAAGTGCATGGGAGGCTATCGCGACCAAACTTCCTTGTTACAACCGTTCATGTTCCAGCTACTTTATAGTAGCTATCCAGTAGCTAGCCAAAACTCCATGAGCATTTATGCTCCTCACCTATTCAAAACAACATAATATCTGCGAAGTCCACGTCATATATATGACGGCTTATCTCGCAGTCCTTTAATTTCCGTAAGCTTAGGATACGTCTTATTCAATAGCATTGGAATCGCTCCGATCCCCGAAATGATGCATCCATATACACTACCCTTCCATCCACACCAGAATAATTAATCAAATCAATACCAGAAAAACCACCATTTATGGTGGCCGAGTGCGCAACTCCACCTACCACCATCAATAGTGGCCAAGTTACCAACTCCAACGACCACAATTGATCCAATCATGTCCATAATACACGACTTCCCAGATCCCTGGATGACTAAGTCATCAATAAGTCTAATAAGACATTCAAAAGCTCATACAATTCATACCAAGTATGAAATTGTCTTCGCTACACTCCTGTATTCTCTTTACTCTAGGCTGATGATATAACAATCATCACAACGATAATGATAATTATATGACACTATGTCACTACAATATCAACAAGCTAGTCATAAATCAATCCTAAAGTACACACAGGTGTCCTAAGCTGATCTAAACAGATCCTCTATCCACAATGAAGGATATTCATTTCCTTCTACAACTGTCGTATTCTATCATCGATAATCGATGCATAACCTCAAAGGTCCATCTCTCTTTTAACAAAGAGTTCCGGATCTTCTCTGGAAGAAATACTGGGACAAATAAATATCCCATCCAACACCTCCTATAATAAGGTAAAACGATCTTCATCGTCTTGACCAGTGTAGACATACACACCTTATCCATAACCAAATCACTTTTAGTAGGGACTGATATTTTCTGAGGGTTTACTCCTTGACCTTCAAATTGGTGGCTAGCAGGCCAAATCCCTAGTTTCCTAATTCATCATCAGTCAGCACCTCTAAAGAGTCCGTACTTCTGAAATCATCGTTAGGTTCCACAAGGTCACTACATCCTCGACCTCGTCCCCGACCATGAGTAGGGGCAATTTCACTAAGTCAATAAAGTACAGTAACCACTAAAGACAACACTTTTCCTATAGCTCAGAGATATCCTTCAGCTCGCCTGGTCCCAAAACCCGAGAACTCTCAAAAATCCAAGGAAAAGAAAATCCTCAAAACACAAAACCCATAAACCAAAACCGCAAACCAATAAAATTGTCACGTCCTGGGGCATATCCATCATCCAAATGACAGAGGAGCCCTTTAGTGACAATATTCAGAAATACCTGGACCAGATATGGTAAAAACCTCGAAATAATAATAGAAATATAAGTATTTTATTAACTGCATGCATGCACGACTAAATATATATCCATTAAAGTAAAATAGTTTTTATGACACCAAAACAAATTGCGACAAAATCCAAAGTGCATAACCAAAATGCAATACCGATAAAGTAAACAAAGCAGCATCTCGACGATGCATTAGAACAAGCACGACAAGGAACTCTCTGAGCAACTCGAAGGTAGGTCAACAGGACACGTCCTCCATCAGTTAACCTAGAGGATAAGTGAGGAGGGGGTAAGTACAACCACTCAGTGGATGGATAGATAATAGTGCATAATCATAATGCACATAATGGAAGTCACAGGGAACAAGCTAGAGTAACCCAACCCCCAGAGTACCCATATCAGTCTGCAATTAACCTGGTCAGTAGTATAATAGATATACCTGCAACATACACAACCACTGCAATCTACATGCAATGCCCATCCAGATACCACGACAATGCCTCGTGGCTCTCGCACACAAAGGGAACTGTCTATGAGCTACTGTGAACGTAACTCGTGGGCCGACAATCAATAGCACTGTCTACGCACAACTACATGCTACCACGAATAGAACTTGTGGATAGACAGGCAGTATATAAATATCTAGTTATTGACTGTACGCACTAGCATACTACCACTAATAGGTCGTGTGGGCAGTCGATTATCCTAGGTTATTAATCCTAGGGTTATCCAATACATCCAGCATAAAACGACCATCGACATCGAAAAAGATCACCGATCTACCATTAACCCATTGAGGCGGTCAAGCGAGGGTTTCAACACCTCTAAAATGAAATATTTACCAAAGTCGGTAAAGATCATCAACTTATAAATAAATAAGTCGAGATGGTTAAGTCTAGAGTTCCAACCCTTCTAACATGATCGGTTATCAAAGTCAATAAAAATCACAAGTCCACTAGCAAACACGTCGAGACGATTGATCATAGGGTTTCGTCCCCAGCTACCAGGAAATGCCTATCAAGGCCAATAAGGACAACAAATCTACTAACAAGCCCGGCAAGAGGGTTAATCCTAAATTATACTATTGTACCAGTTCAATCATGCATGCTACAATATGCTACCACGAACAGATCTCGTGGGTACTTAACATGTAAAGTAGCTATCTAGCTATAGGCGTCATACGAATCCGATTATCACCAACTCCGAACGAATAATGCAAGAATATAACCTTACAATAGGTCATCTCAACCATGATTGGGAGGCATGATTGACCACAATATACAAAGCACCTATAGGGAAACACTACTGTAAACTTTTTCTCAACCACAAATGGGTGATATAGTTGGCAGTCGATAGATATGCACAACGTTATATACCCTCGAAGGATTTATCGCATCCTAATCATACGAACTCTACTGGTCCGATCACCATATCACTGAAATAGTAAATGGATAAACATATACCAATATGCATATCCGGGTTATTACACCTAGGGTTCCACTAATGTTGTTTCATTCCTGAAATCCGCTCCTACAGAATAACCTCATCTAAGTTATTCTATCTCTACTAGTCTCAATCATGGTATCCACCGTAAAAACTCATAACCATATAAACATATAACACACTGTCTAATAAACGACAGCATAGTCATACTAATGGCAATCAATGGCTGAAATTAATTAGAGTATAACTAAAGAGTCATGCCAGAACAAAGTCAAGGTAATACTAAATAAAGCATCAGATGCCTATATATACCCTAAACTACGTAAGCAATGTAATCATGTCATCATGCACTAGGATCTAGAGAGTCAAAGAACCTATATGTATACCTTCTACGAATTTATCCATCTTAGTCATATCATTCAACTAGTCTAATCTCAATACTAGTCCAATCCTAATACTAGTCCAAAAGGTAAGAGGTAAACCTCTACCAATAATATGTAATCATTTATATCACAATGATAACTAGCTACGTATAGCAGTAATAGCAATTAATAATCATATGCTAACGATAAACCAGCAACCTAAAAATCTAACCGTCTAACAGATATCAGGTTAAAACAATACTAGACAAGACATTATACTACCTAAGTAAACCGTGTAACCAATATAACCAATGCAAATATGTACTAAATCTAGAAAATTTTCTAGAATTTATTTACCTGTTAGTCGTCTGGAGATGTCCTGTTGCCGCCAAATCCCCCATATTGACCTCGTCAATAATACTTCGAATTTTCGAAACACAAAAATCATCGAAAATCCGTATAACTCCGAAAATACCCCAGTTAACCTGCCAAACGTGGCAAACTCTGAAAACCCAAAGACCCTAAGGAACTCGAAACCTACGCACTGATACCAATAAATTGTCACGCCCCGAGAGAGTCCCCGCCAGACAAAAATCCGACAACATCTCCCCTGTACGGGTGACAATATGGAACATGCATACAAGGCCTACATGACCACTATACATCGATCAACACAACCGAATATACCACAATACATTATACATAATATGCGGCCTCAAGCCATCAACCAAAAAAAATAAAAGATCTAAAAACATCGAGACCTACCCCTTCTGCCATCTGAGCAGGAACATACAACTAAACCAATCGAATAGTCCATAAGGACACAACAAATATCTCCAAACTTCCACAAATACATAACCAAAACATTAGGACCCAAACATATCTCCTATACAAAATCCAAAATCATAACTCAAATAACCAATAAACTATCACGGCGAGGGGGGGAGTATGGCAACTGGACTCTCCTGACAGCTTCATCCTGAAATAAATATAAAACCACGAGGTAAGTTCAAAGAACTCAGCGGATATAGTCGATATGCAAAGTAAGATATAGCTAACAATAACTATCATGCCAGTACAATCTCATATATAGGGTATGCAAGAAAGAAATACAAAAGGATTGTACTTACCTGAATCTCCTACCCTGATATAGGAGCACGTGCCATACTAAAAGAAATAAAGTTACCAGACCATATACAAATATGTATTCTGTATGCATGGCAATCATATGCAATATCCAAGGCAGCAATAAAAATGTAGCAAACACAATACAAATGCTATCCATGCATAATGCATGCCATGCAAATGACATGGCCACCCCTGACACCAGTCAGCCGCCTCACACGCAATGGTAAAGCCGAGTGGGTAGGGCTATGACAACTATGCACTTTGCCATCACTGCTCCTGAGTGACCGAGTGGACAGGATGCTGTCGGAGTACACCTATCGTCCTGCCCCAAACAGAGTGAGGGAGCTAAGCTCTCATCTTTCGGTGTCATAGACCAGAGGAGGGATCCCTGCCCACTACCACGCTGCCTCATCGCTACCCATGAGTGGACCAGCGAAGCCTGAGCAACTGTACACATCCTCTTGATGTACCACTAACCGGCAGTAGTTATGTAATCGGGTCATGCTCAACTACAAAGGAACCCGTCACCAAAGATGCAATCATGCAAGATGGTGCATGATACTAAAGCATATAAATTCAATTAAAAATACCTATCCGAATGATATGCACAACCAATAAGTACATATCTATGATCCGAGTAAAACAGGGAAAGTATAACCATAACCGATCAAATGCATGTATCAAGTAGGCACAAAAACATACTAGGCATATAAACATAAAAATTATTGCAAGCTATCCTAACTAGCATATCAACATGACTATATCTAAAAGATAAGTCAAAATACCCGCCTGATAAAATGTCTGTAAAAGAACCAAATCGTCACGACCGTGAACCTGCCTCGTGACTGAAACCTGCATACAACATAACTATTGTTAAGCCCAAAATGCAATTCACCGACAAATCGAATACTTAATCAATTTCATTCATAACCCAATTAACCCAAATAAACTTCCAATTTCACTAATTTATCTAACCCTTTCACAGCCCTCAGAACTCTCAATTACACAAATTTAGGGATCTAACCACCCTAGTTGAAATCTCATCACAACCCAACTCCATTCACAGCCGGCTCAACCATTGTTCACAGCCGACCACAACCACACAAATAGAGCACCTCAACCCTCACAACAAATATCACCCAAATGGACTCGTATAGCCCTTTGAACCCACAACAAACTCCAATCACAGCCGCACAACAACACACAAACTACCACGCCCTCATTACAGCCCCCGTATAGATCACAAACAGCCCTGCACAGCATTCACAGTCATTCACAGTCGACAATTCCATCGACATAACCCTCCATTCACAACCCCTCTAATTCACACTGTCGCCACCACCATTTACAACCCATACAAGTTTCCTCCTCTCACTCACAGCTGTGCAAAACTTATAACAAACTCATAGCTAAACCCCACAGCCAACCTTACATGACTAAACCTCCAACATCAGCCGCACGACACCCCCAATTCCTCACGACAGCAATCGACCCACAGAAACACAATGGACAGAAAGCAAACACAACGAATCAAAGCTTATACCAGCAATAGGAGCTACTCTAGAAATCCTACTGCTCTAGTTCACTGGCTCCCGTGACCACCGGCATAGATCACAACCCCCACGGAGGCGGTGGTGTGAGACGGCGACAAACACGGAGAGGGGAAGAGTGCGGCGCACGGAGAAAGGGGTCGGGCGAGATAAACGACGACGAGGTGGGCGAGTAGAGAGGAGAATCGGAGAAGAAGGCGTCGCCTATGGCAGAGGAGGCCGGCGCATGCGGCTGTGGACGGCGAGCGCGCGACGCCGTGGGGTTGAGCACTGCTGCGGTGCAGGGGAAGGAAAGAGAGAGGGTCGCACGGTGGTCCTGGGCTCAGGGAAGGGCGGTGGCCTGGTCGTCGACGAGGGTGGCTCGGGCGGCAACGGCAGCGACCGCCGACGATCTGGTCAGGTAGTGGTGAAGAAATGGCAGATCGAGCTTCTCCTTGATCTTTGCCACAAATGCTTGAAGCAATGGCCGGCAGATGTTTTCTGTTGCTGAATCGAAAGATGAGGCGATGGAAACCGGCACTGCGACGACGGCGAGGAAATGGGCGTCGGACGCGCAAGGCATTGCAGGCGAGCAGCGTCGGCGATGGGGCTGGCAGACGTCGGAGAGATCACGAGGACGATCCAGCTGTCGCCGCTGCTTGCCGCGAGGAGGATCCAGCCGTCGCCGCTGCTTTCCGCGAGGAGGATCCAGACGTCGGCAGTGTTTCGGCAAAGAAGGGGAAAGTGGAACTCACGAGAGGAAAACAGAGAGGGAGAGGAAATCTGGCGCTGGGGGGAAAACAAGAGTTATCACGAAGGGAGAAACTTGTTGGATCGAAGGGGATCGCTAGAGGGGGGTGAATAACGATAAAACTTTTTCGTACGAATTCGTTTCAAAACACTTATACACAGCGGAAAGATAAATAAAAAAATAAAAGAGACAAGTAGATTTTTACTTGGTTCGTAGCCTTCGGCTACTACTCCAAGGCCCTAGTGATCCTTGATCACGCATGGAGGGCAAATCACTAATGAACTCCTCCTCGTTGGAGGTAGGAGTTAATCGGATACAAAAACCACGAAAGAGACTCGAGATAGAGGGACACTCCCCCTCTTCTTGTTACGATAAAACCAAAATAAAAGAAGTACTGAATGGAATTAAACTAAGATTATACCGACGACTCGTAGATGAAAAGATGAAACCCTAGTCGTCGTGTATGTAGAGCTTCGTCATAGGAATGTCGGAGACTCGTAGCGTATCGAAAGCACTTGGGAGCTTTTGAATTGATGAAAAACCCTAGAACAAGCCCTCCTTTTATAGCCTTTAAGCCCCTCATCGAATGGGTCTTCAACCAATAGGAATTGGGCACAAAACCTCCTTGAAAAATGGTGATAGAGCTTGACTTCTCGAGGATGATCCTTGGCCATCAGTCGACTGATGGCAGCATCAGTCGAATGATGACCGCAGGCAGTCGACTGATGGATGGTAGTCGAGTCCTCCAAGCTGGCAGTCGACTGATGCTAGCTGCAAGGCAAAGTTAGCTTAACAAAAATATTATTTTGATGGCCTCCGACCGTCCGATCTCAACCTAGACCACCTATAGGATGTCTTTGGTCGAATCTACGCTTAAGATCATCCCCGTAAAGAGGATACAACCTCACTTATGCTCGCACACACGAGCTTACCTCGATACTTACTGTGTCGCTTTTGCTTCCTGGCCTTCCACTCGATTCCTTCGGCTCCCTCCGAAGTCACTCGAGTGTCGCCCGACCACCATGGCTTCCTCCGGGTGTCGCTAGCCTTCAGCTCCAGCTATAGAAATTTTCTGCACACTCGATTCAGCTCGTGAGATAACGACATGAGCTTAACTTTGTATCGTTTGCTATAATCAAAACTCAGGTTCGACTTAGGTGTCTACTGCACCAACAAACCCGACGGAGCGACGTGTCGGGGAATTACTGGGATCGGTCCCAAATAATCCAAATTACCTTGTTATATAAGAGTTAACCTAGGTTAGGTTTCCATTAATCCCCCCAGTAATTTAATTTAACTCCCTAAATCTCGTACAGGCTCCGTGTAAATTCTGAAAAATTCTGAAAAAAATCCTAAAATTCTCTAAAAATCCCAAAATAATAATTTCTATTATTATTTTTCCTAAATTTTGGCCATTTAATTTAGTATTAAATTTCAATATTTAACATTTATCATGATATTTTTTTTTATTTTTCTATATTAGCAATAAAAATAAATTTCGTCATAGATTTGGGACGAAAATATTTTTCGTCGCAGAATTGGCAACGAAAAAAATTTTCATTGTAAAAAAAATCAACAGTCGACTGCCTCATGTGACTAGTCGACTGGTATACTATCAGTTGACTGGGCAGTCGACTAAAAAATATCCTGTGACCCTTTTCTCCACTCGACTAACGCCCACCATCAATCGAATGATAATTGCATGATTGCGATGAAATTTGTTTTACATCGAAGAAATAGCATCGAAAAAATATTTTGTTGTAAATTATACATTATTAGTCGACTACTTTACTGTATCACTTTACAGAACCTTATTTAGTCGACTGCCCAGTCGACTTATCGCTCTCCAGTCGACTGCTCAACACGATCAATTGACTGCACCTTACAGAAACTTTGATAGCCGATTGACTAGTCGACTGATGGTATTCTTCACTCGACTGGCCTTAAATATTTTGCAACGAAAAGTCAGTTCATCGCTGATGTGGGACCGGTGAAATCTGTTCACTCCTTTTTCAATGCAGTGAAGCACTGAGGGAGATCTCAGAGAGTTTTCACAGGCCGCAGTCAGTAGAGAATAAGAAGATGAAGCAGATGAAACGCAAGAAACCCACGTCAGCACTCGAGACTCAGACACAAGATGTAACATGGTTCGGAATAAGGATTCCTACTCCACGGAGGTGAGCTTTTCTCACCGGATGCAATGCCTAAGCACCTTCACTATGAAGGTCCTCCTTTACGGAAAGCAAGTTCCCGAAGGTGGAGGAGAAAGACCTCTTACAGTGATATCACAAAACGAGAAAAATATAAGAGATGTAACAATCGACAGATCTCCGTCCTTCTTCTCCGGCGAGGCGGTTGTCGCTCTCCTTCTTCTCCTGCGTCCCCTTCTCTCTTGCTAGGTGGGAATAATTGCGGATCCTTCTTTTCTCCTTGCTTCCTCCCTTTTATCTTCCCTTGGGCTATCTCCATGGACACGTTGCCACCACCTCCACCGAGAATAATTTATATATATGAGGAGTGAAGACTCCTTGGAATATTGCGTGGGGCCTCCCAAGTCGTTGCCTAACACCTCCTCCTCTACTTTTCGGGTAACTAGGTTAGACTATCTCCCTCAACCATCCTCTTTGAGTGAAGCTAGCTTAGGTCTATAGCCCACGGGCGCCCTAGCCCTAGGGTTCCTCATCAACCCAAACCAATTCCTCTTTTTCCCATGCCAAACTTCCTTCGTATCGATCAGGTTAAGCCAACCCTCTATCCATCCCATCAGCTTCTGGAATTATCTAGCTAAACCAATTCTTGTTCCACTCTTAGTGAAGTGTCTTCTGTCTCTTCTTTGTCGTATCAATTGCTTCTGCTAACTCTCCCGTGCCAATTGCTTTAGATATTCTCCCGTACCAATGGCTTCTGATATTCGGCCTGAACCAATGGCTTCTGATATTCGTGCCCGGACCAATAGCCTCTGATATTTGCTCCCGAACCATTCTTCCTTTTCTCCCTTCGTTGAGCCGAATATTTTGGATCGGATCATGGGTCACCCGCTAACCCTTCTATCGGGAACTATATAGAAAAGGTACCAGCAGTATCATTAGTCAACCCCGAAAAATAGTCAAGCGAAGTTATAAGCTTGACTTTCCAAATGTACATGAAGTTTCTGACCTACTCTTCATTTCTCAACTTAGATCCATCCGTTCCCTTATACCTCCCTTAGGTATACTTAAGGAGGCCCGATGGGCTTATTGGCTCCGCTTCTTCTTCTCCTTTTGTGCAGTTGAATCATCATGGAAAACCCTATATAAACCCCTGCCTTCTCCTTTTAGGTATCGTTTAGTGTGCTTAACAATCCAGCCTGTTCTTCTCCTTCCGTGATTTTCACCGGCGGCGTTTCGGCGACCCAGTCCTTCCTTTCCCCACACGATTCTTCCTTAACCTCCGAGTAAGTGCTCTGCTTTGTTCGCACCCATGGCTCCTACGACCATCTCTTCACCCGCCTAGTATGAACATACCATAACCCAGTTAGATTGTAACCATTATTTCTTTAATATTAAGGACAACTACATAGACCCCTCTAGAAAATATTGTTTCACGACTAAACTACATCGGCCTCATAATCCTCCCTCCGCCTTGACATGCTTTTTCTCCGAACAATTTCTTAACTACTATCCTTGCCGCATCTATCATCTATTTGGACCTTCTAAACTTCTATGGACTACCCCCGAACCAATTCACCCCAACTCCTTTGAATTTTATCGAGCTCACATAGTATTCCAACACTTGAACCTTTCTTTAACCCCTGAAATATTCCATTGCTTCTTCCAACTAAAATCTTCTAAGGCAGGTCTCTTCTATCTATCTAGTCGTTCAGACTGCCAATTCTTGGTGAACCTACCCACTTCCCACAAGGGCTGGGAAGAATTGTATTTCTTTATACAGCTTCCCGAGTCTCTGCCCTATTCTAATACATGGAAGGTAGCCCTTCCTGAATTGCCTCCCTTCCGGGAAATGAGGACCAAATGCCCCTTCCCGAAAGTGTATAGAGTATTAGGAGAGTTACATTACTGCTCAAACCATCTAATAGAAACTCCTCTTTTAAGCCACTTTGGATTGTCTCTCTCCTTTACTGACTTACTTCTTTGTAGGGGTAGGATGATACTTACCTCAATATGACTTCTTTTCTAGGTTATTCATTTTTTCTTATCAAGATACCTGAGATAATCTAATGCGAAGGCTTTGGTGGAAGGGGAGGCGATCGAGGCGCCAAGAAGAAGAAAACATCGACTAAAAGAGGCAAGTCGGCTCTGGCTCATCCCCTCGAAAAAGCATGGCTCATCAAGAAAGGAGCCTCAAGTTCATCGGATCTTCTTCCGTTATCTTCCGACCAGCCGAGGTCTCAACCCTTAACCATTTATGAGCCAAGAAGGGGAGGCAGTACCTCCCCTGTCCCTTCCTCATCTCCCCAAGGAGGGGATTCTCCCTCCCAATTTCTTCATTCCTCCCCATCTGCACAAAAGTCACCCCTACCTTCTCGAATCCTCCCAGGCTCCTATACCTTCCGACTCAAGAGCTGCTCCTACCCCCTTCGTCAGATCGACCCCATCCTCCTCCTCAAGGGGAGGATCCTTCCTTCCTCCGAGGGCCACGCTTGGGATCCCGAAGATTCGCACCCTGAGGTGAAATTCTTCAATCATTCGGGCATACAAGGCCCATGTGAACAAGTGAGAAAACTGTTGGCAGAGGTATCTACTCTTTCTTTTCCTCCTCTTCATTATGGGTATCTCTATATGTCGATATATACTGATAACTTTTCCTTCCATTCAGGCCTCCACCCAGCATGACAACATCGTGGTTCGCCTGGCCCAATTCCAATCTAGTGTGGAAACTCGCCACTTTGCCACGATTACACAAAAAGAGCTCGTTCGGCGGTTGAATGAGCAAGAGTCCAAGGAAGCGGACTTTAGGGGCCAGTGCGAAGATGCCATGATGCAATTAGCCGTCCAAGAGAAAGAGGAGCCGCAAAAAAATGAAGAACTTGAAGTAGGCTTTTTTGCGTCCAAAGCTGCAAAGTAGACGCCCGACCCATGAACTCGGGAGTAGGGATCTCTTTGGGACGCCATGACCAAGGCCGACTCGACTACCACTATTATGCAGCTTCAGCAAGAGCGACACCGGCTTGAATTGGAACGTCGAGCATGGGAAACCACCAAGGAATCCTGTACAGAGAAATGCCAGGAGCTTTCCTCCATGGTGGCAACTCTTTCTCACACCTTATCGTCGGTGGCTCAGCAACAATCTACCCTCCACCAGGAGTACCTAGAAGCTCTTTCAACCTTAGGGCGAAGCTATAAAGGCGCACCAAAGAGATGCTTTGGCGGCCGAAAGCGAGTCAAGCCTGTGTGGTTCGATATCAGGACCAACTGAAGGAGCAAGAAGCCGACCTCAAGGGATGCTATGTCAAGAAGGGGGTAGACTATTTATACTAGGCTTTGAGGGGTCCTCGGCTCAAAACGTCGAACAAGGATACCCGCCTCCTGGCACGGACACCAGCTATTTAGATCCTACGGAGGCGCTAGCTAAGTGTCCACCCGAACTTTTTGAGTTGTAATTTCTACTATTCTCCTTTTGTAATTTTGTCACTAGCCTTTCTTTTGCTTCGAATGAGGAATTTGTCCATATGTTTAATTATCATTGTCTTGTCATGTTTCGACGGATCGGGAATTCAGACCAAGTTTAAACTCCTCCTTTTATACCGCCGTTATCTCTTTTCCGTGATCATATGGCGAATCACCTGCTGTTGGGCTTATTGGAAAAATCTTGAATAACATTATTCACCTCCGCCCCAAATTCGGGAATCCGCAAATTATCTTGCTCGACATTATTCACATCCATTTTTGGTTGAGGTCCGCTCAAGTATTTTGCTTGATATTATTCACATCCGTCCCGATTTTGGTTGAGACTTGCTTTAAGTGACTCTTGCCTATTGGTTTTCCCATTTCTTTTGCTCGAGATCGTGATCAATCTCTTCGCCTTCTTCACCTTCCAAGAACTTCTACCGCTTTTCTTCCATTATAAATCATTGCCTCCATGTCTCCCTTCTCATATCTCACTATCATGGCTTGAGGGGCACCCCATCAAAATTTCTTCAACTCGAATCTTTCGAGCCGCAGGATCGGGTTTCGGAGACATCAAGATTCAGAGACCCGCTCTGGCTACTTCCGCTAGCCTCTTCCTTTTCCACCTCACACTCCAACTCCAACCCCCCTACAGGGAAGTCCTTTCGTGCTCCCTTCCCTTCCTTCCGCAATAGAGTGTGGAATCCTCTCTTCACCTGGGAGTATACAGTGGGAGACCCCCGTGCCGCTGACGAACTCCCTCCACTTCCACCAGCACTGGCTTTCATCCAGCCCCCGTGAAGCTCATCCTTCTCCGTTCGATGAAGGTCCATCGCCTCCTCCGTCCCAAGGCGCTTAAGGTCGCCTTGGCGCCTTCTCCCCAAAGAGACCTCTCCTCTCCTCATCCGCTAGAGTAATCGAGAAATCAGATAGATCAAATTAATATAATCATTTCAAATATATCAATAAAAATGAGGGAGGGAACTTGATATTTGCTTTTGTCTTTTTCTCGTAGAAGGTTTCTGTCTTCAAAAGGACGGTAGTCTGGTCCAAACATGCCTTCTTCTGCCATCGCCCGGGGATTCAGACCCTCTTAATTACAGTTATAGTCCCGTCGACCTTCCCACTATCGCCTCTACGCTTTCCTCTTCTTTACTGGCATTTATGGTCCCTATTTCTTCTACCAATAAATGCACTTTTCTCCTTCGTCGCTATAAAAGTCCCCGACCCTTACCTGATAGCTTCCATCCTTTCCTTTTCTCTTTATTTTCCATGGATAGAATATCTGAAAAGGGCAGCATTTCCTCTCCTTCTGAAGAATAGATAAATGATCGCCGATACATAGCTAGCCTGGAGGAGCAAGTGAAGTACTTACAGCAACGGCTGAAGGAAACTTCCGCCAGTAATCGCTCCCTATGCCAACAACTGGTCGGGTCCCAAAAGGAATTGGCCAAACAGATCTTCCTGCAGCAGTCTTACCGGCGGCAACTATTGTGCCAACCTCAACCATACAAGGGAGCTCCCTCCATTCCTCCCAACAAAGAACTGTAATACTCAAGATGTATAAGGGTTTCTGTTTGTTATTTTCCCTTGTAAATGACTCAAAATATGTAATTCTTTCGCATCAATGAACTTTCCCAGTTTATCTTTGTTGGATCGAAAGTGTCGCTAGAGGGGGGGGGTGAATAGCGATACGATGTCGTTAAAAAACTTTTGCAATAAGTAAAAAGCAAGTAGAGAGTGCACAGCGGAAATATAAAGTAGACAAGATATTTTTACGTGGTTCACAATCTTTCGATTGCTAATCCACGGCCCTAGTGATCCTTGATCACGTACGGAGGGCAATTCACTAAAACCACTCCTCTTCGTTGGAAGTAGGAGCAACGATTACAAAAAGAAATCAAGGCAAAGGGACACTCCCCCTTTCCTTGTTACGATTAAAGCACAAAGACAATTTAAAGAAGTAGAACTTAAATAAATATACCGACAACTCTTATAAGTAGAAGATGTAGCTTGTCATGCACTTCGTCAGAGCAAATGTGAGTAGTAGTAGCGACGCTTACGGGCGTGTTGAGAGCTCTTGAATTCTTGTTATTTGTTTGGCTTGAACATGTCTATTTATGGATATTGATCTATGAATTTAGACATAGGTAGTGTCCAAGGTGAGGTTCTTATCCCAACTCAAGGATGAGGTGTTTCATCCAACCACCTTGTGCCACCTCCAACCTTCTTGTGCGCTAACTCAAGGATGAGGTGTTTCATCCAACCACCTTGTGCCACCTCCAACCTCCTTGGGCGCCAACTTGAGGATGAGGTGTTTCATCCAACCACCTTGTGCCACCTCCAACCTCCTTGGGCGCAACTCAAGGATGAGGTGTTTCATCCAACCACCTTGTGCCACCTCCAACCTCCTTGGGCGTAACTGAGGATGAGGTGTTTCATCCAACCACCTTGTGCCACCTCCAACCTCCTTGGGCGCCAACTTGTTGGAGCCATTCAACTGTGCCACATCATGGGAGCCAACCATCTTGTGCCAACTCACCTTATTTTGGGCGTCCACCACAAGGAAGCTTGGTGATGGTTTGGATGTCCACCTTGATGCCACATCACCCTTTGTACCAAAACACGAGTCAAGTCCAAATTCACCCCTTGAAATTGAGCTCTTCTCGAGGTCGGAACTTGACTAGCTTGATTTGTAGTCAAAGGGTTTTGGATTGCAGCATAAGTTAGCTTAAAATATAAAGTACGATGGTTCTAACCATCCGATCTCGACCTAGACCTTCCATTGGAGGTATTGGGTCGGATCTACGCTAACGACCTTGCTTCGCTTTCACACGAGCTTACCTTGTAGCCTCGCTCGGTCTTCACCCGAGTACCTGGCTTCCTCCAAGTCCTCTGGCGTTGCGACCACCTGGTTCCCACCGGTGTCGCAGACCTTCCGCTCAACTTTAGCATTTACGCACACTTAATTGAGCTCGTAAGATAACAAATATACCCTTAACTATTGAGCCTTTTCCATAATCAAAATACGGTTCGACTTTGGTGCCCATCGCACCAACAATCTCCCTTTTGATTCATGGCAAACCGACACAAAAGTTAAGGAAAAATTAAGCATAACAGTAAGCTAGCATAATGATTAAGCATGAATGAGCTAGCATAAAGATTAAATATGAATGAGCTAGCATAATGATTAAATATGAATGAGCTAGCATAATGATTAAATATGAATGAGCTAGCATAATGATTAAGTATGAATGAGCTAGCATAAAGTTTAAGCATGAGTGAGCTAGCATAAAGATTAAGCATGAGTGAGAAATATTATTGTTTCAAGTTCTCCCCTTTGAGGTAACCTCCCCCTTGACCGAAGGTGAGTTCTTAAAAAATAATTTTTACTCCCCCTTAATAGTTGCTTAAGTAAACGGAATTACTTAATATAAAAGGTAATAATTTTGTTTACTTTCTTCCTTACTTTTGTGACTTTCTCCCCCTTTTGCCTTAACTCAAAAAGTTTGTAAATATATTTTAAGGTTTGTAAGTCCAAGCAAGTTCCCAATATAAATATATATTTTTTTTTTTTAAATAATAATAAGCTTGAAAATATGTTCATCTAAAATGTACAACTCCGGTTGGACTTGATTGATATAGAATGATCAATAAGTCTTGAAGGAGTTGATTAATTTTAAATAATTATACTCCATGGTTCATGTCGATGCAATCAATCTACATCCGAATCGAGTAAGGTCCTAACATCTCACGCCTGCTACGTGGCTAAGTACACAAACACATTCCACCCATTTGGAAAAATAATCCACAGCCACCAATAAAAACTTCTACTGTAAGGGTGCCGCTGGCATCGGACCTACTATATCCATCCCCCATTGATCGAAAGGACAGGAAGATACTACGGCTTTCATTAACTCAGCCGGCCGTTCGGAACGGTTGCTATGCTTCTGACAAGCGGGACAAGCTTGCACCATACGAGCAGCATCTTGCTGGAGAGTAGGCCAAAAATATCCTGCTAATAGGGCCTTTCTTGCTAAATCTCTCCCTCCTAAATGATTGTTGCAGCAACCTTCATGAATCTCCCAAAGCACCCATTCTGCATCCTCCTTTCCCAAGCATTTCAATAAGGGTCGTCCGAAAGAAGTCTTGTACAAATCTCCATTTAAGAGGGTGAACCGTGTGGCTCGGCTTATTAAAGCGGATGCCGCTCTTTTTTCTTCAGGGATCTTCCCGTGCCGTAAATAAGCTATGATGTCAGTCCTCCAATCAAAAATTAGGCTTGATTCGGGTGCATCTTTCTCCACGCTGCATATTGCTAGGGAAGTATGAATTTTCGTATGGACCATTTCCGAGGACTTCATTCCTTCCATAAGACTAGCCATCCGAGCCAATTCATCTGCCTTCCCGTTATTCTCCCGCGGAATTTGCTTTAAGAGGACCTGACAGAATTGAGCCTTTTCTTTTCTCAAAAGCCTTCAAGTACTTATGCAGTCTTTCCTCTCGAACCGCAAAAGAACCTTGAAGTTGTGATAACACCAACTGAGAATCCGAATGGATTACAATGGAAGAAGCCCCCACCGCTTTTGCAGCCTGCAACCCCGCTAGAATGGCTTCATATTCCGCCTCATTATTAGATGCCCAATATTCCAGGCGAACGGCTAGTCGAGTTTCTTCACCATCAGGGGAAATTAATAGAACAAGCCGCTGCTGTAGATCTGAATAGCAACCTCTACGAATATATTCCATGCCTCTGATCCCTCCTCTTTGGCTGTCAAACCCTCTTCCGAGTCGAAGGGTACCTCTGCTAGAAAATCAGCAAGCGCTTGGGCCTTGATAACCATTCGAGGTTGGTAGTGAATATCATACTCGCTTAGTTCTACCACCCATTTGGCCAATCTTCTAGAGAAATTAGGCTTAGTGACGACCTTGCCCAATTCGCTGTGTGTTAGAACGGTGATGGGATGAGCCAAAAAGTACGGTCTTAATTTGCGGGCGGTTAGCACTAGGATATACGTCAACTTCTCCAGCTCTATATAACGGAATTCCGCTCCCTTCAGGATATAGCTGGTATAATAAATAGGCTGCTGGTGAGAGCCTTCTTGTTTCAATAATACCGAACTAATGGCTCCCTTTGAGACGGCCAGATACATCCATAACGGTTCTCCGGCTATTGGTTTGGCTAGCAGTGGGAGTCCAGCCAAATATTTCTTCAACTCCTGGAAAGCCTGTTCACATTGATCATCCCACTGAAATTTAGTAGCCTTGCGAGATCTTGAAGAAAGGCGTCCTTTGTCCGCCGATCGCTATGAATCGTGATAAAGCGATCCCGCCCACGGCTTGTTTCCGGGTTTCAGAGGGTGACTTCATGTTACATAGTTCTTGCACCTTCGGGGTTGGCTTGTAACCCTTTCTCGCGATCTGATGTACCCCAGGAACTTGCCGCTCTTTACTCTGAACAGGCATTTGTTAGGGTTTAGCTTCATATTAAACCGCCTTAATGTAGCGAAGGTTTCATTTAAGTCCTTGACTAAATCCCGAGTGGTCTTTGATTTGACTAATATATCATCCACGTAGACTTCCACATTTTTCCCTTTCTGTTCTGCAAAGATTTTATCCATAAGGCGCTGATAGGTGGCCCCTGTGTTCTTTAATTCGAACGGCATTACCACATAAGCGTATAACCCCCCGCGATCCACAAAGCTAACCCTCTTTTGATCTTCTTGGCCAAAGGTATTTGATGATATCCTTGATATGCATCCATTAGGGACACTACTTCATATCCCAAGAATCCACCAATTGATCAATACGAGGCAAGGGTAGCGATCTTTAGGCACGCTTTATTTAAATCACGAAAATCGATACACATCCTTCATTGCCCCGAAGGCTTGGGGACCAGGACTACATTGGAAACCCATTCGGGAAACTGGATCTCCTTTACATGACCAGCTTTTAGCAATTTGTCCACTTCTTCGGCTATGACCTTGTCCTTTTCTGGTCCAAAATGTCGCCTCTTCTGTTGGATGGGTCGGACTCCTTTAGTGATATTGAGCTGGTGTCCAGCCATTCGAGGGTTGATCCCCGTGAGATAATGCACGTCTTTTGCGAAGATGTCTTCATTTTCCTTCAGGCAAGCCACCAGCTCTTCTTTGGTTTCCAGCTGTTGTGCCACCCGTGTGGCCTTTCCTGGAGCGATTTTCACCAGTTCACCTTCCTCTATTTTGCCAGCCTTGGGGGGGGATTCCTCCAGGACGCAGACATCAGTGATGATGACATCTTTGCCTTTGAGGTCATTGGTTCGGGCTTTCTTTTGATCATCCCGAACCATTTGCCACTTAGACTCTGAGGCCTTTCTCCACGGACTTCTCCCAAATGGACCCAGGAAATTTCACACGGTATGCGAAGCCACGGCCTGAAAAGGGTGAGAAAGGATGCCCAAGAATAAGCGTTATAAGTGGGCCGGGCGTCCGATGAGAAAGGGATTATCTTGGTTTTTGGTGGGCTTCGCCCAGTCGAAAGCGATGAAATGCCCGTAGGGTGTACTACATGTCCTGCGAATCCAAAGAGGGGGGTGGTCACATCTTCTAACTGGGCATTCCCCAGCTGCATCTGTCCGAAGGCTTCCTGAAAGAGGATGTTGATGGAACTTCCTGAATCGACCAACACCCGGGCCACTTCATAATTAGCCAAGGATATGCGAATAACCAAGGCGTCTGTATGGGGCAGTAGGACACCCTGTAAATCTTCTTGCCCGAATGAAATGGGCGATGCAGCTTGAATAGTCTGGTCAGTGGCGATGGCCAAACTCTCCAGAAGACGGGCATACGACTTCCGCGCTCGGTTGGAGTCCCCATCGGTAGGTCCTCCAGCTATAACATGAATAACTCCTCGTGTGGGAGCGTCATCTAAATTGGATGAAGGGCCCTCACCTGATGGGCCTCCTTGGGAAACAACCTCTTAGGATGGCGTTTGAGGGAAAGTGACTTGAGGTTGTTGATTATAGGGCCCTGGACGAGTTACATTGGGTCGGGAGCCTCGCCGTGCCGGTCCTCCTGCCTGGAGCCTTGTAGATATGCAGTATGGAGGCGATCCAATTCCTCTTGTAACTTGAAACATCGACCACTACTGTGGCCGTATTCCGTATGATATTGACAGAAGAATGGGGCAGGGGGGTTACGTGGGATCCCCCTGTATCCTAAGGGTCGTTGCAGCATACCCTGTTGGTCATAGAATTTCATTTCTCGTTCTTTCCAAGTCCTCACAGGAGGAAGCGCTTCAGCAGCCATGATTTGTAAGGCGGGGCCAGGGGTGAGCACTGGCGGCGTGGGACGAGGCCTCGGAACCTCTGTCGAAAAGGTCTTGTATACTCCGTCGAGGGCGCTTGAGAAGCGGAGCGAGCTCTTTTTGGGGCTGCTGCGGCGATCCGTACCTTTAATCCTTCTTCTTCGCGGATAAAATGCTCCGCACGACTTAGTAGCTCCTCATAACTATCCGCAGATTGCCTTAACAAGGAAGCGAGAAGGGCCCTCCTTGACCCATCTTGAATAAGCGCCTCTGAAAGATTCGGATCGGTGGAGGATTCCCTAGGCTGCAGTGAATCGGTGAATATACCCCTAAGGGATTACGAGGTCCTTGGGTGATATGCATTAACATAGAGGCGTCTGTTTATCGCCTTGCGGTGACAAATTCGGTGAACATTCTCTGAAATCAGTGAAACAAGTGATGGATCCCGGGCGGTATTGAACCACTTTTGTGCCGAGCCAATTAGGGTGGTTCGAAGACTCGCGCACTTGAGGCGTCGATATATGAGGAGCGAGGCCGCTCCGTCAAATTGAGATATGTGCTCTTTGGGATCCGTCGAACCGTCATACTTATTGATCTGAGGATTTCGGAAGTAAGATGGAGGGAGTTCAGAGAGAATGTCCATTGTAAAGGGACTGGGCTCGTATATCTCCGGAGGTCGGGTTGATTGACTCTCGCCCTGTTCTTCCCTGCGCGTTTGGGTGAAGGGCATAGTGTTCTGAGGTGTTCTTCCCCCAAGTCCGCCTCCAGGTAATATTTCCACATTGACGGCTGTACGAGATGGAGGAGGCATTTACAGGGTGGGCCTCTGGAAGAAGGTTCACCGGAATGCGGATGCAGATATCCGGTCCTTCTCCTTTCCCTAGCGAGGGCTTCTGTAATAGCGTCATCCACCAGGGCCTTCAGCTGCGATAGTAGAAGGGTGATGGGATGCTCTTCCGCTGCAGAGGTAGCAGATTGTTGTACTTCTTCAGGTTGCATCTCGACGTCCAGCTCAAATGTTTCCACAGACGGCGCCAACTGATGCGGGACGGGTGAAATCTGTTCACTCCTTTTTCAATGCAGTGAAGCACTGAGGGAGATCTCAGAGAGTTTTCACAGGCCGCAGTCAGTAGAGAATAAGAAGATGAAGCAGATGAAACGCAAGAAACCCACGTCAGCACTCGAGACTCAGACACAAGATGTAACGTGGTTCGGAATAAGGATTCCTACTCCACGGAGGTGAGCTTTTCTCACCGGATGCAATGCCTAAGCACCTTCACTATGAAGGTCCTCTTTTACAGAAAGCAAGTTCCCGAAGGTGGAGGAGAAAGACCTCTTACAGTGATATCACAAAACGAGAAAAATACAAGAGATGTAACAATCGACAGATCTCCGTCCTTCTTCTCCGACGAGGCGGTTGTCGCTCTCCTTCTTCTCCTGCGTCCCCTTCTCTCTTGCTGGGTGGGAATAATTGCGGATCCTTCTTTTCTCCTTGCTTCCTCCCTTTTATCTTCCCTTTTCCTTCATCGTAACGTCGCGGGCTATCTCCATCGTACACGTGGCCACCACCTGTTACAGATATGAGGAGTGAAGACTCCTTGAAATATTGCGTGGGGCCTCCCAAGTCGTTGCCTAACACCTCCTCCTCTACTTTTCGGGTAACTAGGTTAGACTATCTCCCTCAACCATCCGCTTTGAGTGAAGCTAGCTTAGGTCTATAGCCCACGGGCGCCCTAGCCCTAGGGTTCCTCATCAACCCGAACCAATTCCTCTTTTTCCCGTGCCAAACTTCCTTTGTATCGATCAGGTTAGCCAACCGTCTATCCATCCCATCGGCTTCTGGAATTATCTAGCTAAACCAATTCTTGTTCCACTCTTAGCGAAGTGCCTTCCGTCTCTTCTTTGCCGTATCAATTGCTTCTGCTAACTCTCCCGTGCCAATTGCTTTAGATATTCTCCCGTACCAATGGCTTCTGATATTCGCGCCCGAACCAATGGCTTCTGATATTCGCGCCCGGACCAATAGCCTCTGATATTTGCACCCGAACCATTCTTCCTTTTCTCCCTTCGCTAAGCCGAATATTTTGGATCGGATCATGGGTCACCCGCTAACCCTTCTATCGGGAACTATATAGAAAAGGTACCAGCAGTATCAATCGCCAAATTTGGGAACGCATAATTATTTTCGTCGCCAAATTTATTTTCATGCAAAGTTTTTATGAAAATATGTAAATAAATGTATTAGTGTTTGGCGATGACATTTGTTTCATCGCCAAATTTGGCGACAAAAAATTATTTTCGTCACCAAATTTAGCAACGAATAGATATTTTCATCGTCAAATTTATTTCCGATGCAAAGTAATATGTTATTAGTCTTTTGCAACGAACTATGTTTTTGTCGCAGATTTGACGACGAACTATGTTTCGTCGCCAAATTTGACGACGAATAATTATTTTCGTCACCAAATTTTGTGATGAGTTATTTTTGTTGTCATTTTTATCACTAAGTAGCAATTAATTTTGCAACGAAAATTTTATTCGATGTAATTTTTGTGATGAATTTTTTTTTGTTACAAAATTTTACAGTGAATTATTTACAACAAAAAATATTTCGTTGTAAAAAAATTTTACAATAAATTTTTATTCAAAATTCGTTGCAAAATCTATCGCCAAATACATGTTTTTCTGTAGTGTATGTAATATATATTATAAAGATTAATAATATAAGTATATAGATAGAAGAAATTAGAGGAATTGCCTCTAATTTTTTCCTACTTACAATGAGCTTCCAAAAATTGAAATGTGATTAATAAGTCTTAACTATTAGATTATATGAAAAAAATGCAACCATTAATCAGAAATCCCCTTGTATCCAAAGGTGTTATGTAGTAGTAAAATACTTGAAGAAATAAAGACCAGTTTGAATTTTAAATAGGTTATGAATATCTTGGAAGTCGACTTTTAAATGTATATAAATTATATTTTAAATTTATTTGGTAGATAAATTTTTTATTATCTGAATAAAAAAAATAGATTGGCTTGATGATTAAAATTATGAATACCTTTGATTAATAAAAGATTATACTTCATAAAAGATTGGAATCATCAATTTAATGTTTTTTATCGGTGTATCTCACGATTATTGTAAAGAAAATAAATCACGAGAGATTTTTGATCTTAACGCGATTGATCAAGATAGAGGAGGGTCATCTGAATTCAGAGAGAGATTTTAGATCCTCCTTCAGAATCGATCAATACTCATTTCGTAAATGACATCCTGTCCCAATTAATACGTCATCTCCACGGGTATAATAAAAAATTGTACTTGCCCTTTGGCAAGGATTCACCGAAGTACACGGAGAGGAGTACGTTGACACTCTACCTATTAGCTCACCAACCTCCGGTAACAAGATGAGCATCCCAACTCGGGACGTTAAGTGCGTGACAGACAGTGCTTGCTCTTCGACTGCCTTTACCTCCTCGGGCAGCTCAACGTACTGCAAGAAAAGAAGCAAGAAGAAAGGAGGAAATTAAAAAAGAAAAGAAGCCATGTCATGAGCTTTCTTCTCTTCTTTTTCTTGCACATCCTTCGATTATTCTATGGCCTATTAGCCGCTGGTTACCACTAGAATACTAGATTATACATATTTCCATTCCATGTCTTAAGCAGCTTTAACTCTGGAACTTAAGACTGGTCAGAATGCAGTTCTTATGAAACACAAAGCAGCAGCGCTGCCAAAAGTGAAACAAAAGCAAAAGTTAGCATGCATTGGTTCAAATCCAAATGCTACCGAGGAACAAGAAACTAGATACTGTTAGTTTAATTCCAACACATCTTTTGTTACAAGCTGGGGTCGCCACTGATTTCTACTGCAACATTTGCTGGCCCTTGTTTAGTTGTTCCTCCTCCAAGCAAAATGTATCCATTCGCCCTTTCTCTTTCATCAAAGCTAACTGCTAAAGATTTTTGTCATCTTCTCCAAGAATCTGGAGATGATTTTATGTGATGGAACCTTCACAGCTAGCTTTTAATAATAAACTTGATAAAGATCACAACTTTGGACATAGTAGGTGTGTTAACAGATGGCTCAATGGAAACATGCATTCATGAGGGTTCAGGTGTACATTTGCTCTAATCCATCTTTCACGCTGTGCAAGTTTTCATGCTTCAGTCACTGGTCCTTAGTCCTCACATTCTACCTGAAGGTCTTCCTGACTTCCCAGCTCTCCTGAGAAAAAAAAATGAAAAAAATTGTGGTCAGACGTATGGCAACATTTGATGAGGCAATCTTTGGATTCAGGTGATAACATTTTATTATATTTTGGCAATAATTGATTTGGTCTGAGATAGAATCACTGAGCACGTTTTTTCTTACTTGGGACCCCATGGAGTTCATGCTGCACAATGGACACTTGCATGCAGGCTAATCATTTTCTTCTTGCCTCTTCGATTATGATATGATGATGCAGAAATGACAGAGGCATGCACCAAGGGCAAATCAAAACCTGTGACCTCTCCTATGTGTGACATATCCTTTATTCTCTTCTCTTTTATCATTATTGTTGGTATTCTTCTTCAGGAATAGTGTTTTTTATGCCAAAAAAAAAAACTCAAATAAAAGATATTCAAGTTTAGTTTCTGCTACTAAGCCTCTATAAAAACTACAACTACAAAGATTTGGCTAAAATATTGTTAATGAAGTTTATCTGAATATCTTCAACTAACCCTATTAAAGAAATGCAAGCACCATTCTTGTTTCAGAAATTACAGAGTATAACAAGAAAAAAAAAAGATGGAGGAAAAACAGAGCAATCCGTTATAATTCAGGAAGTTTGACATTTGTTTTCAGCATATATAACAGTTTACCCCAGCACATCATTATTTTCAACGTTTCTTTTATTTTGGAGTAGATAAAACTTCTGCATTGTCAATGGACAACTTGAACAGAAGCAATCACGAGTGTGAAGGTGATGCAATGACAAGCAATATTTGAACGACATTTACTTTCGGTTTACGAGTGCAAAACACTTGAAACATTGTATTAAATAAACAAAGTACCTGTTATGAATGGGATCAGGCCCATTAGGAACTCTTCTCTTGCTACTGTAGAAAGGATCCAAGTTCTGGTGACCTGGCCTTGATATTGATGAAGCCACGGCAGGAGGAGCAGTCACTTGTGGTGCAACTCTTGCCCCTACACGCTGCGCTTCCATGGACACCACGAGAGCTATGCAGAACAAGAATGCCAAGGCAGTGCACGAGTGTCTCCGCATCTCTGCTGCCAATTAAGCACCTTCTCAAGCCCCCTCTTTATTCTTATGAGCCCGAAGAGGAACAAAGCAGCGGATAACTTATTAGTTTGTGAAAATTCTTATACTGAAGGATTCCTTTGATCTCCTTTTCTGCTTTAGTATCTTTTTCTTTTATCTTTGGAGTTTGGAAGTGATCCTGTAGTGCCTTTGTGGGACTGTGGAGGGGAGAGAACAAAAGCAAGCAGGATCCGAACGTGAAGTGTTTGTTGATTTGGAGCTCTTTTGCTCTGGGATGCTACAGTGATGCATGCTCACATAATCCACACTGTTGCAGTAGCATCGCTTGCTCCTGTCCTTATCTTGCTTTGGTTAAGGAACTATTGCTCAGCAAAATCTACTTCTCTTTCGCTGATTACTTTTATGTGATCAAATCCCTTTGTAAGGCCTCTTTACAGGTTGCACATTCTTTCCAGTTGTGAAGCATGCTGGCCTTTGAATAGAATCTGAAAATAGGTGGTAAATAAGAACTATTTTGATTTTTAAAAATCAAGGATTCTTTTTGGCTAAAAGAGTTAAGACTTTCCCTCCCAGAAAAACTGAACAAGTTTAAATATAAATAAATCGCATGCATTGAAAAGTGAGAATGTTATGTTGCCACACTTCCTAGATTTGTGTTCGGTGCTTTGCAAGTAGGTCATGCACTTCATATGGGTGTAAAGTTTGGAGAAATTGAGAGAGGTGAAATGGATGGGACTCAGTCTCCCTATTCACATGTCCAAATTACCTAGCACATTGCACAACTTGGACCTTTCAATTCTTGTGCACCCTGCACAAAGAGAGGTGGCCAACAAAGATAACAGTTAATGGCGGCCAATGAGATGACAAAAATCCTAGATGTCCTTGTTCAATTTGCAGAAAGAAGTGACCTAACACAGGCAATTAGTTAAGGGTTGGTCCATCAGGTTGCCAACAGACAAGTTGTCTGGATACCAGAAACATTTCCTGACAAAGAACTGAACATGCTCCACTAGTAGCAAAAAGTGAACTTAATCAAATGTGGCTGGAAATCTATTAAAGGCGCCAAAAGAAGGGAGAATCTAAGGAGAAAATGATATCCCAAACCTCGCCAATTGTGGATTTCCTAAGTGAGTTGCAACCATTAATTAGAAGGGAACAATGCTACTATGGAAATTATTTCTAGTTGATACCTGGGATAATAATCCCCTCTAGCTCAACAAGCTCAGTCCATGTCGTTGGGCTCCATGTTCGTAGACTAGAGCATGGGGTATCACGTCACATCAGCCTCAAGAATGCTCAACAGCCCGAGCACTTCTCTTATTCTCCAAAGTGCTCAGCAGCTCAAGCATCCACGTCAACTTCTGGAGTGCTCAGCTCGAAAGTGCTTGGCAGCCCAAGCGTCCACATCAGCCTCCGAAGTGCTTGGCATCTTGAGCACTCAGCGCGCTTAGCCTTTGAAGTGATTGGTATCCTGAGCATCCAACTCACCCTCTTAAGTATTTGACATATCGAGCACCCAACTCGACTTTTGAAATGCTTGGCATCTTGAGAACCCAACTCAACTTCTAGAGTTATCTGCAATCTGAGCACCTCCTTCAACCTATAGAGTTCCTCACCTTCCAAAGTGCTCGACAATTCCAACACTTTCTTCAACCTGCAAAATACTCGGAGCATGTACCTTGTCTTCCTGAGTGTTTGGTCGCTTGCGAACTCGATTCAACATCATGGGCTTGTAAGGCTTTGCTTGATGCTATGTATGAGCTTCATGCCCAACTCGTCCCTCGAGTGTCTCACCCAGGTTGTCAATCCTAGCCATCTTAGGGCATGATTTTTGTCACATTGTAGAGGTATACTTGTTCGCTAAATCAGATGGTACCCTCTTATGATAATATAAGATACAATATAATATAAGATCAAATAGCTATTAGCAAACACAAATCATATACAATGATAAAATAAAACTGTCAAGTATATATAAATATATAAAAATCTCAAATGTACGTATTGATACAACTTCGATACAATAAGTAAATATAATTGAAGACATAGTGATAAAATAGAAACCAATACTACACGTCAAGTGTTACAGAAATACAAATCTGAACAAAGTGTGGAATGCGGAAGAAATAAAGATCAAAAACTCTCGATGTGAGGTGGGACCGATAGACAAGATCTTCGAGCGTCATACTATATCCTCTACTTGCTACCTATAGGAGAAATAAAAGTAAATGAGATAGTAAGTATTAGTTTCTCCGTGGGTATAAGAAAGATAATATATAAACTAAATGTAAGGAGTTCCAAAGATAATACAGTCTCAAAGGTAATACCTACTAACTAGAGTAAGAATATATATGTGAATAACAAAATGCATATATCAACCTGATCCAATGAGTATAATACAATGAACAACAGTAAATAATAATCAACGACTATACTGCACATGATAACATGTACCAACATATAATAACCATGTAATAAACATATCACAAATGTATACATGGTCACTGCCTATAGGTAAATCTAGCTACCACTAACTCTGAGTGGGTAGACAAGACAAGTAGCCATCTAGCTGTGGATTGCACGTGAATCTAGCTACACTAACTCCGAGTGGACAACCCAAACAGTGTACGATCACTGTTTGTATGCGAATCCAACTACCACTAACTCCGAATAGATAATCAGGATAAATATCTATTTAGCTATGGACTACATGCGAATCCAACTACCACTAACTCCGAGTGGACAATACAAGTGTATAACTCTACTGAAGACCCGCTCTACCACCAATGGGAGTCTCGACTAATAAGAGGTATACAATGCAATGATAAGTATGTTAGTGAAAGCCCTAGAGTCGATCATGTGATGATTATTGTATGGACTTATTGTATCATATTCCTATATATATTTATAAAGGTATTTCTTTATGGTTATTATACTTACTTGTATTAGTGCCAAATAACTAAGTATAATAGCGTCCTTGAGTAGAAAGTTCTTATCTATATCAATCGATTGGTTGAATCGATAATGAGATGATATAGATAATACTACTCTTAATCATTCCTAGTCAAGTATTAATATTCAAGGACAATGTTAATGCGAAGAGACTAGCATGTAGGTCAACTCGATGACTTGATCTCACAAGTCATGGATATGAGATATCAAGTTGACACATGGGTATGCATTGGAGAATGTATACTGAATGACCCACAATGAGAAAGTATCATGGATTGTTATATGAGTGTCATATACTTTCTCATGTGACTATTAGTCCTTGAACCTGAAGTCACCATGGTTCCCTACATAAGGAGTTGCATACTTTGGCTTCGTCAAACGTCACCCGTAAATGGATGGACTATAAAGGCGATTACTAGGTATATAAAAAATAATGCGGAGGGATATGAGTTATGCAGATGAGATCTATCCCTCCTATATAATGAGTGTGATATCATGATTCTTGATAGAGTGAGACCACTAAGTGCATGACTATGTCCAAATGAGTCAATATGAGATATTGAGTTCATTTGATTAGAGTGAGTCTACTTAGAGTTCAAGATATAGATTGTACAGAGGATGACACGGTCTATGCCTTAATTGATCAATCTAAATGTTAAGGATAGAGAGACATTGTCACATATTGTGAGAGTCACAATTAGTAGTCACAATGGTGATGTTGGATCTCAACATTCTTGTAACTTGGGTAGCAATGATGTGTTGCTAGATACCGCTCATTGCTTATGTTTCTAAATCAGTTTAGGAGCATTACCTGTCATGCCCTGGGGGAGTCCCCGCCAGACGAAAATCCGGTAGCATCTCTCCTGTACGGGTGATAATACCAAACTTACATACAAGGCCTACACAACCACTATACATCGGTCAATACGACCGGAATCCAAACAACACACGCAGGTCATAAATAGGTCTCAGGCCAACAATCATAGTAAATAAATGAAGTCTATCATATCTAGACTTACCCCTTATGTCATCTGGGCAGGAATACTCAACCAAATCCAATCGAAATAAAATCCAAATATAGGTCCATAAGGACATACCAAATATCTAAGAGTACATAAATCAAATACATGTCCTAAACATATCTCCTAGTCAAAAATCCAAACCATAAATAAAATAACAAATAAACTATCACGACGCAGGGGGGGGAAGGGGGTTGGTAGCTGGACTCTCCTGACAACTTCATCCTGAAATAGATATAGAATAACAGGGTAAGTTCAAAGAACTCAGCGGATATAGTCGATATGCAAAGTAAGATATAGCTAACAATAACAATCATGTCAGTACAGTCTCATATATAGGGTATGCAAGAAAGAAATACAAAAGAACTGTACTTACCTGAATCTCCTACCCTGATATAGGAGCGTGTGCCATACTAGAATAAATAAAGTCACCAGACCATATACAAATATGTATCATGTATGCATGACAATCATATGCAACATCCAAGGCAGCAATAAAAATGCAACAAACACGATACAAATGCTATCCATGCAAAATGCATGCGGTGCAAATGACATGGTCACCCTTGACGCCAGTCAGCCGCCTCACACGCGATAGTGAAGCCGAGTGGGTAGGGCTATGACAACTGTGCACTCTATCGTCACTGCTCCTGAGTGACCGAGTAGACAGGATGCTGTCGGAGTACACCTATCCTCCTGCCCCAAACAGAGTGGGGGAGCAATGCTCTCATCTCCTGGTGTCATAGACCAGAGGAGGGATCCCTGCCCGCTACCACGCTGACTCAACGCTACCCATGAGCGGACCAACGGAGCTTGACAGAGCTACTACACACACCCTCCTGATGTACCACTAATCCATGAGTGGCAGCGTGTGCAGACCATGTAATTGTTGGGTTTTTCCGAGCCGTAAAAACCACTTTTTGCGTTGCGGAAACCTCGGAAGCCCTGGCCACGGATCCATGCGAAGATGTATTAAAACTAAAACATGTATGTGTTTATATAAAACCCTAGATCTACCTTAGATCTACATGATAAGGATGTTACCCTCGTAGCGATGTCCTTTGCAAATCTCACTCGTCCAAAAGGTTCGCCGGAACTCGAGAGTGTCAAGTGCACACCCCTCTATTGGTATCCACACAAACAATAGGTGGAGAAAACACACCCTTGAGTATGCTAGCACTCTATGGATGGTTCGGCCAAGGAGGTTGGGAGAGGGAGAGAGCTTGAGGGAAGTTGATCCAAGGTTGAAGATGAAGTTGTGTCACCCACACAAAATGAATTACCACATGAATAACCATCAAGTGGCCGGCCACTTCATGGAGAGGGGGTTACATGCATGCATGTAACTCCCATGACCCTTGGTCTCCCTCATGAGGTGGCACCACATGACAAAGTCAATGATGATATGGAGCATCATCATTGGCCGGCCATGCCAAGTCATCATCATGACATGGCATTTGGTCAAGTCAAACTTGACCTTTCATCTTCCCTCTCAAGTCAAGTCAAACTTGACCTCTTATCTCCCATGGTTGATCAAATTCAACCATTTGATTCAAGTCAATTTTAATTTAATGAATCTATATTCATTAATTTAAATTGATTTGATGAATCAAATTTAAATTAGACTCATTCAACACTTGAATCAACTTGAGTCTAACTCAATTAGTCTAATTTGGATTACTCTTAATCCAATTTGGTTTATCCCATGAACCTAATCCTCATGGTTCATCATATGAACCTAATCTCCATCTAATTGCCCTTATGTGTGTGACCCTATAGGTTCTTGTAACGTTGGCAATGTCCCTAAACCGATTTAGGAACATAAGCAATGAGCGGAATCTAGAAACACATCATTGCTACCCAAGTTACAAGAATGTTGAGCTCCAACATCACCTTTGTGACTCTCACAATATGTGACAATGTCCCTCTATCCTTGACATCTAGATTGACCAATCGAGGCATAGACCGTGTCATCCTCGGTACAATCTAAATCTTGAACTCCAAGTAGACTCACTCTAATCAAATAAGCTCAATATTTCATATTGATTCATTTGGGCATGGCCATGCACTTCGTGGTCTCACTCTATCAAGAATATCGATGTCTCTCTCGTCATATAGGAGGGATAGATCCCATCTACATCACTCACATCCCTCCGTATAATTTGTTACATACCCAGTAATCGCCTTTATAGTTCACCCATTTACGGGTGACGTTTGACGAAGCCAAAGTATGCAACGCCTTATGTAGGGAACCATGGTGACTTCAAATCTAAGGACTAATAGTCATACTAATAGCCACATGAGAAAGTATATGACACTCATATAACGATCCACGATACTTTCTCATGGTGGGTCATTCAGTATACATTCTCTAATGTATACCCATGTGTCAACTCGATATCTCATATCCATGACTTGTGAGATCAAGTCATCATGTTGACCTACATGCTAGTCTCTACGCATTAACATTGTCCCTGAATGTTAATACTTGACTAGGAATGATTAAGAGTAGTGTTCTCTATATCATCTCATTATCGATTCAACCAATCGATTGATATAGATAAGAACCTACTACTCAAGGACATTATTATATTTAGTTATTTGGCACCAATACAAGTAAATATAATAACCATGCCTTTATAAATAGGAATATGATACAATAAATTCCATACAACAATCATCACATGATTGACTCTAGGGCTTTCACTAACAATCTCCCACTAGCACTAGTGTCAATCACCGTAGTATCTAATACCCAATGACCTAGTGTGACCATCATGCTTTTTCTGTGCCAAAGCCTTGGTCAAGGGATCTGCGATGTTAGTCTCTGTGGGTACTCTGCAAATCTTCACATCTCCTTTATCGATAATCTCTCGAATGAGATGGAAGCATCGATATATTCGGCCTCCGTTGTAGAATCAGCAACTGTGTCCTGCTTGGAACTCTTCCAGCTCACAGCGCCACCATTCAAGCAAAACACGAACCCTAACTGCGATCTATAATCATCCTGGTCAGTTTGGAAGCTGACATCGATGTAACCCTTTATAGCTAGCTCCTCATCACCTCCAAATATCAAGAAATATTCTTTAGTCCTTCTCAAGTACTTAAGAATATTCTTGCCTGTTATCTAGTGACACTCACCTGGATCTGACTAGTATCTACTCGTCATGCTCAAAGCATACGAGACATCAGGACGAGTACACAGCATGGTGTACATGATAGATCCTATAACAGATGCGTAAGGGATCTTATCCATGCGGTCTCTCTCCTCTCTAGAAGAGGAACTTTGAGTCTTCGAAAGACTCACACCATGTGACATCGGCAGAAGTCCCTTCTTGAAATTCTGCATGGCAAACCGTAGTAATACCGTGTCAATGTATGTACTCTGACTTAGGCCAAGCAATCTCTTAGATCTATCTCTATAGATCTTGATGCCTAGAATACAGGCTGCTTCACCTAAGTCCTTCATTAAGAAGCACGTCCCCAGCCAAGTCTTCACAGACTGTAGCGAAGGGATGTCATTCCCAATGAGCAATATGTCATCCACATACAATACAAGGAAGACAACTGTGTTCCCATTAACCCTCTTGTAGACACAGAGTTCATCTTCATTCTTGATAAAACCAAACTGTTTGATCGCATCATCGAATCGAAGATTCCAGCTCCGAGAAGCTTGCTTTAGCCCATAAATAGACCTTTGTAGCTTGCATACCTTCCCAATATACTTTGGATCTACAAAACCCTCAAGTTGTGTCATGTACACATCCTCGAGTAAGTTTCCATTTAGAAACGTGGTTTTGACATCCATCTGCCATATCTCATAATCGTGGTATGCTGCAATAGCAAGCAAGATCCGAATGGACTTAAACATCGCCACTAGAGAAAAGGTTTCATCATAGTCAATACCATGAATTTGCTTGAAACCTTTAGCCATCAATCGGCCCTTATAGGTATGCTAAGTCCATCCATGTCAGTCTTTCTCCTAAAGACCCACTTACACCCAATAGGTTTGACCCCTTCAGGTGGATCAATCAAAGTCCATACTTGGTTGGTGTACATGGATTCCATCTCGAATCTCATGGCCTCTAGTCATTTCTCAGAATCTGGGCTCATCACAGCTTCCTGATAGGAGGTAGGCTCATTCTTAATGAGCATAACGTCATCATGGTCAGACAAGAGAAATGAGTATCTCTCAGGCTGACGACGTACCCTATCAGACCTGCGAAGAGGTAGGTCTACCTGAACAGGTGGTTGTTCCATAACTCTTTGTGCAACAACCTCATCACCCATAACACTTTGTGGTTCATGTTCAACCTCCATCAAGGTCTCAGTGCTATGGTCCTTATCTTGAATTTCTTCAAGATCGAAGGTACTCCCTGTTAAATACTGAAGATTTAAAATACTAAAATAAAATGACCAAAGAGTTAAGAAATTTATCCTAGAAATTTTTCGGGATTTTTAGGAATTTTTAGAAATTTTTCTGGATTTAAATAGAGGTCGTACGAGATAATTACGGGGATAGGGAAAACAGGCTTTTAAAGGGCCTGTTTAGTCTAAGTTTTCTATTTTTTTAATTTTCGGATTTCTCTCTTTCCACGCCGTGCCTGACGGTTCCCTCTTCGTGAACTTCTCTTCTTCGCGAAACACAGTCGATTTCTTTTCTTTCCCCTCGCGCCCGAAGCAGTCGTCTCTTCCTTCACGCTGGCGAGGTCGCATGCTTCGCTTCGCCGCGCCGCCTCCTCATCTCTCGACGGCCGACGCCACTTTCTCCGGGGTAGCCGAGCCCTACTTCCTCGCATCGCCACCCACAGCACCGACTGCGCGCTCGCCGTCCACAGCCGACGTCCTTCCCCTCTCCCTCTCTTCCGTTTCTCTTCGCTGCGGACGACAACGACTTCATCGTCCTCGATGATCCCTGCGAATGAGTGGCAGTAGGGAGTCTCCCCGCGGTAGTCGGCGCTCGCGGCAGTCGACGACTAGAGAGGTTGCGTCGGTGGCAGCTCCACCGTGTCCTCGTCGGTGTCCACAGACATGGCGACAACAAGCAGGCGCTGGGTTGTGCGGTCGCGAGGGGGGGGTTGTCAGATTTGGGATGGAGGCTGCAATCCCTGCTAGTGGTCGCCGGAGCAAGGTAGGAGTCGGATTCCTTGTTCCTTGGACGAGATTTCGGGGTTACGCTGGTTTTATTTCACTGAAATTCTTCTGTGGTTTAGGCAGTGATGGTTTCAGCAAACTGAGCAAATGGGGGTAGAGAACTGACGGGGGAAGGTTCCAATTTGTAGGTATAATTCGAACTATCTCCTCTTTTATGTAAGTTGTTTATTTTGGTTTGGTTGTTGATTGTTGAGGTGTAGATTTCTATCGGCTGTGAGGGCTATGTTTTCGGTGAATGGGTTTGAGGGGCTGTGAGGGTTGAGATGTCCTATTTAGGATCACTGTGATTGGGTTTGATGTCGATTGTACGATTGTAATTGGTAGGTTAAGTGAGTTGTGAGATCCAAGGGTTGGATCGAGGTTGAGGTAAGGTTTGGGTTGATCTATGATTTTATTAGGTTTTGTGTTCGACAATGCGGTTGTATGGTGTATGGTTGTAAACAGCTGTGGGTTATGTTGGGTTCCAATTAAGGTTCATTAGATCCCTAATGTCGTGCAAGGGTGGCTGTGAATAATGTTTGAGCCGTTGGAAAATTGAGTTGGGGATCTGATTTGGGGAAAGGATTGGTGGCTGGTGGGATCCTAGGGCTGGTAAGCACTATTTTAGGTGTTTTTCGGTTGATCGTATTGTATTCGGTTGATAATGGATGGTTAGATGATTGCTGGTTAATTTCGGTTACATTTTGGGTTGTGAGATGGATAATATTTTCATATGATGAGTATTGATCATGGTGAGATTAATTGCAAGGATATGTTCTGGGATTGAAGAGTTAATCACAATTTGTGACCTAGGGGTTGAGGGTATACTTGGTGATACATAGTAGTAATTTAGCACGTTGTCGTGTGCTTGGATTTGATAGATTTACTTTGGATTATTGGTTATGGAAGGAATCGATTAAGTATTCGATTTGTCGGTGAATGATATTTTATGCTTAATAATAGTTATGCGTTATGCAGGTTTCGGTCACGAGGCAGGATCACGGTCATGACGATCTGGTTCTCTTTGCGGATATTTGGTAGGCGGGTATTTTGACTTATCTTTTAGATATAGTCATTGTTGATATGCTAGTTAGGATAGCTTATAATAATTTTTCATGTTTATATGCCTAGTATGCTTTTGGTGCCTACTAGATACATGCATGTGATAGGATATGATTATATTTCCCTGTTTGATTTGGATCATAGTACATGGAATAGGGATATGTACATATTGATTGTACATATTATTCGGATAGGTGTTTTGAGTAGGATTTACATGCTTTAGTATCATGCACCATTTTTGCATGATTACATGTTGGCTGGACGGGGTTTCATTATTGTTGAGCCCACAACCAGTTACATGGCCTGCACACACTGCCACTCATGGGTTAGTGGTACATCAGGAGGGTGTGTGCAGTTGCTCTGTCAGGCTCCGCTGGTCCGCTCATGGGTAGCGATGAGGCAGCGTGGTAGCGGCGAGATCCCTCCTGCAGTCTATGACAGAGAGATGAGCTTAGCTCCCACTCTGTTTGGGAGGCGGGAGGATAGGTGTACTCGGCAAAGATCCTGTCCACTCTGGTCCACTCGGGAGCGATGATGGCGAGTGCACAGTTGTCATAGCCCTACCCACTCGGCTTCACCATCAGCGTAGGCGGTGTAGCGTCGGGGTGACCATGTCATTAGCACGACATGCATTTTGCATGGATAGCATTTGTATTGTGTTTTGCATTTTATTCTTTGGCCTTGGATGTGCATATGATTGTCATGCATACAGGATACATATTTATATATATGGTGAGGACTTTATAACTTCTAGTCAGGCACATGCTCCTATATCAGGGTAGGAGATTCAGGTTAGTACAGTCTTGTTGTATTTATTTCTTGCATACCCTATATGTGAGACTGTACTGGCATGATTTTTATTGTTAGCTATATCTTACTTGCATATCGACTATACCCACTGAGTTCTTTGAATTGACCCCGTTGATTTATATTTATTTCAGGATGAAGCTGATAGGAGAGTGCAGCTGCCAAACCCCACTCGTCGTGAAAGTTTTGATTGGTTATTTGTTTCTATGGTTTGGATATTTTGGTTAGAGGACATGTTTAGTATTGGAGTTCGATAGTTGTATTTGTGGATTTTTGGTGTCCTTAGGGACTTTATTCGAAGTTTTATTCTGGATGGATTTCGGTTGAGTATTCCTGCCCAGATGGCAGAAGGGGTAGGTTTATATGTGATAGATTGTTTATTTATTTACTTGGATTGAAGGCCTGAGGCCTAATTATACTCTGCGTGTGTTTTTTGGATTCCGGTCGTGTTGACCGATGTATGTGGCCGTGTAGGCCTTGTATGTAAATTGGCATTGTCACCCGTACAGGGGAGATGCTGCTGGATTTTCGTCTGGCGGGGTCTCCTTTGGGGCGTGACAATTTATTTGGTATCAGAGCGCCTAGGTTTTCGAGTTCCTAGGGGTTTTTGGATTTTTTCGGAGTTTGCCACGTTTGGCAGGTTTTGCGAGGCAATCTGGAAATTTTGGATTGGTATGGATTTCCGACGATTTTTATGTTTCGAAAATTCGAGGATTTTTGACGAGGTTAATATGGGGTTTTGGCGGCGACGGGACCTCTCCTGTGGCAAAATAGGTATGATGAAAAATTTTATATATATTTTTACTTCTAGTAACATCTGTTCTAGTAACATCTGTAATAATTTAACAGATATGAGATGAGGTGGGCGTGCTCCTGCACCGAGACGTGGTGCAGGGTAACTACGCAAGAGGACAGTGAGATCTCTGGCTAAGGAATTGCCAGAAGAGTCTATAGAGTTTTGACTCATGTGCAGACTCGTAGTAGGGGTCACCCACCAAGGTGACCAGCCGGAGTTGCCGTAGTGTATATACTCCCGGTTAGATTAGCTATGTGTTAGTGGATAACAGGAAATAACATTTAGTGTATTGGTCACTATTTGTAATTGTGGATGGAGTTGACCACATGAACAATCTGTTCAGTTTGTGAGTCTTGAACCTGTGTCGAAAAGGTGAATTTCCTTTGAGGGTTGAATGATATTGAGTCAGAAAGTAGGGGTCAAGTCGTCACATTTGTTGTGGAAATCAGAAATCAAGGACTACAGTGTTACCGATTTTCACTAATTAGGCTAGTCAGGTTATTACCCTGGTGGGTAATGTACAAGGAAGGTATACTATTGTTGATACGGACAATGGAGGTTTAAGTTATGAAGTTCCATAGGGATTTTGATCCTTGAGCGGCTTGTGCTTAGATCGCTAACATTGAAGGTACTGTTAAGTACCTAACTGGTATTTATATAAGGAGAGTGGAGTTAGTTTCTTACTATGGCAATGATCAAGTTGTTACTTGGTGGAATATGTAGAAGGAATTTATTTGGGGAAATAACCCGTTACGGGATCACGGGTTCAGGATGTTTTCGAGAGACAGTATTTCTCCATGCTATTTTTGTATGACTCATTGTTGAGGAAGTCTTGAGCCTTTAGTTGAGTGATAAATTGTTAATGGATTTCACTATAGAGTTTATTAGACTTGTAGAGTTTACCCCCACTTAACGGCTCAAGTTAGTGATTGAGTTGTTTTCAATCACTCACGATTTATTGGTTTACATTTGGATTAGGATAGTTGGATCTTCCATCCGATCCTATCGGGAGGCATTAGGGTGAGTCATATTTATAAAAATGACTGCAATAAGTGTCTCAAGAGAATAGTGTAGTCAATCTATGTGATAATAACCTACACTTCGGATAAGGCAACGGTAGAAGCCGTGAACGTGCTCTTCTAGCTAAATTCACGTGGCATTATTTTGTTCTCAGGTTGTTGCTCGATATTGATCAGGTCTGTTGCTAGAGGTGGTAATTTGATATTGATGATGAAAGTTTACAACCTCTTGAGTGATTGAGGGTTTAGTTGGAATTTTAGTTTATTTTGGTGGTAATCAAGGCTCTGTCCCGGGAATGAAAGATTGATGAAATACCTCATTTCCCAGCGGAAAATAGGAATATGGATTAAAGCTTTCTCCTCAGATTTATGTGGCTATCAGAAGTGGTTTGTGCACTTGTGGAGATATAAGGCTGGTTGTATGGGTCTTGAAGAAAATGATAGGAAGAGGTGTATACACCTAGATTCATACAGTTACTGGATTCTTATTCTAGGTCACTGCGATAGGAAATCCGTTAAGAGCAGGACTTGGATGAGTTTGCATCTTTACTCGAAAGGTATTACTATAGTTTACCTTACTTGATGATATATTGAGAGATACAGGTGTTTACAAATATCTGTGGTTAAAACATGTACAGATAGGATTAGAAGGATTTCTATATTGGGATCATATGGATTAATTGTGTTTCCACCGACAGGTGAGATGTTGAGATGATTACTGTGATGATTATCAGAGGCGATGATATTGATTTTGGATGTTTAGAGGTTGACTGATGGAAATATTATATTATGGTGGGAGAGTTGACTTAGTTGAGTTATAGTTGACTTGGTTGATATGATTTGGATATTTGGATATTAACTTGGAGGTTATGATTGTGACATGATGGTATAATAAGGTCTCTCGGATGCCTGTATAATTCGAGAGTAATCAAATGTAGTGTTGGATGAACTTCTAAGCTTGCCGCGGTATAGGCAAGTAGAGTAGGCGATCGGAGTGATTTCAGAAATAGTTTCGATATCGAAGATCCCCTACTAGGTGATAGTTTATTTGGTACTGAGGTAATGATATTTTTACGAGCCTAATATTTTTACTTATGGTGCGTTGGCTGAGGGCTAGTGTAAAGCGCACAAGGTTGTTAAAGCTCGTAATATACTCAAGGCGATGTCATTCAATTGGCTAAGTGCCAAATCGAGTTGCTTAGATACCGTCATCAATCGGTCTTTCAAAGTTGGTAAGGTTGATGATGCCGAGAGGTATTTGTTAGAATGACGATTTTTCAGGGGATAATTTAGTTGGTATCAGTGTTGCTTAACACTATAGGAATTGGAAGAATCTAAATTCCAATTATAGGAGGTGTTAGATGGGATATTTATTTGTCCCAGTATTTTATTGCTTGAGAAGCTTTGGAACTCGTTGTACATTGAGAGATGAACCTTGAGGTTATACATCGATTATCGATGATGGAATGCGGTAGTGGTAGAAGGAAATGATTATCCTTCATGGTGGATTGAGGATCTATTTAGATCAACTATAGGACACCTGTGTATACTCTAGGATTGATTTGTAATTGGTGTGTTGATATTGTAGCGACAGAGTGTCATACAATTATCAAAGTCGTAGGGATGATTGATATATCATCAGCCTAGAGTAAAGAGGATGCAGGTGTGTAGCGATGACAATTTCATACTTGGTATGAATTGTATGAGTTTTTAGATTATCTTATTTGATTTATTGACGACTTAGTCGTCCAGGGATTTGGGAAATCGTGTATTCTGGACACGATTGGATCATTTGTGATGGTGGCAGTTGGAGTTGAGCACTCGGCCACTGTAGATGATGGTTTTCTGGTATTGATTTGATTTATTACCATAGATATGGATAGGATGCTCTAGTGGTTCTACACCGCTGATTGGTGATGGAATTTACTTGGTCTGAAGCTTGTGAAACTAGTTTCAGGGCTCAGACGATGGTTGACTTTTACACCAGAGTTGTTTGATCATTCTCGGGTGAAAGGAAGGTTAATTTATATGCGGATGCGAGGTTACAGAGAATGGAGCATTTCTGATTTAGTTGATCGCGACGTATCCCATGTTTACGACAAATGAGGAACTACGAGATGGGTAAACAGGAGCCGGAATGCTCATGGGGTTTTGGCTAGCTACTGAGTAGCTGCGAGAAGATAAATAGTGGAAAAAGAAAGCAAGTTCTATTACAAATAGATCTTAGTAAACAGGAAGATTGCCCTTGTGAGGAAATATTTCTTCGTCTCCGAGAAGAATGGTGGGTTATATAGTTTCATTCGAATTTAGGAAAAGTTACTATTGATTCAGGAACAACAGATAGATTCCTGTTTGGATGATATAGAGCATTTACCATAGAGTTGTATTCTTGCTCTACCGGTTCGGAATTAGTGATAGTGGAATTTGTATGTCGTATGTGGCTAGATAGTTACCTGACATCTAGGCTGGCTACAAGTGTCGGTCGTGGTAGTAGGTCGTTGCCTGCAGATAGTGCCTTGTGCATTACCCCGAGAGCCACGAGGTTTTATCATGATATGTTGATAAGTATTGCTAGAGGATTGCAATAGGGTGTATATGTTGCAGATGTATCGGATTGTATTCGAAAAATAGTAAGTATTGAAACATTCTCCATGGTGGAACGACATGTGGAACATAGTTGATTTGGAGTCTGGTGTTCAGTGTGTCAACTAGTAAAGGTAGTATATAAATAATCAGCAAGGTTTTGTACCGAAATGGATGAGAAAGCCTAGTATGATGGACAGTGTTGGTAGATTATTTAGAATTCGGAAAGGACTTAGTATGATTAACTAAGTCTGCTCATTTTCATTCGATCCATACGATGAGTTTGTTGGATCGTTGGATAGATTATATTGTGGCGATTTCTAGTTCGTGGAGGATCTTTGAGTATCGTATGCGATAGCGATTCAGGATTTACCTTAGGATTATGACATAGTCTTTAACAGGTCACGGATATCGAGCTCCACTCTGGTACAGTTAGGTACTTGTTATAGGTGGACGAAATGAAGATACTATTCATACTTTGGAAGGGCTACTAGAAGCAAGGGTGATGTGATTTTAAAGGATATCCATAACCCCACTTAGTCACTTGAGGTGTGACTTGTCTCCAGATGCTTGTGATGGTTGTTGGGACATCTCGTACTAATATACGAGTAGGAAATTTGGGGGACCAAATTTTTATTAGTGGGAGAGAATGTTAAATACTGAAGATTTAAAATACTAAAATAAAATGGCCAAAGAGTTAAGAAATTTATCCTAGAAATTTTTCGGGATTTTTAGGAATTTTTATGGATTTAAATGGAGGTCGTACGAGATAATTACGGGGATAGGGAAAACAGGCTTTTAAAGGGCTTGTTTAGTCTAGGTTTTCTATTTTTTTAATTTCCGGATTTCTCTCTTTCCACGCCGCGCCCGACGGTTCTCTCTTCGCGATCTTCTCTTCTTCGCGAAACACAGTCGATTTCTTTTCTTTCCCCTCGCGCCTGAAGCAGTCGTCTCTTCCCCTTCGCTGTCGACGCTGAGGTCACGCCGTGCTCGCCTTCACCGGCGCCGCCCCTCCTCATCTCTGACCCCAGCGCCCAACACCACTTTCTCCAGGGTAGCCGATCCCTACTTCCTCGCGTCGCCACCCACAGCACCGACCGCGTGCTCGTCGTCCACAGCCGACGTCCTTCCCCTCTCTCTCTCTTCCATTTCTCTTTGCTGCGGACGACGACGACTTCATCGTCCTCGACGATCCCTGTGGACGAGTGGCAGTAGGGAGTCTCCCCGCGACAGTCAGCGCTCACGGCAGTCGACGGCTAGGGAGGTTGCGTCGGTGGCAGCTCCACCGTGTCCTCGTCGGTGTCCACAGACGTGGCGACAACAAGCAGGCGCTGGGTTGTGCGGTCGCGAGGGGGGGCTATCAGATTTGGGGCGGAGGCTGCGATCCCTGCCAGTGGTCGCCAGAGCAAGGTAGGAGTCGGATTCCTTGTTCCTTGGACGAGATTTCGGGGTTACGCTGGTTTTATTTCACTGAAATCCTTCTGTGGTTTGGGCAGTGATGGTTTCGGCAAACTGAGCAAATGGGGGAAGAGAACTGACGGGGGAAGGTTCCAATTTGCAGGTATAATTCGAACTATCACCTTTTTTATGTAAGTTGTTTATTTTGGTTTGGTTGTTGATTGTTGAGGTGTAGATTTCTATCGGCTGTGAGGGCTATGTTTTCGGTGAATGGGTTTGAGGGGCTGTGAGGGCTGAGATGTCCTATTTAGGATCGTTGTGATTGGGTTTGATGTCGATTGTACGATTGTAATTGGTAGGTTAAGTGAGTTGTGGGATCCAAGGGTTGGATCGAGGTTGAGGTAAGGTTTGGGTTGATCTATGATTTTATTAGGTTTTGTGTTCGACAATGCGGTTGTATGGTGTATGGTTGTAAACAGCTGTGGGTTATGTTGGGTTCCAATTAAGGTTCATTAGATCCCTAATGTCATGCAAGGGTGGCTGTGAATAATGTTTGAGCCGTTGGAAAATTGAGTTGGGGATCTGATTTGGGGAAAGGATTGGTGGCTGGTGGGATCCTAGGGCTGGTAAGCACTAGTTTAGGTGTTTTTCGGTTGATCGTATTGTATTCGGTTGATATTGGATGGTTAGATGATTGTTGGTTAATTTCGGTTACATTCTGGGTTGTGAGATGGATAATATTTTCATATGATGAGTATTGATCATGGTGAGATTAATTGCAAGGATATGTTCTGGGATTGAAGAGTTAATCACAATTTGTGACCTAGGGGTTGAGGGTATACTTGGTGATACATAGTAGTAATTTAGCACGTTGTCGTGTGCTTGGATTTGATGGATTTACTTTGGATTATTGGTTATGGAAGGAATCGATTAAGTATTTGATTTGTCGGTGAATGATATTTTGTGCTTAATAATAGTTATGCGTTATGCAGGTTTCGGTCACGAGGCAAGATCACGGTCATGACGATCTGGTTCTCTTTGCGGATATTTGGCAGGCGGGTATTTTGACTTATCTTTTAGATATAGTCATTGTTGATATGCTAGTTAGGATAGCTTACAATAATTTTTCATGTTTATATGCCTAGTATGCTTTTGGTGCCTACTAGATACATGCATGTGATAGGATATGATTATATTTCCCTGTTTGATTTGGATCATAATACATGGATTAGGGATATGTACATATTGATTATACATATTATTCGGATAGTTGTTTTGAGTAGGATTTACATGCTTTAGTATCATGCACCATTTTTTCATGATTGCATGTTGGCTGGACGGGGTTTCATTATTGTTGAGCCCGCAGCCAGTTACATGGCCTGCACACACTGCCACTCATGGGTTAGTGGTACATTAGGAGGGTGTGTGCAGTTGCTCTGTCAGGCTCCGCTGGTCCGCTCATGGGTAGCGATGAGGCAGCGTGGTAGCGAGCAGGGATCCCTCCTCTGGTCTATGATACCGGGAGATGAGAGCTTAGCTCCCCCACTCTGTTTGGGGCAGGAGGATAGGTGTACTCTGACAGCATCCTTTCCACTCGGTCACTCAGGAGCAGTGATGGCAGAGTGCACAGTTGTCATATCCCTACCCACTCGGCTTCACCATCGCATGTGAGGCGGCTGACTGGCGTCAGGGGTGACCATGTCATTGGCACAACCTGCATTTTGCATGGATAGCATTTGTATTGTGTTTGCTGCATTTTTATTGCTGCCTTGGATGTGCATATGATTGTCATGCATACAGGATACATATTTATATATATGGTGAGGACTTTATTACTTCTAGTCAGGCACATGCTCTTATATCAGGGTAGGAGATTCAGGTTAGTACAATCCTGTTGTATTTATTTCTTGCATTCCCTATATGTGAGAATGTACTGGCATGATTTTTATTGTTAGCTATATCTTACTTGCATATCGACTATACCCGCTGAGTTCTTTGAACTGACCCCGTTGATTTATATTTATTTCAGGATGAAGCTGACAGGAGAGTGCAGCTGCCAAACCCCACTCGTCGTGAAAGTTTTGATTGGTTATTTGTTTCTATGGTTTGGATATTTTGGTTAGAGGACATGTTTAGTATTGGAGTTCGATAGTTGTATTTGTGGATTTTTGGTGTCCTTAGGGACTTTATTCGGAGTTTTGTTCTGGATGCATTTCGGTTGAGTATTCCTGCCCAGATGACAGAAGGGGTAGGTTTAGATGTGATAGATTGTTTATTTATTTTCTTGGATTGAAGGCCTGAGGCCTAATTATACTCTGCGTGTGTTGTTTGGATTCCGGTCATGTTGACCGATGTATGTGGCCGTGTAGGCCTTGTATGTAAATTGGCATTGTCACCCGTACAGGGGAGATGCTGTCGGATTTTCGTCTAGCGGGGTCTCCTTCGGGGCGTGACACTCCCACTAGTTTTTCTAGAAACAAAATCCCTTTCTAGAAAAACTTCAGTCTTTGCCACAAACACTTTGTGCTGACTGGGAATGTAGAAGTAATATCCCTTTGTATCCTTGGGATATCCAACAAAATAGCACCTATCGGATTTGGGTCCCAGTTTGTCTGAGACTTGACGTCGAACGTAAGCGTCACAACTTCAAATCCTCATAAAAGACATCTTGGGATTTCTCCCTGTCCATATCGTATATGGTGTCTTTATGACAGCCTTAGATGGTACACGGTTAAGGGTAAAGGCTGCTGTGTCTAGAGCATATCCCCAAAAGGATATAGGAAGATCTGTGTGACTCATCATAAATCGTACCATATCTAATAAGGTACGATTCCTCCTTTCGGATACACCATTCTACTTTGGTGTTCCAGGAGGAGTGAGTTGGGATTGAATCCCACACTCAGCTAGATAGTTACGAAACTCATGGCTAAGGTATTCACCACCTCGATCTGATCGAAGTATCTTAATACTCTTGCCAAGTTGGTTTTGTACTTCATTCTTGAATTCTTTGAACTTTTCAAAGGATTCTGATTTATGTGTCATAAGATACACATAACCATATCTACTGAAGTCATCAGTAAATGTAATGAAGTACCTGTAACCACCTCTAGCAGCAACATTGAAAGGACCACATACATCACTATATATAAGTCCTAACAAATCTGTTGCTCTTTCGTTGTGTCCACTAAAGGGAGTCTTGGTCATCTTGCCTAAAAGGCAAGACTCGCATGTCTCATATGATTCAAAATCAAATGAGTCTAGCTGCCCATCCTTATGGAGCTGAGATAAGCGACTCTCATTTATGTGACCTAAGTGACAATGCCAGAGATAAGTTTGGTTCAACTCATTTGACTTGAACCTCTTGGTACTTATGTTATAGATAGGGCTCTCTAAGTCTAGAAAGTAGAGTCCGTTCATTAGATGCGCACTACAATAGAACATATCATTTAAATAAACTAAACAACATTTGTTCTTTATTATAAATGAAAATCCTTTCTTGTCCAAACAAGAAACTGAAATGATGTTCTTAGTTAAGGCAGGCACATAACAACATTCATCTAATTCTAGTATAAGCCCAGAGGGCAGAGATAGATCATAAGTTCCTACAGCAACAGCAGCAACCCTTGCTCCATTGCCTACTCGTAGGTCCACCTTGCCCTTTGTCAATGCCCTGCTATTTCTCAGCGCCTGTACATTGGTACAAATGTGAGATGCACATCCGGTATCTAATACCCATGATGAAGAAATAGATAGATTGACTTCTATAACATTTATACCTGAAGTAGAAGTCTCACTTCTTTTCTTCTTAAGATCTTCCAGGTAAGCTTTGCAGTTACGCTTCCAGTGTCCAGCTTCCTTGCAGTGGAAGCAAGCCTCTTCCTTGCCTACCCCTCCTTTGGGTTTAAGTTCTTTGCCTTTGCCCTTGGCTTGGGACTTTCCCTTACCTTTAGGCTTGCCCTTGCCTTTCTTCTTGTGCACCATCAAAATGGTGTCAGATTTTCCCTTCTTAAGGTTAAGCTCAGCAGTTCTCAACATGTTGAGCATCTCAGGCAGTGACTTATCAATTTCATTCATGTTATAATTCATGACAAATTGATTGTAGGCTTTTGGCAAAGATTGCAAGATTAGGTCAGTGGCCAGCTCTTGGCTAAGTGGGAATCCCAGCCTTTGTAGGTTTTCTATGTACCCAATCATCTTGAGTACATATGGACCTACGGGAGTCCCATCTTGCATTTTGGACCCAAATAATGCCTTAGAGACTTCATATCTCTCATGCCTTGCTTGTCCTTGATATAGTTGACGAAGATGTTTAACCATATCATAAGCATTCATGAACTCATGTTGCTTCTGAAGCTCAGAGTTCATGGTCGTGAGCATTAGACATGACACATCTAATGCATCATCTTGATGCTTCTTGTAAGCATCTTTGTCACCATGAGGCGCGATGGCGTGAGGTGCCTCCGAATGGGCCGCCCGACGCATACAACTTCCTTTCTTGGGTGAGAACAATTCTCAGGTTCCTGTACCAGTCCAGGAAATTTGCTCGATTGAGCTTGTCCTTCTCAAGGACAGAACGCAGAGAGAGAGTGTTCGTGTTTGTCGACATGGTTATCTACAACATACAATGCAAAGAATTAATATCATATTCCTTTTATCATTTAATTAGGCCTTTAATCAAATGATGCTCCCATTGAATTATAGGAATTTTGTAGAATCGAGTTATAAATGTGGTCAAACCACATTACTAGATTCATACAAATAATTCTTGCGGGACAAGATCCACATCATACTAAGCCTTGAGTTAGCTTTGGCTAAATCGCCCAAGACTTAGTACGATCGGTGGGTAATCACATTACCGATTACTTCTCTATGCAACTCTTGTTTATAGGATCAAGACCCACATTTACAAAAGACCTTGAGTTATCTTTGGCTAAATCGCCCAAGATTTAGTGTAAATGCGATCTTAACCTATCTTTCCAACGATTGGAATATGCCTATAGTTCTACTCGATCCAATTGAGTTAACTAGTTTTGCTCAATCTAATTGAGCTTACTCTAACCCAAGCGTGATAGGCGGGACCAAGATTGTACCTCCGCATCCTACCAAGATAATATGCGTTGCTCTGCTTTGGCAGATTCAACAACAACAAATGATCGAGGTAGTGATGGGTATCAAGGCTCGGTAGGCATTTTCGAGTTGATTCGATTATGATCTAATCTAATCGTAATGTGTATCTTATATGCATTTAGGCCTTTATTATCCTATATTAGCATGCATCACATACATACAATCATTATTCTAGCATGCATCATATACATACAAGAAAATTATCCTAGCATGCATCATATACATACAAGCATTATTCTACTAGCATGCATCACATACATACAAGCAAAATCAAATATATATATATATATATATATATATATATATATATATATATATATGTGATGTAGTCATGGCCCTACTACGATCTTCTCAAGCCAATGAGAAGATCGGACGGTCAACCTAAGGCTAGCGGCTTCTCCAAGCGCTTCCTTTGACCGCCATGTGTCGTTGTCACCCTTCTCGTAATCTCGTCTTCATGTGGACATTCCACCGCTCCATTTTGTATATTACAAATATGAAACTCGAGTTACATTCGAGTCTAAAACTATTTACAACTAGAATATCAAAAGAAGAGGTACAACGCGCAGGTCACATACACTATACAACACGCACAACCACAAAACGGCACGCATACCCTATTATGAATTACAACACATCACATCCAATCATATTGGGGTTATTGGGAAATGACAATCACAAAATTATACATAATTCTAAATTATGTATTTTTACAGAAAATTTCTATAATTTTTCCTATTTATTTTTTTCAATTTTATGAGTCACCTCCCCGTAACAGTCCCGCTAAGCGGTTTCCGGGAGCGATCGCGGGACAAGGCCCCTTTCGGGGATAGGGGCAGCGCCCCTACTCGCAAAATAAACTTTGCGAGTGTCCCTACAATGATCTTACAGCAACTTAAGTCGCTGTCCCAAAAACCTAAAGCGAGAACTCGCCGTTTCGGAGAGTTTTTCTCAACGGTTGAAGCCTACAAGTGTCCCAACACTCGTTGCTTTGATTCTTCGAGAAAAATACCCAAAAATTCTATAAAAATAGGAAATTTACAGAAACATATAAATCTGTAATTTTTATATCTAATACAAAAATTACAAAAACGAAACACATACATGCTTCGCACGTGGCTCTGATACCACTGTTAGGTTTTTCCGAGCTGCAAAAACCGCTTTTTGCGTTGCGGAAACCTCGGAAGCCCCGGCCACGGATCCGTGCGAAGATGTATTAAAACTAAAACATGTATGTGTTTATATAAAACCCTAGATCTACCTTAGATCTACATGATAAGGATGTTACCCTCATAGTGACGCCCTTCGCAAATCCCGCTCATCCAAAAGGTTCGCCGGAACTCGAGAATGTCAAGTGCACACCCCTCTATTGGTATCCACACAAGCAATAGGTGGAGAAAACACACCCTTGAGTGTGCTAGCACTCTATGGATGGTTCGGCCAAGGAGGTTGGGAGAGGGAGAGAGCTTGAGGGAAGTTGATCCAAGGTTGAAGATGAAGTTGTGTCACCCACACAAAATGAATTACCACATGAATAACCATCAAGTGGCCGGCCACTTCATGGAGAGGGGGTTACATGCATGCATGTAACTCCCATGACCCTTGGTCTCCCTCATGAGGTAGCATCACATGACAAAGTCAATGATGATGTGGAGCATCATCATTGGCCGGTCATGCCAAGTCATCATCATGACATGACATTTGGTCAAGTCAAAATTGACCTTTCATCTTCCCTTTCAAGTCAAGTTAAACTTGACCTCTTATCTCCCATGGTTGATCAAATCCAACCATTTGATTCAAGTCAATTTTAATTTAATGAATCTGTATTCATTAATTTAAATTGATTTGATGAATCAAATCTAAATTAGACTCATTCAACACTTGAATCAACTTGAGTCTAACTCAATTAGTCTAATTTGGATTACTCTTAATCCAATTTGGTTTATCCCATGAACCTAATCCTCATGGTTCATCATATGAACCTAATCTCCATCTAATTGCCCTTATGTGTGTGACCCTATAGGTTCTTGTAACGTTGGCAATGTCCCTAAACCGATTTAGGAACATAAGCAATGAGCGGAATCTAGAAACACATCATTGCTACCCAAGTTACAAGAATGTTGAGCTCCAACATCACCTTTGTGACTACTAATTGTGACTCTCACAATATGTGACAATGTCCCTCTATCCTTGACATCTAGATTGACCAATCGAGGCATAGACCGTGTCATCCTCGGTACAATCTAAATCTTGAACTCCAAGTAGACTCACTTTAATCAAATAAGCTCAATATTTCATATTGATTCATTTGGGCATGGCCATGCACTTCGTGGTCTCACTCTATCAAGAATATCGATGTCTCTCTCGTCATATAGGAGGGATAGATCCCATCTACATCACTCACATCCCTCCGTATAATTTGTTACATACCCAGTAATCGCCTTTATAGTTCACCCATTTACGGGTGACGTTTGACGAAGCCAAAGTATGCAACGCCTTATGTAGGGAACCATGGTGACTTCAGGTCTAAGGACTAATAGTCATACTAATAGCCACATGAGAAAGTATATGACACTCATATAACGATCCACGATACTTTCTCATGGCGGGTCATTCAGTATACATTCTCCAATGTATACACATGTGTCAACTCGATATCTCATATCCATGACTTGTGAGATCAAGTCATCATGTTGACTTACATGCTAGTCTCTACGCATTAACATTGTCCCTGAATGTTAATACTTGACTAGGAATGATTAAGAGTAGTGTTATCTATATCATCTCATTATCGATTCAACCAATCGATTGATATAGATAAGAACCTACTACTCAATGACATTATTATATTTAGTTATTTGGCACCAATACAAGTAAATATAATAACCATGCCTTTATAAATAGGAATATGATACAATAAAGTCCATACAACAATCATCACATGATTGGCTCTAGGGCTTTCACTAACAGTAACTGCCTACGGGCTCAACTACAAAGGAACCCCGTCCAGCTAGCATGCAATCATGCAAGATGGTGCATGATACTAAAGCATGTAATACCAACAAAAATACCTATCCGAATAATATGCACAACCAATAAGTACATATCTATGATCCAAGTAAAACAGGGAAGATATAACTATAAACTGATCCAATGCATGTATCAAGTAGGCACAATAACATACTAGGCATATAAACATGAAAATTATTGCAAGCTATACTAACTAGCATATCAACATGACTATATCTAAGAGATAAGTCAAAATACCCGCCTGATTAAATGCTCGTAAAAAATGAAATCGTCACGACCGTGGACCTGCCTCGTGACCGAAACCTGCATACAACATAATTATTGTTAAGAACAAAAATGTAATCCATCGACAAATCGAATACTTAATCGATTTCTACATAACCAATTAACCCAAAAGCTTAATAAAATCTCGATCACCTTCCACCTAATATAACTGTCTTTTCGTCCAATTACTCGAATATAATTTCTCAACCCCTATCATCATGTGTACAATATCCAAACAAAACCTCACAGCTAACTCACCCAAAGTAGATCCACCCCACAACCCAAAATTCACCCAAAACCACAAAATATCAACCAACCATCCAATCCCAACCGAATACAATAACGATCAACCGAATAACACCAAAATCGTGCTTACCAGCCCTAAGATCCAACCGGCAGCCAATCCTTCCCCCAAATCAGATCCCCAACTCAATTCCCTAAATTCACAGCCAACCCGTTCCCATGTCTCACCACCCTCTCAACCGGCATCAAACTCTAATCACAGTCACACTGGTATTCTTTACAGGCCCTTCACAGCCGTGCAAACCCCCCCCCCCCCCCCAATTTATAGCCCCTAATCCACCACATCATTATACCAATAATAAAATAAAGAAATCTTACCAGCCGCTCGATTCACCAGAGAAAAGGATCTGTCGTTGCCCTAATCGCCTACTCCAACAACCACCGGAGAGACCACAACCCCCAACTAAGGCGGCGACAGCGCGATGGTGTGAGACGACGACTCGCACGACGCTGACCCCTGCTTGTGGTGTCGGACGCAAGGTCGACGACGATCCTGTGGCCGCAGGTGCGGGGAAAGAAGAGGCTCGCGGCGATCCTGTGGCCGCAGAGGTCGGCACGCGGCGCACCGTGTGGTCGGCGAGCACGAGGGCCATTAGGCGGCGGCGGAAGGGCGGTGGAAGGCGAGAGGAGGAAGAGGGTAGGGTTGCGCGGTGAAATGTCGCAGAAGAAGAAAACCGGCGTCGCGTCATGTGGAAACTGATCGCGAGAGAAAGATGTGGTCGCGAGGGAAAAAACCAACGGTGCGGCGCGAATCGAGAAAACTAAACCTAGGTTTTGGTATTTGAAACTTTAGGTTAATGTCGCCGATTAACCCCCTTAAATAGACTCCACCAAAGCCTATTTATTTTATCCCTGTAATTATCTCATAGGACTCCGTTTAAATCCAGAAAAATTCTGAAAAAATTCCTTAAAAATCCCAAAAAATTTCCAGGATAATTTTCTTAAATTTTTGGCCATTATTTTTGGTATTTTAATTTTCCATATTTAACATTACCAACGTTACAAGAACCTATAGGTTCACACACAAAGGGCAATTAGATGAAGATTAGGTTCATATGATGGACCAAGAGGATTAGGTTCATGTGATGAACCAAATTGGATTAAGAGTAATCCAAATTAGACTAATTGAGTTGGACTCAATTTGATTCAAGTGTTGAATGAGTATAATTTAGATTTGATTCATTGAGTTTATTTAAACTAATGAATAGAGATTCATTTAATTAAATTGACGTGAATCAAAGGTTAGATTTGATCAACTATGGGAGATAAGAGGTTAAGTTTGACTTAACTTGAGAGGGAAGATGAAGGGTCAAGTTTGACTTGACCAAATGCCACTTCATGGTGACTTGGCATAGGGTCGGCCAATGATGATGTTCCATATCATCATGGATACATCATGGTGTGCCATCTCATGAGGAAGGCCAAGAGCTATGGCTCTTGGTATTACATGGATGTTTTTAACCCTCCTTAAGTGGTCGGCCAAAAACTTCAGTGAGGCTAATTGAATTCTTCTTCTTCCTTCTCCTTTCTTCTTCTCTCCCTCTCCTCCATTGCCGAGACCTCCTAAGAGTGCTAGCACACTCTAAGTGGTTCTCTCCACCTTTTGTCCATGTGGATACGTGTAGAGGAGTGTACACTTGACACTCTACGAGATCCGGCAACCTTTTGTATAAGCGGGATAAGCGAAGGGCATCGCTATAAGGGTAACATTTTTCCCATGTAGATCTGAGGTAGATCTAGTGTAGATAAACATGTACATGAATTTTATTTATCTTCGCATGGATCCGTGGCCGGCTTCCGAGGTTTCCGCAATGCAAAAAATGATTTTTGCTGCTCTGAGAGTCTAACAGTGGTATCAGAGCCACGTACAAAGTGTGTACATGTTTGTATTTATAATTTTTGTATTAGATACGAAAAGATACAGATCTGTAAGTTTTTGTAATTTTCTTAATTTTATAAATTTTGTGAGTATTTTTCTCGTAGAGTCGAAGCAACAAGTGTTTGGACACTTGTAGGCTTCAACCACCGAGAAAACCTCTCCGAAACGGCAAGGTCTCATTTTTTTTGGGACAGTGACTTAAGGCGCTATAAGATCAGTATGGGATATTCGCGAGATTCATTTAGCAAGAAGGGCCGCTGCCCCTAACCCCGCAAGGGGCATTGTCCTGCGGTCGCGCTCGAAAATCGCTTAGCGGGACCGCTGTGGAGTTGTGACTCATAAAATTGAGAAAAAAATAAGAAATTTATAGAAATTTATGTAAAATACATAATTTAGAATTATGTATGATATTGTGATGGTCATGGCCCAAAAATTCCTGTGTGATTGGATAAAATTGCGTTGTAATTCATAATACAGCTTGCGCGTCATTTTTAGTATTGTGCATGTTGTATATAATATGCGACCTGTGCGTCGTGCCTCCCTTATTATATTTCTATTGTAAATAGATTTTAGATTCGAATGTAACTTGAGTTTCATGTTTGTAATGTACAAAATGAAGTGGTGGAAGGTCCACTCTTAGATGGAGTTACGAGGAGGGTGCCGACGACACATGGCGGGCAAAGGAGGCACTTGGAGAAGCCGCTAACCCTAGGTTATATATATATATATATATATATATATATATATATATATATATATATTCTTGTATGTATGTGATGCATGCTAGTATAGGGTAATTAATGCCTTAATGCATATATGATATACATTCACGATTAGATTAGATCTTAATCAAGTCAACTCGAAATGCCTACTAAGTTTTAATACCCATCACTACCTCGATCATTTGTTGTTATTGAATCTGCCAAAGCAGAGCAACGCATATTATCTTAGTAGGGTGCGGAGGGACAATCTTGGTATCGCCTATCAAAGCTTGGGTGAGAATAAGCTCAATTAGATTGAGTGAAACTAGTTAACTCAATTGGATCGGGTAAAACTATAAGCATATTCCAACGGTTGGAAAGATAGGATAAGATCACATTTACACTAAATCTTGGGCGATTTAGCCAAAGCTAACTCAAGTTTTTTTTTTGTAAATATGGATCTTGATCCTATAAACAAGAGTTGCATAGAGATGTAATTGGTAATTTGTTACCTACCGATCATACTAAGTCTTGGGCGATTTAGCCAAAACTAACTCAAGGCGTAATATGATGTGGATCTTGTCCCGCGAGAATTATAGCTAGTTGGTATGACTCTAGTAGTGTGGTTTGACCACATCCATGACTCGATTCTACAAAAGTCCTATAATTCAGTGGGAGCATCATTTAATTAAAGGCCTAATTAAATGATAAATGGAATATGATATTTACTTTCTGCATTATTTATGTTGTAGATTGTCATGTCGTCAAACACGAACACTCTCTCCCTACATTCTAGTTTTGAGAAGGACAAGCTTAATGGAGCTAATTTCTTGGACTGGTACAGGAATTTGAGAATTGTTCTCAAACAAGAAAGGAAACTATACATCCTGGAGCAGCCCATTCCGGAAGCACCTCCTACCACTGCCACATGAGCTGACCAAAATGCTTACAAGAAGCATCAAGATGATGCATTAGATGTATCATGTCTCATGCTCGTGACCATAAACTCTGAGCTTCAGAAGTAACACGAGTTGATGGATGCTTTTGATATGGTTGAACATCTTCGTCAATTGTATCAAGGACAAGCAAGGCACAAGAGATTCGAGATCTCTAAGGCACTGTTTCAGTGCAAGATGCAAGATAGGACTCCCGTAGGTCCATATGTACTCAAGATGATTGGGTACATAGAGAACCTGCAGAGGTTGGGATTCCCACTTAGCCAAGAACTGGCCACTGACTTGATCTTACAATCCTTGCAAGAAAGTTACAATCAATTTGTCATGAATTACAATATGAATGAAATTGATAAGCCACTGCCTGAGATGCTTAACATGTTGAGAACTGCTGAGCTCAACCTTAAGAAGGCAAAGCCCAACTCCATTTTGATGGTGCAAAAGAATAAAGGCAAGGGCAAGCCTAAAAGTAAGGGAAAGTCCCAAGCCAAGAGCAAAGGCAAGGCAATGAAACCTAAAGGAGGGGTTGCCAAGGATGCTGAATGCTACCATCAAGTCACTCTGGCCACCGAAGCGAAACTGCAAAGGATACCTGGAAGATCTTAAGAAGAAGAGAAGTGAGACTTCTACTTCAGGTATATATGTTATAGAAGTCAATCTATCTATTTCTTCATCATGGGTATTTGATACCGGATGTGCTTCTCACATTTGTACTAATGTACAGACGCTGAGAAAAAGCAGGGCATTGACGAAGAGCGAGGTAGACCTACGAGTAGACAATGGAGCAAGGGTTGTTGTTGTTGTTGTAGGAACTTATTTTCTATCTCTGCCCTCTGGACTTGTACTAGAATTAGATGAATATTGTTATGTGTCTGCTCTCACAAAGAATATCATTTCAGTTTCTTGTTTAGACAAGAAAGACTTTTCATTTATAATAAAGAACAAATGTTGTTCCATTTATTTAAATGATATGTTCTATTGTAGTGCACCTCTGATGAACGGACTCTACATTCTAGACTTAGAGAACCCCATCTATAACATAAGTACCAAAAGGTTCAAGTCAAATGAGTTGAACCAAACCTATCTCTAGCAATATCGCTTAGGTCATATAAATGAGAGTCGCTTATCCCAGCTCCATAAGGATGGGTTGTTGGACTCATTTGATTTTGAATCATATGAGACATGCGAGTCTTGCCTTCTAGGCAAGATGACCAAGACTCCCTTTAGTGGACATAGCGAAAGAGCAACAGACTTGTTAGGACTTATACATAGTGATGTGTGTGGCCCTTTCAATGTCGCTGCTAGAGGTGGTTATAGGTACTTCATTACATTTACTAATGACTTCAGTAGATATGGTTATGTGTATCTGATGACACATAAGTCAGAATCCTTTGAAAAGTTCAAAGAATTCAAGAATGAAGTACAAAACCAACTTGGCAAGAGTATTAAGATACTTTGATCAGATTGAGGTGGTGAATACCTTAGCCATGAGTTTCATGACTATCTAGCTGAGTGTGGGATTCTATCTCAACTCACTCCTCCTGGAACACCATAGTGGAATGATGTATTCGAAAGGAGGAATTGTACCCTATTAGATATGGTACGATCTATGATGAGTCACACAGATCTTCCTATATCCTTTTGAGGATATGCTCTAGACACAGTAGCCTTCACACTTAACCGTGTTCCATCCAAAGCTGTGATAAAGACATCATATATGATATGGACAAGGAAAAAACCCCAGATGTCTTTCATGAGGATTTAGGATTGTGAGGCTTATGTTCGACGTCAAATCTCAGACAAACTGGGACCCAAATTTGATAAGTGCTATTTTGTTGGATATCCCAAGGAAACGAAGGGATATTACTTCTACATTCCCAGTCAGCACAAAGTGTTTGTGGCAAAGACTGGGGTATTTCTAGAAAGGGACTTTGTTTCTAGAAAAACTAGTGGGAGTACGTTCGATCTTGAAGAAATTCAAGATATGGACCATAGCACTGAGGCCTTGATGGAGGTTGAATAGGAACCACAAAGTGTTGTGGATGATGAGATTATTGCACAAAGAGTTATGGAACAACAACCTGTTCAGGAAGACCTACCTCTTCGCAGGTATGATAGGGTACGTCGTCAGCCTGAGAGATACTCATTTCTCTTGTCTGACTATAATGATGTCATGCTCATTGAGAATGAGCCTACCTCCTATCAGGAAGTTGTGATGAGCCCAGATTCTGAGAAATGGCTAGAGGCCATGAGATCTGAGATGGAATCCATGTACACCAACCAAGTATGGACTTTAGTTGATCCACCTGAAGGTGTCAAACCCATTGGGTGTAAGTGGGACTTTAAGAGAAAGACTGACATGGATGGACTTATGCATACCTATAAGGGTCGATTGGTAGCTAAAGGTTTCAAGCAAATTCATGGTATTGACTATAATGAAACCTTTTCTCCAGTTGCGATGTTTAAGTCCATTCGGATCATGCTTGCTATTGCAGCGTACCATGATTATGAGATCTGGCAAATGGATGTCAAAACTGTGTTTCTGAATAGAAACTTGCTCGAGGATGTGTACATGACACAACCTGAGGGTTTTGTAGATCTACAACATACTGACAAAGTATGCAAGCTGCAAAGGTACATTTATGGGCTAAAATAAGCTTCTCGTGGCTAGAATCTTCGATTCGATGATGTGATCAAACAGTTTGGTTTCATCAAAAATGAAGATAAACCCTGTGTCTACAAGAGGGTTAATGGGAACACAATTGTCTTTCTTGTATTGTATGTGGATGACATACTACTCATTGAGAATGACATCCCTTTGCTACAGTCTGTGAAGACTTGGCTGGGGAATTGTTTCTCAATGAAGGACTTAGGTGAAACAGCCTATATTCTAGGCATCAAGATCTATAGAGATAGATCTAAGAGATTGCTTAGCCTAAGTCAGAGTACATATATTGACACGGTATTATTACGATTTTCCATATAGAATTCCAAGAAGGGATTTCTGCCGATGTCACATGGTGTGAGTCTTTCGAAGACTCAAAGTTCCTCTTCTAGAGAGGAGAGAGCCTGCATGGATAAGATCCCTTATGCATCTGCCATAGGATCTATCATGTATGTCATGCTATGTACTCATCCTGATGTCTCGTATTCTTTGAGCATGACGAGCAGATACCAGTCAGATCCAGGTGAGCATCACTGGATAGCAGTCAAGAATATTCTTAAGTACTTAAGAAGGACTAAAGAATATTTCTTGATATTTGGAGGCAATAGGGAACTAGCTGTAAAGGGTTACAGTGATGTCATCTTCCAAACTAACCAGGATGATTATAGATCGGAGTCAAGGTTCGTGTTTTGCTTGAATGGTGGCGCTGTGAGCTGGAAGAGTTCGAAGCAGGACACAGTTGCTGATTCTACAACAAATGCCGAGTTTATTGCTGCATCAGAGGCAGCAAAGGAGGCAGTTTGGATCTGCAAGTTCATTACTGAGCTTGGGGTGGTTCATAGAATAGAAGATCCTATAGAGCTCTATTGTGACAATAATGGAGTGATTGCGCAGGCTAAGGAACCTCGTTCACACCAGCGGACCAAACACATACTACGACGCTTCTATCTCATTCGAGAGATTATCGATAGAGGAGATGTGAAGATTTGCAGAGTACCCACAAAGGCTAACGTCGCAGATCCCTTGAACAAGGCTTTGGCACAGAAAAAGCATGATGGTCACACTAGGTCATTGGGTATCAGATACTATAGTAATTGACACTAGTGCTAGTGCGAGATTGTTAGTGAAAGCCCTAGAGCCGATCATGTGATGATTGTTGTATGGACTTGTTGTATCATATTCCTATATATATTTATAAAGGTATTTCTTTATGGTTATTATACTTACTTGTATTGGTGCCAAATAACTAAGTATAATAATGTCCTTGAGTAGAAGGTTCTTATCTATATCAATCGATTGGTTGAATCGATAACGAGATGATATAGATAATACTACTCTTAATCATTCCTAGTCAAGTATTAATATTCAGGTACAATGTTAATGCGAAGAGACTAGCATGTAGGTCAACACGATGACTTGATCTCACAAGTCATGGAAATGAGATATCAAGTTGACACATGGGTATGCATTGGAGAATGTATATTGAATGACCCGCCATGAGAAAGTATAATGGATCGTTATATGAGTGTCATATACTTTCTCATGTGACTATTAGTCCATGGACCTAAAGTCATCATGGTTCCCTACATAAGGAGTTGCATACTTTGGCTTCGTCAAACGTCACCCGTAAATGGGTGGACTATAAAGGTGATTACTGTGTATGTAACAAATTATGCGGAGAGATGTGAGTGATGTAGATGGGATCTATCCCTCCTATATGATGGGAGTGATATCGTTATTCTTGATAGAGTGAGACCACTAAGTGCATGGCCATGTCCAAATGAGTCAATATGAGATATTGAGTTCATTTGATTAGAGTGAGTCTACTTGGAGTTTAAGATATAGATTGTACAGAGGATGCCACGGTCTATGCTTCAATTGATCAATCTAGATGTTAAGGATAGAGGGACATTGTCACATATTGTGAGAGTCACAATTAGTAGTCATAATGGTGATGTTGGATCTCAACATTCTTGTAACTTGGATAGCAATGATTTGTTGCTAGATACCGCTCATTGCTTATATTTCTAAATCAGTTTAGGAGCATTGCCAATGTTACAAGAACCTATAGGGTCACACACAAAGGGCAATTAGATGGAGATTAGGTTCATATGATGGACCAAGAGGATTAGGTTCATGTGATGAACCAAATTGGATTAAGAGTAATCCAAATTAAACTAATTGAGTTGGACTCAATTTGATTCAAGGGTTGAATGAGTATAATTTAGATTTGATTCATTGAGTTAATTTAAACTAATGAATAGAGATTCATTAAATTAAATTGACTTGAATCAAAGGTTAGATTTGATCGACCATGGGAGATAAGAGGTTAAGTTTGACTTGACTTGAGAGGGAAGATGAAGGGTCAAGTATGACTTGACCAAATGTCACTTCATGGTGACTTGGTATAGGGCCGGCCAATGATGATGTTCCACATCATTATGGGCACATCATGGTGTGCCACCTCATGAGGAAGGCCAAGAGCTATGGCTCTTGGTATTACATGGATGTTTTTAACCCTCCTTAAGTGGTCGGCCAAAAACTTCAGTGAGGCTAATTGAATTCTTCTTCTTCTTTCTCCTTTCTTCTTCTCTCCCTCTCCTCCATTGCTGAGACCTCCTAAGAGTGCTAGCACACTCTAAGTGGTTCTCTCCACCTTTTTTCCATGTGGATACGTGTAGAGGAGTGTACACTTGACACTCTATGAGATCCGGCAACCTTTTGGACGAGTGGGATAAGCGAAGGGCATCGCTACAAGGGTAATATTCATCCCATGTAGATCTAAGGTAGATCTAGTGTAGATAAACATGTACATAAATTTTATTTATCTTCGCACGGATCCGTGGCCGGCTTCCGAGGTTTCCGCAATGCAAAAAATGTTTTTTGCAGCTTGGAGAGTCTGACAAAGTAAGTAGTAAACAATCACATCAATAGGTGTAAACCATCTCTATGCAATAGGAAAATGATCGTATATAAAAGTATGAGTTATCAACAGTATATAAAAAAAATGGATATACACGATACTAAATAACATGGATAGTAATGAGACTGCATAGATATCACATAGATCATATCTAAGATCAAACAACTAAGTATCAAATTCATGTCCAATAAGGAGTAGAGTCAAAATAATTGAACTAACTGTATAATCAGAACTCATGCATTAAAGTTAAAGGACTAAGGAAGTAAAAAAAATAACTACCCACCTAATCTGAAGAAAGTATTCAGTCTCTACATCTGAAAGTCTATCTCGAGTCAAAATCATACAAATATAAAATACAAAGTATAACTAAATTCTATTGTAAGTTGAGTAGCAGAATTAAATTGATTTATTAATCTTTTGATTAATCCATTAATCCACTTCTAAATGGATTTATTAATTAATCACATTAACAAATTCTCTACTAATTGTTTTGTTAATCAATTAATTGAACTAGTTAGTTACCTAAACAAATTAATCATCCAATTAAACTTAATCAATCATTCTCATTAATTATTCTGATTAATTAATCCATAGTAATCAACTAATTAATTCACCAATTAATTAATGTGTAAACTAATAAATGTTGGGGACCCTTGGAAGCTAGAGGAGGGGGGGGGGGGGGGGGTGAATAGCATCGATTCGTTACGTCGATGGATTTCGTTGCATGCTTGTCTACAATTCGTGTTAGCGCAGCGGAAATAAAGCAAACACAAATATAAACACACAATTACACAATCATATAACGTGGTTTGGAACCGAACGGTTCCTACTCCATGGATAGAGCTCTAAAGAGCTCTAGTGATGCACACACAACCACTAATAAAAAATAACTCCTTCTCGGAACAATATGCAGGTAGAGAAATCTCGTACAATGATTACAAAAGTAATACAATAAAAATATAAGCAAATACAATGGAATGCAAGTAAAGAAAACTTTACAAAGAGCTTTGGATTGCTTGATCTTGGTTGCTTGAAGAATAGCCTTGGAAACCCTGATTTGCAGCAACAAATCACCCCAAAGTAGCTCAAGAACCATGGTTGATTTCCTCCTCCACGAGCTCCATTTAAAGTTGTTGCATGGGCTAGAAATCGCCGATCAGTCGACTGCTCGGGACCATCAGTCGACTGATGCTACTGTTGTCGTGAGACAACGGCTAGATCCATACTGGAAAAATCCAACGGATCCATCATCGGTCGACTGATCATACCCATCAGTCGACTGATGTAACCTTCACTCGACTGCTAACCCCAACAGTCGAGTCTTGACTCCATTTTGTGCCTGATTTCTCGTGCACCATTGGTCGATCACACGATCGCTTGATCGCCGAGCCAAGAATGACTATCTACCTCGATCAGCTGACACTTCGCACCAAACCCTAGTTGACTCACACCAGTCGACTGCCACATGACATCAGTCAACTAATACACCTCAAATATGAGATTTTAGCTCAAGTATGGTTCCCCCATACTTGCTAGACCACCCTTAGCCTAGACCTAAGCCTTCTAGCCACCTCCGTCAGCCTCACGCCTCTCGGATCCCTCCAAGTCATCCATGACTTGTTTATCCATGCGCTAGCCTTCAGGTGATTCCTTCGGCTACGAACCAAGTAAAACTCTTGTGTCTATTGTCTCTTTTATTTTTTTGTTTATCTTTCCGCTGCATATAAGTTTTTTTTAAAATGAATTCGTACGAAAAATTTCTATCGCTATTCACCCCCCCCTCTAGCGATCCGATCGATCCAATAATTGGTATCAGAGCTGGGGGTTGCTAAGATTTGGTGAAACCACCAATCTAGCCATTTTTACAGATTTATTTTTCTTTTATTTCTGTTTTTTTATTTATTTCGCTTTGTTAAGTTTTTCTCCCGCACTACTAATCCAAGACGCGAGTCTTGGTACTTGTTTTTGTGTTTTTGTCGTGGCTAGTTTCTTCGTCTTCGTCTCTTTGTGTCTTTTGTTCTAATGGCCCATCTCGAGGGTTTTAGCACCGTCCGACCTCCGTTTTACAACGGAGATGACTTCCGTTATTGGAAGGGTCGGATGGAATGCTTTCTCAAAACCCAAATCGAGATGTGGATCATAATCCAAACGGGTTTCACACTTCTGACTAATGAAGTGGGTGACTCCTTGGATTATGATCAATGGACCATTGCGACAAAACGACAAGTCGAAGACGACACCAAGGCAACACAAATCCTCCAATGCGGCCTATCCAAGGAGGAGCTAAATCGCGTCGGCCCCTTCATAAGCGCAAAAGATCTTTGGACAAAACTAGTTGAGCTACACGAAGGGACCGATGAAGCCAAGGTATGTAAGCGTGATCTTCTTTTCAATAAACTATATAACCTAAAAATGCAGGAACACGAGTCCGCAACACAAATCCACGGCCGTGTCTAAGACATAGTCAACAACCTACATGCAATCGGGCAAAAGGTCGAAAACCGCGACCTTATAAGGTATGTTATAAACTCTTTTCCGAGGACTACCTTGTGGGCATCCATGGTCGACGCCTACAAGGTCTCCAAGGATCTTTCTAAAATTAGGTTAGATGAACTCTTTTCTGATTTCAAATTACATGAGCAGTCCAACTCAGAACCCGAGAGGGGTATAGCCTTGTTTGCAGGTTCAAAGAAGAAGAAAATCGCAAGCAAGCCACCACCAACTGAGGAGGAAGACGAGTCCGAAGAAGAAGTTGACCCGGAGTTGACTGCCGAACTAATGAACCTAGCCCGAAGGATAGCCAAGGGACGAAAGCGAACCATGACTCAACCCAACCAAGGTAAGCCTAAAAGTTCTAATATTAGGTGTTATGAGTGTAATAGGTTTGGACATATCAAGTCCGAGTGCCCCAAGCTCAACCACCAAGCACCTAAGCACAAGAAGGCCCTCAACGCGACATGGGAAGAAGTGTCATCCGAAGAAGACGAAGACCACGTCTTCATGGCGAAATCGATTGAGTCAGACACGGAGACCGAACCTGAACTTGAGTCAGAACCTGAGGATGACTCGGACTACGAAGCTACCTTCAAGTCAAGCCACGGATACGCATCCGGTTCAAAAGATACCCTTAAAGTGAGTCAAACTTTATTTAATACTTTACATAATACGGTTAGGTTTTTGTCTAGGAAATTAGTTAAGTTCGAGTCCAAGGTCGAGACCCTGGTTGAGGAGGTCAAACTCCTCAAACACAAGGTCTCCCTAACCTCTTCGACTAGTCAAGTTCGAGAAGAGGACCCAACTCGAGCTGAAAAGCTCGAAGTTGAGAACTCTCTCTTGAAAAGTCAAGTTGAAGATCTTAGGAACACGTTGGAAAGGTTTACTTCGGGATCCAAAGGACTTGACCTCCTACTTGGATCTCAAAGGGCCGTGTACAACAAGGCTGGACTAGGGTTTAACTCTAACACGACTAATAGGTCGTATATGTCGATTGTAAGTCGACATAGGAAACATGTCCAAGCATGGGTCCCTAAGAACTTTTTGATTTCAACTCTAGGATCCAACCCGTACTGGGTTCCCAAGGACCAAATCCACTATGTGGATAGACCGAACCGATTCAACGGTCTAGGGGGAGCCAGTACAAAACATGTTTGTGCTTTAACTTAGAAATTGCATGCTTAGAATTTTTTTTAAAACTTGTGAACTCACTTAGAACACGTACATAACCAACTAAAATCCTTCGAAAAGATTGAGCCTCGGGGAGCCTCTTTTCAAAAATAACCAGTTAGACTAGGAAATAGTCTGAGGTGAGTCAAGTCATCATTTTCTTGAAAATGGCTTTGTCTAAGGAAGTGGTCGATAATCCGATAAAAGAAGGCCCCTGTGCCTCGCCACGACCTGGAAGCCATGATCTTGAAAAGGTAAACTTGACAAGCCTAGGGTCAAATCCAAATCTAACATAAAATTACTTGAATCTAAATGCACTTAATCAACTTAATTGGAAGTCATCTCACAAAAAACACATAAGTATAACATGTTTGATCATATAGACACAGGTGAGATGACCTAGGTTTAACAACTTACAACCAATTTTTTTTTTTAAAAAAAAAATCTAACATCCAATCCAACCACCTTGTGTGTAGGATCAATGGATGTTGGACAGCGGTTGCTCCCGACACATGACCGGGGATCAACTCAAATTCACGAAGCTTCGATTCAAACGACAAGGATCGATAGCCTTTGGGAATAACGGCAAGCTCAAAATCATCGGATCTGGTGATATCGAGCTTAACTCGAATTTTGTTATTAAAAATGTATTACTTGTAGAGAATTTTGAATATAACCTGCTTAGCGTAAGCCAATTATGTGACAATAACTATAAGGTCGTATTTTTAGAAAATGAATGTGTAATTAAAACAAATAAAATAGCTAAAACAATATTCAAAGGAACTAGGACAAATAACATTTATACAATTAACTTAATCAAATCCTCAGCCAAATGTCTTATGACACAGGAAGAGGAATCATGGTTGTGGCACCGACGACTCGGTCACTCGCACCCAAGACTCGTCCACAAGATGAGTCAGAGTGGCTTAGTCAGAGGCTTACCCAACCTCAACAATTTGGTTAATAAAATCTGTAATGCTTGTCAACAAGGAAAACAACCTAGGACACAACACAAATTAACTAACCAAGAACGAACCTCAAGTGTACTTGAGTTCCTGCATATGGATCTATTCGATTCACATGGAGCCAAGTCACTCAATAGAAGTCAATATTGCTTAGTCATAATTGACGACTACTCCAGGTTTACCTGGGTCAGGTTCATCAAACATAAAAATGATACCCTAGATCAATAATCAATCTATTCAAATTAATCGAGAATCAAAAAAACCTTAAGGTTAAAAGACTTAGAAGCGATCATGGTGGTGAATTCGAAAATCAAAGGTTCACCGACTTCTGTAACCTAAACGGATACCACCATGAATTCTCTTGCCCTAGGACCCCTCAACAAAATGGCCTAGTGGAGCGGAAAAACCAAACTCTACAAGAAGCCGCTAGGACCATGTTGAACGAATATGACCTACCTGATAGGTTTTGGGCGGATTATAGCACGGCTTGCTATGTCCTTATAGTAAAGAGGCACCTTAAGACCTCGTACGAGATTTATCACAATAAAGTACCCAACATCAAGTACTTTAGGGTATTTGGATGTAAAGTACATATCTTAAACACTAAGAACCACCTAGGGAAATTCAAATCCAAAACCTCCACCGGAATCTTCTTAGGATACTCAACCACGAGTAGGGCCTATAGGGTATATAACCACGATACCTTTAAAGTCGAAGAGACGATTAATGTAGTGTTCGATGAAGTACCCGAACCTACAAAACCCTTAATGACCCCAAGTGTTGAGCCCACTGATACCAAACTCGTCTCCGACCCTGAGATCGAGTCTAATCCACATCAACCAACTTCTCTTGTCGACCAAGTGACAAGTGATCCGAGTCAAACTAGTGTTCAACCAAGTCACCCCATTGATCAAGCATTAGGTGACACAAACCCAACCCAATCTAGGATTCAGACTAACCACCCTATCGATCAAGTGATAGGAGATCCTAATCTAGGAGTTCGAACTAGAGCATCCTATAGGAACCTTAGTCAAATTTCCTTAATTTCAAAGATAGAACCCAAATCAATTGAACAAGCTCTTCTTGATCCCGATTGGATTATTGCAATGCAAGAAGAGATAGCTCAATTTACTAGGAATGAAGTGTGGGAATTAGTACCACCACCTAAAGACAAAACGATAATTGGAACAAGGTGGGTGTTTCGAAATAAGCTTTATGATAAAGGTGAAGTAGTTAGAAACAAGGCTAGGTTAGTCGCCAAAGGGTTTAGTCAAGTCGAAGGCTTAGATTACGACGAAACCTATGCCCCAGTAGCTAGACTCGAATCCATTAGAATGTTGCTAGCTTATGTCGCACATCGAGGATTTAAGCTGTTTCAAATGGATGTTAAGTCGGCATTCCTAAATGGATACATTAAAGAAGAAGTTTATGTTAGCCAACCCCCCAGATTTGAAAATCTAGATAAACCCGACCATGTTCTAAAACTTAAGAAAGCTCTCTATGGACTTAAACAAGCTCCTCGAGCTTGGTACGAGAGACTTTCAATCCATCTTAAGTCAAAAGGATTTAACCAAGGCTTAGTTGACCCAACTCTCTTCGTAAAAACCTTAGGTAAAGAAATATTCATAGCTCAAATTTACGTAGACGATATAATTTTTGGAACCTCTAACTCAGCCTTACTAAACGAGTTCGTTTCACTCATGGAAAGTGAGTTCGAAATGAACTTGGTAGGCGAGTTAAGTTTCTTTTTAGGTCTACAAATTAAACAAACTAAGGATGGTATATACCTATATCAACAAAAATACACTAAGGAGTTAATTAAAAGATTTGGAATGCAAGATGCTAAGATAATAAACACCCCAATGGCGATTAATGTTAACATAGGAGAAGACCTAGAAAGTAAGTCCATTGACTTAAAGTACTATAGGAGCGCGATAGGAAGTCTCCTATACTTAACTGCGAGTCGACCCGACATCCTATTCGCGATGAAGTATGTGCGCCGTGTTTCAAACTCCTGTGCTAAGAGTCTCACCTAACCCTAGTTAAGCGTATCCTTAGATATCTTAAGGGTACACTTAATGTCGGTATTTGGTATCCTAGATCTCTCGAGTTCGAACTAACCGGCTACTCGATTCGGACTATGCGGTAGTAAGCTCGATAGAAAGAGTACGAGTGGTTGTTGTCAACTTCTCGGCTCAGTCTAGTGAGTTGGTGCGATGGAAGCAACACTGTGTTGCTTTATCTACCACCGAAGTCGAATATATCGCGATGGGTGAGTGTGTCACGCAGCTTCTTTGGATGAAGCACACTCTCCGCGAGTTTAAGTTAGACTTTACGAATACTAAACTTCACGTAGATAACATTAGTTCAATTAATCTTACAAAGAATCCGATATGCCACTCTAGGACCAAACATATAGAGGTCAAACACCATTTCATTCGAGAACATGTGGCCAACGGAGCCATACAACTCGAATACGTCGAATCGAAGTCTAACTTGGCAGACATATTTACTAAACCCCTACCCGAAGCCGAATTTAGTCTATTAAGATGAAAATTGGGCATGTGCGTAATAGAATAGGTACTTGCAAATTATATGTTCTTACTACTATCTCTTTAATTTCATTTTTATGGAACTAGTATAGGATATACCTGAGATATCATGCACCTATAGATTTAAGGAGCTAATACATCTCACAACACATAGGACTAATGTGTTTGTGTACTTAGCCACTTAGATGGGCGTGAGATGTTAGGACCTTACTCCTGGTTCCAGATGTAGAGCTAGTGCATCGCTATGAACCACGGAGTATAATCATACATACTAACCAACTCTGACCAGGACTGGTTGATCTTTCATATCAATCAAGCCAAATATGAGTCGAACATTTTATAGATGAACTTATTTTCAGGATATTATTTTCAAAATAATGTGGAACATGCTTGGACTCTAAAATTAAAACTTATGTTTTTATTCCACACACCCTCACTCTTTTCGATATATGACAAAAGGGGGAGAAAAAGGCCAAAGTTAAGGGATCATTACTTAACTTTTAGTTAACTTGAAAAAGGCCAAAGTTAAGGGATCATTACTTAACTTTTAGTTAACTTGTTCAAAAAGTAATTTATTTAACTTTAAGTTAACTTGTCAACAAAATGGAAGTAAAGGCCAAGGTTAAGAAGTCAATTTTTTGATTTCTTAACTTAAAAAATTATTTTAAACCCTATGGCCAATATTAAGTGATTTCGGTTACTTAATTCTTTTTTAGTAGCAAATATCAAGGGGGAGAGTTAAAACTCTTTCTCAAGTACTCACCCTCGGTCAAGGGAGAGGATTCACCCTCGGTTAAGGGGGAGGATTTCTCAAGGGGGAGCACTTGAAAAAGAGTTTTTATATACTCCTGCACATTCATGCATATCTCTTACTCAGTTTACTTAATGCACTTAATTTATTAACTTTGTATGTGGGTTTGCCATAAATCAAAAAGGGGGAGATTGTTGGTGCAGTAGGCACCTAAGTCGAACATGGGTTTTGATTATAGCAAACGATACAAAGTTAAGCTCATATCGTTATCTCACGAGCTGAATCGAGTGTGCAGAAGATTGATATAGCTGGAGCTGAAGGCTAGCGACACCCGGAGGAAGCCGCGGTGGTTGGGCGACACTCGAGTGACTTCGGAGGGAGCAGAAGGAATTGAGTGGAAGGCCGGAAGCAAAAGCAACACGTAAGTATCGAGGTAAGCTCGTGTGTGCGAGCGTAAGTGAGGTCGTATCCTCCTTACGGGGATGATCTTAAGCATAGATTCGACCAGAGACATCCCATCGATGGTCCAGGTCGAGATCGGACGATCAAAGGCCGTCGAAATAATGTTTTCTTTGAGCTAACTTTACCCTGCAGCTAGCATCATCATTGCCCGGCGGAGGACTCGATCACGCCAAATTCGAAGTCAAGACTGATCGATGTCGCCATCGGTCGATATGATGGCCATCAGTCGACTGATGGTCAATGATCAGGTTCGAGGAGTCAAGGCTTATCACCCCATTTCAAGGAGATTGGTGCTCAATTTTGATTGGCTAGGGTTCCTCTCGAAAAGGGGCTCAAAGGCTATAAAAGGAGGGCTTGTCTTAGGGTTTTTAATCAATTAAAAAGCTTCCAAGTGCTTTCGATACGCTCCAACTCTCCGACATCCCTACGATGAAGCGATGCCGAGATGACGACTAGAGCTTCAACCTCTATCCTTTGAAGTCGTCGGTAACGAAAGTTTGAATCATATTTCAGTTTATAAGTTGTTCTTATTTCGAGCTTTAAATTATATCAAGGAGAGGGGGAGTGTCCCTCTACCTTGAGCTTTTATCATCTTTGTGTATCCAACGAGGAGGAGTTTTTTTTAGTAGTTTGCCCTCCGTACGTGGTCAAGGACCACTAGGGCCTTGGAGTAGTAGCCTTCGGCTACGAACCAAGTAAAACTCTTGTGTCTATTGTCTCTTTTATTTTTTTGTTTATCTTTCCGCTGCATATAAGTTTTTTTTAAAACGAATTCATACGAAAAATTTCTATCGCTATTCACCCCCCCCCCTCTAGCGATCCAATCGATCCAACACTGTTAGCATGACAAAGCCGATGAAAACACTCCAAGGCTAGGGCCGAGAGTGAGGAGTCGAACTAAGGGCTTAAGGCTGATGGAAGTGACTATTGATGCAATCAACCCAGATCACAATTGACCTGACTCAAGTTTGACTCGAGTAGTATTTTGATATTTGACAATGGTTTGACCATTGTTTGACAATGGTTTGAAGAAATTATTGGAGCAATTGCCCTAGGTCATGATTGATCGGACTCGAGTAGTATTGTGGGTTGACTATATGGTTGACATGGGGTTGACCATATGATGAAGAAGTCCAAGTGGGACACTTGGCATGGAAAGTCCAAGTCTTGTGTACTTAGCATTGGAAAGTCCAAGTCTTGTGTACTTGGCATGGAAAGTCCAAGCATGAGTCTTGGCAATGGAAAGTCCAACATAGAGTTGGCAAGGAAAGTCCAAGCATGGATCTTGGCAAGGAAAGTCCAAGCATGGGTCTTGGTATTTGGAAAGTCCAACATGGAGTTGACAAGGGAAGTCCAAGGGTGTGATATTGGTAGTGTAAAGTCCAAGTGGTAGTCTTGGCAGCATAGGTCCAATGTTTGGTGGCGTAAAATCAGAGCGTGTGTCTTGGAAGTGTAAGCCCAAATGTACCTTGGCGGTGTAGACCCGGTTAGCATGACAATAACCGATGGAAGCACTTGAAGGTTAATGTATGGATGAATGAGTCATGGATGACTTGGAGGGATTCGATAGGTGTGAGGCTGATAGAGGTGGCTAGAAGGTTTAGGTCTAGGCTAAGGGTGATCTAGTAAGTATGAGGGCATCATACTTGAGTTAAACCTCATGTTTGAGATTATCAGTCAACTGGAGTTCTGGACCAGTCGACTGGTCAAGTATTTTGACACTTGGCAGTCGAGTTGACTCTGATCAGTCGATTGGAATTATGACCAGTCGACTGGTAGGGAGTCGACTAACGCTTGACTGCGACCGCGTGGCCTCAGCAATTGATTGTCAGCTTTGGGCAGTCAACTGGCCTTGAGTAGTCGACTGCCATGGAGGGCAGTTGACTATTGGTTGAGTTCATGGGCACAAAAAGTTCTGTAGTCGACTGGCCAATCGACTAACAGAGCAGTCGATTACTAGGGTTTGGCAGTCGACTGGGAGGCTATTCGTTGGAGTTTTTCCAGCATGGATTAAGCCTTTGTGAGACAACGGTTATAGGATCAGTCGACTGCTAGGTATGGGCAGTCGACTGCTAGGTGAAATCTAGCCCGAGTTACAGCTTTACAAGGAGCTCGAAGAGGAGGATTTTGGCTATGGTTCTTGGGGTGATTTGAGGTGATTTGCTAGTGCAATTCAGGGTCTTCAAGTGCAGTCCAAGCAACCAAACAAGTAAGCATTCAAAGCATTCTTTGTAAAGTTTTCTTTAATTGCATTTTATTGTATTTGCTTGTATCTCTTGTATTATTTTTGTAATTATTTTTATGAGGTTTCTCCGCCTCCGGATTGTTCTGAGAAGGAGTATTTATTAGTGGTGTGTGTTAGTAATAAGCCCTAGAGTCAATTATGTGATGATTGACTAGGGACTTTTTGTATCATATTCTATTAATAATAAAGACAAAGTTTAGTTATTATATTTACTTCATCCTTGTGTCAGCTGAATAAATATAATAATGCTCTAGAAAGTAGGTTTTTATCTGCAACATATCAATTGGTAGAATTGATTATGAGAAGCTATGGAGAATACTATTCTTAAATATTCCTAGTCAAGTATTAATATACAAGGGCAATATTAATGCATTAGACTAGCATGTAAGTCAATTGATGATTTGATCTCATAGGTCATGGATATGTGATATCACATTAACACATGGGTATATATTAGATTTTTTTTTTTGATGAAGGTAAATATATATATCATCAAATAGCACCATCATACATGATCCAAGGAGTCTACACATGTCATATCCGACGAAGTGTCCGATCTATGTAGACATCTAGGGTAGAAAGTACATGTGCTCTCAAGAGTACCATAACACTCACTGTATCAAAACCCTCCTACACACTGCGGTTAGTCCTCCCTCTCTCATCATACTACAGTAGATAGAAGTATGACCGTATCCTGTGGCAATCTCTCATCATGTATCTGGATGCACCCACTCCTGATGCAGTCCCTACCGGGCCTGGTCCTATGAGCCGGACCATACATCCTATCTGAGTCACCTGTCCTCCATCCTCTATCTGCATTATCTCAAGTGTCGTACACCCACTTTTAGCTAGTGGTCAGCTGTCAACGGATTTGCAGAGTCTTTACCGCGAGTTGTTTGCTGTGGACTAGATAGACCATTGCGGTGGATCTATTCACCTAACAGGCTTATTGGCCAAGCCTCAGCCAAAAAAATGGATTTGGCATGTCTTTACCGTGAGCCATTTGCTGCGGACTAGATAGGCCATTCCGATGGGCTTATTCACCAGCACGACTTTTAGGCAAAACCGCAGCCATAAACGGATTTGACTAGTCTTTACCGTGAGCCGTTTGCTGCGGACTAGATAGATCTTTATGGTGGATCTATTCACCCTCAAAATACGCCTTATGCAAAAACCAATCTGTTTTCTATTTTTTTTTTAGGTTTAAGATCAATACATTATAGGCCACAACGAACACATCTATACAAAGCCAGCCTGCCACTTCCGCATTTTTTTTAAGAGGTTTGAGATCAAATAGGCCACCACAGCACATCCATTCAAAGACCGCCTGCTACTTCCACATTTTTTTTTTACATTACATGGGGTACCTCAAGGGCTCTATATACATGTATCTGTATCCTCCTAAATATCCTCTCCTCGTCAAATCGGGAATCTTCAAATCTGATCTCATTCCTAGCCCTCCAAACAAAATGTACCATCGATCCTAGGGCCAGATGTTGTGCTCTCATGCAGATTGAGTCCCTCCGATAATGCAGTCTGAAGATGCATAGTGCTCGTCTGTACGTGCTCATCTCTGGTCTCATCTGCAGCCACCCCCTCACCCATCCCCACAATTGTCTGATAACCTGGCATCTTAAAAATACGTGGGTCTGCGTCTCCTCCTCCAGCCTGCAAAAGGCACATCTCCTATTCTCTATGTAGGTCTGTCGGTCTCTAGTGGCCAACCTCCCATTTGCCAATAGCCACAGCGTGAACTGGTGGCTTGGCTGAATGTCCTTCTGCCATACAGTCCTGGTCCATGCTCTCATCGGCCGGTGCTCTCTGAAATGATCATATGCCTGCCCTGTTGGTGCAGTAGGCACCTAAGTCGAACCTGAGTTTTGATTATAGCAAACGATACAAAGTTAAGCTCATGTCGTTATCTCACGAGCTGAATCAAGTGTGCAGAAGATTGTTATAGCTGGAGCTAAAGGCTAGCGACACCCGGAGGAAGCCGCGATGGTCGGGCGACACCGGGATGACTTCGGAGGGAGCCAAAGGAATCAGGTGGAGACGGAAAGCAAGGTTTCAAAGGTAAATGTTGAGGTAAGCTCGTGTGAGTGAGCGTAAGTAAGGTCGAGTCCTCCATACGGGGACATCCTTAGGCGACGATCCGACCAAGACTTCCCATGGAAGGTCTATGTTAAGATCGGATGGCAAGTGGCCGTCGAATTCACTTATATTTCGAGCTAACTCTTTATTACAGTCGAAAAGTCTAAAAATCAGTTCAACCGGCTAAAAATCAGTTCAACTGCTAAGCCATCAGTTCAACTGGCCAAGGATCAGTTCAACTGCTGAGCCATCAGTTCAACTGGCCAAGAAATCAGTTCAACCGATGGTCAAAAATCAGCCTCGAGGAGTCAAGCTTTATCACCATTTTTCAAGGAGTTTTGTGCCCAATTCCTATTGGTTGAAGACCCATTCGATGAGGGGCTTAAAGGCTATAAAGGAAGTCCCTAGGGTTTCTTCATCAATTCTAAGCCTCCAAAAGCCTCCGTAGAGCTACAACTTCTCCGACAACGAAGTGCTTCTTCTCCGACGTCTAGGTTTATTTGTTTTCATTTTATTACGTCGGTTAGAGTTTTATTTCAGTTTAGTACTTTCATTTTTGGAGCTTTTATCGTAACGAGGAGAGGGGGAGTGTCCCTCTACCTCAAGCTTTGTGCTTTACTTGTATCGATTAAACTCCTACCTCTAAAGGGGAGGAGTTCTTTAGTGTTTTTGCCCTCCGTACGTGGTCGAGGACCGCTAGGGCCTTGGAGTAGTAGCCGAAGGCTACGAACCAAGTAAAACTCCTTTGTCTCTTTTTACTTTACATTTACATTTCCGCTGCAATTAATTATCTCTCGAGTTTTAACGAACGAAAAGAAAAGAAAAAGTTTTATCGCTATTCACCTCTAGCGATCCGCTGATCCAACAATTGGTATCAGAGCCGGGGGTTGCTAAGATTTGGTGAAACCACCAATCTAGCCATTTTACAGATTTTTTTCTTTTTAATTCTGTTTATTTCAGATTTATTTCGCTTTGTTATTTTTTCTCCCGCACTACTAATCCAAGACGCGAGTCTTGGTACTTTTTTTTTTGTCGTTGCTAGTTTCTTCGTCTTCGTCTCCTTGTGTCTTTTGTTCTAATGGCCCATCTCGAGGGTTTTAGCACTGTCCGACCTCCATTTTACAACGGAGATGACTTCCGTTATTGGAAGGGTCAGATGGAATGCTTTCTCAAAACCCAAATCGAGATGTGGATCATAATCCAAACGGGTTTCACACTTCCGACTAATGAAGTGGGTGACTCCTTGGATTATGATCAATGGACCAATGCGACAAAATGACAAGTCGAAGCTGATGCCAAGGCAACACAAATCCTCCAATGCAGCTTATCCAAGGAAGAGCTAAATCGCGTCGGCCCCTTCATAAGCGCAAAGGACCTTTGGACAAAACTAGTGGAGCTACACGAAGGGACCGATGGAGCCAAGGTATGTAAGCGTGATCTTCTATTCAATAAACTATATAACCTAAAAATGCAGGAACACGAGTCCGCGACGCAACTTCACGCCCGAGTCCAGGACATAGTCAACAACCTATACGCAATCGGGCAAAAGGTCAAAAATCGCGATCTTATAAGGTATGTCCTAAACTCCTTTCCAAAGACTACCTTGTGGGCATCCATGGTCGATGCCTACAAGGTCTCCAAGGATCTTTCTAAACTTAGATTAGATGAACTTTTTTTTTATTTTGAACTTCATGAGCAGTCTAATTCAGAACCCGAGAAAGGTATAGCTTTATTTGTAGGTTCAAAAGAAGAAAACCGCTAGCAAGCCACCTCCGAAGGAAGAAGAGGATGAGTCGGATTCGGAGGTCGACTCGGAAATGGAAGCCGAACTAGTTAACCTAGTTCGGAGGATAGTCAAGGGCCGAAAACCAGCCGTCACTCGACCCAACGAAGGTAAGCCTAAAAGTTCAAACATAAGATGTTATGAATGCAACAGGTTTGGACACATTAAGTCCGAATGCCCAAAACTCAAGAGCAAGGCACCAAAATACAAAAAGGCACTCAACGCTACTTGGGAAGAAGCTTCCGAGGAAGAAGACAACGATCGAGTCCTTATGGCTAAACCGGTGGAATTGGAGATGGAGTCGGAACCGAAACTTGAATCGGAAACCGAAGATGAGTCGGACTGCGAAGCACTATTCAAGACAAGCCACGGATATGCATCCGGTTCAAAAGATAAACTCAAGGTAAGTCACTCTGTTATTACCACACTTTATAGTGCAATTAAGTTTTTAAATAGAAAGTTAGCTAAGTCCGAGTCCAAGGTTGAGACCCTGGTTGAGGAAGTTAAACTCCTTAAACACGAGGTCTCACTAACCTCTTCGACTAGTCGAGTTCAAGAGAAGGACTCAACTCGGGTTGAAAAACTCGAAGTTGAGAACTCACTCTTGAAAAGTCAAGTCGAAGATCTTAGGAATACGTTGGAAAGGTTTACTTTGGGTTCCAAAGGACTTGACCTCCTACTTGGATCGCAAAGGGCCGTGTACAACAAGGCCGGGCTAGGGTTTAGCTCAAACACGACTAATAAGTCGTATATGTCAATCGTAAGTAGACATAAAAAATGTGTCCAAGCATGGGTCCCTAAGACCACCTTAATTTCAAACTTAGGATCAAACCAGTACTGGGTTCCCGAGGACCAAATCCACTATGTGGAGAGACCGAATCGATTCAACGGTCCAGGGGGAGCTAGTACGAAATTTGTTTGTGTTTTAACTTAGAAATTGCATGCTTAGGTTTTTATTTTTCTTTTTAGAATGGTTAGATAGGACTATAACTCGTCAATACTTGATAACATAGTACCAGGATGCGGCGAGATGATAGTACGCTAGAAAAGCGGAGTCTTGTGTATTTGGGCTAGATAAGGCGTATCTAGTTCGGTGCACTTGACTGAGCGGAACTAGCTGAAGCTACCTCGCCGTATCCTAGACTAGTTAGACCAGGAAGTGGTCTTAGGTGAGTCAAGTCTCTATTTTCTTGAAAATGGCTTTGTCTAAGAAAGTGGTCATTGTTCCGATCAAAGAAGGCCTCTGTGCCTCGCCACGACCTGAAAGCCATGATCTTGAAAAGGTGACTTGATGAGCCTAAGGTCAAATCCGAATCTAACACAAGGTTGACAAGTGTTTAAGTCATTAAATTTAATTCAACTAAAATTGAAAGTCATCTCACAAGAACATATAGGATTAACATGTTTGATCATGTAGACATGGGTGAGATGATTTAGGTTAATAATTTTCAACCAATTTTTAATAAATCCAATATCCAATCCAACTACCTTGCGTGTAGGATCAATGGATGTTGGGCGGTTGGTTACTCGACACATGACCGGATCGACTCAAGTTTTGAAGCTTGATTCAAGCGACAGGATCGGTAGCCTTCGGAAATAACGACAAGCTCAAAATCATCGGATCAGGTGATATTGAGCTTAACTCAAATTTTGTCATTCAAAACGTTTTATTAGTAGAAAATTTTCAATATAATCTTCTCAGTGTAAGCCAATTGTGTGATAATAACTATAAGGTCATATTTCTAGAAAACGAATGCGTAATTAATACAAACGAAACCTCTAAAACAATTCTTAAGGGAACTAGAAATAACAACATTTACACTATTAACTTAACTAACTCCTCAACTAAGTGTCTTATGACACGACAAGAGGAATCATAGTTGTGGCACACGACTCTCGTCACTCACACCCAAGACTCATCCACAAGATGAGTCACAGTGACTTAGTTAGAGGTTTGCCTAACCTCAATAACTTGGATAATAAAATATGTAATGCTTGTCAACAAGGTAAACAATCTAGGACACAACATCAACTAACTAGTCAAGAACGAACCAAAAGTGTGCTTGAGCTCCTATACATGGATCTATTTGATTCACACGGAGCTAAGTCACTTAACGGAAGTAAATTCTGCTTAGTCATAATTGATGACTATTCTAGATTTACTTGGGTTAGGTTCATCAAACACAAAAGTGATACCCTAGATCAATTAATCAATCTATTTAAATTAATAGAAAATCAAAAAAGCATTAAAATCAAAAGACTTAGGACTGATCATGGTGGTGAATTCGAAAACCATAGGTTTCTGTTGTAACCTAAATGGATACCACCACGAGTTCTCTTGCCCTAGAACTCCACAACAAAATGGCCTAGTAGAACGCAAAAATAGAACCTTACAAGAAGCCGCTAGGACAATGTTAAATGAGTATAACCTACCCGATAGGTTTTGGGCGGAAGCCGTGAGTACAACATGCTATGTCCAAAATAGAATCCTTATGGTAAAGAGGCACCTTAAGACCTCATACGAGATTTATCACGATAAAATACCTAACATCAAGTACTTTAGGGTATTTGGGTGTAAGGTACATATCCTAAACACTAAGGATTACCTAGGGAAATTTACATCGAAAACCACGACCGGAATCTTTCTAGGATACTCGACTACAAGCAGAGCTTATAGAGTATATAACCACGACACCCTTAGAGTCGAGGAGACTATCAATGTAGTATTTGATGAAGGACACGAACCTACAAAAACCCCGGCAACCCCAATTAGCGAACCGACTCATACTAGACCTAACTCTGATCCGGAGATCAGGTCTAGTGTTAATCCTAACCTAAGTCAACCAAGTCACTCTATCGACCAAGTGATAGATGACTCAAACCAAACTAGAACTCAAACGAGTCATCCTATGGATCAAGTTGTAGACTCAAACCCAAATCCAACTAGGACTCAAACGAATCATCCTATCGACCAAGTGATAGGTGATCCAAGTCTAGGAGTTCGAACTAGAGCCTCATACAGAAACCTTAGTCAAATATCTTTGATTTCTAAAATTGAACCCAAAACTATTGACCAAGATCTTCTTGATCCCGATTGGATTATCGCAATGCAAGAAGAGTTGACTCAATTCACTAGGAACGAAGTATGGGAATTAGTACCACCACCTAAAGATAAAACAATCATTGGAACAAGGTGGGTGTTTAGAAATAAAATTGATGATAGAGGTGAAGTAGTTAGAAATAAAGCTAGACTAGTTGGTAAAGGGTTTAGTCAAGTCGAAGGTTTAGATTACGACGAGACCTATGCCCCAGTAGCTAGATTAGAGTCCATTCGAATGCTATTAGCATATGCAGCACATCGAGGATTTAAGTTGTTTCAAATGGATGTGAAATCTGCATTCTTAAATGGATACATTAAAGAAGAAGTTTATGTTAGTCAACCCCCCGGTTTCGAAAGTTTAGACAAACCCGATCATGTCCTTAGGTTAAAGAAAGCTCTTTATGGACTTAAACAAGCTCCTCGAGCTTGGTACGAGAGACTTTCGATTTATCTTAAGTCCAAAGGCTTTAACCAAGGTGTAGTTGACCCAACCCTTTTCGTAAAAACCTTAGGTAAAGACATATTCATAGCCCAAATCTACGTAGATGATATTATTTTCAGAACCACCAACTCAATCCTACTAAATGAGTTCATTTCACTTATGGAAAGTGAATTTGAAATGAATTTAGTAGGTGAGTTAAGTTTCTTTTTAGGTCTACAAATTAAACAAACTAAAGATGGAATATGTAAGGGATCGTTTGAAAGCTAGAGGGGGGGTGAATAGCTCTTTTCGTTTCTACAAAAGTAATTAGCGGAAGCAAACACAAGTAATATATGTAAAAACGAAAACCAATGCTAACAAAGCCTTTACGTGGTTCGGAGATAACGCTCCTACTCCACGGCGATCCTTAAGGTGGATCAACCCAAGCAATTTCACTATGAAGCTTTCTCTTTACAAAGACCTCCTCTTCTTACAAAAGATGATAATGAAGATTTGAGAGGAGAAAGGAGATTAATACACTTAGAAAGCTTGGAAAACTTGTAGGAGCTTAGAAGAAAGATCAGAATATAAGCATTAGGCTCTTCTTGCTCCCCTTGGGCTCTTTTTATAGGAAAGAGCCTCTTTTTCCCGTTGGAGGTCTATCGATCGATGACTTACATCGATCACCGCCCGATTCTAAGCCACGAGCAGTTGTAGGATTTGCCGCCGTCGTCGCCATAGCGGAAGACTATCGATCGGCCCGCCGATGGCGATTCGGCGAATCTTGCTACTAGCCGTGGCGATCGGCTCACGAATGTTATGTGATCGGCGCCAATAATGGCGATCAGCCCGGCTTGTAGGGCGATCAGTCGAATCGTATCACCGGTTCGGCAGGATAACCCCGATCGTGATGCACCTTCCAAACTCTAATGCTATATTTTAAGGGCCAGTTCGACTGACACCATGTTCCAGTCGACTGGCACACTCCAAGTATGACTAATTCATACTTGAAAACATAACCTAAGCCTAGACTTAACCTTCTAGCTTCTCCATCAGCCTTGCGCCTCTAGGATTTCTCTCTGAGTCCACGACTCCATCCATGCGCTTGCCTTCAAAAGCTTCCTCGGTTTTCATGCTTTAGGTTTCTTCTTTTGCAAATGCGCTTGGACTTTATGCGCCAAGACTACATGCTTGGACTTATGCCAAGACTTTCCTTTGGTCTTCCTTTTCCAAGGATCGCTTGGACTTCTAGACTACATGCTTGGACTTATGCTGCCAAGACCTTTCCTTGACTTCTCTTTGCCAAGATCACACTTGGACTTGTCTTTTACCAAGTCTTCATACTTGGATTTTCCTGTCACTTAAACATGTATACAATTAGATCACAAAACATTGCCTAACTTAGATGATTATCCAAACATCAAAATATATATAAATGCTTGGGGCATTGTTGCACCAACAATCTCCCCCTTTTTGATGTTTGGCAATTATTTAAGTTAGATCTTCTTTACATAAACATATTTCAATATGAATTCTAACTTCAATGTCCCTTCTCCCCCTTTGACATACAACAAAAAGGGAAGAGGTTATTCAATAAGTGCAGGAAAGAACTATAATTAACACATCTTGAACAAAGGTATAAAATTGATATGAAGCTCCCCCTAAATCCAAGACATGTTTCATGATAAACAAAACATAAGCAATAGGCAAATATGTCCTAGTCTTGCACCAACAATTATATAAATAAGGGATGTAGCTCCCCCTAAACCAGTGCACCAAGAAAATCCGCCTTTCCATACAAGGTATCATATATATACTGTGGAAATTGTATAATGTCAAAATTGAACCTTTTAACCGATGAAAAAACCGCTTTTCATTCCAAAGCAGTGACGACAGGTTATTGGAATAAGCGTGATCAGCTGCGACCATGGCGATCGGCTCAATATGACGATCGTGATATCGAGAACAAATCTGAATTTGAGTTTTGATCAAGGTTTGAGAATGCGTAGAAAATTACGTGGGTGTCCAAAAATCACGAAACTTGGCATACACATTTTATTCGACTAATATAACATATGAAAAATATTAGACGAAAAACATGTTCATCAGATTAATGGATTGATACGATATTTAAAACAACAAAATTATGACACAAAAAGTGTAATTGTATCGTATCAATATTCATAACTTCGTACTATATGCTCAACTTCTAAACTTGATAAACAACAAATTGTAGGCACTAATAGAAGTGAATAATAAAAAACAATTTCATCTCATCAATCAAAAGTCATTACATAAGTAGGAGTTTATAAAATGCGTACATACGAAGAAAATAACAAAGAAAACACGCGATCTAACGATCGTCGTCCTCGGCATCCATTGGTGCCGATAACGAACCATCGTGAGGTGGGTGTCCAGGTGCAGCAGGGCGGAGAATCGCCAAGATGTCCTGCTGCTGTCGATGCACCTCTCTCACGAGGAGAGGGCTCCACGATGCTCGGCGCGGCTCCTCAAAGCGTGTGTCCCCGCTCTGCAAAGCATCGGCGGGCACCGAGGATGTGTCAGTAGAGCGATGCTCGCTGCGGCCAGTCTCCCTGCAGCGATCCCTCAACACAGCAACACCACCCTCGGCTACTCCTGCGGCATCCTCTGTGCGGAGGCTGCTACCCGTCGTCTTTGGGTCCCGGAAGCGGATCGGATCCTGTCGACCTTGAGGCCAATGAAACTCCGTCGAGTCATCGATCATATTTCCTATTCATGACTTTGTGGCTCCTATATTCACATCAATGCCTCTGGTGAGCCATTGGTGAGGACATTTCCAAATGGTATGTGAATCTTCCCATTGTTTGGCCTTATGAAATGAATGATGCATTGGAAGGTATTGAGACCAATGTTAATGTCTAAGTATTGTGAAGAAATGCATGAGAAGTAGGTGTGGAGGGCGAACCAAGGCCAAACCACGGGTAACAATGGGAAGAAGACAATGAGCAATGACCTTATAAAGGACATTGTCGAAGAGCAGATTCTTGTGATTGAAATAAATTGGTGTTCAAGGTCGAGGATAGTGATAGAAGGTATCATGAAGGGAATCTAAAGAAATCTCCTCAAAGGGAGATGGAAGAGGTTCACTCCAAGATGGATATAGAGTGAAATCACTCTCGGAAGGAAGACATCCGAGAAAATTAGTCCAGATCTGGGATGAAATCCGGATCAGAGCGTGAGTCCGGTATCTCGGCCCATCTCCAACCCGGTCGTAGGTTGTTGAAAAATTCAGAGAGGAGGGTGATGTTTGCGTGATGTTCACGAAAACCAACGACTCAAGGTTGTAATGTTGGATGATTTGAACAATGTCAAGCGAAGTCTTTAAGAAACTTGGAATCCATTGACCTAGGTGGAATAAGTTGGAATTTGTTTTTATGAAAAGCACCTTCAAGGCGAATTTGGAAATCGAGGATCAATAGAGGGTTGAGGGTTTGTGGGCCCTCATTGGTGGAGGTGCACAGTGCGCTTAGTAGCAAGCGTGCTTAATTCTAAATGGCGAAAAGACAACAAAATGCACAATGTAGGTTGATGATGCATGAACAAGATAAGCATGGGTTAGTGAAATACAATCATACGAACAAAACAAAACATTGATCATGAAAGAAAATATACCTAGGTGGCATGGTGAACAAGGATCGATGCTTGGGACCACGAAACCCTAGCCAGTGGTGGACCCTAGGCGCGACCGGAGTGACACGAGAAGGTCCTCGAGTTGAAGAGCACTCTAAATGGGATCACGTGTCGATGAGGTCGCCGGAAAACAAAAGAGAACGGCTAAGAGGTGCGGTGGACGGTCATCGGAAGAGGAAAAGAAGAGAGAAATCGAGAGGTTCTGGCGAGTCGAACCGGTGGAAAGCCCTAAAAACCGCGACACGATCATTGCCGTTAGTCGGCGGTCAGGTGATCGTGATCGATCGAGCAAGGCGTCGCATATGAGCAGTTACATGCGCGTCGATCGATTGCCGCATAAATGTCGGTCGAGCGTGGTTATCGGTCGAAGCCCGACGATCGCATGAACCATTCATGCAGCGTCGTCAGGCCGCCATAAATGGCGGTCGGTGATAACGAACGAAGCTTCGGTTCGATATCATGTCGTTGAGCTGGCGTTAGGTACCCGGTCGTGATATCGATCGATAGCCTTTTTGGCGGTTAAAATTCATAATTAATTCAATAAAGATCAAAAAATCACGAAATTTCGTGGGTAATATTGTTAGATCATTTCCTATCAAGGAAAAATTATTTTAAAAGTATATTACCTCTAGATTTTGATATTGACACAATCTTGAGATTTTGCAAAAGTTATGATATTTTTGCAAAACTTTGTTTCACTTTGGCTTATCAATAGGAAATTGTTTCTCAAGGTTTGATAGACATAGTTTATATTTTATTTTATTTGACATTTCCAACCATATTCTTGGAGCTATATGCACATTAATCGTACATAGGCCTTCCCAATGATTGGTCCAATGAAGGATTAATATTTCTAGATGACACTTTGGTTCATAGTAATGCATCATAACAAGCATGATGAACCAAGTGCATCTTCCTAACATCTCACATGTTGTCTAGGTGGCTCAATACAAAAATCATGGTTTCCTAAGTGTTTTGTGAGATGGTTAAAGGTATAAATCCTAGTATTTCTATAGAATCATGCAAAACTACACTTCTATTCTACAAAACACATCCCAAGTTCTCTCCTAAGTGATGAAAATTCTAGTTCGGGGAGAGGCTTGGTAAAGATGTCGGCTAGGTTGGACTTAGATTCAATGTAATTAAGCTCAATGTCCCCCTTAGCCACATGGTCTCTAATGAAGTGATGTTTCACTTCAATGTGCTTGGTCCTAGAGTGATGCACCATATTTTTGGTCAAGTTAATGGTGCTCACATTATCACAAAGTACTTTCATGTTGGAGTAAGTTAGCTCATAATCTTCTAAGGTATGTTTCATCCATAATAGTTGAGCTACACAACCACCCATAGCAACATATTCGGCTTCGGTGGTTGATAAAACAACACAAAGTTGCTTCCTACTACTCCAACTAACTAGGGAGGACCCAAGAAATTGGCATCCACCACTAGTACTTTTCCTATCCAATTTGCACCCGGCATAATCGGAATCGGTATACCCAAGTAATTCAAATGACCTAGTCCTAGGGTACCATAGACCTACATTTAGTGTGCCCTTGACATATCTTAAAATTCTTTTAACGGCAACTAAATGAGATTCCTTAGCACATGATTGATACCTAGCACACATACCAACCACAAATAATATGTCGGGTCTACTAGCGGTTAAATACAAGAGGCTACCAATCATGCTCCTATAAAGGGTAAGATCTATTTGTTTTCCTTCACTATCACTATCTATTTTGGCATTGGTTGCCATTGGAGTTGACACTACCTTAGCATTTTCTAAACCAAATTTCTTAATCATTTCCTTAGCATATTTGGTTTGATAAATGTAAATTCCTTCACTAGTTTGTTTAACTTGCAAACCTAGGAAGAAATTTAATTCTCCAACTAGACTCATCTCAAACTCTTTTTCCATATTTTGAATAAAGTCTTCAAGAAGCTCATCATTTGTTGACCCAAAGATAATGTCATCAACATACACTTGGGCTACAAAAATGTCCTTAGATGTTGACTTTATAAAGAGAGTTTGATCTATACTACCACTTCTGAAATCCTTGGAGATTATGAAGGTTGACAATCTTTCATACCAAGCCCGGGGAGCTTGTTTCAAACCATATAAGGCTTTCCTAAGTTTGTATACATGGTTTGGGTAGTCCATATTTTCAAACCCGGGAGGTTGTTCTACATACACCTCTTCCTTAATAAACCCATTTAGGAATGCCGATTTGACATCCATTTGATGGAGTTTGAAACCCATATAGGAGGCATATGCTAAAAGTATTCGAATGGACTCTAATCTAGCAACCGGGGCATATGTTTCATCATAATCAAGTCCTTCAACTTGATTAAAACCCCTTGCAACTAATCGTGCTTTATTTCTAGTGATATTCCCTTGGTCATCTAGTTTGTTCCTAAAGACCCATCTTGTAGTAATAATAGTGTTTTCACTTGGTCTAGGAACTAACTCCCACACTTGACTCCTATCAAATTGAGCCAATTCATCTTGCATTGCTAAGATCCAATCCGGATCAAGTAATGCATCTTTAATGTTTTTGGGCTCAATTTGAGAAATTAGAGTTATATGACTAGTGGGGTCCCTATGGAATGACCTAGTCCTAACTCCTTGAGATAATTCACCCATAATTTGATCTAATGGGTGACTTTGATGAACTCTTATGGTTCTAGGAGGTGTATCAAGTTGAGTTTGATCATGATTTACTTCAATTCTATGTTCATTATCGGAATCATCCCTTACTTTCCCTTGATCCAATCCTCCCCCTTGATTATTACCCCCTAGGTTTAAATCTTGAAATTGTTTGGTAATTTCTTGATTTTCATTATTTATGTCATCATCAATAGGGGATTTTCTAGGGTATGTATTTGAAGTTTCATCAAATTGAACATTTGAAGATTCTTCAATCTTTTGAGTCCTTTTATTGTAAACTCTATATCCTACACTAGTGGATGAGTATCCAACTAGGATTCCCTCATCCGCTTTGGACTCAAATTTACTTAGATTATCTTTGGTATTTAAGATATAGACTTTACATCCAAAGACCTTAAAATAATGAATTGTTGGAATTATACCATTCCACAATTCAAATGGAGTTTTTCCTAAAAACCTATGAATTAATACCCTATTTTGGATATAGCAAGCGGTATTAACACTTCAGCCCTAAGTAGCTAGGTAAGGAATATGCATTAAGCATTGTCCTAGCCGCTTCTTGTAGGGCACGATTTTTTCTTTCCACAACCCCATTTTGTTGGGGTGTTCTAGGACAAGAAAATTCGTGCTTGTACCCTTGTTCTAAGCAAAAAGTTGAAAAGTTAGAATTCTCAAACTCTCCACCATGATCACTACGGATCTGGTTGATTTTGAGTTTTCTTTCATTTTCTACTCTTTTGCTAAATCCTATGATTATTTCTAAGGTTTCATCCTTATTTTTCAAGAAAAACACCCAAGTAAACCTAGAAAATGTTAGGGCAATCTCTTGCCGTAATATGGTTTTGATGGTGTGGCAAAGGGTTTAAGTTAGTTTGATATGTTGATGTGATATGTGCGTTGAAGTCGTGCAGGACTTAGTAATTCGCACATGGAGCCGTGGCGAGTTTCACATCTCATGACTCGTGCCTTGAGTCGGTGAAGGGTAGCTTTGCGGAAGCCGTGCGCTTGGAGCATCCGAGGGACCGCCGGACGAGAAGCTTGGAGTGAAGCCGGAGGAAGTAGACTTCGAGGCAAGAGACGCGAAGGAGCATTGCAGAGCCGTCGCTGATCTGCTGAGAACGTGGCGAGCGAAGAGAACTTCAGCGAGGACTCAGAAAATGAGTGAGCGATTGCAACCCAGGAAGGGTAGCTCTTAGGTGAAACTTGGCCATTTGGCCAAGTGTGGATGGTTTTCGACACGGTCATTGCCATGTCATGGCGATCGATCGCTCTGTCAGTGAGTTCGTCGGTATACGATCATTGGATTGTGGCCAATCGGCGCGCCAACGTAAGCGATCCAGCCGACACCATCGGTCGGCGAAAGCGGATCCCGGTGTCAATAGGGTTTCGACCCGCAGAGCCGCTCGTAGCCGGTAGGCGTCGACTACGGAAGCGGCCCTCTCTATAAAAGAGAGGGTGTAAGCCTTTGAGAGGCTAATGCTCATACTCAAACGATCTTCCTAGTGCCTCAAGCTCTAAACTCTTCTTACTTGTCTTTACTTCAATCCTATTGTAAGAAGAGTGATCTTGGTTGTAAAGGTTACCTCCACCTAGCTTTGTGCAAAGGAGAGACCGATAGTGATTGGTTTTGGCGGAGTGATTCATCACTTTGGAATGATCGGACCGTGGATTAGCGGCGTAGCCGTGAACCACGTTATACCATCGTGTTAGCGTTTGTTTTATTGTTTGTCTTTTGCTTTGTATTTGTATATTCCGCTTGCGCTAATCTTTTGTAGACGAGCAATTTACGACGTCCAACGTACGAGGGCTATTCACCCCCCTCTAGCCGACCATATCGATCCCCTACAAGTGGTATCAGAGCCGAGGAAAGCTTGTCGAGGACTAACCGCCACAACAAGCAACTTTCAAAATGGCCGGCTCCAACATTCATCCTCCGAAGTTTGAAGGAGAATTAAGCAGTGGAAGAAGCGAATGGAGGTATTTTTCAAGCGGAGTTTTGATATAATGATTACAATGGAATCCGGTTTCGTTTTGCCTAGGGATGAAGAGGGAAGCCAATAGAAATCTAGGTGGACCAAGAGGCAAAGAGAGGAGCACCTTGCAAACTCAAAGCCAAGCACCATCTCTACAATGTGCTCCCCAACAAGAAATCAACCGAATAGGAGAATGCCTAAGAGACAAGGAGATGTGGGAGAAGCTAATTGAGCTTCATGAAGGCACATCCGAGGCAAAGCTAGCAAGGAGAGATCTCCTCCGCTCCCAACTATCCAACATCAAATTAGAAAAGGGAGAAAAGGTAATTTCTTTGCATTCTAGATTCAAAGAAATTTTAATTAGGCTAACAAGTGTAGGTGAGAAGCTATCAAACCGGGACATGCTCATGAAGGATATAGATGCCTTTCCCCGGTCCTCAAAGTGGAGCTCCATGGTGGACTCATTCTATATCTCAAAGAATTTAGAAGTGAGCACCTTGGAGGAGTTCTTCTCAACAATGGAACTCCACGAAACTAGGCTTGAAGGAATACAAGAGGAGCCTAGAATTCAACCTTCAAGAGGAGTAGCATTGTTGGCAAGTAAGGGGAAGAAGAAGATGAAAATCACCTCCTCCTCCGATGACGAAGCATCTTCCTCCTCCTCCATGGATAGCACCGAAGAAGCCTACATGGTAAGGAAGGTGAGGCGTGTATTTAAGAATTTTAGATTTGATAAATCTAATGATAGGATGAGAAGACCAAGGGGGAAGGTCATATGCTACAATTGCCAAGGAGAAGGGCACATAAGGGACAATTGTCCCCTCCTAAACAAAAGCAAAGAAGAGAAGAAAAAGAAAGAAGAGAAGAGGAAGAAGAAGAAGGGGAGCAAGAGAAAGGAAGAAGAAAAGAAGGCAAAAGAAAAGGGGAAGGCCAAAGCATTCAAGGCCAAGACATGGGATGATCCATCCTCATCCTCCTCCTCATCATCAGATGAGGAGAATGCCTTTGTCACCAATTTGGCCTTGATGGCCTTTGATGACTTGGATTGCTCTTCATCCGAAAATGAAGGATCAAGCTCAAATGGGGAGAGCTCAAATGAAGGGGGAGCTTCCACATCCTCCTCATCCGAAGAAGAGGACATGGAAACTATGGTAACAAATCTAACCCCTAAGAAAATAGTTTCCATGGTTTCTAGCTTAACTAGAGATTTATTTAGAGCTAAGAAGAAAAATAAATGCATGCTTGAACAAATTAAGGAATTAGAACAAAAATTAGAAAAAGCATGCTTAAATGAAAATGAAAATATTTCTTCTAGCTTAGATGATGCATGCTCACATGATTATATGCCTTTAAATGTTAATGATGCATGCATAGAGGAAAATAGGGCATTAAGGGAAAAGGTAGATTACTTAACCAAAGCCCTAGAGAAATTCACTATTGGCTCCAACACATTGAACATGATCTTAGGGAGCCAAAGAGCTAGTTTCAACAAGAAGGGCCTAGGCTACAAGGAAAAGAAAAATGAAAAGGCCTATAAATGCCTAATAGCTAGGGGACAAGATAAAAAGAAAGCAATAGCTAAAAAATGGATCCCCAAGGAGTATTTAGTGAACCCAATAGGAAAGAATTTATTTTGGGTTCCAAAATCCATCCTTAAGGGTTAGAATAACCCTAGGGTAGTCAACCATATGAACTTGACCTATATCATATTTTGGTTGACTTAGGATGATGGGACAACATTTTTTAGATAGTGTTGGGTGATGATAACGTGCCCATAAATAGGTAATAATGCTTAAATCATGATGATTGATGTAATTCCTATGTATGTTTTAAATCATGATTTATGATTTTGATATTTGGCATGTTATCATGAGAAATAGGTTTAAATCATGCTTTAGGTGATAATTTGTTTATTATCATCGTATAATACCTAATGCATGACTATTATTTGATGGATACATGAGTTTCATGATCATAATGTAGAATTGATTGATATATGTCATTATGATCATGTAGGATGTTAGGTTGATACTTAACCATGATAGAATTGCATGAATATATGGGTTAAGTATATACAAATACCCCCTAGGATACATCTCACACTCACTATAGGCTAACTTGATTGCAAACTTAGCATGGGTGAGATATTAGGATGATACAAATGTCCACTAATGCCTATGGCATTTAGATGGTCATTTAAAGTATCAAAATAGCGATAATAGACCAATCATGGGGAAGGCTTATGTTTAATTCATAGACATATTGCCCAAAGATCATGGTTGAATATTTCATATGTTTTCAAAACAATTTCTTACCCTAAAATACATGTATTCATGTTTTGAAACAATTGGATGCAAAACTAGGTAGCTAACTTGATACTAGAATGATCAAAAACCTAGTGGTTTTTAGAACTTTTGGATTTTTGGCAAAAAAAAGAAAATATAATGAGTTTTCATGAAAAACTATTTTTCCTTGATATATATACTTAATAGAAATATGTTCCCCAAATTTCATGATTTTTCAAATTTTTTGGAATTTATAATGCATTTCTGAAATTCGTCCAGAAAATCAGAAATTTGGATTCCTTTGTGCCGATCATTGCCATCTTGATATGGTGGTGGCCTGTAAATTAGAACATTGAAGGCCGATTTCAGTTTGTAAACCTACAACAAGTGGTAGAAATATACTTGATGCCATCAACAAGTGGTACCCAATTTTTAAATCAACTTGTCATATTTTTCCTCCATTATACTTGATGCCATGAGCTTATAACTTAGTGTTAATCTTTTTGATGGTGTCAAAGGGGGAGAAATAATTATGTTTAAGTTAATTATTTTAGGGGGAGAAATATATGATAGGGGGAGAAAATTTGCATGGAGAGTTTCATGGATTAAGGGGGAGTTGCATGTTGCTATATCATGTTTATCTTTACATGCTTTCTTACCTTAGAATTTATATCAAATGTTTTTACCTAACTTAAACGGATTGTCACACATCAAAAAGGGGGAGATTGTTAGGGCAATCTCTTGCCGTAATATGGTTTTGATGGTGTGGCAAAGGGTTTAAGTTAGTTTGATATGTTGATGTGATATGTGCGTTGAAGTCGTGCAGGACTTAGTAATTCGCACATGGAGCCGTGGCGAGTTTCACATCTCATGACTCGTGCCTTGAGTCGGTGAAGGGTAGCTTTGCGGAAGCCGTGCGCTTGGAGCATCCGAGGGACCGCCGGACGAGAAGCTTGGAGTGAAGCCGGAGGAAGTAGACTTCGAGGCAAGAGACGCGAAGGAGCATTGCAGAGCCGTCTTTGATGCTGAGGGCGTGGCCGAGCGAGAGAACCGAAGGCGAGGACTCAGAAATGAGTGGCGCGATTGTAACCCAGGAAGGGTAGCTCTTAGGTGAAACTTGGCCATTTGGCCAAGTGTCGGATGGGTTTTCGACACGGTCATTGCCATGTCATGGCGATCGGCCGCTTCTCGAATCAGTGAGTTCGGTGTATGGTCGGATTGGATTGGCGCAGCGATCGCGCCATCGTGCGTCATTGCCAAGACCATCGATCGATCATTCAAGCGCGATCGGCGGTAGTCAATGGGGTTTCGCCGCAGAACCGCCGTAGCCGGGCGTCGACTACGGAGGCGGCCGATCGTGATGAGGTCCATCAGTCGACTGCCAAGAGTTCCGTTGGACTACAACGGTCGGGATCCGACGTGTTCGGAGGCCGTTGTAGTGACGGCAGTCGACTGCCAAGGGCGGCAGTCGACTGATGGCGGCAAACGGGAAGAAGTTAGCCCTCTCTATAAAAAGAGAGGGTGTAAGCCTTTGAGAGGCTAATGCTCATACTCCAAACGATCTTCCTAGTGCCCCACAAGCTCTAAACTCTTCTTACTTGTCTTTACTTCAATCCTATTGTAAGAAGAGTGATCTTGGTTGTAAAGGTTACCTCCACCTAGCTTTGTGCAAAGGAGAGACCGATAGTGATTGGTTTTGGCGGAGTGATTCACCGTGGACGAATCGGACCGTGGATTAGTGGCGTAGCCGTGAACCACGTTATACCATCGTGTTAGCGTTTGTTTTATTGTTTGTCTTTTGCTTTGTATTTGTATATTCCGCTTGCGCTAATCTTTTGTAGACGAGCAATTTACGACGTCCAACGTACGAGGGCTATTCACCCCCCTCTAGCCGGCCATATCGATCCCCTACAGAAAAATCATCTACTATTACCAAGCAATATTTACTACCAATTATAGATGGGGTACTATGGCAATCAAATAAATCCATATGTAGCAATTCTAATGGTAAAGCGGTACTAAGTAAATTTTTACCTTTGTGTGATGTTTTTGATTGTTTCCCTTCTTGACAAGCATCACACATCTTGTCCTTGAGATATTTGACTCTAGGCAATCCTTTGACTAGCTTCAATTTTGCTATTTTGGCTATATTCTTCATGTTTATGTGACCTAGTCTCCTATGCCAAAGCCAACTTTCTTCCTCTTTTGCAATAAGACACTTAGTGAAAGGATTAGTAGCATAAGATAAATCAACATAATATATATTTGATTTTCTAAAGCCTACTAACATGCAATTATTTATAGTTTTGTGTCTTATAAAGCATTTTGAGGAATCAAACTTAACATCAAAATTTGCATCACATAATTGGCTTACACTAAGTAAGTTAAATTTCATATTTTTAACTAATAGAACTTTATGAATAGCAAGATTGGGAGATACCTCAATGGTGCCCTTTCCTAAGATTTTAAGTTTGCCGCTATTACCAAAAGACACTTTTCCTTGGCTAGTGTGGTTGATAGTGGAGAATTTTCTCTCATCCCCGGTCATATGCTTTGAGCACCCACTATCAACTATCCACAAGCTTGGATCTTCTACCTATGTCACATGAAAAACACAATCCTTAGGTACCCAAATCTTAGGACCACTAGCATTAGTTATAAATATCTTTGTTACCCATGCTTTTCTCCTTGCTTTTAATCATGGATTTTCTACTAACTAGGGATGCAAACGCTACCTCTTTCTCCTTAGGTTTATATCCTAAACCGGCCTTATTGTAAATTTCCCTTTGGTCCTTGATAATCATATCTAGATATTTGGAACCATTAGTGAACTTTTCTAGGCATGTTCTTAATTTACTTATTTCTTTTCTTAACTCATCATTTTCATCCCTAAAGTACACTCATCATCACTAGATGATTTATCACATGATGCATCTATATTCTTAAATGATTTGATTTCTAATTTTAGATCCTTAATCCTAGTTTTTGATCTATTTAAAGCATTTTGTAAACATGCAATAGTCTTATAAAGTAAATCTACTTTGGGTGAGTCATTTACCTCATCATCATCACTTGATGATGATTCATCACTGAAGAGGAAGAAGACTCCTCGCTTGAGCTTCCGGTTTCTTCCAATGCCATGAGGGCTAAGTTCCGGGTTGAATGGCAAACTTCTTCACCGTCGGTAGACTCCTCCATACTTAGAGTGTCCCACGTTTGTGCCAACATCGCCTCCTTCTTCTTCTTATCCTTCTCCTCCTTTTTCTTTAGTTCCAGGCAATTGGGCTTTATATGCCCTTTCTTGTTGCAACCAAAACACGTCACGTTAGAAATAGAATTTGAATTGTTAGAAGATTTACCTCTTGAGGATTGAAACATCCCCTTCACATCCTTCTTGGTGAGCCTCCTTGACTTCCCACCAAATTTCTTGACGTAGTGTGCTACCTCACTTGCCGACAACTCATCCTCACTACTTGATGAGTCCTCCTCGGATTCGGATGAGGAAGACACCTCCTTCTTTTCCTTTTTCTTCTTCTCCTTCTTTCCTACAACAAGAGCTATACCCTTCTCTTTGGATGAAGTGTTAGCTTGTTCATGCAATTGAAATTCACAAAATAACTCATCTAATTTAACTAATGAAAGATCCCTAGAGACCTTATAGGCATCTACCATTGAGGCCCATAAGGTGGTCCTAGGGAAGGCTTGTAGTACATACCTCACAAGGTCTCGGTTGTCGACCTTTTCACCTATAACGTGTAGTTCGTTGACTACCTCCTTGAAGCGCCCGTGCATTTGGCTCACCGTTTCATTTGTCTTCATAGTGAAGCTTTGGAGTTGGTCAATCAAAAGATCCCTCTTGGCCCTTCTTGTCTCTTTGGATCCTTCGTTGAGTTCGATGAGCTTCTCCCAAAGCTCTTTTGCGGAGTTGAATGGCCCGACCTTAGACAGTTGCTCCTTGGATAGACCACATTGAAGTGTGGTCGTTGCTTTTGCATTCGCTTGTGCTTTCTTGGCCATCTCTCTTGTCCAATCCTTTGTCGGTAGTGGTGCTCGAATCGTCGGCCAAATTCTCAAAACCCTCTACAATACTAAAACAATTTTCAATATCATTCATTAAATAATACTCCATCCTACCTTTCCAATATCCAAAATCGTTGCTGTCGAAGAACGGAGGCCTCGCCGTGCTATACCCCTCTTGAAATGTCATCTTTGCTCCGGTTGATTGCTAGATCTTCCGATGCGATCCGGGCTCTGATACCACTTGTAAGGGATCGTTTGAAAGCTAGAGGGGGGGTGAATAGCTCTTTTCGTTTCTACAAAAGTAATTAGCGGAAGCAAACACAAGTAATATATATAAAAACGAAAACCAATGCTAACAAAGCCTTTACGTGGTTCGGAGATAACGCTCCTACTCCACGGCGATCCTTAAGGTGGATCAACCCAAGCAATTTCACTATGAAGTTTTCTCTTTACAAAGACCTCCTCTTCTTACAAAAGATGACAATGAAGATTTGAGAGGAGAAAGGAGATTAATACACTTAGAAAGCTTGGAAAACTTGTAGGAGCTTAGAAGAAAGATCAGAATATAAGCATTAGGCTCTTCTTGCTCCCCTTGGGCTCTTTTTATAGGAAAGAGCCTCTTTTTCCCGTTGGAGGTCTATCGATCGGTCGATGACTTACATCGATCGTGCGATTCTAGCGGCTTCACGAACGGCCGGATTTGCGGGATTTACGTCGTCTCGCCAGCAGGAAGACTATCGATCGGCGCCCAGCGATGGCGATTCGGCGTCTTGCTAAATAGCCGCCGACGATCGGCTCACGCCGATGTTTATGGCGATCGGCGCCAATAATGGCGATCGTGCGGCTGTAGCTGCGATCAGTCGAGTCGTATCACGGTCGGAGGATAACCCCGATCGTGATATGACCTTCGAACTCTAATGCTATATTTTAAGGGCGATTCGGCCAGACACCATGTTCGGTCAGCACACTCCAAGTATGACTAATTCATACTTGAAAACATAACCTAAGCCTAGACTTAACCTTCTAGCTTCTCCATCAGCCTTGCGCCTCTAGGATTTCTCTGAGTTCACGACTCCATCCATGCGCTTGCCTTCAAAAGCTTCCTTCGGTTTCGTCATGCTTTAGGTTTCTTCTTTGCTAAAGTACGCTTGGACTTTACACCGCCAAGACTACATGCTTGGACTTATGCCGCCAAGACTTTCCTTTGGTCTTCCTTTTCGAAGGACTGCTTGGACTTTACACCGCCAAGACTACATGCTTGGACTTATGCTGCCAAGACCTTTCCTTGACTTCTCTTTGCCAAGATCACACTTGGACTTGTCTTTTACCAAGTCTTCATACTTGGATTTCCTGTCACTTAAACATGTATACAATTAGATCACAAAACATTGCCTAACTTAGATGATTATCCAAACATCAAAATATATATAAATGCTTGGGGCATTGTTGCACCAACAGAATATACCTACATCAACGCAAATATACTAGGGAATTAATTAAACGCTTTGGAATGCAAGACGCTAAAATTATTAATACCCCAATGGAAACTAATGTGAATATAGAAGAAGATGTAATCGGAAATTCAATTGATTTAAAATACTATAGGAGCATAATAGGGAGTCTCCTTTACTTAACTGCAAGCCGACCTGATATCTTATTTGCAGTAAGTATGTGCGCAAGGTTTCAAACCTGTGCCAAGGAGTCTCACCTAACTCTAGTCAAGCGTATCCTTAGATATCTAAAGGGTACACTTAATGTCGGTATTTGGTATCCTAGATCTACCGAGTTCGAACTAACCGGCTACTCCGATTCGGACTATGCCGGTAGTAAGCTCGATAGAAAGAGTACGAGTGGTTGTTGTCAACTTCTCGGCTCGAGTCTAGTGAGTTAGTGCAGTAGGAAGCAACATTGTATTGCTTTATCTACCACCGAAGCTGAATACATCGCGATGGGTGAGTGTGTCACGCAGCTTCTTTGGATGAAGCACACTATCCGCGACTTTAAGTTAGACTTTACGAATACTAAACTTCACGTAGATAACATTAGTTCAATTAATCTTACAAAGAATCCGATATGTCACTCTAGGACCAAACATATAGAGGTCAAACACCATTTCATTCGAGAACATGTGGCTAACGGAGCCATACAACTCGAATACGTCGAATCAAAGTCTAACTTAGCAGACCTATTTACTAAACCCCTACCCGAAGCCGAATTTAGTCTATTAAGATGAAAATTGGGCATGTGCGTAGTAGAATAGGAACTTGCAAATTATATTTTCTTACTACTATTTCTTAACTTTCATTTTTTATGGAACTAGTATAGGACATACCTTAGATATCATGCACCTATAGATTTAAGGAGCCAATACATCTCACAACACATAGGACTAATGTGTTTGTGTACTTAGCCACGTAGATGGGCGTGAGATGTTAGGACCTTACTCCTGGTTCCAGATGTAGAGCTAGTGCATCGCTATGAACCACGGAGTATAATCATACATACTAACCAACTCTGACTAGGACTGGTTGATCTTTCATATCAATTAAGTCAAATATGAGTCGAACATCTTATAGATGAACTTATTTTCAGTATATTATTTTCAAAATAATGTGGAACATGCTTGGACTTTAAATTTAACACTTATTTTTGTTTTCCACACACACACTCACTCTTTTCGATATATGACAAAAGGGGGAGAAAAAGGCCAAAGTTAAGGGGTCAATTTTTTTTTTGATAACTTAACTCTTACTTTATATTTAAACCAAAAGTTAACTTTAAGTTTTGAAAACTTATTAAAGGCCAAGTTAAGAGAATTCTTAACTTAAACTTATTTGTGGCGTCAACGTTTTACTTATTTTTTATTATGCCCTTAATATTTTACTTAAGGGGGAGAAAGGGCCAAGTTAAGAAGAACTCTTAACTTAAACGTTTTTACTAAGGCCAACTTTAAGTAATGTTAATTACTTAAAGAAACCCTCAAAGGGGAGGATTAAGGTCTTTCTTCAAGACTCACCCTCGGTCGAGGAGGTTTCCTCAAGGGGGAGTACTTGAAGAAAATCCTTACTACTCCAACTTAATCTTCTTTATTTCTTGTTTCTAATGCACATTATTCTTCATGCTTGCTATTTACTTAACTTTGTATGTGGGTTTGCCATAAATCAAAAAGGGGGAGATTGTTGGTGCAGTAGGCACCTAAGTCGAACCTGAGTTTTGATTATAGCAAACAATACAAAGTTAAGCTCATGTCGTTATCTCACGAGCTAAATCGAGTGTGCAGAAGATTGCTATAGCTGGAGCTAAAGGCTAGCGACACCCGGAGGAAGCCGCGATGGTCGGGCGACACCGGGAGGACTTCGGAGGGAGCCGAAGGAATTAGGTGGAGACCGAAAGCAAGGCTTCAATGGTAAATGTTGAGGTAAGCTCGTGTGAGTGAGCGTAAGTAAGGTCGAGTCCTCCATACGGGGACATCCTTAGGCGACGATCTGACCAAGACTTCCCATGGAAGGTCTATGTTGAGATCGGATGGCAAGTGGCCGTCAAATTCACTTATATTTCGAGCTAACTCTTTATTACAGTCGAAAAGTCTAAAAATCAATTCAATTGGCCAAAAATCAGTTCAACTGCTAAGCCATCAGTTCAACCGGCCAAGGATCAGTTCAACTGCTGAGCCATCAGTTCAACCGGCCAAGAAATCAGTTCAACCAATGGTCAAAAATCAGCCTCGAGGAGTCAAGATTTATCACCATTTTTCAAGGAGTTTTGTGCCCAATTCCTATTGGTTGAAGACCCATTCGATGAGGGGCTTAAAGGCTATAAAAGGAGGTCCTAACCTAGGGTTTCTTCATCAATTCTAAGCCTCCAAAAGCCTCCGCAAAGCTACAACTTCTCCGACAACGAAGTGCTTCTTCTCCGACGTCTAGGTTTATTTGTTTTCATTTTATTACGTCGGTTAGAGTTTTATTTTAGTTTAGTACTTTCATTTTCGGAGATTTTATCGTAACGAGGAGAGGGGGAGTGTCCCTCTACCTCAAGCTTTGTGCTTTACTTGTATCGATTAAACTCCTACCTCTAAAGGGGAGGAGTTCTTTAGTGTTTTTGCCCTCCGTACGTGGTCGAGGACCGCTAGGGCCTTGGAGTAGTAGCCGAAGGCTACGAACCAAGTAAAACTCCTTTGTCTCTTTTTACTTTACATTTACATTTCCGCTGCAATTAATTATCTCTCGAGTTTTAATGAACGAAAAGAAAAAAAAAAGATTTTATCGCTATTCACCCCCCCTCTAGCGATCCGCTTCGATCCAACATGCCCCACTCCTCCTGCCCCTCTAGTGAACCATGTAGTCAAAGTGTGTGCCGCTACGGCGGGGCTCCCTGCAGTAGCCATGATACTATCTCTGATGTATAGGATCCTTTTCATAAGTGGAGAGTTTGTGTGTTTCAATGTCTGACCCCATATACTAGACTGACGGAGGTAATGATGATGTGCCCATCGTATCCATAGTGAGTCTGGCTTGTCCTGTATACGCCATAGGACCTTTGCTAGCAATGCGAGGTTCCAAGACTTCATGTCCCTCAAGCCTAGACCACCCTCCTCCTTTGGCCCACATATAGCCGACCATGCAATGGGGGGGGGGGGGTGCTTGCTCGTCCACATGAATGGCCGGCACATAGTGTGAATGTGCTCAATAACTCTGGTTGGAAGGGGTAGTATGGACATCCAATAACACTCCACCCCCTGCAGAACCGATGCAATGAGCTGTGCTTTCCCTGCATAGGAGAGGCTTTGTTTTGGCCATGCATTAATTCTCCTGGAGAGACCCTCTAAAAGTATCCCATAATCTGAAATTTTCAGCTCCTTTGAGGCCAGTGGGATTCCCAAGTATCTGAAAGGCATCTCTCCCTCCTGGAAGCCAGTGATAGTACATATCCTGGTTTTGGTCTGCTCATCTATACCCGCCATGTAGCAGCTAGACTTGGTTGCGTTGGCCGTAAGTCCTGCCATATGTGAAAACTGTGCCAGACAATCAACCAGTCTTCTGACCGAAGGTACGTCTCCGCGGGATAGGAGCAGTAGATCATCTGCATATATCAGGTGGGAGATCCCCAAGTGCTCACATTTGGGGTGAAATCTGAAATCCGACCTGGTAGTAGCCCTCGCCAGGGACCTGGAAAGATACTCCATACAAATACCAAATAAATAAGGCAAGAGCGGATCTCCTTGTCTAAGCCCTCTGCCCCCCCTGGAAATATCCATGCATGTACCCATTGATCACTACAGAGAATGATGTGGTGGTGATACATTCTCTGATCCATGCGATGTAAGTGGCCGAGAAATGTAGGGAGCTAAGGACGTCCAATAAGAAATCCCAGTGTACATAATCAAATGCTTTCTGTAGATCCACTTTCAAGGTACACCTAGGAGAGATACGCTTCCTAGTGTAATGCCTCAATAACTCTTGGGCGAGCTGGATGTTAATTGTGATGGTTCTTCCCTTTACAAATGTTGTCTGTGCCAGGTTTAGCAGGTGGTCTGTAACTTTTGATAATCTGCTAGCAAGGAGTTTGGAAATGACCTTATAAAACACTGTGCAGCAAGATATGGGTCTATAGTCCTGTACTTTACTAGCATGTTCACTCTTTGGAACTAAACTGATGAGTGTGTGATTCCACGATTTGAGGAGTTTCCCATTTCGAAAGAATTCCATAATAGCTTCCGTGAAGTCTTGTTCTATTGTTGTCCATGCTTCCTTGTAGAATTTGGAGCTATATCCATCAGGCCATGGAGCTTTGAGTTCCCCTATGTTAAACAGTGTCTTCTTGATTTCCTCGGTGGTAGGCATCCTGGTTAGCCAAATTTTCTACTCACTAGTAAGCATCTTCCCATGTTGCATACAATCATCCCGGTATGTGGATCTGTCCCTCTTACCTCCCAGTTGTCCTTGGAAATGATCCACAAATATTTGAGCTACCTCACCGACATCTATAGTGATCTCTCCATTTGATTTTTCCACCGTAACTATCTCCCTCCTCTTGTTGTTCCTCCCGACCAAAGAATGAAAGAAAGGAGTATTCCGGTCCACTTCCTTGAAATATTTGTGTTTGGCCTTCTGAAGGTAGAAAAGATATTCTGCTTTGGCAAGGTTATCCGCTTTTTGCTTTGTCTCCTTGTAGTGATCATCCATGATCCCTTGACCTAGACCACTACTTTGCAGAATTTGAAGTTGCTCTTGGGCATACTTTGACCGGCTTTGTATATGTTGGAAGTGTTGTTGGTTCAAGAGCTTCAATCCCTTCTTAAGTATGGTAAGTTTCCTTTTAAGCCTAAATTGAGTCGTTCCTTGTGAGCACCATGTTGTGGCATGGATCCATTCTTCTTGCACTAGTTGGTGGAATTGAGGGTGATGGGTCCACATGTTAAAAAACTTGAAAGGTTTGACTTTACTAGTTTGTTTCTCCAGAACTGAAACCACACACGACGCATGATCAGAGTGAACTCCTGGTACTTTAAATTCTGCAAAACTGCTTTGGTCCATCTCTAGCCATAACCGGTTGACCATGGCACGGTCAAGCTTGCTCACAACTCTACCATTTGTCCATGTATATTGACATCCCACGGAATGTAAGTCCTCCACTCCTGCAAGCATTGTGAACTCTTGGAAGTCTGCAGTTGTATAGGTTGTGACATCCATGCCCCCTCTCTTATCTGATGGTACCAGAGGAGAGTTGAAATCTCCCATTATGAGCCAAGGTAATGCCATTCTTCCTGCCAAAAGTTTGAGCCCAGACCACATATCCCTACGAGAGGTGATTGATAACTGCCCATAGACAAACGTGAGTGCATATGTTTCCTTGGTGCCTTTGTCCAATATTATTACATGGACAAATTGGTCTTCCCATTGTTGTATGGTGAGGGTAATGTATCGAGCATCCCATATGAGCAACATCCTACTTCTTCCAGATTCACCTAGTTGCTGACTTGATTCCCATTGTTGTAGGCTCTTGGATTTGAAATGATGATAAGCTTGATTGGTCAGTTTTGTTTCCATTAGACATAACACACTCAAATTCTGTGTGTTGAGGAGTCTTGTGACTTTCCTCTGTTTGAGGCCTGTGTTGAGGCCTCGGATATTCCATGCCCCTATCTTCATAATATCCTTGCCGACGTTTGCCGGCAACCATGTTTAATATTTCTCTCTTGCTTCTTGGTTCCTTCAACTCCGCCCATGATAAGTTAACCTTGTCGTGGCCGGTCCCAAGCCCAGATAAAGGAGGAGGGTTGCGTTAGGTTGCCAGCCAGCGTTAAACTAAGGCAAATGTTCAATGTATGGATCAATCAAACTATTGTGCTAATGCTAGGTTGTTCCCCGGAAGGAACGTGTTACAGGGTCCGACTGTAATGTCTCGGCAAGGACTGCTACATTTTCAGAACTCGGGTGTAGTGAAAAATATGCTAGAGTTCACGTTGCAGGGTCCGACTGCAACGTATCGGCAAGGACCGCTACATCTCCATGAGAACTTGGGTGTAGTGTTAAATAAGCAAGAGTTCTCACACCATAGGTTAGGTAAGAATAAATATTATAGAAAAACTAGTAGTCTAAGATTTGGTACATGGAACATAGGAACCCTCACTGGTAAAACAATGGAGATAGTAGATACGATGATTAGAAGAAAAATTAATATTGTATGTGTACAATAGACAAAATGGGTTGGTGAGAAGGCAAAGATGATAGAGAACTCGGGTTTTAAGTTATGGTATACAGGGAAGAGTAAAACAAGAAATGGAGTGGGTATTATTATTGATAGTTCGTTAAAGGATGAAGTTGTAGGAGTAATTAGAAAGGGGGATAGAATTATAGCTCTCAAAATAGTAGTGGAGAAAGAAACTATAAACGTAATTAGTGTATATGCACCTCAAATAGGATTAGATGAAAATACCAAATTAAGGTTTTGGGAGGACTTGGATGAAGTATTACAAAATATTCCATCAAATGAGATGATTTTAATAGGAGGTGATTTAAATGGGCATGTCGGAGTGAAAAATGACGAATATGAGAGGGTGCATGGGGGTTATGGGTTTGGAACAAGAAATGAAGAAGGTAAAACTATATTGGATTTTGCAATAGCATATGATCTTATACTAACTAATACATTTTTAAGAAAAGAGAAGAACACTTAGTCACGCGTTCAAAGTGGAAATAATAAATCACAAATTGACTTTCTTATGGTAAGGAAGAGAGATAGAAAGATTTGTAAAGATTGTAAGGTTATTCGAGAAAGTTTAACTACCCAACATAGTTAGTAGTATTGGATATACGCCAAATATAGTATTAATAGAAGGAAAATATACACGACCCCTAGAATTAAGTGGTGGAAGTTAAAGGATGAGAAACTAAATATATTCAAAGAGAAGGTAGGAGTACAAGTATTAGATGACATATACAGTGACCCTAATACGATGTGGGATAAAATGGTATCAAAATTGAAAATAGTAGCTAAGAGTGTACTCGGTGAGTCAAAGGGACATGCACCACCAAGTAAAGAATCTTGGTGGTGGAATGAAAAAGTGCAAGAAAAGTCAAGGAAAAGCGAATAGCATATAAGAAATTAAATATTTGTAAAAATGAGGAAAATTTGAAAAAATATACAATAGCCAAGAAAGAAGCTAAGAAAGCAGTGAATGAAGCTAAGACTGAAACTTTTGAACGGTTATATCGAAAATTAGATACAAAAGAAGGGGAAAGAGACATTTATAGAATAGCTAAAGTGAGAGAGAGGAAGACAAAAGATCTTAATCAAATAAGATGTATTAAAGATGAATGTAATAGGGTACTAGTACATGATGAAGAAATAAAAAAGCGGTGGAAGAGATATTTTCATCAACTTTTTAATGAAGGTATAGATGACCAACTTAATTTAGGTAATTTAAGTAGGTCAAATGAGTATAGAAATTTAAATTTTTATCGTAGAATTCAAATTTCAGAAGTAGAACAAGCTTTAAATGGAATGCAAAATGGAAAAGCCGTTGGACCAGATGATATTCCGATAGAGTTATGGAAATGTCTAGGGAAACAAGGTATTGAATAGCTTACAAAATTATTTAACATGATATTGAAAACAAAAAGGATGCCTGATCAATGGAGGTAAGTATCCTAATTCCCTTATATAAGAATAAGGAGACATACAAACTTGTGAAAACTATAGGGGTATTAAACTAATGAGTCATACCATGAAACTTTGGGAAAAATAATAGAAAAAAGATTAAGGAAGGAGACCATGGTTCTCGAAAATCAATTTGGATTCATGCCAGGAAGGTCGACAATAGAAGCTATACATCTTCTCAGACAACTAATTGAAAAGTATAGAGAGCAAAAGCAGGATCTACACATGGTATTCATTGATTTAGAAAAAACTTATGATAGAGTTCCAAGAGAAATAATATGGAGAATTTTAGAAAAAAGAGGTGTTAGTGTAACATATATTGAACTAATTAAGGATATGTATAAGGAAGTAACGACCAGAGTGAAGACTTCAGGTGGATTAACTGAAGCATTTCCAATAAAGATAGGGTTACATCAAGGATCAGCTTTAAGTCCCTATCTTTTTACACTAATCATGGACGAACTCACTGGACACATTCAAGACACATTACCGTGGTGCATGTTGTTTGCAGATGATATTGTTTTAGTAGATGAGACACGTGAAGGAGTAAATGTTAAACTAGAATCTTGGCGGAAAACACTAGAAGTGAAAGGTTTTAAGCTTAGTAGAGGAAAGACAGAATATATGGAATTTAAATTTAGCAATATTAGACGTAATGAGACAAGTGTTAAGATAGGAGATGATGAGTTATCTGGAGCTGAGAGCTTTAAATATTTGGGATTATTTTTGCAAGATGATGGAGAGATTGAGAGAGATGTCTTACATATAATACAAGCAGGAGGGTTGAAATGGAGGAACGCAGCGGTTATTTTATTTGATCGTAAAGTGCCTCTAAAACATAAAGGAAGTTCTACAAAAGCGATTAGATCTGCTATGTTATATGGAGTGAATGTTGGAGCTCTGACTCGAGCATATGAGCAAAGATGAGAGTTGCAGAGATGAGGATGTTAAGGTGGATGTGCGGACATACGAGGATGGACAGAATAAGAAATGAGAGCATTAAAGAAAAAGTTGGTGTTGCATCTATTGAAGGAAAGCTCCGAGAGACACGTTTAAGGTGGTACGGACATGTACTTAGACGGCCAATAAATGCTCCAGTTAGGCGATGTGAAACGATACCAAATATACACATCAAACGAGGAAGAGGAAGACCAAAAAAGACTTGGTTAGCAACAATAAAACAAGATAAAATTTATTTAAATATAGATGATGATATAGTAGGGGATAGAGTCCAATGGCGTAGAAGGATCCATATAGCCGACCCCACCTAGTGGGATAAGACTTTGTTGTTGTTGTTGTTGTTGTTGTTGCTTCTTGGTTCCTTCCTTCTGCCCCTCAATTGCAGTTTGACTTTCCTTTCCCTCTGCACCATTCTGTTGCCTTGGATTCTGTTCTGCATTCACAATCTGAGCTACTTGCTCCAAACCATGTTCTTCTCCTTTATATTTGTTCTTTAGCCACTCTGAAGTTGGGAGCCCAAGTATGATTATGGGGTCCTTGAATGTAGTCCCTATTTCCCTCTCATCTGCTTCCACACTGTTAGAACCTGGCCTGTCAATTTCTGTGACTGTGGGTTGAGCCCTTTGGATGATTGATTCCGGGAGAATTTCACCCTCCTCATGATCTATACTATCGGCCCATTGGATCTGTGTTTCGGCCAATTGTTGAAGATCTCCAATTACTGGTGTTGCTGCATGTAATTTCAGTGGTGTCTGTTTCTATTTGTCCAGCTTTTGGCCTTGCTGCTGGGTTAAGTGCTTTTGCTTCATTGCCACTTCCAACCTTGCTTTCTTCTTGTATGTTCGAGATCTGGTTTGAATTTTCCAAGGACTTCCCTCATTTTCTTTGTGTGTCTGTGTTTGCATAATAGGGCCATTTGCCTCTAGTATTTCTTCCTGCTGCCCACTGTCATGCTGAATTTCGATTTCCAGGTTTTCCAGTTCTGTGCCACTAGGTTCCTCTTTCCCTCCTTGCAATGCTGATCCACCATATTGACCTCTGCAATTCCCCCCCCTTTTGTTGCTTGGTTTTCCTTTTGACTTGCTTGTTCCATTTGTATATTCTGTTGTGCAGGTTTTTGTGTTCTAGGTCGAGTTTGTGCTTTGCATGGCCTCCCTACACTGTCTTTGGATTCTTTGCCTTGCATATTTGGTTCAATTGTCCCCTTGGCCAAATGAGTTTCAGTTTCACCATCACCATTATAGTTTCCCTTTTTCCTTATTAATGTTACTGCATTTGGTTGGCCCTCACATTTTTGAATCACTTGGCCTGCACTTTGCTGCCCTTGTGCCAGTTGGTCTTGCTGCAGAGCTGATTTGTCCATGTGAACCTGTGCACCTGCCTTTCCTGCCATTCTTTGCCCTAGAGCTACTGTTTCAATTATATTTACTGCTTCTGTACCAACCACCCCATTTCTGATATCAGTTACTGGCATATTCTCTGGTACCACTGTAAGTGTATTCTGATTCTGATTTTTAATCCCCTGATCTGCTGATGTTTTTTCTTGAGTCCGTGCCATCTGACCAGATCCGGACTGCCCTTCCTTCCATATGTTTTGCATCTGCTTCCCTGCTGTACTGCTTATCCTTCGATCCATTTGTGTCTGTGCCTGTTGTTTCATTTGAAAATCAGGGTGTTTGAATTGGACAACTCTATCATAACATGATTTCCCATGTTCAACATTTAACTTCTCCTTTCCTTTGTTTTGCCTGTGAGACTTCACCTCCTGCATATTGCACCTAATATTCCCCCCCTGTGTGTCTACTTCCCTTGCTGTGATCGATTGTAAGTTGTCGTGCAGGTTATTTGTCTTGACAGTTTCTGATACTGACATTGGAGTTACAGAGATTGCTGATTCTGCTAGTCCATTTCTTTCCTGGTCCTTTAACTGCGTGGTCTGCATATGTTCTCCCAGTCCCTTGGCATGATAGACTTCACCTTCTTCTTGGTTGTTCATTTGATTTGGCTGTTGACCTACCAATCTCATTGCTGGTGTTTACAGAACTAAAGTAGCAGTTGATGATAATACTGATACTGCATTTCCTTCTGGTACAGTCCCATCTGCAATTGCTGTCAAGTTTGTATCTTTACTGACCTCTTGTAGACTTTGCATTTTCCTTTTTGTTCTAAATTCCTTGATCTTAGGAGCTGGTTTTGGGGTTACCTTTGATACTGAAGCTTGAGCTGGCTCGATTAGGGTAGTTTGCTTACAGTTTTCCTGTAGTTTCCTAGGGTGGCACTGTAGCGTGCCAACTTGCTTAATAGTTACTGCATTTGCTATGTGGTCTCCCTCAACCAGTTGCAAATCTTCCTGAACATTTCCAGTCCTACCTGTTGACTTCCCCGGAGGACCTCCGGTCACCGGCCGGCCAGGAACAGTGCAGATATCCTGATAGTGGCCAGTTTGCCTGCATTTAACATAGAATTTCAGTTTTGCTTCATATTTAAATTCCAACTTCACCTCTTGACCATCCGGCAGCGTGATTTCCAGACTATCTTGTGGTGGTTTTGTCATGTCTACTTCCACTAAAGCTCTGCATAATTGACCCTTTCTCTATTCTTAGTGAATTTATCAATAAAGAGTGGTGTGCCTATTTTGGATGCGATTTTACTCAATGCAGAAATCGTCCAGTAGTCAATTAGCAATCCGTATATTTGCAGTCATATTGGCAGATGATTCTGAATGTTTGCTTGGAATGTGAAGCATTGGGGCATGGCTTTCAAATACAAAGGACACCCATAAGCGATATACAGTGCTCCCTTAAGCACACTGTCACTAAGTTCTTGCGAAGCGAATTTAAACACTAGCCAGAGGGAATTGTGAGTGAGAAGCTTGTGCGGTGTTTTCCATCTCGCCGTAAGCTCCTTAACTGCCTTCCATCCTGGGAAATGCCCCAGGAATCTCCCTATTAAACAAAATCCCATTGATTTCTCAATTGTCTCCTGATTTTCAGCTGTTAGTTTGATCTTCTCAGACTGCGTGGTCACTGATTGTAGGGTTGTATCCTCTGAACATATCCTATTTGTTTTAAAGAGATCCACCCATCTTCTTGTACCCTGCGCATGCTCCGGTTGCTGGATTCCTCGAACACCTCCATTTGCTGGGTATTTTTGTTGTTCTAACCCTGGTTGTTCTATCTGTAATGGCAGTTTGATGAGGGGGTTCATTTGACCATGTTCTCCGGTGTTCCTGGTTGCTATTCCCCGGATATCCATTCTCTTCCAGCCTCTTCTCGCCGGTCGGCCAGATGCCATGTCAGTATCCCAGTTACTTACCGCTAGCAATTATCGGGCATCAACCCGTTAACCCTTTATGTTTGAATTCAAATTCCACGCTTCACAGCCATTGAGTCCACTTTGAAGTCCTCGTCCCCCAGTGATTGGTCCAGCTCAGGTAAAGGGTTGCCACATCAGAACCTACTGCCAGCTCAGTCATCTTCTTCCCAGGCAAAGCAGATTTCTGTCGCGCCGCTAGAGTTTGCCAGCCATTTTCCAGTGAAGTAGCCACCTGAGGTTCTCTATTTAATGATAGAGACGTTGCCAGCACGTTCCTATTACTTTGGACCTGTATACTACAGCTGAGATTTCGTTGTTGGCCCTCGCCTAGTGTTGGTTCAATCCTCTGAGGCAAACAGAGTATCAGTAAAAATCGCAGTTACTACCACCCTGTTACACCTTTTGTTTGTTAACTTTGCCATTCTCTGTGCTGTCCCCGTTGCTTCTTTTCCCCCATCTTTGGCCCTTTGACGTTTCTCCATGTAGCCGTAATCCCTAAGGTTCCCTATTATAGGATTTCCTTCCTCTTTCATCTCAGCGCCACCATGCAGCTATTTCAGACCAGAAATCGCCCCTTGGTGACCACTGCTGCCACACTCCCTGATTTCACCACTAGCGTTGCCCTTCACCGCCATGAACCATGCTGATCCACCGCGAAGCGGACACACCACTGTAGTGATAGACAATTTCACCGTTCGATCCCCTCCTCAAGAGGACCACAATCGTCTTCTTCCTTCCCTGCTCCGATTGTCGCAGCCGCCGCAACCTTGCCTGATGCCTTCTCTAGAGAGAAGGGAGAGCACCACTCTCTAATCAGGATCGCCGCCGCTCCTCCACATGGGTATATATTAGAGAATATATACTGAATTGACCCGCCATGAGAAAGTTTCATGGATCGTTATATGAGTGTCATAAACTTTCTCATGTGACTATTAGTATGAATAATCCTTCGACCTGAAATCACTACGGTTCCCTACATAAAGAGTATGTACTTTTGTATCGTTAAACGTCACCCGTAATAGTGTAGACTATAAAGGTGATCACTGGGTATGTAATAAGTTATACGGAAGAATGTGAGTGATGTAGATGGGATCTATCCCTCCCATATGACGGGAGTGATATCTTTAGGCCTCTTGATAGAGTAGGACCACGAAATGCATGGCCATGCTCAAATGAGTCAATATGAGATATTGAGTTCATTTTTTTGAGTGAGTCTACTTGGGGATCAAGAAACACAAAGATTGATAAGAGGATGACACAGTCTATACCTCATTGATCAATCTAGATATCAAGGATATAAGGACAAGGTCATACAAGATAAAAGTCACAGAAAGATTTTGTCGAAACTTGACATTTTCGTAACTTGGGTGGCAATGGTGCATTGCTAGATGTCACTCATTGCTTATGTTTCTAAAGTGGTTTAGAGACATTGCCAACGTTACAAAAACCTATAGGGTCATACACAAAGAACATGTTTTGGAGATGAGGTTCATTTTAGTTTGACTAAATGAACCATTAGGCATTGAATTGGAATTACTGAGTTAGACTCATTGAGAGGGTTGGATTTGAGTTAGACTGAAATTAAATGGCCGAATTTGAGTTGGGCTCAAATTGATTTGATTTGAATTGGACTCAAATCAATTTGAATGGTATGAATTCATCATGCATGATTAATATGGATTAATCATGCATTAAAGAGTGAAAACCAAGAGTTGGATGAAACCTCTTATCATGTATGATTAATGTGGAGTAATCATGCATTGAAGAGGGAAAACCAAGGGTTGGATGAAACCTTTCATATTCATGGGATGAATATAAAAAGGGGGCTTTGGATCATGATAAGCTCTTGTAGAGATTGCCTTTGTTTTCCCTTCTTCTTTTACTTAGCCGAAATTCTCTCTTGGCCTAGCCCCTTTTATGGTGTTGCTAGCACAACCTTTCTCTAAAAGAGTGTTCGTGTAGATACCATAGAGGCACATACACTTGAACATACAAGAGATCCGGTGAACCGTGGACGAGCGGGATAGACTAAGGGCACGCATCAAAGGTATACCCTATAAGATAGGGCTTTTTGATCTATACTTTGTATGAGTTTTCTTTCGCATGGATCGCTCAAGGGATCCTTTTTCTACTGCGATTTTATTGTTTATCGTATAGGATTCCCAACAGTGTGTGCATCACTATAGATCACTTGAGCTTGACCCATGGAGTAGGAACCCTAAGGTTCCGAACCACGTTATATCTTGTGTTGTGTGATAGGACCGATAACTACGCAAGAAGGGGGGATATATTTTATTTTTTAAAATGATAGATTAACACAGTGGAAATACTAACACAACAACACAACCAAAACTTGAACAAACCACAACCAAACCTTAAGAAAAGAAAGAAAACACGACAAAAAATATGAAAGACACAATGCAAGAAACACACCACAAAAAATACAGCCGATTTTTACTTGGTTCATAGATCTCTCCTAGAGCTACTAGTCCAAGGCCTACCTCTATATTTTCTCCCTTTTGAAGAATGCTTCAAAGGTGGAGAAGCCTCTTAAAAAGCTTACAAATTATAAATTCTCTAGATATGAATTGAATATAGGAATTTGAATGGCAGGAAATGAAACAACAATCTTGATAATAAAAATTTACAGTTTGTGCAGTTGAGATGATCACAAGTAGAGCAGCGTTTTTAGATGTCCAGGTTGAGAAGAAGAGCTGGAGAAATAGATGTTGAGAGTCGAGAGCCAGATCACAGGTGAGCGCAAAGGAGGAAGAAGAAGAACTTGATGTCCATTCTCTCAAGTAGTTGTTCTAGGGTTTTCCTTCGCAAGAACACCTTTTAATTAGCCAAATTCAAACCTGTGGTCGAGATCTTGATCCTAGCAAAACGGCTAAGCAACCAAATGAAAACACGTTAGTTGAAATGGATGAGATTTTAGGAGAATTGCTAATTCTCTTCCCCACAGTCGAGGCACTAGTCGAGCCCGCCTTGCATCTGTGCGTCGCTGCAAAGAGCCAGTCGAGGCATCACCTCGACTGTAGATGTTGAAACACCAGTTTATTCTACTGCAGTTGAGGCGATAGTCGAGACACCTTGCTTCTGTTCGATGCTGCCCAAGTCATTCGAGGCACCGCCTCGACTGCACCAGTCGAACTAGAAAAAGGTTCAATGGCTTGTCCTGTATCAGTCGAGACACTGGGTGACCATGGCTCACTTCTGTTTGCTTTTGCTTAGGATCAGTCGAGGTGCCACCTCAATTGTGACTCATCTTGCAGCAGTCGAGCTTCAACTCTAACCGATTACGTATTGCTAACTCTACAGTGTGCTCTACATTTCATCTAGTTGCCCTTGATTCGATAAATACTTGACTAGTTCGGCGACAAGTTCCTCTGCCTGACAAATGTAGTAAGGGCAATGGTTGAGGTGTCAGCTCATTGTTGTCCTTAAGACCTATTGTTTCAGTCAACTCTAAGATTGAAGCACACCTAGTAAAGACTCTACCCAAAGACCCTTTACTTGCCAAGACTTTGGCCATTAGCCATTCTTGGACTTTTCACCTTGTCACTCCCTCAAGGAATTTCCCTACTGCTAAGAATTACCCCTCTTGGACTTTTCACCTTGCCACTCCCACAAGGAATTTTCTAGCTGCCAAGGAATTACCCCTCTTGGACTTTTCACCAAGGTCCACCCTTGGATTTCTCACCTGCCAAGGAATTACCCGTCTTGATGCCAAGTAAACTACCTATCACACTTCTATAATATTTCAGATCCACAGATTTTTCTCATTCGTCACGTCCTAGATTCGTATTTTGTGCCATGGGAGTAGATATCTCCTTTGAATTTTCATATTAAATTTATTTAGAAGATTTATAGAATACCTAGACTGATGAACATATATACCTTCCTTTGTTTGTTTGATATCAAGTCCAAGGAATAATGTTAGTTCTCCCACAAGACTCATCTCAAATTCACTCTCCATGTGTCCTATAAACTCATTCAGATAATCCTTATTATTTGAGCCACAAATTATATCATCGACATAAACCTGGGCTACAAAAATATTCTCACAATCTCTTTTCAAAAAAAGTGTGGGATCTATCTGACATCTTCTTAACCCTTTCTCTACAAGGAATGTGGACAACCTTTTGTACCAAGCACGAGGTGCTTGTTTCAGCCCATAAAGAGCCTTTTTTCAATTTGTACATGTAGTCTGGAAAATCCATACTCTCAAACCCTAGTGGTTGTTCAACATATACCTCTTTCTTAATTGCCCCATTCAAGAAGGCAGATTTCACATCCATTTGATAGAGTCTGAAGCCTTTGTATGCAACAAAAGCTAGCATAAGCCTTATGGACTCTAGTCGGGCTACTGGGGCATAGGTCTCTTCATAATCTAACCCCTCAATCTGATTATATCCTTTGGCAACTAACCTTGCCTTATTTTTTATTATCTCTCCTTTATGATTCATCTTATTCTTAAACACCCATTTGGTACCAATTATAGAAACTTTTTCCGGTCTCGGAACTAAGTCCCATACTTGGCTTCTTTTGAATTGTCTTGGCTCATCCTGCATTGCTAAGATCTAATCAGGATCAAGCAAGGCTTCTTCTACTACCCTTGGTTTAATTTTTGAGATCAATGCAACTTCAACTCCTTCATTCCTAAAGGATGATCTGGTCTTCATCCCTTGTTGAAGTTCTCCAATAATCTGATCTTGGGGAAGACTACTAATTGTCCTAACGGATCTTGGTGCTTGATACATCTTCAGGAAATGCCCCTTGTATCCTAGATTTCTCTTCATCATACTCAATCTTAGCTTCCTCTACTTCAGTGTTTTCATGTAATCTAATTTTCTCCAATCCAAATTTGATTTCTTCATCAATTTCCCAAATATCACTAGATTTTTCATCTTTCCCAAACACAACATTCTGTGATTCTTCTACTAATTTTGTCTTCTTGTTGTATACTCTATATGCCTTGCTAATAGAAGAATACCCTACAAGGATACCTTCATCAGCTTTAACAGCGAACTTACCTAAATGATCTTTGGTATTTAGAATGAACACCTTGCAGCCAAACACCCTAAGATGCTTGACTGTGGGTGGTTTCCCAAACCATAGTTCATGTGATGTTTTTCCTAGAAACCTATGTATCCAAATCCTGTTCTGAACATAACAGGTTGTGCTTACAGCTTCGGCCCACAAGTAGCTTGGAAGAGCATACTCATTGAGCATGCTTCTTGCTGCTTCTTGTAAGACCCGATTTTTCCTTTCCACAACACTATTTTGTTGAGGTGTCCTTGGAATAGAAAATTCATGTCTATACCTCCTTTCTAAATAATAGTCCTTAAATCGAGTATTTTGGAACTCCACCCATGATCACTTCTAAGAGTTTTAATGGTTGTATTTTTCTCATTTTCAACTCTTCTACTAAAAGAAATAAAAATGTCTATTATTTCATCCTTATGTTTTAAGAAAAAGGTCCAAGCATATCTAGTGTAATCATCAATAATAACTAAACAATATCTACTACCATTAAGTGATTTAATAGTGCTACAATCAAAAGGGTCTAGATGTAACAAATCCAAAGTAGTGAGGTACTTACAACATTTTTGGACTTGTGTGATGCCCTCTTTTGCTTACCTTTCTGACAGACATCACATAGCTTGTCTTTCTAAAACTTTAGCAATAGCAACCCCCTCACTAGTTCCTTTCCAACTAGTCCCCTTAAGTTTTTCAGATTGACATGCGTGAGCCTCCTATGCCACAACCAGGATTCATCTCTGTTTTTATTCTGCAAGGAAGAAAAAAATGAAAGGTCCTCGGTCATGTGTTTGGAGCATCCACTGTCTACAAACAAGGTTGATGGACACTCACCCTTGACTGATGCCTGCTAGACACGAAAGATAAAGGATTTCACAACCCAAATATTGGGTCCATTAGCTTCCAAAACATATTTCCTAGGAATCCAAGCCTTAGTTGTTTTAGTCTTCCTACCAAAATTTCTAGAAAATAATGAAATGAAACTAAACACTTTTTGTTTAGGTCTATAACCTATTCCAACTTTGTTATAAACAACCCGTTGTGATCCTAATATCATGTTCAAGGTTTGAGAACTAGAATTAAATTTTTCAAGTGTGCACTTGAGATCATTCATCTGTGCTTTTAGAGATTTGTTTTCATCCATAAGTTCATCAATTTGTGAAGTGTTAACACTAGTTTCTACTGCATGCTCCTTAAGGTTCTTTAATTTTCCTACTTCAATCTTTAGCATTTTAACCTTAAACTTGGATTTTTCTAACATATCAGTTAAATAAGCAATAGTCTTGTAGCAATCTACGAGTTCAGAGGTTACCTTATCATCATCCAAAGATGATGAATTTGAGTCTGAGTCTGATTTTGTCCTTCTGCTTTCTGATTTTGTCTCAGAGTCCTCCAATGCCATCAGAACAGTGTGTCGACCAATCTTTTCTTCCTTGTCCTCTTCTGATGATCCGAATGAGGACTCATCCCATGTGGCTCTCAAAGCTTTCCTTCTCCTCCTCTTTTCTTCCTTCTTCTTGAGCCGAGGACATTCATTTCTGAAATGTCCTTTCTTGCTGCACTAATAGCAAACGATATTAGTTTTATCAACTGAATTGTCACATGTCTTACCTTTCTTTTTGTTGAATCTCCTTCTCCTCCTCATCATCCTTCTTACGAAATTGGCCACCTCGTTGGATGAAGATTCATCATCTCCATTAGATTCGGTGGAAGAGGACGACAACGACTCCTTCTTCTTCTTTCCTTCCTTATTTTAATCACCTGCGAACAAAGCCATACCTTTCTCTTTTTGACCTTTATTAGCCTATTCATGTAATTCCATTTTAGAAAACAACTCATCTATTTTAACGGTTGACAAGTCCCTTGATACCTTATAGGCATCCACCATAGATGACCCTAAGACATTTCAGGGAAATGACTTAAGTACGTACCTAACCAAATTCCGGTTCTCAACACTCTCTCCAATAGAGTGGAGGCCATTTAACAACTCCTTGAATCTTCCATGAAGCTCACTGACAGATTCAGTGTCCTTTATAGAGAAGTTCTCGAGTTGACTTAGGAACAAATCCTGTTGGGATTTTCCGAGCTGCAAAAACCGCTTTTTGCATTGCGGAAACCTCGGAAGCCCGACCATGAATCCATGCGAAGATATAAAAATAAAACATGTATGTGTTTAAAGATCCTAGATCTATCTTAGATCTACAAGATGAGAGCATTACCCTCGTAGCGACGCCCTTCGCTTATCTCACTCATCCAAAAGCTTTGCCGGAACTCAAGAGTGTCAAGTGAACACTCCTCTATTGGTATCCACACGGACAAATGGTGGAGAAACACAACCTAGAGTGTGCTAGCACTCATGGAAGTTTCAGCCAAGGAGGTTGGGAGAGCTTGAGAGGAAAAAAATACAAGGAAGAAGAAGATGGAGTTACCACCAAATGAAAAATATCATCAAATGGAGAAGTGGCCGGCCACTTAACTCTTGGGGGGTTACATGCATGCATGTAACTCCAAGAGCCAATGACTCTTGGTCTCCCTCATGAGGTGGCAACACATGATAAGTCCATGATGATGTGGAACTGTAGGTCGTTGCATCAGAGGCTCATTGGCTCCCATGTCCCCGGATTAAAATTTTCACTAATGAAAGAATTAATCCGGATGAGATGAGTTTCCTTAGCACAACTAATTCGTCATCGTGCTAACAACTTGAGTGGTCGCTTGAACAAACTAGTTGTTCAAGCAACACAACTCTTCTAGTTGGTTAGCCACGGAAGAGACGACGGACGGATCGCCAGTTTTTGTGTTTGTCTTCGGGGTCCAAGATTATACAATATATATACATATGCATAATTGTATAATCAACAATTAAAATAACATGCTCAGATCTGAAAATAAAGTTGTACCACTTTATACCTTACGATCTTTTACCGTATGTCCTATCCTCCTCGTGGACGACATGTGGGCGAAGATCCTCCACGAGTAGAAGCCTTCTAGATCGCGTTCTTCCCTTCCTTGTCCGCTGCGAACAAAGAGAAGAACCAACAAAACCTTTCCTTTCTAGAACCGGCCACCAAGCAAAGGAGTTTGATGCAACCGCCGGCCAAGGAACGAGTGGATGAAGCGCCGGCCACCAATGGAAGGAGAACCGCCGGCCACCTTGGAGAGATTGGAGGAGTGAACGTCGGCCACCAATGGAAGGAGAACCTCCAACCAAGGAATAAGAGAGAGGCCTAGAGGATGGGCGCCGGCCAAGTCTTGATTGAGGAAGATGGGCGCCGACAACAATTTGATGGAAGAAGATTGTCGCCCAAGCCCTAGCTCCCAAACCCTAGCCGCCCAACCTAAAACCCTAACCCCAATTGATCATCTTGTCGCCCAACCCTAAGCTTTCCTTTTATAGAGTTAGGCTTAGGACTCCTTTAATCTCTACCGTCGGATCTAGGGATTTAATCTCCATCGTCGGATCTAGGGTTTTATCCCAACCGTCGGATCTAGGGTTTCATCCCAACCGTCGGATCTAGGATTTCATCCCAACTATCGGATCTAGGATTTCATCCCAACCGTCGGATCTAGGATTTCATCCCAACCGTCGGATCCAGGGATTAATCTCAACCGTCGATTCTAGGGTTTCATCCTAACCATCGGATCTAGGGATTTAATCCCAACCATTGGTTCTAGGGTTTCATCCCAACCATCGGATCTAGGGATTTAATCCCAACCGTTGGTTCTAGAGTTTTGTTTTACATTCTTGGATCTAGACTTCACAAGGATTTTATTAGGCTACGATAGGGACCATAAGGAGGAGTTGGATCTTGGCCACCCGATGGATCGGAACCACACTCACTTGATCCATCAATGATGTTCCATTCCACTAGAGGATCATCATTGAACTACCTCACCAACCCCCATAAATTAATATGGGCTCCATATATTATTTGTACATTCATCTCCCCGTGTTTAAGATATCGAATGTCCGTCAATTAATTGATTTACTGACCATCAATTAATTAACATCTAATTCCTCGAGTAGTACCACTCAAACTTATCATCATGTTGACTAAGTCAACCAGCTGGGTTTACATGATGAACCTTATGAGCTCCTCAAGGGGACATCATCAACCTAATATATAGGACACGGGTTCCTTCTATAATTAACGGCACACCATGTAAATAATATCATTTCCCAACTTACCGGGCATATTGATTTAATCCATCTAAATCTCACCCTCTGGTAAATCAAAGAAATAAATACTAAGTACATGTGTCCGTTATTATATCGGGATTAAGAGCATGTACAACATAATATCCGAGGTCCGATTCAATTATGTAGTCAACAATTAATTGAATCGCCTCTATGTCGGTCTTGCTCAATACACCTAAGTGTACTAGTGTAACTTTATGTTCAAGACAAAATAATACCAAGCTACACTACAACCATGCCAATGGTTTGTCCAAAACCATCTTGGTTGTGAGCCTCTACTTATATTTTACAAGGGACTGATAACATGATCTTCTGTGCCACACCAAGCACCATGTTATCTACAATGTAAAATATTAGACAATATGCACACACATATAATAAATATATAAAGTGCAAACAATGATCATGTGATTCTTATTTCAAAATAAAATGTTCATACAAAAAGAGCTAGGCTTTCAGTATACATTCCAACAATCTCCCACTTATACTAAAAGACTATGCCGTTATCACACTGCCATACATCTTAACCCCATGTCCTCCACATGCCTATCAAACGCTTTCGCTGGAAGGGCCTTAGTGAATGGATCCGCCAGGTTATCCTCTGATGCAATCTTGGCGACATCAACTTCTCCTCGCTTTACGATCTCTCGTATAAGGTGGTACTTGCGCTCTATGTGTTTACTCGCCTTGTGGGCTCGTGGTTCCTTTGAGTTTGCAACTGCACCACTGTTATCACAATAAATTGTGATAGTTCTGGGCAAACCAGAAATCACATCCAAGTCCATCAAGAAGTTCCTGAGCCATACAGCTTCCTTGGCTGCCTTAGAGGCTGCCACATACTCAGCTTCCATGGTGGAGTCCGCCACGCATTTCTGCTTGACACTCCTCCATACTATGGCTCCACCTCCAAAAGTAAACACAAACCTCGAGGTAGACTTACTCTTGTCCCTATCTGATTGGAAATCCGAATCCGTGTAACCTACAGGGACTAATTGATCTGCCCGATAAATCAGCATATAATCCCTAGTCCTTCTCAGGTACTTCAATATATGCTTTACCTGACCCAATGTCCTGTCAGATTACTCGATATCCGCTAACCATGCCTACTAAGAAAGCAGTATATCCGTCTCGTACATAGCATAGCATACATGAGGCTTCCTACTGCCGAAGCATAAGGAACCGCCTTCATGTCCTCTATCTCCTTTGATGTTTTGGGACACATCTCTTTAGATAAAGGAACTCCATGCCTAAAAGGTAGAAAACCTTTCTTAGAGTTCTGCATGCTAAAACGAGCAAGGATAGTGTCAATGTATGAAGCTTGAGATAAGCACAACATCCTTTTCTTGCGATCCCTTATAACTTTGATCCCAAGGATGTGTCCCACTTCTCCCAAGTCCTTCATATCAAACTGTTTGGACAACCATACCCTTACGTCTGATAACACTTTGATATTGTTGCCAACTAACAAAATGTCATCTACGTATAGTACAAGAAACACCACTACGTTTCCGTCACATCTCTTGTATACACAAGGCTCATTCGGACTTTGAATAAATCCATATGACTGGATTACCTCATCAAAGCGGATGTTCCAAGATCTAGAAGCTTGCTTCAATCCATAAATGGACCGATTAAGCTTACATACAAGATGCTCTTTGCCTTTAGCAATGAATCCCTCTGGTTGCCGCATATAGATGTTCTTCTCAAGACTTCCGTTAAGAAAAACTGTCTTGACATCCATCTGCCAAATCTCATAATCCATATGAGCAGCTATAGATAAGAGAATCCGGATAGACTTAAGCACAAGCCTAGCTTTGAAGGTCTCAACCTTCCCGTCTACTCCTCTCTTTCTCTTGTAGATCCACTTGCATCCAATGGCTTTTACATCATCGGGTGGTTCTACTAGCTCCCATACCTGATTAGAATCCATAGATTCTATCTCTGAATTCATCGCACTTTGCCAAGATACCGCATCTCTATCTTGGAGTGCCTCGTCCATATGTCCAGGATCCGGTTCATGTTCACGAGGACTAAGTCCGAAGACTCTCCCAAAAATATGAATCTCTCGGGTTGTCTAACAACCTCCCACTATGGAGGTGCCTCCTGTATGCTCTGTGACACGCGGCAAGAACTTGTGGTGTCTCCTCTTGTACCGGTGGTACTCAAGTCTGACTTCACAACTCCTCAAGAACAATCCGCTCATGGGCTTGTGGTTCATCACATAGTCCTCCTCTAGAAATCTGAATTGCACTCACGATCACCTTCCGATCTCTAGGACTATAGAATAAACCACCCTTTCCCTTAGGGTAGCCAACAAACAACTGCAGAGATTCCAACTTACCAAAGATCTCCTTCAAAGACATGTGGACTACCCCAAATCCGAATATGTCTTAGACTAGGCTTTCGCCCAGTCCACAACTCTGTGGGAGTAGAGGGTACTGACTTAGATGGAACCAAGTTCAGAATGTGTGCTGCTGTTTCCAGAGAAAACCCCCAAAATGAATCAGGTAACTCAAAATAACTCATCATCGATCTGACCATCTCCATAAAAGTCCTATTCCTTCGCTCCACCACACCATTCTGTTGGGGTGTGCCAGGTGCGGACAATTGGGATTGAATCCCAACCTCTGATAAGTAACTCCTAAACTCTCCCAAGAGGTACTCGCCACCACGATTAGATCGTAATGTCTTGATACTTTTACCTTGATGGTTCTCTACATCAGCCTTGAATTCTTTGAACCTGTCAAAGCATTCAGACTTGCGGCGCATCAAGTAAATGTATCCATATATTGAATAATCGTCTATAAAAGAGACAAAATATTCAAAATCACCTCTTGCCTGGATAGACATAGGACTGCACAAATCAGAATGAACCAATTCTAACACATCTTTGGCTCTATACCCCTTGGCCTTGAAAGGCCTCTTGGTCATTTTACCTTCCAAGCAAGATTCGCAGGTTGGGAGATCCTCCACCACTAATGAACCCAAAGGTCCATCAGCTATCAACCTTTGAATTCTGCTTAGGTTAATATGACCAAGCCTTAGATGCCAAAGATATGTCTGGTTCATTTGCGAAGGTTCTTTTCTCTTATTAGACTTAGAAGATGAGTTATTGATTTCTATATGCATCGTGGGAGTTTTCGGTTCAAGAGTATATAAATTGCCAACCAATGTACCAGAACAGATAATCTCCCTATTCCTTTTTATAACCACTTTGTCATTAAAAGAAACAGAATATCCATCTATAAACAATTTAGAAACTGAAATTAAATTCTTTCTAAAAGTAGGTACATAAAGACAATTTCTTAAAACCAAAATTTTATTCCTATCAAAAGATAAATAAACGTCTCCCACTGCAATAGCCGCCACCTTTGAAGCATTGCCCATGAAGACGGTAATCTCTCCCTCAGCTAGTTGTCGAGTTTCCTGGAACCCCTGCAAAGTATTGCAGACATGATCAGTGGCTCCTGTATCTACACACCAGGCACTGGTAGATAACACCGCTAAACATGTTTCAACAACTAAACAAGAAGATATACCTTTGTTCTTTTGGCGAGGATAGTCCGCCTTCCAATGTCCAGTCTGCTTGCAAGTGAAGCACTTGCCTTTCAGCTTCTTCACTCCTGCCTGAGGTCCCACTGCCACCTTCTTCGCCCCACCTTGCTTCTTCTTCTTCTTACCTTTCGGTTTAGAGGAAGAAACCTTCTGAGCGACCATGGCTTGAGCACTTTGACGAAAAAGCCCCTCTGCTTTGCAGTTACGAAGCTCCGCCAACGAATACAACCTTTTGTTCATGTTGTAATTGAGGCGGAACTGCTCAAAACTCCTAGGCAGAGACTGGAGAATGATATCGACCTGGGTTTCCCCATCGATCTCAGCTCCGAGGACTCCCATCTCATTAAGATGAGCCATCATCTTGAGAACATGATCCCTAACGGGTGTTCCCTCGATCATGGTGGTCGTCATCAAGTTTCTCATTGCCTCCTGTCTAGCCGCCCTACTCTGATGTCCGAAAAGTTCCTTGAGATTGAACATCATGTCATAAGCTATGGCTATGGCCTGATGCTGATGTTGCAGCACATTTGACATAGATGCCAAAATGTAACACCGCGCCATCTCATCTGCCTTGACCCATTTCTTATAACGTTCTTTCTCATTTTCATCAGAGTCATCGGAGGGCTTAGGAGGACAGACCTCGAAGAGTACAAATTTGTACTCCTCCGCAGTTAAGACAATATCCAGATTTCTTTTCCAATCAATGTAGTTTGGTCCAGTAAGCTTATTTTCTTTTAAAATCACAGCAAGTGGGTTGAAAGCCATTTGAAAATCCTAAAAATCACAATGATCAAAATATTAGATTTCAAATATTATTGATTCCTCAAAAACAATAAAATTCCGAAATCAACCAACACCTCAAAACACCGAGAATATTGCATGCCACGATAGTGTGGACGTATACGAATTCTACATTTGTAAGAGGAGGTTTTACCCATTAATTTTATTATCTTGTCAACCTTACTTTTTGACAAATAAAATTAATAGTTGGTTCCTCTTTGGCCCTACAAATAAAAGCAGTGACTCCGATGGAGAGGATACTTTTTATTTGCATCTAAGTGTGCACCATTACACGATACTAAGGGAATTATTTCGGATTATGTGCCTTACCGATGGGGAAGTACACACGCTCCTAAATAATTTCCTATAACCATTATTTGACCTAGTGATCCACAAACAAACCCATCCGATGGGGAGGAAGGCACTCAAAGCCAACGCGCAAGTTTGTTGCATCACACGTCAAATTATAATGGAGGCCGCGGGAATTAATTAAAATATCCCTCTCCCACTTAGTAAATTGAAATTGAGGAATTTTAAAGCATACACAACATGCATATAAAACAAATCAGCAATAAATATGGAAAAAATAGAATTTTTCCAACTATTATGGCATTGTCCTCCAATACGCATCCCGTCGTGTCGCCACCTCGTCCGCTCCATCTTTTCCCGTGCGCAAGTCACCAAAGAGATCCGAGCCGAGATAAACTATTTTAATTTACATCCATCGATCCTATACTCCACGAAGGAGTGTACAAATAATCTAGATCGAAAGTAAACTAAAATGAGCGGCTAAACAATGTCATATTTAATTACAAAAATTAAATACTAATCTAGCCTCGTCAACCCCGAGGATTCAAATAATATACATACAATCACACACAAAACAATCACATACAACCAAATAGCCATAATAGTCGGATCTTATGCCTGCAACCAAAAAGTTAGCCTACGCACATCCTACTATTATCCGGCATACTCAATATATGATATGTGCATGAAAGTAACCGATTCCAAAACACACAAAACCGGAAACCGTGGCTCTGATACCACTTTGTAGCTCGTTGCTTCGGAGGCTCATTGGCTCCCATGTCCCCGGATTAAAATTTTCACTAATGAAAGAATTAATCCGGATGGGATGAGTTTCCTTAGCACAACCAATTCGTCGTCGTGCTAACAACTTGAGTGGTCGCTTGAACAAACTAGTTGTTCAAGCAACACAACTCTTCTAGTTGGTTAGCCGCGGAAGAGACGACGGACGGATCGTCGGTTTTTGTGTTTGTCTTCGGGGTCCAAGATTATACAATATATATACATATGCATAATTGTATAATCAACAATTAAAATAACATGCTCAGTTCTGAAAATAAAGTTGTACCACTTTATACCTTACGATCTTCTACCGTATGTCCTATCCTTCTCGTGGACGACATGTGGGCGAAGATCCTCCACGAGTAGAAGCCTTCTAGATCGCGTTCTTCCCTTCCTTGTCCGCTGCGAACAAAGAGAAGAACCAACAAAACCTTTCCTTTCTAGAACCGGCCACCAAGCAAAGGAGTTTGATGCAACCGCCGGCCAAGGAACGAGTGGATGAAGCGCCGGCCACCAATGGAAGGAGAACCGCCGGCCACCTTGGAGAGATTGGAGGAGTGAACGCCGGCCACCAATGGAAGGAGAACCGCCGGCCAAGGAATAAGAGAGAGGCCTAGAGGATGGGCGCCGGCCAAGTCTTGATTGAGGAAGATGGGCGCCGGCAACAATTTGATGGAAGAAGATTGCCGCCCAAGCCCTAGCTCCCAAACCCTAGCCGCCCAACCTAAAACCCTAACCCCAATTGATCATCTTGCCGCCCAACACTAAGCTTTCCTTTTATAGATTTAGGCTTAGGACTCCTTTAATCTCCACCGTCGGATCTAGGGTTTTATCCCAACCGTCGGATCTAGGGTTTCATCCCAACCGTCGGATCTAGGATTTCATCCCAACCGTCGGATCTAGGATTTCATCCCAACCGTCGGATCTAGGATTTCATCCCAACCGTCGGATCCAAGGATTAATCTCAACCGTCGATTCTAGGGTTTCATCCTAACCATCGGATCTAGGGATTTAATCCCAACCGTTGGTTCTAGGGTTTCATCCCAACCATCGGATCTAGGGATTTAATCCCAACCGTTGGTTCTAGAGTTTTGTTTTACATTCTTGGATCTAGACTTCACAAGGATTTTATTAGGATACGATAGGGACCATAAGGAGGAGTTGGATCTTGGCCACCCGATGGATCGGAACCACACTCACTTGATCCATCAATGATGTTCCATTCCACTAGAGGATTATCATTGAACTACCTTACCAACCCCCATAAATTAATATGGGCTCCATATATTATTTGTACATTCATCTCCCCGTGTTTAAGATATCGAATGTCCGTCAATTAATTGATTTACTGACCATCAATTAATTAACATCTAATTCCTCGAGTAGTACCACTCAAACTTATCATCATGTTGACTAAGTCAACCAGCTGGGTTTACATGATGAACCTTATGAGCTCCTCAAGGGGACATCATCAACCTAATATATAGGACACGGTTTCCTTCTATAATTAACGACACACCATGTAAATAATATCATTTCCCAACTTGCCGAGCATATTGATTTAATCCATCTAAATCTCACCCTCTGGTAAATCAAAGAAATAAATACTAAGTACATGTGTCCGTTATTATATCGGGATTAAGAGCATGTACAACATAATATCCGAGGTCCGATTCAATTATGTAGTCAGCAATTAATTGAATCACCTCTATGTCGGTCCTGCTCAATACACCTAAGTGTACTAGTGTAACTTTATGTTCAAGACAAAATAATACCAAGCTACACTACAACCATGTCAATGGTTTGTCCAAAACTATCTTGGTTGTGAGCCTCTACTTATATTTTACAAGAGACTGATAACATGATCTTCTGTGCCACACCAAGCACCATGTTATCTACAATGTAAAATATTAGACAATATGCACACACATATAATAAATATATAAAGTGCAAACAATGATCATGTGATTCTTATTTCAAAATAAAATGTTCATACAAAAAGAGCTAGGCTTTCAATATACATTCCAATAGGAACACCATCATTGGCCGGCCCCGATGCCATGTCACCATGACATGAGAATTGGTCAAGTCAAAATTAATCATTCATCTTCCCTCTCAAGTCAAGTCAAACTTGACCTCTTATCTCCCATGGTTGATCAAATCTAACCACTTGATTCAAGTCAATTTGATTTAATGAATATCTATTCATTAATTTAAATTGACTCAATGAATCAAATCTAAATTAGACTCATTCAACACTTGAATCAAATTGAGTCTAACTCAAATAGTCTAATTTGGATTACTCTTAATCCAATTTAGTTCATCCCATGAACCTAATCCTCATGGTTCGTCATATGAACCTAATCTCCATCTAATTGCCCTTTGTGTGTGATCCTATAGGTTCTTGCAACATTGACAATGCTCCTAAACCGATTTAGGAACAAAAGCAATGAGCGGTATCTAGCAACACATCATTGCTACCCAAGTTACAAGAATGTTGAGCTCCAACATCACCTTTGTGACTACTAATTGTGACTCTCACAATATGTGACAATGTCCCTCTATCCATGACATCTAGATTGACCAATTGAGGCATAGACCGTGTCATCCTCGGTATAATCTATATCTTGAACTCCAAGTAGACTCACTCTAATCAAATGAGCTTAATATATCATATTGACTCATTTGGGCATGGTCATGCACTTCGTGGTCTCACTCTATCAAGAATAACGATGTCACTCCCGTCATATAGGAGGGATAGATCCCATTTACATCACTCACATCCCTCCGCATAATTTGTTACATACCCAGTAATCGCTTTTATAGTCCACCCATTTACAGGTGACATTTGACGAAGCCAAAGTATGCAACTCCTTATGTAGGGAACCATGGTCACTTCAGGTCTAAGGACTAATAGTTATACTAATAGCCACATGAGAAAGTATATGACACTCATATAACGATCCATGATACTTTCTCATGGTGGGTCATTCAGTATACATTCTCTAATGCATACCCATGTGTCAACTTGATATCTCATATCCATGACTTGTGAGATCAAGTCATCGTGTTGACCTACATACTAGTCTTTACGCATTAACATTGTCCCTGAATGTTATACTTGACTAGAAATGATTAAGAGTAGTGTTCTCTATATCATCTCATTATCGATTCAACCAATCGATTGATATAGATAAGAACCTACTACTCAAGGACGTTATTATACTTAGTTATTTGGCACCAATACAAGTAAATATAATAACCATGCCTTTATTAATAGGAATATGATACAATAAAGTCCATACAACAATCATCACATGATTGACTCTAGGGCTTTCACTAACAATCTCCCACTAGTACTAGTGTCAATCACCGTAGTATCTAATACCCAATGACCTAGTGTGACCATCATGCTTTTTCTGTGTCAAAGCCTTGGTCAAGGGATCTGCAATGTTAGCCTCTGTGAGTACTCTACAAATCTTCACATCTCCTCTATCGATAATCTCTCGAATGAGATGGAAGCGTCGTAGTATGTGTTTGGTCCGCTGGTGTGAGCGAGATTCTTTAGCCTGTGCAATCGCTCCATTGTTGTCACAATAGAGCTCTATGGGATCTGCTATGCTAGAAATCATCCCAAGCTCAGTAATGAACTTGTGGATCCAAACTGCCTCCTTTGTTGCCTCAGATGCAGCGATATACTCGGCTTCTATTGTAGAATCAATAACTGTGTCCTGCTTCGAACTCTTCCGGCTCACAGTGCCACCATTCAAGCAAAACACGAACCTTGACTGTGATCTATAATCATCCTGGTCAGTTTGGAAGTTGGCATCGTTGTAACCCTTTACAGCTAGCTCCTCATTGCCTCCAAATATCAAGAAATATTCTTTAGTCTTTCTCAAGTACTTAAGAATATTCTTGACTGCTATCCAGTGATTCTCACCTAGATCTGACTGGTATCTACTCGTCATGCTCAAAGCATACGAGACATCAAGATGAGTACATAGCATGGTGTACATGATAGATCCTATAGCAGATGCATAAGGGATCTTATCCATGCGGTCTCTCTCCTCTCTAGAAGAGGGACTTTGAGTCTTCGAAAGACTCACACCATGTGACATCGGCAGAAGTCCCTTCTTGGAATTTTGCATGGCAAACCGTAGTAATACTGTGTCAATGTATGTACTCTGACTTAGGCCAAGCAATCTCTTAGATCTATCTCTATAGATCTTGATGCCTAGAATACAGGCTGCTTCACCTAAGTCCTTCATTGAGAAGCACGTCCCTAGCCAAGTCTTCACAGACTGTAGCGAAGGGATGTCATTCCCAATGAGTAGTATGTCATCCACATACTATACAAGGAAGACAACTGTGTTCCCATTAACCCTCTTGTAGAAACAGGGTTCATCTTCATTCTTGATGAAACCAAACTGTTTGATCGCATCATCGAATCGAAGATTCCAGCTCCGAGAAGCTTGCTTTAGCCCATAAATGGACCTTTGCAGCTTGCATACTTTCCCAGTATGCTATGGATCTACAAAACCCTCAAGTTGTGTCATGTACACATCCTCGAGTAGTTTTCATTCAGAAACACAGTTTTGACATCCATCTGTCAGATCTCATAATCGTGGTATGCTGCAATAGCAAGTATGATCCGAATGAACTTAAACATTACCACTGGAGAAAAGGTTTCATCATAGTCAATACCATGAATTTGCTTGAAACCTTTAGCCACCAATCGGCCGTTATAGGTATGCTAAATCCATCCATGTCAGTCTTTCTCTTAAAGACCCACTTACACCCAATGGGTTTGACACCTTCAGGTGGATCAACCAAAGTACATACTTGGTTGGTGTACATGGATTCCATCTCGGATCTCATGACCTCTAGCCATTTCTCAGAGTCTGGGATCATCACTGCTTCCTGATAGGAGGTAGGCTCATTCTCAATTAGCATAACGTCATTATGGTCAGACAAGAGAAATGAGTATCTCTCAGGCTGACGATGTACCCTATCAGACCTGCGAAGAGGTAGGTCTACCTGAACAGGTGGTTGTTCCACAACTCTTTGTGTAACAACCTCATCACCCACAACACTTTGTGGTTCATGTTCAACCTCCATCAAGACCTCAATGCTATGGTCCTTATCTTGAATTTCTTCAAGATCGAACGTACTCCCACTAGTTTTTCTAGAAACAAAATCCCTTTCTAGAAAAACCCCAGTCTTTGCCACAAACACTTTGTGCTGACTAGGAATGTAGAAGTAATATCCCTTCATATCCTTGGGATATCCAACAAAATAGCACCTATCAGATTTGGGTCCCAGTTTGTCTGAGACTTGATGTCAAACGTAAGCCTCACAACCCCAAATCCTCATGAAAGACATCTTGGGATTTCTCCCTGTCCATATCGTATATGGTGTCTTTATCAAAGTCTTGGATGGTACACGGTTAAGGGTAAAGGCTGCTGTGTCTAGAGCATATCCCCAAAAGGATATAGGAAGATCTGTGTGACTCATCATAGATCGTACCATATCTAATAGGGTATGATTCCTCCTTTTGGATACACTATTCCACTATGGTGTTCCAGGAGGAGTGAGTTGGGATAGAATCCCACACTCAGCTAGATAGTCATGAAACTCATGGCAAAGGTATTCACCACCTCGATCTAATCAAAGTATCTTAATACTCTTGCCAAGTTGGTTTTATACTTCATTCTTGAATTCTTTGAACTTTTCAAAGGATTCTGATTTATGTGTCATTAAATACACATAACCATATCTACTGAAATCATCAGTAAATGTAATGAAGTACCTGTAACCACCTCTAGCAGCAACATTGAAAGGGCCACATACATCACTATGTATAAGTCCTAACAAGTCTATTGCTCTTTCGTTGTGTCCACTAAAGGGAGTCTTGGTCATCTTGCCTAAAAGGCAAGACTCGAATGTCTCATATGATTCAAAATCAAATGAGTCTAGCAGCCCATCCTTATGGAGCTGAGATAAGCAACTCTCATTTATGTGACCTAAGTGACAATGCCAGAGATAGGTTTGGTTCAACTCATTTGACTTGAACATTTTGGTACTTATGTTATAAATAGGGCTCTCTAAGTCTAGAAAGTAGAGTCCGTTCATTAGAGGTGCACTACAATAGAACATATCATTTAAATAAACTGAAAAATATTTGTTCTTTATTATAAATGTAAATCCTTTCTTGTCCAAACAAGAAATCGAAATTATGTTCTTAGTTAAGGCAGACACATAACAATATTCATCTAATTCTAGTACAAGCCCAGAGGGCAGAGATAGATCATAAGTTTCTACAGCAACAGCAACAACCCTTGCTCGAGTCCACCTTGCCCTTTGTCAATGCCCTGCTATTTCTCAGCGCCTGCACATTGGTACAAATGTGAGATGCACATCCGGTATCTAATACCCATGATGAAGAAATAGATAGATTGACTTCTATAACATTTATACCAGAAGTAGAAGTCTCACTTCTCTTCTTCTTAAGATCTTCCAGGTAAGCTTTGCAGTTACGCTTCCAGTGTCCAGCTTCCTTGCAGTGGAAGCAAGCCCCTTCTTTGGCCACCCCTCCTTTGGGTTTAAGTTCTTTTCCTTCGCCCTTGGCTTGGGACTTTCCCTTACCTTTAGGCTTGCCCTTGCCCTTCTTCTTTTGCACCATCAAAATGGAGTCAGATTTTCCCTTCTTAAGGTTGAGCTCAGCAGTTCTCAACATGCTGAGCATCTCAGGAAGTGGCTTATCAATTTCATTCATGTTGTAATTCATGACAAATTGATTGTAGCTTTGTGGTAAAGACTGCAAGTTTAAGTCAAGGGCTGCCTCTGGCCAAGGGGGAATCCTAATCAGAGGTTTTCTACGTACCCAATCATCTTGAGTACATATGAACCTACGGGAGTCCCATCTTGCATTTTGGACTCAAACAATGCCTTAGAGACTTCATATCTCTCGTGCCTTTCTTTTCCTTGATATAGTTGACAAAGATGTTCAACCATATCATAAGCATTCATGAACTCGTGTTACTTCTGAAGCTCAGAGTTCATGGTCGCGAGCATTAGACATGACACATCTAATGCATCATCTTGATGCTTCTTGTAAGCATCTTTGTCACCGCGAGGCAAAGGGCGTGAGGTGCCTCCGAATGGGCCGCTCCAGACGATAACTTTTCTTGGGTGAGAACGATTCTCAGGTTCCTATACCAGTCCAGGAAATTTACTCCATTGAGCTTGTCCTTCTCAAGGATAGAACGCAGGGAGAGAGTGTTCGTGTTTGTCGACATAGTTATCTACAACATAAAAAATGCAAAAAATTAATATCATATTCTTTTTATCATTTAATTAGACCTTTAATCAAATGATAATCCCACTGAATTATAGGAATTTTATAGAATCGAGTTATGGATGTGGTCAAACCACATTACTAGATTCATACAAACTAGCTATAATTCATGCGGGACAAGATCTACATCATACTAAGCCTTGAGTTAGCGTTGGCTAAATCGCCCAAGACTTAGTATGATCGGTGGGTAACACATTACCGATTACATCTCTATGCAACTCTTGTTTATAGGATAAAGACCCATATTTACAAAAGACCTTGAGTTAGCTTTGGCTAAATCGCCCAAGATTTAGTGTAAATGCGATCTTATCCAATCTTTCCAACGGTTGGAATATGTCTATAGTTCTACTCGATCCAATTGAGTTAACTAGTTTTACTTAATCTAATTGAGCTTACTCTAACCCAAGCCGTGATAGGCGGGACCAAGATTGTCCCTCCGCACCCTACCAAGATAATATGCGTTGCTCTCCTTTGGCAGATTCAACAACTATAAATGATCGAGGTAGTGATGAGTATCAAGGATTTGGTAGGCATTTTCGAGTTGATTCGATTAAGATATAATCTAATCATAATGTGTATCATATACGCATTAAGGCCTTTATTATCCTACACTAGCATGCATCACATACATACAAGCATTATTCTAGCATGCATCATATACATACAAGAAAAATATCCTAGCATGCATCATATACATACAAGCATTATTCTACTAGCATGCATCACATACATACAAGTATAAAATATATATATATAAATTAATTGTGATTAAGTCATGGCCCTACTATGATCTTCTCAAGCCAATGAGAAGATCGGACGGTCAACCTAAGGTTAGCAGCTTCTCTAAGCGCCTTCTTTGATCGCCATGTGTCGTTGGCACCCTTCTCGTAACTCCGTCTAGAAGTGGATCTTCCACCGCTCCATTTTGTACATTACAAACATGAAACTCGAGTTACATTCGAGTCTAAAACTATTTACAACTAGAATTTTAAAAAGAAGAGGCACGACACGCAGGTCGCATACCCTATACAACAAGCACAATCACAAAAATGGCACACAGGCTGTATTATGAATTACAACACATTAACATCCAATCATATTGGGATTCTTGGGCCATGTCTATCACAGAATTATACATAATACTAAATTATATATTTTACAGAAAATTTCTATAATTTTTCCTATTTTTTTCAATTTTATGAGTCACCTCTTCGTAACGGTCCCGCTAAGCGGTTTCCGGGCGCGATCGCGAGACAAGGCCCCTTTTGGGGATAGGGGCAGCGCCCCTACTCGTAAAAATAAACTTTTCGAGTGTCCATACTAGATCTTACAATGACTTAAGTCACTGTCCCAAAAACCTAAAGCGAGAACTCACCGTTTCGGAGAGTTTTTCTCGATGGTTGAAGCCTACAAGTGTCCCAACACTCGTTGCTTCGATTCTTCGAGAAAAATACCCAAAACTTCTATAAAAATAGGAAATTTACAGAAACTTAAAAATCTGAAATTTTTATATCTAATACAAAAACTACAAATATGAAACACATACATGCTTCGCACGTGGCTCTGATACCACTGTTGGGATTTTCCAAGCCGCAAAAACCGCTTTTTGCGTTGCGGAAACCTCGGAAGCCCGGCCACGAATCCGTGCGAAGATATAAAAATAAAACATGTAAGTGATTAAAGATCCTAGATCTACCTTAGATCTACAAGATGAGAGCATTACCCTCGTAGCGACACCCTTCGCTTATCCCACTCGTCCAAAAGCTTTGTCGAAACTCAAGAGTGTCAAGTGAACACTGCTCTATTGGTATCCACACGGACAAATGGTGGAGAAACACAACCTAGAGTGTGCTAGCACTCATGGAAGTTTCGGCCAAGGAGGTTGGGAGAGCTTGAGAGGAAAAAGATACAAGGAAGAAGAAGATGGAGTTACCACCAAATGAAAAATATCATCAAATAGAGAAGTGGCCGGCCACTTAACTCTTGGGGGGTTACATGCATGCATGTAACTCCAAGAGCCAATGGATCTTGGTCTCCCTCATGAGGTGGCACCACATGATAAGTCCATGATGATGTGGAACACCATGATTGGCCGGCCCCCATGCCATGTCACCATGACATGGAAATTGGTCAAGTCAAAATTGACCATTCATCTTCCCTCTCAAGTCAAGTCAAACTTGACCTCTTATCTCCCATGGTTGATCAAATCTAACCACTTGATTCAAGTCAATTTGATTTAATGAATCTCTATTCATTAATTTAAATTGACTCAATGAATCAAATCTAAATTAGACTCATTCAACACTTGAATCAAATTGAGTCTAACTCAAATAGTCTAATTTAGATTACTCTTAATCCAATTTAGTTCATCCCATGAACCTAATCCTCATGGTTCATCATATGAACCTAATCTCCATCTAATTGCCCTGTGTGTGTGACCCTATAGGTTCTTGCAACGTTGGCAATGCTCCTAAACCGATTTAGGAACATAAGCAATGAGCGATATCTAGCAACACATCATTGCTACCCAAGTTACAAGAATGTTAAGCTCCAACATCACCTTTGTGACTACTAATTGTGACTCTCACAATATGTGACAATGTCCCTCTATCCATGACATCTAGATTGACCAATTGAGGTATAGATCATGTCATCCTCGGTACAATCTATATCTTGAACTCCAAGTAGACTCACTCTAATCAAATGAGCTCAATATCTCATATTGACTCATTTGGACATGGCCATGCACTTCGTGGTCTCACTCTATCAAGAATAACGATGTCACTCCTGTCATATAGGAGGGATAGATCCCATCTACATCACTCACATCCCTCCGCATAATTTGTTACATACCCAGTAATCGCCTTTATAGTCCACCCATTTACGGGTGACGTTTGACGAAGCCAAAGTATGCAACTCCTTATGTAGGGAACCATGGTGACTTTGGGTCTAAGGACTAATAGTCACATGAGAAAGTATATGACACTCATATAACGATCCATGATACTTTCTCATGGCGGGACATTCAGTATACATTCTCTAATGCATACCCATGTGTCAACTTGATATCTCATATCCATGACTTGTGAGATCAAGTCATCGTGTTGACCTACATGCTAGTCTCTATGCATTAACATTGTCCCTAAATGTTAATACTTGACTAGGAATGATTAAGAGTAGTATTCTCTATATCATCTCATTATCGATTCAACTAATCGATTGATATAGATAAGAACCTACTACTCAAGGACGTTATTATACTTAGTTATTTGACACCAATATAAGTAAATATAATAATCATGTTTTTATTAATAGGAATATGATACAATAAAGTCCATACAACAATCATCACATGATTGACTCTAGGGCTTTCACTAACAAATCCCTCTTGGCTATACGAGAGTCTCTGGTACCCTCGTGCATATCAAGTAACTTGTTCTATAAGTCATGTGCACTGCTGAAAGGACCAACCTTGTTTAGTTGTTCCTTTGCTAGGCTGCACTGTAAGGTTATAGTGGCTTTAGCATTAGTTTGTTCTTTGTGCTTTGGCTCATTTGCCCATTGAGTAGAAACCAAGACCTTACCATCTACATCTACTGAAGTTGTGAAGCCCTCCATGATGGAGAACCACATCTCTATCTCAGTCATAAGATAATACTCCATCTGACTCTTCCAGTATTGGAAGTTAGTTCCATCAAAAAATGGAGGTCGGTTAGTGTTATACCCTTCTTGCATGACTACTACTCTAAGGTTGTTAGACCTGGTAAATAGAGCCCTTACTCTGATACCACTTGATAGGACCAGTAACTACGCAAGAAGGGGGGATATATTTTATTTTTTAAAATGATATACTAACGCAGTGAAAATACTAACACGACAACACAACCAAAACTTGAACAAAAACACAAAGACCACAGCTAAGAAAATACAGACAAACCTTAAAAAAAGAAAGAAAACATGGCCAAAAATATGAAAGACACAACGCAAGAAACACACCATAGAAAACACAGCCGATTTTTACCTGGTTCACAACTCTCTCCTAGAGATGCTAGTCCAAGGCCTACCTCTATATTTTCTCCTTTATGAAGAATGCTTCAAAGGTGGAGAAACCTCTTAAAAAGCTTACAAATTACAGATTCTCTAGATACGAATTAAATACAGGAATCTGAATGGCATGAAATGAAACAATAATCTAGATAATAAAAATTTACAGTTTGTGCAGTTGAGACGATCACAAGTAGAGCAGCATTTTCAGATGTCCATGTTGAGAAGAAGAGCGGAAGAAACAAATGTTGAGAGTCGAGAGCCAGATAATTGGTGAGTGCAAAGCAGGAAGAAGAAGAACTTGATGCACGTTCTCTCAAGCAGTTGTTCTAGGGTTTTCTTTCGCAAGAACACATTTTAATTGGCCAAATTCAAACTTGTGGTCGAGATCTTGATCCTAGAAAAATGAACAAGCAACCAGATGAAAACACGTAAGTTGAAATGGATGAGATTTTAGCAGAATCGCTAATTCATTTTCCTGCAGTCGAGGTGCCAGTCAAGCCTGCCTTGCATCTGTGCATCATTGCAAAGGGCCAATCGAGGAATCGCCTTGACTACAGATGTCAAAACACTAGTTTATTCTGCAACAGTTGAGGCGATAGTCGAGACACCTTGCTTCTATTCGCTGTTGCCCAAGATCAGTCGAGGCGGTGCCTCAACTGCACCAATCGAACCAGAAAAAGGTTCACTAACTTGTCCTGTATCACTCGAGGCACTGGGTGACTGATGTGAGCAAAACATATAGGATTTTAGGAGTAGTTTTCGCTCACATCTCATTTCATTTTATGTTTGTTTCATGCATATTTTACTTTGTTTTGCATGCATTTTCTGTTTTCTGGTTCGGAGATCTGCTCTTTGTACTTTTGTGTGCATGATAGCATTTTATGGGGAAAACGATGCACTTTCGGAGCAAAAAAGAGCATTTGGCTGCTGGATGTAGTAGGTCACACGACCAGGGCGTGTGGCTATACACGGCTGTGTTCAAAGCTCGAGATTGGCCACCACAGGGCCACACACGGCCTGATCATGTGGAAACACACAACCTGCTCGTGTGGAAACACACGACCGTGTGGCGATCCAACGTTTTGGCCCGATTAGGTATTTTTCCGAATTTCATGAAGAGTCGACCTCATGTCTATATAAAGAAAGCCACGCCCAAACCCTAGGGGGAGGCATAACGGCCGGGACAACACTCTGAAGCTCTAAAAAGCTTCGGAAACTCGCAATAGGTAAGAAGGAAGTCGCTCGAGATCCAAGTTCTACACCTCAACGCCAGGGAGAAGAGCCTCAATGCATTGTAATCTATATTCTTTCCATACTTTATCTTGTATATATTAATTCGACAATGCCTTATGATTCTTTTCTCGCATTCATGGAGTAGATTCTCTGATTCTAGGACTAGGGAGTAATTTGTGTTGTGTTAGAACATGTTGGTTCAAATATCTTTTCGTTCTTGAATCTATATTTGCAATTGGTGTTTGGTTTAGATCTATATCTATTGTTTTGATTTTCTAGTCACTGTGCTTAGCCGATACGAGGGGTGACACCCTCGTATCAAATATTTAGGGGAATTTAAAGAGGAACCTAGGGGTTGTCCTCATCGCCGGTAATTGTGGGTAGAAGGATGTGATAGAGTAGGAAACGTGCCCCATTTTCGACTCATCGCAGGGATCGATTCAGCATCCTCATACCGACTATCCCATCCTAAAGCTAGGGGTTGACCTGGTATGGCAGAGGTAGCTTTCGATAGATGCGAAGGCTTATATCGGGGGAGTGTATGATGTCCTTTCGACAAAATCATAGCTAGAAACCTAGACAAAACCTAATTGACAACGTGTTCTACGACACACAAATGAAATCAAAATCCTAGAATCCATCCAAAGACTCATAGCATCCATTTTCTTCCTCCGTGTGACACCGTACTAGAGTTAGGACCGCTGACAACCCTCTGAACCGCAACCATTAGAATCGATTTTCAAACAATAACGTCCACCGAATTGATCGGTACTCGAATCTCAGTCCCTATGGGATCGATAAATCTTTATTACTTGACGACACCTATGCACTTACGAGCGTTGAGCGCAAGCGCGCTTCGAGTCCTCGACGGTCTCCGTCACGAGATTTGAGGTCGTGTTCGTGTGCATCAAGTTTTTGGCACAGTTACCGGGGACTGATTGATTCGATATCAAATCAAGAAGTGGATAATTGGATCAGACTTAGGTTAGATTTATTTACTTGCTTTACTTTTATTTTTTAATTTATTTTACTTTATTTACTTAAATTTTAGATTTTCCATATCTAGAATTAGTTTTTATTTTAGCAGTAGTTCTACGTTTTCATTTTAGCTCTTTTTCATTTGATTTAGTTAGCTAGATTAGTTTATTTCTTGTTTATGAGCATTAGGCAATACTCCTAATTTTGTGGCTCGGTTCTTCATATGCTTAGACGCCTAGGATCGGAAGGACTAATTCCGATCGATCTAGAAATTGAATGAACCTACCATCGTCGGAGAGCTGAACGAAGAGGATGGAGGACCAAACTGCATCCATGGTAAACGTAGGTAGCCGACCTTTACGAAAGTATGCAGCCCCTAGTGCTAGAGGATTTAGGTCGAGTATAGTTGGACAGTCCATTTCGGCAAACAACTTTGAGCTAAAATCGACACTTATACACATGGTCCAGCAGAGTCAGTTTGGGGAGCTGCAACTAAAGACCTGAATCGACACCTGGAGACATTTTTAGAAATCTGCTCGACAATGAAGATCAATGGAATCCCTATCGATGCGATCTGCTTGAGCCTATTCCCTTTCTCATTGCGGGATAAGGCTAAGGCATGGCTTCACTCCCTGTCATCGGGAAGCATTACTATATTGGAGCAGTGTGAGCAGCAATTTTTGAACAAGTATTTCCCGCCTAGCAAGATTGCTCACATGTGCCATCTAATCATAAGCTCCCGTCAGAAGGAAGAGGAGTCCCTATTTGAAGCCTGGGATCACTACAAGGGGCTACTCTACCAATGCCCCCACCATGGACTGGAAAGGTGGTTGGTGATCCACATCTTCTATAATGGAATCACGTGCACCACAAAGATGTCCCTTGATTCTGCTACAGGAGGAGCGCTAATGAACAAGACTATCGAGGAAGCAGAGGAGCTGATAGAAGAGGTGACCTAGAACCACCATCAATGGGCTTCTGAACGTAGTCACCCAACTCCTGTAGCGGGACGATATGCTGTCAATTCCGTGGACCACCTAGCAGTGAGGATGGACGCGCTTAGCAGATGGTTCGACTCTTTAAATCCTATATCTATATGTGCGGCCAATGACTTTGTAGAAGGAGCAGCAGCATATCGGGAGGACTACTATGGAGGGCAAGGTGGCTTAGAAGAGAAGCTTGAGCATGTCGATGCGGTTGGGGATTATAATCAAAGGCCCAAAAACCCATACTCTGGTACTTATAATCCTGGATGGAGGAATCACCCAAATTTTTCCTATTGGAATAACTCAGAGAACTTCCAACCATCAGGAGGGTATAAGTAACAATAGGACAATGGGCAGCAACAACCATAGAAGTTTAGGCTAGAATTGATGATGAAAGACTTCATTGCTACCCAAACAAAGGCCAATGAAGAATTCCAACGCCAACATCAGAAGACAGAAGAGTCACTTAAGGATTTGAAGGCCACTGTTGACAGTCTTGCAAGTCACACGAGTCTGTTGGAAACACAAGTGGCCTAGATAGCCCAACCAATATCGCAACCTAGCGATGGATAGTTCTCTGTCATTACCTGAGTCGAGTTGAGTCAAGGAAGAGGGAGTGTATAGGAGAGAGTAGCATAGAGAAACAGATTCGCCAAGGGGTGTGCAACCATGATTTCCACCCTACCCGACCAAGCTGAAATTGAAGATAAGATTCCACCACAGCTTGAGGACCTTGGTGAATTTGTTATACCCTACTCGATTTTTGGGGAGAGCTTCGATGAAGCGCTGTGCGATTTAGGCCCATCAGTCAGCGTGATGCCCTACGCACTCTATCTGAAGATGGGGCTGAATTGGATCCAACCAGCGAACCTTGGTATTCGTATGGGGGACGACTCAGTCAAGGAACCCGGTATGCTAGCACATGTGCTTGTGGTCATTGAGAACTTCGTTATACATACAGATTTTATTATACTCAACACAGGACCAAATTTCCAGAATCCCATCATCTTGGGAAGACCCTTTCTGACGACTGCGGGAGCATGCATAGATGTAAAGGTTCACAAGATCTCCTTGGAGCTAGACGGGGAGATCATCCTCTTCAATCTGTCAGAGTGTAGAGCTCCCTTCTTAGATTGCTACACTTTTAGTAGGGTAAAGTTGAGCACACCAGATATCAACACTAAGACAGATGAATGGAGGTTCACAGAGCCTCCGGAGCCAAGTTGAAGATAATGGAGTGTGGTCGAGCTAAAAGACCTTAAACAAAATGCTTCTTGGGAGGCAACCCAAGTTTAGTTTTTAGGTGTTCTTTTTATTGTATTGCATTCATTTGATTAATTTAAACTTTGATTTCCCTTTCATTTAGCATTTTTGCACATGAATTAGGACCAGAAAGAGCCTGCTAGGTAAAAATAAAATCACTTTGAACCTACACCACTGAGCAAGTAAGGAGAACTCGGACCGTTGTACACCGTGAGAAGGAAACGGGGGACACACGACCTGCCCGTGTATTTTCACATGGCCATGCCCCTGACCCCCAGTGGTGCACATGGCTTGGGCCATGTGTTTTCACACGGTCATGGTGTGTGGGGTTTAAGAGGGTCATGCCGTGCATTTTCACCCCAAACGCATCGTGTGCTTTGATTTCTTTTGCCCTAGCCATGTGGAACCATTTTCCCCACCACCTAGGACCCTCAATAACTCTCAAAGAAGCCCAATAGAAGCAAGGATGAGGAGGACAAGGCAAGTAGCGCCCCGATCTACTACCTCAGAGCAAAGAGCAAGGAGAACGAACATCCCTCAAACTTTGAAGGAAGATAACGCTCTTCCAACCCTTCTCTTTCGCAATAATGAGCATAGGTAAAGATTTGATATGCTCTCTACTAGAAGAATCACCACTACTAGGTATCTTGATGAAGATCTCTTAGAGTCCCTAGGTTTGTTTGGTGATATTAATGCCCTATTTGCAAAAATGGGGTGGGAAGAGATAATGAGGATAAGACACCCAATATACTCTAGGATAGTTTTAGAATTTTTGAGTTCTTTAGAAGTGAAAATCTTAACGGGGAGAGAAGGCGAAGAGGGTAGGATTACCTTTAGGCTATTCAACATTGAGCATGAATGGACATTACACCAATGGAACGCATGCTTTGGCTTACCTAGTGGGGGAGAGAAAAGAACCCCTATTGGATTTAACTCTCGGATCTTTTGGACCGAATTGATAGGAGAACACGCTTACGACCCTTCTAGGGCCAAAGCATCGCACCTCCAAAACCCCATTTTTCGGTACCTGCACCGAATCATGGCAAGTACTATTTTTTATTGTGGGGAGAGTGGCGGTGTAGTGCGACCTAGTAAGCTGCTTTGCTTATGAGACATGCTACAAGAAAGGAGTATCATTAATGTAGAGTCCCATTTCATTAGACACCTAGTGAAAATGGGTAAAGTGGCGAGAGGAGAGATTATTGTGGGGGGGCCTACTTACCCACATTTTCCATAAGATGGGGTACACCTACAATGCGCTAGATAACATAGAGGGGAACCCTAGGATTGACTTGGGAGTGTGTATGACCATGAAGATGAAGGGAATTGCTTCGCTTCCCCCTTCAACTTGGTCGCTTGTGCATGGCGATCCTATCTACGTCCCCGAATTAAAAATAATTAATCCTTGACAAAGACGGATTACCCAAGCAACTGATCCATCATCGTGCTATTTGATTAGAGTGGTCGCTTGAACAAACTTGTTATTCAAGCAACCTAACTCTTTTCCTCAATTAGCCGCGGAATAGATGATGTACGGATGGCCGATTTTTATGTTTATCTTTGGGGTCCAAGTAAATTAACCACATACAATTACATACAAAGTGTATAGAACAAAAAAGAAACTTAAACAAGAATTATACCTCTTGTTTACCTCTTGATCTTCTATCGTATGACCTATCCTCCTCTTGGACATTGTGTAGGCAACGATCCTCCAAGAGTTGAAGCCTCCTAGATAGCATCTTCCCTTCCCTGCTTGCTCCGAATAAGGGAAGAACACCAACACACTTCTTCTCCTATCTAGTGCCGACCACCAAGCCACCTAGCTTGGTTGTTGCCAACGGCCAAGGAGAGGACGATGGAGAGGGCACCGGCCAAAGGTTGAGAGAAGGGAGTCCAAACCCTAACCTTGCCGCTGACTAATGAAGAAAGGGAGGAAGAAGAACCGTCGGTCAATGGAGAAGCTATCTAGGTTTCCGTCGCCCAAGAGGAGAAGCAAACCCTAGCCACCTCCAATGCCAACCTTTGCTTGCTGCCCAAGCCCTTGGAAGCAAACACTAATCTTCAAAGATTATTCTTGCCGCCCAAGCCTCTCCCCTTTATTTATAGATCTCGCCCAAGCCTCCTTTTAATCGTGTCCGTTGGATCTAGGCTTCATGAGTGTTTTAATAGGCTAATAGGGACCATAAGGAGGAGTTGGATCTTGGCCACCCAATGGATCTGACCCACATAAAATCTGATCCAATAATGATAATTCATTCCACTAGAGGATTATCATTAATCTACCTCACCAACCCCCATAATTAAATATGGGTTTCATATATTAATTGTACAAATGTCTCCCCGTATTTAAGATATCGAATGTCCGTTAATTAATTAATTTACTGACAATTAATTAATCAACATCTAACTCCATGAGTAGTACCGCTCAACCTTATCATCATGCAGGACCAAGTCCACCTGCAGAATTTACATGATGATTCTTATGAGCTCCTCAAGAGGACATCATCATCCTAATATATAGGACACGATTTCCTCTTATAATCAACGACACACCATGTAAATAATATCATTTCCCAACTTAACGAGCCTATCGATTTAATCCATAAATCTCACCCATTGGTAAATCAAAGAAATAAATATTAAGTACATGTGCCCGGTATTATATCGGGATTAAGAGCATGTACACCATAATATCCGAGGTCTGATTCAATTATGTAGTCAGCAATAAATTGAATCACCTCTAAGTCGGTCCTGCTCAATACACACAAAGTGTACTAGTGTAATTCTATGGTCAAGATAAACCAATACCAAATTACACTACAATCATGCCAATGGTTTGTCCAAAACCATTTTGGTTGTGAGCCTCTACTTATACTCTACAAGGAACTGATAACATGATCTTCTGTGTGACACCACACACCATGTTATCTACAATGTACAATATTAGACAATATGCATAACTATAGATATGCAAACAATGATCATGTGATTCTTATTTCAAAAATTAAGATGTTCATACAAAGGATAGACTTTTCAGTATACATCCCAATAATCTCCCACTTATACTAAAAGACTATGCTGCCATCAAAGTGTCATACATCTGATTCCCATTCCCTCCACATGCCTATCAAAAGCTCTCGCTTGAAGGGCCCTAGTGAAACGATCTGCCAGGTTATCCTCTGATGCAATCTTGGCGATAACAACTTTTACTAGCTTTACGATCTCTCATATCAGATGGTACTTGCGCTCTATGTGTTTACTTGCCTTATAGGCTCGTGGTTCCTTCGAGTTTGCAACTGCACCACTGTTATCACAATAAATTGTGATAGTTGTGGGCAAACCAGGAATCACATCCAAGTCCATTAAGAAGTTCCTGAGCCATACATCTTCTTTAGCTGCCTCAGAGGCTGCCACATACTCAGCTTCCATGGTGGTGTCCGCCACATATTTCTGCTTGACACTCCTCCATACAATGCCTCCACCTCCCAAAGTAAACAAAAAACATGAGGTAGACTTACTGTTATCCCTATCTGATTGGAAGTCAGAATCTGTGTAACCCACAGGGAGTAATTGATCTACCTGATATACCAGCATATAATCCCTAGTCCTTCTCAGGTACTTCAATATATGCTTTACCGTAGTCTAATGTCCCTGTCTTAGATTACTCTAATATCTGCTAACCATGCCCATGGCAAAACAGATATCCAGCCTCGTACATAACATAGCATACATGAGGCTTCCTACCGCCGAAGCATAAGGAACTGCCTTCATCTCCTCTATCTTCTTTGATGTTCTAGGACACATCTCTTAAGATAAAGGTACTCCATGCCTAAAAGGTAGAAAACCTTTCTTGGAGTTCTGCATGCTAAAATGAGCCAAAATAGTGTCTATGTATGAAGCTTGAGATAAGCACAACATCCATTTCTTGCGACCCCTTATAACCTTGATCCCAAGGATGTATCCCACTTCTCCCAAGTCTTTTATATCAAACTGTTTGGACAACCATACCCTTATGTCTGATAACACTTTGACATTATTATCAATTAACAAAATGTCATCTACGTATAGTATAATATATACCACTACGTTTCCAACACATCTCTTGTATATACAAGACTCATCAGGACTTTGAATAAATCCATAAGACTGGATTACCTCATCAAAGCGGATGTTCCAAGATCTCGAAGCTTGCTTCAATCCATAAATGGACTAATTAAACTTGCACACAAGATGCTCTTTACCCTTTGCAATGAATCCCTCTGGTTGTTCCATATAGATGTTTCCCTCAAGACTTTCATTAAGGAAAGCTGTCTTGACATCCATCTGTCACACCTCATAATCCATATGTGCAACAATAGACAAGAGAATCCGGATAGACTTAAGCATGGCTACTGGCGAAAAGGTCTCCTCATAATCGATACCCTCTTTCTGAGTATACCCTTTCGCAACAAGCCTTGCTTTGAATGTCTCAACCTTCCCGTCTATTCATCTCTTTCTTTTGTAGATCCACTTGCATCCAATGATTTTTTACACCATTGGGTGGTTCTACTAGCTCCCAGACCTGATTTGAATCCATAGATTCTATCTCAGAATTCATTGCACTTTGCCAAGATACCGCATCTTTATCTTGGATTGCCTCGTCATATGTCCAGGGATCAGGTTCATGTTCGCTGGGGACCAAATAAGAAGATTCTCCCAAGAACATAAATCTATCAAATTGTCTAACAACCCTCCCACTATGACATGGTATCACCTGTGTATCCTCTGTGACATGTGGTGCAGTCACTTTGTGGTATATCCTCTTGTACCGGTGGTACTAAAGTAGTGACTTCCTTTCTCAATTCTTCTAGAACAATCTTACTCATGGGCGTGTGGTTCATCACATAGTCTTCCTCTAAAATCTGGCATTCGTGCTAATGATCACCCTCTGATATCTAGGACTATAGAACAAACCACCTTTCGTTCCTCTAGGATAGCCTACAAACATGCACACTTCTGTACGAGGTTCCAACTTACCAGCATCTGCCTTCAGCACATGTGCTGGACTCCCCCAAATCCAAATATGTCTTAGACTAGGCTTTCGCCCAGTCAACAATTCTGTGAGAGTAGAAGGTACTGATTTAGATGGTACCAAGTTCAAAATATACACTGTCGTATCCAGAGCATACCCCCAGAACGAATCTGGTAACTCAGAATAACTCATCATCGATCTAACCATCTCTATAAGAGTCCTATTCCTTCGCTCCGCTACACCATTCTGCTGGGGTGTGCAAGGTGCAGACAATTGGGATTGAATCCCAGCCTCTGGCAAGTAATTCCTAAACTCTCCCAAGAGGTACTCACCACCACGATCAGATCGTAGTGTCTTGATACTTTTACCTTGACGTTTCTCCACATCAGCCTTGAATTCTTTGAACCTGTCAAAGCATTTAGACTTACGGCGCATCAAGTAAATGTATCTATATCTTGAATAATCGTCTATAAAAGAGACGAAATATTCAAAACCACCTCTAGCTTGGATAGACATAGAACCACACAAATCAGAATGAACCAATTCCAACACATCTTTGGCTCTATACCCCTTGGCCTTAAAAGACCTCTTGGTCATTTTACCTTCCAAGCAAGATTCGCAGGTTGGGAAATCTTCCCCCACTAATGAACCCAAAGGTCCATCAGTTATCAACCTTTGAATTCTACTTAGGTTAATATGACTTAACCTTAGATGCCAAAGATACGTTTGGTTCATTTTTGAATGTTCTTTTCTCTTATTAGATTTAGAAGATGAGTTATTTACTTTTGTTTGCATTGTGGGAGCTTTTGGTTCAAGTGTATATAAATTGCCTATCAATGCACCAGAACAGATAATCTCCCTATTCCTTTTTATAACAACTCTGTCATTAAAAGAAATAGAATATCCATCCAAAAATAATTTAGAAAATGAAATTAAATTCTTTCTAAATGAAGGTACATAAAGAAAATTTCTTAGAACCAAAGTTTTATTCTTATCAAAAGATAAATAAACATCTCCCACTGTAATAGCCGCCACCTTTGTAGCATTGCCCATGTAGACGGTAATCTCCCCCTCAGCTAGTCGTTTGGTTTCCTGGAACCCCTGCAAAGAATTGCAGACATGATCAGTGGCTCCCATATCTACGCACCAGGTACCGGTAGATAACACGGCTAAACATGTTTCAACGACTAAACCAAAAGATATACCTTTGTTCTGCTTCCGATTGGGGCAATCCTTCTTCCAATGTCCAGTCTGCTTGCAAGTGAAACACTTGCCTTTCGGCTTCTTCACTCTTCCCTGAGATCCTCTCACCATCTTTGCTCCACCTTGTTTCTTCTTCTTCTTGCCTTTCAGCTTAGAAGTTGAAACCTTTTGAGCAACCATGGCCTGAGCCTGAGCACTCTGACGAAAAAGTCTCTCTGCCACCAGGAGTTTTTTCAGAAGCTCCGCCAACGAATACAACCTCTTATTCATGTTGTAGTTCAGGCGAAACTGTACAAAACTCCTAGATAGAGATTGGAGAATGATATCGATCGGGGTTTCCCCATCGATCTCAGGTCCAAGGACTTCTAGCTCATTCAAATGAGCCATCATCTTGAGAACATGATCCCTCACGGGTGTTCCCTCAACCATGGTGGTCGTCATCAAGTTCCTCATGACTTCCTGCCTAGCAGCCCGATTCTGGTATCTGAAAAGTTCCTTGAGATTGAGTATCATGTCATAAGCACTAGGCATGGCTTGATGCTGATGTTGCAATACATTTGACATAAAAGCCAAAATGTAACACCATGTCATCTCATCATCCTTGATCCACTTCTTATAACTCTTTTTCTCCTTTTCCTCAGAATCATCCGCAGGCTTAGGAGGACACTCTTCGAGAAGTACATACTTGTACTCCTCAATAGTCAAGACTATATCCAGATTCCTTTTCCAATCCACATAGTTAGGTCTTGTAAGTTTATTTTCCTTTAGTATCACAGCAAGTGGGTTGAAAGTAATTTTTGAAAAACCTAATAATCACATAGATTAAAACATTAGATTTCAAAAATTTATTGATTCCTCAAACAATAAAATTTTAAAATCAACCAACACCTCAAAACACCGAGAATATCGTATGCTACGATAGTGTGGACGTATACGAATTCTACATTTGTAAGAGGAGGTTTTACCCATTAATTTTATTATCCTATCAACCTTACTTTTTGATAAATAAAATTAATAGTTGGTTCCTCTTCGGCCCTACAAATAAAAGCAGTGACTCCGATGGGGAGGATACTTTTATTTGCATCTAAGTGTTCACCATTACTTGATACCAAGACAATTATCTTGGATTATGTGCCTTCCAATGGGGAAGTACACACACTCCTAAATAATTTTCTATAACCATATTTGGCCTAGTGATCTGCAAAACAAACTCATCTGATGGGGAGGAAGACACTCAAACCCGACGCGCAAGTTTGTTTGCATCACATGTCAAATTGTAATGGAGGCCATGGGAATTTTAAAAAAATATCCCTCTCCCACTTAGTAATCTAAAATGAGGAATTTTCCAGGCACACAACATGCATATCAAAAAAGAAGGAATAAATATGAAAAAAATATTTTTCAACTATTATGGCTTTTGTTATCCAATATGCCTCCCGTTGTGTCGCCATCTCGTCCGCTCCTCCATACACCATGTACAAGCCATCCGGAGATCCGAGCCGAGAATAACTATTTTAATTTACATCCATCGATCCTATACTCCACAAAGGAGTGTACATGAAATTTAGATCGAAAGTAACCTAAAATAAAAGAGTGGCTAAACAATGACGTACTTAATTACAAAAATTAAATACTAGCCTTGTCAACCCCGAGGATTCAAATAATATTACAATTACCCACATCCAATCACATACACACACATATGGCCATAATAGTTGGATCTTATGCCTGCAACCAAAAAGTTAGCCTACGTACATCCTACTATTATCCGACACACATAATATACGATAAGTGCATAAAAGTAACCGAATTCTAAACACACAAAACCGGAAACCGTGGCTCTGATACCACTTGAAGCGAATTGCTTCGCTTCCCCCTTCAACTTGGTCACTTGTGCATGGCGATCCTATCTACGTCCCATCGTGCTACCGATCCATCATCGTAGTCAGATTACCTAAGCAACCGATCCATCATCGTGCTATTCGATTAGAGTGGTCGCTTGAACAAACTTGTTGTTCAAGCAACCTAACTCTTTTCCTCGATTAGCTACAGAATAGATGATGTACAGATCGCCGGTTTTTGTGTTTATCTTCGGGGTCCAAGTAAAATAACCACATACAATTACATACAAAATGTGTAGAACAAGAAAAAGACTTAAACAAGAATTATACCTCTTGTTTACTTCTTGATCTTCTATCGTATGACCTATCCTTCTCTTGGACGTTGTGTGGGCAATGATCCTCCAAGAGTTGAAGCCTCCTAGATCGCATCTTCCTTTCCTTGCTCGCTCTGAACAAGGGAAGAACACCAACACACTTCTTCTCCTATCTAGTGCCGACCACCAAGCCACCTAGCTTGGTTGTTGCCTCCGACAAAGGAGAGGAAGATGGAGAGGGCGCCGGCCAAAGGTTTGAAGGGACAAAGCTTCGTTTCCCTCTTCAACTCGGTCGCTTGTGCATGGCGATCCCATCTATGTCCCCAGATTAAAAAAAATTAATCCAAGACGATGACAGATTTGTTGGTGCAGTAGGCACCTAAGTCGAACCTGAGTTTTGATTATAGCAAACGATACAAAGTTAAGGTCATGTCGTTATCTCACGAGCTGAATCGAGTGTGCAGAAAATTGCTATAGCTGGAGCTGAAGGCTAGCGACACCCAGAGGAAGCCGCGGTGGTCGGGCGACACTCGAGTGAATTCGAAGGGAGCCAAAGGAATCAAGTGGAAGGCCGAAAGCAAAAGCGACATAGTAAGTATCGAGGTAAGCTCGAGTGAGTAAAGTGAAGTGAGGTCGTGTCCTTTGTACGGGGACATCCTTAGGCGACGATCCGACCTAAGACTTCCCATGGAAGGTCTATGTTGAGATCGGATGGCAAGTGGCCATCGAATTCACTTATATTTTGAGCTAACTCTTTATTATAGTCAAAAATCCTGGCCATCAGTTCAACCGGCCAGTTCAACCGATGGTCAAAAATCAGCCTCGAGGAGTCAAGCTTTATCACCATTTTTCAAGGAGTTTTGTGCCCAATTCCTATTGGTTGAAGACCCATTCGATGAGGGGCTTAAAGGCTATAAAAGGAGGGCTTCTCCTAGGGTTTTTCATCATCTCTAAGTGCTCACAAACCTCCATAACTCTATGATTTCCGACGACTCTACGACGAAGTGCTGTCAACAACCCTAGTTTACTTTCTACTCTTTTAGTTGTTGATATTCTTATTTTGTCGTCTCTTTAAATATTGCAATTCCTTTTATTAATCAAGGTTTTCTATCGTTGCACTTTACATTAATAGAAGAGAGGGTTTGTCTCTCTATCTTTTCTTTCGAAATTTTTTTTGTAATGTTCAAATTCCTACCTCCAACGAGGAGGAGTGTTTTTAGTGAATTGCCCTCCGTGCATGATCACTAGGGTCTTGGAGTAGTAGCCGAAGGCTACGAACCAAGTAAAAAAACATTTGTCTCATTTATTTATAGTTTATCTTTTCACTGCAATTAACTGTCTACTCGAGTTTTAACGAACGAATTAAAAAAAAAGGTTTATCGCTATTCACCCCCCCCCTCTAGTGATCCGCTTCGATCCAACAATTGGTATCAGAGCCGGGGGCGCTTAGATTTGGTGAAACCACCAGTCTAGCATTTTTTACAGATTTATTTTTCGTTCATTTAAATTTTTCTCCCGCACTACTAATCCAAGACGAAATCTTGGTACTCTTCGTTTGGTTTTGTTTTGCAAGTATTCACTTTTGGATTAGCCGACGGTAAAATGGGCACAACTTTTCGTACAAGTTGACCCACGAAACGGTCTACCTACCAAAACGAAGCTTTCGGAAAGATCTACACTTCTTACCAAGGTAAATTCTCGTAACAAGCTGTATTCATCCCAAAAAACCATCGTTTAGTACCATTTCTGGGACATCGAAGGTTGTAAGTGCTCATCTTTTATTTTAGTTGGTTATTTCTCGTTTATTCCTTTTGTTTATTTTCATTTCTTACATTACTAATCCAAGGCGAAGTCTTGGAACCTTTTTTTTTTGGTATTTTTTGTGCAAGGTTTCCCTTCCAAATGGCCCATCTCGAGGGTTTTAGCACCGTCCGACCTCCGTTTTACAACGGAGATGATTTCCGTTACTGGAAAGGTCGGATGGAATGCTTTCTCAAAACCCAAATCGAGATGTGGATCATAATCCAAACGGGTTTCACACTTCCGACTAACAAAGTGGGTGAATCCTTGGGTTATGACCAATGGACCGTTGCGACAAAACGACAAGTCGAAGCCGACGCCAAGGAAACACAAATCCTCCAATGCGGCTTGTCCAAGGAGGAGTTAAATCATGTCGGCCCCTTCATAAGCACAAAGGACCTTTGGACAAAGCTAGTGGAGCTACACGAAGGGACCGATGAAGCCAAGGTATGTAAGCGCGACCTTTTATTTAATAAATTATATAATCTAAAAATGCAGGAACATGAAATGGCGACGCAACTCCACGCCCGCATCCAGGACATAGTCAACAATCTACACGCAATCAGGCAAAAGGTCAAAAATCGTGACCTTATAAGGTATGCCCTAAACTCGTTTCCAAGGACCACCTTGTGGGCATCCATGGTCGATGCCTACAAGGTCTCCAAGGATCTTTCTAAACTTAGGTTAGATGAACTTTTTTCTGATTTTGAACTTCATGAGCAGTCTAACTCGGAACCCGAGAAAGGTATAGCACTATTTGCAGGTTCAAAGAAGAAAACCGCTAGCAAGCCACCCCCGAAGGAAGAAGAGGATGAGTCGGATTCGAAGGTCGACTGAACTTCGTTCCAGTTGCATGTATTGCTACATCAGTCCGAATGCTTCCAAAGCTCATTCCAAAGCAACCAAAAGCAAGGTAAGCCTAAAAGTTCAAATATTAGATGTTATGAATGCAACAGGTTTGGACATATCAAGTCTGAATGCCCAAAACTCAAGAGCAAGGCACCAAAACACAAAAAGACACTCAACGCTACTTGGAAAGAAGCTTCCGAGGAAGAAGACGATGATCGAGTCCTCATGGTTAAACTGGTGGAATCGGAGACGGAGTCAGAACCGGAACTTGAATCAGAAATCGAAGACGAGTCGGACTGCGAAGCACTATTCAAGACAAGCCACGGATATGCATCCGGTTCAAAAGATACACTCAAGGTAAGTCGGTCCCTCATTACTACACTTTATAGTGCAATTAAGTTTTTAAATAGAAAGTTAGCTAAGTCCGAGTCCAAGGTCGAGACCCTGGTTGAGGAAGTTAAACTCCTCAAACACGAGGTCTCCCTAACCTCTTCGACTAGTCGAGTTCAAGAGAAGGACTCAACTCGGGTTGAAAAACTCGAAGTTGAGAACTCACTCTTGAAGAGTCAAGTCGAAGATCTTAGGAATACGTTGGAAAGGTTTACTTTGGGATCCAAAGGACTTGACCTCCTACTTGGATCGCAAAGGGCCGTGTACAACAAGGCTGGGCTAGGGTTTAGCTCAAACATGACCAATAAGTCATATATGTCGATTGTAAGTCAACATAAAAAACGTGTCCAAGCATGGGTCCCTAAGACCACCTTGATTTCAAACTTAGGATCAAACCAGTACTGGGTTCCCAAGGATCAAATCCACTATGTGGAGAGACCGAATCGATTCAATGGTCCAGGGGGAGCTAATACGAAACTTGTTTATGTTTTAACTTAGAAATTGCATGCTTAGGTTTTTATTTAGTTGGATTTTTCTTTTTAGAATGGTTAGATAGGACTATAACTCGTCAACACTTGATAACATAGTACCAGGACGCGGCGAGATGATAGTACGCTAGGAAAATGGAGTCTCGTGTATTCGAGCTAGATAAGACATATCTAGTTTGGTTCACTTGACCGAGTGGAACTAGTTGAAGCTATGTCACGCCCCGAGAGTATGTCGTGCCGAAAAGCAAACGGACGACAACTCCCCTGTACGCGACAACATATCGGGTTAATACAAGGCCCGTAGGCCCACAACAACAACACAATATATAAAGATATCAACATATCAAACACAACGGAAACATACAATAGATAAAACAATATACATTGACCCAACTGTGCACTCCGGAGTGACTTGACACAACAAGAAACATAATAGAAGCCACATCGAAAGCCAAATATATACAACACGTTCGTATATCACAGATACGAAAACAATACGGCTAAAACCACAAAACGACAATCCACACAAATACCACAATGCGGATTAAATATCCATCCATCCGGTGTGAGATGGGATCAACTGGCGGAGCTCCGAACGTCCAAGGAATCTTCTACCTGTTATCTGGGCGACAGGAAGCCCAGGGTCCCGGGGTGGTGAGTATAAACTCAGGGGTAATATATAGAAAGTGCATGAACAACATATAAGGATAGATCTACAAGTATACATGTGAAGATCTACAGGTATACAGCATGAGTCCAATAGACATACAGTCATATCCAAATCTAATAACAAGTAACTACAGTAAAGTCATACTCAATGTATATACTAAACTGATCAACTGAACATAAAGTAATGTACCAACGTACCTGACGGTCTGCAACACCATAAGCTATATCATCCTGACAGATATACAATAACATAACCCATATAATGTACCAGGTCAATCCCATACCTGACCAATACTCCAACATATGAACAGTATATGATCACCTGTAATAACAACCAGGTCTGTACCACACAATGACATGATGCTAATCAAATGCATATAACAGTCTGAATCAACGCATGTATCATGCTCAACACATAGCAGTAAATAAAATGCAAATGACATGTATCATGATGAACAAGCATGTGCAACAATCATAGCTCAATCAAATGCAGCATCTCACAGGCATATGTAAAACATATATCAAATACATGCATACATATATATCAGCAATGCATATGCATGGTCATGCCTGCGCACCCAACTCGCTACCACGACCCCAGTGTGGCCTAGGTGGCACGACATGACAACTATCCCGACTCCAGCCGCCACCACTCTCGAGTGACCGAGTTGGGTAGTATGAAACAGTAGCTAGCCCGCTATAGAGCTATATGCTACCCACACGGGGGTCCCTGCTGCTAGCCGCTCCGTCCCTACCCATGAGTAGACGAGCACCGCACCCAGGACAACTGCACATCACACGACCACCGTCTATAGTGGGTGAGTGCGCTAACTACCACTCCGCAGCTGGAAGTGCGCATCTCCAGCTACCACCATCCATAGTGGCCGAGAACGGCACGCACAACAATGCTCTGCCCTCAACCCTGCAACCACTACCCCGAGTGGCCGGGGAGGCAGGATGACTGACGACACGTCTCAACCACAAGGGAGACCCAGTCAACAGCATGCATGTAGTGTAATGATGCATAGATCCATACATGTATCCTCGCCACACTCCCTATCCCACGGGGAGGCCTGGTCAACAAAAAGTCAATTATGCGAGGACTACAATCCACAAGACTCTCTCTATCGCACAAAGAGTCATACTCATCTGACAATCAACCACGCTAAGACCTCTAGTCAGTAGCGATATACAATCGACCGTCCATATAACCATACACAGACACACAATCCATAATGGATATACCATCACACTAGGACCTCTAGTCCATGGTCACATACTGACAACCATACACTTATCTATACACAGACAACTAGATCCATCATAAATGCACCACTAATACGGATATGATATAACAATCGACTCCATAATCCAAACCATCACCTAACCCTAGTGATGTAATATAGTAACCCAATCTGAAGTCACAAAGATAACCCTAACCACATGTACTTATTGAACATCTATCAGCTAATACATAATAGGGTTTATAGTTCCTATCCGTGCTAGATAATCAATGAGTAACAGAGTATATATCTCAAAGGTCAAGGCAGTACAAGCATATGATTAAACATGAGTGGATTTAAGGTAAACAGGTATAAACATAAATCCAAGATCATGCACTAGAATTTGATCAAAACTACCGGACCAGGTAGATATTACCCACCTGATATGTAATCTGTGCTATCCATCTACACGTTTATGTATCCATCACCATCAACGTCCTGTAGCAATAGGATACAATTAAGTATCATCACATATCTAATGATCGAATTAAGGTAAAACATAACTCAGATCATCCTCTTCCTCTAATTACAACTATACAACTATACCAGTTTTAAACACACTGCAAATCAAATCCCACATTCCATAATACCCATATTAAGTCTAGATAGCTATCATAGATTCAACCCAATTAATCAATCATATAGATAACTCTTCTATGATACAATTAGCTAAATCCAAATTGAAACTTACCAAATTGAGCTTTCTCTATACTGCTTCTTGACCCACTTAGCAACATCCAATCTGAACAATTTATCACATTTCATCATACCAATAATAAATCCATTGTGAAACTAGTATTCCAAAATCTACACTTACCTGGTGTAGTTCTCACATGCACTACGCTATCTAGAAAACAAATCCACTGTCGATCTCCAACAATAAGATGTCCAAATTTGTTGACCAATTCATGGATCTGCACCCCCCAACCACTATGAACCACAATGGTGGTATTCCTTCTCTGTTACAGCAACTTCACAGCTGAATGCCCACAACCACAAGACATTCACAGAGCCAAGCCTCGAAACAAAGGATCATCTGGGGGCAGCGATGTCGCCGATCACAAATGCCGACAGCTGGCACAGCGACATCCACCGGTTGCTCCGGCGACGATCAGGCAGAGAAGATCACCATCCAACAGAACAGAGGGGAGCTGGCTCGATGGCTGCGGTGATCGTTCTATGCGCCGAAACAACTCGATGGATGGCATAACTCACTGCCGTCGAGGTCAGGAGGGAGAGGCGTTGACGATGGAGCACCGAGGAGAAGAAATCGCCGGCAGCAGCTGCGGGTCGGCAGAGACGAGAAGCGAGGAAGAAGCAGGAATTGCGATTGAAACCGAACCCTAGCCGCAGTACCTGAATCGATAGCCTATTATCGCGGCGACAACCTCGCCGGTCCGCCGACGGAATCGCCGAGATCCCCAAGCAAGAAACCCCTTGTTTCTCGATCGGAGATCAGCCCAGGGATGGTGCCATCGAGCTGCCTGCACCGGACGCCGACGAGCGGAGGTCGGCGACGCGATTGCGCGGAGCGGAAGGAACGAGGCGGAAAAGAAATAGAAACAGGGATCGCAATCTGATGAAATCAGTTCGTTCGGCAGCTTATAAAAGTCGTTCGAACTGATCTGGTTAACTCAGCCCAATCCCAAACCTGAGTCTAATCCAAACAGATTTAGCCTGTTTCCAGCCCAAGCCCATTCCAAATCAAGCCCAATTTCAAATAAGCCCAATTTCCAGCCCAACTAAAAAAATCATCTTTCTTAACCCACTAATTAAGCTCAATTAATCTACTCATTAACCTCAATTAATTAAAGGGTTAATTCATAGATTTTTTTTTCCGTATTTTACAAGCTACCTCACAGTATCCTAGACTAGTTAGACCATGAAGTGGTCTTAGGTGAGTCAAGTTACTATTTTCTTGAAAATGGCTTTGTCTAAGGAAGTGGTCGTTGTTCCGATCAAAGAAGGCCTCTGTGCCTCGCCACGACCTGGAAGCCATGATCTTGAAAATGTGACTTGATAATCCTAAGGTCAAATCCGAATCTAACGCAAGGTTGACAAGTGTTTAAGTCATTAAATTTAAATCAAGTAAAATTGGAAGTCATCTCACAAGAACATATAGGGTTAACATGTTTGATCATGTAGACATGGGTGAGATGATTTAGGTTAATAATTTTCAACCAATCTTTAATAAATCCAATATCCGATCCAACTACCTTGCGTGTAGGATCAATGGATGTTGGACAGTGGTTGCTCCCGACACATGACCGGGGATCAACTCAAGTTTTTGAAGCTTCGATTCAAACGACAAGGATCGGTAGCCTTCGGAAATAATGGCAAGCTCAAAATCATCGGATCAGGTGATATTGAGCTTAACTCAAATTTTGTTATTCAAAACGTTTTATTAGTAGAAAATTTTCAATATAATCTACTTAGTGTAAGCCAATTGTGTGATAATAACTATAAGGTCATATTTCTAGAAAATGAATGCGTAATTAATACAAACGAAACCTCTAAAACAATTCTTAAGGGAACTAGAAATAACAACATTTACACTATTAACTAAACTAACTCCTCAACTAAGTGTCTTATGACACGGCAAGAGGAATCATGATTGTGGCACCGACGACTCGGTCACTCACACCCAAGACTCATCCACAAGATAAGTCAAAGTGACTTAGTCAGAGGTTTGCCTAACCTCAATAACTTGGATAATAAAATATGTAATGCTTGTTAACAAGGTAAACAATCTAGGACACAACATCAACTAACTAATCAAGAACAAACCAAAAGTGTGCTTGAGCTCCTACACATAGATCTATTTGATTCACACGAAGCTAAGTCACTTAATGGAAGTAAATTCTGTTTAGTCATTATTGATGACTACTCTAGATTTATTTGGGTTAGGTTCATCAAACACAAAAGTGATACCCTAGATCAATTAATCAACCTATTTAAGTTAATAGAAAATCAACAAAACATTAAAATCAAAAGACTTAGGACTGATCATGGTGGTGAATTCGAAAACCATAGGTTTGCTGCACTCAGAACCTAAATGGATACCACCATGAGTTCTCTTGCCCTAGAACTCCACAACAAAATGGCCTTTTAGAACGCAAAAATAGAACCCTACAAGAAGCCGCTAGGACAATGTTAAATGAGTATAACCTACCCGATAGGTTTTAAGTAAGCCGTGAGTACGGCATGCTATGTCCAAAATAGGATCCTTATGGTAAAGAGGCACCTTAAGACCTCATACGAGATTTATCACAATAAAATACCTAACATCAAGTACTTTAGGGTATTTGGGTGTAAGGTACATATCCTAAACACTAAGGATTACCTAGGGAAATTTATATCCAAAACCACGATCGGAATCTTTCTAGGATACTCGACTACAAGCAGAGCTTATAGAGTATATAACCATGACACCCTTAGAGTCGAGGAGACTATCAATGTAGTATTTGATGAAGGACACGAACCTACAAAACCCCCGACAACCCCAATTAGCGAGCCGACTCATACTAGACCTAACTCTGATCCGGAGATCAGGTCTAGTGTTAATCCTAACCTAAGTCAACCAAGTCACTCTATCGACCAAGTGATAGATGACTCCAACCAAACTAGAACTCAAACAAGTCATCCTATGGATCAAGTTGTAGACTCAAACCCAAATCCAACTAGGACTCAAACGAATCATCCTATCGACCAAGTGATAGGTGATCCAAGTCTAGGAGTTCGAACTAGAGCCTCATACAGAAACCTTAGTCAAATATCTTTGATTTCTAAAATTGAACCCAAAACTATTGACCAAGCTCTTCTTGATCCCGATTGGATTATTGCAATGCAAGAAGAGTTGGCTCAATTCACTAGGAATGAAGTATGGGAATTAGTACCACCACCTAAAGATAAAACAATCATTGGAACAAGGTGGGTGTTTAGAAATAAAATTGATGATAAAGGTGAAGTAGTTAGAAATAAAGCTAGACTAGTTGCTAAAGGGTTTAGTCAAGTCGAAGGTTTAGATTACGATGAGACCTATGCCCCAGTATCTAGATTAGAGTCCATTCGAATGCTATTAGCATATGCAGCACATCGAGGATTTAAGTTGTTTCAAATGGATGTGAAGTCTGCATTCTTAAATGGATACATTAAAGAAGAAGTTTATGTTAGTCAACCCCTCGGCTTCGAAAGTTTAGACAAACCCGATTATGTCCTTAGGTTAAAGAAAGTTCTCTATGGACTTAAACAAGCTCCTCGAGCTTGGTACGAGAGACTTTCGATTTATCTTAAGTCCAAAGATTTTAACCAAGGTGTAGTTGACCCAACCCTTTTTGTAAAAACCTTAGGTAAAGACATATTCATAGCCCAAATCTACGTAAATGATATTATTTTTGGAACCACCAACTCAATCCTACTAAATGAGTTCATTTCACTTATGGAAAGTGAATTTGAAATGAATTTAGTAGGCGAGTTAAACTTCTTCTTAGGTCTACAAATTAAACAAACTAAGGATGGAATATACCTACATCAACGCAAATATACTAGGGAATTAATTAAACACTTTGGAATGCAAGACGCTAAAATTATTAATACCCCAATGGCAACTAATGTTAATATAGAAGAAGATTTAATCGGAAACTATTTTGATTTAAAATACTATAGGAGCATAATAGGGAGTCTCCTTTACTTAACTGCAAGCCGACCTAATATCCTATTTGCAGTAAGTATGTGCGTAAGGTTCCAAACCTGTGCCAAGGAGTCTCACCTAACTCTAGTCAAGCGTATCCTTAGATATCTAAAGAGTACACTTAATGTCGGTATTTAGTACCCTAGATCTACCGAGTTCGAACTAACCGGCTACTCCGATTCAGACTATGCTGGTAGTAAGCTCGATAGAAAGAGTACGAGTGGTTGTTGTCAACTTCTCGGCTCGAGTCTAGTGAGTTGGTGCAGTAGAAAGCAACACTGTGTTGCCTTATCTACCACCGAAGCCGAATACATCACGATGGGTGAGTGTGTCACTCAGCTTCTTTGGATGAAGCACACTCTCCGCGACTTTAAGTTAGACTTTACGAACACGAAACTCCACGTAGATAACATTAGTTCAATTAATCTTACTAAGAATCCGATATGTCACTCTAGGACCAAACATATAGAGGTCAAACACCATTTCATTCGAGAACATGTGGCCAACGGAGCCATACAACTCGAATACGTCGAATCGAAGTCTAACTTAGCAGACCTATTTACTAAACCTCTACCCGAAACCGAATTTAGTCTATTAAGACGAAAATTGGGCATGTGCGTAGTAGAATAGGAACTTGCAAATTATATTTTCTTACTACTATTTCTTAATTTTCATTTTTATGGAACTAGCATAGGACATACCTTAGATATCATGCACCTATAGATTTAAGGAGCCAGTACATCTCACAACACATAGGACTAGTGTGTTTGTGTACTTAGCCACGTAGATGGTCGTGAGATGTTAGAACATTACTCCTGGTTCCAGATGTAGAGCTAGTGCATCGCTATGAACCACGGAGTATAATCATACATACTAACCGACTCTGACCAGGACTGGTTGATCTTTCACATCAATCAAGCCAAATATGAGTCGAATATTTTATAGATAAACTTACTTTCAGTATATTATTTTCAAAATAATGTGGAACATTTTCAAATTAATACTTATTTTTTATTCCACACACACCCTCACTCTTTTCGATATATGGCAAAAGGGGGAGAAAAAGGCCAAAGTTAAGGGATAATTTTTTTTGTGGCCAAGGCTTAGTTAACTTGTTCGTGTTAACAAAACGGAAAGGTTTACTTAACTTTAAGTTAACTTGTTAACAAAACGGAAGTAAAGGCCAAGGTTAAGAATCAGTTTTTTGATTTCTTAACTTAAAACTTATTTTAAACACTATGGCCAATATTAAGTAATTACGGTTACTTAATTCTTTTGTTTAGTAGCAAACATCAAGGGGGAGAGTTAAAACTCTTTCTCAAGTACTCACAAGGGAGGATTCCTCAAGGGGGAGCACTTGAAAAAAAAGTTTTTATATACTCCTGCTCATTCATGCTTTTTTATACTCCTGCTCATTCATGCATATCTCTTGCTCATTTTGCTTAATGCACTTAATTTATTTTTCTTAACTTTATATGTGGGTTTGCCATAAATCAAAAAGGGGGAGATTGTTGGTGCAGTAGGCACCTAAGTTGAACCTGAGTTTTGATTATAGCAAATGATACAAAGTTAAGCTCATGTCGTTATCTCACGAGCTGAATCGAGTGTGCAGAAAATTACTATAGTTGGAGCTGAAGGCTAGCGACACCCGGAGGAAGCCGTGGTGGTCGGGTGACACTCGAGTGACTTCGGAGGGAGCCGAAAGAATCAAGTGGAAGGCCGGAAGCAAAAGCGACATAGTAAGTATCGAGGTAAGCTCGAGTGAGTAAAGTGAAGTGAGGTCGTGTCCTTTGTACGGGGACGTCCTTAGGCGACGATCCGACCCAAGACTTCCCATGGAAGGTCTATGTTGAGATCGGACGGCAAGTGGCCGTCGAATTCACTTATATTTTGAGCTAACTCTTTATTGTAGTCAAAAATCTTGGCCATCAGTTCAATCGGCCAGTTCAACCGGGCCAGTTCAATCGGCCAGTTCAACCGATGGTCAAAAATCAGCCTCGAGGAGTCAAGCTTTATCACCATTTTTCAAGGAGTTTTGTGCCCAATTCCTATTGGTTGAAGACCCATTAGATGAGGGGCTTAAAGGCTATAAAAGGAGGGCTTCTCCTAGAGTTTTTCATCATCTCTAAGTGCTCACAAACCTCCACAACTTTGCGATTTTCCGACGACTCTACGATGAAGTGCTGTCAACAACCCTAGTTTACTTTCTACTCTTTTAGTTGTTGATATTATTATTTTGTCGTCTCTTTAAATATTGCAATTCCTTTTATTAATCGAGGTTTTCTATCGTTGCACTTTACATTAATAGAAGAGAGGGTTTGTCTCTCTATCTTTTCTTTTGAACTTTTTTTTGTAATCGTCAAACTCCTACCTCTAACGAGGAGGAGTGTTTTTAGTGAATTGCCCTCCGTGCGTGATCAAGGATCACTAGGGTCTTGGAGTAGTAGCCGAAGGCTACGAACCAAGTAAAAAAATATTTGTCTCATTTATTTATAGTTTATCTTTCCGCTGCAATTAACTGTCTACTCGAGTTTTAACGAACGAATTAAAAAAAAGGTTTATCGCTATTCACCCCCCCTCTAGCGATCCGCTTCGATCCAACAGGATTACCCAAGAAACTGATCCATCATCATGCTATTCGATTAGAATGGTCTCTTGAACAAACTTGTTGTTCAAGCAACCTAACTCTTTTCCTCGATTAGCCGCGGAATAGATGATGTACGGATCGCCAATTTTTGTGTTTATCTTTGGGGTCCAAGTAAATTAGCCACATGCAATTACATACATCATATAAAGAAACAAAAGGAAACCAAAACAAGAATTATACCTCTTGTTTACCTCTTGGTCCTCTATCATATGTCCTATCCTCCTCTTGGACATTGTGTGGGCAATGTTCCTCCAAGAGTTGAAACCTTCTAGATCTCGTTCTTCCTTTCCTTGTTCGCTCTGAACAAAGGGAAGAATACTCAATACTTCTTCTTCTATCTAGCGCCGACCACCAAGCCACCAAGCTTGATGTTGCCACCGGCCAAGGAGAGAAGTAGATGAATGGGCGCCGGCCAAGAGAACTAAGGCTCTTATTGCAGCCGGCCAAGGAAAGAGAGAGATAGGGAGGAGCCACCGGCCAAAACTAGAGAGGGAGAGGGAGGCGCCGCCCAAGGTAGAAGCTCCAACCTAGGGTTGCCGCCCAAGCTTCTCTCAAGCCAACTCCATCAAACCCTAACACCAATCCATGTTTGTCGACCAAGCCAAGGAAGAAAAAACTCTAATCTCCCAAAAGATTAACCACGCCTAAGCCCTTAGCCCTCCTCTTATAGAGCTAGGCTTAAGCCTTCTTTCAATCTCCACCGTCGAATCTAGAGATTCAATTGCCACCGTCGAATTTAGGGTTTCATTTTCCACCGTCGGATCTAGGCTTCATGAGGGTTTTAATAGGCTACAATAGGGACCATGAAGAGGAGTTGGATCTTAGCCACCCAATGGATCCGATCCATTAATGATAATCCATTCCACTTGAGGATTATCAATGATCTACCACACCAACCCCCATAAATAAATATCGGCTCCATATATTAATTATACAAATATCTCCCCGTGTTTAAGATCTCGAATGTCCATCAATTAATTAATTTACTGACAATTAATTAATCAACATCTAACTCCATGAGTAGTACCACTCAACCTTATCATCATGTCAGACCAAGTCCACCTGTAGGGTTTACATGATGATCCTTATGAGCTCCTAAAGGGGACATCATCATCCTAATATATAGGACACAATTTCCTCCTATAATCAATGGTGCATAATGTAAATAATATCATTTCCCAACTTACCAAGCCTATCGATTTAATCTATAAATCTAGTCCATTGGTAAATCAAAGAAATAAATACTAAGTACATGTGCCCATTAATATATCGGGATTAAGAGCATGTACACCATAATATCCGAGGCCCGATTCAATTATGTAGTTAGCAATAAATTGAATCACCTCTAAGTCAGTCCTGCTCAATACACACAATGTGTACTAGTGTAATTCTATCGTCAAGACAAACCAATACCAAATTACACTACAACCATACCAATGGTTTGTCCAAAACCATCTCGGTTGTGAGCCTTTACTTATACTCTATAAGGAACTGATAACATGATCTCTCGTGTGACACTACACACCATGTTATCTACAATGTAATGTATCAGACAATATGCATAACTATAAATATGCAAACAATGATCATGTGATTCTTATTTCAAAAATAAAGATGTTCATACCAAAGATAGACTTTTCAGTATACATCCAAACAAGGTTGAGAGAAGGGAGTCCAAACCCTAACCTTGCCGCCGGCCAATGGAGAAAGGGAGGAAGAAGAACCGCCGGCCAATAGAGAAGCTATCTAGGTTTCCACCGCCAAAGAGGAGAAGCAAACCCTAGCCACCTCTAATGCCAACCTTTGCTTGCTGCCCAAGCCCTTGAAAGCAAACCCTAATCTCCAAAGATTATTCTTGCCGCCCAAGCCTCTCCCCTTTATTTATAGATCTCGCCCAAGCCTCCTTTATATCGTGTCCGTTGGATCTAGGCTTCATGAGGGTTTTAATAGGCTACAATAGGGATCATGAGGAGGAGTTGGATCTTGGCCACCCAATGGATCCGACCCACATAAAATTCGATCCATTAATGATAATCCATTCCACTAGAGGATTATCATTGATCTACTTCACCAACCCCCATAATTAAATATGGGCTCCATATATTAATTGTACAAATGTCTCTCCGTGTTTAAGATATCGAATGTTCATTAATTAATTAATTTTCTGACAATTAATTAATCAACATCTAACTCCATGAGTAGTACCACTCAACCTTATCATCATGCAGGACCAAGTCCACCTGCAGGATTTACATGATGATCCTTATGAGCTCCTTAAGGGGACATCATCATCCTAATATATAGGACACGGTTTCCTCCTATAATCAATGGAAGACCATGTAAATAATATCATTTCCCAACTTACCGAACCTATCGATTTAATCCATAAATCTCGCCCATTGGTAAATCAAAGAAATAAATATTAAGTACATGTGTCTATTATTATATCAGGATTTAAAGCATGTACATCATAATATTCGAGGTCTGATTCAATTATGTAGTCAGCAATAAATTGAATCACCTCTAAGTCGGTCCTGCTCAATACACATAAAGTGTACTAGTGTAATTCTATTGTCAAGATAAACTAATACCAAATTATACTACAACCATGCCAATGGTTTGTCCAAAACCATTTTGGTTGTGAGCCTCTACTTATACTCTACAAGGAACTGATAACATGATCTTCTGTGTGACACCACACCCATGTTATCTACAATGTACAGTATTAGACAATATGCATAACTATAAATATGCAAACAATGATCATGTGATTCTTATTTCAAAAATAAAGATGTCCATACAAAGGATAAACTTTTCAGTATACATCCCAACAGAAGATGATTGTAAGAGAGGGACGCTCCTTATGCTTTGTAAGGCACAATCTAACAGCCCTTAGGCTCCCCGACCCCAATCGTACTACCATCACCACACACGCCAATTGACATTTAGACCTGATAGTGGAGTCCCCACTATACGAGGGACCATCCACTTCAGTACCTATCTCTCCCTCTATACTTCACTCTCCCTCCAGTCCACACACGTATAGGATCCCACCTAGTCCATGTCGACATGAGCCTGCACCTACACTTCCACCTATTTCTACTTTTGAGCAGGACGCAAATACATTTGACTATGATTTTTTGGAGTTTCGATCGCGCCTCAACGACATATATACCGAGCAATAGACACATAGGCAGCGATGGGAGGAGCAAAAGCGCCTATATGCAGGCAGAGTTTCAGGGCTTCCGGGAGCACTTCCAGCAGGCCGAGGAGTTCTATGATGAGACTTGTATCTACGTCCAGGAGGAGGTTGCCTGTCGCCAGGAGGAGGCCACCCACCATCAGGAGATGCGGAAGACTATGTTGTCCTCATACTGCCATACATCTGATTTACATTCCCTCCACATGCCTATCAAAATCTCTTGCTGGAAGGGCCTTAGTGAAAGGATCTGCCAGGTTATCCTCTGCTGCAATCTTGGCTACAACAACTTCTCCTTGCTTTACGATTTCTCATATCAGGTGGTACTTGAGCTCTATGTGTTTACTTGCCTTATGGGCTCGTGGTTCCTTCGAGTTTGCAACTGCACCACTGTTATCACTATAAATTGTGATAGTTCTGGGTAAACCAAGAATCACATCGAAGTCCATCAAGAAGTTCCTAAGCCATACAACTTCTTTGGCTGCCTCAGAGGCTGCCACATACTCAGCTTCCATGGTAGAGTCCGCCATGCATTTCTGCTTGACACTCCTCCATACAATGGTTCCACCTCCCAAAGTAAACACAAAACCTGAGGTAGACTTACTATTATCCCTATTTGATTGGAAGTCAGAATCTGTGTAATCCACAGGGAGTAATTGATCTATCTGGTATACCAGCATATAATCCTTAGTCCTTATCAGGTACTTCAATATATGCTTTACCATAGTCCAATGTCCCTATCCTGGATTACTCTGATATCTACTAATCATGTCAACGGCAAAGCAGATATCCAATCTCGTACATAGCATAGCATACATGAGGCTTCCTAATACCGAAGCATAAGGAACCGCCTTCATCTCCCCTATCTCCTTTGATGTTCTAGGACACATCTCTTTAGATAAAGGTACTCCATGCCTAAAAGGTATAAAACCTTTCTTGGAATTCTGCATGCTAAAACGAGCCAAAATGGAGTCTATGTATGAAGCTTGAGATAAGCACAACATCCTTTTCCTGTGATCCCTTATAACCTTGATCCCAAGGATGTGTCCCACTTCTCCCAAGTCCTTCATATCAAACTGTTTGGATAACCATACCCTTATGTCTAATAACACCTTGACATTGTTGCCAATTAACAAAATATCATCTACGCATAGTACAAGAAATACCACTACGTTTTCGTCACATCTCTTGTATACACAAGACTCATTCGGACTTTGAATAAATCCATAAGACTAGATTACCTCATCAAAGCAAATGTTCCAAGATCTCGAAGCTTGCTTCAATCCATAAATGGATCGATTAAGCTTGCACACAAGATGCTCTTTGCCCTTTGCAATGAATTCCTCTGGTTGCTTCATATAGATGTTTTCCTCAAGACTTCCATTAAAGAAAGCAGTATTGACATCCATCTACCACACCTCATAATCCATATGAGCAGCAATACATAAGAGAATCCAGATAGACTTAATCATGACTACCGGTGAAAAAGTCTCCTCATAATCGATACCCTCTTTCTGAGTATACCCTTTCGCAACAAGCCTTGCTTTGAAGGTCTCAACCTTCCCATCTATTCCTCTCTTTCTTTTATAGATCCACTTGCATCCAATGGTTTTTACACCATTGGGTGGTTCTAGTAGCTCCCAGACTTGATTTGAATCCATAGATTCAATCTCAGAATTCATTACACTTTGCCAAGATACCACATCTTTATCTTGGATTCCCTCGTCATATGTCTAGGGATCAAGTTCATGTTCACCAGGGATCAAATCAGAAGATTCTCCCAAGAACATAAATCTATCAGGCTGTCTAACAACCCTCCCACTACGATGAGGTATCACCTGTGTATCCTCTGTGACACGCAGTGTAGTCACTTGTGGTATATCCTCTTGTACTGGTGGTACTGAAGTAGTGATTTCCCATCTCAATTTCTCCAGAACAATCTTACTCATGGGCTTGTGGTTCATCACATAGTCTTCCTCTAAAATCTGGCATTCGTGCTAACGATCACCCTCTGATATCTAGGACTATAGAACAAACCACCTTTCGTTCCTCTAGGATAGCCTACGAACATGTGCACTTCTGTACGAGGTTCCAACTTACCAGCATCTGCCTCCAGCACATGTGTTGGACTCCCCCAAATCTGAATATGTCTCAAACTTGGCTTTCGCCCAGTCCACAATTCTATGGGAGTAGAAGGCACTAATTTAGATGGTACCAAGTTCAGAATATACACTATCGTATCCAGAGCATACCCCCAGAACGAATATGGCAACTCAAAATAACTCATTATCGATCTAACCATCTCCATAAGAGTCCTATTCATTCGCTCTGCTACACCATTCTGCTGGGGTATGCCAGGTACAGACAATTGGGATTGAATCCCAGCCTCTGATAAGTAATTCCTAAACTCTCCCAAGAGGTACTCACCACCACGATCAGATCGTAGTGTCTTGATACTTTTACCATGACGTTTATCCACATCAGCCTTGAATTCTTTGAACCTGTCAGAGCATTCAGACTTGCAGTGCATCAAGTAAATGTATCCATATCTTGAATAATCATCTATAAAAGAGATGAAATATTCAAAACCACCTCTAGCCTGGATAGACATGTAGGAACGTCGATGGCTGGCTAGAGGGAGGTGAATAGCCTCAATCGTCGTACGGTGGAATGCAATCATTCTTGCTTGCTTGTCTACAATCGGCGTTATTATATGTAGTGGAAATAATAGAAATAATGACAATAATACAATCACATGCAATACACAAGGATATACGTGGTTCGGAACCAAATGATTCCTACTCCACAGGCGAGCTCACCGAGCTTTAGTTATGCGCACGACACTAACTAATACTCCTTCTCGACAACACGTCGGAGGTGGAGAAACCTCTCACAAGAAATTACACTAAGTAATATGAAATATAAGCAATACAAAGACAAATACGAAATACACATAAAGAACACTTTACAATGCTTGCTTTGAACTCTTTGCTTATTGCTTGCTTTAGATGGCTCTTGAAGGTCTGGAATGCAGCAGCAATTCCCCTTCAAAAGCATCACAAAAGTCTTGACGAAATCTTCCCTCTTGAGCTCCATTTATAACCTGCATCAAGCTGATTTCGCGCCCATCAGTCGACTGATCGTGACCATCAGTCGATTGGTCCTGTAGTCGTTGTCTCACAATGACTTGATCCACGTTGGCAAAACTCTAACAGATCCATCATCAGTCGACTGATGATACCCATCAGTCGACTGGTCCTCCCATCAGTCGAGTGCTGGTGCGAGCACTCGACTGGAAACCATTCTGTGGCTGAAAACACCCAGATCAGTCGACTGATCTCTCTCATCAGCCGACTGATGGTGTCAGCGATTATTGCCATCCTCGGCGATCGGGATCGGCAGACCCATTGATCGAACACCAGTCGAACCCTAGTTGACTTGGAGCAGTCGACTGGCACCTATGTCAGTCGACTGATGTCCGGTAAAACCTCAAACATCAAGTTGTTTGAGCATCCGACACTCAGTCTTAGCCACTTGGCCAAGTCCACCTCATCCCTCATGGAGTTCCCCCCCGAAGCTCTCTTCCCTCGGCCTACGTCCCTCGGATGCGCCAAGCGCACGACTTCGCAATGTCATCATTCGCATCTCTTGCCCTAGAAGTCTGCTTCCCTTGGGCCTCACTCCATTCGCTCCCCATCTGCCAGTCCCTCAGATGCACCAAGCGCACGACTTCACAATGTCATCCTTCACTGACTCAAGGACCTCGAGCCTAGTGAACTTGCCAAGTCCTCAAGACTTCCCAAATGCACCAAGCACACGGCTTCGCAATGCATTTCTCACCAAGCACCAAGCACACAGCTTCGCAATGCTTTGGACTTTCCCACACCAAGCCCCAAGCTTGGATTTTCCATGCCAACTCCATGTTGGACTTTTCTATGATAATCCCATGTCATAAGTTTTATCTATCATCAAAATACTGCTCGAGTCAAACTCGAGTCAACCTGGGCCATTTGCACCAACAATCTCCTCCTTTTTGATGATTGACAAAACTACCATCTCAAGTCTACCAATTCTCCCATATTGGCAATTCTCATATCCCAATGAGACTTCCAACGAACCCTAATTGGTAACTTGGTAACTTCTCTCCCTTTTTGACATTGCATCAAAAAGTTCCTCAAGGGTGTCAATGTCTCATATCCCAATGAGATCTTACAATCTTCCCCTTGGCATGCCCTCAATCTTTCTAGTGATAATCCCATATTACTTAAGAGAGGTGCAATCCCTCAATTTTCCTCCCATGAGGAAAAATACACATCCATCTTCCCATGATGGATACCTCCCCCTAAAGGCTTGCTCCCCCTTGACCATTGCACCAACAATATCTTTGGAAGCCCCTAAGCCAATAGGAACACAAAACCATCAAAATTAAGCCAAAGTTCAACAATGAACTCTCATCCACCTTAAAATTGATACTCTTCCTAAACACTTCTCCTAATCCATATCCAATGGATTTCCACCCTTTCTAATGCTCTCCCAAGCATGTCCTAGGGTTAGGAGTGGTTAGGGGACCAAAACATAGCTGAACATGGGCCTAACCACCAAAGTTTACTCGAAATCAGCGATGTCGATCGACTCTCTCACTACACCAACTCCTTCCCACATCACGATCGCCTCCCTAGCGATGATCGATAATCCATTTGTAATTTTTTGATTTTCAGAAATGAATTTTTGAAATTCGTAAGTAAATATACATAAGTTGAAAAATCTTAAAATTTTGTATGTATAGTACTTATTACAATCATAATGGGTGAAAATATTGGAAAATTATTTTACCTAAAAAATAGTGAGATTGACACAAAGTTCAAAAGATTAGAAAAGCTTCAATAATGAGCCCTCTTTGTATCATCCCATTCAATAGTGATAGCTATCAAAAGATAGACTTCACCAAGGTTTTTCAAAATGTTTTCAAAATGTTTTTGAAACCTTTAATTTCTTTTTCCTAAACATCTCACTTGTATCTAAATGTGAAAAACACATTCAAGGCAAATATTCTAGTGAGATGTGGGTTTTGTTCTTTAATGGTCTCATGCATATTCTAAGACAACTATACTTGATTCCCTTATGCATGAGACTTCAAGTCATGCCAATGGTCCTTAAATCAATTTTATTTTATGCATGATATGATTATGGCATATATATATATGATATAACTAAGCATGTGCCAAAATCATGATGTCATGGCATGTGAATGAAATGTTAGCATACATGACATATAAAAATAAGTCTAAACATGATCATGACATTTTTAGAGATAAAAATGAAAATGATGTCATGTCATGGCAAGGCAAATAAAATATGGCAAGTAAAATATACTAAGGTATAAAATACCTAAGTGTTACATCCAAATTGCCATTTCTAGGAATTAATTCTATTTTGCCTTAATACCATTATCTCCCAAATGTGCCATAAAACCCAAAATGGCACACCAATACCTCTAAGACCTATTTGTGCCAATTTAATCATTTTTCAACTTCTTAAAGCATATTGGCACATCCTAATGTGTCAACTCACCATGGCTGGGTTAACTACCCATCCACTTAGGGTTGACACACCCTAACCCATCTAGTGTGAATTGATCACGCTTCTAGGAACCCAATACCTATTGGAGCTCCTTGGGTTAACAAGGTATTCACTAGGGATAACTTCCCTAGATACCTTCCTAATGACCCTTTTAGGTTTTGACACCTTAGTTATTTGGGTCTTTCCTAGGTCAACTCTAGAGGTGACTCTTCCTTTGTCCTTCTTAGTGGCTTTCTTGGTTTTTCTTAAGTCCTTAGCCACTAAGCACATACCATGGCTAGTCTTAGGGATAACTTCCCTATTAGCCTTGATGTTGTTCCACAATCAAATGGAACATTATGATAAGTCTTCTTGGGCTTAGGTTTGTGACCCAAACCTTCCTTGCCCTTAGACCGTTCTTGAACCCTAGGTCTTGACTTTTGGGCATTTGACTCTTGAATTGAATTTTCTATTATTCTAAGGGTTTTCTCCATTTTCTCAAATCTTGACCTCAAGACTTGGTTCTCTAACTCTAATTTTCTCAATTTTGATTTATCATTAGGTTTTTGGGAAGGCCTCTTCTTCTTAGGCATGTGCCTAGAGTTTTTGGGATTAATACCTAAATTTTCTTCTATTCTTCTAATTGATTCCCTAGGCAAGATAGGTCTAGAGTTATGGTGTCTGGGTTTGTCCTTAGATAAACTAACATGCTTGGCACCTAAACAATAAACCTTATTATTTCTACTAGCATGCTTTTCATTAATAATTGCAAGAGAACTAAAATAATTCCTAGCATGCTTGTTAACCCTAGAAATTGAAGGTGCATTGATTAAATTTACCTTAGGGTTAGCTTTGGAAGCTCCCCCTACATGAGATACACCTTCTTGCCCTTTCTTCATCCCCCTAGGGCATTGACTTCTATAATGCCCCCTTTGGTTGCATTTGAAGCACACAATATGCTCCTTGCTTCTAATTGTGGGGACTCTGGCATTATTGACTTTTGGTGCCGGTTGAACCTTCTTCACTTTCTTAGGGCACTTACTTTTATAGTGCCCTTGTTCCCTACACTCAAAGCATGTTATATGACTTTTATTTATAATAACAACACTTGAGTTACCTAGGGAATTTTTGCTTCTCCCGGATGTTGAAGCTTCTTCTTGAACTTGTTCCGGGATAGAAGGTCTCTCCTACCCCTCAATGCTAGAGGTGGAGGTCTCCACCAAATCATCAACATCTTCAAATGTGGTGGACAATACTTCAACGACATTCTTCTCTACTTATGTCAGTTCAGGATTCTTGTGGAATTCAACCACCTTATTCCACAAATCCTTTGCATCCCTAAAATTACCTAGCCTAGACCAAATGTTGTTAGGAATCAAATCACTAAGTAATTCGATTACCTTGAGATTTTTCTTGAAGTCCTTGATTTGGTCTTGGGTCCACCTTGACTTCTCAATTTGCCTATTGCTTTCATCCCTAGGCAATTCGAAACCATTTTCTATAATAAGCATAATATCGAAATCAGTTTCGAAATATACCTCCATCCTTTTCTTCCACCAAGAAAAGTCTCCATCGAATTTTGGTGGATGGATGTTGTAGCCGGCCATCTTGTAGTGCTTGTGTCAGCGGTTAGTCCTTGACAAGCTCCTAGCTATAATACCACTTGTAGGAATGTCGGTGGCCGGCTAGAGGGGGGTGAATAGCCCTTAATCGTTGTACGGTGGAATACAATCGTTCTTGCGTGCTTGTCTACAATCGTCGTTAATATATGCAGCGGAAACAATAGAAATAATGACAACAATACAATCACACGCAATACACAAGGATATACGTGGTTCGAAACCAAATGGTTCCTACTCAATGGGCGAGCTCACCGAGCTCTAGTTATGTGCATGACACTAACTAATACTCCTTCTCGACAACACGTCGGAGGTGGAGAAATCTCTCACAAGCAATTACACTAAGTAATATGAAATACAAGCAATACAAAGACAAATACGAAATACATGTAAAGAACACTTTACAATGCTTGCTGTGAACCCTTTGCTTGTTGCTCGCTTTAGATGGCTCTTGAAGGTCTGGAATGCAGCAGCAATTCCCCTCTAAAAGCATCACAAAAGTCTTGGTAAAATCCTCCCTCTTGGGCTCTATTTATAACCTGCATCAAGCTAATTTCGCGCCCATCAGTCGACTGATCGTGACCATCAGTCGACTGATCCTGTAGTCGTTGTCTCACAACGACTTGATCCACGTTGACAAAACTCTAACGGATCCATCATCAGTCGACTGATGATACCCATCAGTTGACTGGTCCTCCCATCAGTCGAGTGCTGGCATGAGCACTCGACTGGAAACCATTCTGTGGCTGAAAACACCTCGATCAGTCGACTGATGGTGTCAACAGTTGACTGCCATCCCTCGGCAGTCGACTGATCAGTCAGACCCTGTTCAGTCGAACACCAGTCAAACCCTAGTCGACTTGGAGCAGTTGACTGACACCTATGTCAGTCGACTGATGTCGGGTAAAACCTCAAACATCAAGTTGTTTGAGCATCCGACACTCAGTCTTAGCCACTTGGCCAAGTCCACCTCATCCCTCATGGAGTTCCCCACCGAAGCTCTCTTCCCTCGGCCTATGTCCCTCTGATGCGCCAAGCGCATGACTTCGCAACGCCATCCTTCGCGTCTCTTGCCCTAGAAGTCTGCTTCCCTTGGGCCTCACTCCATTTGCTCCCCGTCTAGCGGTCTCTCGGATGCACCAAGCGCACAGCTTCGCAATGCCATCCTTCACCGACTCAAGGACCCCGAGCCTAGTGAACTTGCCAAGTGCTCAAGACTTCCCAAATGCATCAAGCGCACAGCTTCGTAATGCATTTCTCACCAAGCACCAAGCGCATGGCTTCGCAATGCTTTAGACTTTCCGACACCAAGCCCCAAGCTTGGATTTTCCATGCCAACTCCATGTTGGACTTTCCTATGACAATCCCATGTCATAAGTTTTGTCTATCATCAAAATACTGCTCGAGTCAAACTCGAGTCAACCTGGGCCGATTGCACCAATAAGACATAGGACCACATAAATCAGAATGAACCAATTCCAACACATCTTTGACTCTATACCCCTTGGCCTTAAAAGGCCTCTTGGTCATTTTACCTTCCAAGCAAGATTCGCAGGTTAGGAAATCTTCCACCACTAATGAACCCAGAGGTCCATCAGTTATCAACCTTTGAATTCTACTTAGGTTAATATGACCTAACCTTAGATGACAAAGATATGTTTGGTTCATTTTTGAAGGTTCTTTTTATTAGATTTAGAAGATGAGTTATTTACTTCTATTTGCATCATGGGAGCTTTTGGTTCAAGGGTATATAAATTTTCTATCAATGTACCAGAATAGATAATCTCCCTATTTCTTTTTATAACAACTCTGTCATTAAAAGAAATAGAATATTCATTCAAAAACAATTTAGAAACCGAAATCAAATTCTTTCTAAATAAAGGTAATTTTTCAGAACCAAAATTTTATTCCTCTCAAAAGATAAATAAACATCTCCCACTGCAACAGCCGCCACCTTCGTAGCATCGCCCAAGTAAATGGTAATCTCCCCCTCAGCTAGTCATCTGGTTTCCTGGAACCCCTGCAAAGTATTGCAGACATGATCAGTTGCTCCCGTATCTACACACAAGGTGCCGATAGATAACACCGCTAAACATGTTTCAATGACTAGACCAAAAGATATACCTTTGTTCTGCTTTCGATTGGGACAGTCCATCTTTCAATGTCTAGTCTACTTGCAAGTCCCTCAGCTAGCACTTGCCTTTCAGCTTCTTCACTCCTCCCTGAGATCCTCTGCCACCTTTGCTCTAACTTGTTTCTTCTTCTTCTTGCCTTTCGGCTTAGAAGTCGAAACCTTCTGAGCAACTATGGCCTGAGCCTGAGCACTCTGACGAAAAAGCCCCTCTGTCGCCTGGAGTTCTGTCAGAAGCTCCGCCAACGAATACAACCTTTTATTCATGTTGTAGTTCAGGAAAAACTACTCAAAACTTCTAAGTAGAGACTGAAGTATGATATCGACCTGGGTTTCCCCATCGATCTCAGCTCCAAGGACTTCCAGCTCATTCAAATGAGTCATCATCTTGACAACATGATCCCTCATGGGTGTTCCCTCGATCATGGTGGTCGTCATCAAGTTCCTCATGGCTTCCTGCCTAGTAGGCCGATTCTGGTGTCCGAAAAGCTCCTTGAGATTGAGCATCATGTCATAAGCAGTGGGCATGGCTTGATGCTAATGTTGCAATACATTTGACATAGAAGCCAAAATGTAACACCACGCCATTTCATCAGCCTTAATCCACTTTTTATAACTCTCTTTCTCCTTTTCCTCAGAATCATCTGTAGGATTAGGAGGACACTCTTCGAAGAGTACATACTTGTACTCCTCAACAGTCAAGACAATATCAAGATTCCTTTACCAATCAACATAATTGGGTTCAGTAAATTTATTCTCTTTTAGTATCACAGCAAGCGGGTTGAAAGTCATTTTTGAAAAACCTAAGAATCACATAGATCAAAACATTAGATTTCAAAAAATTATTGATTCCTCAAAAAATAAAATTTTAAAATCAACCGACACCTCAAAACACCGAGAATATCGTATGCCACGATCGTGTGGACGTATACGAATTCTACATTTGTAAGAGGAGGTTTTACCCATTAATTTTACTATCTTGTCAACCTAACTTTTTGATAGATAAAATTAATAGTTGGTTCCTCTTCAGTCCTACAAATAAAAGCAGTGACTCCGATGGGGAGGATACTCCTATTTTCATCTAAGTGTTCACCATTACTCGATACCAAGGCAATTATCTCGGATTATGTGCCTTCCGATGGGGAAGTACACATGCTCCTAAATAATTTTCTATAACCATATTTGACCCTGTGATCCACAAAACAAACTCATCCGATGGGGAGGAAGGCACTCAGAGCCGACACGCAAGTTTATTTGCATCACATGTCAAATCGTAATGGAGGTCGTGGGAATTTATAAAAAATATCCCTCTCCCACTTAGTAATTTAAAATGAGGAATTTTCCTAGCACACGACATGCATATCAAACAAGAAGCAATAAATATGAAAAAAATATTTTCCAACTATTATGGCTTTTGTTCTCAAATATGCCTCCCATCGTATCACCATCTCGTCCGCTCCTCCCTATGCCATGTACAAGTCATCCGGAGATCCGAGCCGAGAAAAATTATTTTAATTGACATCCATCGATCCTACACTCCACGAAGGAGTGTACATGAAATCTAGATCGAAAGTAAACTAAAATAGAAGAGTGGCTAAATAATGTCGTACTTAATTATAAAAATTAAATACTAGCCTCGTCAACCCCGAGGATTCAAATAATATTACAATTACACACATCCAATCACATACACACACATATGGCCATAATAGTTGGATCTTATGCCTGCAATCAAAAAGTTAGCCTACACACATCCTACTATCATCTGGTACATACAATATATGATAAGTGCATAAAAGTAATCGAATCCTAAACACACAAAATCAGAAATCTTGGCTCAGATACCCCTTGAAGGGATGAAGCTTCGCTTCCCACTTCAACTCAGTCGCTTGTGCATGGCGATCCCATCTACGTCCTCGGATTAAAAAAAATTAATCCAAGACGATGACGGATTACCCAAGCAACCGATTCATCATCATGCTATTCGATTAGAGTGGTATCTTGAACAAACTTGTTGTTCAAGCAACCTAACCCTTTTCCTTGATTAGCTACAGAATAGATGATGTATGGATCACCGATTTTTGTGTTTATCTTCGAGGTCCAAGTAAATTAGCCACATGCAATTACATACATCATACAAAGAAACAAAAGGAAACCAAAACAAGAATTATACCTCTTGTTTACCTCTTGGTCTTCTATCGTATGTCCTATCCTCCTCTTGGACGTTGTGTGGGCAACGATCCTCCAAGAGTTGAAACCTTCTAGATCTCGTTCTTCCCTTCCTTGTCCGCTCCGAACAAAGGGAAGAATACTCGATACTTCTTCTTCTATCTTGCGCCGACCACCAAGCCACCAAGCTTGATGTTGCCGCCGGCCAAGGAGAGGAAGTAGATGAATGGGCTCCGGCCAAGAGAACTAAGGCTCTTGTTGCCGCCGGCCAAGGAAAGAGAGAGATAGGGAGGAGCCGCCGGCCAAAACTAGAGAGGGAGAGGGAGGCGTCGCCCAAGGAAGAAGCTCCAACTAGGGTTGCCACCCAAGCTTCTCTCAAGCCAACTCCAACAAACCCTCACACCAATCCTTGTTTGTCGCCCAAGCCAAGAAAGTAAAAACCCTAATCTCCCAAAAGATTATCCACACCCAAGCCCTTAGCCCTCCTTTTATAGAGCTAGGCTTAAGCCGCCTTTCAATCTCCACCGTCGGATCTAGGGATTCAATTCCCATCGTCGGCTTTAGGGTTTCATTTTCCACCATCGGATCTAGGCTTCATGAAGGTTTTAATATGATACAATTGGGACCATGAAAAGGAGTTGGATCTTGACCACCCAATGGATCCGACCCACATAAAATCCGATCCATTAATGACAATCCATTCCACTAGAGGATTATCATTGATCTACCTCACCAACCCCCATAAATAAATATGGGCTCCATATATTAATTGTACAAATATCTCTCCGTATTTAAGATCTCGAATGTCCATCAATTAATTAATTTACTGACAATTAATTAATCAACATTTAACTCCATGAGTAGTACCACTCAACCTTATTATCATGTCGGACTAAGTCCACCTGTAAGGTTTACATGATGATCCTTATGAGCTCCTCAAAGGGACATCATCATCCTAATATATAGGACATAGTTTTCTCCTATAATCAACAGCACACCATGTAAATAATATCATTTCCCAACTTACCGAGCCTATCGATTTAATCTATAAATCTCGCCCATTGGTAAATCAAAGAAATAAATACTAAGTACATGTGCACGTTATTATATCGGGATTAAGAGCATGTACACCATAATATCCGAGGTCTGATTCAATTATGTAGTTAGCAATAAATTGAATCACCTCTAAGTCGGTCTTGCTCAATACACACAAAGTGTACTAGCGTAATTCTTTGGTCAAGACAAACCAATACTAAATTACACTACAACCATACCAATGGTTTCTCCAAAACCATCTCAGTTGTGAGCCTTTATTTATACTCTACAAGGAACTGATAACATGATCTCTCGTGCGACACTACACACCATGTTATCTACAATGTAATGTATCAGACAATATGCATAACCATAAATATGCAAACAGCGATCATGTGATTCTTATTTCAAAAATAAAGATGTTCATACAAAAGATAGACTTTTCAATATACATCCCAACAAGGTTGAGAGAAGGGAGTCCAAACCCTAACCTTGCCGAGGAAGAAGAACCGCCGGACAATGGAGAAGCTATCTAGGTTTCCACCGCCCAAGAGGAGAAGCAAACCCTAGCCACCTCCATTGCCAACCTTTGCTTGCCGCCTAAGCCCTTGGAAGCAAACCCTAATCTCCAAAGATTATTCTTGCCGCCCAAGCCTCTCCCCTTTATTTATAGATCTCGCCCAAGCCTCCTTTTAATTGTGTCCATTGGATCTAGGCTTCATGAAGGTTTTAATAGGCTACAATAGGGACCATGAGAAGGAGTTAGATCTTGGCCACCCAATGGATCCGACCCACATAAAATCCGATCCATTAATGATAATCCATTCCACTAGAGGATTATCATTGATCTACCTCACCAACCCCCATAATTAAATATGGGCCCCATATATTAATTTTACTAATGTCTCCCCGTGTTTAAGATATCGAATGTTCGTTAATTAATTAATTTTTTGACAATTAATTAATCAACATCTAACTCCATGAGTAGTACCACTCAACCTTATCATCATGCAGGACCAAGTCCACCTGCAGGATTTACATGATCCTTATGAGCTCCTCAAGGAGACATCATCATCCTAATATATAAGACACGGTTTCCTCCTATAATCAACGACAGACCATGTAAATAATATCATTTCCTAACTTACCGAACATATCGATTTAATCCTTAAATCTCGCCCATTGGTAAATCAAAGAAATAAATATTAAGTACATGTGCCCGTTATTATATCGGGATTAAGAGCATGTACATCATAATATCCGAGGTATGATTCAATTATGTAGTTAGCAATAAATTGAATCACCTCTAAGTCGGTCCTGCTCAATACACACAAAGTGTACTAGTGTAATTCTATGGTCAAGATAAACTAATACCAAATTACACTACAATCATACCAATGGTTTGTCCAAAACCATCTTGGTTGTGAGCCTCTACTTATACTCTACAAGGAACTGATAACATGATCTTCTGTGTGACATCACACACCATGTTATCTATAATATACAGTATTAGACAATATGCATAACTATAAATATGCAAACAATAATCATGTGATTCTTATTTCAAAAATAAAGATGTCCATACAAAGGATAAACTTTTCAGTATACATCCCAACAGAAGATGATTGTAAGAGAGGGACACTCCTTATGCTTTGTAAGGCAAAATCTAATAGCCCTTAGGCTTCCCGACCCCAATCGTACTACCATCACCACACGTGCCAATTGGCATTTAGACCTAATAGTGGAGTCCCCACCATACGAGGGACCATCCACTTCAGTACCTATCTCTCTCTCTATACATCACTCTCCCTCTCGTCCACACACATATAGGATCCCACCTAGTCAATGTCGACATGAGCCTACACCTACACTGCCACCTATTTCTACTTTTGAGAAGGACGCAAATACATTTGCCTATGATTTTTTGGAGTTTCGATCATGCCTCAACGACATACATACTGAGCATCAGACACAGAGGCAGCGATGAGAGGAGCAAAGCGCCTATACGCAGGAAGAGTTTCAGGGCTTCCGGGAGCACTTCCAGTGGGTCGAGGAGTTCTACGATGAGACCTATATCTACATCCAGGAGGAGGCTGCCCGTCGCTAGGAGTTGGCCACCCACCATCAAGAGATGCAGAAGCACGTGCGTGCTCAGCAGGCACGGTGGGCTAGGGAGGAGGAGCACCGAGTAGTTGCTGCATCCACCAGCTCTCAGATCGACCACATGTACATGTGACATCAATGACTCAACACCAGATTCTCCCAGGATCCCGAGATGTCGAGGCTACCGGACTTTCCACCTCATCTACCATACTAGAGGTATGCTTTGCTTAAGTCTGGGGGGACCCTAAGTTTTGATTTATTTTGTTTCTAGAAGTAGTTTCTTTCCTGATATTTGCATTATGGTTAGCATTCATTTGTTCATGCATAAGTTGTTTAGTTGCTTTCAACACTTGATTTGTGTTATCTATTAAGCTGCCTTAGTAGTATTTCTAAAGTTTGTTCATGAATTGTTTCCATGGGTAGCTTAACTTCATTTACCTAGTGATATTTTATTTTATTTGCTCTAATGAATGTTCTAAACTTACCCTAGTTAGCTTTTATTTTTACACCTATACATGATGAACATTCCGAAAGGGAAAATCTAGTACGTACCTAGTTATGATTCATCTCAGTAGTCTAGTACTTTGGAATCCATAGGTGACTATAGATTTAGCATTTTAGTTACTGAAGATGCTCGGATTATGGAAGCCTATTCGGAAAAGTAAAAATCCCAAGAGAGAGAGAAAGAGAGAGTAAAAAAATTGAAAAAAAAATATGAGGGATAAAAAACAGTTGTTGTGGGTGGAAATGGTTAGGTGCCCCTTTGAGACTGAGTTAGATTACTGGGGAAATACCTACCAATTTCTCTCAATACCGAGCACGCCTTTGAGACTTTGTGTTAGATCTAGGGAACAACCCTCGCTTTGGGTAGGTAAGTGCCTAAGAAATAGAGACCTTATGAAAGCTATAGGATGATGACTTAACTTACCATGGAACGAGTTTCCCCTAAGAAGATTCACTTGGCATGTGCACGAGGAGCTAACTTGGTGAATTTTTAGAATACATCTATTTTTCTTTGATTGAAAATACCACTTGATAAATCTAGTTAACATGCTAAGTATGGAATGATACCTTTTTAAAATTTCATGGCACTGAGGTTTACTTAAGGACAAGCAAAGATCTAAGTCTGGGGGAATTGATGTGAGTAAAACATATAGGGTTTTAGGAGCAGTTTTCGCTCACATCTCATTTCATTTTATGTTTGTTTCATGCATATTTTACTTTTTTTTTGCATGCATTTCATGTTTTCTGGTTTGGAGATCTGCTCTTTGTACTTTTGTATGCAAGATAGCAGTTCATGGGGAAAACGGTGCACTTTCAGAGTGAAAAGAGCATTTGGTAGCTGGATGCAGTAGGGCACATGACCAGGGCATGTGGCTACACACGGTCATGTATGAAGATCAAGATTGGCCACCACAGGGCCACACACGGCCATGTGGCGACCCAATGTTTTGGCTCGATTAGGTCTTTTTTCGGATTTCGTGAAGAGCCAACTTCATGTCTATACAAAGAAAGCCACGTCCAAACCCTAGGGGGAGGCACGACGATTAGGACAACACTCCGAAGCCTTAAAAAGCTTCGGAAACTCACAACAGGGAGGAAGGAAACTGCTCGAGATCCAAGTTCTACACCTCAATGCCAGGGAGAAGAGCCTCAACACATTGTAATATATATTCTTTCCATACTTTATCTTGTATATATGAATTCGACAATGCCTTGTGATTCTTTTCTTGCATTCATGGAGTAGATTCTCTGATTCTATGACTAGAGAGTAGTTTGTGTTGAGTTAGAACATGTTGGTTCAAATATCTTTTCGTTCTTGAATCTATATTTGCAATTAGTGTTTAGTTTATATCTATAGCTATTGTTTTGGTTTTTTAGTCACTGTGCTTAGCCGATACAAGGGGTGACAACCCTCGTATTAAAGATTTAGGGGAATTTAAAGAGGAACCTAGGGGTTGTCCTCATTGTCGATAATTGTGGGTAGAAGGATGTGATAGAGTAGGAAATGTGCCCCATTTTTTACTCATCGCAGGGATTTATTCTGCATCCTCGTACTGACTATCCCGTCCTAAAGCCAGAGGTTGACCTGATATGGTAGAGGTAGCTTCCGATAGATGCGAAGGCTCATCGAGGGAGTGTATGATGTCCTTTCCACAAAACCGTAGCTAGAAACCAAGACAAAACCCAATTGACAATGTGTTTTGCGACATACAAATAAAACTGAAATCCTAGAATCCATCCAAAGACTCGTAGTGTTCCTTCTCTTCCTCTGTGTGACACCGTACTAGAGTTAGGACCGCTGACAACTCTCTGAGCGGTAACCATTAGAATCGATTTCCAAATAATAACGTCCACCTAATAGATCGATACTCGAATCTCAGTCCCTGTGGGATCGATAAATCTTTATTACTTGACGACACCCGTGCACTTGCGGGTGTTGAGCGCGAGCGCGCACTTTGAATCCTCGACGATCTCCATCTTGAGATTTGAGGCCGCATTCGCGTGCATCAGTGATCATGGCTTGCTTCTGTTTTCTTCTACTCAGGATTAGTTGAGGCACCACCTCGACTATGACTCGTCCTACAATAGTCAAGCTTCGACTCCCACCATTGACTGCTAGACAAGATTAGTCGAGGCACCGCCTTGATTGACCTGGCCGACGACAAGTTCATCTGTCTGACGAATGCAGTAAGGGCAACGATTGAGGTGTCAGCTCATTATTGTCCTTAAGACCCATTGTTTCAGTCATCTCTAAGATTGAAACACGCCTAGTAAAGACTCTACTTAGAGACCCTTTACTTGCCAAGCCTCCGGCCATGAGCCATTCTTGGATTTTTCACCTTGCCACTCTCGCAAGGAATTTTCCTACTACCAAGGAATTACCCCTCTTGGATTTTTTACCTTGCCACTCCCACAAGGAATTTTTCAGCTGCCAAGAAATTACCTGTCTTGGACTTTTCACCAAGGTCCACCCTTGTATTTCTCACCTTCTAAGGAATTACTCGTCTTGGACTTTTCACCAAGGTCCACCCTTGGATTTCTCGCTTGCCAAGGAATTACTATTCTTGGACTTTTCACCTAGGTCCACCCTTGAATTTCTCACTTGCCAAGGAATTACCCATCTTGGACTTTTAACCAATGTCCACCCTTGGATTTCTCGAACTTACTTAAACCTTTGTCAAACACCAAAACATAACTTAGAGCTTTCAACTCCAACATTGTGCATGTGTGTACTTGTATTCTTGTGTATTCGTGTTTGTATTTGTATTATATTTTCTATTTCCACTGCGTACTAATGAATTATAGAGATGAACATGATAAAATTTCATCAAGTGACGAATGCAAATGCTATTCACCCCCTCAAGTGGACCATCGATTCTCAACAAGTGGTATCAGAGCTAGGTCGCTCTTCACCGGCTTTACATCCGAAGAAGCAAAAGCGCTAGAGGAAAAGATGGAGCTACCTAAGGATGGATTGGGGTACGCCATCAACATTCCTCCGTCATATAACTAAGAAGACTTTCCGGCATAGACGGCGAGAATAGAGACATTCTTGATAATGTACATAGAGAATTGGTTCATCATCATGGAAGGTTTTGAACCCCCTAGGGATAAGAAGGGAGATGCCCTCAAATTGAAGAAGTGGACCGAAAAGCAATGCCAAAAATTCAAGACCAAAATTAAGGTAACAAAATTTTTAGAAAATTTAATACCTAATGATATTTTGTGCAAGCTAGGGGATTAAATGGATGCCAAGGATGTAAAATACCAAAAAAAATAATAATAATAAAATAATGCTTGTTAATTATGAAAATACCCTATGAAATTTTCCAATATTTTTTAGAAATTTTCCTGGACTTAAATGGAAATTTCTATGGTTGTTGCAGGGAAAGATTTAATAGGCTTTGGGAAAGCCTGTTTGGGTCATCTGGTTATGAGGGGCTTAATAGGGTTTAATTGACTCAAGTTTAATTATAAAACTCTAAGGTTAATGGATTGATCAGCGCCGGACCCGATTGTTTTTCCCTAAACCCGACCTGGTATTTTCTTACTCAACCCACTTCTCAATTATCAACGCCAAGCATTAATTTTCCGTCGGCTTTTCTTTCTCCCGAGCATTTCTCCACCGCATCCTTTAGTTCCCAACCACGACTCCTCTTCTCGCGACCTTCTCCTCGATGCGCTCAACCCCCCGTCTCTCCCTCTTGCTCTTCCCTTCCTCAGGGCAGGCGGCGATGGTGGTTGGACCATCCTTGATGATCTCTACAGACGAGCGAGAGCAGAGAGCGCGTGAGTGGCTAGAAGCTTGGATCAGCAGTAGTGCGATCAGGAGCTATCTTTCCCGATCATCGCCGGAGCAAGTGGTCTGGAGCGTGGATTTTTCTCCGAGGAATAGGGGATAGGAGGAGATTTCCATTAGCGGAGTTGCTAGGGTGGGGAGTTTGTGTCGGCAGCGGTTCGATTGGAGTCCTTCACGGTTGTCGCTGGAGCTAGGTAAGGGTCGACCTTCTCCTTGTCTAATACCTGCAATGATCTTCCATGGTTGGCCGTGGGTCTGTTTTGGGCAGAGACTTGGGTCGGTGAGCTGAGGATGGGAGGAAGGGGTGGCTGCCGAGGGATTTGGGGCAGAGCACAGCCAAAGTTCGACTGTGTGATCATTTTAGTGAAGAGTGCTACCATTCTGATTCACGGTGGTTCAAGAGGATGAGTCGGTGGATCTGCTGTGTGATCCCCTACAGCCTATCTAGTCGGATTCTGGTAATACAAAAGTGTTTGTTCCTGTGGATCAAGGATTTGAAGATTAGTAGGTCAAGAGAACGTTAATTATGGTGTGGATTTTTCAGGTGATGAAGAGTTGTCATTTCCTACCTAAATTGGTGGTGCAGATTTGGCACATTGAGTTGGAGCAAGAAGCTGTGGTTGATTAGGTAAGCTTTGATATGGTTATGTTTTGCTTTGGTTGGTGATGAATTATAGGGATGAGATTAAATCACTAAAGGATTAGGAGTTAAATTCGATATTAGATGAAGCCAACACTTAATTAAATATGTATGCTATTCTATAGGACATTGATATAAGGCAGTATTCTCGGATGTGAATACAATCAGCACGAACTACATAATAGGTATGATTGTAAACTGGATTTGGATATGGTTATTGATTCGATATGATATGTTACAGTAGTATTATTTGTGAAGTAATGATAGATCAAATATGATTAGTAAATGAAGTGTAGAGAATTACACTACTACATGATTGAATTGACTGATCAAGAGTTAGGATATAAACATGGATTAGTATGGAAGGGTATTGAACTACCTTTGCAGATAGTAGTGAATCAGCCAAAGATTTAGGTTGGATTAGATTTCTATACCTACAGTTGATTACACAGGCATTTGTTTATGTATGTTATATTTACAGGACCTGGATTTGAGATAGAGACGTGAACGCGAAGACCCTTGATACGAGCTTCTCAATAGGTGGAAAATTTTCTACCCTGGTCAGGTAGATGTAATTCTATTAAGATTTTGACATAGATATGAGCATGTTATATGTTCATATTATCTTGATCCTGCTCTTATTTATCCTATGCTTAATACTTGTCGTTGGCTATATATATGCTCAAATATTGATATCACATTTTTCTTTATCATGATTTAGGAGTTACAGATGTGATGTAAGTAGATCTATAAATATTTAGTAGAGTGTAGATGTTAGAGTACGGATGATGACTTGATTTGTAAATTGGGAAAAAGGTCATCCGTGGGTAGCTAATGCCCTAAATGTAGGATTTATTCCAATACTCGTATGTTGCATACTTATTTACCAACCATGTGTTGTGTAAATGATCAGGTGAGTTGTGAATAGTGTGTCGCTACGGACCGATGGCCCTAGCTTGCCATGATCAGTTGAGTACGACTCTCTACAGGATAGAGAGTGTATTGATCAAATGGGTATGACTCTCTGTTCAACAGAGAGTCTGTAGTAGATGTTTGTATGTGAGACAGTACATTCATGTCATTGCATGCATACAGACGACATAGTCTCCCTTGGGGTTGAGAGAGTCGTCAGTCATCCTGCCTCCAAGGTTACTCCCTGAGGAGTAACTAGTTTGAGGGCAGAGCATTTATTGTGTCGCACTCTACCACTATAAACGGTGGTAGTTGGAGTTGCGTGCAGTTGTCCTGAGTGTGTGGCACTCGACCACTCATAGGTAGTGTTAGTCGGAGTGGCCAGCAGCAGGGACCCCCGTTGTGTAGCGAGCTCTTTACGCTCATATGCTACTTGATCATACTGTCCACTTGGCCACTCTAGAGCAGTGGTTGGTGTTGAGTTGGGACAGTTGTCATGTCGTACCACCTAGGCCACACTGGGGTCGTGGTAGCGAGTAGGGGTGCGCAGGCATGACCATGCATGCTGCATTGTCGTATCATACGACATTTTGCATATTGCTATATATATATATATATATATATATATATATATACATGGATGATGGTGATTAGTATACATACAGATGCAGTCTATATGTTTACTCACTCCGATGATGCATTTGTATGTACTATGCTTGTTGCATTTGTTTGTACATATTCATACATGCTATTGCATTTTCTGTATGGTAGTAGGCCGGGTACTTGTATACTTGTGGGTCGGTCACTGTGATACCCTCGACCCGTATCATGATGTAGTGTGAGTTAGTATTACTCTTTATACCTTATGTTGTGGATATATGCCTAGGTTGGATGAAAGTAGAGTAGCTGACTGTCAGGTATGTCAGCATATTTTGTTGTTCAGTTTTTTTAGTGGTATGCATGTATGTATATTTATTATGCTGATGTATACCTATCATACCTGTAGATTATACTGTTGAATTACATGTGATATTGATATATTTACATGTTCTATCTTATTACCTGCTGAGTTTTACTCACCACCACAGACCCTGGGTTTTTCTATCGCCCAAATAATAGGTAGAAGTCTTCGTGACGACTTGGAGCTATGTCGGGGATCCATCCCATCTCTATTTTTCCGAGCCTCCCGTGGACTTGGTTTCATGTTATAGACTTTGTTTTATGTCATGGATTTTGTCTTTATGTTGTAGACTTTGGCTTCGATGTTTTATGTACGGTTTACTACTGTGGACTTGTCAGGTGGTGTACACCTGTGTGGTTTCGATTTGTTTGTCAGTATGTGTGTCGTGGGTATGTGGTTGTTTATGTTTTCCGCTGTGATATATATATATGTTGCTTAGTATGTTGTGGATGTGGACCTATGGGCCTTGTATTAACCCGAGATGTTGCCACGTACAGGGGAGATGCTATCCGTTTGCTTTTCAGCATGACATACTCTCAGGGCATGACAACTTTATTGGTATCAGAGCCCCAGGTTCTGCGATGTCATATAATGATTTTATTTTTGAGTCTTGGATTCTTAGGAGTCGGTTTATTATTCGGTTTTGGTTTTCTGAGATAAGATGGACAACGACCTGAGCTCCAAGCATCATGAGGTAAGAATCCCTGATAATTTATATTTAGTTAGATGTTTATCTGGACTTGTTCAACAGGTGTATACAGTCAGAGTTATGACACCTGTACAGACTTGTAGTAGGGGTCGTCCACCGAGACAACCAGTCGGAGTTGCCTTTAGGGTTTATACTCTCGATTATGTTGGCCATGCTTTTAGTGTTTATAACAGGGAATAACGTGTTGTATGTTGGTTATTATTCGTAATCGTGGTTTGAGTTGACCACAGGAATGACCTGTTGAGTCGGTGAGTCTTGAACCTGTGTAGAAAAGGTGAAATTCCTTTGAGAGCCAACTAATACTGAGTCGAAAAACAGGGGTCAAGTCATCACATTTCTTGTGGAAATCAAAGACTACAGTCGTAGGGATTTTCGCTAATTATGCTAGGCAGATCATTACCTGATGGGTAATGGACAAGACGTGTAGGCTATTGTTGATGCAGATAACGGAAGATTAGTATATTGTGTTTTATAGGGATTTTGATCCCTGAGTTTATTGTGCTGGGTTGTATAATTTTGAAGGTACTTTTGAGTACTTAACTTGTGTTATATAAAGGAAGTAGAGTTAGTTGCATACCATTATCAAGATCAAGCCGGTACTTGATGGAGATGCGGGGGGATAACCTTCGGAGAATAATATATCACTTGATCATGGTTTAGTGATGTTGAGAGAGAGTAGTTCCCCATGTCACTTTCTCTGACTCAATGTAGAAAATTCTTGAGCTTCAAGTAGGGTGATCGTCGGTAACGGGAATACCATGCAGAGTCGTTAGACTTGCAGAGTTTACGCTCACCTAATAGCTCAAGAGTGTAAAGGGACGTTTTAAGCCATCTATGGTGTATTAGCTTACATTTGAATTAAATGTTTGGATCTTCTACTAAATCCTGTTGGAAGACATTGGATCGAGTAGGGAGTTTAGAAATGACTCCGTATAAGTTTTAAGAGTTGGAGACCGATAAACAGATATTGCAGGTCAAATTATAAACTTTGCTAATGTATCAAGTCTTGCCACGTGTTAGAGAAGATGTAATTGCTTTTGCAGAAAAATCGAAGGAAATTCAAGAAAGTGTTGACAAAGATTAACATAGTTGGTTCAAAGAAAACCAAGTGGGAGATTTTGGTGGCGTTCCTATGAAACGAAAGGTTTCCTGCGGGTACTTATCACAATTTGAAAAGCAAGAAGATAGGTCCATGCAAAGCACCGTGCAAAGTACCATGCAAATTTAGAGAATATATTTATGAAGTGGAGCTTCCTCAAGATATCTCTTATATTTAATATACCTGATCTTGATACCTTGGAAGACAACAAATTTAAAAAAAAAAAAAGAGATTAAACCAGATTCTTAGGAAAGAAGATGAAATCATTGTAGTAGTTATCCAGATGCGAGAGATAAAAACTAGATCATCTGGTTCATATTTTCACGTTCTTGTGAAATGGATGGGGAAATCTGATTGTATAGATTGACGCTGAAAAGTGCCAAGCAACATAGATAACTTGCGTGGAGTGGAATTTCTTTCACTGGGAAGAATGATGAAAAAAAATCACTGGAAGGAATCTTTTGCAAGCCATTTATTGTATTTAATATTCTCGGAGATGAAAGAGTTCATTAATAAGATTAGGAACTTTAAGTTATTGTACATCTCCAAAGTTTTGTTTGGACAGAAAGGCCTTTGTTTAGAGAAGAAACTAAACTTGCAGTTTAGGTATGGAAGCAGAGTCTTATTTTAGGTTTTCTTCCTAAAATTATCTTGTTTAAAGACTTGGAAGTTTTGGGGTCCTGAGGGGTTGGCTTGGGACATGCTAGAGGACCCTCTTCCATCGATTTATATTGTGGTATCATAATTTATTTGTTGAAGTTGTTGTTTTACTTCTCGTTTCATTTTCTTTGAGATAATTTTTAGGCTGAGTGTGGCACTTCTCTACTGTTGTACTTTGATGTACATCACCTCCTAATAAATTCAATCACCTTGGTACTAAAGTGTGCAAAAAGTAACCTAAATTTTTGAAATGATAGTATATCATGCCTCCCAGTTGTGCATATAGTTGGAGAGTACTTAGATGCAGTTTCGGATGAACTCCCAGACTTATCATTGTGTAGGCAAGTGGAGTGTATGATCGGAGTTATTTTGAGAATAGTTCCGATATTGAAGATCTCATACCGGGTGATAATTTGATTGGTATAAGTGTTACTAAACACCATGGGATATTTATCTGTCCCAATATTTTCTTGAGAAAATCCGAAACTCTTTGTTAGAAGAGAGGCGAACCTTTGAGATTATGCATCGATTATCGATGATGGAATGCGATAATTGTTGAAAGTGAATATCCTTCGTTGTGGATAGATGATTTGTTTAGATCAGCTAACAACACCTGTGTATACTCTAGGGATGGTTTACGACTGGAGCATTGATATTGTAGTGACACGGTGTCATATAATTATTATTGTCGTTGTGATGATTGGTATATCATCATCTTAGAGTAAAGAGGATGCAGGTGTATGGAGGACGACATTTCATACTTAGTATTAATTTATGAGCTATTGTTAATGATATTAGACGTATTTAACGATTTAGTCACCCCTGGATTTGAGAATCGTGTAATCTGGACACGATTGGATCAGGTTGTGGTTGTTGGAGTTGCGTAACTTGGCCACTATTGATGGTGGTAGTTGGAGTGACGCACTCGGCCATCGTAGATGGTGGTTTCCTTGTATGAGTTGGTTAATACTGTAGATGTGGATAGAATGTTTGACATTACTATACCATGGACTTGTTTGACCAAGAGAGTGATGGAATTCACTTAGTCGGAAGCTGGTGAAACCAGTTTATAGGACCTAGATGGTGGTTAATTTTTACACGGGTATTAGTTAATCCTTCTGAGGTGGATGAAAGGATGTTGTACGCAGATGCATCGTTTTAGGGATCCGAGCGATCCCGGTGCAGTTGAATGAGGCGTATCTTAAGCTTACGATAATTGAGGAACTACGAGACAAGCTGTCATACACATGACATGGAATTAGTGGATGTTAAACTGATTGATGGATGTATGGAGTAGGAATACTCATGGAGTTTTGACTAGCTACTGGGTAGCTACTATAGAGTTGCCAGAACACGGACAGTTGCGACAAGGGAGATTGGTCGCTATAGTCTCTCATACACTATAGAGTGTGTGGTGGAGTGGATTTTGGATGGTAGATGGACTTCTCTTGTGAGAAGATAATTCTCCATCTCAGAGGAGGATAGTGGTTTCCAAAGTTGTATTAGAATTTAGGAAGAGTTACTTTTGATTCAGATCAACAAACAGATCTCTATTGTGATGATAGAGAGATTCTTCACCTTCGAGGAAGACTGTGACCCAGAGTTGTTTCAGTTTCAGGAAGAATTGTTCCAGGAGACTCGTCATTCGAGGTTGGTGATTTATTCGGATTGTATTTGGAAAATTATGAGGGTTGAAACGTTTATACTGGTGGAACGATATGAAGAGGGGTATAGCAGATTTTGCTGCTCGATGTTTAGTATGCCAGTAGGTGAAGGCTGAACATCAGAAACTCGTTGGATTGCTCTAGAAAATTCCAATTCCAGATTGGAAGTGGGAGCATATCACTATTGATTTCATTACGGGATTTCCCATAACCCGTAAAGGACATGATGCGATTTGAGTGATCATGGATTGACTAACCAAATCAGCTCACTTTCTGCCTATGCGTGGAATGGACTTGTTGGATTGTCTGGCAGAGTTACCAAGATATTATCAGATCGTATGGGGTACTTGTGAGTACCATATCTGATAGAGATCCGCGATTTACCTCGGGATTTTGGTAGAGTCTGCAGCAATCTATGGGCGCAGAGCTTCGATTTAGTACCACATTCCATCCACGGACGAAAGAACAGTCTGAGCGTATTATTCAGACGTTGGAGGATCTATTCAGATCTTGTGTCATGGATTATGGAGGTAGTTGTAAGGATCACTTTCCTTTGGTGAAATTTAACTATGAGAACAACTACCACTCTTTTAGTCAGAGGGCTCCATTCGAGGCCTTATATGGTAGACCTTGTAGATCTCCCGTGTAGTGGGAGGAAGTCGGGGAACGACAGTTATTGGGGGCCACAGAGTATCCAACATGATGCAGAATTGGTATGCGTCATCGGATGATGGTTATTAGAGGCACAGGGTCGAAAGAAGAGTTACGCAGATCGAAGGCGAAGGACTTTGAAATTCTCAATTGGGGATTAGGTATTTCTGCGTATTTCACCTACGAAAGGGGTGAAACAATTTGGATTGAAAGGAAAATTTATCTCCACACTATATTGATCCATTTGAGATATTGGACCGGATTGGGGGTGTAGCTTACCGGTTGGCTTTACCTCCGACACTTGCAGGTGTTCATAATGTATTTCATGTTTCTATGCTAAGGAAATGTGTTCCACGTTCAGATCATGTTCTGAAAGAGGTTCCGATTCTACCTCAGTCTAATGCGACATAAGAGGATATTCCAGTGCGAATTCTTGGTCGCAAGGAGCGACAGTTGCGGAGCAAAACCATCCGACTTGTAAAGGTTGGATGGAAGCATCATATCGATGAGGAGCCTACGTGAGAGCTGAAAGATACTATCCGAGTTTGATACCCTCATCTGTTCACTTGAGGAATGTATGTGGTCCTTTCAAAAACATGCTTGAAGTAAATTTTGCATGTTAGTACGAAATTTGGGGACCAAATTTTTATTAGTGGGGAACAATATAAAATACCGAAAAAAATAATAATAAAATAATGCTTGTTAATTAGGAAAATACCCTATGAAATTTTCCAAGAATTTTTAGAAATTTTCCGGGACTTAAATGGAAATTTCTATGGTTGTTGTGGGGAAAGATTTAATAGGCTTCGGGAAAGCCTATTTGGGTCATCTGGTTATGAGGGGCTTAATAGGGTTTAATTGACTTAAGTTTAATTATAAAACTCTAAGGTTAATGGATTTAATGGATTGATCAGCATCGGACCCGATTATTTTTCCCTAAACCCGACCCGGTATTTTCTTACCCGACCCGCTTCTCAATTATCAATGCCAAGCGTTAATTTTCTGTCGGCTTTTCTTTCTCCCAAGCGTTCCTCCACCGCATCCTTTAGTTCCCAGCCGTGACTCCTCTTCTCGCGACCTTCTCCTCGCTGCGCTCAACCCCCTGTCTCTCCCTCTCGCTCTTCCCTTCCTCGCGACAGGCGGTGATGGCGGCTGAACCATCCTTGACGATCTCTGCAGACGAGCGAGAGCAGAGAGCGTGTGAGTGGTTGGAAGCTTAGATTGACGGAAGTGCAATCAGGAGCTGTCTTTCCCGATCGTCGCCGAAGCAAGTTCTGGAGTGTGGATTTTTCTCCGAGGAATAAGGGATAGGAGGAGATTTCCATCGGTGGAGTTACTAGGGAGGGGAGTTTGTGTCGACAACGGTTCGATTGGAGGCCTTCACAGTTGTCGCCGAAGCTAGGTAAGGGCCGACCTTCTCCTTGTCTAATACCTGCAGTGATCTTCCATGGTTGGTCGTGGGTCTGTTTTGGGCAGAGACTTGGGCCGGTGAGCTGAGGATGGGAGGAAGGGGTGGCTGCCGAGGGATTTGGGGCAAAGCATAGCCAAAGTTCAACTGTGTGATCATTTTAGTGGAGAGTGCTACCATACTGGTTCACGGTGGTTCAAGAGGATGAGTCGGTGGATCTGCTGTGTGATCCCTTACAGCCTATCTAGTCGGATTCTGGTAATACAAAAGTGTTTGTTCCTGTGGATCAAGGATTTGAAGATTAGCAGGTCAAGAGAATGTTAATTACGGTGTGGATTTTTCAGGTGATGAAGAGTTGTCATTTCCTACCTAAATTGGTGGTGCAGATTTGGCACATTGAGTTGGAGCAAGAAGCTGTGGTTGATTAGGTAAGCTTTGATATGGTTATGTTTTGCTTTGGTTGGTGATGAATTATAGGGATGAGATTAAATAACTAAAGGATTAGGTGTTAAATTCGGTATTAGACGAAGCCAACACTTAATTAAATCTGTATGCTATTCTACAGGACATTGATACAAGGCAGTATTCTCAGATGTGAATACAATCAGCACGAACTACATAATAGGTATGGTTGTAAACTGGATTTGGATATGGTTATTGATTCGATATGATATGTTACAGTATTTGTGAAGTAATCATAGATCAAATATGATTAGTAAATGAAGTATAGAGGATTACACTACTGCATGATTGAATTGACTGATCAAGAGTTAGGATATAAATAGGGATTAGTATGGAAGGGTATGGAACTACCTTTGCAGATAGTAGCAAATCAGCCAAAGATTTAGGTTGGATTAGATTTCTATACCTACAGTTGATTACGCTGACATTTATTTATGTATGTTATATTTACAGGACCTAGATTTGAGATAGAGACGTGAACGCAAAGACCCTTGATACGAGCTTCTCAATTGGTGGGTAATTTCCTACCCTGGTCAGGTATATGTAATTCCATTCAGATTTTAACATAGATATGAGCATGTTATATGTTCATATTATCTTGACCCTGCTCTTATTTATCCTATGCTTGATACTTGTCGTTGGCTATATATATGCTCAAATGTTGATATCACATTTTCCTTTATCTTGATTTAGGAGTTACAGATGTGATGTAAGTAGATCTGTAAATGTTTAATAGGGTTTAGATGTTAGAGTACGGATACTGACCTGATTTGTAAATTGGGAAAAAGGTCATCCATGGGTAGGTAATGCCCTAAATGTAGGATTTTTTCTAATATTCGTATGTTGCATACTTATTTACCAACCATGTGTTGTGTAAATGGTCAGGTGAATTATGAATAGTGTGTCGCTACGAATCGGTGGTCCTTGCTTGCCATGATTAGTTGAGTACGACTCTCTACAGAATAGAGAGTGTATTGATCAAATGGGTATGACTCTCTGTTAAACAGAGTCTATAGTAGATGTCTGTATGTGAGAAAGTACATTCATGTCATTGCATGCATACTGACGACATAGTCTCCTTTGGGGTTGAGAGAGTCGTCAGTCATCCTGCCTCCCAGGTTACTCCCCGAGGAGTAATTGGTTTGACGGCAGAGCATTTATTGTGCTGCACTCTACCACTATAGATGGTGGTAGTTGGAGTTGCGTGCAGTCATCCTGAGTGCGTGGCACTTGACCACTCATAGGTAGTGTCAGTCAGAGTGGCCAGCAGTAGCGACCCCCTTTGTGTAGCGAGCTCTTTACGCTCATATGCTACTTGATTATACTGCCCACTCGCCCACTCGCCCACTCTAGAGCAGTGGTTGGTGTTGAGTTGGGACAGTTGTCATGTCGTGTCACCTAAGCCACACTGGGGTCGTGGTAGCGAGTAGGGGTGCGCAGACATGACCATTCATGCTACATTGTCGTATCAAACGGCGTTTTGCATATTGCTATATATATATATATATATATATATATATATACATAGATGATGGTGATTAGTATACATACAGATGAAATCTATATGTATACTCACTCTGATGATGGATTTGTATGTACTACTTGTTGCATTTGTTTGTACATATTCATACATGCTATTGTATTTTTTATATGATAGTAGGTCGGGTACTTGTATACTTTTGGGTCGGTCACTGTGATACCCTCGACCCGTATCATGATGTAGTGTGAGTTAGTATTACTCTTTATACCTTATGTTGTGGATATATGCCCAGGTTGGATGAGTGTAGAGTAGCTGTCTGTCAGGTATATCAACAACTTTTGTTATTCAGTTTGTTTAGTGGTAAACATGTATGTATATTTATTATGCTAATGTATACCTATCGTACCTGTAGATTATACTGTTGAATTACATGTGATATTGATATATTTACTGTTTGAATGTCGGTGGCCGGCTAGAGGGGGTGAATAGCCCTCTTTCGCGTATGATGGAAATCGTTCGTTCTTCTTGTGTCACTTGTCTACGATTGTCATTAGCATGGCGGAATAGTAATATAAATGAAAATACTAACAACACATACAAGCATACACAAGATATACGTGGTTCGGAACCAAATGGTTCCTACTCCACGGGGCGAGCATAACGAGCTCTAGTTATGCGCACGACACTAACTAAACTCCTTCTCGACAACACGTCGGAGGTGGAGAAACCTCGTAGAAGCAATTACAATAGTAATACAAAAATACAAGCTAAAATACAAAGACAATACAAAAGAAAACTTTTACACAATTGCTTTGATCACTTGCTTGTTGCTTGCTTTGGATTGGCTTTTGAATGTATGGAATGCAACAACAATTCTCCTCCACAATCACCCTTAAAGTCTTGGCGAAATCCTCCATCTCGAGCTCCATTTATAACCTGCATCGAGCTGATTTCATGTCCATTAATTGACTGATCGTGACCATCAGTTGACTAGTCATGTAGTCGTTGTCTCACAACGACTCAATCCACGTTGGCCAAAAGCCAACGGATCCATCATCAGTCGACTAATCATGCCCATCAATCACCTGATGATCCCATCAGTCGAGTGGTCGCCGCGATCACTCGATTGGAAGACCTTCTGTGGCCGTAAATACCCTGATCAGTCGACTGATCTCCCTCATCAGTCGACTGATGGTGTCGACAGTCAACTATTCGGCTAGAATCTGGTCAGTCGAACACCGGTCGAGTCCAATCGACCTAGATCAATCGACTAGCACCTATGTCAGTCGAATGATATCGGGTAAAACCTCAAACACCAAGTTGTTTGAGTATCCGACCATTGGGTAAACCCTCAAACACCACGTTTGAGCCTCACACACTCAGTCTTAGCCACTTGGCCAAGTCCACCTCATCCTCTCATGGAGTTCCCCACCGAAGCTCTCGTCCCTCGACCTACATCCCTCAGATGCACCAAGCGCATGACTTAGCAATGTCATCCTTTGCGTCTTTTGCCCTCGAAGTCTGCTTCCCTTGGGCCTCACTCCATTCGCTCCCCGTCCGATGATCCCTCGGATGCATCAAGCGTATGGCTTCATAATGTCATCCTTCACCGACTCAAGGACCCCGAGCCTAATGAAATTGCCAAGTCCTCAAGACTTTTACACCAAGCCTCATGCTTGGATTTTCCCAACATCACCAAGGCTACACACTTGGATTTACGTGCCCAACCCATGTTGGACTTCCCATGACAATCTCATGTCATGCGTTTTGTCTAACATCAAAATATAGTTCGATTCAAACTCGAATCCGAGCCTATTGCACCAACAATCTCCCCCTTTTTGATGTTTGACAAAACTTCAAACCCAAGTCTACCAATTATCCCAAATTGGCAATTCTCACATCCCAATGAGAATTCCAACTATCCCAATTGGTAACTTCTCCCCCTTTTTGACATACATCAAAAAGGTCCTCCCCAAGGGTATGAATGTCTCATATCCCAATGAGATCTTACAATCTCTCCCTTGGAGGAACACACGCCTACAATCTTTCTAGTGATAAGTCCCATATCACTTAAGAGAGGCAATCTAATTTTTCTCCCATGAGGAAAAATACACATCCATCTTCCCATGATGGATACCTCCCCCTAAAAGCTTGCTCCCCCTTGACCATTGCACCAACAATGTCCTTGGAGAGTCCCTAAGCCAATAGGAACATTTAAACAATCAAAATTAAGGTAAAGTTCAACAATGAACTTCCATCCACCTTAAAATTGATACTCACCCTAAACACTTCTCCTAATCCATATCCAATGGATTTCCACCCTTTCTAATGCTCTCCATAGCATGTCCTAGGGTTAGGAGTGGTTAGGGGACCAAAACATAGCTGAACATGGGCCTAACCACCATGGTTTACTTGAAATCAGCTTGGGAAGTCGATTGTATCAGATATCAGTCTACTGCCACCCTCATCAGTCGACTGCCCTCCATGGCAATCGACTGATAATTGCAAACATAGTTTTTAGGTTTTTCATAAATGAATTTCTAAAATTTGTAAGTAAATATACATAAGTTAAAAAATCATGAAATTTTGTATGTATATTACTTATTACAATCATTATGGGTGAAAAATATTAGAAAATTATTTTACCCACAAAATAGTGAGATTGATACAAAGTTCAAAAGTTAAGAAAAGCTTCAATATTGAGCCCTCTTTGTATCATCTCATTCAATGGTGATTGCTATCAAAAGATAGACTTCACCAAGGTTTTTCAAAATGTTTTTGAAATGTTTTTAAAACCTTTTATTTCTTTTTCCTAAACATCTCACTTGTATCCACATGTGTAAAACACATACAAGTCAAATATTAGTGAGATGTGGGGACTTTATTATTTAGAGTTTCATACATATCTCTAGGCAACATTATTTGATTCCCTTATGCATGAGACTTCAAATCATGCCTTAGTCCTTAAATTCATTTTATTTATGCATGAATGATGATTATGGCATAATTGATAACATGAATGAGCATGTGTCAAAATCATGATGTCATGGCATGTGAATGAAATCTAAGCATACATGACATATAGAAATAACCCTAAAAATGATCATGACATTTTATAGGATAAAACTAAATATGATGTTATGTCATGGCAAGGCAAACAAAGCATGACAATTATGAAATACTAAGGCATAGAATACCTAAGTGTTAAGCCCAAATTGTCATTTCTAGGATTAAGTCCAATTTTGCCTTAATGCCAATTATCTCCCTAGTGTGCCAAAAGCCCAAAATGGCACATCATTACTCCTAAGACCTAATTGTGTCAATTTAATCATTTTTCATCTTCTCAGAGCACATTGGCACATCCTAATGTGTCAACTCATTATGGCTAGGTTAACTACCCATCCACTTAGGGTTGACATACCCTAACCCATCTAGCGTGAATCGATCACGCACCTAGGAACCCAAAATCTATTGGAGCTCCTTGGGTTAACAAGGTATTCACTAGGGATAACTTCCCTAGATACCTTCCTAATGACCCTTTTTGGTTTTGACACTTTAGTCAAATGGGTATTTCCTAGATCAACTCTAGAGGTGACTCCTCCTTTGACCTTCTTAGTGGCTTTCTTAGTTTTTCTTAAGTCCTTAGCCACTAAACACTTACCATGGCTAGTCTTAGGGATAGCTTCCCTATTAGCCTTGGTTTTTCTAGACTTAAAAATTGTTCCATAATTAAATGGAACATTATGGTAGGACATAGGTTTGCGACCCAAACCTTTCTTGCCCTTGGACATTTCTTGTTTCTTAAGCCTTAAATTTTGATCATTTGACCCTTTAAATGAATTTATAATAATTGCTAGGATCTTCTCTAATTTTTCAAGCCTTGACCTCAAGGCTTGGTTCTCCACCTCTAATCTTCCCAATTTTGATTTTTCATTTATCTTTTGGGAATTATTTTTCTTCTTAGGCATGTGTCTACCCTTCTTAGGGTTTATGCCTAAATTCTCTTCTATTCTCCTTATACACTCCCTAGGCAAGATAGGTCTAGAATTATGGTGTCTAGGTTTGTCCTTAGATAAACTAACATGCTTGGCACCTAAACAAACATATTTATTTCTACTAGCATGTTTTAATTAATGATAGCAAGTGAATTAAAATAGTTTTTAGCATGCTTCTTAGTTCTAGAAATTAAAGGTGCACTAACTAAATTTACCTTAGGGTTAGCTTTGAAAGCTCCCCCTACATGAGATGTCCCTTCTTGCCCTTTCTTCCTTCCCCTAGGGCATTGGCTTCGGTAATGTCCCCTTTGATTGCATTTAAAATACACAATGTGCTCTTTGCTTCTAGTTGTAGGGACTCCGACATCCTTTGACTTTTGATTGACTTTTGGTGTCAGTGTCTTTTCCTTAGCCAATTTTGGGTATTTACTCTTGTAATGCTCGGTTTGCCTACACTCAAAACATATTATATGATTTTTATCTTTAATTATAATGCATGAGTTACCTAAGGAGGTGGTGGAAGCCTCTTGATCACTTCTCCTGGATGTTGAAGCTTCTTCTTGATCTTGTTCCGAGATGGAAGGCCTCTCCTCCCTCTCAATGCTAGAGGTGGAGGTCTCCACCAAGTCATCCACATCTTCGAATGTGGATGGCGATTCTTCAACATCCTCGGATCTGGATTTTGATGGGCACTCTTCCTCATCATGGACCAATGTGGGCTCTTCATGAAATTTGATTACCTTGTCCCATAGGTCCTTAGCATCGCTATATTCTCCAAGCCTAGACCAAATATGGTTAGGAATCAAATCACTAAGAAATTTGATTACCTTGAGATTTATCTTGAAGTCCTTGATTTGGTCTTTGGTCCACCTTGACTTCTCAATTTGCTTATTTTCTTCATCCCTAGTCATTTTGAAACCGTTTTCTAGAATTAACATAGTATCAAAATCGGTTTCTAGATATACCTCCATTTTTCTTCTCCACCATTGAAAATCTCCTTCGAATTTTTATGGTTGGAGGTAGTAGTCGGCCATCTTGTCATGCTTGTGTTGGCAGTTAGTCCTCAATAAGCTCCTCGACTCGGATACCACTTGTTGGAACGTCGATGGCTGGCTAGAGGGGGGTGAATATCCCTCTTTCGTGTATGATGAAAATCGTTCATTCTTCTTGTGTCACTTGTCTACGATTGTCATTAGCGCAGCGGAATAGTAATATAAATGAAAATACTAACAACACATACAAGCATACACAAGATATACGTGGTTCGGAACCGAATACTTTCTACTCAGCAGGGTGAGCTCAACGAGCTCTAGTTATGCGCACGATACTAACTAAACTCCTTCTCGACAACACGTCGGAGGTGGAGAAACCTCTTTCAAGCAATTACAATAGTAATACAAAAATAAAAGCTAAATACAAAGACAATACAAAAGAAAACTTTTACACAATTGCTTTGATCACTTGCTTGTTGCTTGCTTTAGATTGGCTTTTGAAGGTCTGGAATGCAGCAGTAATTCCCCTCCAAAATCACCCTTAAAGTCTTGGCGAAATCCTCCATCTCGAGCTCCATTTATAACCTGCATCGAGCTGATTATATGCCCATCAGTCGATTGATCGTGACCATCAGTCGACTGGTCCTGTAGCCATTGTCTCACAACGACTCAATCCACGCTGGCCAAAAGCCAATGGATCCATCATCCGTCGACTGATCATGCCCATCGATCGATGATCCATCGCTGACCGATGATCCATCACGAGTGGTCGCCGTGATCACTCGACCGAAGACCTTCGTGTCGCAAAACACCCTAATCGATCGATCTCCCTCATCGATCGATGGTGTCGGCTGATCGCCTCCCTCGGCGATCGACTATTCGGCCGTAACACAGTCGGGCCAACACCGATCGAGTCAAATCAACCTAGAACAATCGACTGGCACCTATGCTAGTCGACTGATGTCAGGTAAAACCTCAAAAACCAAGTTGTTTGAGCATCCGATCGTCAGGTAAACTCTCAAACACCACATTTGAGCCTCCGACACTCAGTCTTAGCCACTTGGCCAAGTCCACCTCATCCTCTCATGGAGTTCCCCACCGAAGCTCTCTTCCCTCGACCTATGTCCCTCGGATGCACCAAGCACACGGCTTCGCAATGCCACCCTTCGCGTCTCTTGCCCTTGAAGTATGCTTCCCTTAGGCCTCACTCCATTCGCCCCCCGTCCGGCGGTTCCTCGGATGCATCAAGCGCACAACTTCGCAATGCCATCCTTCACCGACTCAAGGACCCTGAGCCTAGTGAACTTGCCAAGTCCTCAAGACTTCCACACCAAGCCTCATGCTTGGATTTTTCCAACACCACCAAGGCTACACACTTGAATTTACGTGGCCAACCCATGTTGGACTTCCCATGACAATCCCATGTCATGCATTTTGTCTAACATCAAAATATAGTTCGAGTCAAACTCGAATCCGGGCCGATTGCACCAATATTTATATGTTCTATCTTATTACCTGCTGAGTTTTACTCATCACCACAAACCCTGAATTTTTCTATCGCCCAAGTAACAGGTAGAAGTCTTCGTGACGGCTTAGAGTTACGCCGGTGATCCATCCCATCTTCATTTTTCTGAGCCTCCCGTGGACTTTGTTTCATGTTATAGACTTTGTTTTATGTCATGGATTTTGTCTTTATGTTGTAGACTTTGTCTTTGATGTTTTATATACGGTTTACTACTGTGGACTTGTCAAGTGGTGTACACCTGTGTGGTTTCGATTTGTTTGTTAGTATGTGGGTATGTGGTTTTTTATGTTTTCCGTTGTGTTATATATATATGTTGCTTAGTATGTTGTGGATGTTGGCCTACGGGCCTTGTATTAACCCGAGATGTCGCCACATACAGGCGAGAAACTGTCCGTTTGCTTTTCGGCACAGCATACTCTCGGGGCTTGACAAAGGACTATGAAACAAGTTGGCAAGATTCCATGAGAAGCTTCAATCGGTTCAAGAGGATAAGGATCGAATCCAAGGAGGGGGAAGAAAGCTCATCCTCACAAGAAAGTGAGGATTCATAGGTCAAGAGGTGTTCGACATTCGAGGAGGAAGAAGAGGAGGAAATTGAAGATGTCTCCACTTCTAGGATTGAGGGGGAGGAGATTAGATCACTGGATCTAGAGGTAGAGCAAGAAGAAGCATCAACCTTCGGGAGAAGTGATGAACAAGTTCAAGAGGCTTCCACAACCGACCTAGGTAGCTCAAGCATTTCAATTAAAAATAAAAGTCATATTGTATGCTTTAAGTGTATGGAACACGGGAATTACAAGAGTAAGTGCCCAAAACGAGTCAAGAAGACTCAATCGGCGCCAAAGGTCAAGGATGTCGGAGCCCTAACCATTAAGAGCAAAGAGCACATGATGTGCTTCAAATGTCATCAAAGTGGCCACTATTGAAGCCAATGCCCTAGGGGGAGGAAGCAAACCAAGGGCAAAGAAGGAACATCACATGTAGGGGGAGCTTCTAGAGCAAACTCTAAGGTATGTTTTAATAATGCACCTTTGAATTTTAATGTTAAAGAGCATGCTAGAAATAGATTTTATTGTATAGGTGCTAAATCATGCAATATTAGGGCTAAGGACAAATCTAAAAACAATACCTCTAAAACAATTCTACCTAGGGAAAGTATTAGGAAGGTAGAAAATCACCTAGACATTAATCCCAAGAACCATGGACATATGCCTAAGAAGAGTCATTCCCAAAGAAAGAATGAAAATTCAAAAATTGGAAAATTAGAATTAGAAAATCAAGCTTTGAGGTCAAGACTTGAGAAATTAGAAAAGATCCTTAGAAATATGCAAAATCAAGTGCAAGGGTCAAATGGATAAAATTTAGGGTCTAGAAGACAAGAACCATCTAAGGGCAAGAAAGGTTTGGGTCACAAACCTAAGCCCAAGGAGACCTACTATAATGTTCCATTCGATTATAGAACCATTTCTAAGTCTAAGATAACCAAGGTTACTAAGAAAGTTATCCCTAAGGTTAACCACTTAGTGGCTTGGAGGATCATGACCCGGCTAGAAGGGGAGTTGAATAGCCCATGATGGAGCTCGATGGAAATTGCTCGTGCTTAATCATCTACAAAATCATTAGCACAATGGAATAAAGAAACTAATACGAATACAAAGACAATTAGAGCTAAAATAAAGTAAAGAGAAAGAGCAACGCAAACAAGTCGATATAACATGGTTCACGACCCTTGCCGCTAATCCATGATGATCCGTTAGGTGGATCATTCCCTCAACCAATCCATTAAACTCTCCTTTAGCTCAACACAAGGTGGAGATAACCCTCATTACACAAACTCCTCTTATCACAAATAATATGAGTATAAATAGAGAAGAAAGGAGTAGAGACACTTAGAAAACGTGGGAGCACTTAGTGCAATGTTAGGAGTATAACCATTAGCCTCTCCAAGGCACCCAAACCCTCCTTTTATAGAGAGAAGGGAAATTTTCCCATTGGACATGCAGCAGTTGACTGATGCATGCCATCAGTCGAATGACCAAGCCTGATTTGTGACCATTGCACTCCAACGGTACACAGGGTAGTCGACTGATCTAGCCATCAGTTGATTGGTCCAAATAATCAGTCAACTATAGATGATTCTGTACCTGTGTCCACTTATAACAGTCGATTGTCATCACTTGGCAGTCGACTGATGGTGTACCAGTCGACTGCCAAACCATAGCAGTCGACTGTTGCGCCACAAAACCTTAGTTGACACCAATAAACAAGCAGTCGACTTAGACCATTTGACTAATATCTATATCAGTCGACTGTTGTCAGGTAAAATCTTAAACAAGTGGTTTGAGCATCCAACCATCGAATAAAATCTCAAACACCATGTTTGAGCATCCGACACTTGATCTTAGCCATTTGGCCAAGTTCACCTATATTGAGCTACCTCGACCCGGGTTATAATCGCTCAACTCTAATATTCCATGGAGTCCCTCACCGAAGCTCTCTTCGTTCAACCTACGTCCCTCGGATGCACTAAGCTAGCAGCTTCTCTCATGTCATCCTTCGTATATTGCCCTGAAGTCTGCTTCCTTTGGATTCACTCCATTTTCTCCTTATCTAGCGGTCCCTCAGATCACCAAGCTCGTGACTTCTCCCATGTCATCCTTCGCGTCTTGCCATGAAGTTTGCTTCCTTTGGCTTCACTCCATTTTCTCCTTGTTCGACGGTCCCTCGTATGTACCAAGCTCACGGTTTCTCCCCGAGCTATCCTTCACCGACTCAAGGCCCCGAGCCATGAGACGATGAACTTTTCAATGCTTCATCAAGTAAACCAAATGTGATTCACCAAGTCTAGCATAACTTGAACACACACATAAAAAATATAACAACCTAACTTAAACTCTTTGCAACACGCATCAAAATCATGATCATACTTGAGTTGATTACCCAAACAATCTCCCCCTTTTCGATGTATGGGAATATGTTTAAGTTAGGTAAAACATTTAAATACACTTAAGGAAAGTAAAGCATGTAAATCAAACAAGGATATCAAAACTCCCCCTTAACACATACAAACTCCCCCTTAACACATGCTCTAATCATGATTAACTTAAACTCTAACACTTCTCCCCCTTTGACACCATAAAAAACATCATATATATGTTATACAATGTGGTATCAAGTATTAAGGGAATAAAAAACACCAAAATAGGGTTAAAAACCCCAAAATACAAGCTGTTGTGCCCGTGCACAGTTCTATCAATCGACTGATGCCAAGTGGCAGTCGACTGGTACCTGATATCAAGTATTTTTTATTTCTGAAGTCAACTTCAGAAATGCATTAAAAATTCATAAAAATTCAAAAAATCATGAAAATTGTGGAACACATTTCTTATGAGTTCCTTTATGAATGAAAAATATTTTTCATGAAAATGCATTCAATTTTAAAACTTAAGGTAAAAACTCAAAAGTTTCAAAATGTTCTAAAAGTGTATCAACTTTGAAAGCTAGTTTTGCCTTAGAATGTTTCAAAACATAAACTCACAGTTTTAAAAACATTAAATGTTTTTAAATACTTAAAAATATCCAACTATGATATTTGGGCAAAATGTTTATGAATTAATATTTGCTTTCCCCATAGTTGGTCATTGATTACTATGTTAAGATACATTCAATGACTCATCAAAATGCTATAAGCATTAGTGAATCATTTGTATCAACCTAACATCTCACCCATGGCTATGTTATCAATCAAGTTTTCCTTATAGTGGGTTGTGAGATGTAACTAAGGTAATTATACTTGACAAAAAATTTCATGCAATGCTATCCAAGGTTAAGTATCATCCAAAATCCCCAATCATGAACATAAGCCAACCAATAATCATGATATGAAATAAGTTCAAGTATGTTTGACTATTCTAGGTTTTTCTAACCATTCAGGATTGACTTGGGAACCCAATAAAAGTTCTTTCCAATAGGGTTCACCAAGTATTCCTTAGGGATCCATTTCCTATCTACCATTGTGGTTTTTTGATTGCCCCTAGCAATTAGACAATGATAGGGCTTTTAATTCTTTGATCCCTTGTATCCAAACCCTTTTTGTTGAAACTTTCCCTTTGGCTTCCTATAATCATATTCAAGGTATTTGAGCCTATGGTGAATTTTTCAAGGGCTTTGCTAAGGTATTCTACCTTTTCCCTTAGGATCCTATTTTCTTCTACACATGCATCATTAGTACTAGAAGAAATAACATCATCATGTGAACATGCATTTTTGAGTTTTTCTTCTAGAATTCTAATATCATTTAGCATGCATTTATTCTTCTTCTTAGTTCTAAATAAATCCCTAGTTAAATTTGAAATCATACTAATAACATCTTGAGTAGGGAGATTTCTTACCTCACTTACCCAATCTTCTTCCAAGTCCGATGATTGTGCTCTCCTTCTCACTTGAGCTTCCTTCTTCTTGTTCAGATGAGGTGGAGGCTACATCTTCAATCCCCATGAGTGCAAAGTCGGAGACGACTTCTTCTTCCTCTAATGAAGATGAATCATCCTACATAGCTTTTAGGTTCCGGGGTTTTGACTTCCCTTCCTTCTCCTTTAACTTCTTTTCTTCTTTCTTCTTGCTTCTTTTCTTCTTGTCATCCTTCTTCCTTTCCTTTGCTTTGTTCAATAAGGGGCACTCATCCCTCATGTGTCCCTCTCCTTGGCCATTGTAGCAAATGACCTTCCTTCTTCTTCTCCTATCATTAGATTTGTTAAATTTAAAACTTTTCGAGACACATCTTACCTTTCTTACCATGTATGCCTCTTCATCGATGTTCATTGAAGATTGAGAGTTATCATCCAATGAAGAGGGTGTTGTCTCCTTCTTCTTCCCCTTGTTTGCTACAAGCACTACTCCCCTTGATTTGTTTCTTGATTCTTCTACTATTCCTTCAAGGTGAGTCTCGTGAAGCTCCATAGTAGAGAAGAATTCTTTTAGAGTACTTACCACTAGATTCCTTGAGATATAAAATGAATCCACCATGGAGCTCCATTTTGATGATCGGAGGAATGCATCGATGGCATTCATGATCATATCTCAATTTGAAAGCTTCTCCCCTATACTAGATAAACCATTAATTATCTTCTTAAATATAGAATGTAACGATAATAACTTATCTCCTTTTCTAACTTGATGTTGTTGAGTTGTGATCGGAGGAGGTCCCTTCTTGCTAATTTGGCTTTGAAGGTGCCTTCATGAAACTCAATCAACCTCTCTCACATCTCCTTGGCCCTTGAGCACTCTCCAATTCTATTAATTTCTTGTTGATGTAGCACGTTGAAGAGATGATATTTGACCTTTGAATTTGCAAGGTGCTCCTCCTTTTGCTTCTTTGTCCACCTTGATTTTTCTATTGGCTTCCCTTCTTCATCCCTAGGTATCTCGAAACCACTTTCCATAATAAGAATAATATCGAAGTCGGCTTCGAAAAATACCTCCATTCTCTTCTTCCACCATGAGAAGTCTCTTTCAAATTTAGGCGAGTGGATGTTCATCCCAGCCATTGTTGTTGTGCTTGTTGCGGTGATGAATCTGTTGACAAGTAACTTGGCTTTGATACCACTTGTTGGAGGATCGTGGCCCGACTAGAAGGGGGGTTGAATAGCCCTTGATGGTGCTCAATGGAAATTGCTCGTGCTTAATCATCTACAATATCATTAGTGCAATGGAATAAAGAAACTAATATGAATACAAGGACAATTAGAGCTAAAACAAAGTAAAGAGAAAGAGCAATGCAAACAAGTCGATGTAACGTGGTTCACGACCCTTGTCGCTAATCCATGATGATCTGTTTGGCAGATCACTATTGATGCAGTGAGCATCACTCCTTGGTTTTGATGTATGAGCCATAGTTAAAGTTAGGACTTGCTTGTATTCTAATATCAATGTTAAGTGTGCAAGCTTAACAGGAAGTCTTAGTAGATCGTGTTGACCGAATACTAGGTAAATATCTTGACAGATCAAGAGGACCAGATCTAGGCATGAAGCCCAGATGAGTCAAGTGGACCGGACATTTGGCATGAAGACCAGTTGGGTAAGGAGACCGGATAATTAGCAAAAAGTCTAGCTGGGTCAGGTTGACCAGACAGCTGGTGGAAGCCCTGGTGGGTCAGATCGGATGTCAAGAGTGGTAAGCCCGACAAGCAGCTGGCAGATAAGCCTCGAGTGGAGAGGTGAGGATAAGTCCTCTGTAGGGAGACAAAGCTACGCGTCGATCCGACGAAAGTCTGCGTGGGACTTAAAAGTCGAGATCGAGCAATATTACTACTGCTATCATATTTGATTTTATGTATTTGTGCTAATCTCGTTTTGCAGGGATTAGTCAAATGAATGGACACCAGTCGACTGAGGTTCAGTCGACTCGGTTTAGTTCAATCGACTGGATACATACTTGGCAGGATTAGCTAGTGATCAATCGAAAATCTGCCACCACAATTGGAAAGAGTTTCAGTCGACTGAAGTGGCAAACATCCCGATGTGGATCCGGGTGACTTAGAGTCGACTAGAATACCAGAAGTTCCATATCGACGGGTGGGATGATGTGGAGTCGACTTGAGGGCATTCCAATCGATTGAAAAAGGTTTATAAAATAAATGCTCGACCCACTCCGACGAGAACACAACTACTACGTCGAAGTGTTGCCTCTATTCATCTCATCCACAAGAGCTTTTGTTCCACATAAAGACGCTTTTCCAACACTCTGTGCCTTCTTCAAAGATCCTACTAGTGTCAGTATAATGAGCTCTTAATTCCTGTACTTATTTTCACTTGTGTACTTAATGTCAAGAGAGGGTAGTGTGTTACCCATCTATTACTTTTGTAAAAAGTGAAACCCTCCAAAGTCGAGAGTTCTCGAGTTGGAGGGTATATAGTGATTGTCCATCGAGGTAGCTCTCGGAAGAGTTATGAGCCTTGGAGTAGCAACCCAATTAGGGTTGTGAACCAAGTAAAAGAAATTGTCTCCATTTTATTTTATTTTATTACTGCTGCATACTCTTAATTAATTTTGAAATAAGTTTTCAAATTTTAAAGAAAATTTTAACCTTCGATATTCGCCCACCTCTCTCGGGGTGTCGCGATCCTACAATCACTCCCTCAACCAATCCACTAAACTCTCCTTTAGCTCAACACAAGGTGGAGATAAACCTCTTTACACAAACACCTCTTCTCACAAATAATATGAGTAGAAATAGAGAAGAAGGGAGTAGAGACACTTTGAAAATGTGGGAGCACTTAGGGCAATGTTAGGAGTGTAAGCATTAGCCTCTCCCAGGCACCCAAGCCCTCCTTTTATAGAGAGGAGGGAAATTTTCCCATTGGGCATGCAACAGTCGACTACTGCATGCCATCAATCAACTACTGCAGTTCCAACAGCTTTTGACCAAGCCTGATCCGCGATCGTTGTAGTCCAATGACACATTAGGCAATCGATTAATCACACTGGCAGTCGACTAATCTAGCCATCATTAGTTGACTACTCCAAGCAATTAGTTGACTATAGATGATTTTGTGCCTGTGTCCACCTAGAATAGTCAACTGCCATCCCTTGGCAGTCGACTGATGGTGTACCAGTCGACTGCCAAACTCTAGCAGTCGATTGTTGGGCCACAAAACCCTAGTTGACACCAATCAATACAGTAGTTGACTCAGACCATTCGCCTAATATCTATATCAATAGACTGTTGTAGGGTAAAACCTCAAAGAACAAGTGGTTTGAGCATCCGACCGTCAAGTAAAACCTCAAACACCATGTTTGAGCATCTGACACTTAATCTTAGTCATTTGGCTAAGTCCACCTGCATTGAGCTACCCCGACCCGGGTTACAATCGCTCAACTCTCATCTCACATGGAGTCACTCACCGAAGATCTCTTCTTTTGGCCTATGTCCCTCGGATGCACTAAGTTCGTGACTCCTTCCATGTCATCCTTTGTGCATTGCCCTAAAGTCTGCTTCTTTGGTTTCACTCCATTTGCTCCTTGTTTGGTGGTCCCTCGGATACACCAAGCTCACGACTTCTCCCCGTGTCATCTTTCACTGACTTAAAGACCCAAGCCATGAGACAATGAACTTGCCAATGCTTCATCAAGTAAACCTGTAATATATCAAAAAATAAAATAAAATAAGATATCCCTAGTTAATTAATAAATTACTTTATAGAATTTTACAAGAATTTTAGAAATTAATTCTGGATTTAAATTTGAATTAATATGGTTATGGGGAAAGATTTAATAGGTTTATTAAACCCTATTTGGATTATTAAGTTAATGAAGGGTTGATTAAGGGTTAATTTAGCTTAACCCTAAGGTTTAACTTCTTATAAATCCCTATCTCAATTTCCTCTTCTCGTGCAATCATGTTTTCTCTGCCGCCACAACCCTTCTTCTCATGTCTTTCTTCCTCAATCAGTAACATCGTCACCGCGCGCACGCTCGAAATCGACTGTCGCCGTCACCGCCTTTCATTGTGCCTGGGTCACCATCGCCGTGGGTGAAAGCCTCGTCGTCGACCTTCATCCTCGCCGTCGTCTATTTGAGAGTTGCGAGCTAGAGCATCCACACAATGTTGTCTGGTTGCTGCATCCTGTGGGTTTCTGTCGGCGCTAGTCGTCTGAGCCGTCACATGTCGCCGCTTCTTCCCTCCCATGTCATCTCACGATTGTCGTTGCACCTGGTTCAATACCCAAGCGTATTGCATTTATCATGGATGGTAACCGTAGATATGTCAAGAAATTGAAAATCAAAGAAGGCTCTTGTCATAATGTAGGCTTCACGTCCCTTGTTTCTATTCTTCAATACTGCTATGAAATGGGTGCCAAGTATGTGACAGTGTATGCTTTCAGTATTGATAACTTTAAGCGAAAACCAGAAGGGGTCGAGCCCCTTATGCATTTGGCGAAGGAAAAGATTGATCAACTTTTGGAGGAAGAGAGCATTGTGCATAAATTTGGTTTGAAGATCAACTTTTGGGGAAGCTTGGACCTCTTGGGTGAGCCAATAAGGTCTGCAGCTGAGAAGGCCATGGTACACACTGCCACTAACACTGGGCTATTCTTTCAATTTGCATGGCATACACTTCTACGAATGAAATATTACAAGTCATTAACAAATCTTGTGCACAATTCAAAGACAAGACAGAAGAAGTATGCTCTGACCCTTCTAACTCTATTCTTGTCACTGGCTTGGAGAACTGAGACAGTGCTAGTTGTTCATAACCTGATATTGTTATCAGAACATCAAGGGAGGTGAAGAACTGTCTTTAGAATTGTTAGTTGCCCTTCAGAGATGCTTGTAGGGGATCGATCGGCCGACTAGAGGGGGATGAATAGCCCTCTTTAGTTGGATAACGGAATTTGCTCGTCTGCAAACAAGATTAGCGCAACGGAAACAACAAGACAAGCAAATCAAGCAAAGAAAGACAAAACAAAGGAAACAAACAATGCTAACACAAAGTCGTAACGTGGTTCACGGCTACGCCACTAATCCACGATCCCGATTCGTCCAAGGTGAATCACTCCTTTGTCAAATCCACTAAATCTCTCCTTTGCACCAAGCTAGGTGGAGGTAACCTCTTTACAATCCCTCTTCTTACAATTGAATGAGAATTAGCACAAGAAGAAGAGTGGAAAAACCCTTAGAGCACTTTGGGAGATGTTATGAGTTGAAGCATTAGGTTCCCAAAGCCCCACACCCTTCCTCTTTATAGAGGAAGAGGGTTTCTTCCCGTTGACACAGGAGCAGTCGACTGATGTCCCTATCAGTCGACTGGTCCTGTAACCATTGCCCAATAACGACTGCTTTCCACATTGGATTTCATCTAATGACACTGGAATCAGTCGACTGATATTGCCATCAGTCGACTGATGCTCGATCAGTCGAGTGCTCTGCGAGCTCGACTCCATTCTATGCCCGAAACACTTGATACCAATGATCGATGCCTTATCACCGACCGGTGGTCTCGCAATGATCGGTTATTCCATGGCAATGATCGCTGGTACTTGAACCAGACTCGAACACTAGTCGAGTCACCGTCGACTTAGAGTAGTTGACTATCATAACATGGTAGTCAACTTGATGTCGGGAAATCCCATCCGACACTTAGCCAATGGCCAAGTTCACCTAATGAGCTACTTACATTTCACTCATTCTCTCATCTCACTCGAAGTCCTTTGCCGAAGATTTCTTCGTTCGCGGCTATGTCCCTCGGCAGCATCAGGCGCACGACTCTACAATGCTTCTTCGCGTCTCTTGCCTCCGAAGTCTGCTTCCTTGGCTTCACTTCAAGTCATCTCATCCGACGGTCCCTCGACAACATCAAGTGCACGGCTCTGCAATGCTCCTTCTCCGACTCAAGCACGAGGTTGTGAGTGATGAACCCGCCTAGGCTCCATGTGCGAATTACTAAGCCCTGCAAGACTCCAATGCACATATCAAATCATAATAACAACCTAACTTAAACCCTTTGCCACACACATCAAAACCTTATCATGGCAAGAGATTGCCCTAACAATCTCCCCCTTTTTGATGTGTGGCAATCCGTTTAAGTTAGGTAAAAACATTTGATAAACTATTAAGGAAAGAAAGCATGTAAATAACATGATTAGAAACTCTCCCCCTTAATACATGAAACTCCCCCTAAATATATTCCCCCTTACTAAACATACATTTCTCCCCCTTTGACATCATCAAAAATAATTAACAAAGTTTATTTAGCATGACATCAAGTCTAGAGAAAAAACACAAACCAAAACATGCCTTAAAATTGGATAAAAGAAATTACTGGGCATGTTATCAGGCTACTAGTCGACTTGTTCAGACTACCAGTCGACTGACACATGGATTTCAGGATTTCTGATTTTCCGGGGTGAATTTCAGAAATGCGTAAAATATTCTATAAAATTTCAAAAATCACGAAATTTAGGGAACACATTTCTTGTAAGTATATTTATCAATGAAAAATATTTGTCCATGAAAAATCATTATATTTTCAAGTATTTTCCAAAAAACCAAAATCTTTAAAAACCACTAGGTTTTTGATCATGTTTGTATCCATTTTAACACCTAGTTTTGCTTTGGATTGTTTCAAAACATGAATACATAGATTTTAAAGTAAGAATTTGTTTTGAAAACATATGAAATATCCAACCATGATCTTTGGGCAAAATGTCTATGAATTAAACATAAACTTTCCCCATGATTGGTCTATTATTGCTATTTTGATACTTTAAATAACCATCTAAATGTCATAGACATTAGTGGACATTTGTATCATCCTATCATCTCACCCATGCTAAGTTTTCAATCAAAGTAGCCTATAGTGAGTGTGAGATGTATCCTAAAGGTATTTGTATATACTTAACCATTATTTTCATGCAATTCTATCAAGGTTAAGTATCATCCTATCATTCCACATGATCATAAAGACATATATGAATTAATTTTACATTATGATCATGAAACACATGTATTCATCAAATTGTTATCATGCATTAGGTATTACATGATGATAATAAAGCAAATATCACCTAAAGCATGATTTATCTATTTATAGGTGCATTATCATCACCTAACACTATTTCAAAAATGTTGTCCCGACATCCTAAGTCAACCAAAAATATGATATAGGTGAAATCCTTATGGTTGACTATCCTAGGGTTTTCCTAACCCTTTAGGATGGATTTAGGAACCCAAAATAAGTTCTTTCCTATGGGGTTCACTAAATACTCCTTAGGGATCCATTTTCTAGCAATTGTCTTATTTTTGCTTTGGCCTCTAGCAATCAAACATTTATAGGCCTTTTCATTTGCTTTTCCCATGTATCCTAGGCCTTTCTTGTTAAAACTTGCTCTTTGGCTCCCAATTATCATGTTAAGGGTATTGGAGCCAATTGTAAATTTTTCTAGGGCTTTGGTCAAATAATCTACCTTTTCTCTTAGAGCCCTATTTTCATCCATACATGCATCACTAACATTAAATGGCATATATTCATGTGAGCATGCATCATCATGACTAGAAGAAATATTTTCATTAATATTTAAACATGTTTTTTCTAATTTTTCTTCTAAGTCCTTAATTTGATCTAGCATGCATTTATTCTTTTTCTTTGCTCTAAATAAATCCTTAGTGAGGCTAGAAATCATGGATATTATTTGCTTAGGGGGTAGATTCGTTACCTCACTTACCAAATCCTCTTCCGATGATGAGGATGTAGAGGAGGCTCCCCCTTCACTTGATCTCTCTCCACTTGAACTTGCTTCTTCACCATCGGAGGAGGAGTTGGAGAGATCATCAAATGCCATCAATGCCAAATTTGTGACAAAGGAATTTTCTTCCTCGGATGATGATGATGATGGTGAAGAGGGGTCATCCCATGTTCTTGCTTTTAGTGCCTTGGCCTTCCCTTTTTCTTTGGCCTTCTTTTCTTCTTCCTTTCTCTTCTTGCTCCCCTTCTTCTTCTTTTCTTCCTTCTTTCTCTTCTCCTCCTTGCTTTTATTCAAGAGGGGCCAATTGTCCCTTATGTGTCCCTCTCCTTGGCAATTGTAGCAAATAATTTTCCCCCTTGGTCTTCTACTCCTATCATTAGATTTATTAAATATAAAATCTTTTAATGCACGTCTTACCCTCCTTACCATATAGGCTTCTTCCGTGCTATCCATGGAGGAGGAGGAAGATGCTTCATCGAAGGAGGAGGGGATCTCCATCTTCTTCTTCCCCTTGTGTGCCATCAAGGCTACTCCTCTTGAAGGTTGAAACTTTGGCTCTTCTACTATTCCTTCAAGTCTTGTTTCATGGAGCTCCATTGTTGAAAAGAACTCCTCCAAGGTGCTCACTTCTAAGTTCTTTGACATGTAAAAGGAGTCCACCATTGAGCTCTATTTTGATGACGGGGGAAAAGCATCAATTGCTTTCATGAGCATGTCCCGGTTGGAGAGCTTTTCACCTACACTTGTCAAACCGGTTAGAATTTCCTTAAATCTAGAGTGTAAGGATTTTACCTTCTCTCCCTTTTCGAGTTTGATATTTGACAATTGGGAGCGAAGGACATCTCTCCTTGCTAGCTTCGCCTCGGATGTGCCTTCATGAATCTCTATTAGTTTCTCCCACATTTTCTTGGCGCTAGCACACTCTCCTATCCGGTTGACTTCTTGTTAGGGGAGGACATTGTAGAGGTGATGTTTGGCTTTTGAATTTGCCAAATACTCTTCCCTTTGCCTCTTGCTCCATCTTGATTTTTCCAATGGCTCCCCTTCTTCATCCCTAGGCATTTCGAAACCGTTTTCCATAATCAAAAGAATTTCAAAATCGGTCTCGAAAAATACCTCTATTCTCTTTTTCCACCAAGAGAATTCCCCCTCGAACTTTGGCGGATGAATATTAGAGTCGGCCATTCTTGAATGTGCTTGTTGTGGCGGTTAGTCCTCGACAAGCTTTCCTTGGCTCTGATACCACTTGTAGGGGATCGATCGGTCGGCTAGAGGGGGGTGAATAGCCCTCTTTAGTTGGATAACAGAATTTGCTCGTCTACAAACAAGATTAGCGCAACGGAAACAACAAGACAAGCAAATCAAGCAAAGAAAGACAAAACAAAGGAAACAAACAATGCTAACACAAAGTCGTAACGTGGTTCATGGCTACGCCGCTAATCCACGATCGCGATTCGTCCAAGGTGAATCACTCCTTTTCCAAATCCACTAAATCTCTCCTTTGCACCAAGCTAGGTGGAGGTAACCTCTTTACAATCCCTCTTCTTACAATTGAATGAGAATTAGCACAAGAAGAAGAGTGGAAAAACCCTTAGAGCACTTTTGGGAGATGTTATGAGTTGAAGCATTAGGTTCCCAAAGCCCCACACCCTTCCTCTTTATAGAGAAAGAGGGTTTCTTCCCGTTGACACAGGAGCAGTCGACTGATGTCCCTATCAGTCGACTGGTCCTGTAATCGTTGCCCAATAACGTCTGCTTTCCACATTGGATTTCATCCAACGACATTGGAATCAGTCGACTGATATTACATCACGACCGATGCTCAATCACCGTGCTGCAGCTCGACTCCATTCTGCGTCAAACACTTGACGACATCGATCGATGCCTTCATCACCGATCGTGGTCTCGCAATGATCGCATCATTTCATGGCAATGATCATGCACTGAACCGCACTCAACACTAGTCGAGTCACTGTCGACTTAGAGTAGTTGACTATCATAACATGGTAGTCAACTTGATGTCGGGAAATCCCATCCGACACTTAGCCAAATGGCCAAGTTCACTTAATGAGCTACTTACATTTCACTCATTCTCTCATCTCACTCGAAGTCCTTCGCCGAAGCTCCCTTCGTTCGCGGCCACATCCCTCGGCAGCATTAGGCACACGACTCTGCAATGCTCCTTCGCGTCTCTTGCCTCTGAAGTCTGCTTCCTTGGCTTCGCTTCAAGTCATCTCGTCCAGTGGTCCCTCGGCAGCATCAAGTGTTAGAATGTATACTGAAAGCCTAGCTCTTTTCTGTATGAACATTTTATTTTAAAATAAGAATCACATGATCATTGTTTGCATTTTATATATTCATTATATATGTGTGCATATTGTCTAATATTCTACATTGTAGATAACATGGTGCTTGGTGTGGCACAGAAGATCATGTTATCAGTCCCTTGTAAAATATAAGTAGAGGCTCACAACCAAGATGGTTTTGGACAAACCATTGGCATGGTTGTAGTGTAGCTTGGTATTGTTTTATCTTGAACATAGAGTTACACTAGTACACTTAGGTGTATTGAGTAGGACCGACATAGAGGTGATTCAATTTAGTACTGACTACATAATTGAATCGGACCTCGGATATTATGTTGTACATGCTCTTAATCCCGATATAATAACGGGCACATGTACTTAGTATTTATTTCTTTAATTTACTAGTGGGTGAGATTTAGATGGATTAAATCAATATGCCCGGTAAGTTGGAAAATAATATTATTTACATGGTGTGCCGTTGATTATAGGAGGAAACCGTGTCCTATATATTAGGTTGATGATGTCCCCTTGAGGAGCTCATAAGGTTCATCATGTAAACCCAACTGGTTGACTTAGTCAACATGATGATAAGGTTGAGTGGTACTACTCGAGGAGTTAGATGTTAATTAATTGATGGTCAGTAAATCAATTAATTGACGGACATTCGATATCTTAAACACGGGGAGATTAATGTACAAATAATATATGGAGCCCATATTAATTTATGGGGGTTGGTGAGGTAGTTCAATGATGATCCTCTAGTGGAATGGAACATCATTGATGGATCAAGTATGTGTGGTTCCGATCCATCGGGTGGCCAAGACCCAACTCCTCCTTATGGTCCCTATCGTAGCCTAAAATAATCCTTATGAAGTCTAGATCCAAGAATGTAAAACAAAACCTAGAACCAACGGTTGGGATTAAATCCCTAGATCCGATGGTTGGATGAAACCCTAGAACCAACGGTTGGGATTAAATCCCTAGATCCGATGGTTAGGATGAAATCCTAGAATCGACGGTTGGGATTAGATCCTTAGATCCGACGGTTGGGATAAAACCCTAGATCCGACGGTTGGGATGAAACCTTAGATCCGACGGTTGGGATGAAATCCTAGATCCGATGGTTGGGATTAAACCCTAGATCCGACGGTTGGGATAAAACCCTAGATCCGACGGTGGAGATTAAATCCCTAGATCCGACGGTGGAGATTAAAGGAGGCTTAAGCCTAATTATATAAATAGAGGCTTAGGTTGGGCGGCAAGAGAGGATTGAAAGAATTAGGGTTTGGCTCTTGGAGAGGTGGGCGGCTAGGGTTTGGAGCTAGGGTGGGCGGCAACCATCTTCATCCAAAGTTGTTGCCGGCGCCCAACTTGCACCATCAATACTTGGCCGGCGCCCAACATTAAGGCTTTTCTCTTCTTCCTTGGCCGGTTCTCCTCCCATTGGTGGCCGGTTCTCTTCCTCCTCCCTATTCTCCAAAAGTGGTCGGCGGCAACTCTTCTTGGAGAAGTTGGCCGGCGCATCATCCATTGCTCCTTGGCCGGCGGTTGCACCAAATTCCCTAATTTGGTGGCCGGTTCTAGATAGGAAAGGTATTTGCTAGTTCTTCTCTTTGTTCGCAGCGGACAAGGTAGAGAAGAAAGCGATCTAGAAGGCTTCTACTCGTGGAGGATCTTCGTCCACACGTCGTCCACGAGAAGGATAGGACATACGGTAGAAGATCGTGAGGTATAAAGTTATTTTAACTTTATGTACAGATCTGAGCATGTTCTTATTTGTTTTGATTATGCATGTGTGTGTATGAATATATATTGTATAATCATGGACCCCGAAGACAAACACAAAAACCGGCGATCCATCCGTCGTCTCTTCCGCGGCTAACCAACTAGAAGAGTTGTGTTGCTTGAACAACTAGTTTGTTCAAGCGACCACTCAAGTTGTTAGCACGACGACGAAAAGGTTGTGCTAAGGAAGCTCATCCCATCTGGATTAATTCTTTCATTAGTGAAAATTTTAATCCGGGGACATGGGAGCCATTGAGCCTCCGAAGCATCCACCTAACAATTGGTATCAGAGCCATCGGTTTCCGGTTTTGTGTGTTTAGGATTCGTTTAATTTTTTATGCATTTTTCATATATTATATGTGCCGGATAATAGTAGGATATGTGTAGTTTAACTCTTTGGTTGCAGGCATAAGATCCAACTATTATGGCCATGTGTGTGTATGTGAATGGATGTGTGTAAAAATTTATTATTTGAATCCTCGGGGTTGACGAGGCTAGATTAGTATTTAATTTTTGTAATTAAATACGGCATTGTTTAGCCGCTCATTTTAGTTTACTTTCGATCTAGATTATTTGTACACTCCTTCGTGGAGTATAGGATCGATGGATGTAAATTAAAATGTTTTATCTCGGCTCGGAACTCTTTGGTGACTTGCGCACGGGAAAAGATGGAGCGGACGAGGTGGCGACACGACGGGATGCATATTGGAGGACAATGCCATAATAGTTGGAAAAATTCTGTTTTTTCCATATTTATTGCTTATTTGTTTTATATGCATGTTGTGTATGTTTAAAATTCCTCGATTGCAATTTACTAAGTGGGAGAGGGATATTTTAATTAATTCCCGCGGCCTCCATTACAATTTGACGTGTGATGCAACAAACTTGCGCGTTGGCTTTGAGTGCCTTCCTCCCCATCGGATGGGTTTGTTTGCAGATCACTAGGTCAAATAATGGTTATAGGAAATTATTTAGGAGCGTGTGTACTTCCCCATCGGTAAGGCACATAATCCGAAATAATTCCCTTAGTATCGTGTAATGGTGCACACTTAGATACAAATAAAGGTATCCTCCCCATCGGAGTCACTGCTTTTATTTGTAGGGCTAAAGAGGAACCAACTATTAATTTTATTTGTCAAAAGTAAGGTTGACAAGATAATAAAATTAATGGGTAAAACCTCCTCTTACAAATGTAGAATTCGTATACGTCCACACTATCGTGGCATGCGATATTCTCGGTGTTTTGAGGTGTTGGTTGATTTCGGGATTTTATTGTTTTGAGGAATCAATAATATTTGAAATCTAATATTTTGATCATTGTGATTTTTAGGATTTTCAAATGGCTTTCAACCCACTTCGTGATTTTAAAAGAAAACAAACTTACTAGTCCAAACTACATTGATTGGAAAAGAAACTCGATATTGTCTTAATGAAGAGTACAAATTTGTACTCTTCGAGGTCTCCTCCTAAGCCCTCGGATGACTCATGAAAGGGAGATGGAACGTTATAAGAAATGGGTTAAGGCAGATGAGATGGCGCGGTGTTACATTTTGGCATCTATGTCAAATGTGCTGCAACATCAGCATCAGGCCATAGCCACAGCTTATGACATGATGTTCAATCTCAAGGAACTTTTCGACATTAGAGTAGGGTGGCTAGGCAGAGGCTATGAGAAACTTGATGACGACCTCCATGATCGAGGAACACCGTTAGGGATCATGTTCTCAAGATGATGGCTCATCTTAATGAGATGGAAGTCCTAGGAGCCGAGATCGATGGGGAAACCAGTCGATATCATTCTCCGCCTTTGCCTAGGAGTTTTGAGCAGCTCGCCTCAACTACAACATGAACAAAAGGTTGTATTCGCGGAGCTTCTATGTAACTCCAAAGCGCAGAGGGGCTTTTTCGAGTTCTCAAGCCATGGTCGCTGTAAGGTTTCTTCCTCTAAACCGAAAGGTAAGAAGAAGAAGAAGCAAGGTGGAGCGAAGAAGGTGGCAACAGGACCTCGTGCAGAGTGAAGAAGTAAAGGCAAGTGCTTCACTTGCAAGCGATCGACATCAAGAACAAAGGTATATCTTCTTGTTTAGTTGTTGAAACATGTTTAGCGGTGTTATCTACCAGTGCCTGGTGTGTAGATACAGGAGCCACTGATCATGTCTGCAATACTTTGCAGGGGTTCCAAGAAACCCGACGACTAGCTGAGGGAGAGATTACCGTCTTCATGGGCAATGCTTCAAAGGTGGCGGCTATTGCAGTGAGAGACGTTTATTTATCTTTTGATAGGAATAAATTTTTGGTTTTAAGAAATTGTCTTTATGTACCTACTTTTAGAAAGAATTTAATTTCAGTTTCTAAATTGTTTTTGGATGGATATTCTGTTTCTTTTAATGACAAGGTGGTTATAAAAAGGAATAGGGAGATTATCTGTTCTGGTACATTGGTTGGCAATTTATATTCTATTGAACCAAAAACTCCCACGATGCAAATAGAAGTAAATAACTCATCTTCTAAGTCTAATAAGAGAAAAGAACCTTCGCAAATGAACCAAACATATCTTTGGCATCTAAGGCTTGGTCATATTAACCTAAGCAGAATTCAAAGGTTGATAGCTGATGGACCTTTGGGTTCATTAGTAGTGGAGGATCTCCCAACCTGCGAATCTTGCTTGGAAGGTAAAATGACCAAGAGGCCTTTTAAGGCCAAGGGGTATAGAGCCAAAGATGTGTTAGAATTGGTTCATTTTGATTTGTGCGGTCCTATGTCTATCCAGGCAAGAGGTGGCTTTGAATACTTCGTCTCATTTATAGACGATTATTCAAGGTATGGATACATTTACTTGATGCGCCGCAAGTCTGAATGCTTTGACAAGTTCAAAGAATTCAAGGCTGATGTGGAGAACCGTCAAGGTAAAAGTATCAAGACATTACGATCTGATCGTGGTGGCGAGTACCTCTTGGGAGAGTTTAGGAGTTACTTATCAGAGGTTGGGATTCAATCCCAATTGTCTGCACCTGGCACACCCCAGCAGAATGGTGTAGCGGAGCGAAGGAATAGGACTCTTATGGAGATGGTCAGATCGATGATGAGTTATTACGAGTTACGATTAGTTACGGGGTTTGCTCTGGAAGAGACAATGACACACATTGAACTTGGTTCCATCTAAGTCAGTACCTCTACTCCTGAGTTGTGGGTGGCGAAAGCCTAGTCTAAGACATATTCGGATATGGGGTAGTCCGGCACATGTCTTTGAAGGAGATCTTTGGTAAGTTGGAATCTCATGCAGTGCACTTGTTTGTTGGCTACCCTAAGGGAGCGAAGGGTGGTTTATTCTATAGTCCTAGAGATCGAGAAGGTGATCGTGAGTCACATGCGATTTCTAGAGGAAGACTATGTGATGAATCACAAGCCCACGAGTAGGATTGTTCTTGAGGAGATGGCGAAGTCCGACTTGATACCACCGGTACAAGAGGAGACACCACAAGTCACTGCACGCGTGTCCTGAGCATACACATGAGGCACCTGCGTCGTAGTGGGAGGGTTGTTAGACAACCCAGACATGATTCATGTTTTGGGAGAGTCTTCTGACTTAGTCCTCGTGAACATGAACCTGATCCTCGACATATGACGAGGCAATCCAAGATAGAGATGCTGATCTTGGCAAAGAGCGATGAATTCGTAGATAGAATCTATGGATTCTAATCAGTCCGAGCTAGTAGAGCCACCCGATGGTGTAAAAACCATTGGATGCAAGTGGATCTACAAGAGAAAGAGAGGAGTAGACGGAAGGTTGAGACCTTCAAAGCTAGGCTTGCTGTAAAGGGTATACTGTAAAGAGGGTATCGACATGAGGAGACCTTTTCAGTAGCTATGCTTAAGTCTATCCGATTCTCTTATCTATAGCCGCCATATGGATTATGAGATTTGGCAGATGGATGTCAAGACACCTTAACTAAGTCTTGAGGAGAACATCTATATGCGCAACTGTAGGGATTCATTGCTAAAGGCAAAGAGCATCTTGTATGTAAGCTTTAATCGGTCCATTTATGGATCAAGCAAGTTTAGATCTTGGAACATCCGCTTGATGAGGTAATCCACCATATGGATTTATTCAAAGTCCTGATGAGCCTTGTGTATACAAGAGATGTGACGGAAACGTAGTGGTGTTTCTTGTACTATACGAGATGACATTTTGTTAGTTGGCAACAATATCAAAGTGTTATCGATGTAAGGGTATGGTTGTCCAAACACTTTGATATGAAGGACTTGGGAGAAGTGGACACATCCTTGGATCAAAGTTATAAGGGATCGCAAGAAAAGGATGTTGTGCTTGTCTCAAGCTTCATACATCGACACTATCCTTGCTCGCTTTAGCATGCGTAACTCCAAGAAAGGTTTTCTACCTTTTAGACATGGAGTTCCTTTATCTAAAGAGATGTGTCCCAAAACATCAAAGGAGATAGAGGACATGAAGGCGGTTCCTTATGCTTCGGCAGTAGGAAGCCTTATGTATGCTATGCTCTGTACGAGACCGATATCCGCTTGGCTGGGCATGGTTAGCAGATATCGAGTAATCCCGATGTGACATTGGACCGCCAGAAAGCATATATTGAAGTACCGAGAAGGACTAGGGATTATATGCCGTTTACCGGCAGATCAATTAGTCCTCGGGTTACACGGATTCGATTTCCAATCGATAGGGACAAGAGTAAGTCTACCTGGGTTTGTGTTTACTTTTGGAGGTGGAGCCAGTAGCATGGAGGAGTGTCAAGCGTAAATGCGTGGCGGACTCTACCATGGAAGCCGAGTATGTGGCACCTCCGAGGCACCAAGGAAGTCAGATGGCTCAGAACTTCTTGATGGACTTGGATGTGATTCCCGGTTTGCCTGTAACTATCACAATTTATTGTGATAATAGTGGTGCAAATGCAAACTCAAGGAACCATGAGCCCATAAGGCGAGTAAACACATAGAGCAAGTACCACCTCATACGAGAGATCGAAGCGAGGAGAAGTTGTTGTCGCCAAGATTGCATCGTGAGGATAACCGGATCCATTCACTAAGGCCCTTCCAGCGAAAGCGTTTGATAGGCATGTGGAGGACATGGGGATCAGATGTATGGCAGAGTGATGACGGCATAGTCTTTTAGTATAAGTGGGAGATTGTTGGAATGTATACTGAAAGCCTAGCTCTTTTCGTATGAACATTTTATTTTGAAATAAGAATCACATGATCATTGTTTGCACTTTATATATTTATTATATGTGTGCATATTGTCTAATATTTTACATTGTAGATAACATGGTGCTTGGTGTGGCACAGAAGATCATGTTATCAGTTCCTTGTAAAATATAAGTAGAGGCTCACAACCAAGATGGTTTTTGACAAACCATTGGCATGGTTGTAGTGTAGCTTGGTATTGTTTTATCTTGAACATAGAGTTACACTAGTACACTTAGGTGTATTGAGTAGGACCGACATAGAGGTGATTCAATTTAGTACTGACTACATAATTGAATCAGACCTCGGATATTATGTTGTACATGCTCTTAATCCCGATATAATAATGGGCACATGTACTTAGTATTTATTTCTTTGATTTACCAGTGGGTGAGATTTAGATGGATTAAATCAATATGCCCGGCAAGTTGGGAAATAATATTATTTACATGGTGTGCCGTTGATTATAGGAGGAAACCGTGTCCTATATATTAGGTTGATGATGTCCCCTTGAGGAGCTCATAAGGTTCATCATGTAAACCCAGCTGGTTGACTTAGTCAACATGATGATAAGGTTGAGTGGTACTACTCGAGGAGTTAGATGTTAATTAATCGATGGTCAAGAAATCAATTAATCGACGGACATTCGATATCTTAAACACGGGAGATTAATGTACAAATAATATATGGAGCCCATATTAATTTATGGGGTTGGTGAGGTAGTTCAATGATGATCCTCTAGTGGAATGACATCATCGATGGATCAAGTATGTGGTTCCGATCCATCGGGTGGCCAAGACCCAACTCCTCCTTATGGTCCCTATCGTAGCTTCAATATAATCCTTATGAAGTCTAGATCCAAGAATGTAAACAAAACCTAGAACCAACGGTTGGGATTAAATCCCTAGATCCGATGGTTGATGAAACCCTAGAACCAACTCTGCTGGGATTAAATCCCTAGATCCGATGGTTAGGATGAAATCCTAGAATCGACGGTTGGGATTAAATCCTTAGATCCGATGGTTGGGATAAAACCCTAGATCCGACGGTTGGGATGAAACCCTAGAATCGACGGTTGGGATGAAATCATAGATCCGTTGGTTTGGATTAAACCATAGATCTGACGGTTGGGTTAAAACCCTAGATCCGTCGGTTGAGATTAAATCCATATATCCGACGGTGTAGATTAATGTATGCTTAAGCCTAATTATATAAATAGATGCTTAGGTTGGGCGGCAAGAGAGGATTGAAAGAATTAGGGTTTGGCTCTTGGAGAGGTGGGGGCTAGGGTTTGAGCTAGGGTGGGCGGCAACCATCTTCATCCAAAGTTGTTGCCGCCACCAACTCGCACCATCAATACTTGGCCGGCGCCCAACCTTAAGGCTTTTCTTCTTCCTTGGCCGGTTCTCCTCCCATTGGTGGCCGGTTCTTCCTCCTCCCTATTCTCCAAAAGTGGCAAGATAACTCTTCTTGGAGAAGTTGGCCAAGATCATCCATTGCTCCTGGTCGCAGTTGCACCAAATTCCCTAATTTGGTGGCCGGTTCTAGATAGGAAAGGTATTTGCTAGTTCTTCTCTTTGTTCGCAGTCGACAAGGTAGAGAAGAAAGCGATCTAGAAGGCTTCTACTCGTGGAGGATCTTCGTCTACACGTCGTCCACGAGAAGGATAGGACATACGGTAGAAGATCGTGAGGTATAAAGTTATTTTAACTTTATGTACAGATCTAAGCATCTTCTTATTTGTTTTGATTATGCATGTGTGTGTATGAATATATATTGTATAATCATGGACCCCGAAGACAAAAACAAAAACCGGCGATCCGTCCGTCGTCTCTTCCGCGGCTAACCAACTAGAAGAGTTGTGTTGCTTGAACAACTAGTTTGTTCAAGCGACCACTCAAGTTGTTAGCACGACGATGAAAAGGCTGTGCTAAGGAAGCTCATCCCATCCGGATTAATTCTTTCATTAGTGAAAATTTTAATCCGGGGACATGGGAGCCAATGAGCCTCCGAAGCATCCACCTAACATCAAGCGCACGGCTCTGCAATGCTCCTTCTCCGACTCAAGCACGAGGTTGTGAGTGATGAACCTGCCTAGGCTCCATGTGCGAATTACGCAAGACTCCAACACACATATCAAATCATAATAACAACCTAACTTAAACCCTTTGCCACACACATCAAAACCTTATCATGGCAAGAGATTGCCCTAACAATGCTTACTAGGTGGTAGGAGTGGAGCAGGATTCTGATTTGAGATAAACTATCGGACATGAAAACAATCAATACGTTCTACAGGTGGGTGGATTCTATGATCTTAGGATTTAGTGCATGATCATATTGGTTATATTGGTTATGTTGTTTACATAGGTTGTATTATGTGTTCACTTTGTGATCTATCTAGTATTGCTTTAACTTTATATCTGTTGGACCGTTAGATTCTAGGTTGCTTGCTTATCGTTAGCATATAGTTATTGATTGGTATTACTGTGATTTGGGTCTAGTTATTGCTGTGATATACATTGTTAGATATTACAGGTAGATGCTTACCTATTAATTATTGGATTAGTATTAGGATTGGACTAGTGGAATAGTCTGCTGTAAATTTTCTTTGGTATCAGAGCTAGTTTCCATGGCTGAGTAGTTATCTTGCTCAGGATATTCACAAGAATGAAGTTCCTATGCTTTAGTTATCATAATTTATTGCTCATTTTCATCATTTACCATTAATAATTATTAAAGATAAGGGTGTTCAGTCCCAAGGGTGGTCGACTAAGGAGTCTCGTAAGTCCATTGGCAAGACGAAGCCTTTGTTTCTAAGGAGTCTTTAATGTCTAAACGATGGGAAGAAGCAATAGAAGAATGGTACACTAAGTCACATACTTCAAACCTCGAATATCTTGATCTTGTAGAAACATCAAAACCATCTTCAAAAGAACTAGCTCATAATCTTAGCATAGTATACAACCGAGTTTGCTTGTCCAGCTGAGTTCACCTTAAAAACTTTAAAACAATACTTGAGTGGGTAACTGACTTAGAGCAAGAAGTCCACAAACTTAGGGGATCACTTAAAACTCTCACCACCTTACTTCTTGATAATAAACCACTCACCAAACAGGAAATCAAAAAGTTGGTTGCTGAACTTTCAAGACAACCAAAGCTGGTAGAAGAAGAAGCTCTGGGGCTTACAGTCAACCTGAATCAAAAGATTCAAAAGGTTGAGCCTTTACTAGCAAAATTGTAAGGTTTAAGGTTCAGATGAACTACGTAACAACCAAAGGAACAGAATCATACAAAAAAACTATTAGAAAATATTGAACCTCCTGCACTTGGTTTTGTCAAACCAAGTGAATACCAAGGTGTTGCAAGCAATAATATTGCCACCATAAAACAAAATAATCTTCAGATTCAACTGTTAATACAGATTGTTGAAGATTTGAAAGGAGTCAGAAGTGATTTAAATACCCTCTTGGAGCATCAAAAGAAAGCCTCAAAAGCAGGGACCAGTGGTGGAGCTCTTCCTGAAGCATTAATTACAAAACTACATAACCTAACGATAGGACCGAAAGAAGTTCCAAAAGAACCAAAGGGCAAAATTCTAGTTTTCAAAGACCCTTTGAAAATCCTTACAGAAGAAAAATATAAGGCACAAAGATGATGACCAGGACTCAAAATGAACCTACACCTGTTAACCCCTTTATTGAAGATCAAATTCGCAATTACAGATGAGGGAAAAGAAGAATATATAATGCCTAGCAAGCTATCAGACAAGTTGGCAGACTCATCACAGGACGTCATGCATCTACTAATACCCTGGAGCAACAAATTGATCCACAGGTACAATTGCAGCTTTCTATGCAGGAACAAGCTGCAATAGCACTAGCTGAGGTGCTATATCATTCCCGACAAGATGATGCACATCATCGAGTATATATGCACAGATCGGAAGAGCCCATACTATGCACAGATAATCAGGTTGATAGACCTTTCATTCATGAAGAAAGTTTTAATCAACTATAATGAAGCCAGATGCGATACATCCATCTCGGCATCCTCCAAGTACGTATTCAAATACTACACCGACATGAGGAAGGTACACTGGTTCTTATCCTTTTTTGAGATAATAGGTGGCAAGATGATAGGTCAATTATTGCCATAATGGAGGTTGACGTAACTCGAGACAGTCAACTAATCTATGTTATTCCTGATATTATGATGACAATAAGAGACTTTTTTAGGAATATACAACTATCTATACTCACTCAAGGGTATGATTCCTGGCGAAATGGAGAAGCAAATCTTCTAATTACAAGGGGTATGATTGGGAGACTCTCCAACACCCCCAACGTGGCTTTTGCTTATGAAGTGCAAGGAGTCATAGACTACCTTACCAGCCACGGAGTAAATGCACTACCAAGAAGATGATACTTAATAGAACAATTAAGAGGCATGGATTGGGTCATCCGACCTACACAAGTCAATATTCTCATGCAACCTTCTGAGGTTCACAGCCGTAATTTAATGGATGGAAGGATTTCCATAAGTTTTCACAATTACTCTACGACACTTACAACTCCGATTGAATATAACAATAAAGATGAAGAAGAATTACAGGAGCATACAATTGCTGTTCTTATACAAGAAGATATTGAAGTTGAAGTCAAAAAATTATCCGAAAAGGCAAGAATTTCCGAACAAAGTTCGAAAGGTGCAACTGGATATGACCTTTTCACAGTAGAAGAAGAAACAATTGAACCCAGCGGTAGAATAATGATACCTACTGGCATAGCTACGACAATACCCAAAGGGTATTATGGGCATATAATGGCTAGACCAGGTATGATGTCAAAACTTGGGGTTCTTAGTGCAGGAATTATAGAAAGTGGCCATCAAGACGAAGTCAAAATACTTCTATTTAATCATACAAGAAGACCAATTTTTATTCGAGCAGGCCAGAGGATAGCTCAGATATTGATACTCGCTTTACCAAAAGTTGAGTTCAAAGAAGTAGAGGAATTCACAAAGCAAGTAATACCATTGCCATAACTGAATGAAGAAATATTTAACAAGCTAGTACCAAAAGAACAACTAGGGTCATCTAGTCAAGAGCAGCCGATGAATACATAGATACAAATGGAAATACGTACAGAAGTGGAATCACTGATAAATAACTTTCTGTCACAATTAGACCATGCAGAGGATACAAGCCCAAGGGCCACTATACCTTAGTCCATGGACCTAAGTGTGGACCCAGAAGGCTATTTTGAAGATGATTTCGGAGACCGATATTATGATGACACCTATGCTGAATATGAATATGTAGACCATGATTACTGTGAAGAAGAATTCCTTACAGTCGTCGAAGAGGAACCTTTAGAATATGGATGGCAAATGGAATACCCCGAATTAGAAAGATTAACAGAACATTTATATTCATCCTCTGCAATCTTCAATTACAGGCCTCCCCCTAATACAAACATGGGTCCCTCAAATTATCCTCCTGCAACAAATTTGGAAGTTGGACCTAGTACACGTCCTATGGTGGTGGTAGATTCAAAAGAAAGGAGGTGGAACTTACCTTCAGCGTTTCACCAGATGGGTGCAATATTCGTCATTCCAACCCAACTTGGGCACTTTGATGAGGTCTTCATGCGATGGGAATCTATAACCAAGAACTTGGTATCATTACAGAATTTCACAGACCCACAAACAAAGATTGAATTTATAGAAAATCTTCTGGGAGAAGCAGAGAAATTAGCTTGGATACAATGGCGTATGAGTTTCCCTGAGGAATATCAACTCCTCAACAATGCTGATGGGGCAGGAGAAACACAAAATATCCTCTCTTAAATATGAATGGTTTTCAAATTGGAAGATCCTTTCCAAGGGTCTACTCATATGCAAGACAAAGCTTATAAAGATCTTGAACGATTAACCTGCAACAACCTCAAGGATATACTACCATTTTTCAATGACTACCTCTGAATATTAGCAAAAATAGGTCGGTTATTCACAACCCATGAATTATCTGAAAAACTATGGGCAAAAATGTCAGGGGATCTTGGTAGTCGAATCAAGCAAGCTTTCCAGGAGCAATATCAAGGCAACATTGTTGGTGTCTTTCCTAGGGTATTATTTTCCTACCGATTCCTTGAAAATTAATGCAAAGATGTTGCCTTCAAGCGTGCCCTCAAAGATCTCTCATTCTGTAGTAATATCCCTATTCCCGGGTACTACAAACATCCTGACAAGCGGATGGGTGTACGCAAGTCTCACACCTTTAGGGGAAAGCCCCACCCTTCACATGCCTGAATTGAGCAACGCAAACATCTTATCAAAAATAAGAAATGTCGATGCTTTCTCTGTGGCAAAGAAGTACATTTTGCACGTGAATGCCCTAATGATCACCGAAATGTCAAATGTGTTGCTATGTTCGAGTAGCTTGATCTGCCTGATGATTATGACATTGTCTCTGTTCAGGATGGTGAAGATCCCAGTGATGCCATATTCAGCCTTTCCGAAGATGAAGGCCTGGATGATCTCCAGACTACCCTTAATCCTCTTCTTTCCCATGAAACAATTTATATGCTCAGAGAGCTCGGGAAGACGTGGTGAATAGGCCCAAAAATTGGATACCGGAGCATGGTCCAAGTTTCTCAATCCCAATATGAATGTAAGCACATATGGGAGATTAATGAAGACGTCGACAGTCAACATGAAGCTTGTAAGTGTTGCAAGCACCCCACTCAGAAGCGGCATAGACGTCATTGCCCCTTATGCAAAATGACTACATGTGGCATGTGCAATCTCTACTATTACAACAAAAAGACGCCTGTCACCACAACCACGCCCACAAGGTATGATACTTCAAGCTTAGTTTCAGAACAACAAAATTATATTAAGCAATATGAAGCAGAAATAAGGCATCTACAAACCCAACTTGATGCACAAGAAATAGAAAAGAAGGACTGCAGTCAAATCCATGCAGATGTTATCCAGATAGCACAAGAAAAGTAGCAACTTCGCAAGGAGAAACAAGAACTATCCTTCAAATATCATGAATTGCTTCAAAAAGTATGGATCTCAGCAGACTAATTCTGAAAAAAGAAGATCTACGAAAGGAAATAAATAGCTTACAACAGCAAAAGAATAAAGAAATACTTTCTACTAAAGAAGACCTGAATGTTTTGCTTTAAGAACAAAAGATGTATACACTACTTGAAGGGACAAAGCATGCCAAAAAAGGAAGAAACATGTTGTATAACCTCAAGGTGAGTTTTGAAATACAAAACTTACCAACTTTTCAGGTTAATGCCATATTCGACACAGGAGCAACAACATGTGTCATTGATCAAGTTTCTATTCCTACTGAGGCATTAGAAGAAAATTCCTTTGTCGTGAACTTTAGTGGCATATTTTCCAAGGCCATAGCTAAAAAGAAACTAAAAGGGGAAAAGATGATGATTGGGTATAATACATTCAGAATTCCCTACACTTATTAATTCCCAATGAAGCTTGGGGAAAATATTCAGATGATGATTGGGTGTAATTTTATCCGAGCAATGCAAGGAGGCCTGCGTATTGAAGGAAATCAGGTGACCTTCTACAAGAATCTTACAACTATTGAAACATCCCCTTATGTTTCTGCAGCAACTATTCCTGAACTTGAACTGGAAGAAAATGAATATATCCAAATTCAAGATATGGTGAACTATGCAAATACTGCCTCAAGCTCAAGCTCAGATGGTTTTCTCAGCAAATTCCACATGGTAATCATAGAATTAAAATAGCAGGCCTATATTGGTGATGACCCCTTAAAACATTGGAGTAAAAACAAGGTACTATGTCATCTAGAGATAACAAATCCAGATCTTACAATTGAAGATCGACCACTCAAGAACCTAACTCCAATGGTCAAGGAAGCTTTTGCAAAACATGTAAAAGCATTATTAAATCTTGGGGTTATATGCCCAAGCAAAAGTCGGCACCGTACTACTGCCATAATCGTCCATTTGGGTACTTTTATTGATCCAAAGACTGGCCAAGAAGTCAAAGGAAAGGAAAGAATGGTCTTTAATTATAAATGATTGAATGATTTAACTAATAAGGATCAATATAGTCTCCCTGGCATCAATACTATTCTCAAGAAGGTCAGTAACAAAAATATTTTCTCTAAATTTGACCTTAAATCTGGATTTCACCATGTTGCCATGCACCCTGACTCTATTGATTGGACTGCATTCTAGGTACTATATGAATAGCTAGTAATGCCTTTTGGACTCAAAAATGCCCCTGCTATATTTCAAAGGAAAATGGATACTTGCTTCGCAGGTACTGAAAATTACATTGCAGTTTATATTGATGATATTTTGGTATTCTCTAATTTAGAAGAAGAACATGAAAAACATCTAAGGGCTATGCTTGAAATATGCAAAAGGCATGGACTGATTCTCATCCCTACAAAGATGAAAGTGGCAGTCAAAGAAATTGAATTCCTAGGGGTTGTCCTCGGCAATAATAAAATAAAACTTCAACCTCATATCATCAAAAAGGTGGCCAATTTTAAGGATGCAGAACTACTAAGTTTGAAGGGAATGCGGTCCTGGTTAGGTTTACTCAATTATGCCCGAACTTATATTCCTAACCTTGGAAAATTGCTAGGACCTCTATATGCCAAAACAAATGCTACAGGGGAAAAGTGAATGAACCATCAGGAATGGGAGCTGGTCAGAAGCATTAAAAAATAGGTTCAGAACTTACCTGACCTACACATTCCACCTGAGAAATGTTTTATACTCCTGGAAATTGATGGTTGTATGGCCGATTAGGGTGGGATATGCAAATGGAAACACAGTAAGTTTGACCCAAAGAGCACGGAAAAGATATGTGCCTATGCCAGTGGAAGATTTAACCCAATTAAATCCACCATCGATGCGGAAATCCATGTTGTGATGAAGACAATAGAAGATCTCAAAATTTACTATATGGATAAAAGGGAACTATTAATCCACACCAACTGCCAAGCAATTATCAGCTTCTTCAACAAAACTACAATCAATAAACCGTCACGTGTCCGGTGGATCTCATTTGTTGACTATATCACTGGAAGCGGTCTTACCATTACATTTGAGCACATTGATGGATCCCACAACCAACTTGTTGATGCTCTCTCCCGACTAATTAATATGTTAATTTTTACAGAATAGCAGGAGAAGCAGCTGGACACTCTTGGACATCTAGCGGGAGCAGCATAGGAAATAAGCAACCAATCGAGCAGCAAAGTGAGGACTCACTTTGCACTAGTAATCAACCAGTTCCTGACCTCATTTCCCAATATCAGGAATACCTCACTGAAATACACTGAGAGACAACCCACGGACTCAGGCTTGATGAAGAACATGCAATTGAGGCCCATATGCACCTCATCCAAAGGGAAGCATCCCAACAAGCCATCCAAGCCTTACAACAGTACCGGGCCATCCATCACCTCAAATTGGAAGAATACCAAAGACGATCCTCTAGACAAAATTGGTACGGTGATTGGTTTCCAGCAATAAAACAACAAGATAAGCAGTTGGAAGATGCCCTCACGCTAGTAATGAACACCACACACAGGGCTAATAATTTTGACTTTTAATGCCACTACGCTATCTTTCTATCACCTCCACCTCCACTACACCACCTTTATGTGCATTATTGCCTCTATTATTGTACTATGGACTAAGCCTCGAGGAGTCGTCCATCCTTTATGTCAATTTTATGTCAACTCTGTGTCAAAGAGGAATCAAGTAAGTAGAGGATAAGAATGTGATGGGGCCCCTTGAGTACCCGGTTCTTATCTATTCTTGCCTATATAAATCCTTGAAGTTTACTCTTGCAAGGCATCAGTCGAACATTAAAGTCTTACTTGAGTCTCTTGTGAAGGAGTCTCTTGTGTGCTTGTAAGTTTTAATTTCCTACTTTTTGAGTCAAGTTTGTATAATTTCTACTAGTTCTTGAATAATTATCTTGATTTGAAAATTTGAAGACTAAGACAAGATAAATTCTTAGAAGATATATATAGGTTCCTTAACTCTCTAGATTTTAGAGCATGATGATATGATTATTTTGCTATGGAGTTTATATTATATTTGCACTTGATGTTCTGTCTAGGATTGCCTTGACCCCGTACTTGCTTGACCCCTTTTTATACCCTATTTGACTTCGGCTATGGATTTCCAGTAGTATGCTATGCTATTGTTTATAGGATATCACTATTATGCGCTTTCTTGGTTATGTATTGTTGTCTATTGATTTTCATTAGTATGACTATGCTGTGGTTTATTGGATATCGTTGTTATATGCTTATTTGGTTATGTGTTATTACGGTTGATACCCTGGTTGAGACTAGTGGAGATAGAATAACTTAGATGAGTCTATTTTGTAGGAGCGGATCTCAGGAATGAAACAATATTAGTAGAACCCTAGGTGTAATAAATCAGATGTGCTTGCTGGTAGATGTTACTGGTATAGGATATTTAGTTATTATTCTGGTTGATATTTAGATTGAGACTAGTAGAGATGGTATAATGTAAATGAGGTTATTCCTTGGGATCAAATCTAAGGAATGAAACAATATTAATGGAACCCTAGGTGTTGGAACCCTAGGCGTAATAACTCGAACATGCTTACTGATAGACGCTACTGGTATATGTTTGATCTACTTATTGGTTCAGGTGATATTGTGAACGAAAGTAGAGATTGTATGATTAAGATGAGATTGATCCTTAGAGGGTATATACCATTTCTCATATCTCGGCTGTCAACTATGTTTCCCATTAGTGGTTGAGAAAGTTAAGTAGAGTTTCTCTATGGTTATTTTGTATATCTGTGGTCAATCATGTCTCCCATTCATGGTTGAGATGACCTACCGTAAAGTTATACTCTTGCATTATCCATTTGGAGTTAGTGATAATTGGATTTGTGTGTCGTCTGTAGCTAGATAGCTACTTTACATCTTAAGTACCCACGAGACCTATTCGTGGTAGCATGTTATAGCATGCATGATTGAACTAGTAGAAATGGTGTACTTTAGGCTTAACCGTCTCGATGTGTTTATTAGTAGACTTGTGGTCTTTATCATCCTTGATAAGCGTTCATGTTAGAAGGGTTGAAACCCTAGGCTTAACCATCTCGACGTATTTATTGGTAAATTGATGATTTTTATCGACTTTGGTAGACATTTCATATTTGAGGTGTTGAAACCCTCGCTTTACCGCCTCAATGGGCTTATTTGTAGATCAATGATCTTTATCGACTTTGATAGACGTTCTATGCTAGATGTGTTGGATAACCCTAGACTTAACAACCTAGGATAATCGACTGCCCACGAGACCCATTTGTGGTAGCATGTTATGTTGGGTTTTCCGAGCCGCAAAAACCTCTTTTTGCGTTGCGGAAACCTCGGAAGTCCCGGCCACGGATCCGTGCGAAGATGTATTAAAACTAAAACATGTATGTGCTTATATAAAACCCTAGATCTACCTTAGATCTATATGATAAGGATGTTACCCTCGATGCAACGCCCTTCGCAAATCCCGCTCGTCCAAAAGGTTCGCCGGAACTCAAGAGCGTCAAGTGCACACTCCTCTATTAGTATCCACACAAGCAAAAGGTGGAGAAAAACAATCTTGAGTGTGCTAGCACTCCTTAGATGCTCAGAAAGATGAGGAAGGAGAGAGGGAGATCTTGAGGGAAGTTGATCCAAGGAAGAAGATGAAGTTGTGTGTAACTCACCAAATGAATTCAACCATCAAAACTCCTAAAGTGGCCGGCCACTTCAAGGCTTGAGAGGTTACATGCATGCATGTAACTCCCATGGCTCTTGGTCTCCCTCATGAGGTGGCACCACATGATAAGTCAATGATGATGTGGAGCATCATTGGCCGGCCATGCCAAGTCATCATCATGACATGGCATTTGGTCAAGTCAAACTTGACCTTTCATCTTCCCTCTCAAGTCAAGTCAAACTTGACCTCTAATCTCCCATGGTTGATCAAATCTAACCACTTGACTCAAGTCAATTTGATTTAATGAATCTCTATTCATTAATTTAAATTGACTTAATGAACCAAATCTAAATTAGACTCATTCAACACTTGAATCAACTTGAGTCTAACTCAATTAGTCTAATTTGGATTACTCTTAATCCAATTTGGTTCATCCCATGAACCTAATCCTCATGGTTCATCATATGAACCTAATCTCCATCTAATTGCCCTTATGTGTGTGACCCTTTAGGTTCTTGTAACATTGGCAATGTCCCTAAACCGATTTAGGAACATAAGCAATGAGCGGTATCTAGCAACACATCATTGCTACCCAAGTTACAAGAATGTTGAGCTCCAACATCACCTTTGTGACTACTAATTGTGACTCTCACAATATGTGACAATGTCCCTCTATCCTTGACATCTAGATTGACCAATTGAGGCATAGACCGTGTCATCCTCGGTACAATCTATATCTTGAACTCCAAGTAGACTCACTCTAATCAAATGAGCTCAATATCTCATATTGACTCATTTGGGCATGGCCATGCACTTCGTGGTCTCACTCTATCAAGAATATCGATGTCACCCCCATCATATAGGAGGGATAGATCTCATCTACATCACTCACATCCCTCCGCATAATTTATTACATACCCAGTAATCGCCTTTATAGTCCACCCATTTATGGGTGACGTTTGACGAAGCCAAAGTATGCAACTCCTTATGTAGGGAACCATGGTGACTTCAGGTCTAAGGACTAATAGTCATACTAATAGCCACATGAGAAAGTATATGACACTCATATAACGATCCATGATACTTTCTCATGGTGGGTCATTCAGTATACATTCTCCAATGCATACCCATGTGTCAACTTGATATCTCATATCCATGACTTGTGAGATCAAGTCATCGTGTTGACCTACATGCTAGTCTCTACGCATTAACATTGTCCCTGAATGTTAATACTCGACTAGGAATGATTAAGAATAGTGTTCTCTATATCATCTCATTATCGATTCAACCAATCGATTGATATAGATAAGAACCTACTACTCAAGGACATTATTATATTTAGTTATTTGGCACAAATACAAGTAAATATAATAACCATGCCTTTATAAATAGGAATATGATACAATAAAGTCCATACAACAATCATCACATGATTGGCTCTAGGGCTTTCACTAACATGTTATTACGTGCAGGTCGATAACTAGATAGTTATATACTCTGATTGCCCACGAGATTCATTCATGGTAGCATGTTATTGCGTGCAGTCAATAGATAGATAGCTATACACTCTGTCTGCCCACGAGACCCATTCGTGGTAGCATGCCATTGCCCGCGGACATTGAGCCTTTTTATTGCCTGTCTACCCACAAGTCCCGTTCGTGGTAGCATGCTATTGCGCGTTGACAGTGCTTTGTATTTTGCTTGTCGGCCCACGAGTCTCGTTCGTGGTAGCTCATAGATAGTTCTTTTGGTATTACCTCGAGAGCCATGAGGCTTTGTCACAATATCTTGATGTGTATTGCTTGTATATTATAGTGGTTGTGTTTGTTGCAGGTGTATTTGTTATACTCCTGACCAGGTTAGTTGTGGAACGATATTGATACTCTAAGGTTTGGGTTACTCTAGTTTGTTTCCTTTGATTTTCCATTATGTCCATTATGATTATGCACTATTTTCTATCCACCCGCTGAGTGGTTGTACTCACCCCATCTTCTCTTATCCTCCAGGTTAGCTGATAGAGGGCATATCCTGTTCACCTACCTTTACATTGCTCAGAGAGTCCCTTGTCATGCTGGTCTCACTGCATCGTCGAGATGCCGTTTTGGTTTTCTTTTATTGATATCGTCATTTGTTTACATGCTTTGGTTTTGTTGTAATTTGATTTAGTATCATAAAACTATTTTACTTTTAATTGATTTATGTTTAGTCGTGTATGCATGCAGTTAACATAATACTTGTATTTCTATTATTATTTTGAGATTTTTATTAGATTTGGTTTCAATGTTGTATCTCTGAATATTGTCACTAAGGGGCTCCTCTATCATTTGGATGGCGAATAGGCCCCCAAGGCGTGATAATTTTATTGGTATCAAAGCCTAGGTTTGCGATTTCGGTTTGTGGGTTTTGTGTTTCGAGGTTCTCTTTCCCTTTGTTTTTGGAGTTCTCGTATTTTGGGACCAGGCAAGCTGAAGAACATCTCTGAGCTATAGGAAAAGTAGTTGTCTGTAGTGGTCACTGTACTTTCCTTATGTAATAGGAAGTTATCATTATGTTTTGTTAGATACTTACATATTTGCTCATAGTAGGAAATTCTACCTAATGAAATTGCCCCTACTCATGGTCATGGACGAGGTCAACCTCGAAAGTGACCTATTGACACTACAGGACCTAACCTTGATTTCAAAAGTATGGACTCTTTAGAAGTGTCGACGGATTTCGAATTAGGAAGCTAGGGTTAGGCCCACTAGTCACCCATTTGGAGGTCAAAGGAGTAACCCCTTAGAGAGTATCTGTCAATACTACTAGTGATTTGGTCATAGTTAAGGCATGTATATTTACACTGGCCTAGACGATGAAGGATCGTTTTACCTTATTTTAGGGGATGTCAGTCAATGGATTGCTCATGCATGGATGGACAATGTAGAAGACTCACTTGGATACATAACCTGCATGAATGTTGAGAAGGTGAAGCTTGTTGTGTCTCACTTACGAGGTCAGACCATTACATGGTGGAAAAATATTACAGACGATTTTCGAGGAGCAGAGTATCACTTGGATACTATTCCGAGAGGCTTTGGAGAGACAGTATTTCCCTGCCTCTATTAGTATAAGTTGTCATCAAGAGTTTCTAAATCTTAAGCAAGGCGATCGAAGCATCATGGATTACAATGTAGAATTTAGTTGACTTATAGAATTTTACCCCATTAAGGAGCTCAGAACTATAATCGTATGCTCTAGTTTGTCCATGGTCTTGCAGCCTACATTCGGATTAGGATGTCTGAATCCTCCATTGGTATCTATCAAGAGGCACTAGATTGAGTCATACTGGTTGAGATGACTCGGCGAACCAATGGGTTTGGTATACGAGGTATCGTGTTGGTTTATTCTATTCTAGCTGATATATTGATAGCTCAAATCCCTTTATATCTTGATAATATTTAGGGGGAAATTAGTAGAATTCTGATACGACCTTGTAGATTAATTATAATAACACTATCAAGAAAGACTTTAACGTCTCCTTATGAAGTAAGAGAGTAACCCTTGGAATTGATAGTCATACCTTGACTTGAGACTAGACTACCATCCACTTGAAGTAAGAAATTCTGATATATAAAAAACTTAGCACAAACGTACTAGATCTCACACTTGCTGAAGATGAGGAGACTAGTAACCGATTGGGATATGGATCAAAGTTACGTAACGGAAGTATGATGGGATCATAACCCACAAAGAAGTTTACGATATGACAATTGGAATGTTAAGATATTAGAATAAGCTGGAAGAGTAGTAAGACACTTAGGCTTACCTAACCGTAGAAGTACAGGAAGTATGTACTTAGTTAATTTATGTTGTGAAAGTATAGTTGGAGTTCCAGATCATATTCTAGATATAAAGAATGTTGATCATCTATTGGATTGAGGTTGTATATTAATGAGATTTTAATGAAGAAACTACTTAGAATAGAAGAATGACACGTAGATAAGATACCTTTGTTAGGGTATATCAAGTAGAAATTTGGGGACCAAATTTTTATTAGTGGAGGAGAATGTAATATATCAAAAAATAAAATAAAATAATATATTCCTAGTTAATTAATAAATTACTTTATAGAATTTTACAAGAATTTTAGAAATTATTTATGGATTTAAATTTGAATTAATATGGTTATGGGGAAAGATTTAATAGGTTTATTAAAGCCTATTTGGATTATTAATTTAATGAAGGGTTGATTAAGGGTTAATTTAGCTTAACCCTAAGGGCGCGTTTGGTTCAAGTAATCATACATAACCTTGGTTATGTGATTACTAGGGAATAAAATATAACCTTGGAATAAAGTATAACCTTTGATAAAAATCTTGTTTGGTTGGAGGTTTAATATATAACTTAGTTTAACATTTTACTAAATTATCCTTTGTATTTTGCTCAATCAATTCGACGACGACAACGGAAATATTAATGACGATCGCATGACGTCACGGCGAAGGCGACCGAGCGGCAGAATCGGTGACCAACGGCGGCGCGGCGACGTGATCGACCGACGGTGGCGACGATCGACCAACCGACGATGACGACGGTGGCCGACCTATCGGTGGCGACAATGGTGATCGATCGACCGGCAGTGACAACGATAGGCGACAGATAGACGACGGCGGCGATTGGTCGGGCGATGACCGTCGATGGGCGTCGCGGCAATGGTGGTGGTTTCGGTGGCAGCGGCGACGGCTCGATGGCGTGGTGACGGTCGTGAACAGGGCGATGATACGCGAGGGTGATGGGTGATGGGCGATGGCGCGGCGGCGGCGAAGGGCAACGGGCGACGGCGACGGCGGCGACAGCGGTGGCCGACGAGCGAGCGGCGATGGCGGTAGAGCGAGGGCGAGCTAAGGCGCGGCGAGGGCGATGCGATGGCATGGCGGGTGGCGATGGACGAGGGTGGCGATGGCGGCAACCACGAGCGTAGCGGCGATAGCAGCCGCGATGGCGGCCGGCACGGCGCGACAAATCGATTGAGTTTTGACAAATTGACATTTAATATATTTCTAGGGGTAATATTGAAAAAAAATTCCTTAACCCCAGGAATCAACAAAAACCTTGGTTCTTCAAGGTTTTCCGATTCCCCCTAAAAAGATTTTTGTTCATAACTAGGTAATGAACAATTACTAGGTAATTGTTCATAACCTAAATCAAACAAGGTTTTTGTTGATAACCTAACAAGGTTATCAACAAAAACCCCCAACCAAATTCACACTAAGGTTTAACTTCTTATAAATCCGTATCGCGATTTCCTCTTCTGGTACGATCTTGTTTTCTCTGCCGCCGCAACCCTTCTTCTCGCGTCTTCCTTCCTCCAGTCATTACAGGTTTAAATGTTTTAGTTATCATTTCGTCCTCACAGTTCTATTCTACAAGTATGACCTTACTCTAAACATGTAATGTAATGCTTTGGAACTTTAGTAACAATCGAGGCATATATCTACATCTCCTTGCAGGGGTGAATCCTTATATATTGTTTTCCACCGATCACTTTGACTTATACCCATCATCGTCACATCTCCTTAGAGATGTTTGCTTAAGATGTCAAAGCATAAGTCTCCATGATCAAGATGACTTGAATACTAAGTCAGAACATCGCACTTAAGCTGTACAGTAAGAACTTCATTGACATATCTATAGCGCAGAGAACCATATGTCTTTTGGTCACTCCAATGAACTTCCTACTGATTGTTACTAAAGTCTTCGCCAAAGCATTACATGTTTAGAGTAAGGTACTCTTCGATACATGTGCAAGAACTAGAACTGTAGGACTAGTTCATCGAGTGACCAAATCAGAAGACTTCATATGGTTCTCTCGCATATATAGATATGTCAATGAAGTTTTTATCAGAGCTTAAGTGCGATGTTCCTGACTTCGGTATTCAAGTCATCTTGATCATGGAGACTTATGCTTTGACATCTTAAGCAAACATCTCTAAGGAGATGTGGACCCGGATGATTGGGTATAAGTCAAGTGATCAAGGTGTTTGAATAGCCTATAAAGGATTCACCACTCCTTGCGAGGAGATGTATACCCATGGCCTCTCGTCGGATTGTTACTAAAGTCTTTGGCCAAAGCATTACATGTTTAGAGTAAAGTACTCTTCGATACATGTGCAGTAACTAGAATCCGTACGACGAGGAAATGATACTTGGGCTAGGTGTGACGTAGTCAACCTAGTGGGGACTGACACAATAGACCATGTCCTGAACCAAGTGGGTATAAGATGAGTGAAGGGAATGGGGCACTAATCATTCGAGCCAAGGGTTTCAGAAATAGTTCTGGATCAACCGTTGATCTTTTCGGTTAATTGGGGATCATGATGTACTACTAGGTGCCACTCATGATCGTTCTATAATTAATGGTTAATTATAGACGACCAACATAAACCGAGAACCTATTTGGTCACACGCACAACGAGCGTAATCCAAAGGATTTAAAACGAGCTTGAGAATGGGATTCTCAGACCGAGTGAAACTAGGTTTGGTTGGACCAAACATAAAGCGAGCATGAAATCGTTTCAGTCGCAATGGAAGCGTGGATGGGCCGAGTCTTATGAAGACTTAATGGATGAAACAAAATGATTTGGTTCTAATCCAATGGAGGAGAATAAACCAAAGGGTTTGGTTTATTTTAAACAAATGAACCAAAAGTTGGTTCGGTTCGTTTTAACTTAAAATAAACCATCATGGTTTGGTTTATTTTAACTTATCTTAATGGAGAGGGTTAACGGGCCTAATGGTTATGATCCAATAACCATTAAGAGAATTAGTTCTCTATAAAAGAGGGCTTAAGGGATAATTAAGCCCTAATCCATTGCCGCCACCTCCTCCTGGAGAAATTTGGAGCCAACTCTCTCCTCCTTGCCGCCGCCACCTTGAGGCTCCAACCGCGCCCGTAAGGTGCTGACCTTTCCCGCCAAGGCCGAGCTGCTGCCGGTTAGTGCTCCGTGATCTCCTTCAAGTTTGGCATCAAGGTGAGCTCTATCTCCCTTGGCGGCGCCTATCACTTCCACCAAAGCTGTCCAGTTTTCTGACAGCTTGTTCTCCTCTCGGGAGTGTCGCTTGACGACGGTTAGAGCCCGACAGCAGCTAACTTATCGGGATTCGATCTCCGTAATCCTCTGAGGTGGAGGACGGCGATTCACAATTGGTTGACGAATACCTCTCCGAGAAGCGAAGTTTTGAGAACTCGTACAGATCCGAATTTGGATTCGGATCGTGATCATCTCTCGATCACGCCGCCTTCAACACGAGGCTAGTAACCCACGAAGACGAAGCTCGTGGCTTAGCGTAAGTCATCCCGAGGAACTCGCGTGGATACGGATAGAGACGATTCTAGCGAGGATCGCTCCGTTGATGCCGTTTCCCGCTACACGCCATACGAAAGGTATAACGTAGATAAATTTCCTTTTATTGCAAATTTAAATTTACGGTTATGTCTACACTTGTTGTAATATGCATGCGTGTGTTGTGTGTGTTGTAATAAATGTAGATTTATTATTTGTATTGCTTCCGCTGTGCTCATGTTTGCGAAACGTGATCGAACACACACACGCCGCGGTGCCAGAAACCCAACACACCCGAAGTCAGCTGTCGTCATCGTCGCCTTTCATTGTGCCTGGGTCACCATCGCCGCGGGTGAAAGCCTCATCGTCGACCTTCGTCCTCGCAGCCGTCTGTCTGAGAGCTACGAGCTATAGCATCCACGTGAAGCTGTCTGGTTGCTGCATCTTGTGGGTTTCTGTCGGCGCTAGTCGTCTGAGCCACTGCTTCTTCCCTCCCATGTCATCTCGCGATCGTCGTTGCACCTGGCCCAATACCCAAGCATATTGCATTTATCATGGATGGTAACCGTAGATATGTCAATAAATTGAAAATCAAAGAAGGCTTCACATCCCTTGTTTCTATTCTTCAATACTACTATAAAATGGGTGCCAAGTATGTGATAGTGTATGCTTTCAGTATTGATAACTTTAAGCGAAAACCAGAAGAGGTCGAGTCCCTTATGCATTTGATGAAGGAAAAGATTGATCAACTTTTGGAGGAAGAGAGCATTGTGCATAAATTTTGTTTGAAGATCAACTTTTGGGGAAGCTTGGACCTCTTGGGTGAGCCAATAAGGTTTGCAGTTGAGAAGGCCATGGTACACACTACCAATAACACTGGGCTATTCTTTCAATTTGCGTGGCATACACTTCTACGAATGAAATATTACAAGTCATTAACAAATCTTGTGCACAATTCAAAGACAAGACAGAAGAAGTATGCTCTGATCCTTCTAACTCTATTCTTGTCACTGATTTGGAGGAGAACTTAGATAGTGCTAGTTGTTCAGAACCTAATATTGTTATCAGAACATCAGGGGAGGTGAAGAACTGTCTTCAGAACTGTTAGTTGCCCTTCAGAGAAGCTTACTAGGTGGTAGGAGTGGAGCAGGATTCTGATTTGAGATAAATTGTCGGACGTGAAGACAATCAATACGTTCTACAAATCAGGTGGGTGGATTCTATGATCTTAGAATTTAGTGCATGATTATATTGGTTATATTGGCTATGTTGTTTACATAGGTTTTATTATGTGTTCACTTTGTGATCTGTCTAGTATTGCTTTAACTTTATATATGTTGAACCGTTAGATTCTAGGTTGCTTGCTTATCGTTAGCATATAGTTATTGATTGCTATTACTGTGATACGGGTCTAGTTATTGTTGTGATATACATTGTTAGATATTACGGGTAGATGCTTACCTATTAATTGTTGTATTAGTATTAGGATTGGACTAGTGGAATAGTATGACTAAGACGATATAAATTCTTAGAAGATATATATAAGTTCTTTGACTCTAGATTTTAGAGCATGATGATATGATTATGTTGCTATGGAGTTTATATTATATTTGCACTTGACGTTCTGTCTAGGATTGCCATGACCCCGTACTTGCTTGCCCCCTTTGTATACCCTATTTGACTTCGGCTATGGATTTCTAGTAGTATGCTATGTTGTTGTTTATAGGATATCACTGTTATGCGCTTTCTCGGTTATGTATTGTTGCCTATTAATTTTCATTAGTATGCTGTGGTTTATTGAATATCGTTGTTATATGCTTATTTGGTTATGTGTTATTACAGTTGATACCCTGGTTGAGACTAGTGGAGATAGAATAACATAGATGAGGCTATTTCGTAGGAGCGGATCTCAGGAATGAAACAACATTAGTAGAACCCTAGGTGTTGGAACCCTAGGCATAATAAATCGGATGTTCTTGCTCGTAGATGTTACTGGTATAGGTTATTTAGTTATTATCCCGGTTGATATTTGGATTGAGACTAGTAGAGATGGTATAATGTAAATGAGGTTATTCCTTAGGAGTGAATCTAAGAAATGAAACAACATTAATGGAACCCTAGGCGTAATAACTCGAACGTGCTTACTGATAGACAATGCTGGTATATGTTTGATCTACTTATTGGTTCGGTGGATATTGTGATCGGACAAGTAGATATTGTATGATTAAGATAAGATTGATCCTTAGAGGGTATATATCATTTCTCATATCTTGACTGTCAACTATGTCTCTCATTTGTGGTTGAGAAGGTTACAGTTGAGTTTCTCTATGGTTGTTTTGTATATTTGTGGTCGATCATGTCTCTCATTCATGGTTGAGATGACCTACCGTAAAGCGTAAAGTTATACTCTTGCATTATCCGTTTGAAGTTAGTGATAATTGGATTTGTGTGTCGTCTGTAGCTAGAAAGCTACTTTACATCTTAAGTACCCACGAGACCTGTTCGTGGTAGCATGTTGTAGTATGCATGATTAAACTTGTAGAAATGGTGTACTTTAGGCTTAACCGTCTCGATATGTTTATTCGTATACTTGTGGTCTTTATCATCCTTGATAAACGTTCATGTTAGAAGGGTTGGAACCCTAGGCTTAACCACCTCGACGTATTTATTGGTAGATCTATGATCTTTATCAACTTTGGTAGATGTTTCATAATAGAGGTGTTGAAACCCTCGCTTTACCGGCTCGATGGGATTATTTGTAGATCAATGATCTTTACCGACTTTGATAGACGTTCTATGCTAGATGTGTTGGATAACCCTAGGCTTAACAACCTAGGATAATCAACTACCCACAAGACCCATTCGTGGTAGCATGTTGTTGCATGTAGGTCGATAACTAGATAGTTATATACTCTGACTGTCAACAAGACCCATTTGTGGTAGCATGTTGTTGTGTGAAGTCAATAGCTAGATAGCTATACACTCTGTCTGCCCACGAGACCCATTCATGGTAGCATGTCGTTGCCCGCGGACATTCAGCCTTTCTATTGTCTGTCTACTCATGAGTCTCGTTCGTTGTAGCATGTTGTTGTGCGTAGACAATGCTTTGTATTTTGCTTGTCGACCCACAAGTCTCGTTCGTGGTAGCTCATAAATAGTTCTTTTGGTATTACCTTGAGTGCCATGAGGCTTTGTTGCAGTATCTTGATATGTATTGCTTGTATATTATAGTGGTTGTGTTTGTTGCAGGTGTATTTGTTATACTGCTGACCAGGTTAGTTGTGGATCGATATTGATACTCTAAGGTTTGGGTTACTCTAGTTTGTTTCCTTTGACTTTCCATTATGTCCATTATGATTATCCACTATTTTCTATCCACCCGCTGAGTAGTTGTACTCACCCCCTCTTCTCTTATCCTCTAGGTTAGCTGATAGAGGACATGTCCTGTTGACCTTCGCGTCGCTCAGAGAGTCCCTTGTCGTGCTGGTCCCACTGCATCGTCAAGATGCCGTTTTGGTTTCCTTTATTGATATCGTCGTTTGTTTACACGCTTTGGTTTTGTTGCAATTTGATTTAGTGGCATAAAACTATTTTACTTTTAATTTATTTATGTTTAGACATGCATGCATGCAGTTAATATAATACTTGTTTTTCTATTATTATTTCGAGGTTTTTATCAGATTTGGTTATAGTGTTGTATTTCTGAATATTATCACTAAGGGGCTCCTACGTGTAGGAACGTTGGTGGCCGGCTAGGGGGGGTGAATAGCTCTCAATCGTCGTACGGTGGAATACGATCGTTCTTGCATGCTTGTCTACAATTGTCGTTAATATATGCAGCGAAAACAATAGAAATAATAACAACAATACAATCACAAGCAATACACAAGATATACATGGTTCGGAACCAAATGGTTCCTACTCTACGGGTTGAGCTCAACGAGCTCGTGTTATGCGCACGACACTAACAACACTCCTTCTCGACAACACGTCGAAGGTGGAGAAACCTCTCACAAGCAATTACACTAAGTAATATGAAATACAAGCAATACAAAGACAAATACGAAATACATGTAAAGAACACTTTACAACGCTTGCTTTGAAACCTTTGCTTGTTGCTTGCTTTAGATGGCTCTTTAAGGTCTGGAATGCAGCAGCAATTCCCCTCCAAAAGCTTCACAAAAGTCTTGGTGAAATTCTCCATCTTGAGCTCCATTTATAACCTACATCAAGCTGATTTCCCACCCATCAGTCGACTGATCGTGACCATCAGTCGACTAGTCCTGTAGCCATTGTCTCACAACGACTTGATCCATGTTGGCAAAACTCCAACGGATCTATCATTAGTCGACTGATCATGCCCATCAGTCGACTGATGATCCCATCAGTGGAGTGGTCGTGCGAGCACTCGACTAGAAATTATTCTGTGATTGAAAATACCCCGATCAGTTGACTAATTTCCCTTATGATTCGACTGATGGTGTTATCAATCGACTGTCATCCCACGACAGTCGACTGCTCAGCCAGACCCTGGTCAGTCGAACCCTAGTCGACTTAGAGCAGTCGACTGGCACCTATGCCAATCGACTGATGTCGGGTAAAATCTCAAATACTAAATTGTTTGAGCATCCGACACTCAGTCTTAACCACTTGGCCAAGTCCACCTCATCCCTCATAGAGTTTCCCACCGAAGCTCTCTTCCCTCGGCCTACGTCCCTCGAATGCGCCAAGTGCACGGCTTCGCAATGACATCCTTTGCATCTATTGCCCTCGAAGTATGCTTCCCTTGGGCCTCACTCCATTCTCTCCCCGTCCGATGGTCCCTCGGATGCACCAAGCACACGACTTCGCAATGTCATCCTTCACCAACTCAAAGACCCCGAGCCTAGTGAACTTGTCAAGTCCTCAAGACTTCCCACATGCACCAAGCGAACGGCTTCACAATGTATTTCTCACCAAGCACCAAGCACCAAGCGCACGGCTTCGCAATGCTTTGGACTTTTCCACACCAAGCCCCATGCATGGATTTTCCATGCCAACTCCATGTTGGACTTTCCTATGACAATCCCATGTCATAAGGTTTATCTATCATCAAAATACTGCTCGAGTCAAACTCGAGTCAACCCGGGTCGATTGCACCAACAATCTCCCCCTTTTTGATGATTGACAAAACTATCCCTCAAGTCTACCAATTACCCCTAATTGACAATTCTCATATCCCTATGAGAATTCCAAACCCAATTGGTAACTTGGTAACTTCTCCCCCTTTTTAACTTACATCAAAAAGGTCCTCCCCAAGGGTATGAATGTCTCATATCCCAATGAGATCTTACAATCTCTCCCTTAGAGGAACACACATGTCTACCATCTTTCTAGTGATAAGTCCCATATCACTTAAGAGAGGCAATCCAATTTTCCTCCCATGAGGAAAAATACACATCCATCTTCCCATGATGGATACCTCCCCCTAAAAGCTTGTTCCCCCTTAACCATTGCACCAACAATGTCCTTGGAGAGTCTCTAAGCCAATAGGAACATTAAACAATCAAAATTAAGGCAAAGTTCAACAATGAACTCTCATCCACCTTAAAATTGATACTCTCCCTAAATACTTCTCCTAATCCATATCCAATGGATTTCCACCCTTTTTAATGCTCTCCCAAGCATGTCCTAGGGTTAGGAGTGGTGGGGGGACCAAAACATAGCTGAACATGGGCCTAACCATCATGGTTTACCCGAAATCAGCTTGGGCAGTCGACTAAATCATATATCAGTCGACTCCTTCCCACATCAGTCGACTAGCCTCCCCGGTCATGATCGATAATTGATTTTTGATTTATAAGTTAATATACATAAGTTGAAAATTCTTGAAATTTTGTATGTATATTACTTATACAATCATTATGGGTGAAAAATATTAGAAAATTATTTTACCCACCAATTAGCGAGATTGATACAAAGTTCAAAAGTTAAGAAAAGCTTCAATATTGAGCCCTCTTTGTATCATCTCATTCAATGGTGATAGCTATCAAAAGATAGACTTCACCAAGGTTTTTCAAAATGTTTTCAAAATATTTTTGAAACCTTTAATTCCTTTTTCCTAAACATCTCACTTGTATCTAAATGTGAAAAATACATTCAAGTCAAAAATTCTAGTGAGATGTGGGTTTTTGTTCTTTAATGGTCTCATGCATATTCTAAGGCAACTCTACTTGATTCTCTTATGCATGGGACTTCAAGTCATGCCAATGGTTCTTAAATCAATTTTATTTTATGCATGATATGATTATGACATATATATGATATAACTAAGCATGTGTCAAAATCATGATGTCATGGCATGTGAATGAAATATTAGTATACATGACATAAAAATAAGTTTAAACATGATCATGACATTTTTAGAGATAAAAATGAAAATGATGTCATGACATGGCAAGGCAACCAAAGCATGGCAATTGTAAGATACTAAGTATGAGATACCTAAGTGTTAAGCCCAAAATGTCATTTCTAGAATTAAGTCCATTTTTGCCTTAATGCCATTATCCCCCTAGTGTGCCAAAAACCCAAAATGGCACACCATTACTTTTAAGACCTATTTGTGTCAATTTAATCATTTTTCAACTTCTCAAGGCATTTTGGCACATCCTAATGTGTCAACTCACCATGGCTAGGTTAACTACCCATCCACTTAGGGTTGACACACCCTAACCCATCTAGCGTGAATCGATCACGCTTCTAGGAACTCAATACCTATTGGAGCTCCTTGGGTTAACAAGGTATTCCCTAGGGATAACTTCCCTAGATACCTTCCTAATGACCCTTTTAGGCTTTGAAGTCATAGTCTTTTGGGTCTTTCCAAAGTCAAACCTAGGGGTAACTCCCCCTTTGACCTTCTTAGTGGCTTTCTTGGTTTTTCTTAAGTCCTTAGCCACTAAGCAAACACCATGGCTAGTCTTAGGGATAACTTCCCTATTAGCCTTGGTTTTCCTAGACCTAGAAATTGTTCCATAATTAAAGGGAACATTATGATAAGTCTTTTTGGGCTTAGGTTTGTGACCCAAATCTTCCTTGCCCTTAGACCGTTTGTGAACCCTAGGTCTTGACTTTTGGGCATTTGACCCTTGAATAGAATTTTCTATAATCTTAAGGGTATTTTCCATTCTCTCAAGTCTTGATCTCAATACTTGGTTTTCTAATTCTAATTTTCCCAATTTTGATTGTTCATTAGGTTTTTGGGAAGGCCTCTTCTTCTTAGGCATGTGCCTAGACTTTTTGGGATTAATACCCAAATTTTCTTCTATTCTCCTAATTGATTCTCTAGGTAAAATAGTTCTAGCGTTATTGGTCCTAGGTTTATCCTTAGATAAAATTACATGCTTAGCACCTAGACAATAAACCTTATTATTTCTACTAGCATGCTTTTCATTAATAATTGCAAGAGAACTAAAATAATTCCTAGCATATTTGTTAACCCTAGAAATTGAAGGTGCTTTAATTAAATTTACCTTAGGGTTAGCTTTGGAGGCTCCCCCTACATGAGATACACCTTCTTGCCCTTTCTTCCTCCCCCTAGGGCATTGGCTTCGGTAGTGTCCCCGTTGGTTGCATTTGAAGCACACAATGTGCTCTTTGCTTCTAATTGTGGGGACTCCGGCATTTTTGGCTTTTGGTGCCAGTTGAGCCTTTTTCACCTTCTTGAGATACTTACTTTTATAGTGCCCTTGTTCCCTACACTCAAAGCATGTTATATGATTTTTATTTATAATCATAATACTTGAGTTACCTAGGGAATTTTCACTTCTCCCAGATGTTGAAGCTTCTTCTTGAACTTGTTCTGGGACAGAAGGCCTCTCCTCCCCCTCAATGCTAGAGGTGGAGGTCTCCACCAGATCATCAACATCTTCGAATGTGGTGGGCAATTCTTCAACATCCTTGGACCCGGATGTTGATGGGCATTCTTCCTCTTTATGGACCAATGTGGGCTCTTCATGAAATCTTATCACCTTGTCCCATAGGTCCTTAGCATCCCTAAAATTACCTAGCCTAAACCAAATGTTGTAAGGAATCAATTCACTAAGTAATTCGATTACCTTGAGATTTGTCTTGAAGTCCTTGATTTGGTCTTGGGTCCACCTTGACTTCTCAATTTGCCTATTGTTTTCATCCCTAGGCCTTTCAAAACCATTTTCTAAAATTAGCATGAAATCAAAATAGGTTTCTAGATATACCTCCATTTTTCTTCTCCACCATTGAAAATCTCCTTCAAATTTTGGTGGTTGGAGGTTGTAGCTGGCCATCTTGTAGTGCTTGTGTCGGCGGCTAGTCCTCGACAAGCTCCTTGCTCTGATACCACTTGTAAGAACGTTGGTGGCTGGCTAGAGGGGGGTGAAAAGCCCTCAATCGTCGTACGGTGGAATACGATCGTTCTTGCGTGCTTGTCTATGTAGGGGATCGATTGGCCGACTAGAGGGGGGTGAATAGCCCTCGTTCGTTGGATGTCGTATTTTACTCGTCTACAAAACGTTAGCGCAAGCGGAATATACAAATGTAAATAAAGACAAGCAAAATATAAACAAGCAATACAAACACCGAGATGTAACGTGGTTCACGGCTACGCCGCTAATCCACGGTCCGATTCGTCCACGGTGAATCACTCCGCAATCTATCCACTAGATCTCTCCTTTGCACAAAGCTAGGTGGAGGTAACCTCTTTTACACAAGGATCACTCTTCTACAATAGAATAGAGATTAGAACAAGTAGAAGAGTAGGAAATCATGTATGGCACTTTGGGAGAAGTTTAGAGCTCAAGCATTAACCTCCCAAAGCCCCACCCCCTTCCTTTTTATAGAGGAAGAGGGTTTCTTCCCGTTGACACAGGATCAGTCGACTGATGCCCTCGATCAGTCGACTGGTCCTGTAGCCGTTGCCCAATAACGACCGCTTTCCACGTTGGACTTCATCCATCGATCGCATCACCGACCGATCCTACCATCAGTCGACTGATGCTCGATCAGTCGAGTGCTCAATGGAGTCGACTCCATTCGCGTCTGCATTACCATCACCGATCATTGCCATTCCCCGGGCAATGATCGCTGTCGACATCACGATCGCTAATCCCGGCATGACCGCCAAGCACTAAACTTGTCTTATACCAGTCGATCGAACCATCGACTTAGAGCAGTCGACTTCCATGACATGGCAGTCGACTGGTGTCGGGAAAACCCATCCGACACTTGGCCAAATGGCCAAGTTTCACATAAGAGCTATCCTTCCCGGATTACAATTGCTCACTCTCATCCCTCGGAGTCCCTCGCCTTCGAAGTTCTCTTCGTTCGCGGCCACGTCCCTCGGCAGCATCAGGCGCACGGCTCTGCAATGCTCCTTCGCATCTCTTGCCTCGAAGTCTACTTCCTCCGGCTTCACTCCAAGCTTCTCGTCCGGCGGTCCCTCGGATGCTCCAAGCGCACGGCTTCTGCAAAGCTATCCTTCACCGACTCAAGGCACGAGTCATGAGATGTGAAACTCGTCATGGCTCCATGTGCGAATTACTAAGTCCTGCACGACTTCAACGCACATATCAAATCAACATAACAAACTAACTTAACCCCTTTGCCACACTCATCAAAACCTTATCACGGCAAGAGATTGCCCTAACAATCTCCCCCTTTTTGATGTGTGGCAATCCGTTTAAGTTAGGTAAAAATATTTGATATAAATTTTAAAGGAAAGAAAGCATGTAAACATAAACATGATATAGCAACATGCAACTCCCCCTTAATCCATGAAACTCTCTCTACAAATTCTCAATTTTCTCCCCCTATCATAATTTACTTAAACATAAACAATTCTCCCCCTTTGACACCATAAAAAAGATTAACACTAAGTTATAAACTTATGGCATCAAGTCTAATAGAAGAAAAATACCAAAAATTAGTTTAAAAACTGAATTCAGCCATTACTGTTCTGATTTACAGGCCACCAGTCGACTGGTTCAGACTACCAGTCGACTGGCACGCAGTTTTCAGAAAATTCTGATTTTCAAACCGAATTTCAGAAATGCGTTAAAAATTCCAAAAAATTTGAAAAATCATGAAATTTTGGGAACATATTTCTTGTAAGGTTCTTTATCAGTGAAAAATAATTTTTCATGAAAAATCATCATATTTTCACGTTTTTGCCAAAAATCCAAAAGGTTTAAAAATCACTAGGTTTTTGACCATTCTAGTATCAAGTTTAACACCTAGTTTTGGTTCCAATTGTTTCAAAACATGAATACATAGATTTTAGATTAATAAATTGTTTTGAAAACATATGAAATATCCAACCATGATCTTTGGGCAATATGTCTATGAATTAAACATAAGTCTTCCCCATGATTGGTCTATTATTACTATTTTGATACTTTAAATGACCATCTAAATGTCATAGGAATTAGTGGACATTTGTATCATCCTAACATCTCACTCATGCTAAGTTTTCAATCAAGGTAGCCTATGGTGAGTGTGAGATGCATCCTAGGGGGTATTTGTATATACTTAACCAATATATTCATGCAATTCTATCAAGGTTAAGTATCAACCTAATAATCCTCATGATCATAAAGGCATATATGAATGAATTCTACATTATGATCATGAAACTCATGTATTCATCAAATAATAATCATGCATTAGGTATTATATGATGATAATAAACAAATTATCACCTAAAGCATGATTTAAACCTATTTCTTATGATGACGTGCCAAATTTCAAAATCATGAATCATGATTGCAACCATACATAGGAATTACATTAATCATCATGATTTAAGCATTATGATCTATTTATGGGCACGTTATCATCACCCAACACTATTCTAAAAATGTTGTCCCGCCATCCTAAGTCAACCAAAATATGATATAGGTCAATTGCATATGGTTGACTGCCCTAGGGTTATCCTAACCCTTAAGGATGGATTTTGGAACCCAAAATAAGTTCTTTCCTATTGGGTTCACAAGATACTCCTTGGGGATCCATTTCCTAGCAATTACTTTCTTTTTATCTTGTCCCCTAGCTATTAGGCATTTATAGGCCTTTTCATTTTTCTTTTCTTTGTATCCTAGGCCATTTTTGTTAAAGTTAGCTCTTTGGCTCCCAATAATCATATTTAATTTGTTGGAGCCAATTGTGAATTTTTCTAGGGCTTTTGTCAAGTAATCTACCTTTTCCCTTAGAGCCCTATTTTCATCCATACATGCATCACTAACATTAAATGACATATATTCATGAGAGCATGCATCATCATGGCAAGAAGAAATATTTTCATTTTGATTTAAACATGCTTTTTCTAATTTTTGTTCTAATTCCTTAATTTGTTCAAGCATGCATTTATTTTTCTTCTTTGCTCTAAATAAATCCTTAGTTAAACTAGAAATCATAGAAACTATTTTATTAGGTGAGAGGTTGGTTACCATAGTTTCCATGTCCTCTTCTTCTTCGGATGATGAGGATGTAGAAGCTCCCCCTTCATTTGAGCTCTCCCCACTTGAGCTTGATTCTTCATTTTTAGTGGAGGAGGAGGAGCAATCCGAGTCATGAAGAGCCATTAGTGCTAAATTTGAGTAGACATGCTCTTCTTCTTCGGATGAGGATGAGGAAGCAAGGTCATCCCATGTCTTTGCTTTGAGTGCCATGGCCTTTCCCTTTTCCTTGGCCTTCTTCTCCTCTTCCTTATTTTTACTCCCCTTTTTCTTCTTCTTTTCTTCTTTCTTTCTTCCTTGCTCTTGTTTAGGAGGGGACAATTATCCCTTATGTGTCCCTCTCCTTGGCAATTGTAGCAAATGATTTTCCCCCTTTGTCTTCTATTCCTATCATTAGATTTATGAAAATGAAAACCTTTTAAAGCACGTCTTACCCTCCTTACCATATAGGCTTCTTCGGTGCTATCCATGGAGGAGGATGAGGATGCTTCATCATCGGAGGAGGAGGGGACTTCCATCTTCTTCTTCCCCTTATTTGCCATCAATGCTACTCCCCTTGAAGGTTGGATTCTAGGCTCTTCTTGTATTCCTTCAAGCCTCGTTTCGTGGAGCTCCATTGTTGAGAAAAACTCCTCCAAGGTACTTACTTCCAAGTTCTTGGAGATGTAAAATGAATCCACCATGGAGCTCCATCTTGAGGACCGGGGAAAGGTATCTATGGCCTTCATTACCATATCCCGGTTGGAGAGCTTTTCTCCTACACTTGTTAGCCCAATTAATATTTCTTTAAATCTAGAATGTAGGGAAGTTACCTTTTCTCCCTTTTCAAGCTTAATATTTGATAGTTGGGAGCGGAGGAGATCTCTTCTTGCTAGCTTGGCTTCCGAAGTGCCTTCATGAAGTTCAACTAGCTTCTCCCACATCTCCTTAGCACTAGAACATTCTCCTATCCTATTGACTTCTTGTTGGGGGAGTACATTATAGAGATGGTGCTTGGCCTTTGAATTTGCCAAATACTCCTCTCTTTGCCTTTTGCTCCATCTCGATTTCTCCAATGGCTCCCCATCTTCGTTCCTAGGCAACTCGAAACTGTTTTCCATAATTAACAATATTTCAAAGTCGGTTTCGAAGAATACCTCCATTCTCTTTTTCCACCAAGAGAATTCGTCGTCGAACTTCGGTGGGTGGATGTTTGAGCGGACCATTTTTAATGTAGAGCTTGTTGCGGCGGTTAGTACGGTGACAAGCAACCTTGCTCTGATACCGCTTGTAGGGGATCGATTGGCCGGCTAGAGGGGGGTGAATAGCCCTCGTTCGTTGGATGTCGTATTTTACTTGTCTACAAAACGTTAGCGCAAGCGGAATATACAAATGTAAATAAAGACAAGCAAAATATAAACAAGCAATACAAACACCGAGATGTAACGTGGTTCACGGCTACGCCGCTAATCCACGGTCCGATTCGTCCACGGTGAATCACTCCGCAATCTATCCACTAGATCTCTCCTTTGCACAAAGCTAGGTGGAGGTAACCTCTTTTACACAAGGATCACTCTTCTACAATAGAATAGAGATTAGAACAAGTAGAAGAGTAGGAAATCGTGTATGGCACTTTGGGAGAAGTTTAGAGCTCAAGCATTAACCTCCCAAAGCCCCACCCCCTTCCTTTTTATAGAGGAAGAGGGTTTCTTCCCGTTGACACAGGATCAGTCAACTGATGCCCTCGATCGGGCCGACCGGTCCTCGTAGTCGCTGCCCAATAATCTGCCGCTTCTCGTTGGACTTCATCCAGCAGATCGCATCGATCGTGATCCTACCATCGATCGATGCTCGATCAATCGAGTACTCAATGGAGTCGACTTCATTACGCGCTCGCGGCACGCGATCACCGATCGCCATTCCACGGGTCGTGACCATGCCGACATCCGCCGATCGCCAATCCCGCATCGATCGCCAAGCACTAAATCGGTCTTATACCGATCGATCGAACTATCGACTTAGGCATTGCCATGACATGGCGGATCGGTGTCTGAAAACCCATCCGACACTTGGCCAAATGGCCAAGTTTCACATAAGAGCTATCCTTCCCGGGTTACAATCGCTCACTCTCATCCCTCGAGTCCTCGCCGGTTCTTCGTTCATGCGGCCACGTCCTCGCAAAGCTCAGCACGCTTGCCTCAAAGTCTACTTCCTCCGGCTTCACTCCAAGCTTCTCGTCCGGCGGTCCCTCGGATGCTCCAAGCTCACGACTTCCGCAAAGCTATCCTTCACCGACTCAAGGCACGAGTCATGAGATGTGAAACTCGCCACGGCTCCATGTGCGAATTACTAAGTCCTGCATGACTTCAACGCACATATCAAATCAACATAACAAACTAACTTAACCCCTTTGCCACACTCATCAAAACCTTATCACGGCAAGAGATTGCCCTAACAGTCTACAATTGTCGTTAATATACGTAGCGAAAACAATAGAAATAATAACAACAATACAATCACACGCAATACACAAGATATACGTGGTTCGAAACCGAATGGTTTCTACTCCACAGGGTGAGCTCAACGAACTCGTGTTATGCGCACGACACTAACAACACTCCTTCTCGACAACACGTCTGAGGTGGAGAAACCTCTCACAAGCAATTACACTAAATAATATGAAATACAAGCAATACAAAGACAAATATGAAATACACATAAAGAACACTTTACAATGCTTGCTTTGAAACCTTTGCTTGTTTCTTGCTTTAGATGGCTCTTGAAGGTCTGGAATGCAGCAATAATTCCCCTCCAAAAGCTTCACAAAAGTCTTGGTGAAATCCTCCATCTTGAGCTCCATTTCTAACCTGCATCAAGCTAATTTCACGCCCATCAATCGACTGATCGTGACTATCAGTCGACTGGTCCTGTAGCCGTTGTCTCACAATGACTTGATCCACGTTGGCAAAACTCCAACGGATCCATCATCAGTCGATTGATCATGCCCATCAGTCGATTGATGATCCCATCAGTCGAGTGGTCACGTGAGCACTCGAATGGAAACCATTCTGTGACTAAAAACACCCCGATCAGTCGACTTATTTCCCTTATCAGTCGACTGATGGTATTATCAGTCAACTGCCATCCCTCAACAGTCGACTGCTCAGTCAGACCCTGGTCAGTCGAACCCTAGTCGGAGAAGTCGACTGGCACCTATGTCAGTCGACTAATGTCGGGTAAAACCTCAAATACCAAGTTGTTTGAGCATCCGATACTCAGTCTTAGCCACTTGGACAAGTCCACCTCATCCCTCATGGAGTTTCCCACCGAAGCTCTCTTCCCTCGGCCTACGTCTCTCGGATGCGCCAAGCGCACGACTTCGCAACACCATCCTTCGCGTCTCTTGCCCTCGAAGTATGCTTCCCTTGGGCCTCACTCCATTCGCTCCCCGTCCGACAGTCCCTCGGATGAACCAAGCACACGGCTTTGCAATGTCATCCTTCACCGAATCAAAGACCCCGAGCCTAGTGAACTTGCCAAGTCCTCAAGACTTCTCACATGCACCAAGCGCATGGCTTCGTAATGCATTTCTCACCAAGCACCAAGCGCTCGACTTCGCAATGCTTTGGACTTTTCCACACCAAGCCCCATGCTTGGATTTTTCATGCCAACTCTATGTTGGTCTTTCCTATGGCAATCCCATGTCATAAGTTTTATCTATCATCAAAATACTTCTCGAGTCAAACTCGATCAACCCGAGTCGATTGCACCAACACTACGTCATTTGGATGTCGAATAGGCCCCTGAGGCGTGACAAAACCATGTATGATTCACCAAGTCCTGCATAACTTGAACACACACATCAAACACATAACAACTTAACTTAAACTCTTTGCCACATACATCAAAACCATGATCATACTTGGGTTGATTGCCCTAACAATCTCCCCCTTTTTGATGTGTGATAATATGTTTAAGTTAGGTAAAACATTTAAAAACACTTAAGGAAAGTAAAGCATGTAAATCAAACATGGATATCAAAACTTCCCCTTAACACATGCTCTTATAATGACTAACTTAAACTCTAATACTTCTCCCCCTTTGACAACATCAAAAATATCATACATATGTTATACAATGTGGTATCAAGTATTAAGGGAATAAAAACACCAAAACTAGCTTCAAAACCCAAAAACCAAGCTGTTGTACCCGTTCAATGTTATATCAGTCGACTGACGCCCAGTGGCAGTAGACTGGTACCTGATATCAAACATTTTTAATTTCTGATGCCATCTTCAGAAATGCATTAAAAATTTAAGAAAATTCAAAAAATCATGGAACTTGGGGAACACATTTTTTATGAATTTCTTTATCAATGAAAAATGATTTTTCATGAAAAAGCATTCAATTTTCAAACTTAAGGAAAAAAACTCAAAAGTTTCAAAATGTTCTAAAAGTGTATCAACTTTGAAAGCTAGTTTTGCCTTAGAATGTTTCAAAACATAAACTCACAATTTTCAAAACTTGAAATGTTTTTAAATTATTAAAAATATCCAACTATAATTTTTGGGCAAAATGTTGATGAATTAAACATTTGCTTTCCCCATAGTTGGTTAATGATTACTGTGTTAAGATACATTTAATGACTCATCAAAATGTCATAAGCATTAGTGAATCATTTGTATCAACCTAACATCTCACCCATGGCTATGTTATCAATCAAGTTTTCCTTATAGTGGGTTGTGAGATGTAACTAAGGTAACTATACTTAACTAAAAATTTCATGCAATGCTATCCAAGGTTCAGTATCTGTTAAATACGGAAGTCCCGAGGGATTTTAGCTTGCTACCGAGTTTTAGTCACAGATTTAATACAGGGTTTCTCCGAGTTGGGCCTTGATGAGCAGGGACCGATAGAGCAGGGTGTTCTTGTTACCATGGTTGCTCAGTCATCTATCAGGATGAGAGTCCGAGAAGCTCAGGCCAATGATCAGCACTTACAGTTCATTGGCAGCCAGATAACCTCTAGACAGCAGACTGAGTTCACCCGAGATGATGAAGGTATAATTTATTTTTGGGGTAGATTATGCATACCTCAGTCTCACCCAGTCATGGAGGAGTTACTCCAGGAGGCTCATCGCTCTCGATTTGCGATCCACCCAGGCGGAACCTGCATGTATCGAGATTTAAGGCATTTGTATTAGTGGAACGACATGAAGAAAGACATAGCAGATTTTGTAGCCAGATGTCTAGTTTGTCAACAGGTGAAGGTTGAGCACCAGAGACTAGCCGGACTACTTCAGAGGATTCCTATTCCCGAGTGGAAGTGGGAACACATTACCATAGATTTTGTGATGGGTTTACCTAGGACACGTCAATGCCATGACGCGATTTGGGTAGTCATTGACCGACTAACCAAATCCACACACTTCTTAGCGATTTGGAAGACCAACTCTTTGGATCGTTTGGCGGAGTTATATTGTCGGGAGATCATCAGGTTGCATGGTGTTCCTTTGAGCATTATATCAGATAGAGATCCCCGATTCACGTCTCGATTCTGGCAGAGTCTACAGCAGGCCTTAGGCACACAGCTTCATTTTAGTACTACATTCCATCTGCAAACAGATGGATAGTCGGAGTGGACCATTCAGACTCTAGAGGATTTACTGAGGTCTTGTGTTATGGATTTCGGGGGCAACTAGGAAGACCACTTGCCGTTAGTGGAATTCGCCTACAATAATAGCTATCATTCGGCTATCCAAATAGCCCCGTTTGAAGCATTATATGGTAGACAGTATCGTACACCCATCCTCTGGGAGGAGGTTGGTGAGGCCCAATTGCTAGAACCCCAAAAAGCTCAGCATGAGGTAGAGTTGGTCCGTACTAATAGACGAAGGATGGCAGAGGCGCAGGATCATTAGAAGAGTTATGTAGATCGGAGACGGAGACCTTTGGAGTTCTCTATTGGTGACTATGTATTCATGCGAGTCTCACCCACGAAAGGGGTGAAGATATTTGGCCTCCGTGGTAAGTTAGCTCCAAGGTACATTGGGCCTTTCGAGATTTTGGAGAGGATCGGAGCAGTCGCTTACCGCCTAGTGCTACCACCATCTTTGAAGGGTATTCATGATGTGTTTCATGTGTCCATGCTGAGGAAGTATGTGTCAGACTCTACACATATTCTGTCAGATGTGTCAAGTTCCATTCAACCTGATGCTACTTACACAAAGGTTCTGATATGAATTCTAGATCACAAGGAATAATAATTGCGGAACAAGATGGTGCGACTTGTCAAGGTCGGGTAGAGTCACCACACCAATGAGGAGGCTACTTGGGAGCTTGAGGAAAAGATCAGAGCTCAATACCCCCACTTGTTTACTTAAGGTGCGTAAGATATATTTTTAGTACTTGTGGAATCTCTTACTCATTATGCATTTGAGTAGGAAATTTGGGGACTAAATTTTTATTAGTGGTGGAGAATGTTAAATACGAAAAAATTAAAATATAAAATTTAATGGCCAAAATTTAGGAAAAATAATGCTGGGAATTATTTCAGGATTTTTAGAGAATTTTAGGAATTTTTCTAGAATTTTTTTGAAATTAAACAGAGCTTGTAAGAGATTTTTACGGGGATAAGAAAAATAGGCTTTTAAAGGGTCTGTTTAGGTTAGTTAATAGAATTAATTAACCTAGGTTATAAATCTAGGTTTTAACTTCCTAATTCCCTGATCTCTTTCTCTATGCGTCGTAGGCAGTTTCTTCTTCCTCGCATCCGCATCCACAAGACACCGTGCCTCTCCCCCTTTCTCCGCGCACCGCACTCCTCCACATCTCGCGTCACCGACACCGCCACCTCTCCTTCTTCTCGCCCGCAGTAACCAGATCACCACCGCCTCGCTCTTCTCCTCTCGGTTCCCCTCTCTCGTGTCCAACCCGACGCCGCAGCCGCAATCACCGACGCCGCTGCCCGAGCCCTTGCGGTCGCCTCCTCCTTTGCCATCGACGTCGCCACTCTAGCTCGAGTCGATGGAGAGTGAGTGGCTGGAAGCTTGCACCGGCGATGTCCACATCTGGTTCTGCCGAAGCCACGAGTTCTCTGCTGGAGCAGAGGATTCGGTGTTGAGTTGCGTCGGCGAGTAGGGGACAAGGGAAGGACTGTCGATGGTCACCGGAGGTTGGTAAGCTTTGCTCTTCTCCTTACCTTGGATGGGATATGAGTCCTAGATGTGTTTTCCTTTGATGAATGGGATATGTGTGTTTAGGCAGTGGTTTAGGGCAGTCGAGGATTTCTCCGATGAACAGGGAGTAAGGGCATGAGACTGTCGGTGGAGTCCCAAGCGCTGGTAAGATTTCTATCCTCTTCCTATTTTCGGTAGATTGCTGTGGTCATTGTGTGTGATGGGTTGGGTGTGAGTTAGTTCTTAGTGATCTATTATCGGCTGTGATTGAGGTTGTTTATCTAGATTGGCTGCCGTGTGAGAGTGGGAACGGGTTGTGAACGGTTGCACCGGCTGTTCACGGCTAGGTGTTGGAGTTTTGTGTAGATTTTCTGTGATGTGGGGTTTTGGCCAGCTGTGAATGGGTTAGATAATTTGTGAAATTGGGAGTTGATTTGGGAAGGAATTATACGGTAGTGAGTGATCATTTAGGTGGATAGTTTAATCCGTTAGGTTTGGACTTGATATTAGGGTTGGCAACATAATCTGATTATATTATGCTTTATGCAGGTTTCGATCACGAGACAGGTCCACGGGCGTGAAGATTGCATTATTTCGAGCATTATATCAGGCGAGTATTTTGACTTATCTTTAAGATATTGTCATGTTGATATGCTTAATTGGTTATAGCTTGCAGTAATTTTTATGTCTTATCTGTCCTTGTATGTCACTGTGTCATACATGATGCATGCATTTCTATCTTAGTCGATATTATCTTGATACCTGTCATGTGTACTTATTTTGGGAGTTGTGACATGAACTTGATTAGCTATTAGATATACTTTCCCTGTATACCTAGGTCATTGATATGTACTCAATTTTTAGTGCATATTATTTGGAGACGTATTTTGGTTGGTGTTACATGCTTTAGTGTCATGCACCATCTTGCATGATTGCATGTTGGTTGGTCGGGGTTCCTTTGTAGTTGAGCTCGCAGCCAGTTACATGATCTGCACACACTGCCACTCATGGGTTAGTGGTACATTAGGAGGGTGTGTGCAGAAGTTCTTTCAGGCTCCGCTGGTCCGCTCATGGGTAGCGGTGAGGCAGCGTGGTAGCGGGCAGGGATCCCTCCTTTGGTCTACAACACCGGGTAGGAGGATAGGTGTACTCCGACAGCATCCTATCTACTCAATCACTCAAGAGCAATGATGGTAGACTGCACAGTTGTCATAGCCCTACCCACTCGGCTTCACCATCGCGTGTGAGGCGGCTGACTGGCGTTAGGGGTGACCATGTCATTTGCATCGCATACATATTGCATGGATGGCATTTGTATTGTGTTTGTTGTATTTTGGTTGCTGCCTTGGTTGTTGCATATGATTGACATGCATACAGGATACATTATGTATTTGGTATGACGACCTTATTTCTGCTAGTATGGCTCATACTCCTATGTCAGGATAGGAGATTGGTATGTCTGATCTTTCCGCTCTCTTCCTTGCATTTTCTATTATTGATCGAGCATCTGATCGCATGATTATTATTGTTAGATATATCTTACTATACATGTCGACTTGATACCCGCTGAGTTCGTTGAACTTACCCCGTTGCTTTACATTTATTTCAGGTTGAAACTACCAAGAGAGTCCAGCTGCCAATCCCCTCTCGTCGTAATGGTTTTGTTATTGGATTTATGGTTTTGGTTTATAGACTAGAGGACATGTGTAGGACTTGTGTTTTGGTTATATACTCGTGGATGCTTTGGTCGTATTTGATATGTCCTTATGAACTTTTATTCGATTCGTTTTGGTGGTGTATTCCTGCTCAGATGGCAGAAGAGGTAAGCCTAGATATTGTAGTTTTTTTATTTACTTTGATTGTTTGCCTGAGCCCTATATATGATATGTATGTGTGGTTTTTGTTCCGGTCATGTTGACCAATGTATAGTGGGTCATGTGTGCCTTATATACAAGATTCGTATTGTCACTCGTACAGGGGGGATGCTGCCGAATTTTCGTCTGGCGGGGACTCCCCCTAGGAGTGACAATATCATCCAAAATCCCCAATCAAGAACATAAGCCAACCAATAATCATGATATGAAATAAGTTCAAGTATGGTTGACTATCCTTGGTTTTTCTAACATTTAAGGATTGACTTGGGAACCTAATAAAAGTTCTTTCCAATAGAGTTCACCAAGTATTCCTTAAGGATTCATTTCCCAGCTACCATTGTAGTTTTTAATTACCGCTAGCAATTAGACAATGATAGGGCTTTTCATTCTTTGATCCCTTGTATCCTAAGCCCTTTTTGTTGAAACTTGCCCTTTAGCATCCTATAATCATATTCAAGTTATTTGAGCCTATGGTGAATTTTTCAAGGGCTTTGCTAAGGTATTCTACCTTTTCCCTTAGGATCCTATTTTCTTCTACACATGCATCATTAGTACTAGAAGAAACAACATCATCATGTGAACATGCATTTTTGAGTTTTTCTTCTACAATTCTAGTATCATTTAGCATGTATTTATTCTTCTTCTTAGTTCTAAACAAATCCCTAGTTAAATTTGAAATCATACTAATAACATCTTGAGTAGAGAGATTTGTTACCTCACTTACCCAATCTCCTTCCGAGTCTGATGATTGTGCTCCCCCTACACTTGAGCTCTCCTCCTCACTTGAGCTTCATTCTTCTTGTTCAGATGAGGTGGAGGCTACATCTTCAATCCCCATGAGTGCAAAGTGGGAGACGACTTCTTCTTCCTCCGATGAAGATGAATCATCCCACGTAGCTTTTAGGTTATGGGGTTTTGACTTCCCTTCCTTCTCCTTTGACTTCTTTTCTTCTTTCTTCTTGTCATCCTTCTTCCTTTCCTTTGCTTTGTTCAATAAGGGAAACTCATCCCTCATGTATCCCTCTCCTTGACAATTGTAGCAAATAACTTTCCTTCTTCTTCTCCTATCATTATACTTGTTAAATTTAAAACTTTTCAAGGCATGTCTTACCTTTCTTACCATGTATGCCTCTTAATCGATGTTCATTGAAGATTGAGAGTCATCATCTGATGAGGAGGGTGTTGTCTCCTTCTTCTTCCCCTTGTTTGCTACAATCGTTATTCCCCTTGATTTGTTGCTTGGTTCTTATACTATTCCTTCAAGGCGAGTCTTGTGAAGCTCCATAATAGAGAAGAATTCTTCTAGAGTACTTACCTTTAGATTCCTTGAGATATAAAATGAATCCACCATGGAGCTCCATTTTGATGATCGGGGGAATGCATTGATGGCTTTCATGATCATATCTCGATTTGAAAGCTTCTCCACTACACTAGACAAACCATTAATTATCTCCTTAAATCTAGAATGTAACGATAATACCTTTTCTCCTTTTTCTAACTTGATGTTGTTGAGTTGTGATCGGAGGAGGTCCCTTCTTGCTAATTTGGCTTCGGAAGTGCCTTCATGAAGCTTAATCAACCTCTCCCACATCTCCTTGGTGCTTGAGCACTCTCCAATTCTATTAATTTCTTGTTGAGGAAGCACATTGAAAAGATGATGTTTGGCCTTTAAATCTGCAAGGTGCTCCTCCTTTTGCTTCTTTGTCCACCTTGATTTCTCTATTGGCTTCCCTTCTTCATCCCTAGGTATCTCGAAATCACTTTCCATAATAAGCATAATATCGAAGTCAGTTTCGAAAAATACCTCCATTCTCTTTTTCCACCATGAAAAGTCTGTTTTAAATTTAGGCGGGTGGATGTTCATGCCGACCATTGTTGTTGTGCTTGTTGCGACGATGAGTCCGTTGACAAGCAACTTATCTCTGATACCACTTTTGGAGGATCGTGGCCCGACTAGAAGGGAGGTTGAATAGCCCTTGATGGTGCTCGATGGAAATTGCTCATGCTTAATCGTCTACAATATTGTTAGCATAGCAGAATAAAGAAACTAATACGAATACTAAGACAATTAGAGCTAAAACAAAGTAAAGAGAAAGAGCAATGCAAACAAGTCGACGTAATATGGTTCATGGCCCTTGCCGCTAATCCACGACGATCCGTTAGGTGGATCACTCTCTTAACCAATCCACTAAACTCACCTTTAGCTCAACACAAGGTGGAGATAAACCTCTTTACACAAACTCCTCTTCTCACAAATAATATGAGTAGAAATAGAGAAGAAGGGAGTAGAGACACTTAGAAAATGTTGGAGCACATAGGGCAATGTTAGGAGTGTAAGCATTAGCCTCTCCAAGGCACCCAAGCCCTCCTTTTATAGAGAGGAGGGCAATTTTCCCGTTGAACATGCAGCAGTCAACTGCTTCTTTCCATCAATCGACTATTGTAGTTCCAACGACTTCTGACCAAGCCTAATTCGTGACTGTTACAGTCCAACGATACACTGGACAATCGACTGATCTAGCTATCAATTGACTGCTCTAAGTAATCAGTCGATTGTGGATGATTCTGTGCTCATGTTCACTTATAACAGTCGACTGTCATCCCTTAGAAGTCGACTGATGGTGTATCAGTCGACTGTTAAACCATAGTAGTCGACTGTTGGGCCATAAAACCCTAGTTGGCACTAGTCAACTAGAAGTCAACTCAGACCAGTCGACTGATATCTATATCAGTTGATTGTTGTCGGATAAAACCTCAAACAATAAGTTGTTTGAGCATTCAACCGTCGGATAAAATCTCAAACACCATGATTGAGCATCCGACACTTGATCTTATCCATTTGGCCAAGTCCACCAACATTGAGCTACCCTGACCCAGGTTACAATCGCTCAACTCTCATCTCCCATGGAGTCCCTCACCAAAGCTCTTTTCGTTTGTCCTACGTCCCTTGGATGCACTAAGCTCGCGACTTCTCCCATGTCATCCTTCGCATCTTGCCCTGAAGTTTGCTTCCTTTGGCTTCACTCCATTTGCTCCTTGTCCGGCGGTTCTTCAGATGCACCAAGCTCACGGTTTCTCCCTATGCCATCCTTCACCGTCTCAAGGACCCGAGCCATGAGACGATTGTTGGGAGTATGGGGAATACAATCAAAGTCCCACATTGGTAAGACATGGAAAAGATCATGTGCTTATAAGAAAAAAGATATCTCCATTGGTATGAGGCCTTTTGGGTAAAAGCCCAAAAACAAAACCATGAGGGCTTGGGCCCAAAGTGGACAATATCATACCATTGTGGAGATATGTGGATCTTATATGCACTAACAATTGGTATCAGAGCCATGGTCCATGTCAAGCCATGGACCTCGAACGAAGGAAGTTGAGCTCCCACGTCCGGATCAAGAGAACCAGACATCAGGAAGGAAGTCTAGTTGGGTCGGGGGGACCGAACAACTGGCAGGAAGTCCTGGTGGGTTGAAGATCGGACATCAAGCAGAGAAAATCCTTCGAGGAGGGATAGGCTTGAGGGGGGCCCAATGTGGTCCTTCGTTTGAGGGGGGGATTGTTGGGAGTATGGGGAATACAATCAAAGTCCCACATTGGTAAGACATGGAAAAGATCATGTGCTTATAAGAAAAAAGATATCTCCATTGGTATGAGGCCTTTTGGGTAAAAGCCCAAAAACAAAACCATGAGGGCTTGGGCCCAAAGTGGACAATATCATACCATTGTGGAGATATGTGGATCTTATATGCACTAACAACGATGAACTTGCCAATGCTTGATCAAGTAAACCAAGTGTGATTCACCAAGTCCAGCATAACTTGAACACACACATCAAAAATATAACAACCTAACTTAAACTCTTTACCACACACATCAAAAACATGATCATACTTGAGTTGATTACCCTAACAATCTTCCCCTTTTTGATGCATGGAAATATGTTTAAGTTAAGTAAAACATTTAAATACACTTAAGGAAAGTAAAGCATGTAAATCAAACAAGGATATCAAAAATCCCCCTTAACACATGCAAACTCCCCCTTAACACATGCTCTAATCATGATTAACTTAAACTCTAACACTTCTCCACCTTTGACACCATCAAAAACATCTTCTCCACCTTAGACACCATCAAAAACATCATATATATGTTATATAATGTGGTATCAAGTATTAAGGGAATTAAAAACACCAAAATAGGCTTAAAACCCCAAAGACCAAGCTGTTGTGCCCGTGCACAGTTCTATCAGTCGACTGATGCCAAGTGGCAGTCGACTGGTACCTGATATCAAGCATTTTTTATTTCTGAAGCCAACTTCAGAAATACATTAAAAATTCACAAAAATTCAAAAAATAATGAAAATTGGGGGAACACATTTCTTATGAGTTCCTTTATAAATGAAAAATGTTTTTCATGAAAATGCATTCAATTTTCAAACTTAAAGCAAAAACTCAAAAGTTTCAAAATGTTCTAAAAGTATATCAACTTTAAAAGCTAGTTTTGCCTTAGAATGTTTCAAAACATAAACTCACAGTTTTCAAAACATGAAATGTTTTTGAATAACTAAAAATATCCAACTATGATCTTTGGCAATATGTTCATGAATTAAACATTTTTTCCCCATAGTTGGTCAATGATTACTATGTTAAGATACATCCAATGACTCATCAAAATGCCATAAGCATTAGTTAATCATTTGTATCAACCTAACATCTCGCCCATGACTATGTTATCAATCAAGTTTTCCTTATAATGGATTGTGAGATGTAACTAAGGTAACTATACTTAACAAAAAATTTCATGCAATGCTATCCAAGGATAAGTATCATCCAAAATCCCCAATCATGAACATAAGCCAACCAATAATCATGATATGAAATAAGTTCAAGTATGGTTGACTATCCTTGGTTTTTCTAACATTTAAGGATTGACTTGGGAACCCAATATAAGTTCTTTCAAATAGGATTCACCAAGTATTCCTTAGGGACACATTTCCTAGCTACCATTGTGGTTTTTGATTGCCCCCTAACAATTAGACAATGATAGAGCTTTTCATTCTTTGATCGCTTGTATCCTAAGCTCTTTTTGATGAAACTTGCCCTTTAACTTCCTATAATCATATTCAAGGTATTTGAGCCCATGGTGAATTTTTCAAGGTCTTTGCTAAGGTATTCTTCCTTTTCTCTTAGGATCTTATTTTCTTCTACAGATGCATCATTAGTACTAGAAGAAACAACATCATCATGTGAACATGCATTTTTGAGTTTTTCTTCTACAATTCTAATATCATTTAGCATGCATTTATTCTTCTTCTTAGTTCTAAATAAATCCCTAGTTAAATTTGAAATCATACTAATAACATCTTGAATAGGGAGATTTCTTACCTCACTTACCCAATCTCCTTCCGAGTCTGATGATTGTGCTCCCCCTACACTTGAGCTCTCCTCCTCACTTGAGTTTCCTTCTTCTTGTTCAGATGAGGTGGAGGCTACATCTTCAATCCCCATGAGTGCAAAGTGGGAGACAAATTCTTCTTCCTCCGAAGAAGATGAATCATCCCACGTGGCTTTTAGGTTGCGGGGTTTTGACCTCCCTTCCATCTCCTTTAACTTCTTTTCTTCTTTCTTCGTGCTTCCTTTCTTCTTGTCATCCTTCTTCTTTTCCTTTGCTTTCTTCAATAAGGGACACTTTTCCCTCAGGTGTCCCTCTCCTTGGCAATTGTAGCAAATGACCTTCCTTCTTCTTCTCCTATCATTAGACTTGTTAAATTTAAAACTTTTCAAGGCACATCTTACCTTTATTACCATGTATGTCTCTTCATTGGTGTTCATTGAAGATTGAGAGTCATCATCCGATGAAGAGGGTGTTGTCTTCTTCTTCTTGCCCTTGTTTTCTACAAGCGCTGCTCCCCTTGATTTGTTGTTTGGTTCTTCTACTATTCCTTCAAGGCAAGTCTCGTGAAGCTCCATAGTAGAGAAAAATTCTTCTAGAGTACTTACCTCTAGATTTCTTGTGGTATAAAATGAATCCACCATGGAGCTCCATTTTGATGATCGGGGGAATACATCAATGGCTTTCATGATCATATCTCAGTTTGAAAGTGTTGGATCGAAATGAGCACTAGAGGGGGGTGAATAGCGCAAGAGAAATTTTTCATTTTCGTTCGATATAAAACACGAGTAAGAGTAAATGCACAGCAAAAAATAAATGAACATAATTTATTTTACTTGGTTCACAGCCTTCGGCTACTAATCCAAGGCCCTTACGATCCGAGATCGTGTACGGAGGACAAATCAGTAAAGATCTCCTCCTCGTTGGAGGTAGGAGATAACGGATACAAGGAAATACAAAAAGCTCAAGGATGAGGCAACATGCCTACCTCACCTCGTTTACGATAAAGCTCAGAAAGATGTAGAATACAAGTAAATTAAATAACAACTCTATAAGACATATATCGACGACTAAAGAAGGTGAAGGATGAGCTCGTGTCGTCGGTGTTTCGACAGTGCTTCGACGTTGTAGAGTTATCGGATAGTCGCGGTGTTGCTGGAGCACTTTGGAAACTTTTGAATAATGGAAATGGGGTGGAGAACCCCTTCTTTTATAGCCTTGAGAAACCCTAAATGTTTAGATCAGGTTTCATGAGATGATGCCACCTAGCCCTTGAGAAATCGTGATAAGTTTTGAATCTTCTCGAAGCTGATCTTTAACCAACAGTCGACTGCCAGCCTTACCAGTCGAACTGATGCCCAACAGTCGACTACTAGCTAGGGTTTTCGACTGTAATAGAAAGTTAGCTCGAAAATAAGTAATTTCAAAGGCCATCAACTGTCTGATCTCGACATAGACCTTCCATGGGATGTCTTAGCCGAATCGTCGCTTAAGGATGTCCCCGTACAGAGGACTCGACATTGCATCACTCACTCACACGAGCTTACCTTAAGCTTTACCTTTGTTGTAGCTTTGCTTCTGGTCTCCACCTGAGTTCTTCGGATCCCTTTGAAGTCCTCCCGGTGTCGCCCGACTACCACGGTTCCCTCCGGATATCTCTGACCTTTGGTTTAGCTTAGCATTCCTGCACACTTGATTCAACTCATGAGATAATGATGTAAACTTAACTTTGTGTCTTTTCCATAATCAAAACACGGGTTCGATTATCTGGTGCCCCTGCACCAACAATCTCCCCTTTTTGATATATGGCAAACCAACACAAAGTTAAGGGAAATTCAAAGCATGAAAATAAGTAAAGTAATGATAAACTCACTTAAAAGAACTCCCCCTTAACCTATGTGAATTTTGAAAGAAATACTTTAATTTTTTTTAATTTTAAATTTTGTGGTACTCCCCATTAACTTACACTCTTCTCCCCCTGTTGCCATGAATCAAAAATAAGGTCAGAGGTTTATAAAAAATAAGGGGTTTAAAATGCATAATATTATAGCATGAATAAAAAAGTGAGTATGAGTCCAAGCATGCATCTCGAATTGGTTAAGTAAATTGGTTCGAGGTATATCCCTCTGCACCAACAATAAGTTTTTGAAACTTAGCTTTTGATTTTCAAAATACTTATAAGCTAATTTTCAAGAATAACTTTAAATATTTATAACCCTTAGGATTAGTTTTCTCTCCCCCTTAGTCAAGTATATGAGGTATAAGAGAGTTAGGGGGCACTAAATTTTGACCTAGCGAGTTTTATAGTTAATATTAGTCGACTATAATTATTCGTTTAAGCACAATAGTTGAAAAAATAGATGACTTTTGAAAAAAAAGTTATGTATATTATAATTATTCCTTAATCATCTCACCCATTCTATATGTCTCAGAATTTGTTTGCCTTATATGTTTTGTGAGATGATTTAAACTTAATTAAAGCTAGTCAACATTGGGTTAGATTCGGATTTAACCCTAAGCTCATCAAGTAACCTTTTCGAGAAATTGGTTTCCAGGTCGTGGCGAGGCACGAAGGCCTTCTTTGATTGGAACAACGACCACTTCCTTAGACAAAGCCAAGTTCAGGAAAATGATAACTTGAGTCACTTAAGACTACTTCCTGGTTCCAAGAAGTACACAACTCTCTGAGTTCCAAGAAGTCGGTTAAGATTCTTGGAGCCCATTGAGAACTTATCCAATCGAGCCTCGAGCTCTTGGACTTGTCCTTTCAAGAGGGAGTTCTCTTCTTCGAGTTTCTCAACTCGAGTTGAGTCCTCCTCTCAAACTCGACTAGTCGAAGAGGTCAGAGTGGCCTCTTGCTTGAGGGTTTTAACCTCCTCAAGCAAGGACTCGACCCTAGACTCGGACTTAGCTAATTTCCTAGTTAGCATTTTAATTATATGATAAAGTGTACTAATTAAAGAACGGCTAACCTTGACTTTCTCTTTCGGCTTAGCTTTGAGTCTCTTCTCGAAGTAGTCTTCGGGGTCGGAGTCGGAGTTGTAGTTGGATTCGTACTCGGCTTCGGACTCGGACTCTTCCTTCGTTGTCCCAAGTTGCATGAAAGACTTTCTTTGCTCCCTTTTTCTTTGATTTGAATTGCACCCTCTTTTTGTTCTTTGATAGCTCTCTTTCTTTTCGAACAATCCTCCGCACCATATTCACTATTGCAGCCTCCTCTTCGGATTCGAACTCGGATTCGCCTTCGGGTTCGGATTCATCTTCTTGCTCGGGAGGTGGCTTGCTCTTTCCTTTTCTTCTTTGACCTGCAAGTAAGGCAACTTCTTTCTCGGCTTGGACCACATTAGTTTGCTCATGAAGTTTGAATTTTGAAAATAATTTATCTAGTCTAATTTTAGAGAGGTCCTTAGAAACCTTGTAGGCATCGACCATGGACGCCCACAAGGTAGTTCTAGGAAAAGCATTTAAAGTGTACCTTATCAGTTCTTGGTTTTCGACCTTTTGTGCTTCGTTCGGTTACGTATTGCTCGCTGTGAATCTGAGCGTGTAGTTGGTTAAATCTCGTGTTCCATAAGATTATATAATTTATTAAATAAAAGATTTCGCTTACACACCTTCGCATCGTAGGTTCCTTTATGTAGTTCTATGAGTTTGTTTCATAGATCTTTCGCACTTATGAAGGGGCCGATGCGGTTTAGCTCCTCTTTGGTAAAGCCACATTGAAGGATTTGGGTCACCTTGGCGTCAGCTTCCACTTGCCTTTTCATGGCGTTTGTCCATTGATCGTAATCCAATGATTCACCAACTTCATTATTAGGAAGTGTGAACCCGGTTTGGATTACAATCCACATCTCGATTTGGGTTTTTAGGAAGCACTTCATCTGACCCTTTCAGTAATGGAAATCATTTCCATTGTAAAACGGAGGTTGGACGGTGCTAAACCCTTCGAGATGAGCCATTTAGAAGAAAAGAAAAAAAACCTCGCAAACACAAAAACAAAAGAAAGTACTAAGACTCTCGTCTTGGATTAGTAGTGCGAGAGATAGGAATTTAATGAAATGAAAAATACAACGAATCGAAAAACTAATATGAAAAGAAACTTAATCAAGATGCTAGATTGGTGGTTACACCAAATCGTAGCACCCCCCGCTCTGATACCAATTATTGGATTGAAATGAGCGCTAGAGGGGGTGAATAGCGCAAGAGAAACTTTTCATTTTTGTTCCATATAAAACACGAGTAAGAGTAAACACACAATGGAAAATAAATGAACACAATTTATTTTACTTGGTTCACAGCCTTCGGCTGCTAATCCAAGGCCTTTACGATCCGAGATCATGTACAGAGGGTAAATCACTAAAGATCTCCTCCTTGTTGGAGGTAGGAGATAACGGATACAAGGAAATACAAAAAGCTCGAGGATGAGGCAACATGCCTACCTCACCTCATTTACGATAAAGCTCAGAAAGAAGTAGAATACAAGTAAATTAAATAACAACTCTATAAGACATATAACGACGACTAAAGAAGGTGAAGGACGAGCTGGTGTCATCAGTGTTTCAGCAGCGCTTCGGCGTCGTAGAGTTGTTGGAGAGTCGCAGCATTATGGGAGCACTTTAGAAGCTTTTGAATGATGGAAATGGGGTGGAGAACCCCTTCTTTTATAGCCTTGATAAACCCTAAACGTTCAGATCATGTTTCATGAGATGATGCCACCTAACCCTTGAGAAATGGTGATAAGTTTTGACTCTCCTCGAAGCTGATCTTTGACTAACAGTTGACTGCGAGCCTTACCAGTCGAACTGATGCCCAACAATCGACTGCTACAAGCCATCAGTCGACTGTTGGCTAGGGTTTTTTACTACAATAGAACGTTAGCTCAAAAATATGTGATTTCGATGGCCACCAACTGTCCGATCTCGACATAAACCTTCCATGGGATGTCTTAGTTGGATCATCGCCTAAGGATACCCCCGTACAAAGGACTTGACCTTGCATCACTCACTCACACGAGCTTACCTCAAGCTTTACCTTTGTTGTAGCTTTGCTTCTGGTCTCCATCTGAGTTATTCGACTCCCTCCAAAGTCCTCCCAGTGTCAGCCGACCACCATGGTTCCCTCTGGGTATCGCTGACCTTCGGCTTAGCTTAGCATTCCTGCACACTTGATTCAGCTCATGAGATAATGATGTCAACTTAACTTTGTGTCTTTGCCATAATCAAAACACAGGTTCGATTATCTAGTGCCCCTGCACCAATAGAATCTTCTCCTTTACACTAGACAAACTATTAATTGTCTCCTTAAATCTAGATTGTAATGATAATACCTTTTCTCTTTTTTCTAACTTGATGTTGTTGTGTTGTGATCGGAGGAGGCCCTTCTTGCTAATTTTGCTTAGGAGGTGCCTTTATGAAGCTCAATCAACCTCTCCCACATCTCCTTAGCACTTGAGAACTCTCCAATTCTATTAATTTCTTGTTGAGGAAGCATGTTGAAGAGATGATGTTTGGCCTTTGAATTTGCAAGGTGCTCCTCCTTTTGCTTCTTTGTCCACCTTGATTTCTCTATTGGCTTCCCTTCTTCATCCCTAGGTATCTCAAAATCACTTTCCACAATAAGCATAATATCGAAGTCGGTTTCAAGAAAGACCTCCATTCTCTTCTTCCACCATGAGAAGTCTTCTTCAAATTTAGGTGGATGTTCATGCCAGCCATTGTTGTTGTGTTTGTTGCAGGATGAGTCCGTTGACATGCAACTTGGCTCTGATACCACTTGTTAGAGGATCATGGCCTGACTAGAAGGGGGGTTGAACAGCCCTTGATGGTGCTCAATGGAAATTGCTTGTGCTTAATCGTCTACAATATCGTTAGCATAGCGGAATAAAGAAACTAATACAAATACAAATACAATTAGAGCTAAAATAAAGTAAAGAGAAAGAGTAATGCAAACAAGTCGATGTAACGTGGTTCATGGCCCTTGCCGCTAATCCAAGACGATTTGTTAGGCAGATCACTCCTTCAACCAATCCACTAAACTCTCCTTTAGCTCAACACAAGGTGGAGATAAACCTCTTTACACAAACTCCTCTTCTCACAAATAATATGAGTAGAAATAGATAAGAAGGGAGTAGAGACACTTAGAAAATGTTGGAGAACTTAGGGAAATGTTAAGAGTGTAAGCATTTGCCTCTCCAAAGCACGCAAACCCTCCTTTTATAGAGAGGAGGGCAATTTTTCCATTGGGCATGTCATCAATCGACTGCTGCTATTTCAACGACTTCTGACCAAGCATGATCCGCGGTCGTTGCAGTCCAACTGAACACTTGGTAGTCGACTGATCACACTGGCAATCAACTGATCTAGCCATCAATTGACTGCTCCAAGCAATCAGTCGACTACGGATGATTTTGTGCCTGTGTCCACTTATAACAGTCGACTTTCATCCCTTGACAGTCAACTGATAGTGTGTTAGTCGACTGTCAAACCCTAGCAGTTGATTGTTGGGCCACAAAATTCTAGTTGACATCGGTCGACTAGCAGTCCACTCAGACCAGTCGATTGATATCTATATCAGTCGTCTGTTGTCGAGAAAAATCAGAAACATTAAGTTATTTGAGTATCCGACCGTCGGGTAAAACCTCAAACACCATGTTTGAGCATCTAACACTTGATCTTAGTCATTTGGCCAAGTCCACCTACATTGAGCTACCCCCACCCAGGTTACAATCGCTCAACTCTCATCTCCCATGGAGTCCCTCACCGAAGCTCTCTTCGTTCAGCCTATGTCCCTCGGATGCACTAAGCTTGCGGCTTCTCCCATGTCATCCTTCGCGTCTTGCCTTAAAGTCTGCTTCCTTTAGCTTCACTCCATTTGCTCCTTGTCCGGTGGTCCCTCGGATGCATCAATCTCACGGCTTCTCCCCGTGCCATCCTTCACCAACTCAAGGACCCGAGCCATGAGACGATGAACCTGCCAATGCTTCTTCAAATAAATCCATGTGTGATTCACCAAGTCCTGCATAACTTGGACACACACATCAAACACATATCATCCTAATTTAAACTCTTTGTCACACACATCAAAACCATGATCATACTTAGGTTGATTGCCCTAACTTACTCAACTAATTTGATCAGTCAATGGCCATAAGGACTAGTCGACTAATATGTATAAAATTGCAAATAGAATATTTGCAGTTCAACTATGGGATTCAATTAATCTAACCAATAGATTATCATTTAAGGCCAGTTGACTGTTGTGTATAAAATTATGAACAAAAAATTTATAGTTTGGTTGGGGTACTCAACTAATTTGATCAGTCAACTGTTATATCCGAGGTTACATACATAACATTTTTAGATCAATTGGTACACATAGCCATTGTTATTAGTCGACTGACATTTAATAGTTGATCAAATCACTCAATTGATTAGGATAAGTCGAATATAGTAGCCTTAGTGGGTAGACTGTTGGGGTAGAACTTGACTTTCATTGATGATCAGTCGACTACTATTATTTAGTTGAGTTTGCTACAGTTTCTTGTGTATATATTTATATATGTGTTATTAAGTTAGACTAATACTATCATCAAAGTGAGAATTATTTATTAGATTTAGCATATTTTTGTGTGAATGGATGTATATATATACTAAGGTTAATTGACCCAAAGAAAACTCATTCTTAGGTTAGATAAATGTTTAAGATAGCTCACTATAAACATGTTATTGTGTAGATCATGTGAATGATATGCCAATCCAAAGGAAGGTATGTTGTGTGGCTAATTAAGGTAATAGTGAGTTGTTGTTATAATTCATATAACGAAGCTTGTATTTAGTAACATTTATGAATCATGTGCATAATTTGTTGGCCCAAAAGAAGATAACATTATGTGGTTGACTACGATGGCCTTGAGCTAGGATTATATAGTACCACTAACAAATAACAATTTAATTCAAAGATTAATTGTAATATTGTGTTAGTATCTCATATGAGTTCATTCATATGTAGATATTTAAGTTTTATTTAACCGTTTGTATATATATATATATATATATATATATATATATATGCATGTTCTTGCTGATAACATAAATGTTACTCTTTTTTATAGTATACTCGATATCTACCAACAATAATAACATTCCAATGCCTTTTGACACTGAATTCACTAGAAATAAAAAGACCAATAATAAGAGCAAGGGTCATAAAACTACAACATTTAGAGGTGAACTTCTCAACTTTGATAGTGTGGAAGTCAATTTTGCTACTATATCTATTGACACTTGATGGATAAATACTGAAGCTACACTCACATAAGTATCACTATGTAAGGTTATCTCAAAAGTTGATTGCCAAGTGATGGTTGTTGGATCAAAAGCGTCGCTAGAGGGGGGGTGAATAGCGAGCATGAAACTTTCTTCTCGACGTTAAAATAAGAGCAAGCACAATGGAAAAATAAATAAAACAAGTTTATTTTTACTTGGTTCACAACCCAACAGTTGCTACTCCAAGGCCCTGCGATCCTTGATCGTGTACGAAGGGGCAATCCATTATAGAGTCTCCTCCTCGTTGGAGGTAGGAGACAACGATCACAAAAAACAAAAACACGAGGATGAGGCAACAAGCCTACCTCATCTCGTTATGATTAAAGCCACAAATACAATAAATAAAAACTAATACTTATTGCTACTGACGAAGAGATTCTAAACTTGGTGTTGCATCGGCGTTAAGACAGCGTTAGAGCTTTGGCTTTGCGAGAGCACTTTGAGAGCAAGACCGATGATATTTGGGTTTGAGTCCTCCCCTCCTTTTTATAGACTTGTGTCTTGGAATAAGTCTAGATGTTGATCCTCAACTTTTGGAACTTATCACGAGGTGGCACCTTATCTTATCGCGAAGTGGCCCCCGTCAAATATTATCCTATTTAACATAGCGCAAAAGGTTGATTCATCGCCATCAGTCGACTGCCCAATGACCAGCAATCGACTATCAGCCTGGCCACTTCCCTACAGTAAGAGGTTAGCATGGAAAATGGTAAATATGACGGTTCCTTACCATCCGATCTCAACCTAGACCTTCCACTGGAAGTCTTAGTCGGATCGCCAACTACAGTTGTCCCCGTACAGAGGATACGACCTTACCATCTCTCTTCAAACTTGTGCTTACCTCTGGTCCTTTATGATCTATCGCTTTGCTTCTGGTCTTTACCTGGGTTCTTTGATTCCCACGAAGTTCTCCCGGTGTCGTCCAACCACCACGGTTTCCCGACTCGGGATTCTCCGAGTGTCGCTGACCTTCGACTTAGCTTAACCATTTCCTGTGTTGGTGCAACAATGCTCCAAGCATTTATATGTTTTGATGTTTGGATAATCATCTAAGTTAGGCAATATCTTGTGATCTAATTACGAATGTGTTTAAATGACAGGGAAATCCAAGGATGAAGTACTTGGTAAAAGGAAGTCCAAGTATGATCTTGGCAAAGGAAGTCCAAGGGATGGACTTGGCGGCATAAGACCAAGCCTGTAGTCTTGGCAGCATAAAGTCCAAAGTGAACCTTGGCAAAGGAAGTCCAAAGTAAAGTCTTGGCAGCATAAGTCCAAGCTTGTAGTCTTGGCGGCGTAAAGTCCAAGCATTTGGCAACCCAAGACATGACGAAACCGAAGGAAGCTCTTGGAAGCAAAGCACAAAGGATGAACAAGTCACGGACTCGGAGGGATCCTGAAGGCGCAAGGCTTATTGAGGAGCTAGAAGGTTAAGTCTAGGTCTAGGGTATAAAATCAAGTATGAATTACTCATACTTGATGAGTATCGATCGGCCCGATACGATGTATCGATCGGCCAGTCAGGCGTTCGAGTCGAGTGAAACCCGACCATCGATCGATCGGCCGATCGTGATCTGCGATCGATCGGCGAAAATGATCGATCGGTGATCAAGAAAAATCGCCACGAATGCGTCTCACTCATTCGCCTTGATCACTGATCGATCACCCCATCGGCCGATCGATGGAGGGATCGATCGATCACTGGCCGTTGGAGATTGCGGCTCACGAATCTCGCGGAGATCGCGTTTGAAGCCGTTGGCGGCCGATCGATGGCATGCATCGGTCGACCGATCGAGCCAACGGAAAAACAACCCCTCTTACTATAAAGGGGCCATGGGGAGCTTGGTGAAGCTAGTGCTCTTGCTCCTAACTATTCTCGTGCTCACCAAGCCTTCCAAGTGTTTTAGTGATTTAAATCCTCCTCTTCTCTTGTTCTTGATCATCCATCATTGTAAAGAAGAGGAGAGATTATGAAAGGTTTCTCCACCTTGGTTCATCAAAGGAGGTTCTAGTGAAGATTGATTAGGGCTAATCCACCTTACGGATTAGTGGAGTAGAGCGTCATCTCGAACCACGTTACATCAGATGTTAGTTTTGGTTCTTGTTTTGTTTGTGCTTATATTTGTATTGCTTCCGCTAACATTTTGTGTAGAAACAAGAAAGGCTAATCACCCCCTCTAGCCATTCCAAGGGTCCTAACAAGTGGTATCGAGCGGATAGCTTGGAAGATCTCACCATCAACCAAGACATCAATGGCTCTTCAAGAGGGATATAGCATCGCCAAGCCACCGCTCTTCGATGGGAGTCACTTTGCGTATTGGAAAGGTAGGATGAAGTACTATCTTATGAGTAATATTGAAATTTGGCATAGTGTTGTAGATGGCTTGAGGAACCGGTGGATGAACATGGACACCCTATTCCAAGCAAGGATTGGACAAGAGAAATAAACAAGAAATTTGAATCAAATGCAAAGGCCGTCCTCACCATCCAATGGCGTCACAATGGAGCAACTCAACAAGGTGGGGCCTTTTGAATCCGCCAAGGAGCTATGGGAAAAGCTCATTGAGCTAAATGAAGGTTCAAGGAGTCAAAGAGGGCCAAGAAGGACCTATTAATTGGACAACTTCAAGCCTTCCAAATGAAGATGCATGAAACCGTAAGTCAAATGCATGGAAGGTTCAAGGAAATTGTGAACGGACTCCATATCATAGGTGGAGTGACAAGCGGGATTTGGTAAGGTATATTTTATAAGCATTTCATAGAAATTATTTATTTACTTCTATAGTTGATGCCATTAAGGTAACTAGTGATTTATCTAAAATTAAAATTTATGAATTATTTTTTGAGTTTGAATTACATGAGCAAACTAACATGTCCTCTAAGGAAAAGGGGTTAGCTCTATTTGTTGAAAAGAAGGACAAGAAAGAAAAGAAGAAGAAGGAAAGAAAAGAAGCTTCATCATCATCCGAGTCGGAGGATGAGTCAAGTAGAGATGGGGATTCATCTAGTGAAATGGCAAATTTCGTCAAGAAGCTTTATAGAAACTCAACAGAGATCAAGAATAGAGAAGCAAGGAATGGGTCTCATTCCTCAAAATGTAAATTTAATGGTAATTCAAGTTTTAGCAATAATGTGATTTGCCATGCTTGTAACAAGAAGGGGCATATAAAGCCAAATTGCCCGGAACTAAAGAAGAAGGAAGAAAAGGAAAAGAAAAAGAAGGACAAGAAGGAAAAGAAGAAGAAGGAGGCCATGGTAGCTCAAACCACATGGGACACACCAAGTGTTGAAGACTCTTCATCCGATGATGAGCTTTGCCATATCACACGCCATGTGGCACTCATGGCATTAGAAGATGATTCCGGCACATCAAGTCAAGAAGATTCTTCAAGTGATGAATCGTCATCTAGTGACGATGAGGTAATGAATTCTCCCAAGGTTATGCTTCTCTATAAATCAATTGCGTATCTTAAAGAAGCTCTAGATAAGTCAAAATCTAAGGTTAAGAGCATGAAGGTAGAACTAAAGGCTATTAAAAATGAAAAACCTTCACATGTTGATTCTTGCATGCTTAAGGAAGAAAATGACAAACTTAAGGATGAGGTTAGTGAATTAAAAGCATGTTTAGAAAAATTTTCATATGGCTCAAAGTGTCTTGATATGATTCTTAGTAGACAAAGAGCGGTTTATAACAAGGCGGTTTAGGTTATAAGCCAAAAGAAAAGAAGTTGCTTACATTTCATTAATAAATAGGAAAGCAACTATTAAGGGTAAGGTTAAGAAAGCTTGGGTACCTAAGAAGTTTTTACTTAATGTTACCGGTCCAAATGTTTGGGTACCAAAAGCTTGTGTTTTTCATGTGATTTAGGTAGGAGAGCGAGGTATGTGGATTGTGGATAGCGGTTGCTCAACACATATGACCGGGGATGTGAGCAAGTTCTCCACAATTAAATATGTGAAGAAGGGAGCGGTGTCTTTTGGGAATAGTGGAAAACTCAAGATATTAGGTAGAGGAACAATTGAGGTATCCCCAAAATTGTTATTCACAAAGTCTTGCTAGTTGAAAATATGAAATTTAATTTATTAAGTGTTAGTCAACTTTGTGATGCAAACTATCATGTCTCTTTTGAATCCTCAAAATGCATGATTAGACACAAGGAATTAAATGATTGCATGTTAGTTGGATATAGGAAATCAAATATCTATTATGTTGATCTTTCATATGCTTCTAACATTTCTACTAAGTGTTTTGTTGCAAAAGAAGAGGAAAGTTGGCTATGGCATAGAAGATTGGGGCATATCAACATGAAAAACATAGCCAAGGTAGCCAAGATGGAGTTGGTCAAAGGGCTACCAAAGATCAAGTATGTCAAGAACAAATTGTGTGATGCATGCCAAGAAGGAAAACAAACAAAGGCATCACACAAAGGTAAAACCCTAACCAATACTTCTTTACCATTAGAATTATTGCATCTTGACTTATTTGATTGCCATAGTACTCCATCTTTAAATGGTAATAAATATTGTTTGGTTATAGTAGATGACTTTTCTAGGTATACTTGGGTCTATTTTATGAAACATAAGGATGATACCTTAGAAATAATCATAGGATTTAGTAAAAGGGTTGAAAATAAAAAGAGTCTCAAAATCAACCGGATCCGTAGTGATCATGGTGGTGAATTTGAAAATCTAAAATTTTCACAATTTTGTTTAGTGCAAGGGTACAAGCATGAGTTCTCTTGTCCTAGAACACCCCAACAAAATGGGGTGGTGGAAAGGAGAAATCGTGCCCTACAAGAGGCGGCTAGGACTATGCTTAATGCATATTCTCTACCTAGCTACTTGTGGGCGGAAGCGGTTAATACCGCTTGCTATATCCAAAATAGGGTTCAAATCCATAGGTTTTTGGGAAAAACACCATTTGAATTATGGAATGGGACTATACCCACAATTCATTATTTCAAAGTCTTTGGGTGTAAAGTTTATATTCTAAACACCAAAGATAACTTAGGAAAATTTGAATCAAAAGCGGATGAGGGAATCCTAGTTGGATACTCATCCACAAGTAGAGGGTATAGAGTCTACAATAAGAGAACCAAAGGGATTGAGGAGTCTTCCAATGTTCAATTTGATGAAACTACTAGTACCTACCCTAGAAAGTCCTCCATTGATAAGGATATTAATGACAATAATCAAGACATTACCCAAAAACTTCAAAATTTGACCATTAGGGGTAATGATCAAGGGGGAGGAAGAGGAGACTCTGATGATGAAAGAAGGGTGGAAGATAATGATAATCAAATTGAAACCCCTTCTAGAAACCTAAGAATTCATCAAGATCATCCACTTGACCAAGTAGTAGGAGATCTATCTCAAGGAGTAAGAACTAGGTCATTTCATAGACCTCCTACTAGTCAAGTAGCTCTTATCTCACAAATTGAGCCCAAGTCGATCAATGATGCATTACATGATCCGGATTGGATTTTGGCAATGCAAGATGAATTGGCTCAATTTGAGAGAAGTCAAGTGTGGGAATTAGTGCCTAGACCCAATGATAGCACCATAATTACTACAAGATGGGGTTTTAGGAATAAGCTAGATGATCAAGGAAATATCACTAGAAATAAGGCTAGGTTGGTTGCTAGGGGATTCAATCAAGTTGAGGGGCTTGACTATGATGAGACTTATGCCCCGGTGGCAAGGTTAGAATCTATTAAGATTATCTTAGGGTATGCTTCCTTCATGGGATTTAAACTTTACCAAATGGATGTTAAATCGGCATTCTTAAATGGTTTTATTAAGGAGGAAGTATATGTAGAGCAACCACCGGTTGAGAACATAGATTATCCAAATCATGTATGTAAGCTTAGGAAAGCATTATATGGGTTAAAACAAGCTCCCCGGGCATGGTATGAAAGATTGTCATCCTTCTTAATTTCTAAGGAGTTTAGAAGAGGTCAAGTAGATCAAACTTTGTTTATAAAGTCAACATTAAAAGATATATTCATAGCTCAAGTATATGTTGATGATATCATCTTTGGGTCAACAAATGATGATCTTCTTCAAGACTTTATAAAAAATATGGAAAATGAATTTGAAATGAGTTTGGTTGGAGAGCTTACCTTTTTCCTAGGTTTACAAGTCAAACAAACCAATGAGGGTATTCATATTTATCAAACCAAATATGCAAATGAAATGATCAAGAAATTTGGTTTGGAAAATGCCAAAATTGTAACCACTCCTATGGCCACTAGCACTAGGATAGATAGTGATCATGAAGGTAAATCAATTGATCTTAAACTTTATAGGAGTATGATTGGAAGCTTACTATACCTAGTAGACCCGACATTTTATTTGCGGTAGGTATGTGTGCAAGATACCAATCTTGTGCCAAAGAATCACATTTGGTAGCCGTCAAAAGAATATTAAGGTATATTAAAGGCACCTTAAATGTAGGACTTTGGTATCCTAGGACTAGGTCATTTGAATTACTTGGTTATACCGATTCCGATTATGCGGGTGCAAATTGGATAGGAAAAGTACTAGTGGTGGATGCCAATTTCTTGGGTCCTCCTAGTTAGTTGGAGTAGTAGGAAGCAACATTGTGTTGCTTTATCAACCACCAGAATATGTGGCTATGGGTGGTTGTGTAGCTCAATTACTTTGGATGAGGCATACTCTTGTGGACTATGAGCTACACTACTCTAACATTAAAGTTTATTGTGATAATGTGAGTACCATCAACTTGACCAAAATCCGGTACATCACTCTAGGACCAAGCACATTGAAGTAAAACATCACTTCATAAGAGATCATGTGGCAAGAGGGACATTGAACTTAATTATGTAGAATCTAAGTCCAATCTTGCCGATATCTTCACCAAAGCTCTTCAGAAAATGAATTTTCATCTTTAAGGAGAGAGCTTGGTATGTGCCTTATGAGAGTAAAATTCTAGGTTTGCATGATCCCATGTTTATATGTTATCTTTATACCTTGATACATCTCACAAAAAGCCTTAAGAAACCTTGATTTTTGTATTGAGACACTTAGAACCATGTGAGATGATAGGGAAGGTGTACTTGGCTCATCATACTTGTTATGATGCATTACTATGAGCCAATGACACACCTAGAGACATAAATACCTTATGGACCAACCATTGGGAAGGCTTGTATTCAAGTAATGAGTACATAGCTCTAAGAACATGGTTGGAAATTCCAAATCATATATATTTTAAACTATGTTCATTATATTTTGAAAACAGTTTTCAAGTGAATCACAAAAGTGATACAAAGGTTGAAAATTCTTTAGAACTTTTAAGTTTCAAATTTGTATCAATCTTGGAATCTGGAAAACATATATTTTTCAAATTATTTTTCCTTAATAAATTATGATTTCAGAAATGTGTATGCATAAAATTTCGTGATTTTTGAGATTTTTGGAATTTCTACGCATTTACGAAAATGGTGAAAAAATTTGAAATTTTGATTTGGTGTAGCGATCAAAGTTCGAATATTAGTCAGTGATACTGCTGGGTTTTCTGATAATAAGCTCCATTTTCTGATATTTGGTGTATTTTGATGTCCTAACATTCTAGTATGATAATATTGCGTATAAGCAGTTTTAGGGATCTGATGGTTTAGGGAGTTTCAATAAATTCTATTCTTTTATCCCCAAAACCATTGTTGGTGCAAAGTTAGGATTTAACTTTTGAATTTTAGATTATGCTTTGCTTCAAATGTAATTTACATCCTATCTTGGATTAAGGGGGAGCTTAATTTCAATCTAATACCTTAGTCCAAGATCCAACATTCTTAATTCTTTCATCCTTCTCTTTTTGATGTATGTCAAAGGGGGAGAAGGAATGCTTAAGTTAGATGATTATGTGTGTATCTTTAAAGACCTAACTTAAATGATTGTCAAACATCAAAAAGGGGGAGATTGTTGGTGCAACAATGCTCCAAGCATTTATATGTTTTGATGTTTGGCTAATCATCTAAGTTAGGCAATATCTTGTAATCTAATTACGAATGTGTTTAAGTGACAGGGAAATCCAAGGATGAAGACTGGGTCAAAGGAAGTCCCAGTATGATCTTGGCAAAGGCCGTCCAAGGGATGGACTTGGCGGCATAAGACCAAGCTGGTAGTCTTGGCCGCCTAAAGTCCAAAGTGAACCTTGGCCAAGGAAGTCCAAAGTAAAGTCTTGGCATCATAAGTCCAAGCTTGTAGTCTTGGCGGCGTAAAGTCCAAGCATTTGGCAACCCAAGACATGACGAAACCGAAGGAAGCTCTTGGAAGCAAAGCGCAAAGGATGAACAAGTCGCGGACTCGGAGGGATCCTGAAGGCGCAAGGCTTATTGAGGAGCTAGAAGGTTAAGTCTAGGTCTAGGGTATAAAATCAAGTATGAATTACTCATACTTGATGAGTATCAGTCGACTGATACGATGTATCAGTCGACTGGTCAGGCGTTCGACTGAGTCAGAATGAAACCCTGACCATCGATCGGGCGATCGGATCGATCGGATTCTGCGATCGATCGATCGAAAATGACATCACCGACCGATCAAGAGAAATATCGCCCGCGAATGCGATCTCACTCATTGCGCCTTGATCACTCGGTGATCACCCCATCGATCGGTGATGGAGGATCGGATCGGTGATCACACCGGCCGTTGGAAATTGCGGCTACGAATCTCGCGAGATCGCGTTTGGCCGTTGGCCGGCGATCGGCCCGATGGCATGCATCAGTCGACTGATCGATGCCCAACGGGAAAAATAGCCCCTCTTCTATAAAAAGGGGTCATGGGGATCTTGGTGAAGCTAGTGCTCTTGCTCCTAACTATTCTCTCGTGCTCACCAAGCCTTCCAAGTGTTTTAGTGATTTAAATCCTCCTCTTCTCTTGTTCTTGATCATCCATCATTGTAAAGAAGAGGAGAGAATTGTAAGAAAGGTTTCTCCACCTTGGTTCATCCAAAGGAGGTTCTAGTGACGGTTGATTAGGGCTAATCCACCTTACGGATTGCCGTGGAGTAGGAGCGTCATCTCCGAACCACGTTACATCGGGTGTTAGTTTTGGTTCTTGTTTTTGTCTGTGCTTATATTTGTATTGCTTCCGCTAACATTTTGTGTAGAAACAAGAAAGGCTAATCACCCCCCCCCCCTCTAGCCATTCCAAGGGTCCTAACATCCTGCACACTTAATTCGGCTCATGAGATAACAATATTTCCTTAACTTTGGATATTTGTCATAATTAAAACCTAAGTTTGATTATCTGGTGCCCCTGCACCAACAATGGTGAAAGATATATTTATATGGAAAATAATAAGAGGGATAAAGTAGCAACTATAGATTTTTACTTTATTTAGGAACCAATGTATTTTTAGATTTAGAAAATACATTTATTGCACCATCATTTAGATGGAACTTAATTTTTATTTCTTACTTGGACAAGTATGGATATTTTTTTTCATTTGTAAATGGAATATTTAATATTTTCAACATTCAATTTTGATTGGTATTGATTCTTTAATTGAAAAACTATAGGTAAAACATCATAGCTCTTATAGATAAATAAATAATGTATAGTTAGGTACAAAATGCAATTTGACAAATGAAAATTCATCTATGCTATGGTATAGGCATTTAGGACATATCTAAATAATAACTAGAAATATTAATGTCACAATGAATTGTCGATTGCTTTGACATGTCAGACTTTGATATCTCCATACAATGTGTCAAAGGTAAAACATCCTACAAAAAAGGTAAAAGTATAAGTCAATATAGTAGTGTTTTGGAACTTATTCATACTGATATATGTGAATCATTTCTTAAGGCTTCATCGAATGAGCAAGTGTATTTTATTAGTTTCATAAATGACTACTCACAATATAGTTATTTGTACCTCTTGCATGAGAAGTCACAATCCTTGTATGTATTTAAAGTCTTCAAAAACAAGTTAAAAATCAACTAGATAAGAAGATTAAAGTCATTAAATCCGACTGTGATGGTGAATATTATGGCAGATATGATAGATCAGGTGAACAATGTCTTAGACTTTTTGCAAGTTACCTTGCTGATGTTGGATTGATGTGATCAAGAGAGGGGTTGAATCTCGATAAAAATAATGTTTTCTTTTTTAATACTTTTTCTAAATCAAAATGTATGACAGAAAAATAAATAGATAAGAACATTTTACTTAGTTCACAATTCTCGTCGAATTGCTACTCCAAGGCCCCTAATCCCCCTTTGGGATTACCTCGATGGGCAAATCACTAAAGCTTCTCCGATTTGAAAAACTTTTCAAATACGGAGAGAGATTGATTACAAAATTAAAGATTATGTGACACACTACCTCCCTTAAAAATTTTAGGCACAAAAGTAAGAAAAAATAATTTCTATACCAACAACAAAATGGATGCACGAAGTTTGGTCGGCTATAAAAAATCATTGAAGTGATCGGATGAACACTTGGAATGCGAGTGAAAGGTGCAACAACAAAGGAGGTGTTTAAATGAGTTGATCTCTCTGCTTAAACCCTACTTTTATAAAACCTTTTCGGAAACCTCCATCTTGACCTATCAAAATGGAAGTTCAGCTCTTCTGAGTGCCTAAATCCCTTCTAGGCACCTCCAACTTAGCCTTATCCACTCTGATGTTTTTTTTTTTTACATTTTCCTAATCTGGTTGACCATATCCTTTTGTTCGCCTAGATCTATTTGCTAACTGTGCTCCTATGCCTCTTGGAACTCTTTTGGGCTACTCAAAGTTGACTTTGCCAAAATCTCGTTCGGTCTCCTGGACTCTTGATCGTCTAGATCCACTCAAGGTGCTTGGATTCTTGCATCAACAAGTTAGCATAGAAAATAGAATGGCAAGAATTAGACAGTGTTCAATTTCGACTTCGAAATCCTAGTTGGGTGCTTAGTCGGATAGTTGCCTAAGCTTGTCCCCATAAAGAGGACTCGTTCTTACCTTGCCAAATATCTAGTCTACCTAATCTGTTTGGACTTCATTTGCTTGACATCTAATCTCTCGACCCACCAAGGCTTTCTCAACTCGATGTCTGATCCTAGCTAACTCATTGATCCATCAAGCCAAATGTTCGATCATGTTGACCTTTTTGGACTTTCTTCTTGGCGTTCAGTCCTCCTGACCTATTAGGGCTTTCATGCCTAGTATCCAGTTCGCCTGACCTACTAAGGCTTCCTGTTAAATTCTGCACACTTAACAACTACATCAGTTTACAAGTATTTAACTTTAAATTTTTGTCAACATCAAAATCAATTTTGATTATTTGGTGCTCTTTGCTCTAGCAATCTCCTCCTTTTTATGTTTAGCAATCCAATTTAAAATTAAGGAGCATTCAAACAAAAATTCTTTCCCCTAAGTTGAAAATCCCTAATTAACTCTTTCTTCAAAAATTTTCTTTTTCAAGAAAATATTTAACCGTTTTTCAAGTCTTCTTATTATGAAGCTCACTTAAATTTTAGAATCTATAAACTTGAAGTTTGAAAACATAAACTCAGTTTTAAAATTCAAACTTCCAAACCTCTTTAAGCTCAAAACTTCCTTAAAGCAAACTCAATTCAAGCTTAAACTTCCTTTAAAAAAACTTAAACTTTCAAACTCTATTCAAACTTAAAATTTCCTTTTGAAAACATAAGCTTTCAAGCTCAAAATCTTCTTTTTAAAAACATAATCTCCCCCTTATATTTTCAAACCTATAAATTTTAAAATCATACTCTCCCCCTTTATTCAAACTCTCCCTTTTTAGAAAGTTTATATTTTCAAACTCAAATTTTTCAAAACCATAAACTATAAACTCATACTCTCCCCCTTTTCCATATATCAAAAATGGAAAAGTATGTTTTTAAAGAACTTAAAAAACAATCATTCATGGGTAAGCAATTAATACAATTAAATGAAAGATAAGTAATATGAAATGCATGAACATAACATTTGATAAAAACTAAGCCTCCAAACATGGATTTTTACATTAACTTTTACCTTGGGTTTGGATGAAACCAGTTTGGTGCAAATTTTAAAACATTAAAACAATTTTGAAATTGAGTCATAATTATAAATTATATTATAAAAATACTCATCTAAAAATAGTCTTTAAAATAAATGTCTTAACTCTTTTCTTGGACTCAAATGATATAAATGGATTATCAAGTCTGATTAGAGTTAGTCACCGAAGTGATCAATTTAGATTTAAATCCCTTTTTGATTCATGTCAATGCACTAGTCTACATCTGTAACCTAAGTGCAGTCCTAACATCTCACACTCATTTTCGTGGCTCAATACACAAACAATTAAACCAAGATCTTTATAAGATGCAAAGACTTTCTTCATCTATAGGTTTATGAATTTTAGGATATTGTTAGGGCAATCTCTTGCCATGATAAGGTTTTGATGTGTGTAGCAAAGGGTTTAAGTTAGGTTGGTATTGTTATTTGATATGTGCGTTGGAGTCTTGCAGGACTTAGTAATTCGCACATGGAGCCTTGGCGAGTTCACCCTCACAACCTCGTGCCTGAGTCGGAGAAGGAGCATTGCAGAGTCGTGCGCTTGATGCTGCCGAGGGACCGCCGGACGAGATGACTTGAAGAGAAGCCAAGGAAGCAGACTTCGGAGGTAAGAAACGCGAAGGAGCATTGCAGAGTCGTGCGCCTAATCTTTGCAGAGGACATGGCGACGAAGAGAGGCTTGAGGACTTGAGTGAGATGAGAGAATGAGTGAAATGTAAGTAGCTCATTAGGTGAACTTGGCCGAATGGCTGAGTGTCGGAGACTTGACCGCAAGGGTTAAGGTTTACCCGACCGTCGGAAGCTCAAACTTATGTTAAGTTTGAGTTTCACATGGCACCAGTCGACTGCCATGTAATGGCAGTCCATTGCTCCGAGTCGAATGTGATTCGACTGGTATTCGACTGAATGTTTTGAGGCCGTGATCATTGCCATATGTAGGCGATCATTGCCAAGACTATCGATCGCTAAATCTGACGATCGGTAGTCGAAAGGGTTTTGGCCGAATCGCTCATAGCCGGGAGCGATCGACTACAGAAGCGTGATCGGAGGTCCATCCATCGATCATTGCCAAGTGTTCTGTTGGACTACAACGGTCGGGATCCGACGTGTTTGGAGATCGTTGTAGTGGCGGCAGTCGACTGCCAAGGGCAGCAGTCAACTGGTGGCGGCCAACGGGAAGAAAAGCCTCCTCTCTATAAAAAGAAAGGGTGTGGAGCTTTGGGGGGCTAATGCTCTTACTTAAAACGACCATCCAAGTGCCCCACAAGCTCTAAACTCTTCTTACTTGCTTTTACTCCATTCTTATTGTAAGAAGAGTGATCTTGTTTGTAAAGGTTACCTCCACCTAGCTTGGTGCAAAGGAGAGACCAATAGTGATTGGCTTTGGAGGAGTGATTCACCTTGGACGAATCGGACCGTGGATTAGCGGCATAGCCGTGAACCACGTTATACCATCGTGTTAGCATTTGTTTTATTGTTTATCTTTTGCTTTGTCTATTTGTATATTCCGCTTGCGCTAATCTTTTGTAGACGAGCAATTTACGACATCCATTGGAAGAGGGCTATTCACCCCCCTCTAGTCGGCCGTTCGATCCCCTACAAGTGGTATCAGAGCCAAGGAAAGCTTGTCGAGGACTAACTGCCACAACAAGCAACATTCAAAATGGCCGGCTCAAACATCCACCCACCGAAGTTCGACGGCGAATTCGCTTGGTGGAAGAAGCGAATGGAGGTATTCTTCAAAACCGACTTTGAAATCCTTTTAATAATGGAAAACGGTTTCGAGTTGCCTAGGAATGAAAATGGAGAGCCATTGGAGAAATCAAGGTGGAGCAAGAGGCAAAGAGAAGAATATTTGGCAAATTCTAAGGCCAAGCACCACCTATACAATGTCCTCCCTCAACAAGAAGTCAATAGGATAGAAGAGTGTGCTAGCGCCAAGGAAATGTGGGAGAAACTAATAGAAATCCATGAAGGCACATCCGAGGCAAAGCTAGCAAGGAGAGATGTTCTTCGCTCCCAATTGTCCAATATCAAACTTGAAAAGGGAGAGAAGGTAAAATCCCTACACTCTAGATTTAAGGAAATACTAACCGGTTTAACAAGTGTAGGTGAAAAGCTCTCCAACCGGGATATGGTAATGAAGGCCATAGATGCCTTTCCCCGGTCCTCAAGATGGAGCTCTATGGTGGATTCGTTCTACATCTCCAAGAACTTGGAAGTAAGTACCTTGGAGGAGTTCTTCTCAACAATGGAGCTCCACGAAACGAGGCTTGAAGGAATACAAGAAGAGCCAAAAATCCAACCTTCAAGAGGAGTAGCATTCTTGGCAAACAAGGGGAAGAAGAAGATAGAGATCCCCTCCTCCTCCGATGATGATGAAGCATCCTCCTCCTCCTCCATGGATAGCACGGAAGAAGCGTATATGGTAAGGAGGGTAAGGCGTGCTTTAAAGGGTTTTCATTTTAATAAATCTAATGATAGGAATAGAAGACCAAGGGGGAAAATCATTTGCTACAATTGCCAAGGAGAGGGACACATAAGGGATAATTGTCCCCTCCTAAACAAGAGCAAGGAAGAGAAGAAAAAGAAAGAAGAAAAGAGGAAGAAGAAGAGGAACAAGAAAAAGGAAGAAGAAAAGAAGGCAAAGGAAAAGGGGAAGGCCAAAGCATTCATGATCATAATGTAGAATTCATTCATATATGCCTTTATGATCATGAGGATTATTAGGTTGATACTTAACCTTGATAGAATTGCATGAATATATTGGTTAAGTATATACAAATACCCCCTAGGATGCATCTCACACTCACCATAGGCTACCTTGATTGAAAACTTAGCATGAGTGAGATGTTAGGATGATACAAATGTCCACTAATGCCTATGACACTTAGATGGTCATTTAAGGTATCAAAATAGTAATAATAGACCAATCATGGGGAAGGCTTATGTTTAATTCATAGACATATTGCCCAAAGATCATGGTTGGATATTTCATATGTTTTCAAAACAATTTCTTACCTTAAAAATATGTGTATTCATGTTTCGAAACAATTCAAACTGAAACTAGGTGTTAAAATGGATACTATCATAATCAAAAACCTAGTAGTTTTTAAAGCTTTTGGATTTTTGACAAATACGTGAAAATATAATGATTTTTCATGAAGACCTATTTTTCACTGATAAAGAATCTTACAAGAAATATGTTCCCCAAATTTCATGATTTTTTGAATTTTCTAGAATTTTTAATGCATTTCTGAAATTCGCCCAGAAAATCAGAATTTCGGAAACCATTGAGCCAGTCGACTGCCATACTAATAGCAGTCGACTGCTCACCTGAAAAACAGTCTAATATTTTCTGATTTTAGATTTTAAACATGTTTTTGATATTTTCCTTCTATTAGACTTGATGTCATGGGTTTATAACTTAGTATTAATCTTTTTGATGGTGTCAAAGGGGGAGAAATAATTGTGTTTAAGTAAATTATGATAGGGGGAGAAATTGTAGAGAGAGTTTCATGGATTAAGGGGGAGTTGCATGTTGTTATATCATGTTTATGTTTACATGCTTTCTTACCTTAGAAATTTCTATCAAATGTTTTTTTATCTAACTTAAACGGATTGTCACACATCAAAAAGGAGGAGATTGTTAGGGCAATCTCTTGCCATGATAAGGTTTTGATGTGTGTGGCAAAGGGTTTAAGTTAGGTTGATATTGTTATTTGATATGTGCGTTGGAGTCTTGCAGGACTTAGTAATTCGCACATGGAGCCTTGGCGGGTTCACCCTCACAACCTCGTGCCTGAGTCGGAGAAGGAGCATTACAGAGTCGTGCGCTTGATGCTGCCGAGGGACCGTCGGACGAGATGACTTGAAGAGAAGCTAAGGAAGCAGACTTCGGAGGCAAGAGACGCGAAGGAGCATTGCAGAGTCATGCGCCTGATGCTGCCGAGGGACGTGGCCGCGAACGAAGAGAGCTTCGGCGAGGGACTTCGAGTGAGATGAGAGAATGAGTGAAATGTAAGTAGCTCATTAGGTGAACTTGGCCGAATGGCTGAGTGTCTGAGACCTGACTGCAAGGGTTAAGGTTTACCCGACCGCCGGAAGCTCAAACTTATGTTAAGTTTGAGTTTCACACGGCACCAATCGACTGCCATGTAATGGCAGTCCATGCCTCAGTCGAATGTGATTAGGTATTGATCAATGTTTTGAGGCCAACGATGACTTCCATATGTGGGCAATGATCATTGCCAAGACCATCGATCGGCTGAATGCAATCAACCGGTCGAAAGGGTTTATCCATTAGACCGCTCGTAAGCCAATCGAGCTCGACTAAAGCGTGATGATCGATGAGGTCCATCGATCGATCGCAAGTGTTCCGTTGGACTACAGATCGGGATTCGGCGTGTTTGAGACCGTTGTAGTGGCGGATCGCCGGGCTGATCGGGTGGAGGCCAACGGGAAGAAAAGCCTCCTCTCTATAAAAAGAGAGGGTGTGGAGCTTTGGGGGGCTAATGCTCTTACTCAAAACGACCATCCAAGTGCCCCACAAGCTCTAAACTCTTCTTACTTGCTTTTACTCTATTCTTATTGTAAGAAGAGTGATCTTGTTTGTAAAGGTTACCTCCACCTAGCTTGGTGCAAAGGAGAGACCAATAGTGATTGGCTTTGGAGGAGTGATTCACCTTGGTCGAATCGGACCGTGGATTAGCGGCGTAGCCATGAACCATGTTATACCATCGTGTTAGCGTTTGTTTTATTGTTTATCTTTTACTTTGTCTATTTGTATATTCCGCTTGCGCTAATCTTTTGTAGACGAGCAATTTACGACATCCATTGGAAGAGGGCTATTCACCCCCCTCTAGCCGGCCGTTCGATCCCCTACGGATATGACCTAGATTAATTCCATTTTTTAAAAAATTATTGCAATTATTATAGCAATAATAAAATTATAACACAAATAGAATTTTCCATGTAATAGAAAGATAAGTCCTATTGTACACAACACAATCCTAATTAACCATATCTAGTCAAGCAATTAATTTATTATAAGTCAAACATAAATACATATATCAAAAGACAAATGTCACAAGTCAAACATCACTACATAGTGTCACTACATAAGTCCTAATCTGACAAGGGAGGTAGAGGAGGGGAATGGCAAGATCGAAGCGTCTCTTTAAATGACAAGTCTGTTGCAACTCCATCATCTCTAAATGTCGAGTTTGTTGCTGCTCCTCTAGTCTATGAAACCTCTGGCCATCATCTCCTCTAATATGAAGACTGAAGGAGAAGAAAGCTAAGGGAAATATGAAATGTCTAAGTGTAGCATCTACTCATCCTGGGTTGGTGGAGGTGAGGTTGGGTCTCCCATTTCCACAACAAAATGTTGTCACTATCTACATCTAGCCTAGCTAAAGAAAATTGCTTAAGTTCTTTCATGTCAAACTCTTAAGATGTTTGGCATTACTTGAGATAACATCAAACTCTAATGCAGTTAATAAAAATATTAAAATATGGCAACAGAACATATGAATCCTATTGCTAGCAATGATGCTAGAGTAATAAATGATTGAATGAAACATAAATAGACTAATATTTATATCTAATCTATAAAATTAAGAAAAATGAATGGAAGAGACGCATCATGACGATGTCCCTAGTGCTACAAGTCACTAAGATTCTATACAAGACATAGTCTTGTACTTTAAGTCTAGCAGACCTAAACTGACTAACGATAGTCTGGTACCTTCGGGTACATTGTTTTATACCAATCATCCCAAAACTACACCTCCTTGAAGATGCTTACTAAGATGTCAAAGTATACGCCTACATGACTAAGATGACTTGAATACCTCAAGTCTAAGGAAACTCGCACTCGAGCTACAATGAGATCTTCATTGAAATATATAGTACCTTATAGTCTCATAGCTTTCATATCTAATGAACTAGTTACCCTTAATTAGCATCCACATGTTAACTCTCGATATCTCTATGTCTCCAATCAATGAGGATCAAAAGCTTAGATAAATTAAGAAGTATAACATATGCTAGTCTCATAGAATTGATGATGTCTAGTCTCATCAATTCATCAACTATAAAAGATTTCAATACGTATATAATTTCACATAATGAAATACTCACTAATTGTGATCTAGTCATAATTTATCTCATGTTATGCATTATATTGTGGACTTTTATAAATGGATTTTAAGATCAAACTAAATACATAGTGAATGCATATCAAAATAGTGAATATTATTAACTAAATATCTAAGACAATTGCCTTAAGACATCTCTCAAATATAACAGTGTCTGCTCCTCCCTAAAGAAATATGAATCGATCATATCTAGAGTAATATGAGAGTACATATCACTAAATGATAACTCCCTTGGTGGAAAACAAACAAATGGACATGAGGAATGTCTAAGACCTAGATGATCCCTCAAAATCTCAGGAGTGACTATAACATCTCTATCACTAACTCTATAGAGTATGTGAGATCGTCGATCCTAGTTAGATTATTGTAAAATTCGGCATATAATTTTATGTTAAATGAACTAGTATAATAAACTAAATTAACTAAACCGTAATTATCTATAACCTTTACAGTAGGTGCACATGGTCTCATGAAAAATTTCCTATTGAGATATCTAGTGTACATAAGGACGAATGTGGTAGCTAAAAACCTAAGCCTAAGTTCTTATGTGGGAAATCTAATGTATGTACTAGGCATACTAGGGAACCATCCTTTAGGAACCTTTCTCTTAATCCTAAGGACAATAATCAATATAACATAAATATTTAAAAATTAGGGTTAGAGTGTTACTTAGGCATAGTCATGAAATCGAAAAAAAGAAATGACGGCCTGCGCTGAAAATGAGCAAGATGACTACAAACATTGGAAACTTTTGGAGGAAGAATAAAATTATGAGGTGCCTAGAAGATATGCTTTCGACCCCTATATATAGAATTGGTCAGGGCACCCAGAAGAGTTCTGGGTGCTTGGATTGATCTCGTCAGCCTGCCACGTGTCAAACATTCAAGGCACCCAAAAATTAGGGTTAGAGTACGTGTTACCTAGGCATAGTCACAAAATCGAAAAAGAAATGATGAGCTACATTGAAAATGAGCAAGACAATGGCAAACATTAGAAACTTTTGGAGGAAAAATAGGATTATGACATGCCTGGAAGGTATGCTTCCGACCCCTATATATAGAATTGGTCAAGGCGCCCAGAAGAGTTCCGGGTGCCTAGATCGATCTCGTCAGCCTACCACATGTCAGACGTTCAAGGCACCGAAAAAGGTTCTAGGAGCTCAGAGTTGTGATGATTACCGCCATAATAATTTTTTTTTCAATCAAGGTACTTGTATATGATTCAATCGCCTAGACCGGTCAACATTCGATCAAACCGCATAAATCTGTTTAAATTAATTTTTAATATTAAAATTAACGTTTCAAGACACTTGTAATTGTTCCAAGCACCTGGAACAGTAAAACCATAAATAATTTTGAAAATATTGCATTTTAAAAACTATTATTAACTTAATTTTTGAAAGTCATTTGTGTTGGATCGAAAAAGATCGAGCGCTAGAGGGGGTGAATAGCGCATAAGAATTCTTTTTGTTCGTTGGATATAAAACAATTATAAGAGTAAAAATGCAACGGAAATATAAAAGACAGATTGGTTTTACTTGGTTCACAGCCTACCGACTGCTAATCCAAGGCCCTAGCGGTCCGAGACTGCATACGGAGGGTAATTCACTAAAATGTCTCCTCCTCATTAAAGGTAGGAGACGACGATTACAAAACTTGAAAAGCTCGAAGTAGAGAGACAAACCCCCTCTCTTCATTACGATAAAAGCTCAATAAACAAAATGAAGTACAATGTTAAAGAAGATGACAAACTAAAGTTATACCGATGACTAGGGAAATGGAGGTTGAGTGTTGGATCGAGAAGCGTCGCTAGAGGGGGGTGAATAGTGAGCGTAAAACTTTCTTTCGTTCGTTTGATAAGAGCAAGCACAGCAGAAAAATAAATAACATAATTTATTTCTACTTGGTTCACAGCCCACCGGCTGCTAATCCAAGACCCCACGATCCTTGACCACGTACGAAGGGGCAATCCACTATAGAGTCTCCTCCTCATTGGAGGTAGGAGACAACGATCACAAAAACCGAAAGCACGAGAATGAAGCAACAAACCTACCTCACCTCATTACTATTAAAATCATGAATACAATAATTAAATAGAAACAAACTTGTTGCTGCTGCCGACGAAGATGTAAGCTTGGCGTTGCGTCGGCGTTATGACAGCGTTGAAACTTTAGTGTTGTAGGAGCACTTGAGAATAGTATTGATGATCTTTGGGTTGGAGTCCTCCCCTCCTTCTATAGATTTGTGTCTTGGAATAAGTCTTGATGGAAATCCTCAGCTTTTGGAACTGATCACAAGGTGACACCTTATCTTATCACGAAATGGTCGCGTCAAATATTATCTGTTTTGACCTAGTGCAAAAGGCTGATTTGTCGTCATCAGTCGACTGATGCCTTCTATCAGTCAATTGATGGGCATCACTGCCCAATGACCATCAGTCAACTGTCAGCCTGGCCACTTCCCTGCAGTAAGAGGTTAGCACGAAAAATGATAAATATGATGATTCATTATCGTTCGATCTCAACCTAGACCTTCCACTAGAAGTCTTAGTCGGATTGCCGCCTATGGTCATCCCCGTACAGAGGACACGACTTTACCATCTCTCACTCACACGAGCTTACCTCAACCTTTACCTTTGAAGCTTCGCTTCTGGTATTCACCTGAGTTCTTTGGCTCCCTCCGAAGTCCTCCCAGTATCGCCCGACCACCATGGTTCCCTCCGAGTGTCGCTGACCTTCAGCTGAGCTTAGCATTCCTGTACACTTGATTCAACTTGTGAGATAACAATATAACCTTAACTTTGAATCTTTGTCATAATCAATGTAGAATATGGTAAAAAAAAAAAAAAAAAAAAAAAAAAAAAAAAAAATTGGATTAACCCTTCAATTAATTTGGATTTGATTAGTGGGTTAATTGGGCTGGAAATGGGCTTGAAATTGGGCTGAACCCATTGGGCTGAATTAATTGGGCTTAACATGGGTTTCGATTGGGCTTGAACCAGTCGGCCGCCGAATCACTTTTAAAGGCTTCGATCGCGATTTCTTTCTCTCCTCCGCACCATCGTTTTTTTTTTACGAATCAGGCCATTGTCGGCGTGATTTCATTCTCCTTGATGCTCTATCGCGGTGCCTCTTCCTCCGAGCTCGGCGGCGGCGAGCTCTTCCGATAACGGTGCTTGGCGCATGGGGCGACCACCCGACTACAAGGCGATTCGTCACCGACCCCTCGTTTTGCGGTTGGGAGCTGCCATGCCAATCGTCGGCGGAGGATCTCGATTCGGGTTTACTGAGCTTGATTCGATCCTCGCGCGGGAGCTAGAAATTCGACATCGATTCGATGAAGTCTACGGTACATGTGGCGGATTCACGAGCTCTGGGATTTGGGTAATGACGTCTGTTTCCTTTGATTTGGATGAAAACCATCCTTGTGATTTTCCTTTGCGGTAGCTTAGATCTATGGTCTTTGGCGAGGATTGGATTAGGCGTCGTTGGATTACTTGGTGTGAGCGGGGAGGCTGCCGGTGAAGATTTGGCCGGTAAGTGTGTTTACCCCTTTTGGTTTCATCTGTAAATTGATATGAATTTGGGGTGTAATCAGTGTTGTTGTTGTTGATTGGAGTGTTTGAGATTTTACATGTGATCTACGCGAAGGAGTAAAATCCTATAGATTAGGTGTTGTGTAGTGTTTCTTTGAGTGGTTTCAGTTGTGAAGAGCTGTGAACGATGGTGTTTGGATTGTTGACCGATCTGGTTGTTGAGTGTTGCTGTGCCGGATGTAAGTGGAAGAAGAAGCTACGGGTGGGAATGATATGACTATGGTTTGGACATTGTTGGTCGGCTGTGATTGATTCAACGATCTGTGGAGATGTGGATCGTGCCTGAGGTAAGGATGGATTAGTTGGGGTTGACTGATCTTGTGGTAAGCCTCCATTAAAACCCTATTTTGAGTATTGTTATATCTATATATATATTGATCTTGTTGATGTGGGAGCGAGTCTGATTATGGCGTATCAGGTTTGGGTAATCGGGATTTCTATCTCGGAGACGAGGAAATGATGCGAACATAGAAACGAAGTGGTGTTTAGTTCGTATACGTGTATGATGCTTGTATTTAACTATAGTTTGTTATTATTGTGCAGGTTTGGGATACGAAGCAGGTCCACGATCGTGAGGATCATTCGAGCTTCGTATCAGGTGGGTAATATCTACCTGGTCCGGTAGTTTTGATCAATTCCAGTGCATGATCTTGGATGTATGTATATACCTGTTTACCTTAGATCCACTCATATTTAATCATATGCTTGTACTGCCTTGACCTTTGAGATATATATACTCTGTTACTCATTGATTATCTAGCACGGATAGGAACTATAAACCCTACTATGTATTAGCTGATAGATGTTCAGTAAGTACATGTGGTTAGGGTTATCTTTGTGACTTCAGATTGGTTTACTGTATTACATCACTAGGGTTAGGTGATGGTTTGGATTATGGAGTCGATTGTTATATCATATCCGTATTAGTGGTGCATTTATGATGGATCTAGTTATGCTGTATAGATAATTGTATGGTTGTCGTATGTGACCATGGACTAGAAGTCCTAGTGTGATGGTATATCCATTATGGATTGTATATACGTGTATGGTTATATGGATGGTCGATTGTATATCGCTCTTGACTAGAGTCTTAGCGTGGTTGATTGTCGGATGAGTATGACTCTTTATGCGATAGAGAGTCTTATGGATTGTAGTCCTTGCATAGTTGACTTTTGGTTGACCAAGACTCCCGTGGGATAGGAGTGTGCGAGGATACATGTATGGAGCTATGCATCATTACATTGCATGCATCTTTGTTTGAGTCTCCCTTGTGGATTGAGACAAGTCGTCATCATCCTGCCTCCCGACCACTCGGGGTAGTGGTAGCGAGGTTGAGGCGAGCATTGGATGTGCGCTTCGCCACTATGGATGGTGGTAGGCTGAGATGCGCCAGCCCTGTGCAGTGGTGTTAGCACTCGCCCACTATAGGCGGTGGTTGTGTGATGTCTTTGTTGTCTGTGTGCGGTGCGTTGTCTACTCATGGGTAGGGACAACGGGCGTGCTGCGGCCGAGGCCCCGTGTGAGTAGCTATAGCTTTTACGGCTTATACACTACTGTCATACTACCCAACTCGGTCACTCGAGTGGTGGCATTTGAGTCGGGATAGTTGTCATTTATCGTGCCACCACAGCCACTCTGGGTCGTGGTTGGGTGGTCATGATGATGACCATGCGTATACATTCTTGATATATATGTATGCATGTATTTGATATATGTTTTACATATACTGTGAGATCTTGCATTTGATTGAGCTATGATTGGTACATGCTTGTACATCATGATACATGCCATTTGCATTTTATTTCTTATATGGGTTGAGCATGATATATGTGTTGATTGAGATTATATGCATTTGATTAGCGTCATGTCATTGTGTGTATGGATCGGGTTATTATACAGTGATCATATATACTATTCATATGTCTAAGTATTGGTCGGTATGGGATTGACTTTACAGTCGTTATATGGTTATGTTATTGTATATCTGTTGAGGATATAGCTTATGGTGTTGCGTATAGTCAGTTGGTACATTACTTACTTTATGTTGATTGATCAGTTTAGTATATACATTGAGTATGACTATCTGTGTTTACTTGTTATTAGATTTGGATATTGGACTCATCTTTGTATACCTGTAGATCTTCACATGTATACTTGTAGATCTATCCTTATATGTTGTTCATGCACTTTCTATATATTACCCACGAGTTTATACTCACCACCCGGGACCACAGGCTTCCTTCCGATAACGGTAGAAGATTCCTTGGGCGTTCGAGCTCTGCCGGTGATCCCATCTCACCGACGAATGGACATGTTTTCCGTATTGTTGTATTTCTATGGATTGTCGCGTTTTGTGGTTTTAACTTTGTATTGTTTTCGTATTTGTGATATCTGGACGTGTTGTATGTATTTGGCTTTGATGTAGTTTCTATTATGTTTCTTGTTGTGTCAAGTCACTCCGGAGTGCACAGTTGAGTCATTGTATATTGTTTTATCTGTTGTATGTTTCATTGTGTTTATTGTTTTGATATGTTGATATCTTTATATCATATTATTGTTGTGGCCTACGGGCCTTGTATTAACCCGAATATGTTGCCACGTCTGGGGAGATCGTCAGATTTCCTTTTCGACGACATACTCTCGGCGTGACAATTTTATTAGTATCGAGCCCTAGGTTGCGAAGTCCATTTTCGGTTGATTTTCGACATCGAGTTTTGCTTTACTCGGTTTTGGTTTTGTGAGATTACGGGATCTTTATTGCGGACATCTCTCAGCTACAAGGATTAAGGTATGTTAATTGTTATTACATATCCTTACATTGGCTATGCATTTAGTTGCTTATAACAGTGAATGAATTGTAGTATGTTAATTAGTATTAGTAACCGTGGTTTGAGATTGACCACGGGAACGATATGTTGAGGTTATTAGATATGTACTGCTGTCGAAAGGTAATTACCTTTGAGCGGTGATCTAGAGTCGGAAGCGAGGGGTTAAGTAGTCACATCTCTTGTGGAGATTAAGGATTTCGGTCTTAAGATTTTCACTAATTATGTTAGTCAGATCATTACCTATGGGGTAATGAACAAGCGAGTACACTATTGCTGATGCAGATAGTAGAGGATTATTTTGGTGATATTCATAGGGGTTTTGATCCCTGAGTTGGTTGTTCTAGGTTGTATAACATTGGGAGTACTTTTGTAGTACTTGACTCGTGTTATCTGAAAAGCTAAGTTAGTTGAATACCATTATCGGATTAGCGGTACTTGGTATAAGATATAGGAAATAACCTATGGAAATCACACATCACTTAGTCAGTGATGTTGTGAGATAGTATTTTCCCTCATGATTTTCTTTGACTCATTGTCGAGAATTCTTGGGCTTTAGGTAGGGTGATCGTTTGGTAATGGAAGTACCATGCAGTCGTTAGACTTGCGTTCGTTACGACCATTTAATAGCCCAAGAATGTGATTGGGTTGGTTTTGGCCACCCACGGGTTATCGGTTGACATCTTGATTAGATGTTTGGATCTCTACGGATCTACGGAAGTCCTTAGACCAGAGTCATGTGTATAGAAATGACTCCATAGTAAGTGTTTTAAGAGTTGAGATTTGATAAGCATATTGCAAGTCAAATTATTGGAATTAGAAGTCTCAGAATGTTTGGATAAAAGGAGCAAGATTAAAGTCGTGAGTCACAGGCGACTATTGGAGAGTTTTCAATCATAGAAGAAGCGATTGCAGTTATCGACTTCTCGTGTTTATCGGTGAACTCGGAGGAAAGACTCGAAGGAGATTATGTGTCTGCGGCGTTCACGCGATGAGACCAGTCGGATTATCGATGGACCATTGTATCTGTTTCTACTATAAGCGTCATATGAGGAGAGTATGTATTTTGAAGACTCGGTTGAAGACTATGGATGATGCTTTGACGGATGATCCACAACCTCGAAAGTTGAGATTATTACGAAGATTAGGTTATCACATCGCGGCGATCTACTACCCGGATATAGTTGGAGCTCTTTGATACTTTCATCCGGAAGAAGTAAGTTACTCGGCGATATCTCGAGAAGACATCTCGAGACATTGATACAACAAGCTGATTACCTTCCCAGACGTGGTTATGCTTTATACAGAGGAGAGATTTTACGATAATAGTCGTATCTACGCATATTCTCCGGTGCACTATACCTTTCACAGAGATGGAGCGTGCTATGATGTTGACAATTCTTAAGTATTTTACAGGATGTGTATCTTTTGCGATACAGTGGTTACCATCTCCATTGCGGTTGTTTGATTTGTATCTCATTCAGCGATTGATTTGATTCCTCCATGATAGTCTTTGCATCTACATGAGCTCAAATCGAGCAGATGTTGTCGACAAGTTTACATGATTACTCAAGAAGAAGTATAGAAGACCGAAGGATCGGTCCTTCGGGGTATTACTTTAGGTTATCCTATTTGCGGATATATCGAGAGAGATTGGTAGTTTACAGGTATCTTTGTCTAGAACATTCTTGGATAGGGTTGAAGGGTTTCTATCTGACTTGTGCATTGGTAATTTTCTCTACCGTCGGGTGAGATGTTGATCAACAATCAAGAAGTCAAGGGATACCCTTAGCCTTTGCTAGACATACCTCCACTATAGACATATCCTTACGGATAGTTGGATTGTTGGGCGTGGGTATACTAGGACTCTCGGATGTGCGTATAATCCAAGAGTATCGGATGTAGTTTTGGATGAACTCTCGAGCTTGCCCTTTGCATGGGCAAGTGGAATATCGATTGAGGTGATTTGAGAATAGTCGATATTGGGGACCTCATAGGGAGATGATTTTATGGGTATCGGTGTTGCTAAACACATGAGGAGATTTATCTTTCCTAGTGTTTCTTCTTGAGAAGACTTGTAACTCTTTGTTAGAAGAGAGTTAGACTTTGAGTCTATGCATCGATTATCGATGATTGGAACGCAGTAGTTGGGAATGAATATCCTTCGTTGTGGATAGATGATTTGTTTAGATCAGCTAAATGACACTTGTGTATATCCTAGGGTTGATCTACGATTGGAGGGTTGGTATTGTGGTGACTTAGTGTCATACGATTATCATTGTCGGTGTGATGATTAAGCTATCTGTAGCTTAGAGTAAAAGGATGCAGGTGTATAAAAGACGATATTTCATACTTAGTATGAATTTTACGAGTTGTTGATAATGTCGTTAGACTTATTAACGATTTAGTCGTTCATGGATTTGAGAAATCAAGTACTCTTGGAGTATTTGAGATCGATTGTCATCATATATGTGGAGGATATATTTTGAGATATATTCACGATCTTAAGGGAAGTTATGTTTCCCTAGATTGATTTGGTATTTACGAGAGATAGAGATAGGATGTTGCTAGCGATACTATCACTGACTTGGTTGGACCAAGAAGGTGATGGAAATCACATGATCGAAAGTTGTGAAGCTAGGTTTCAAGGCCTGAGCGATGGTGACTTTTGTGTGAATGTTAGTTAATCCGTCCGATATGGATGGAAGGGTATTATGCAGATGCATCATTTGAGGATTAGGAGCGATCCCGTCTGATTGAATGAGACGTATATTATGTGTATGCTGGTTGAGAAACCAGCGAGATTAGTCATTATAGTCTTCCAGTTACTTTCAGTTCTGGGTGATATAATGAATTTTGGACATTAGATTAATTTCTCTTGTGAGAATAAATCTCCATCTCTGGGAAGGATAGTGGTTCCCAGAGTTGCATTCGATTTAGGAAGAGTTGTTTCAGGAGACTCTTCATTCGGGAGTGATGATTTATTGAGTGTATCCGAAAATAGTGAGTATTGAGACGCGTTCATGTTGGTGGAGCGATATATGGACACAGTTGATTTATAGTTTGATGTTAGGTATGCCAACAAACAAAGGTAGAATATTGTGATCGGTAGGGTTACGTACCGTGATGGAAGTGGTAGCCTGGTACGATGGACAACGTTGGGAGATTATCTAGAATTCAGAAAGGACTTGATAGGATTTGGGTGGTCGATGATCGAGTAGCTAGGTCCACTCATTTCCTTCCGAGCCGTAAGATGGATTTCGTTGGATCGCTTGACGGAATTATATTCATGGGTATCCTTGAGTATCATTTCTGATGGTGATTCATGATTTACCTTACGATTCTGGCAAAGTTTCCATCGGATACGGGTATAGAGCTCCACTTTGGTACAGTTATTGACCTCTTAATATGTTGATAGAGAGTGTATGTAAGAGCTGGAATGTAATATTCGAGCTCAGTACCCCACTTAGTCACTTGAGGTGTGACTTTGCACCAGATACTTGAGATGATTATTGTGACATCTCATACTCGTACATGAGTCGGAAATTTGAGGACCAAATTTTTATAAGTGGGGGAGAATGTAGAATATGGTAAAAAAAAAAAAATTGGATTAACCCTTTAACTAATTTGGATTTAATTAGTGGGTTAATTGGGTGAAATGGGCTTGAAATTGGCAATTTGAACCCATTAATTTGAATTAATTGGGCTTAACATGGGTTTGATTGGGCGAACGATCGGCGAATCACTTTTAAAGGCTTCGATCGCGATTTCTTTCTCTCCTCCGCACCATCGTTTTTTTTTTTTTTTCTGAATCAGCGCTGTCGCCGGCGATTTCATTATACGTGATGGTATATCGCCGGGGCCTCTTACTCCCGAGCTCGGCGGCGGCTCTTCCGAAGGTGCTTGAGCGCATGAGGCGACCACCCACACGACTAGAGCGATTCGTCACCAGACCCCTCGTTTCTGCCGGTTGGGAGCTGCCATGCCAATCGTCGGCGGAGGGGATCTCTGATTTCGGGTTTACGAGCTTGATTCCAGTCCTCGCGGGGAGCTAGGGGTCAGCATCGATTCGATGAAGTCTACGGCTGTGAGCGGGGATTCACGAGCTCTGCCGGGATTTGGGTAAGCAGGCGATCTGTTTCCTTTGATTTGGATGAAAACCATCCTTGTGATTTTCCTTTGCGTTAGCTTAGATCTATGGTCTTTGGCGGGATTGGATTAGCGTCGTTGGATTACTTCGGTGAGCGAGGAGAGTGCGGTGAAGATTTGGCGGTAAGTGTGTTTACCTTTTGGTTTCATTTGTAAATTGATATGAATTTGGTGTAATCGGTGTTGTTATTGTTGATTGGAGTGTTTGAGATTTTACGTGATCTGTGAAGGAGTAAAATCCTATAGATTAGGTGTTGTGTAGTGTTTCTTTGAGTGGTTTGATTGTGTGAACGATGGTGTTTGGATTGTTGACCGATCTGGTTGTTGAGTGTTGCTGTGCCGGATGTAAGTGGAAGAAGAAGCTACGGGTGGGAATGATATGACTATGGTTTGGACATTGTTGGTGGTGTGATTGATTGACGATCTGTGGAGATGTGGATCGTGCCTGAGGTAAGGATGGATTAGTTGGGGTTGACTGATCTTGTGGTAAGCCTCCATTAAAACCCTATTTTGAGTATTGTTATATCTATATATATATTGATCTTGTTGATGTGGGAGCGAGTCTGATTATGGCGTATCAGGTTTGGGTAATCGGGATTTCTATCTCGGAGACGAGGAAATGATGCGAACATAGAAACGAAGTGGTGTTTAGTTCGTATACGTGTATGATGCTTGTATTTAACTATAGTTTGTTATTATTGTGCAGGTTTGGGATACGAAGCAGGTCCACGATCGTGAGGATCATTCGAGCTTCGTATCAGGTGGGTAATATCTACCTGGTCCGGTAGTTTTGATCAATTCCAGTGCATGATCTTGGATGTATGTATATACCTGTTTACCTTAGATCCACTCATATTTAATCATATGCTTGTACTGCCTTGACCTTTGAGATATATATACTATTACTCATTGATTATCTATCGGATAGGAACTATAAACCCTATTATGTATTAGGCGATAGATGTTGATAAGTACATGTGGTTAGGGTTATCTTTGTGACCTCAGTTGGTTTCTTGTATTACATCACTAGGGTTAGGTGATGGTTTGGATTATGGAGTCGATTGTTATATCATATAACTATTAGTGGTGGAATTATGAATGATCTAGTTGTGTGTGCATATAAAATTGTATGGTTGGTCGTATGTGACCAGGGACAATAAGTCCTAGTTTGATGGTATATCCATTAGGGATTGTATTGTATGGTTATATGGATGGTCGATTGTATATCGCTCTTGACTAGAGGTCTTAGCGTGGTTGTGATGAGTATGACTCTTTATGCGATAGAGAGTCTTATGGATTAGTCCTTGCATAGTTGACTTTTAGTTGACAAGACTCCCCGTGGGATAGGAGTGTCGCGAGGATACATGTATGGAGCTATGCATCATCACATTGCATGCATCTTTGTGAGGTCTCCTTGTGGATTGAGACAAGTCGTCAGTCATCCTGCCTCCCGCCACTCGGGGTAGTGGTAGCAGGTTGAGGCGAGCATTGGATGTGCGCTCGCCACTATGGATGGTGGTAGTTGGAGATGCACACTTGGCCACCGTAGTGGAGTGGTGTTAGCACTCGCCCACTATAGGCGGTGGTTGTGTGAGTCTTTGTTGTGCGGTCTTGTCTACTCATGGGTAGGGACGTGGCTTGCAGGCCCCTAGAGTGTTAGTAGCTTATACACTAGCTCACGCGGCCACTCGAGAGTGGTGGCGGTTTAGTCGGGATAGTTGTCATTTGTCGTGCCACCACACAGCCACTGGGGTCGTGGTTGGGAATGGTCATGACATGACCATGCATGCATTCTTTGATATATATGTATGCATGTATTTGATATATGTTTTACATATGCACGTGAGATCTTGCATTTGATTGAGCTATGATTGTACATGCTTGTACATCATGATACATGCCATTTGCATTTTATTTCTTTGCTATGGGTTGAGCATGATACATGCGTTGATTGAGTTATATGCATTTGATTAGCATCATGTCATTGGGTGGTACGGACCGGGTTATTATACAGGTGATCATATACTGTTTATATGTCTGAGTATTGGTCAGGTATGGGTTTGACCTGGTACGTTATATGGTTATGTTATAGTATACCTGTTCAGGGTGATCTATCATATGGAGGAATGAGGCGATCAGTCAGTGTACATTACTTTACGTCAGTTGATCAGTTCAGTTTATGCTATGAGTAGGACATATCTGTAATTACTGATTACTATGCTTAGGACTGTATGTCTATTGGACTCATGCTGTATACCTGTAGATCTTCACATGTATACTTGTAGATCTATCCTTATATGTTGTTCATGCACTTTCTATATATTACCCCTGAGTTTATACTCACCACCCCGGGACCCTGGGCTTCCTTTCGCCCAGGTAACAGGTAGAAGATTCCTTGGACGTTCGGAGCTCTGCCAGCTGATCCCATCTCACACCGGACGAATGGACATGTTTTCCGTATTGTTGTATTTCTACGGATTGTCGTTTTGTGGTTTTAACCTGTATTGTTTCCGTATCTGTGATATACGGACGTGTTGTATGTATTTGGCTTTCGATGTGGCTTCTATGATGTTTCTTGTTGTGTCAAGTCACTCCGGAGTGCACAGTTGAGTCATTGTATATTGTTTTATCTGTTGTATGTTTCCGCTGTGTTTAGTGTGTTTTGATATGTTGATATCTGCGTATATCATATTATTGTTGTGGGCCTACGGGCCTTGTATTAACCGCATTCCTGTACACTTGATTCAACTTGTGAGATAACAATATAACCTTAACTTTGAATCTTTGTCATAATCAAAACCTAAGTTCGATGATCTAGTGCCCGTGCACCAATATTAAACTCGTGTCATTGGCATTTCGGCAGCACTTCATCGTCGTAGAGTTGTCGTAGAAGAATAGCGTTGCGAAGTCGTTTGGAGAGCTTGAATGATGACCTAAAGGGATTAAACCCCCCTTCTTTTATAGCCTTCCAACCTAGTGGACATTGATCAACTCAAGTTTCATCCAAAATGGCCACCTCACCCTAAAATAAAGGGATGAAGCTTGACTCTCCTCGAAGCTAGAATTTGAATGGCAGTCGACTGATCAACCCTATCAGTCGACTGATGCCACCATCAGTCGACTGCCAACAGCCAACAGTCGACTGTTGCTAGGGTTTCTAGCTGCAACAAAAAGTTAGCTCGAAAATGAAAGCAATATAAGTCAATTTGGCGACCACTTGCCATCTGATCTCGACCTAGACCTTCCACAGGAAGTTTTGGTTGGATTGTTGCCCAAGGACGTCCCTGTATGGAGGACTCGACCTTGCATTCACTCACACACATGAGCTTACTTTAGGTCCTTGTGACTTGAAGCTTTGCTTTAGGTCTCCACCTGAGTTCTTCGGCTTCCTCCGAAGTACTCCCGATGTTGCCCGAGCACTGCGGTTTCTCCATCCAAGATTCTCTAGGTGTCGCCAACCTTCAGCTCAGCTTAACTATTCCTGCACACTTGGTTCAGCTCATTAGACAACAATATGACCTTAACTTTGGGTCTTTGCCATAATCAAAACTCAGATTCGATTATCTGGTGCCTACTACACCAACAATTTGAACATAAAATATTTCATAAATTTTTTTGAACTTAATTATAAAAATGACAATTTTGAAAAACTAATCTTTAAACTTAATTTTTAAAGACATTTGAAAATATTTCATAATAAATTTTAAAACTAATTTTGAATAAAATATTTTCACAAATTAATGTGCAATAACTTTGAAATCAATTTATTCTAGGCTCCTCTAAATTAATGTCATTAAAGAATTCACAAAACATTGTTAATTAATCTTATTCATCTCGCCTAATCTAAATTTTCAATACATGGTAACTTTATGAGTTATGTGAGAAAAGCTTTAATTTTTTTACTTGATTAAATTAATGATAATAAGGGAAAGATGTGTGATCTTGGATTAGATGCAAGTTTACTTTGGATTAGTTAAGTGTTCATTTTCTAAACCAGTTTTTAGGTCATGGCGAGGCACAAAGGTCTTTTTTTTATCAAAACAACGATCACTTTCTTAAACAAAGCTAATATAAGAAATTACACACTTGACTAACTTAGTGAAAAAGTTTGGTGTAACTAATTTAGAATTAAGTTAGTTACCTTTAGCTAGCTCCACTCAACTTGGTGCAGTAGGTAGGATGTTCCTCATCCATTCTAGACATGAACTCCATTGAGTTTTCCTAAGGTACTATCATCTCATCTAGTTCTGAAACTATGTCATCAAGATCGAACTACTTTTTCCTATCTAACCATTCTAATCTAAGCAATAAGTAAATAACTAAGCATGTGAATTAATTAATTAATTAAAGAAACAAATAATTTACTAGCTCCCCTTGAATTATAGTTTTGATAGGTCTTATCCACTTGTGGACTTGACCTTTAGGGATCCAATATTAGTTAGGTTCAACTTTATTAACTAAACATGCTTTGGGGACCCATGCTTAGACTCGACTTTTGACATTTGTATTAAGCAATGACATGTAAGATTTATTAATTGTGTTAGCCTTGTATCCGAGTCTGGATTTTATGTACACCACTTGCCCAAGTATCATATTCAAATACTTGGAGCTCAAAGTAAACCTTTCCAACATTCCCTTGAGTCCCTCCACTTGACCTTTCCAAGATGAAATTCTTTTTCCTTTAAGTCTTGAAACTTGAGTTGGGTTTCCATCTTGAACATGGTTAGTTGAGGGATTCAAGTTGAGTTGTTCCATAAGATCTTTGACTTTCTTAAGGAGCAACTTAATTCGATTCTCGAATTTAGCTAACTTCCTAGTTAAACATGCTACAATTTTAAACATTTTATTTTCTATGGGAGAGGTTGCCTTATTTTAGTTTTCTAAATCGGATATGGATCCATAGCTTGACTCGGACTCAGATTCAATTCCTCATCTTGATTTTGACTCAGACTCGATTGTATCCTCTCTTGTCATAAGTGTCATGAAGCTTGTCTGCTTTAATTTTTTCACATTTGACTCCTCTGAAGATGACTCGTCCCAAGTAGTCTTTAGTGTTTTCTTCCTTCTTAACTTTTTAGATTTTTCCTCCTTTAGCTTAGGGCACTTGGACTTGTAGTGTCCCTTGGTATTGCATTTGTAACACGTTACCTCCGATTTTGGTTTTGCCCGACATGTTTTGTATCATCTTTTTGAGATTTCTTTTGGAAAGCATTTTCTTCCTGGTGAACATTTTTTAGACCATGTTCACTATTTTCTCTTCATCGTTCAAGTCCGAGTTTGACTTGTCTTCGGACTCTTGCTTCGACCTAGATTTGGACTTGCCCTCCTTGCTCCTATTTTGATCTGCAATTAAGGTAATACCCTTCTCGGTTTGACTAGAGTTAGCCTACTCATGTAATTATAATTCATAAAATATTTCATCTAATTTTACTATGGAAAAATTTCTAGAAATTTTGTACAAATCTATTATAGATGCCTACAAAGAGTACTTTGAAATACTTTAAGTGTGTACCTTATGATGTCCTAATCTCTAATTGATGACAGATTAGGTGGAGCCATTTAGGATATCTTTTATTCTAGTGTGAAATTGGCTCAAGGTCTCTCCATCTATATTTTACAATTAAATAATTGGTTTAATAATAAATTGCATTTCGTTATCTTTTAGTCATTCGTCCCCTCGTGTAGTTTGATCAATTTATCCAATAAGTCCTTGGAGTTTTCGAAGGGTCCATCCAGTTGAGTTCTTCCTTTGTTAGCCTACATTGTAGTGTATTTAGCGCCTTGAAGTCAATTTGGGCCTTCTTCTTCATATCCGAAGTTCATTTCTCCATATCTAGTGGTTCTTCGAAGTTGTCTACTGATGTTGTGTAACCTTTTTTAATACTAAACTACATTTCAATGTCGGTCTTAAGGAAGCACTCCATCTTCCTTTTCCAATAGCTAAAATCCTCTCCATTAAAAAGAGACAGGTGGACAGTGTTATACCCTTTTTGATGTGACATCAACATTCAATCTTACAAA